>JASJET010000282.1:1500921-2831842 GCA_034092305.1 Diaprepes abbreviatus | reverse complement strand
TGTCCTTCTTCATTTTCGAAAAAAAATGGCCCGATAACGTGAAACAATTAAAGAGTGAAATTGGCCTGATATTCGCCTATTTTGGAGTACTCGATTACGGACACAGAAAAAACGCGGTCAAAATTCAATTCATACATATTACTCCTTGGGCAATCTTTTCGAAAAAAAACTTCAAAACCACCCCTTGTCACGGGTTGGAAATAATTTAAAAAAAGCAATTATCTAAAACTATTTATTGTTAAGAATCGTACTTGATATAAATTAGTTGCAAAAATGGTCCAATCAAAGATATTAACCCAACAATACAGTTCGCATTAAAAGAGTACCCTCTAGGGGTAGTTTTCAAAGACCAAGCCAAAAATGCTTTGTTATCGTTTTTTATTAAACAAATCCAAAAGATCATAGCTACTTTTCAATCTTAGATTCTAGAGCGTGGTAAAGTATCATGTAGGGGTAGTTTTAACCCCTAGTTTAGGGGAGTATGCAAAGCTTAAGGGTGTAGATTGGCGACTAGTATATGGTTCAAATTCAGCAAATATGGCATATGATAATTTTTTGGGTATTTTCTCAGTTCTTTTAAATACGATTTTTGTCACTAAGAAGTATAACTTCCCTCGGGATCGGTTTCGTGAATCACTGCAGGCATTAGAGTGTCCTGTAGACAAAAACAAGAGGACAAATAACAACTGAATATTTTAATATTTAATTCTAAATTCTGTGCATTTTTATTAACAGTTTAATAAATTTTAACCTTGATTACAATATTTTAAAGAAATACCGCAAAATTATGACTTTTATTGATCGCAAGAATTTTTTTTGTTAAAACGAAAAGTTTAACTCAGTTTATTCAGAAAAATACAAAATACATCAAATCAAAAATTGATTTTCGGTAAAATAATGAAATAGGTCCCTTCAAGATAACTAAGTGAATTAAAAATCTGTTTAGTTTCTAGGTGATACAATAGTCAAAGTTTCATTAGTAAAATTCTCTTTATGTTTTTTTATCCAAGGATGATGGTGTTTATATAGATGTATATATTATAAAAGATGAGAAAGTCACATTGTTTTAATGAAGAGTTTAAAAAATAATAATTATTAGAATTTTTAAGTGCAACAGGAAACATGGTGACTAAAGTAGAGCATCATTGACTATAAATGTTTCTAAACATAATTCGGAATGACATAATGTGAAAAAAGATAAATTAGCGATGTCAGTTTATTTTAAAAATGAAAAAAGCCATCGCCAGTCTTTTAAACAGAAATTATTTCGACGATTTTATCTGAATAATTAATGCTCAATGTGGAAAATATTGTATTGCAGGAGAAATTTACCAAAAGTATACCGACAGAATTTAATAACTTTTTTATTAATTAATACAAACTGACAATAACAACAATCCGATTGCTGAACCTGAGCCACAACCGGAACCTGAGGTCCAAGAACAACAGGAACAGCTGAATGACGAAACCCAACAGGACAACACTGAACTCTTTTATCAGAAACTGTCAACGGAAATGAGTGCTGCGGTGTTGGAGTATGATGAAAGCAATGCGTTAGGAAGACCGGCACTGCCAAAAATTAATTCATCCAAAAAACTGGGTGCCATGTTGGACATCATGAACAATCGGATTTTACCAGCTTATGTTTCAGATGCTTAGACTCTGGAGTCCTTGCATATGACCATCTACTGTGCCGCGACTGCTGTAGCTAGAGCCTTAGAAAATAAAGTTACAACAGAGCGCCGATCAGCAAGAACAGAATCCAACACACTACCATGGGAAGAACGTCTAAATAAGAAAATTGAAAATCTTCGAATAGATATAGTTATTGATTAACTTCACATCAACCCATAGGATTTTTTAGTGACGGAACCTACAGTTTAACGTGAGTTCCGACCACAGTTCTCGATGCTCAACCAACTAGGTTTCACTCTACATACATAATAAAAATACATAGTCGACGAATTGAAAACCTTCTTCTTATAGAAGTCGTTTAAAAAAAAGATTTTTTGTTTACACTTTTAAATGCAATTTCGTAAAAATAAGTTAAAATATTCGCAAAAATCTCATCTGTGTGGTCATACCTTAACCAAAGAGATAATTAATTCTTTAGTACAGGAACCGTAATTCTGTTGTGCGTAATAATCTGTTCCATAACTCATGCAAAATTGTGTCGTAAATTGTGGTTACGGCGATGTTTGTTGGTTTATGTATTTCTCGACAACAGGTGTAGGTAAATATTATGCAGTTTATGACCTAAGTTTTGATCAACGACAAAAATTTATGATGTAGCTGATAGTAATAGTTACAAGTTTATTGTGAAAACAACTAAGTAAGCGGCTAATATTCTAAATACACGTTTACAGGATAACCCAGCTGTTTTATCAAACATTCAGAATATTTTTTAAAAGACGTTAGATCACGGATGACAGATGGTAATAGAGCTGTCAAATGAAAAATGTGCGGAGGATACTCTGCGCCATTTTGGGTAAAAAAGACGTTTTGGCACGTCAAATTAACCGTCAAAAGTCAAAAAATAGTGTCATTGTTATTATTGTGAAGTAATCTTCGTTTTTCCCTGGATTAAATTTATTTTATATAACTTAACCAATTAATATGCACCAAGCCATCAGTCAAATATTTAGGTGTAAATATAGACCACAAAATTATCTTAAATTGGCATTTTAAAACTGTTAAACAAAAATGTATACAAAGGGCCAAATACCTTAGGAGTCTAATATACAAAAAAAGGCATATCAAGAAAAACAACTCATATATACAAAGCAATATACTGACTTTAATAGGAATACATACCCCCTACATACAGTAATTGCAGAAAGCCAGCACTCATATAACTTGAAACCACTGCTCTATGTAGTATGACTAAAATTCATCGTCCTAGCTGTCCACCAATCAATTATTGTATCAATTCACTAAACATCCAGCCGATTATTACAAGACTTCCTGTCCTGACAACTTGACCGGTGATAGAGAAACTGTGAACGACCAGGGGCCGGAACCATAGGCCAGCCAGAAGACCTCCATTAATGATACTATTTAACCTTTAATATACTTTTTTTCTTATTTTGTACAGATTTATAGGGGCTTGAAGACCAAACGTACTATAAATAAGCTTTTTTTTCTGAAGGACCTCGTTTGTTGGCCTATAGGGTTCAAATTTATATGTCGTAATAAATTATAATCATAATAATATTTATTTAATTGTAGTGTAGTATAGTGTTTAACACATCATAAGAAAGTAAAATGTTGCATTTAACATTATTTGAATATAAAATTTAATGTTACTTATTTAAATAAAAGTTTTAAATGTCTTACAAATTGTTATTTCTCAAAGTTTTTATAAGTTGTGTTGATGAAAACAATTATGTTACACTTAACTGTTTCAAAATAAGATACTCAAGTATTTGGGGATATATGGACACAAGTGTTTATGTTAAATCCAGAATTAGAACTAGCCGTAGGAGAACAATTTTTAAACAGCACGCTCATACTATTGAGATATGAACAGAATTTAGTGTAATAATTTTGTATGTCTATAATCTCAAATTCACTTGAAATTTGCGAGACATTCAACTTTCTAAGGATATTTTAATTAGAAATTAAAATACTGAAAATAACAGGGTAGCACCTAATTAACATTTCAACTGTTTTTTCAAAAAATAAAGTATTTTGAAGAAACGGTTCTTCAACATATTGCTTTTTTTAATGACTAGTTTTTTTTTTTGAACAACCAAAAATATAATAAAAAAATTTTACTACCGACCAATAGTATGGCAGATATTCACACATAACAATCAATTGTCACGAATTGGATAAGTTGGGTAAGGTTATAACGTAATACTGTCATTTTATCTCTTTCTACCATTCGTTTCGTCCAACTACTTATGTCGATGGAATTTCGGAAAGGTATGCAAATTGCTTCAAACCTCGTCAGTGTGAGGTAGACGATTATGTTTAGTCGTTATAATTTTTCAGTGGCGACAGCGTATTCCCTGTTGTTATAACTTCACTTTACTAAAATGGCGCATAGCATGGTCCGGACATTATTTGACTATCAGTACAGTTACTTTTATATGTGCGTGTGTTAGATGAAACAGTAAGACTCCTAACTAATACGCTAGCTCTCTATTTGAGTTTGATTTGACAACAATGAATTCAACGATACCAGCAATCCAGTTACTTCTGTTACAGTTGCTTATTATTATTAAAACATATCTCCTAAATTTGAACATTCACCAGTTAAAAAATAATAACTCTTTATTTTCCCTGATAATTTGCCGGCTATAAAAGTACCGGAACCTCCTTAATATGATTTAAGGAATGCCGTAAACCAACAGCCCAAAGGCTAAATGTGTAATGTAAGCTTTTGGTTTTTAAGGCCTGCTATTACCTTAAACGTACCTTAAAATCAACAACATGTTGGGTCTTATTACATGGCAGCATGCGTACATAAAACATCTAGGGTCGGGATTATTGAAATTGATGGTTTCTGGCATTTTTTTGTTAAAAAAAAACCTATAAAATAAAATTTTAATGAAATAATTGATATGCAAGAAAAAATTAAGCATAATTGCATCATTCTTGGAAAAAAATACCGATTTCATATTCATTCGAGGATATTCAAAAAATATATAGAGAGATTACAATTTATGTAATAATCAACAAAATTACAAGCAACCTTTAAAAAAAAAATCGCTCAAACATTTTTATGCTTGTGTGTGATTCAAGATTAAATAGAAGTTTTTTACAATACACAAGAATTACCAAACCCTCACAATTTAATGAAAAATTCTTAGTCAGGTAAAAATGTCACAATTTCAGGATAATATATCGCAACCAAGTGTTAATTAACATCACGACCAAGGAATAAAGTCAAAATCATTTAAGTTTAAAATATATATATATATATATATATATATATATATATATATATATATATATATATATATATATATATATATATATATATATATATATATTAAATAAACGGGAAACCAAAACTTGAAATCATTAAATAATTTTCTGCCACCAGTTTGTCATTGTTTAAAACAATGACCAGTTTTGGATCATTGTTTTAAATTAATTGAATGTTTTAAAAAGTTGATGCTGGTAGCCGTTACTATGTGGTAGTTAATCATCTTCGGGAAATGTTTAAAAAGGAACTACAATGTTTTATACCACTAAATTTATTAAGAAAACAGTGAGTGCAGCTTCAACTCACAGAGTCATTTTCAAACTGAATTATAAAGGTAGACTAAGTATTCAATGTAGAAATATGAGAAAATTAAACAATAAATAATACCTGAGAAATTATATTATTATAAAGGGGAGGTACTAAATTTTGGGAACTAATTATTATTTGGCAACAACAAATAACGGGAAAAATCCAACTTCTGTCTGGTCATTAAGGAAATTTACATTTTTATTTTTACAATGGTTATATATTTCTAAAGATTCAAGAATATTTACTTTTGACCCTTTATTTAATAATGTAATATGTCAGTGTTACTTAAATTAGGAAAACTGTGGTTGTGTTCTAAGCAATGGTTGGTAAAGCTCGAGTTTGTTTTTTGTAGTCTATTTGATCGGTAGTGTTCTGAAAAGCGAGTTTTAAAGCTTCTACCACTTTGTTCAATGTACAAGCTATCACACTCCGAACATTTTAACTTACAAACTCCTGATTTATCGAATTTATTAATTTTATCTTTAGCATTGTAAAGGATAGTGGACAGATTATGTTGAGATTTAAAGGCTACTTTTATGTTATGTTTGGAAAGAGTATTAGCAATGTTTTCTGATAGGGCACCACAGTATAACAAGGATATATAAGATGAACTATCTTTATCATTTTTTATTTTGGGATATATTGAACTAAAGGCTAGTTGTTTTTGTTTTTTAGTTATTAATTCCTTTATGGTTTGTTGGGAGAAATTGTTTGATATTGCAATCCTTTCCATGATATCTAGTTCCTCTTTAAGATCTTCTTCAGAGAGAGGCAAAGAGAATGTTCTATGTATTATTGAATTGTACAGTAAAATCCAAGATGGCGCTGACAATATGGCGGTCAAAAAAATTAATTTTGCCCAATTTTCTCCAGAATTGGTACGGGGGAATTTTTCGGGCCGTACACAACGAATCTTTCCAAAATTAGTGTGGGGGAGTCTCTGAAATCGCACACAAGGAATCCAAAATATTTTTCAAAAATTCAATATGGCGGATCAAATATGGCGGACAAAAAAATCAATTTTGTCCCATTTCTTAAAATTATGTTTAAGAAATTCAATGTGGCGGATCCAACATGGCCAGCGAAAATATCAATTTTGTCCGATTTTCTCCAAAATTGGTACGGGGGAGTTTTCGGGGTCGCACATAACGAATCTGAAATTATTTTTAAAAAATTCAATATGGCGTATCCAATATGGCGAATAAAAAATTAATTTTGTCCAATCTTTTTCAAAATTGATATTAGAGAGTTTTTGGGATCGCACATTACGAATCTGACATTATTAAAAAAAAATAAATCTGGCGCATTCAAGATGGCGGATTAAAAATTCCATACCTGTCGATTTTGTCTAAAATCAGTATTGGGGGATTTTTGTTAGTGCTAATTTTCTCCAAAACTGATATAAGGAATTATTGAGGGTGTAAGTTACGAATTTAATAGTATTTTTTCAGGATTCAATATGGCGGACTAAAAATTTTGCATTTTTCGATTTTGTTCAAATGTGGGACTGAATCGTTTTTAAGGATGTAAATAGCGAATATAAAATTATTTTAAGAATATGTCAGAAGCAATATGACAGTCTAGAAATTTTGAATTTCTGGATTTCATCTAAAATTGTTACTAGGGGGCTTTGAAGGGTTTAGATTTAGATTACATTACGACGTTAAAATTATTTTTTTGAAATTCAATATACCGGATGCAATATGGTGGGTTGAAAATTTTACCTTATTCGCATTTTTTCAGATTTGGTATTAAAGGTTTTGCTGGGTCGTGTATTACGAATATGAAGTTAATTTTTTACAACTATTAGGTTGATAAGATAACATATGAGGGATAGAAAATTTTACGTATTCCGATTTTGTCTAAAAGTGATATTGTGGGGTTCTTAAGATGTATACAAACTCAATATGCAGTAGAAAATATATCGAGCTAAGAAGTTTACATTTCAGGTCCTTTAAATATTAAAAATTGATATTGTGGGGTTCTTGAGGTGTATACAAACTCAATATGTAGTATAAAATATATCGAGCGAAGAAATTTACATCTTTAAACATCGATATTGGAAGGTTCCAATATGACGGATCTAATATAGTCAGTTGAAAATTTTACCTTATTCGCATTTTATCAGATTTGGTATTAGGGTATTTTCGGGGTCGTGTATTACGAACATAAAGTTAATTTTTTACAATATTAGGCTGACAAGAGAGTGAGGAAGTGAAAATTTTAAGTTTTCTGATTTTGCCTAAAATTGATATTGCGGGGTTCTTGGAGCGTATACAAACTCAATATGCAATATAAAATATAATTTAAATATCGGAATTGGAAGGTTTTGGGGTCTATATTACCAATCTAAAATTAATTTGAAATTTAAGATAGTGGAGCTACTAAGACAGACTAATTGTTTGACACAATTTCACTGATATTTGGAGTACTCTGAAAATCAAAGAATTTTTAGTGGTCTATTTTAGGGTGATTTACAACTTTGGATAAAATCGGTAATATTTTGCCACCTTGGAGTCATTGGAGGTAAATTAATCTCGATTAGTATTCAAATAATTTATGGATATCAGAATGAATTCATAACTAAAAATCGAAAAATAAATTTTTTATAAAAAAATTGAACCGACTTCTAAAAGTGCGCTGAAGTCGGCGCCAAATTGTTTCTAAATGACTAACTACTAATATATATAAAATTATGGTAAGAAAGTTCACATTTTATCAGATATTAGTTTGGCGCCGACTTAAAAAATTTCAATTTCATATAAAAATTTATAGTTATTTTTCACTTTTTAACGCACTTTTAGAAGTTGGTTCAACTTTTTTTTATAATAATTTTATCTTGTTTTGTTTTTCAACATCATTAATGAGAATTATGATTTAAATCACAACAAGTTTCCAATACTTTTTTTTTTCAAGTTCCATATTATTCTCCTAGAAGAAAACTTGATCTCCAAACTTCTTAAAAAGCATTCGTATCAGCCCATATCACAAGCATACTAAGATGCTGATTACACTGTAAAAATATAATCAGACTAATTACTGGGTGGTCAAAGAGTTCGTAGCTAACTTATCATATAAAGTAATATTTTTTTAAGAACAGTTTATACCAGAAATGTACCACCTATGTTCTAAAGCACTTTGTCTTTAGAAAGTTTTATATCAAACTAGAAAATAGCCTAGATTTGATCCGATAGCCGTCCTGCTGGGCCAAAAGCCAACACGGAGGAGACAATTTACTTCTACACCATATTGAGGTTAGTAATCTACATTATCACGTAAAATAGTTTTAAAATAAACTAACTTAAATAGAATCCAAAGCCATTATACATTATAACTTCTTTCTCAAGAAAAGGTCTTATGCAAATGATACTAAAATTACAAATGTCGTCAACTTTTATAATAGCAATTTATTTAAAAAAAAACCTAAATAGGTATTATGCAGGAAGATCCTGGCCATAATTAGCATTTCGAATGGGCCATTGTTCCATGCAGATCTTCTGAATATTATACAGTTTTCCCATAACCCAGCAGTGTTATAAGCAGTTACAATATATTTAGAAAGATACTTAGTTTACAGCTTCAAATTCGTTTTTTTTATGATATTCTTTGCCGATAATACGCTAACTTACATTTTTGATCATATCCCTTGATGGTGATTATGTTCTCAAAATAAAGAAATACTTAAATATTGGGGAAAAAGTATTAATACACTGTGTTGAATTCTACAGTTGGTTTATTGTAAAACATTTTTTAAATACTTATAAGTAAAACTCTATTTGCTTTGTAATGTTTCAGTAGTGTAATAGAGCTAAATTCAATATATGTTTCGCCTTGTGAGGGCTCTTTCAAAAGTATATTTAATACTAAAATTAAAAATGTTTTTTAACATTTAAATACAGGGTTATTCACACTATACGACACGGAGTATTGCGGCCAAAATACGTGACTTTCAAAAAGTGTCTAATATAGTTAATTTTTAAAATTATTTTCATATCATCCCGAAAACGCTGAAAGTATCAGAGTTGTGTATTTTTTTTAAATAGAACTGCCTATATATTACTGCTTTTTTGGATTCTCCGATCAAAATAAGTACCTTAAAAAACTTTAAGGGTTTTTAAATAATCGAAATTTTGAAAAATCTAACATAATTTTCATGTTTCAAATACTTCAGCAGTATTTCAGTTATGTACTAGAAATTTACAGCGAAGTGTACTGGAGCAGGTACATCGGAGGTGTCGGTAACACTTTTATTTCTCTCTCTGGTTCTTGAATGGAGTATAGAAATACTTATGCTTGCGATCGCCCCTCTCGTTCCCAAGAGATTTAAGTTAAGAAAAATAGAACCGATTCTGCCTTTTATATTAGAAATGTGTATGCTGCTGGCACTCCGTCCCGTTGACAACTTGTTTTTCTTGTGATCGCCCCTCTCGTTCCCAAGAGCTTTAAGTTCAGGAAAATAGAACCGATTCTACCTTTTATATTAGAAATGTGTTTGCTGCTGGCACTCCCTCCCGTTGACAACTTGTTTTTCTTGCGATCGCCCCTCTCCTTTCCAATAGCTTTGAGTACAGGAAAATGAAACCGATTCAGCCTTTTATATTAGAAATGTGTATGCTGTTGGCACACCCTTCCGTTGACAACTTGTTTTTCTTGCGATCGCCCCTCTCCTTCCCAAGAGCTTTGAGTACAGGAAAATAAAACCGATTCTGCCTTTAATAATAGAAATGTGTATGCTGTTGGCACTCCCTCCCGTTGACAACTTGTTTTTCTTGCGATCGCCCCTCTCCTTCCCAAGAGCTTTAAGTTCAGAAAATTAGAACTGATTCTGTCTTTTATATTAGAAATGTGTATGCTGCTGGCACTCCCTCCCGTTGACAACTTGTTTTTCTTGCGATCGCCCCTCTTCTTCCCAGGAGCTTTGAGTACAGGAAAATAAAACCGATTCTGCCTTTTATATTAGAAATATGTATGCTGTTGTCACTCCCTTCCGTTGACAACTTGTTTTTCTTGCGATCGCCCCTCTCCTTCCCAAGAGCTTTGAGTACAGGAAAATAAAACCGATTCTGCCTTTTATATTAGAAATGTGTATGCGGTTGGCACTCCCTCCCGTTGACAACTTGTTTTTCTTGCGATCGCCCCTCTCCTTCCCAAGAGTTTTGAGTACAGGAAAATAAAACCGATTCTGCCTTTTATATTAGAAATGCGTATGATGTTGGCACTCCCTCCCGTTGACAACTTGTTTTTCTTGCGATCGCCCCTCTCCTTCCCAAGAGCTTTGAGTACAGGAAAATAAAACCGATTCTGACTTTTATATTAGAAATGTGTATGCTGTTGGCACTCCCTTCCGTTGACAACTTGTTTTTCTTGCAATCGCCCCTCTCCTTGACAAGAGTTTTGAGTACAAGAAAGTAAAATCGATTCTGCCTTTTATATTAGAAAGGTGTATGCTGTTGGCACTCCCTTCCGTGAACAACTTGTTTTTCTTGCGATCGCCCCTCTCCTTCCCAAGAGCTTTGAGTACAGGAAAATAAAACCGATTCTGCCTTTTATATTAGAAATGTGTATGCTGCTGGCACTCCCTCCCGTTGACAACTTGTTTTTCTTGCGATCGCCCCTCTCTTTCCCAAGAGCTTTGAGTACAGGAAAATAAAACCGATTCTGCCTTTTATATTAGAAATGTGTATGCTGTTGGCACTCACTCCCGTTGACAGCTTGCTTCTATTACGATCGCCCGTCTCTTTCCCAAGAGCTTTGAGTACAGGAAAATAAAACCGATTCTGCCTTTTATATTAGAAATGTGTATGTTGTTGGCACTCAATCCCGTAGACAACTTGTTTTTCTTGTGATCGCCCCTCTCTTTCCAAGAGCTTTAAGTTCAGGAAAATAAAACCGATTCTGCCTTTTATATTAGAAATGTGTATGCTGTTGGCACGCCTTTCCGTTGACAACTTGTTTTTCTTGCGATCGCCCCACTCCTTCCCAAGAGCTTTGAATACAGGAAAATAAAACCGATTCTGACTTTTATATTAGAAATGTGTATGCTGTTAGCACTCCCTACCGTTGAAAACTTGTTTTTCTTGCGATCGCCCCTCTCCTTCCCAAGAGCTTTGAGTACAGGCAAATAAAAACGATTATGCCTTTTATGTTAGAAATGTGTATGCTGTTGGCACTCCCTCCCGTTGACAACTTGTTTTTCTTGCGATCGCCCCTCTCTTTCCCAAGAGCTTTGAGTACAGGCAAATAAAAACGATTCTGCCTTTTATGTTAGAAATGTGTATGCTGTTGGCACTCCCTCCCGTTGACAACTTGTTTTTCTTGCGATCGCCCCTCTCCTTCCCAAGAGCTTTGAGTACAGGAAAATAAAACCGATTCTGCCTTTTATATTAGAAATGTGTATGCTGTTGGCACTCCCTCCCGTTGACAGCTTGTTTCTCTTACGTTCGCCCGTCTCTTTCCCAAGAGCTTTGAGTACAGGAAAATAAAACCGATTCTGCCTTTTATATTAGAAATGTGTATGCTGTTGGCACTCAATCCCGTAGACAACTTGTTTTTCTTGTGATCGCCCCTCTCTTTCCAAGAGCTTTAAGTTCAGGAAAATAAAACCGATTCTGCCTTTTATATTAGAAATGTGTATGCTGTTGGCACGCCCTTCCGTTGACAACTTGTTTTTCTTGCGATCGCCCCACTCCTTCCCAAGAGCTTTGAATACAGGAAAATAAAACCGATTCTGACTTTTATATTAGAAATGTGTATGCTGTTGGCACTCCCTACCGTTGAAAACTTGTTTTTCTTGCGATCGCCCCTCTCCTTCCCAAGAGCTTTGAGTACAGGCAAATAAAAACGATTCTGCCTTTTATGTTAGAAATGTGTATGCTGTTGGCACTCCCTCCCGTTGACAACTTGTTTTTCTTGCGATCGCCCCTCTCCTTCCCAGGAGCTTTGAGTACAGGAAAATAAAACCGATTCTGCCTTTTATATTAGAAATATGTATGCTGTTGTCACTCCCTTCCGTTGACAACTTGTTTTTCTTGCGATCGCCCCTCTCCTTCCCAAGAGCTTTGAGTACAGGAAAATAAAACCGATTCTGCCTTTTATATTAGAAATGTGTATGCGGTTGGCACTCCCTCCCGTTGACAACTTGTTTTTCTTGCGATCGCCCCTCTCCTTCCCAGGAGCTTTGAGTACAGGAAAATAAAACCGATTCTGCCTTTTATATTAGAAATATGTATGCTGTTGTCACTCCCTTCCGTTGACAACTTGTTTTTCTTGCGATCGCCCCTCTCCTTCCCAAGAGCTTTGAGTACAGGAAAATAAAACCGATTCTGCCTTTTATATTAGAAATGTGTATGCGGTTGGCACTCCCTCCCGTTGACAACTTGTTTTTCTTGCGATCGCCCCTCTCCTTCCCAAGAGTTTTGAGTACAGGAAAATAAAACCGATTCTGCCTTTTATATTAGAAATGCGTATGATGTTGGCACTCCCTCCCGTTGACAACTTGTTTTTCTTGCGATCGCCCCTCTCCTTCCCAAGAGCTTTGAGTACAGGAAAATAAAACCGATTCTGACTTTTATATTAGAAATGTGTATGCTGTTGGCACTCCCTTCCGTTGACAACTTGTTTTTCTTGCAATCGCCCCTCTCCTTGCCAAGAGTTTTGAGTACAAGAAAGTAAAACCGATTCTGCCTTTTATATTAGAAAGGTGTATGCTGTTGGCACTCCCTTCCGTGAACAACTTGTTTTTCTTGCGATCGCCCCTCTCCTTCCCAAGAGTTTTGAGTACAGGAAAATAAAACCGATTCTGCCTTTTATATTAGAAATGTGTATGCTGCTGGCACTCCCTCCCGTTGACAACTTGTTTTTCTTGCGATCGCCCCTCTCTTTCCCAAGAGCTTTGAGTACAGGAAAATAAAACCGATTCTGCCTTTTATATTAGAAATGTGTATGCTGTTGGCACTCCCTTGCGTTGACAACTTGTTTTTCTTGCGATCGCCCCTCTCCTTCCCAAGAGCTTTGAGTACAGGAAAATAAAACCGATTCTTCCTTTTATATTAGAAATGTGTAAGCTGTTGGCACACCCTCCCGTTGACAACTTGTTTTTCTTGCGATCGCACCTCTCCTTCCCAAGAGTTTTGAGTACAGGAAAATAAAACCGATTCTGCCTTTTATATTAGAAATGTGTATGCTGTTGGCACTCCCTTCCGTTGACAACTTGTTTTTCTTGCTATCGCCCCTCTCCTTCCCAAGAGCTTTGAGTACAGGAAAATAAAACCGATTCTGCCTTTTATATTGGAAATGTGTATGTTGTTGGCACTCACTCCCGTTGACAACTTGTTTTTCTTGCAATCGCCCCTCTCCTTGCCAAGAGCTTTGAGTACAAGAAAGTAAAACCGATTCTGCCTTTTATATTAGAAATGTGTATGCTGTTGGCACTCCCTTCCGTGAACAACTTGTTTTTCTTGCGATCGCCCCTCTCCTTCCCAAGAGCTTTGAATACAGGAAAATAAAACCGATTCTGCCTTTTATATTAGAAATGTGTATGCTGTTGGCACTCCCTTGCGTTGACAACTTGTTTTTCTTGCGATCGCCCCTCTCCTTCCCAAGAGCTTTGAGTACAGGAAAATAAAACCGATTCTTCCTTTTATATTAGAAATGTGTAAGCTGTTGGCACACCCTCCCGTTGACAACTTGTTTTTCTTGCGATCGCACCTCTCCTTCCCAAGAGCTTTGAGTACAGGAAAATAAAACCGATTCTGCCTTTTATATTAGAAATGTGTATGCTGTTGGCACTCCCTTCCGTTGACAACTTGTTTTTCTTGCGATCGCCCCTCTCCTTGCCAAGAGCTTTGAGTACAAGAAAATAAAACCGATTCTGCTTTTTATTTTAGAAATGTGTATGCTGTTGGCACTCCCTCCCGTTGGCAACTTGTTTTTCTTGCGATCGCCCAACTCCTTCCCAAGAGCTTTGAGTACAGGAAAATAAAACCGATTCTGCCTTTTATATTAGAAATGTGTATGCTGTTGGCACTCCCTTGCGTTGACAACTTGTTTTTCTTGCGATCGCCCCTCTCCTTCCCAAGAGCTTTGAGTACAGGAAAATAAAACCGATTCTTCCTTTTATATTAGAAATGTGTATGCTGTTGGCACACCCTCCCGTTGACAACTTGTTTTTCTTGCGATCGCACCTCTCCTTCCCAAGAGCTTTGAGTACAGAAAAATAAAACCGATTCTGCCTTTTATATTAGAAATGTGTATGCTGTTGGCACTCCCTTCCGTTGACAACTTGTTTTTCTTGCGATCGCCCCTCTCCTTCCCAAGAGCTTTGAGTACAGGAAAATAAAACCGATTCTCCCTATTATATTAGAAATGTGTATGCTGTTGGCGCTCCCTTCCGTTGATAACTTGTTTTTCTTGCGATCGCCCCTCTCCTTCCCAAGAGCTTTGAGTACAGGAAAATAAAACCGATTCTGCCTTTTATATTAGAAATGTGTATGCTGTTGGCACTCCCTTCCGTTAACAACTTGTTTTTCTTGCGATCGCCCCTCTCCTTCCCAAGAGCTTTGAGTACAGGAAAATAAAACCGATTCTGCCTTTTATATTAGAAATGTGTATGCTGTTGGCACTCCCTCCCGTTGACAACTTGTTTTTCTTGTGATCGCCCCTCTCCTTCCCAAGAGCTTTGAGTACAGGAAAATAAAACCGATTCTGCCTTTTATATTAGAAATGTGTATGCTGTTGGCACTCCCTTCCGTTGACAACTTGTTTCTCTTACGATCGCCCCTCTCTTTCCCAAGAACTTTGAGTACAGGAAAATAAAACCGATTCTGCCTTTTATATTAGAAATGTGTATGCTGTTGGCACTCCCTTCCGTTGACAACTTGTTTTTCCTGCGATCGCCCCTCTCCTTCCCAAGAGCTTTGAGTACAGGAAAATAAAACCGATTCTGCCTTTTATATTAGAAATGTGTATGCTGTGGGCACTCCCTTCCGTTGACAACTTGTTTCTCTTACTATCGCCCCTCTCTTTCCCAAGAGCTTTGAGTACAGGAAAATAAAACCGATTATGCCTTTTATATTAGAAATGTGTATGCTGTTGGCACTCCCTTTCGTTGACAACTTGTTTTTCCTGCGATCTCCCCTCTCCTTCCCAAGAGCTTTGAGTACAGGAAAATAAAACCGATTCTGCCTTTTATATTAGAAATGTGTATGCTGTTGGCACTCCCTTCCGTTGACAACTTGTTTCTCTTACGATCGCCCCTCTCTTTCCCAAGAGATTTGAGTACAGGAAAATAAAACCGATTCTGCCTTTAATAATAGAAATGTGTATGCTGTTGGCACTCCCTCCCGTTGACAACTTGTTTTTCTTGCGATCGCCCCTCTCCTTCCCAAGAGCTTTAAGTTCAGAAAATTAGAACTGATTCTGTCTTTTATATTAGAAATGTGTATGCTGCTGGCACTCCCTCCCGTTGACAACTTGTTTTTCTTGCGATCGCCCCTCTTCTTCCCAGGAGCTTTGAGTACAGGAAAATAAAACCGATTATGCCTTTTATATTAGAAATGTGTATGCTGTTGGCACTCCCTTTCGTTGACAACTTGTTTTTCCTGCGATCTCCCCTCTCCTTCCCAAGAGCTTTGAGTACAGGAAAATAAAAACGATTCTGCCTTTTATATTAGAAATGTGTATGCTGTTGGCACTCCCTTGCGTTGACAACTTGTTTTTCTTGCGATCGCCCCTCTCCTTCCCAAGAGCTTTGAGTACAGGAAAATAAAACCGATTCTTCCTTTTATATTAGAAATGTGTATGCTGTTGGCACACCCTCCCGTTGACAACTTGTTTTTCTTGCGATCGCACCTCTCCTTCCCAAGAGCTTTGAGTACAGGAAAATAAAACCGATTCTGCCTTTTATATTAGAAATGTGTATGCTGTTGGCACTCCCTTCCGTTGACAACTTGTTTTTCTTGCGATCGCCCCTCTCCTTCCCAAGAGCTTTGAGTACAGGAAATTAAAACCGATTCTCCCTATTATATTAGAAATGTGTATGCTGTTGGCGCTCCCTTCCGTTGACAACTTGTTTTTCTTGCGATCGCCCCACTCCTTCCCAAGAGCTTTGAGTACAGGAAAATAAAACCGATTCTGCCTTTTATATTAGAAATGTGTATGCTGTTGGCACTCCCTTCCGTTAACAACTTGTTTTTCTTGCGATCGCCCCTCTCCTTCCCAAGAGCTTTGAGTACAGGAAAATAAAACCGATTCTGCCTTTTATTTTAGAAATGTGTATGCTGTTGGCACTCCCTTCCGTTGACAACTTGTTTTTCTTGCGATCGCCCCTTTCCTTCCCAAGAGCTTTGAGTACAGGAAAATAAAACCGATTCTGCCTTTTATATTAGAAATGTGTATCCTGTTGGCACTCCCTTCCGTTAACAACTTGTTTTTCTTGCGTTCGCCCCTCTCCTTCCCAAGAGATTTGAGTACAGGAAAATAAAACCGATTCTGCCTTTTATATTAGAAATGTGTATGCTGTTGGCACTCCCTCCCGTTGACAACTTGTTTTTCTTGTGATCGCCCCTCTCCTTCCCAAGAGTTTTGAGGACAGGAAAATAAAACCGATTCTGCCTTTTATATTAGAAATTTGTATGCTGTTGGCACTCCCTTGCGTTGACAACTTGTTTTTTTTGCGATCGCCCCTCTCCTTCCCAAGAGCTTTGAGTACAGGAAAATAAAACCGATTCTGCCTTTTATATTAGAAATGTGTATGCTGTTGTCACACCCTCCCGTTGACAACTTGTTTTTCTTGCGATCGCCCCTCTCCTTCCCAACAGCTTTTAGTACAGGAAAATAAAACCGATTCTGCCTTTTATATTAGAAATGTGTATGCTGTTGGCACTCACTCCCGTTGACAGCTTGCTTCTATTACGATCGCCCGTCTCTTTCCCAAGAGCTTTGAGTACAGGAAAATAAAACCGATTCTGCCTTTTATATTAGAAATGTGTATGCTGTTGACACTCCCTCCCGTTGACAGCTTGTTTCTCTTACGTTCGCCCGTCTCTTTCCCAAGAGCTTTGAGTACAGGCAAATAAAAACGATTCTGCCTTTTATGTTAGAAATGTGTATGCTGTTGGCACTCCCTCCCGTTGACAACTTGTTTTTCTTGCGATCGCCCCTCTCCTTCCCAAGAGCTTTGAGTACAGGAAAATAAAACCGATTCTGCCTTTTATATTAGAAATGTGTATGCTGTTGGCACTCACTCCCGTTGACAGCTTGCTTCTATTACGATCGCCCGTCTCTTTCCCAAGAGCTTTGAGTACAGGAAAATAAAACCGATTCTGCCTTTTATATTAGAAATGTGTATGTTGTTGGCACTCAATCCCGTAGACAACTTGTTTTTCTTGTGATCGCCCCTCTCTTTCCAAGAGCTTTAAGTTCAGGAAAATAAAACCGATTCTGCCTTTTATATTAGAAATGTGTATGCTGTTGGCACGCCTTTCCGTTGACAACTTGTTTTTCTTGCGATCGCCCCACTCCTTCCCAAGAGCTTTGAATACAGGAAAATAAAACCGATTCTGACTTTTATATTAGAAATGTGTATGCTGTTGGCACTCCCTACCGTTGAAAACTTGTTTTTCTTGCGATCGCCCCTCTCCTTCCCAAGAGCTTTGAGTACAGGCAAATAAAAACGATTATGCCTTTTATGTTAGAAATGTGTATGCTGTTGGCACTCCCTCCCGTTGACAACTTGTTTTTCTTGCGATCGCCCCTCTCTTTCCCAAGAGCTTTGAGTACAGGCAAATAAAAACGATTCTGCCTTTTATGTTAGAAATGTGTATGCTGTTGGCACTCCCTCCCGTTGACAACTTGTTTTTCTTGCGATCGCCCCTCTCCTTCCCAAGAGCTTTGAGTACAGGAAAATAAAACCGATTCTGCCTTTTATATTAGAAATGTGTATGCTGTTGGCACTCCCTCCCGTTGACAGCTTGTTTCTCTTACGTTCGCCCGTCTCTTTCCCAAGAGCTTTGAGTACAGGAAAATAAAACCGATTCTGCCTTTTATATTAGAAATGTGTATGCTGTTGGCACTCAATCCCGTAGACAACTTGTTTTTCTTGTGATCGCCCCTCTCTTTCCAAGAGCTTTAAGTTCAGGAAAATAAAACCGATTCTGCCTTTTATATTAGAAATGTGTATGCTGTTGGCACGCCCTTCCGTTGACAACTTGTTTTTCTTGCGATCGCCCCACTCCTTCCCAAGAGCTTTGAATACAGGAAAATAAAACCGATTCTGACTTTTATATTAGAAATGTGTATGCTGTTGGCACTCCCTACCGTTGAAAACTTGTTTTTCTTGCGATCGCCCCTCTCCTTCCCAAGAGCTTTGAGTACAGGCAAATAAAAACGATTCTGCCTTTTATGTTAGAAATGTGTATGCTGTTGGCACTCCCTCCCGTTGACAACTTGTTTTTCTTGCGATCGCCCCTCTCCTTCCCAGGAGCTTTGAGTACAGGAAAATAAAACCGATTCTGCCTTTTATATTAGAAATATGTATGCTGTTGTCACTCCCTTCCGTTGACAACTTGTTTTTCTTGCGATCGCCCCTCTCCTTCCCAAGAGCTTTGAGTACAGGAAAATAAAACCGATTCTGCCTTTTATATTAGAAATGTGTATGCGGTTGGCACTCCCTCCCGTTGACAACTTGTTTTTCTTGCGATCGCCCCTCTCCTTCCCAGGAGCTTTGAGTACAGGAAAATAAAACCGATTCTGCCTTTTATATTAGAAATATGTATGCTGTTGTCACTCCCTTCCGTTGACAACTTGTTTTTCTTGCGATCGCCCCTCTCCTTCCCAAGAGCTTTGAGTACAGGAAAATAAAACCGATTCTGCCTTTTATATTAGAAATGTGTATGCGGTTGGCACTCCCTCCCGTTGACAACTTGTTTTTCTTGCGATCGCCCCTCTCCTTCCCAAGAGTTTTGAGTACAGGAAAATAAAACCGATTCTGACTTTTATATTAGAAATGTGTATGCTGTTGGCACTCCCTACCGTTGAAAACTTGTTTTTCTTGCGATCGCCCCTCTCCTTCCCAAGAGCTTTGAGTACAGGCAAATAAAAACGATTCTGCCTTTTATGTTAGAAATGTGTATGCTGTTGGCACTCCCTCCCGTTGACAACTTGTTTTTCTTGCGATCGCCCCTCTCCTTCCCAGGAGCTTTGAGTACAGGAAAATAAAACCGATTCTGCCTTTTATATTAGAAATATGTATGCTGTTGTCACTCCCTTCCGTTGACAACTTGTTTTTCTTGCGATCGCCCCTCTCCTTCCCAAGAGCTTTGAGTACAGGAAAATAAAACCGATTCTGCCTTTTATATTAGAAATGTGTATGCGGTTGGCACTCCCTCCCGTTGACAACTTGTTTTTCTTGCGATCGCCCCTCTCCTTCCCAGGAGCTTTGAGTACAGGAAAATAAAACCGATTCTGCCTTTTATATTAGAAATGCGTATGATGTTGGCACCCCCTCCCGTTCACAACTTGTTTTTCTTGCGATCGCCCCTCTCCTTCCCAAGAGCTTTGAGTACAGGAAAATAAAACCGATTCTGACTTTTATATTAGAAATGTGTATGCTGTTGGCACTCCCTTCCGTTGACAACTTGTTTTTCTTGCAATCGCCCCTCTCCTTGCCAAGAGCTTTGAGTACAGGAAAATAAAACCGATTCTGCCTTTTATGTTAGAAATGTGTATGCTGTTGGCACTCCCTCCCGTTGACAACTTGTTTTTCTTGCGATCGCCCCTCTCTTTCCCAAGAGCTTTGAGTACAGGCAAATAAAAACGATTCTGCCTTTTATGTTAGAAATGTGTATGCTGTTGGCACTCCCTCCCGTTGACAACTTGTTTTTCTTGCGATCGCCCCTCTCCTTCAAAAGAGCTTTGAGTACAGGAAAATAAAACCGATTCTGCCTTTTATATTAGAAATGTGTATGCTGTTGGCACTCCCTCCCGTTGACAGCTTGTTTCTCTTACGTTCGCCCGTCTCTTTCCCAAGAGCTTTGAGTACAGGAAAATAAAACCGATTCTGCCTTTTATATTAGAAATGTGTATGCTGTTGGCACTCAATCCCGTAGACAACTTGTTTTTCTTGTGATCGCCCCTCTCTTTCCAAGAGCTTTAAGTTCAGGAAAATAAAACCGATTCTGCCTTTTATATTATAAATGTGTATGCTGTTGGCACGCCCTTCCGTTGACAACTTGTTTTTCTTGCGATCGCCCCACTCCTTCCCAAGAGCTTTGAATACAGGAAAATAAAACCGATTCTGACTTTTATATTAGAAATGTGTATGCTGTTGGCACTCCCTACCGTTGAAAACTTGTTTTTCTTGCGATCGCCCCTCTCCTTCCCAAGAGCTTTGAGTACAGGCAAATAAAAACGATTATGCCTTTTATGTTAGAAATGTGTATGCTGTTGGCACTCCCTCCCGTTGACAACTTGTTTTTCTTGCGATCGCCCCTCTCTTTCCCAAGAGCTTTGAGTACAGGCAAATAAAAACGATTCTGCCTTTTATGTTAGAAATGTGTATGCTGTTGGCACTCCCTCCCGTTGACAACTTGTTTTTCTTGCGATCGCCCCTCTCCTTCCCAAGAGCTTTGAGTACAGGAAAATAAAACCGATTCTGCCTTTTATATTAGAAATGTGTATGCTGTTGGCACTCCCTCCCGTTGACAGCTTGTTTCTCTTACGTTTGCCCGTCTCTTTCCCAAGAGCTTTGAGTACAGGAAAATAAAACCGATTCTGCCTTTTATATTAGAAATGTGTATGCTGTTGGCACTCAATCCCGTAGACAACTTGTTTTTCTTGTGATCGCCCCTCTCTTTCCAAGAGCTTTAAGTTCAGGAAAATAAAACCGATTCTGCCTTTTATATTAGAAATGTGTATGCTGTTGGCACGCCCTTCCGTTGACAACTTGTTTTTCTTGCGATCGCCCCACTCCTTCCCAAGAGCTTTGAATACAGGAAAATAAAACCGATTCTGACTTTTATATTAGAAATGTGTATGCTGTTGGCACTCCCTACCGTTGAAAACTTGTTTTTCTTGCGATCGCCCCTCTCCTTCCCAAGAGCTTTGAGTACAGGCAAATAAAAACGATTCTGCCTTTTATGTTAGAAATGTGTATGCTGTTGGCACTCCCTCCCGTTGACAACTTGTTTTTCTTGCGATCGCCCCTCTCCTTCCCAGGAGCTTTGAGTACAGGAAAATAAAACCGATTCTGCCTTTTATATTAGAAATATGTATGCTGTTGTCACTCCCTTCCGTTGACAACTTGTTTTTCTTGCGATCGCCCCTCTCCTTCCCAAGAGCTTTGAGTACAGGAAAATAAAACCGATTCTGCCTTTTATATTAGAAATGTGTATGCGGTTGGCACTCCCTCCCGTTGACAACTTGTTTTTCTTGCGATCGCCCCTCTCCTTCCCAGGAGCTTTGAGTACAGGAAAATAAAACCGATTCTGCCTTTTATATTAGAAATATGTATGCTGTTGTCACTCCCTTCCGTTGACAACTTGTTTTTCTTGCGATCGCCTTTCTCCTTCCCAAGAGCTTTGAGTACAGGAAAATAAAACCGATTCTGCCTTTTATATTAGAAATGTGTATGCGGTTGGCACTCCCTCCCGTTGACAACTTGTTTTTCTTGCGATCGCCCCTCTCCTTCCCAAGAGTTTTGAGTACAGGAAAATAAAACCGATTCTGACTTTTATATTAGAAATGTGTATGCTGTTGGCACTCCCTACCGTTGAAAACTTGTTTTTCTTGCGATCGCCCCTCTCCTTCCCAAGAGCTTTGAGTACAGGCAAATAAAAACGATTCTGCCTTTTATGTTAGAAATGTGTATGCTGTTGGCACTCCCTCCCGTTGACAACTTGTTTTTCTTGCGATCGCCCCTCTTCTTCCCAGGAGCTTTGAGTACAGGAAAATAAAACCGATTATGCCTTTTATATTAGAAATGTGTATGCTGTTGGCACTCCCTTTCGTTGACAACTTGTTTTTCCTGCGATCTCCCCTCTCCTTCCCAAGAGCTTTGAGTACAGGAAAATAAAAACGATTCTGCCTTTTATATTAGAAATGTGTATGCTGTTGGCACTCCCTTGCGTTGACAACTTGTTTTTCTTGCGATCGCCCCTCTCCTTCCCAAGAGCTTTGAGTACAGGAAAATAAAACCGATTCTGCCTTTTATATTAGAAATGTGTATGCTGTTGGCACTCCCTTCCGTTGACAACTTGTTTTTCTTGTGATCGCACCTCTCCTTCCCAAGAGCTTTGAGTACAGGAAAATAAAACCGATTCTGCCTTTTATATTAGAAATGTGTATGCTGTTGGCACTCCCTTCCGTTGACAACTTGTTTTTCTTGCGATCGCCCCTCTCCTTCCCAAGAGCTTTGAGTACAGGAAATTAAAACCGATTCTCCCTATTATATTAGAAATGTGTATGCTGTTGGCGCTCCCTTCCGTTGACAACTTGTTTTTCTTGCGATCGCCCCACTCCTTCCCAAGAGCTTTGAGTACAGGAAAATAAAACCGATTCTGCCTTTTATATTAGAAATGTGTATGCTGTTGGCACTCCCTTCCGTTAACAACTTGTTTTTCTTGCGATCGCCCCTCTCCTTCCCAAGAGCTTTGAGTACAGGAAAATAAAACCGATTCTGCCTTTTATATTAGAAATGTGTATGCTGTTGGCACTCCCTTCCGTTGACAACTTGTTTTTCTTGCGATCGCCCCTTTCCTTCCCAAGAGCTTTGAGTACAGGAAAATAAAACCGATTCTGCCTTTTATATTAGAAATGTGTATCCTGTTGGCACTCCCTTCCGTTAACAACTTGTTTTTCTTGCGTTCGCCCCTCTCCTTCCCAAGAGATTTGAGTACAGGAAAATAAAACCGATTCTGCCTTTTATATTAGAAATGTGTATGCTGTTGGCACTCCCTCCCGTTGACAACTTGTTTTTCTTGTGATCGCCCCTCTCCTTCCCAAGAGTTTTGAGGACAGGAAAATAAAACCGATTCTGCCTTTTATATTAGAAATGTGTATGCTGTTGGCACTCCCTTGCGTTGACAACTTGTTTTTTTTGCGATCGCCCCTCTCCTTCCCAAGAGCTTTGAGTACAGGAAAATAAAACCGATTCTGCCTTTTATATTAGAAATGTGTATGCTGTTGTCACACCCTCCCGTTGACAACTTGTTTTTCTTGCGATCGCCCCTCTCCTTCCCAACAGCTTTTAGTACAGGAAAATAAAACCGATTCTGCCTTTTATATTAGAAATGTGTATGCTGTTGGCACTCACTCCCGTTGACAGCTTGCTTCTATTACGATCGCCCGTCTCTTTCCCAAGAGCTTTGAGTACAGGAAAATAAAACCGATTCTGCCTTTTATATTAGAAATGTGTATACTGTTGACACTCCCTCCCGTTGACAGCTTGTTTCTCTTACGTTCGCCCGTCTCTTTCCCAAGAGCTTTGAGTACAGGCAAATAAAAACGATTCTGCCTTTTATGTTAGAAATGTGTATGCTGTTGGCACTCCCTCCCGTTGACAACTTGTTTTTCTTGCGATCGCCCCTCTCCTTCCCAAGAGCTTTGAGTACAGGAAAATAAAACCGATTCTGCCTTTTATATTAGAAATGTGTATGCTGTTGGCACTCACTCCCGTTGACAGCTTGCTTCTATTACGATCGCCCGTCTCTTTCCCAAGAGCTTTGAGTACAGGAAAATAAAACCGATTCTGCCTTTTATATTAGAAATGTGTATGTTGTTGGCACTCAATCCCGTAGACAACTTGTTTTTCTTGTGATCGCCCCTCTCTTTCCAAGAGCTTTAAGTTCAGGAAAATAAAACCGATTCTGCCTTTTATATTAGAAATGTGTATGCTGTTGGCACGCCTTTCCGTTGACAACTTGTTTTTCTTGCGATCGCCCCACTCCTTCCCAAGAGCTTTGAATACAGGAAAATAAAACCGATTCTGACTTTTATATTAGAAATGTGTATGCTGTTGGCACTCCCTACCGTTGAAAACTTGTTTTTCTTGCGATCGCCCCTCTCCTTCCCAAGAGCTTTGAGTACAGGCAAATAAAAACGATTATGCCTTTTATGTTAGAAATGTGTATGCTGTTGGCACTCCCTCCCGTTGACAACTTGTTTTTCTTGCGATCGCCCCTCTCTTTCCCAAGAGCTTTGAGTACAGGCAAATAAAAACGATTCTGCCTTTTATGTTAGAAATGTGTATGCTGTTGGCACTCCCTCCCGTTGACAACTTGTTTTTCTTGCGATCGCCCCTCTCCTTCCCAAGAGCTTTGAGTACAGGAAAATAAAACCGATTCTGCCTTTTATATTAGAAATATGTATGCTGTTGGCACTCCCTCCCGTTGACAGCTTGTTTCTCTTACGTTCGCCCGTCTCTTTCCCAAGAGCTTTGAGTACAGGAAAATAAAACCGATTCTGCCTTTTATATTAGAAATGTGTATGCTGTTGGCACTCAATCCCGTAGACAACTTGTTTTTCTTGTGATCGCCCCTCTCTTTCCAAGAGCTTTAAGTTCAGGAAAATAAAACCGATTCTGCCTTTTATATTAGAAATGTGTATGCTGTTGGCACGCCCTTCCGTTGACAACTTGTTTTTCTTGCGATCGCCCCACTCCTTCCCAAGAGCTTTGAATACAGGAAAATAAAACCGATTCTGACTTTTATATTAGAAATGTGTATGCTGTTGGCACTCCCTACCGTTGAAAACTTGTTTTTCTTGCGATCGCCCCTCTCCTTCCCAAGAGCTTTGAGTACAGGCAAATAAAAACGATTCTGCCTTTTATGTTAGAAATGTGTATGCTGTTGGCACTCCCTCCCGTTGACAACTTGTTTTTCTTGCGATCGCCCCTCTCCTTCCCAGGAGCTTTGAGTACAGGAAAATAAAACCGATTCTGCCTTTTATATTAGAAATATGTATGCTGTTGTCACTCCCTTCCGTTGACAACTTGTTTTTCTTGCGATCGCCCCTCTCCTTCCCAAGAGCTTTGAGTACAGGAAAATAAAACCGATTCTGCCTTTTATATTAGAAATGTGTATGCGGTTGGCACTCCCTCCCGTTGACAACTTGTTTTTCTTGCGATCGCCCCTCTCCTTCCCAGGAGCTTTGAGTACAGGAAAATAAAACCGATTCTGCCTTTTATATTAGAAATATGTATGCTGTTGTCACTCCCTTCCGTTGACAACTTGTTTTTCTTGCGATCGCCCCTCTCCTTCCCAAGAGCTTTGAGTACAGGAAAATAAAACCGATTCTGCCTTTTATATTAGAAATGTGTATGCGGTTGGCACTCCCTCCCGTTGACAACTTGTTTTTCTTGCGATCGCCCCTCTCCTTCCCAAGAGTTTTGAGTACAGGAAAATAAAACCGATTCTGACTTTTATATTAGAAATGTGTATGCTGTTGGCACTCCCTACCGTTGAAAACTTGTTTTTCTTGCGATCGCCCCTCTCCTTCCCAAGAGCTTTGAGTACAGGCAAATAAAAACGATTCTGCCTTTTATGTTAGAAATGTGTATGCTGTTGGCACTCCGTCCCGTTGACAACTTGTTTTTCTTGCGATCGCCCCTCTCCTTCCCAGGAGCTTTGAGTACAGGAAAATAAAACCGATTCTGCCTTTTATATTAGAAATATGTATGCTGTTGTCACTCCCTTCCGTTGACAACTTGTTTTTCTTGCGATCGCCCCTCTCCTTCCCAAGAGCTTTGAGTACAGGAAAATAAAACCGATTCTGCCTTTTATATTAGAAATGTGTATGCGGTTGGCACTCCCTCCCGTTGACAACTTGTTTTTCTTGCGATCGCCCCTCTCCTTCCCAGGAGCTTTGAGTACAGGAAAATAAAACCGATTCTGCCTTTTATATTAGAAATGCGTATGATGTTGGCACCCCCTCCCGTTCACAACTTGTTTTTCTTGCGATCGCCCCTCTCCTTCCCAAGAGCTTTGAGTACAGGAAAATAAAACCGATTCTGACTTTTATATTAGAAATGTGTATGCTGTTGGCACTCCCTTCCGTTGACAACTTGTTTTTCTTGCAATCGCCCCTCTCCTTGCCAAGAGTTTTGAGTACAAGAAAGTAAAACCGATTCTGCCTTTTATATTAGAAAGGTGTATGCTGTTGGCACTCCCTTCCGTGAACAACTTGTTTTTCTTGCGATCGCCCCTCTCCTTCCCAAGAGCTTTGAGTACAGGAAAATAAAACCGATTCTGCCTTTTATGTTAGAAATGTGTATGCTGTTGGCACTCCCTCCCGTTGACAACTTGTTTTTCTTGCGATCGCCCCTCTCTTTCCCAAGAGCTTTGAGTACAGGCAAATAAAAACGATTCTGCCTTTTATGTTAGAAATGTGTATGCTGTTGGCACTCCCTCCCGTTGACAACTTGTTTTTCTTGCGATCGCCCCTCTCCTTCCCAAGAGCTTTGAGTACAGGAAAATAAAACCGATTCTGCCTTTTATATTAGAAATGTGTATGCTGTTGGCACTCCCTCCCGTTGACAGCTTGTTTCTCTTACGTTCGCCCGTCTCTTTCCCAAGAGCTTTGAGTACAGGAAAATAAAACCGATTCTGCCTTTTATATTAGAAATGTGTATGCTGTTGGCACTCAATCCCGTAGACAACTTGTTTTTCTTGTGATCGCCCCTCTCTTTCCAAGAGCTTTAAGTTCAGGAAAATAAAACCGATTCTGCCTTTTATATTATAAATGTGTATGCTGTTGGCACGCCCTTCCGTTGACAACTTGTTTTTCTTGCGATCGCCCCACTCCTTCCCAAGAGCTTTGAATACAGGAAAATAAAACCGATTCTGACTTTTATATTAGAAATGTGTATGCTGTTGGCACTCCCTACCGTTGAAAACTTGTTTTTCTTGCGATCGCCCCTCTCCTTCCCAAGAGCTTTGAGTACAGGCAAATAAAAACGATTATGCCTTTTATGTTAGAAATGTGTATGCTGTTGGCACTCCCTCCCGTTGACAACTTGTTTTTCTTGCGATCGCCCCTCTCTTTCCCAAGAGCTTTGAGTACAGGCAAATAAAAACGATTCTGCCTTTTATGTTAGAAATGTGTATGCTGTTGGCACTCCCTCCCGTTGACAACTTGTTTTTCTTGCGATCGCCCCTCTCCTTCCCAAGAGCTTTGAGTACAGGAAAATAAAACCGATTCTGCCTTTTATATTAGAAATGTGTATGCTGTTGGCACTCCCTCCCGTTGACAGCTTGTTTCTCTTACGTTTGCCCGTCTCTTTCCCAAGAGCTTTGAGTACAGGAAAATAAAACCGATTCTGCCTTTTATATTAGAAATGTGTATGCTGTTGGCACTCAATCCCGTAGACAACTTGTTTTTCTTGTGATCGCCCCTCTCTTTCCAAGAGCTTTAAGTTCAGGAAAATAAAACCGATTCTGCCTTTTATATTAGAAATGTGTATGCTGTTGGCACGCCCTTCCGTTGACAACTTGTTTTTCTTGCGATCGCCCCACTCCTTCCCAAGAGCTTTGAATACAGGAAAATAAAACCGATTCTGACTTTTATATTAGAAATGTGTATGCTGTTGGCACTCCCTACCGTTGAAAACTTGTTTTTCTTGCGATCGCCCCTCTCCTTCCCAAGAGCTTTGATTACAGGCAAATAAAAACGATTCTGCCTTTTATGTTAGAAATGTGTATGCTGTTGGCACTCCCTCCCGTTGACAACTTGTTTTTCTTGCGATCGCCCCTCTCCTTCCCAGGAGCTTTGAGTACAGGAAAATAAAACCGATTCTGCCTTTTATATTAGAAATATGTATGCTGTTGTCACTCCCTTCCGTTGACAACTTGTTTTTCTTGCGATCGCCCCTCTCCTTCCCAAGAGCTTTGAGTACAAGAAAATAAAACCGATTCTGCCTTTTATATTAGAAATGTGTATGCGGTTGGCACTCCCTCCCGTTGACAACTTGTTTTTCTTGCGATCGCCCCTCTCCTTCCCAGGAGCTTTGAGTACAGGAAAATAAAACCGATTCTGCCTTTTATATTAGAAATATGTATGCTGTTGTCACTCCCTTCCGTTGACAACTTGTTTTTCTTGCGATCGCCTTTCTCCTTCCCAAGAGCTTTGAGTACAGGAAAATAAAACCGATTCTGCCTTTTATATTAGAAATGTGTATGCGGTTGGCACTCCCTCCCGTTGACAACTTGTTTTTCTTGCGATCGCCCCTCTCCTTCCCAAGAGTTTTGAGTACAGGAAAATAAAACCGATTCTGACTTTTATATTAGAAATGTGTATGCTGTTGGCACTCCCTACCGTTGAAAACTTGTTTTTCTTGCGATCGCCCCTCTCCTTCCCAAGAGCTTTGAGTACAGGCAAATAAAAACGATTCTGCCTTTTATGTTAGAAATGTGTATGCTGTTGGCACTCCCTCCCGTTGACAACTTGTTTTTCTTGCGATCGCCCCTCTCCTTCCCAGGAGCTTTGAGTACAGGAAAATAAAACCGATTCTGCCTTTTATATTAGAAATATGTATGCTGTTGTCACTCCCTTCCGTTGACAACTTGTTTTTCTTGCGATCGCCCCTCTCCTTCCCAAGAGCTTTGAGTACAGGAAAATAAAACCGATTCTGCCTTTTATATTAGAAATGTGTATGCGGTTGGCACTCCCTCCCGTTGACAACTTGTTTTTCTTGCGATCGCCCCTCTCCTTCCCAGGAGCTTTGAGTACAGGAAAATAAAACCGATTCTGACTTTTATATTAGAAATGTGTATGCTGTTGGCACTCCCTTCCGTTGACAACTTGTTTTTCTTGCAATCGCCCCTCTCCTTGCCAAGAGTTTTGAGTACAAGAAAGTAAAACCGATTCTGCCTTTTATATTAGAAAGGTGTATGCTGTTGGCACTCAATCCCGTAGACAACTTGTTTTTCTTGTAATCGCCCCTCTTTTTCCAAGAGCTTTAAGTTCAGGAAAATAAAACCGATTCTGCCTTTTATATTAGAAATGTGTATGCTGTTGGCATGTCTTTCCGTTGACAACTTGTTTTTCTTGCGATCGCCCCACTCCTTCCCAAGAGCTTTGAATACAGGAAAATAAAACCGATTCTGACTTTTATATTAGAAATGTGTATGCTGTTGGCACTCCCTACCGTTGAAAACTTGTTTTTCTTGCGATCGCCCCTCTCCTTCCCAAGAGCTTTGAGTACAGGCAAATATAAACGATTATGCCTTTTATGTTAGAAATGTGTATGCTGTTGGCACTCCCTCCCGTTGACAACTTGTTTTTCTTGCGATCGCCCCTCTCTTTCCCAAGAGCTTTGAGTACAGGCAAATAAAAACGATTCTGCCTTTTATGTTAGAAATGTGTATGCTGTTCGCACTCCCTCCCGTTGACAACTTGTTTTTCTTGCGATCGCCCCTCTCCTTCCCAAGAGCTTTGAGTACAGGAAAATAAAACCGATTCTGTCTTTTATATTAGAAATGTGTATGCTGTTGGCACTCCCTCCCGTTGACAGCTTGTTTCTCTTACGTTCGCCCGTCTCTTTCCCAAGAGCTTTGAGTACAGGAAAATAAAACCGATTCTGCCTTTTATATTAGAAATGTGTATGCTGTTGGCACTCAATCCCGTAGACAACTTGTTTTTCTTGTGATCGCCCCTCTCTTTCCAAGAGCTTTAAGTTCAGGAAAATAAAACCGATTCTGCCTTTTATATTAGAAATGTGTATGCTGTTGGCACGCCCTTCCGTTGACAACTTGTTTTTCTTGCGATCGCCCCACTCCTTCAAAAGAGCTTTGAATACAGGAAAATAAAACCGATTCTGACTTTTATATTAGAAATGTGTATGCTGTTGGCACTCCCTACCGTTGAAAACTTGTTTTTCTTGCGATCGCCCCTCTCCTTCCCAAGAGCTTTGAGTACAGGCAAATAAAAACGATTCTGCCTTTTATGTTAGAAATGCGTATGATGTTGGCACTCCCTCCCGTTCACAACTTGTTTTTCTTGCGATCGCCCCTCTCCTTCCCAAGAGCTTTGAGTACAGGAAAATAAAACCGATTCTGACTTTTATATTAGAAATGTGTATGCTGTTGGCACTCCCTTCCGTTGACAACTTGTTTTTCTTGCAATCGCCCCTCTCCTTGCCAAGAGTTTTGAGTACAAGAAAGTAAAACCGATTCTGCCTTTTATATTAGAAAGGTGTATGCTGTTGGCACTCCCTTCCGTGAATAACTTGTTTTTCTTGCGATCGCCCCTCTCCTTCCCAAGAGCTTTGAGTACAGGAAAATAAAACCGATTCTGCCTTTTATGTTAGAAATGTGTATGCTGTTGGCACTCCCTCCCGTTGACAACTTGTTTTTCTTGCGATCGCCCCTCTCTTTCCCAAGAGCTTTGAGTACAGGCAAATAAAAACGATTCTGCCTTTTATGTTAGAAATGTGTATGCTGTTGGCACTCCCTCCCGTTGACAACTTGTTTTTCTTGCGATCGCCCCTCTCCTTCCCAAGAGCTTTGAGTACAGGAAAATAAAACCGATTCTGCCTTTTATATTAGAAATGTGTATGCTGTTGGCACTCCCTCCCGTTGACAGCTTGTTTCTCTTACGTTCGCCCGTCTCTTTCCCAAGAGCTTTGAGTACAGGAAAATAAAACCGATTCTGCCTTTTATATTAGAAATGTGTATGCTGTTGGCACTCAATCCCGTAGACAACTTGTTTTTCTTGTGATCGCCCCTCTCTTTCCAAGAGCTTTAAGTTCAGGAAAATAAAACCGATTCTGCCTTTTATATTATAAATGTGTATGCTGTTGGCACGCCCTTCCGTTGACAACTTGTTTTTCTTGCGATCGCCCCACTCCTTCCCAAGAGCTTTGAATACAGGAAAATAAAACCGATTCCGACTTTTATATTAGAAATGTGTATGCTGTTGGCACTCCCTACCGTTGAAAACTTGTTTTTCTTGCGATCGCCCCTCTCCTTCCCAAGAGCTTTGAGTACAGGCAAATAAAAACGATTCTGCCTTTTATGTTAGAAATGTGTATGCTGTTGGCCCTCCCTCCCGTTGACAACTTGTTTTTCCTGCGATCGCCAATCTCCTTCCCAGGAGCTTTGAGTACAGGAAAATAAAACCGATTCTGCCTTTTATATTAGAAATATGTATGCTGTTGTCACTCCCTTCCGTTGAAAACTTGTTTTTCTTGCGATCGCCCCTCTCCTTCCCAAGAGCTTTGAGTACAGGCAAATAAAAACGATTCTGCCTTTTATGTTAGAAATGTGTATGCTGTTGGCCCTCCCTCCCGTTGACAACTTGTTTTTCTTGCGATCGCCCCTCTCCTTCCCAGGAGCTTTGAGTACAGGAAAATAAAACCGATTCTGCCTTTTATATTAGAAATATGTATGCTGTTGTCCCTCCCTTCCGTTGACAACTTGTTTTTCTTGCGATCGCCCCTCTCCTTCCCAAGAGCTTTGAGTACAGGAAAATAAAACCGATTCTGCCTTTTATATTAGAAATGTGTATGCGGTTGGCACTCCCTCCCGTTGACAACTTGTTTTTCTTGCGATCGCCCCTCTCCTTCCCAAGAGTTTTGAGTACAGGAAAATAAAACCGATTCTGCCTTTTATATTAGAAATGCGTATGATGTTGGCACCCCCTCCCGTTCACAACTTGTTTTTCTTGCGATCGCCCCTCTCCTTCCCAAGAGCTTTGAGTACAGGAAAATAAAACCGATTCTGACTTTTATATTAGAAATGTGTATGCTGTTGGCACTCCCTTCCGTTGACAACTTGTTTTTCTTGCAATCGCCCCTCTCCTTGCCAAGAGTTTTGAGTACAAGAAAGTAAAACCGATTCTGCCTTTTATATTAGAAAGGTGTATGCTGTTGGCACTCCCTTCCGTGAACAACTTGTTTTTCTTGCGATTGCCCCTCTCCTTCCCAAGAGCTTTGAGTACAGGAAAATAAAACCGATTCTGCCTTTTATATTAGAAATGTGTATGCTGCTGGCACTCCCTCCCGTTGACAACTTGTTTTTCTTGCGATCGCCCCTCTCTTTCCCAAGAGCTTTGAGTACAGGAAAATAAAACCGATTCTGCCTTTTATATTAGAAATGTGTATGTTGTTGGCACTCACTCCCGTTGACAGCTTGCTTCTATTACGATCGCCCGTCTCTTTCCCAAGAGCTTTGAGTACAGGAAAATAAAACCGATTCTGCCTTTTTTATTAGAAATGTGTATGCTGTTGGCACTCAATCCCGTAGACAACTTGTTTTTCTTGTAATCGCCCCTCTTTTTCCAAGAGCTTTAAGTTCAGGAAAATAAAACCGATTCTGCCTTTTATATTAGAAATGTGTATGCTGTTGGCATGTCTTTCCGTTGACAACTTGTTTTTCTTGCGATCGCCCCACTCCTTCCCAAGAGCTTTGAATACAGGAAAATAAAACCGATTCTGACTTTTATATTAGAAATGTGTATGCTGTTGGCACTCCCTACCGTTGAAAACTTGTTTTTCTTGCGATCGCCCCTCTCCTTCCCAAGAGCTTTGAGTACAGGCAAATATAAACGATTATGCCTTTTATGTTAGAAATGTGTATGCTGTTGGCACTCCCTCCCGTTGACAACTTGTTTTTCTTGCGATCGCCCCTCTCTTTCCCAAGAGCTTTGAGTACAGGCAAATAAAAACGATTCTGCCTTTTATGTTAGAAATGTGTATGCTGTTGGCACTCCCTCCCGTTGACAACTTGTTTTTCTTGCGATCGCCCCTCTCCTTCCCAAGAGCTTTGAGTACAGGAAAATAAAACCGATTCTGTCTTTTATATTAGAAATGTGTATGCTGTTGGCACTCCCTCCCGTTGACAGCTTGTTTCTCTTACGTTCGCCCGTCTCTTTCCCAAGAGCTTTGAGTACAGGAAAATAAAACCGATTCTGCCTTTTATATTAGAAATGTGTATGCTGTTGGCACTCAATCCCGTAGACAACTTGTTTTTCTTGTGATCGCCCCTCTCTTTCCAAGAGCTTTAAGTTCAGGAAAATAAAACCGATTCTGCCTTTTATATTAGAAATGTGTATGCTGTTGGCACGCCCTTCCGTTGACAACTTGTTTTTCTTGCGATCGCCCCACTCCTTCAAAAGAGCTTTGAATACAGGAAAATAAAACCGATTCTGACTTTTATATTAGAAATGTGTATGCTGTTGGCACTCCCTACCGTTGAAAACTTGTTTTTCTTGCGATCGCCCCTCTCCTTCCCAAGAGCTTTGAGTACAGGCAAATAAAAACGATTCTGCCTTTTATGTTAGAAATGTGTATGCTGTTGGCACTCCCTCCCGTTGACAACTTGTTTTTCTTGCGATCGCCCCTCTCCTTCCCAAGAGCTTTGAGTACAGGAAAATAAAACCGATTCTGACTTTTATATTAGAAATGTGTATGCTGTTGGCACTCCCTTCCGTTGACAACTTGTTTTTCTTGCAATCGCCCCTCTCCTTGCCAAGAGTTTTGAGTACAAGAAAGTAAAACCGATTCTGCCTTTTATATTAGAAAGGTGTATGCTGTTGGCACTCCCTTCCGTGAACAACTTGTTTTTCTTGCGATCGCCCCTCTCCTTCCCAAGAGCTTTGAGTACAGGAAAATAAAACCGATTCTGCCTTTTATATTAGAAATGTGTATGCTGCTGGCACTCCCTCCCGTTGACAACTTGTTTTTCTTGCGATCGCCCCTCTCTTTCCCAAGAGCTTTGAGTACAGGAAAATAAAACCGATTCTGCCTTTTATATTAGAAATGTGTATGCTGTTGGCACTCACTCCCGTTGACAGCTTGCTTCTATTACGATCGCCCGTCTCTTTCCCAAGAGTTTTGAGTACAAGAAAGTAAAACCGATTCTGCCTTTTATATTAGAAAGGTGTATGCTGTTGGCACTCCCTTCCGTGAACAACTTGTTTTTCTTGCGATCGCCCCTCTCCTTCCCAAGAGCTTTGAGTACAGGAAAATAAAACCGATTCTGCCTTTTATATTAGAAATGTGTATGCTGCTGGCACTCCCTTCCGTTGACAACTTGTTTTTCTTGCAATCGCCCCTCTCCTTGCCAAGAGTTTTGAGTACAAGAAAGTAAAACCGATTCTGCCTTTTATATTAGAAAGGTGTATGCTGTTGGCACTCCCTTCCGTGAACAACTTGTTTTTCTTGTGATCGCCCCTCTCTTTCCAAGAGCTTTAAGTTCAGGAAAATAAAACCGATTCTGCCTTTTATATTAGAAATGTGTATGCTGTTGGCACGCCCTTCCGTTGACAACTTGTTTTTCTTGCGATCGCCCCACTCCTTCCCAAGAGCTTTGAATACAGGAAAATAAAACCGATTCTGACTTTTATATTAGAAATGTGTATGCTGTTGGCACTCCCTACCGTTGAAAACTTGTTTTTCTTGCGATCGCCCCTCTCCTTCCCAAGAGCTTTGAGTACAGGCAAATAAAAACGATTCTGCCTTTTATGTTAGAAATGTGTATGCTGTTGGCACTCCCTCCCGTTGACAACTTGTTTTTCTTGCGATCGCCCCTCTCCTTCCCAGGAGCTTTGAGTACAGGAAAATAAAACCGATTCTGCCTTTTATATTAGAAATATGTATGCTGTTGTCACTCCCTTCCGTTGACAACTTGTTTTTCTTGCGATCGCCCCTCTCCTTCCCAAGAGCTTTGAGTACAGGAAAATAAAACCGATTCTGCCTTTTATATTAGAAATGTGTATGCGGTTGGCACTCCCTCCCGTTGACAACTTGTTTTTCTTGCGATCGCCCCTCTCCTTCCCAGGAGCTTTGAGTACAGGAAAATAAAACCGATTCTGCCTTTTATATTAGAAATATGTATGCTGTTGTCACTCCCTTCCGTTGACAACTTGTTTTTCTTGCGATCGCCCCTCTCCTTCCCAAGAGCTTTGAGTACAGGAAAATAAAACCGATTCTGCCTTTTATATTAGAAATGTGTATGCGGTTGGCACCCCTCCCGTTGACAACTTGTTTTTCTTGCGATCGCCCCTCTCCTTCCCAAGAGTTTTGAGTACAGGAAAATAAAACCGATTCTGCCTTTTATATTAGAAATGCGTATGATGTTGGCACTCCCTCCCGTTGACAACTTGTTTTTCTTGCGATCGCCCCTCTCCTTCCCAAGAGCTTTGAGTACAGGAAAATAAAACCGATTCTGACTTTTATATTAGAAATGTGTATGCTGTTGGCACTCCCTTCCGTTGACAACTTGTTTTTCTTGCAATCGCCCCTCTCCTTGCCAAGAGTTTTGAGTACAAGAAAGTAAAACCGATTCTGCCTTTTATATTAGAAAGGTGTATGCTGTTGGCACTCCCTTCCGTGAACAACTTGTTTTTCTTGCGATCGCCCCTCTCCTTCCCAAGAGCTTTGAGTACAGGAAAATAAAACCGATTCTGCCTTTTATATTAGAAATGTGTATGCTGCTGGCACTCCCTCCCGTTGACAACTTGTTTTTCTTGCGATCGCCCCTCTCTTTCCCAAGAGCTTTGAGTACAGGAAAATAAAACCGATTCTGCCTTTTATATTAGAAATGTGTATGCTGTTGGCACTCCCTTGCGTTGACAACTTGTTTTTCTTGCGATCGCCCCTCTCCTTCCCAAGAGCTTTGAGTACAGGAAAATAAAACCGATTCTTCCTTTTATATTAGAAATGTGTAAGCTGTTGGCACACCCTCCCGTTGACAACTTGTTTTTCTTGCGATCGCACCTCTCCTTCCCAAGAGTTTTGAGTACAGGAAAATAAAACCGATTCTGCCTTTTATATTAGAAATGTGTATGCTGTTGGCACTCCCTTCCGTTGACAACTTGTTTTTCTTGCTATCGCCCCTCTCCTTCCCAAGAGCTTTGAGTACAGGAAAATAAAACCGATTCTGCCTTTTATATTGGAAATGTGTATGTTGTTGGCACTCACTCCCGTTGACAACTTGTTTTTCTTGCAATCGCCCCTCTCCTTGCCAAGAGCTTTGAGTACAAGAAAGTAAAACCGATTCTGCCTTTTATATTAGAAATGTGTATGCTGTTGGCACTCCCTTCCGTGAACAACTTGTTTTTCTTGCGATCGCCCCTCTCCTTCCCAAGAGCTTTGAATACAGGAAAATAAAACCGATTCTGCCTTTTATATTAGAAATGTGTATGCTGTTGGCACTCCCTTGCGTTGACAACTTGTTTTTCTTGCGATCGCCCCTCTCCTTCCCAAGAGCTTTGAGTACAGGAAAATAAAACCGATTCTTCCTTTTATATTAGAAATGTGTAAGCTGTTGGCACACCCTCCCGTTGACAACTTGTTTTTCTTGCGATCGCACCTCTCCTTCCCAAGAGCTTTGAGTACAGGAAAATAAAACCGATTCTGCCTTTTATATTAGAAATGTGTATGCTGTTGGCACTCCCTTCTGTTGACAACTTGTTTTTCTTGCGATCGCCCCTCTCCTTGCCAAGAGCTTTGAGTACAAGAAAATAAAACCGATTCTGCTTTTTATTTTAGAAATGTGTATGCTGTTGGCACTCCCTCCCGTTGGCAACTTGTTTTTCTTGCGATCGCCCAACTCCTTCCCAAGAGCTTTGAGTACAGGAAAATAAAACCGATTCTGCCTTTTATATTAGAAATGTGTATGCTGTTGGCACTCCCTTGCGTTGACAACTTGTTTTTCTTGCGATCGCCCCTCTCCTTCCCAAGAGCTTTGAGTTCAGGAAAATAAAACCGATTCTTCCTTTTATATTAGAAATGTGTATGCTGTTGGCACACCCTCCCGTTGACAACTTGTTTTTCTTGCGATCGCACCTCTCCTTCCCAAGAGCTTTGAGTACAGAAAAATAAAACCGATTCTGCCTTTTATATTAGAAATGTGTATGCTGTTGGCACTCCCTTCCGTTGACAACTTGTTTTTCTTGCGATCGCCCCTCTCCTTCCCAAGAGCTTTGAGTACAGGAAAATAAAACCGATTCTCCCTATTATATTAGAAATGTGTATGCTGTTGGCGCTCCCTTCCGTTGATAACTTGTTTTTCTTGCGATCGCCCCTCTCCTTCCCAAGAGCTTTGAGTACAGGAAAATAAAACCGATTCTGCCTTTTATATTAGAAATGTGTATGCTGTTGGCACTCCCTTGCGTTGACAACTTGTTTTTCTTGCGATCGCCCCTCTCCTTCCAAAGAGCATTGAGTACAGGAAAATAAAACCGATTCTGCCTTTTATATTAGAAATGTGTATGCTGTTGGCACTCCCTCCCGTTGACAACTTGTTTTTCTTGTGATCGCCCCTCTCCTTCCCAAGAGCTTTGAGTACAGGAAAATAAAACCGATTCTGCCTTTTATATTAGAAATGTGTATGCTGTTGGCACTCCCTTCCGTTGACAACTTGTTTCTCTTACGATCGCCCCTCTCTTTCCCAAGAACTTTGAGTACAGGAAAATAAAACCGATTCTGCCTTTTATATTAGAAATGTGTATGCTGTTGGCACTCCCTTCCGTTGACAACTTGTTTTTCCTGCGATCGCCCCTCTCCTTCCCAAGAGTTTTGAGTACAGGAAAATAAAACCGATTCTGCCTTTTATATTAGAAATGTGTATGCTGTGGGCACTCCCTTCCGTTGACAACTTGTTTCTCTTTTTATCGCCCCTCTCTTTCCCAAGAGCTTTGAATACAGGAAAATAAAACCGATTATGCCTTTTATATTAGAAATGTGTATGCTGTTGGCACTCCCTTTCGTTGACAACTTGTTTTTCCTGCGATCTCCCCTCTCCTTCCCAAGAGCTTTGAGTATAGGAAAATAAAACCGATTCTGCCTTTTATATTAGAAATGTGTATGCTGTTGGCACTCCCTTCCGTTGACAACTTGTTTCTCTTACGATCGCCCCTCTCTTTCCCAAGAGATTTGAGTACAGGAAAATAAAACCGATTCTGCCTTTAATAATAGAAATGTGTATGCTGTTGGCACTCCCTCCCGTTGACAACTTGTTTTTCTTGCGATCGCCCCTCTCCTTCCCAAGAGCTTTAAGTTCAGAAAATTAGAACTGATTCTGTCTTTTATATTAGAAATGTGTATGCTGCTGGCACTCCCTCCCGTTGACAACTTGTTTTTCTTGCGATCGCCCCTCTTCTTCCCAGGAGCTTTGAGTACAGGAAAATAAAACCGATTATGCCTTTTATATTAGAAATGTGTATGCTGTTGGCACTCCCTTTCGTTGACAACTTGTTTTTCCTGCGATCTCCCCTCTCCTTCCCAAGAGCTTTGAGTACAGGAAAATAAAAACGATTCTGCCTTTTATATTAGAAATGTGTATGCTGTTGGCACTCCCTTGCGTTGACAACTTGTTTTTCTTGCGATCGCCCCTCTCCTTCCCAAGAGCTTTGAGTACAGGAAAATAAAACCGATTCTTCCTTTTATATTAGAAATGTGTATGCTGTTGGCACACCCACCCGTTGACAACTTGTTTTTCTTGCGATCGCACCTCTCCTTCCCAAGAGCTTTGAGTACAGGAAAATAAAACCGATTCTGCCTTTTATATTAGAAATGTGTATGCTGTTGGCACTCCCTTCCGTTGACAACTTGTTTTTCTTGCGATCGCCCCCCTCCTTCCCAAGAGCTTTGAGTACAGGAAATTAAAACCGATTCTCCCTATTATATTAGAAATGTGTATGCTGTTGGCTCTCCCTTCCGTTGACAACTTGTTTTTCTTGCGATCGCCCCACTCCTTCCCAAGAGCTTTGAGTACAGGAAAATAAAACCGATTCTGCCTTTTATATTAGAAATGTGTATGCTGTTGGCACTCCCTTCCGTTAACAACTTGTTTTTCTTGCGATCGCCCCTCTCCTTCCCAAGAGCTTTGAGTACAGGAAAATAAAACCGATTCTGCCTTTTATATTAGAAATGTGTATGCTGTTGGCACTCCCTTCCGTTGACAACTTGTTTTTCTTGCGATCGCCCCTTTCCTTCCCAAGAGCTTTGAGTACAGGAAAATAAAACCGATTCTGCCTTTTATATTAGAAATGTGTATCCTGTTGGCACTCCCTTCCGTTAACAACTTGTTTTTCTTGCGATCGCCCCTCTCCTTCCCAAGAGCTTTGAGTACAGGAAAATAAAACCGATTCTGCCTTTTATATTAGAAATGTGTATGCTGTTGGCACTCCCTTCCGTTGACAACTTGTTTTTCTTGCGATCGCCCCCCTCCTTCCCAAGAGCTTTGAGTACAGGAAATTAAAACCGATTCTCCCTATTATATTAGAAATGTGTATGCTGTTGGCTCTCCCTTCCGTTGACAACTTGTTTTTCTTGCGATCGCCCCACTCCTTCCCAAGAGCTTTGAGTACAGGAAAATAAAACCGATTCTGCCTTTTATATTAGAAATGTGTATGCTGTTGGCACTCCCTCCCGTTGACAACTTGTTTTTCTTGTGATCGCCCCTCTCCTTCCCAAGAGTTTTGAGGACAGGAAAATAAAACCGATTCTGCCTTTTATATTAGAAATGTGTATGCTGTTGGCACTCCCTTGCGTTGACAACTTGTTTTTTTTGCGATCGCCCCTCTCCTTCCCAAGAGCTTTGAGTACAGGAAAATAAAACCGATTCTGCCTTTTATATTAGAAATGTGTATGCTGTTGTCACACCCTCCCGTTGACAACTTGTTTTTCTTGCGATCGCCCCTCTCCTTCCCAACAGCTTTTAGTACAGGAAAATAAAACCGATTCTGCCTTTTATATTAGAAATGTGTATGCTGTTGGCACTCACTCCCGTTGACAGCTTGCTTCTATTACGATCGCCCGTCTCTTTCCCAAGAGCTTTGAGTACAGGAAAATAAAACCGATTCTGCCTTTTATATTAGAAATGTGTATGCTGTTGACACTCCCTCCCGTTGACAGCTTGTTTCTCTTACGTTCGCCCGTCTCTTTCCCAAGAGCTTTGAGTACAGGCAAATAAAAACGATTCTGCCTTTTATGTTAGAAATGTGTATGCTGTTGGCACTCCCTCCCGTTGACAACTTGTTTTTCTTGCGATCGCCCCTCTCCTTCCCAAGAGCTTTGAGTACAGGAAAATAAAACCGATTCTGCCTTTTATATTAGAAATGTGTATGCTGTTGGCACTCACTCCCGTTGACAGCTTGCTTCTATTACGATCGCCCGTCTCTTTCCCAAGAGCTTTGAGTACAGGAAAATAAAACCGATTCTGCCTTTTATATTAGAAATGTGTATGTTGTTGGCACTCAATCCCGTAGACAACTTGTTTTTCTTGTGATCGCCCCTCTCTTTCCAAGAGCTTTAAGTTCAGGAAAATAAAACCGATTCTGCCTTTTATATTAGAAATGTGTATGCTGTTGGCACGCCTTTCCGTTGACAACTTGTTTTTCTTGCGATCGCCCCACTCCTTCCCAAGAGCTTTGAATACAGGAAAATAAAACCGATTCTGACTTTTATATTAGAAATGTGTATGCTGTTGGCACTCCCTACCGTTGAAAACTTGTTTTTCTTGCGATCGCCCCTCTCCTTCCCAAGAGCTTTGAGTACAGGCAAATAAAAACGATTATGCCTTTTATGTTAGAAATGTGTATGCTGTTGGCACTCCCTCCCGTTGACAACTTGTTTTTCTTGCGACCGCCCCTCTCTTTCCCAAGAGCTTTGAGTACAGGCAAATAAAAACGATTCTGCCTTTTATGTTAGAAATGTGTATGCTGTTGGCACTCCCTCCCGTTGACAACTTGTTTTTCTTGCGATCGCCCCTCTCCTTCCCAAGAGCTTTGAGTACAGGAAAATAAAACCGATTCTGCCTTTTATATTAGAAATGTGTATGCTGTTGGCACTCCCTCCCGTTGACAGCTTGTTTCTCTTACGTTCGCCCGTCTCTTTCCCAAGAGCTTTGAGTACAGAAAAATAAAACCGATTCTGCCTTTTATATTAGAAATGTGTATGCTGTTGGCACTCAATCCCGTAGACAACTTGTTTTTCTTGTGATCGCCCCTCTCTTTCCAAGAGCTTTAAGTTCAGGAAAATAAAACCGATTCTGCCTTTTATATTAGAAATGTGTATGCTGTTGGCACGCCCTTCCGTTGACAACTTGTTTTTCTTGCGATCGCCCCACTTCTTCCCAAGAGCTTTGAATACAGGAAAATAAAACCGATTCTGACTTTTATATTAGAAATGTGTATGCTGTTGGCACTCCCTACCGTTGAAAACTTGTTTTCCTTGCGATCGCCCCTCTCCTTCCCAAGAGCTTTGAGTACAGGCAAATAAAAACGATTCTGCCTTTTATGTTAGAAATGTGTATGCTGTTGGCACTCCCTCCCGTTGACAACTTGTTTTTCTTGCGATCGCCCCTCTCCTTCCCAGGAGCTTTGAGTACAGGAAAATAAAACCGATTCTGCCTTTTATATTAGAAATATGTATGCTGTTGTCACTCCCTTCCGTTGACAACTTGTTTTTCTTGCGATCGGCCCTCTCCTTCCCAAGAGCTTTGAGTACAGGAAAATAAAACCGATTCTGCCTTTTATATTAGAAATGTGTATGCGGTTGGCACTCCCTCCCGTTGACAACTTGTTTTTCTTGCGATCGCCCCTCTCCTTCCCAGGAGCTTTGAGTACAGGAAAATAAAACCGATTCTGCCTTTTATATTAGAAATATGTATGCTGTTGTCACTCCCTTCCGTTGACAACTTGTTTTTCTTGCGATCGCCCCTCTCCTTCCCAAGAGCTTTGAGTACAGGAAAATAAAACCGATTCTGCCTTTTATATTAGAAATGTGTATGCGGTTGGCACTCCCTCCCGTTGACAACTTGTTTTTCTTGCGATCGCCCCTCTCCTTCCCAAGAGTTTTGAGTACAGGAAAATAAAACCGATTCTGCCTTTTATATTAGAAATGCGTATGATGTTGGCACCCCCTCCCGTTCACAACTTGTTTTTCTTGCGATCGCCCCTCTCCTTCCCAAGAGCTTTGAGTACAGGAAAATAAAACCGATTCTGACTTTTATATTAGAAATGTGTATGCTGTTGGCACTCCCTTCCGTTGACAACTTGTTTTTCTTGCAATCGCCCCTCTCCTTGCCAAGAGTTTTGAGTACAAGAAAGTAAAACCGATTCTGCCTTTTATATTAGAAAGGTGTATGCTGTTGGCACTCCCTCCCGTTGACAACTTGTTTTTCTTGCGATCGCCCCTCTCTTTCCCAAGAGCTTTGAGTACAGGAAAATAAAACGGATTCTGCCTTTTATATTAGAAATGTGTATGCTGTTGGCACTCCCTCCCGTTGACAGCTTGTTTCTCTTACGTTCGCCCGTCTCTTTCCCAAGAGCTTTGAGTACAGGAAAATAAAACCGATTCTGCCTTTTATATTAGAAATGTGTATGCTGTTGGCACTCAATCCCGTAGACAACTTGTTTTTCTTGTGATCGCCCCTCTCTTTCCAAGAGCTTTAAGTTCAGGAAAATAAAACCGATTCTGCCTTTTATATTAGAAATGTGTATGCTGTTGGCACGCCCTTCCGTTGACAACTTGTTTTTCTTGCGATCGCCCCACTCCTTCCCAAGAGCTTTGAATACAGGAAAATAAAACCGATTCTGACTTTTATATTAGAAATGTGTATGCTGTTGGCACTCCCTACCGTTGAAAACTTGTTTTTCTTGCGATCGCCCCTCTCCTTCCCTAGAGCTTTGAGTACAGGCAAATAAAAACGATTCTGCCTTTTATGTTAGAAATGTGTATGCTGTTGGCACTCCCTCCCGTTGACAACTTGTTTTTCCTGCGATCGCCAATCTCCTTCCCAGGAGCTTTGAGTACAGGAAAATAAAACCGATTCTGCCTTTTATATTAGAAATAGGTATGCTGTTGTCACTCCCTTCCGTTGACAACTTGTTTTTCTTGCGATCGCCCCTCTCCTTCCCAAGAGCTTTGAGTACAGGAAAATAAAACCGATTCTGCCTTTTATATTAGAAATGTGTATGCGGTTGGCACTCCCTCCCGTTGACAACTTGTTTTTCTTGCGATCGCCCCTCTCCTTCCCAAGAGCTTTGAGTACAGGAAAATAAAACCGATTCTGACTTTTATATTAGAAATGTGTATGCTGTTGGCACTCCCTTCCGTTGACAACTTGTTTTTCTTGCAATCGCCCCTCTCCTTGCCAAGAGTTTTGAGTACAAGAAAGTAAAACCGATTCTGCCTTTTATATTAGAAAGGTGTATGCTGTTGGCACTCCCTTCCGTGAACAACTTGTTTTTCTTGCGATTGCCCCTCTCCTTCCCAAGAGCTTTGAGTACAGGAAAATAAAACCGATTCTGCCTTTTATATTAGAAATGTGTATGCTGCTGGCACTCCCTCCCGTTGACAACTTGTTTTTCTTGCGATCGCCCCTCTCTTTCCCAAGAGCTTTGAGTACAGGAAAATAAAACCGATTCTGCCTTTTATATTAGAAATGTGTATGCTGTTGGCACTCACTCCCGTTGACAGCTTGCTTCTATTACGATCGCCCGTCTCTTTCCCAAGAGCTTTGAGTACAGGAAAATAAAACCGATTCTGCCTTTTTTATTAGAAATGTGTATGCTGTTGGCACTCAATCCCGTAGACAACTTGTTTTTCTTGTAATCGCCCCTCTTTTTCCAAGAGCTTTAAGTTCAGGAAAATAAAACCGATTCTGCCTTTTATATTAGAAATGTGTATGCTGTTGGCATGTCTTTCCGTTGACAACTTGTTTTTCTTGCGATCGCCCCACTCCTTCCCAAGAGCTTTGAATACAGGAAAATAAAACCGATTCTGACTTTTATATTAGAAATGTGTATGCTGTTGGCACTCCCTACCGTTGAAAACTTGTTTTTCTTGCGATCGCCCCTCTCCTTCCCAAGAGCTTTGAGTACAGGCAAATATAAACGATTATGCCTTTTATGTTAGAAATGTGTATGCTGTTGGCACTCCCTCCCGTTGACAACTTGTTTTTCTTGCGATCGCCCCTCTCTTTCCCAAGAGCTTTGAGTACAGGCAAATAAAAACGATTCTGCCTTTTATGTTAGAAATGTGTATGCTGTTGGCACTCCCTCCCGTTGACAACTTGTTTTTCTTGCGATCGCCCCTCTCCTTCCCAAGAGCTTTGAGTACAGGAAAATAAAACCGATTCTGCCTTTTATATTAGAAATGTGTATGCTGTTTTCACTCCCTCCCGTTGACAGCTTGTTTCTCTTACGTTCGCCCGTCTCTTTCCCAAGAGCTTTGAGTACAGGAAAATAAAACCGATTCTGCCTTTTATATTAGAAATGTGTATGCTGTTGGCACTCAATCCCGTAGACAACTTGTTTTTCTTGTGATCGCCCCTCTCTTTCCAAGAGCTTTAAGTTCAGGAAAATAAAACCGATTCTGCCTTTTATATTAGAAATGTGTATGCTGTTGGCACGCCCTTCCGTTGACAACTTGTTTTTCTTGCGATCGCCCCACTCCTTCAAAAGAGCTTTGAATACAGGAAAATAAAACCGATTCTGACTTTTATATTAGAAATGTGTATGCTGTTGGCACTCCCTACCGTTGAAAACTTGTTTTTCTTGCGATCGCCCCTCTCCTTCCCAAGAGCTTTGAGTACAGGCAAATAAAAACGATTCTGCCTTTTATGTTAGAAATGTGTATGCTGTTGGCACTCCCTCCCGTTGACAACTTGTTTTTCTTGCGATCGCCCCTCTCCTTCCCAAGAGCTTTGAGTACAGGAAAATAAAACCGATTCTGACTTTTATATTAGAAATGTGTATGCTGTTGGCACTCCCTTCCGTTGACAACTTGTTTTTCTTGCAATCGCCCCTCTCCTTGCCAAGAGCTTTGAGTACAAGAAAGTAAAACCGATTCTGCCTTTTATATTAGAAATGTGTATGCTGTTGGCACTCCCTTCCGTGAACAACTTGTTTTTCTTGCGATCGCCCCTCTCCTTCCCAAGAGCTTTGAGTACAGGAAAATAAAACCGATTCTGCCTTTTATATTAGAAATGTGTATGCTGCTGGCACTCCCTCCCGTTGACAACTTGTTTTTCTTGCGATCGCCCCCCTCCTTCCCAAGAGCTTTGAGTACAGGAAAATAAAACCGATTCTGCCTTTTATATTAGAAATGTGTATGCTGTTGGCACTCACTCCCGTTGACAGCTTGTTTCTCTTACGATCGAACGTCTCTTTCCCAAGAGCTTTGAGTACAGGGAAATAAAACCGATTCTGCCTTTTATATTAGAAATGTGTATGCTGTTGGTACTCCCTCCTGTTGACAGCTTGTTTCTCTTACGATCGCCCCTCTCTTTCCCAAGAGATTTGAGTACAGGAAAATAAAACCGATTCTGCCTTTTATATTAGAAATGTGTATGCTGTTGGCTCTCCCTTCCGTTGACAACTTGTTTTTCTTGCGATCGCCCCTCTCTTTCCCAAGAGCTTTGAGTACAGGAAAATAAAACCTATTCTGCCTTTTATATTAGAAATGTGTATGTTGTTGGCATTCCCTCCCGTTGACAACTTGTTTTTCTTGCGATCGCCCCTCTCCTTTCCAATAGTTTTGAGTACAGGAAAATGAAACCGATTCAGCCTTTTATATTAGAAATGTGTATGCTGTTGGCACACCCTTCCGTTGACAACTTGTTTTTCTTGCGATCGCCCCTCTCCTTCCCAAGAGATTTGAGTACAGGAAAATAAAACCGATTCTGCCGTTTATATTAGAAATGTGTATGCTGTTGGCACTCCCTTCCATTAACAACTTGTTTTTCTAGCGATCGCCCCTCTCTTTCCCAAGAGCTTTGAGTACAGGAAAATAAAACCGATTCTGCCTTTTATATTAGAAATGTGTATGTTGTTGGCACTCCCTCCCGTTGACAACTTGTTTTTCTTGCGATCGCCCCTCTCCTTTCCAAGAGCTTTGAGTACAGGAAAATTAAACCGATTCTGACTTTTATATTAGAAATGTGTATGCTGTTGGCACTCCCTTCCGTTGACAACTTGTTTTTCTTGCAATCGCCCCTCTCCTTGCCAAGAGCTTTGAGTACAAGAAAGTTAAACCGATTCTGCCTTTTATATTAGAAATGTGTATGCTGTTGGCACTCCCTTCCGTGAACAACTTGTTTTTCTTGCGATCGCCCCTCTCCTTCCCAAGAGCTTTGAGTACAGGAAAATAAAACCGATTCTGCCTTTTATATTAGAAATGTGTATGCTGCTGGCACTCCCTCCCGTTGACAACTTGTTTTTCTTGCGATCGCCCCTCTCTTTTCCAAGAGCTTTGAGTACAGGAAAATAAAACCGATTCTCCCTATTATATTAGAAATGTGTATGCTGTTGGCGCTCCCTTCCGTTGACAACTTGTTTTTCTTGCGATCGCCCCTCTCCTTCCCAAGAGCTTTGAGTACAGGAAAATAAAACCGATTCTGCCTTTTATATTAGAAATGTGTATGCTGTTGGCACTCCCTTCCGTTAACAACTTGTTTTTCTTGCGATCGCCCCTCTCCTTCCCAAGAGCTTTGAGTACAGGAAAATAAAACCGATTCTGCCTTTTATATTAGAAATGTGTATGCTGTTGGCACTCCCTCCCGTTGACAACTTGTTTTTCTTGTGATCGCCCCTCTCCTTCCCAAGAGTTTTGAGGACAGGAAAATAAAACCGATTCTGCCTTTTATATTAGAAATGTGTATGCTGTTGGCACTCCCTTGCGTTGACAACTTGTTTTTTTTGCGATCGCCCCTCTCTTTCCCAAGAGCTTTGAGTACAGGAAAATAAAACCGATTCTGCCTTTTATATTAGAAATGTGTATGCTGTTGTCACACCCTCCCGTTGACAACTTGTTTTTCTTGCGATCGCCCCTCTCCTTCCCAACAGCTTTGAATACAGGAAAATAAAACCGATTCTGCCTTTGATATTAGAAATGTGTATGCTGTTGGCACTCCCTTCCGTTGACAACTTGTTTCTCTTACGATCGCCCCTCTCTTTCCCAAGAGCTTTGAGTACAGGAAAATAAAACCGATTCTGCCTTTTATATTAGAAATGTGTATGCTGTGGGCACTCCCTTCCGTTGACAACTTGTTTCTCTTACTATCGCCCCTCTCTTTCCCAAGAGCTTTGAGTACAGGAAAATAAAACCGATTATGCCTTTTATATTAGAAATGTGTATGCTGTTGGCACTCCCTTCCGTTGACAACTTGTTTTTCCTGCGATCGCCCCTCTCATTCCCAAGATTTTTGAGTACAGGAAAATAAAACCGATTCTGCCTTTTATATTAGAAATGTGTATGCTGTTGGCACTCCATCCCGTTGACAACTTGTTTTTCTTGTGATCGCCCCTCTCCTTCACAAGAGCTTTGAGTACAGGAAAATAAAACCGATTCTGCCTTTTATATTAGAAATGTGTATGCTGTTGGCACTCCCTTGCGTTGACAACTTGTTTTTCTTGCGATCGCCCCTCTCTTTCCCAATAGCTTTGAGTACAGGAAAATAAAACCGATTCTGCCTTTTATATTAGAAATGTGTATGCTGTTGACACACCCTCCCGTTGACAACTTGTTTTTCTTGCGATCGCCACTCTCCTTCCCAAGAGCTTTGAGTACAGGAAAATAAAACCGATTCTGCCTTTTATATTAGAAATGTGTATGCTGTTGGCACTCCCTTCCGCTGACAACTTGTTTTTCTTGCGATCGCCCCTCTCCTTCCCAAGAGCTTTGAGTACAGGAAAATAAAACCGATTCCGCCTTTTATATTAGAAATGTGTATGCTGTTGGCACTCACTTCCGTTGACAACTTTTTTTTCTTGCGATCGCCCCTCTCCTTCCCGAGAGCTTTGAGTACAGGAAAATAAAACAGATTCTGCCTATAATATTAGAAATGTGTATGCTGTTGGCACTCCCTTCCGTTCACAACTTGTTTTTCTTGCGATCGCCCCTCTCCTTCCCAAGAGCTTTGAGTACAGGAAAATAAAACCGATTCTGCCTTTTATATTAGAAATGTGTATGCTGTTGGCACTCCCTCCCGTTGAAAACTTGTTTTTGTTGTGATCGCCCCTCTCCTTCCCAAGAGCTTTGAGTACAGGAAAATAAAACCGATTCTGCCTTTTATATTAGAAATGTGTATGCTGTTGGCACTCCCTTGCGTTGACAACTTGTTTTTCTTGCGATCGCCCCTCTCCTTCCCAAGAGCTTTGATTACAGGAAAATAAAACCGATTCTGCCTTTTATATTAGAAATGTGTATGCTGTTGGCACTCCCTCCCGTTGAAAACTTGTTTTTGTTTTGATCGCCCCTCTCCTTCCCAAGAGCTTTGAGTACAGGAAAATAAAACCGATTCTGCCTTTTATATTAGAAATGTGTATGCTGTTGGCACTCCCTTGCGTTGACAACTTGTTTTTCTTGCGATCGCCCCTCTCCTTCAAAAGAGCTTTGAGTAAAGGAAAATAAAACCGATTCTGCCTTTTATATCAGAAATGTGTATGCTGTTGGCACTCCCTCCCGTTGACAACTTGTTTTTCTTGCGATCGCCTTTCTCCTTCCCAAGAGCTTTGAGTACAGGAAAATAAAACCGATTCTGCCTTTTATATTAGAAATATGTATGCTGTTGGCACTCCCTTCCGCTGACAACTTGTTTTTCTTGCGATTGCCCCTCTCCTTCCCAGGAGCTTTGAGTACAGGAAAATAAAACCGATTCTGACTTTTCTATTAGAAATGTGTATGCTGTTGGCACTCCTTTCCGTTGACAACTTGTTTCTCTTACGATCGCCCCTCTCTTTCCCAAGAGCTTTGAGTACAGGAAAATAAAACCGATTCTGCCTTTTATATTAGAAATGTGTATGCTGTTGGCACTCCCTTGCGTTGACGACTTGTTTTTCTTGAGATCGCCCCTCTCCTTCCCAAGAGCTTTGAGTACAGGAAAATAAAACCGATTCTGCATTTTATATTAGAAATGTGTATGCTGTTGGCACTCCCTTGCGTTGACAACTTGTTTTTCTTGCGATCGCCCCTCTCCTTCCCAGGAGATTTGAGTACAGGAAAATAAAACCGATTCTGCCTTTTATATTAGAAATGTGTATGCTGTTGGCTCTCCCTTCCGTTGACAACTTGTTTTTCTTGCGATCGCCCGTCTCTTTCCCAAGAGCTTTGAGTACAGGGAAATAAAACCGATTCTGCCTTTTATATTAGAAATGTGTATGCTGTTGTCACTCACTCCCGTTGACAGCTTGTTTCTCTTACGATCGCCCGTCTCTTTCCCAAGAGCTTTGAGTACAGGGAAATAAAAACGATTCTGCCTTTTATATTAGAAATGTGTATGCTGTTGGCACTCCCTTTCGTTGACCGCTTGTTTCTCTTACGATCGCCCCTCTCTTTCCCAAGAGATTTGAGTACAGGAAAATAAAACCGATTCTGCCTTTTATATTAGAAATGTGTATGCTGTTGGCTCTCCCTTCCGTTGACAACTTGTTTTTCTTGCGATCGCCCCTCTCTTTCCCAAGAGCTTTGAGTACAGGAAAATAAAACCGATTCTGCCTTTTATATTAGAAATGTGTATGCTGTTGGCATTCCCTCCCGTTGACTACTTGTTTTTCTTGCGATCGCCCCTCTCCTTTCCAATAGCTTTGAGTACAGGAAAATGAAACCGATTCTGCCTTTTATATTAGAAATGTGTATGCTGTTGGCACTCCCTTCCGTTGACAACTTGTTTTTCTTGCGATCGCCCCTCTCCTTCCCAAGAGCTTTGAGTACAGGAAAATAAAACCGATTCTGCCGTTTATATTAGAAATGTGTATGCTGTTGGCACTCCCTTCCATTAACAACTTGTTTTTCTAGCGATCGCCCCTCTCTTTCCCAAGAGCTTTGAGTACAGGAAAATAAAACCGATTCTGCCTTTTATATTAGAAATGTGTATGTTGTTGGCACTCCCTCCCGTTGACAACTTGTTTTTCTTGCGATCGCCCCTCTCCTTTCCAAGAGCTTTGAATACAGGAAAATAAAACCGATTCTGACTTTTATATTAGAAATGTGTATGCTGTTGGCACTCCCTTCCGTTGACAACTTGTTTTTCTTGCAATCGCCCCTCTCCTTGCCAAGAGCTTTGAGTACAAGAAAGTAAAACCGATTCTGCCTTTTATATTAGAAATGTGTATGCTGTTGGCACTCCCTTCCGTTGACAACTTGTTTTTCTTGCTATCGCCCCTCTCCTTCCCAAGAGCTTTGAGTACTGGAAAATAAAACCGATTCTGCCTTTTATATTAGAAATGTGTATGCTGTTGGCACTCCCTTGCGTTGACAACTTGTTTTTCTTGCGATCGCCCCTCTCCTTCCCAAGAGCTTTGAGTACAGGAAAATAAAACCGATTCTGCCTTTTATATTAGAAATGTGTATGCTGTTGGCACTCCCTTCCGTTGACAACTTGTTTTCCTTGCGATCGCCCCTCTCCTTCCCAAGAGCTTTGAGTACTGGAAAATAAAACCGATTCTGCCTTTTATATTAGAAATGTGTATGCTGTTGGCACTCCCTTGCGTTGACAACTTGTTTTTCTTGCGATCGCCCCTCTCCTTCCCAAGAGCTTTGAGTACAGGAAAATAAAACCGATTCTGCCTTTTATATTAGAAATGTGTATGCTGTTGGCACCCCCTCCCGTTGACAACTTGTTTTTCTTGCGATCGCCTCTCTCCTTCCCAAGAGCTTTGAGTACAGGAAAATAAAACCGATTCTGCCTTTTCTTTTAGAAATATGTATGCTGTTGGCACTCCCTTCCGTTGACAACTTGTTTTTCTTGCGATCGCCCCTCTCCTTACCAAGAGCTTTGAGTACAAAAAAATAGAACCGATTCTGCCTTTTATATTAGAAATGTGTTTGCCGCTGGCACTCCCTCCCGTTGAGAACTTGTTTTTCTTGTTATCGCCCCTCTCCTTCCCAAGAGCTTTGAGTACAGGAAAATAAAACCGATTCTGCCTTTTAAATTAGAAATGTGTATGCTGTTGGCACTCCCTTGCGTTGACAACTTGTTTTTCTTGCGATCGCCCCTTTCCTTCCCAAGAGCTTTGAGTACAGGAAAATAAAACCGATTCTGCTTTTTATATTAGAAATGTGTATGCTATTGGCACTCCCTCCCGTTGACAACTTGTTTTTCTTGCGATCGCCCCTCTCCTTCCCAAGAGCTTTGAGTACAGGAAAATAAAACCGATTCTGCCTTTTATATTAGAAATGTGTATGCTGTTGGCACTCCCTTCCGTTGACAACTTGTTTCTCTTACGATCGCCCCTCTCTTTCCCAAGAGCTTTGGGTACAGGAAAATAAAACCGATTCTGCCTTTTATATTAGAAATGTGTATGCTGTTGGCACTCCCTTGCGTTGACAACTTGTTTTTCTTGCTATCGCCCCTCTCCTTCCCAAGAGCTTTGAGTACAGGAAAATAAAACCGATTCTGACTTTTATATTAGAAATGTGTATGTTGTTGGCACTCCCTCCCGTTGACAACTTGTTTTTCTTGCGATCGCCCCTCTCCTTCCCAAGAGCTTTGAGTACAGGAAAATAAAACCGATTCTGCCTTTTATATTGGAAATGTGTATGCTGTTGGCACTCCCTCCCGTTGACAACTTTTTTTTCTTGCGATCGCCCCTCTCCTTCCCAAGAGCTTTGAGTACAGGAAAATAAAACCGATTCTGCCTTTTATATTAGAAATGTGTATGCTGTTGGCACTCCCTCCCGTTGACAACTTGTTTTTCTTGCGATCGCCTCTCTCCTTCCCAAGAGCTTTGAGTACAGGAAAATAAAACCGATTCTGCCTTTTATATTAGAAATGTGTATGCTGTTGGTACTCCCTTCCGCTGACAACTTGTTTTTCTTGCGATCGCCCCTCTCCTTCCCAAGAGCTTTGAGTACAGGAAAATAAAACCGATTTTGCCTTTTATATTAGAAATGTGTATGCTGTTGGCACTCCCTTGCGTTGACAACTTGTTTTTCTTGCGATCGCCCCTCTCTTTACCAAGAGCTTTGAGTACAGGAAAATAAAACCGATTCTGTCTTTTATATTAGAAATGTGTATGCTGTTGGCGCACCCTCCCGTTGACAACTTGTTTTTCTTGCGATCGCCCCTCTCCTTCCCAAGAGCTTTGAGTACAAGAAAATAAAACCGATTCTGCCTTTTATATTGGAAATGTGTATGCTGTTGGCACTCCCTTCCGTTTACAACTTGTTTTTCTTGCGATCGCCCCTCTCCTTCCCAAGAGCTTTGAGTACAGGAAAACAAAACCGATTCTGCCTTTTATATTAGAAATGTGTCTGCTGTTGGCACTCCCTTCCGTTTACAACTTGTTTTTCTTGCGATCGCCCCTCTCCTTCCCAAGAGCTTTGAGTACAGGAAAGCAAAACCGATTCTGCCTTTTATATTAGAAATGTGTATGCTGTTGGCACTCCCTCCCGTTGACAACTTGTTTTTCTTGCGATCGCCCCTCTCCTTCCCAAGAGCTTTGAGTACAGGAAAATAAAACCGATTCTGCCTTTTATATTCGAATTGTGTATGCTGTTGGCACTCCCTCCCGTTGACAACTTGTTTTTCTTGCGATCGCCCCTCTCCTTCACAAGAGCTTTGAGTACAGGAAAATAAAACCGATTCTGCCTTTTATATTAGAAATGTGTATGCTGTTGGCACTCCCTTAAGTTGAAAACTTGTTTTTCTTGCGATCGCCCCTCTCCTTTCCAAGAGCTTTAAGTTCAGGAAAATAAAACCGATTCTGCCTTTTATATTAGAAATGTGTATGCTGTTGGCTCTCCCTTCCTTTGACAACTTGTTTTTCTTGCGATCGCCCCTCTCCTTCCCAAGAGCATTGAGTACAGGAAAATAAAACCGATTCTGTCTTTTATATTAGAAATGGGTATGCTGTTGGCACACCCTTCCGTTGACAACTTGTTTTTCTTGCGATCGCCCCTCTCCTTCCCAAAAGCTTTGAGTACAGGAAAATAAAACCGATTCTGCCTTTTATATTAGAAATGTGTATGCTGTTGGCACTCCCTTCCGTTGACAACTTGTTTTTCTTGCGATTGCCCCTCTCCTTCCCAAGAGCTTTGAGTACAGGAAAATAAAACCGATTCTGCCTTTTATATTAGAAATATGTATGCTGTTGGCACTCCCTCCCGTTGACAACTTGTTTTTCTTGCGATCGCCCCTCTCCTTCCCAAGAGCTTTGAGTACAGGAAATTAAAACCGATTCTGCCTTTTATATTAGAAATGTGTATGCTGTTGGCACTCCCTCCCGTTGACAACTTGTTTTTCTTGTGATCGCCCCTCTCCTTTCCAAGAGCTTTGAGTACAAAAAAATAGAACCGATTCTGCCTTTTATATTAGAAATGTGTATGCTGCTGGCACTCCCCCCAGTTGACAACTTGTTTTTCTTGCCATCGCCCCTCTCCTTCCCAAGAGCTTTGAGTACAAAAAAATAGAACCGATTCTGCCTTTTATATTAGAAATGTGTATGCTGCTGGCACTCCCTCCCGTTGACAACTTGTTTTTCTTGCGATCGCCCCTCTCCTTCCCAAGAGCTTTGAGTACAGGAAATTAAAACCGATTCTGCCTTTTATATTAGAAATGTGTATGCTGTTGGCACTCCCTCCCGTTGACAACTTGTTTTTCTTGTCATCGCCCCTCTCCTTTCCTAGAGCTTTAAGTTCAGGAAAATAAAACCGATTCTGCCTTTTATATTAGAAATGTGTATGCTGCTGGCACTCCCTCCCGTTGACAACTTGTTTTTCTTGCGATCGCCCCTCTCCTTCCCAAGAGCTTTGAGTACTGGAAAATAAAACCGATTCTGCCTTTTATATTAGAAATTTCTATGCTGTTGGCACTCCCTCCCGTTGACAACTTGTTTTTCTTGCGATCGCCCCTCTCCTTTTCAAGAGCTTTAAGTTCAGGAAAATAAAACCGATTCTGCCTTTTATAATAGAAATGTGTATGCTGTTGGCACTCCCTTCCGTTGACAACTTGTTTTTCTTGCAATCGCCCCTCTCCTTGCCAAGAGCTTTGATTACAAGAAAGTAAAACCGATTCTGCCTTTTATAATAGAAATGTGTATGCTGTTGGCACTCCCTCCCGTTGACAACTTGTTTTTCTTGCGATCGCCCCTCTCCTTCCCAAGAGCTTTGAGTACAGGAAAATAAAACCGATTCTGACTTTTATATTAGAAATGTGTATGCTGTTGGCACTCCCTTCCGTTGACAACTTGTTTTTCTTGCAATCGCCCCTCTCCTTGCCAAGAGCTTTGATTACAAGAAAGTAAAACCGATTCTGCCTTTTATAATAGAAATGTGTATGCTGTTGGCACTCCCTTCCGTGAACAACTTGTTTTTCTTGCGATCGCCCCTCTCCTTCCCAAGAGCTTTGAATACAGGAAAATAAAACCGATTCTGCCTTTTATATTAGAAATGTGTATGCTGTTGGCACTCCCTTGCGTTGACAACTTGTTTTTCTTGCGATCGCCCCTCTCCTTCCCAAGAGCTTTGAGTACAGGAAAATATAACCGATTCTTCCTTTTATATTAGAAATGTGTATGCTGTTGGCACTCCCTTCCGTTGACAACTTGTTTTTCTTGCTATCGCCCCTCTCCTTCCCAAGAGCTTTGACTACTGGAAAATAAAACCGATTCTGCCTTTTATATTAGAAATGTGTATGCTGTTGGCACTCCCTTGCGTTGACAACTTGTTTTTCTTGCGATCGCCCCTCTCCTTCCCAAGAGCTTTGAATACAGGAAAATAAAACCGATTCTGCCTTTTATATTAGAAATGTGTATGCTGTTGGCACTCCCTTCCGTTGACAACTTGTTTTTCTTGCTATCGCCCCTCTCCTTCCCAAGAGCTTTGAGTACTGGAAAATAAAACCGATTCTGCCTTTTATATTAGAAATGTGTATGCTGTTGGCACTCCCTTGCGTTGACAACTTGTTTTTCTTGCGATCGCCCCTCTCCTTCCCAAGAGCTTTGAGTACAGGAAAATAAAACCGATTCTGCCTTTTAAATTAGAAATGTGTATGCTGTTGGCACCCCCTCCCGTTGACAACTTGTTTTTCTTGCGATCGCCTCTCTCCTTCCCAAGAGCTTTGAGTACAGGAAAATAAAACCGATTCTGCCTTTTATATTAGAAATGTGTATGCTGTTGGCACTCCCTCCCGTTGACAACTTGTTTTTCTTGTTGTCGCCCCTCTCTTTACCAAGAGCTTTGAGTACAAAAAAATAGAAACGATTCTGCCTTTTATATTAGAAATGTGTATGCTGCTGGCACCCTCTCCCGTTGACAACTTGTTTTTCTTGCGATCGCCCCTTTCCTTCCCAGGAGCTTTGAGTACAGGAAAATAAAACCGATTCTGCCTTTTCTTTTAGAAATATGTATGCTGTTGGCACTCCCTTCCGTTGACAACTTGTTTCTATTACGATCGCCTCTCTCTTTCCCAAGAGCTTTGAGTACAGGAAAATAAAACCGATTCTGCCTTTTATATTAGAAATGTGTATGCTGTTGGCACCCCCTCCCGTTGACAACTTGTTTTTCTTGCGATCGCCTCTCTCCTTCCCAAGAGCTTTGAGTACAGGAAAATAAAACCGATTCTGCCTTTTATATTAGAAATGTGTATGCTGTTGGCACTCCCTTCCGTTGACAACTTGTTTTTCTTGCGATCGCCCCTCTCCTTACCAAGAGCTTTGAGTACAAAAAAATAGAACCGATTCTGCCTTTTATATTAGAAATGTGTTTGCCGCTGGCACTCCCTCCCGTTGAGAACTTGTTTTTCTTGTTATCGCCCCTCTCCTTCCCAAGAGCTTTGAGTACAGGAAAATAAAACCGATTCTGCCTTTTAAATTAGAAATGTGTATGCTGTTGGCACTCCCTTGCGTTGACAACTTGTTTTTCTTGCGATCGCCCCTTTCCTTCCCAAGAGCTTTGAGTACAGGAAAATAAAACCGATTCTGCTTTTTATATTAGAAATGTGTATGCTATTGGCACTCCCTCCCGTTGACAACTTGTTTTTCTTGCGATCGCCCCTCTCCTTCCCAAGAGCTTTGAGTACAGGAAAATAAAACCGATTCTGCCTTTTATATTAGAAATGTGTATGCTGTTGGCACTCCCTTCCGTTGACAACTTGTTTCTCTTACGATCGCCCCTCTCTTTCCCAAGAGCTTTGGGTACAGGAAAATAAAACCGATTCTGCCTTTTATATTAGAAATGTGTATGCTGTTGGCACTCCCTTGCGTTGACAACTTGTTTTTCTTGCTATCGCCCCTCTCCTTCCCAAGAGCTTTGAGTACAGGAAAATAAAACCGATTCTGACTTTTATATTAGAAATGTGTATGTTGTTGGCACACCCTCCCGTTGACAACTTATTTTCCTTGCGATCGCCCCTCTCCTTCCCAAGAGCTTTGAGTACAGGAAAATAAAACCGATTCTGCCTTTTATATTGGAAATGTGTATGCTGTTGGCACTCCCTCCCGTTGACAACTTTTTTTTCTTGCGATCGCCCCTCTCCTTCCCAAGAGCTTTGAGTACAGGAAAATAAAACCGATTCTGCCTTTTATATTAGAAATGTGTATGCTGTTGGCACTCCCTCCCGTTGACAACTTGTTTTTCTTGCGATCGCCTCTCTCCTTCCCAAGAGCTTTGAGTACAGGAAAATAAAACCGATTCTGCCTTTTATATTAGAAATGTGTATGCTGTTGGTACTCCCTTCCGCTGACAACTTGTTTTTCTTGCGATCGCCCCTCTCCTTCCCAAGAGCTTTGAGTACAGGAAAATAAAACCGATTTTGCCTTTTATATTAGAAATGTGTATGCTGTTGGCACTCCCTTGCGTTGACAACTTGTTTTTCTTGCGATCGCCCCTCTCTTTACCAAGAGCTTTGAGTACAGGAAAATAAAACCGATTCTGTCTTTTATATTAGAAATGTGTATGCTGTTGGCGCACCCTCCCGTTGACAACTTGTTTTTCTTGCGATCGCCCCTCTCCTTCCCAAGAGCTTTGAGTACAAGAAAATAAAACCGATTCTGCCTTTTATATTGGAAATGTGTATGCTGTTGGCACTCCCTTCCGTTTACAACTTGTTTTTCTTGCGATCGCCCCTCTTCTTCCCAAGAGCTTTGAGTACAGGAAAACAAAACCGATTCTGCCTTTTATATTAGAAATGTGTCTGCTGTTGGCACTCCCTTCCGTTTACAACTTGTTTTTCTTGCGATCGCCCCTCTCCTTCCCAAGAGCTTTGAGTACAGGAAAGCAAAACCGATTCTGCCTTTTATATTAGAAATGTGTATGCTGTTGGCACTCCCTCCCGTTGACAACTTGTTTTTCTTGCGATCGCCCCTCTCCTTCCCAAGAGCTTTGAGTACAGGAAAATAAAACCGATTCTGCCTTTTATATTCGAATTGTGTATGCTGTTGGCACTCCCTCCCGTTGACAACTTGTTTTTCTTGCGATCGCCCCTCTCCTTCACAAGAGCTTTGAGTACAGGAAAATAAAACCGATTCTGTCTTTTATATAAGAAATGTGTATGCTGTTGGCACTCCCTTAAGCTGAAAACTTGTTTTTCTTGCGATCGCCCCTCTCCTTTCCAAGAGCTTTAAGTTCAGGAAAATAAAACCGATTCTGCCTTTTATATTAGAAATGTGTATGCTGTTGGCTCTCCCTTCCTTTGACAACTTGTTTTTCTTGCGATCGCCCCTCTCCTTCCCAAGAGCATTGAGTAAAGGAAAATAAAACCGATTCTGTCTTTTATATTAGAAATGGGTATGCTGTTGGCACACCCTTCCGTTGACAACTTGTTTTTCTTGCGATCGCCCCTCTCCTTCCCAAAAGCTTTGAGTACAGGAAAATAAAACCGATTCTGCCTTTTATATTAGAAATGTGTATGCTGTTGGCACTCCCTTCCGTTGACAACTTGTTTTTCTTGCGTTCGCCCCTCTCCTTCCCAAGAGCTTTGAGTACAGGAAAATAAAACCGATTCTGCCTTTTATATTAGAAATGTGTATGCTGTTGGCACTCCCTTCCGTTGACAACTTGTTTTTCTTGCGATTGCCCCTCTCCTTCCCAAGAGCTTTGAGTACAGGAAATTAAAACCGATTCTGCCTTTTATATTAGAAATGTGTATGCTGTTGGCACTCCCTCCCGTTGACAACTTGTTTTTCTTGTGATCGCCCCTCTCCTTTCCAAGAGCTTTGAGTACAAAAAAATAGAACCGATTCTGCCTTTTATATTAGAAATGTGTATGCTGCTGGCACTCCCCCCCCGTTGACAACTTGTTTTTCTTGCGATCGCCCCTCTCCTTCCCAAGAGCTTTGAGTACAAAAAAATAGAACCGATTCTGCCTTTTATATTAGATATGTGTATGCTGCTGGCACTCCCCTCCCGTTGACAACTTGTTTTTCTTGCGATCGCCCCTCTCCTTCCCAAGAGCTTTGAGTACAGGAAATTAAAACCGATTCTGCCTTTTATATTAGAAATGTGTATGCTGTTGGCACTCCCTCCCGTTGACAACTTGTTTTTCTTGTCATCGCCCCTCTCCTTTCCTAGAGCTTTAAGTTCAGGAAAATAAAACCGATTCTGCCTTTTATATTAGAAATGTGTATGCTGCTGGCACTCCCTCCCGTTGACAACTTGTTTTTCTTGCGATCGCCCCTCTCCTTCCCAAGAGCTTTGAGTACTGGAAAATAAAACCGATTCTGCCTTTTATATTAGAAATTTGTATGCTGTTGGCACTCCCTCCCGTTGACAACTTGTTTTTCTTGCGATCGCCCCTCTCCTTTTCAAGAGCTTTAAGTTCAGGAAAATAAAACCGATTCTGCCTTTTATAATAGAAATGTGTATGCTGTTGGCACTCCCTTCCTTTGACAACTTGTTTTTCTTGCGATCGCCCCTCTCCTTCCCAAGAGCTTTGAGTACAGGAAAATAAAACCGATTCTGTCTTTTATATTAGAAATGTGTATGCTGTTGGCACTCCCTTCCGTTGACAACTTGTTTTTCTTGCGATCGCCCCTCTCCTTCCCAAGAGCTTTGAGTACTGGAAAATAAAACCGATTCTGCCTTTTATATTAGAAATTTGTATGCTGTTGGCACTCCCTCCCGTTGACAACTTGTTTTTCTTGCGATCGCCCCTCTCCTTTCCAAGAGCTTTAAGTTCAGGATAATAAAACCGATTCTGCCTTTTATAATAGAAATGTGTATGCTGCTGGCACTCCCTCCCGTTGACAACTTGTTTTTCTTGCGATCGCCCCTCTCCTGCCCAAGAGTTTTGAGTACAGGAAAATAGAACCGATTCTGCCTTTTATATTAGAAATATGTATGCTGCTGGCACTCCCTCCCATTGACAAATTGTTTTTCTTGCGATCGCCCCTCTCCTTCCCAAGAGCTTTGAGTACAGGAAAATAAAACCGATTCTGCCTTTTATATTGGAAATGTGTATGCTGTTGGCACTCCCTCCCGTTGACAACTTTTTTTTCTTGCGATCGCCCCTCTCCTTCCCAAGAGTTTTGAGTACAGGAAAATAAAACCAATTCTGCCTTTTATATTAGAAATGTGTATGCTGTTGTCACTCCCTCCCGTTGACAACTTGTTTTTCTTGTGACCGCCCCTCTCCTTTCCGAGAACTTTAAGTTCAGGAAAATAATACCGATTCTGCCTTTTATATTAGAAATGTGTATGCTGTTGGCACTCCCTTCCGTTGACAACTTGTTTTTATTGCGATCGCCCCTCTCCTTCCCAAGAGCTTTGAGTACAGGAAAATAAAACCGATTCTGTCTTTTATATTAGAAATGTGTATGCTGTTGGCACTCTCTTCCGTTGACAACTTGTTTTTCTTGCGTTTGCCCCTCTCCTTCCCAAGATCTTTGAATACAGGAAAATAAAACCGATTCTGCCTTTTATATTAGAAATGTGTATGCTGCTGGCACTCCCTCCCGTTGACAACTTGTTTTTCTTGTGATCGCCCCTCTCCTTCCCAAGAGCTTTGAGTACAGGAAATTAAAACCGATTCTGCCTTTTATATTAGAAATGTGTATGCTGTTGGCACTCCTTTCAGTTGACAACTTGTTTTTCTTGCGTTTGCCCCTCTCCTTCCCAAGATCTTTGAATACAGGAAAATAAAACCGATTCTGCCTTTTATATTAGAAATGTGTATGCTGCTGGCACTCCCTCCCGTTGACAACTTGTTTTTCTTGCGATCGCCCCTCTCCTTCCCAAGAGCTTTGAGTACAGGAAATTAAAACCGATTCTGCCTTTTATATTAGAAATGTGTATGCTGTTGGCACTCCCTTCCGTTGACAACTTGTTTCTCTTACGATCGCCCCTCTCTTTCCCAAGAGCTTTGAGTACAGGAAATTAAAACCGATTCTGCCTTTTATATTAGAAATGTGTATGCTGTTGGCACTCCTTTCAGTTGACAACTTGTTTTTCTTGCGTTTGCCCCTCTCCTTCCCAAGATCTTTGAATACAGGAAAATAAAACCGATTCTGCCTTTTATATTAGAAATGTGTATGCTGTTGGCACTCCCTTGCGTTGACAACTTGTTTTTCTTGCGATCGCCCCTCTCCTTCCCAAGAGCTTTGAGTATAGGAAAATAAAACCGATTCTGCCTTTTATATTGGAAATGTGTATGCTGTTGGCACTCCCTCCCGTTAACAACTTTTTTTTCTTGCGATCGCCCCTCTCCTTCCCAAGAGTTTTGAGTACAGGAAAATAAAACCGATTCTGCCTTTTACATTAGAAATGTGTCTGCTGTTGGCACTCCCTTCCGTTGACAACTTGTTTTTCTTGCGATCGCCCCTCTCCTTCCCAAGAGCTTTGAGTACAGGAAAATAAAACCGATTCTGCCTATTATATTAGAAATGTGTATGCTGTTGGCACTCCCTTCCGTTGACAACTTGTTTTTCTTGCGATCGCCCCTCTCCTTCCCAAGAGCTTTGAGTACAGGAAAATAAAACCGATTCTGCCTTTTATATTAGAAATGTGTATGCTGTTGGCACTCCTTTCAGTTGACAACTTGTTTTTCTTGCGTTTGCCCCTCTCCTTCCCAAGATCTTTGAATACAGGAAAATAAAACCGATTCTGCCTTTTATATTAGAAATGTGTATGCTGCTGGCACTCCCTCCCGTTGACAACTTGTTTTTCTTGCGATCGCCCCTCTCCTTCCCAAGAGCTTTGAGTACAGGAAATTAAAACCGATTCTGCCTTTTATATTAGAAATGTGTATGCTGTTGGCACTCCCTCCCGTTGACAACTTGTTTTTCTTGTCATCGCCCCTCTCCTTTCCTAGAGCTTTAAGTTCAGGAAAATAAAACCGATTCTGCCTTTTATATTAGAAATGTGTATGCTGCTGGCACTCCCTCCCGTTGACAACTTGTTTTTCTTGCGATCGCCCCTCTCCTTCCCAAGAGCTTTGAGTACTGGAAAATAAAACCGATTCTGCCTTTTATATTAGAAATTTGTATGCTGTTGGCACTCCCTCCCGTTGACAACTTGTTTTTCTTGCGATCGCCCCTCTCCTTTTCAAGAGCTTTAAGTTCAGGAAAATAAAACCGATTCTGCCTTCTATAATAGAAATGTGTATGCTGTTGGCACTCCCTTCCTTTGACAACTTGTTTTTCTTGCGATCGCCCCTCTCCTTCCCAAGAGCTTTGAGTACAGGAAAATAAAACCGATTCTGTCTTTTATATTAGAAATGTGTATGCTGTTGGCACTCCCTTCCGTTGACAACTTGTTTTTCTTGCGATCGCCCCTCTCCTTCCCAAGAGCTTTGAGTACTGGAAAATAAAACCGATTCTGCCTTTTATATTAGAAATTTGTATGCTGTTGGCACTCCCTCCCGTTGACAACTTGTTTTTCTTGCGATCGCCCCTCTCCTTTCCAAGAGCTTTAAGTTCAGGATAATAAAACCGATTCTGCCTTTTATAATAGAAATGTGTATGCTGCTGGCACTCCCTCCCGTTGACAACTTGTTTTTCTTGCGATCGCCCCTCTCCTGCCCAAGAGTTTTGAGTACAGGAAAATAGAACCGATTCTGCCTTTTATATTAGAAATATGTATGCTGCTGGCACTCCCTCCCATTGACAAATTGTTTTTCTTGCGATCGCCCCTCTCCTTCCCAAGAGCTTTGAGTACAGGAAAATAAAACCGATTCTGCCTTTTATATTGGAAATGTGTATGCTGTTGGCACTCCCTCCCGTTGACAACTTTTTTTTCTTGCGATCGCCCCTCTCCTTCCCAAGAGTTTTGAGTACAGGAAAATAAAACCAATTCTGCCTTTTATATTAGAAATGTGTATGCTGTTGTCACTCCCTCCCGTTGACAACTTGTTTTTCTTGTGACCGCCCCTCTCCTTTCCGAGAACTTTAAGTTCAGGAAAATAATACCGATTCTGCCTTTTATATTAGAAATGTGTATGCTGTTGGCACTCCCTTCCGTTGACAACTTGTTTTTATTGCGATCGCCCCTCTCCTTCCCAAGAGCTTTGAGTACAGGAAAATAAAACCGATTCTGTCTTTTATATTAGAAATGTGTATGCTGTTGGCACTCTCTTCCGTTGACAACTTGTTTTTCTTGCGATCGCCCCTCTCCTTCCCAAGATCTTTGAGTACAGGAAAATAAAACCGATTCTGCCTTTTATATTAGAAATGTGTATGATGTTGGCACTCCCTTCCGTTGACAACTTGTTTTTCTTGCGATCGCCCCTCTCCTTCCCAGGAGCTTTGAGTACAGGAAAATAAAACCGATTCTGCCTTTTCTTTTAGAAATGTGTATGCTGTTGGCACTCCCTTCCGTTGACAACTTGTTTCTCTTACGATCGCCCCTCTCTTTCCCAAGAGCTTTGAGTACAGGAAAATAAAACCGATTCTGCCTTTTATATTAGAAATGTGTATGCTGTTGGCACTCCCTTGCGTTGACAACTTGTTTTTCTTGCGATCGCCCCTCTCCTTCCCAAGAGCTTTGAGTATAGGAAAATAAAACCGATTCTGCCTTTTATATTGGAAATGTGTATGCTGTTGGCACTCCCTCCCGTTAACAACTTTTTTTTCTTGCGATCGCCCCTCTCCTTCCCAAGAGTTTTGAGTACAGGAAAATAAAACCGATTCTGCCTTTTACATTAGAAATGTGTCTGCTGTTGTCACTCCCTTCCGTTGACAACTTGTTTTTCTTGCGATCGCCCCTCTCCTTCCCAAGAGCTTTGAGTACAGGAAAATAAAACCGATTCTGCCTATTATATTAGAAATGTGTATGCTGTTGGCACTCCCTTCCGTTGACAACTTGTTTTTCTTGCGATCGCCCCTCTCCTTCCCAAGAGCTTTGAGTACAGGAAAATAAAACCGATTCTGCCTTTTATATTAGAAATGTGTATGCTGTTGGCACTCCTTTCAGTTGACAACTTGTTTTTCTTGCGTTTGCCCCTCTCCTTCCCAAGATCTTTGAATACAGGAAAATAAAACCGATTCTGCCTTTTATATTAGAAATGTGTATGCTGCTGGTACTCCCTCCCGTTGACAACTTATTTTTCTTGCGATCGCCCCTCTCCTTCCCAAGAGCTTTGAGTACAGGAAAATAAAACCGATTCTGCCTTTTATATTACAAATGTGTATGCTGCTGGCACTCCCTCCCGTTGACAACTTGTTTTTCTTGCGATCGCCCCTCTCCTGCCCAAGAGTTTTGAGTACAGGAAAATAGAACCGATTCTGCCTTTTATATTAGAAATATGTATGCTGCTGGCACTCCCTCCCGTTGACAAATTGTTTTTCTTGCGATCGCCCCTCTCCTGCCCAAGAGTTTTGAGTACAGGAAAATAGAACCGATTCTGCCTTTTATATTTGAAATATGTATGCTGCTGGCACTCCCTCCCATTGACAAATTGTTTTTTTTTGCGATCGCCCCTCTCCTTCCCAAGAGCTTTGAGTACAGGAAAATAAAACCGATTCTGCCTTTTATATTAGAAATGTGTATGCTGCTGGCACTCCCTCCCGTTGACAACTTGTTTTTCTTGCGATCGCCCCTTTCTTTCCAAGAGCTTTCAGTACAGGAAAATAGAACCGATTCTGCCTTTTATATTAGAAATGTGTATGCTGCTGGCACTCCCTCCCGTTGACAACTTGTTTTTCTTGCGATCGCCCCTCTCCTTTCCAAGAGCTTTAAGTTCAGGATAATAAAACCGATTCTGCCTTTTATAATAGAAATGTGTATGCTGCTGGCACTCCCTCCCGTTGACAACTTGTTTTTCTTGCGATCGCCCCTCTCCTGCCCAAGAGTTTTGAGTACAGGAAAATAGAACCGATTCTGCCTTTTATATTAGAAATATGTATGCTGCTGGCACTCCCTCCCATTGACAAATTGTTTTTCTTGCGATCGCCCCTCTCCTTCCCAAGAGCTTTGAGTACAGGAAAATAAAACCGATTCTGCCTTTTATATTGGAAATGTGTATGCTGTTGGCACTCCCTCCCGTTGACAACTTTTTTTTCTTGCGATCGCCCCTCTCCTTCCCAAGAGTTTTGAGTACAGGAAAATAAAACCAATTCTGCCTTTTATATTAGAAATGTGTATGCTGTTGTCACTCCCTCCCGTTGACAACTTGTTTTTCTTGTGACCGCCCCTCTCCTTTCCGAGAACTTTAAGTTCAGGAAAATAATACCGATTCTGCCTTTTATATTAGAAATGTGTATGCTGTTGGCACTCCCTTCCGTTGACAACTTGTTTTTATTGCGATCGCCCCTCTCCTTCCCAAGAGCTTTGAGTACAGGAAAATAAAACCGATTCTGTCTTTTATATTAGAAATGTGTATGCTGTTGGCACTCTCTTCCGTTGACAACTTGTTTTTCTTGCGATCGCCCCTCTCCTTCCCAAGATCTTTGAGTACAGGAAAATAAAACCGATTCTGCCTTTTATATTAGAAATGTGTATGATGTTGGCACTCCCTTCCGTTGACAACTTGTTTTTCTTGCGATCGCCCCTCTCCTTCCCAGGAGCTTTGAGTACAGGAAAATAAAACCGATTCTGCCTTTTCTTTTAGAAATGTGTATGCTGTTGGCACTCCCTTCCGTTGACAACTTGTTTCTCTTACGATCGCCCCTCTCTTTCCCAAGAGCTTTGAGTACAGGAAAATAAAACCGATTCTGCCTTTTATATTAGAAATGTGTATGCTGTTGGCACTCCCTTGCGTTGACAACTTGTTTTTCTTGCGATCGCCCCTCTCCTTCCCAAGAGCTTTGAGTATATTAAAATAAAACCGATTCTGCCTTTTATATTGGAAATGTGTATGCTGTTGGCACTCCCTCCCGTTAACAACTTTTTTTTCTTGCGATCGCCCCTCTCCTTCCCAAGAGTTTTGAGTACAGGAAAATAAAACCGATTCTGCCTTTTACATTAGAAATGTGTCTGCTGTTGGCACTCCCTTCCGTTGACAACTTGTTTTTCTTGCGATCGCCCCTCTCCTTCCCAAGAGCTTTGAGTACAGGAAAATAAAACCGATTCTGCCTATTATATTAGAAATGTGTATGCTGTTGGCACTCCCTTCCGTTGACAACTTGTTTTTCTTGCGATCGCCCCTCTCCTTCCCAAGAGCTTTGAGTACAGGAAAATAAAACCGATTCTGCCTTTTATATTAGAAATGTGTATGCTGTTGGCACTCCTTTCAGTTGACAACTTGTTTTTCTTGCGTTTGCCCCTCTCCTTCCCAAGATCTTTGAATACAGGAAAATAAAACCGATTCTGCCTTTTATATTAGAAATGTGTATGCTGCTGGTACTCCCTCCCGTTGACAACTTATTTTTCTTGCGATCGCCCCTCTCCTTCCCAAGAGCTTTGAGTACAGGAAAATAAAACCGATTCTGCCTTTTATATTACAAATGTGTATGCTGCTGGCACTCCCTCCCGTTGACAACTTGTTTTTCTTGCGATCGCCCCTCTCCTGCCCAAGAGTTTTGAGTACAGGAAAATAGAACCGATTCTGCCTTTTATATTAGAAATATGTATGCTGCTGGCACTCCCTCCCGTTGACAAATTGTTTTTCTTGCGATCGCCCCTCTCCTGCCCAAGAGTTTTGAGTACAGGAAAATAGAACCGATTCTGCCTTTTATATTTGAAATATGTATGCTGCTGGCACTCCCTCCCATTGACAAATTGTTTTTTTTTGCGATCGCCCCTCTCCTTCCCAAGAGCTTTGAGTACAGGAAAATAAAACCGATTCTGCCTTTTATATTAGAAATGTGTATGCTGCTGGCACTCCCTCCCGTTGACAACTTGTTTTTCTTGTGATCGCCCCTCTCCTTCCCAAGAGCTTTAAGTTCAGGAAAATAGAACCGTTTCTGCCTTTTATATTAGAAATGTGTATGCTGCTGGTACTCCCTCTCGTTGACAACTTGTTTTTCTTGCGATCGCCCCTCTCCTTCCCAAGAGCTTTGAGTTCAGGAAAATAGACCCGATTCTGCCTCTTATACTGGGAATGTGTGTGGATGCTGTTCGCATCCTCCCCCCCCCCTGTCAGCAACTTGTTTTTTCTTGTGATCGCCCCCACCTCTCCGAGAACTTCAAATTCAGAAAAATAGATCCGACGCTGCTTTTTACACTAGAAATGGGAATGCTTCTGGTATCCTTCCCCCGTCGACAGCTTCCTTTCGCTTGTCGTACTGTACTTCTATGATATCACTGCCCCCCCCCCGCCAAAAAAAAAAGGTGAGGCTTGATCCACCCCTGACTATCGTCAATATGTTATTAACATTATTGCTATTATAGCATGTTAGACGACTATAAATTGCGTTCCGAGTTTCTGAACATTTGTAAAGATATTCCTGATTATTATTCGTATAGTTGTAAATTACCTGTCATTTCCAAACGCCATAGGCAACTAGATACATTAGAACATCTATTCGAAAAACACAAAATGGTGCAGAAAACGATTATTTGGCGTATTAAAAAGTTAATTTTGTGGTAAGTAAAAAAATATAGCGTTCTATTTAAATTAAACAAGTTATAGCCACTTAGAGTTGTTATTTGATTAGTTTTAATTTTTGGACACCCTGTACAATATAACAAGTTTATAATAATTGGGTTATAAAATATGATGTATTGTTACACTTCATTGTAAATTTCTAGTACATAACTGAAATACTTCTTTAGTATTTGAAACATGAAAATTAGGTTAGATTTGGTAAAAATTCAAATATTTAAAAACCCTTAAGGTTTTGGTACTATAAACCATAATAAAATAGGCACTTACTTTGATCGGCGAATCTAAAAATGCAATAATATACAGGGGGTTCCAGTTAAAAAAACACAACTTTGATACTTTCAGAGCTTTTGGGACACCCTGTATAATATGAAAATAATTTTAAAATGTAACTATATTTGACCCCCATATATCCCATAAGTAAAACTTTTTGAAAGCACGTATTTTGGCCGCAATATTCCTTGCTGTATAGGGTAAATAATCCTGTATATACCTTATATTTTGTAGTCTATTCTAAAGAAACAAATTTTATTGCTGTAAATACAAGAAGGACGAAGCCAAATATTTGTTTATGTATGAAGTTGAAAGAAAGTTTTGTTGATTATTGATACCAGAAATGGGTTATATTTAAGGATTTTGAGTTATTCTAGTCAATTTACTCTCTTTCTTTTGTTTTCGATATGGAGTAATGCGATGGTTAAGATCTATAAAGTGTGAGGAGCTTCCAGCATTTTTTATATTATTTAAAATTGCAGTTCTGTGTTCTTTATGTCTAGTTTTTATTTCTACCACTATGACCTATACTAACTTACACTATTATTATATCTCCTGATAGTTTATCTAATATATCATTATAGTTGACTAATAACGTACCCATATTTAATTTATTTATACATATAGTTTCGCAATATAAATTATTTAATCTATTACCAATTGTATGACAAAGTATTGGTATGTAGTTTACAAATTTGGAGTTAGATTCCTTTGGGTTATTAACGCTATAAAATTCATTTTTGAGGTTTTCTTGGTAAACGTTACTTTTTATGATTTGTTTGATAGTACAGAGTGCGCTTATCAAGGTCGAATAAACTTTCAATCAACCTTTTTCATAAAGAACTCGCTACTATTTATTGATAAAACAAAAAAATCTTCTTTTACCGGTTAACTCAAAACTGGTTTCCTTTGATATCAAGGTCTCTTTACAACGATTCCAATAGAAGAACTCAGATATTATGAATACTTTAATCGCATCGATATTTTGAAAAAAAAATCTATCTCAGCTTCTCGTTGTAGTACAAATTTTGTTTCTTTCAAAATGTGCGCCAAAATCTTAGCTATCAGGTCCACTTATTGGCATTTCAATATCAACAATTGTTGAAGAGTTATTCTGTTTGTTTATAACGAAAAAACGAATCCCAACTTTGTTATTCCGTTTTAAAAATTTAAAATCAACACAATAATCTCGTCAGTGAAGCTGACGCTGACGCTCCACTGACGAGATCATGAGGTGATCGAAACGCGTATGGAGAGAGGACCAGAGCGATATTTGCAGGAAATAAACTGTTTGTATATATTTTTCATATTCTCTGCCTGAAAGGAGAATTACATATATAACAAACTATTTAAATACGGTAGAAAGATTTCTTTATATGTTACTGAAATTTTGACGACTGGCGATATTTTTCAGTCTGACATCGAAGTTGGTAGATGGCAGGTGCAATATCCTGCCGACATACCTTGAAATTTATGGTTCATATATCAGTTATTTCCTGCTAATGTTGCTCTCGGTCCGATACAGCTCCACTGACGAGATCATGAGATGATCGAAACGCGTATGGAGAGAGGACCAGAGCGATATTTGCAGGAAATAAACTGTTTGTATATATATTTTTCATATTCTCTGCCTGAAAGGAGAATTACGTATATAACAAACTATTTAAATACGGCAGAAAGATTTCTTTATATCTTACTGAAATTTTGACGACTGGCGATATTTTTCAGTCTGACATTGAAGTTGGTAGATGGCAGGTACAATATCCTGCCGACATACCTTGAAATTTATGGTTCATATATCAGTTATTTCCTGCTAATGTTGCTCTCGGTCCGATACAGCTCCACTGACGAGATCATGAGGTGATCGAAACGCGTATGGAGAGAGGACCAGGAAATAAACTGTTTGTATATATATATTTTTCATATTCTCTGCCTGAAAGGAGAAATACATATATAACAAAAAGCAAAGTGTTTTATTGACAAGTACTTAAAAAGTATTAAATTGAACCTTGTCTTATTTTTTTCCAATATTTTGCATACGATTGCTCAATATGTATAAAAAGCACTATCATTATTTACTTTCATCGCATTATATCAAAAGCTGCTTTTATGGTAACTTTAGATTCGACAAAATTCCGTCTTGTTTATTTACCATTTTCGTATTTTTGCGGTATTCCGGAGTCCAGTTTGTAAATTTCAACCTCCTTGTAATACTCCAGCTTGTTTAATATAAATTTTAAATATTTTCGACAAACCTGGTATCCGGTACCACGGGAGACTTTACATCATTATCGTATATCTGTTTGCAACGGGTGCTTACATCAATTTTGGACATTTGACTTAAGAGACAGCGAGTTAACTGTAAAAAAGAAAAGACGCTGTTTTTTTGAAGTTTATTGGTGACAGGCTAAGTACATCGAACAAGCAACAGTAACTCGGATAAGTTTATGCTGAATTTTGTTAACATAACTTGAACAAACGGATTTTTTTTTGGAGCAAGCGATGTTATCGATACCGGGTTTAAGCAAGATTGATTTCTCATTATAATAGTTTGAAAAGCAATTAGGAAAGTTGTCTAATCTACAGCTTAATTTCAGTTGTGTGTAGGTGGTTTGAACCTAGATAGGCAGCCACAATTTTTTTTGTATTTTCGGTCCGTTAGGATCTAAAATATAGAAGCATGTGAAGAATTTGTTTATAATATTTTATACCGGTTGTTACTTTTTACAACGGTAATTTACACTACCACTTAAAAGTATAAGCTCACCTACAAAAAAAAAATAACATTTTTATATTTCAGAAACTCTTCGTAAAAAAGGCTTTTGCACCTCTCATTTGAAAGCTCTTGTGATATTATAAAGGGAAAAATGTACCATTTTGGATGGAGAATCAAGGTATAATATTTTTAACACAAAAAAATGTTTTTTTTTTCAATTAATGATGAACATAATATATAAATAAAAAAAAATGAATCTGAAATTATTATTAAAAAAAATTCGATATAGCGGATCCAATATGGCGGACAAAAAAATTTAATTTTGGCCAACTTTCTCCAAAATTGGTGTGGGGGAGTTTTCGGGGTCGTAAATAACGAATCTAAAATACTTTTAAAAAATTCCATATGGTGTATCCAATATGGCGGACGAAAAAATCAATTTTGTTCGATTTTCTCCAATATTGGTATAAAGAAGTTTTCGGTGTCGCATATAACGAATCAAAAATTATTTTTAAAAAAATCAATATGGCGTATCCAATATGACGGATAAAAAATTAATTTTGTCCGATTTTTTGCTAAATTAATATGGAAGTTTTTTGGAATAGCATATTACAAATCTGAAATTATTTAATACATGGTGGAGTTTTTGTGATCGCGGATTAAGAATCAGAAATTATTAAAAAAAAAATAAATATGGCAGATGCAAGATGGGGGATTAAAGATCCCTCGATTTTGTCTAAAATCAGTATTTGGGGATTTTTCTTAATGTTAATTAAGAATTTCAAATATTTTTTGAAAGATTGAATCTGGCGGATTCAATATGGCGTCCTGAAAATTGTTCATTTTTCGATTTTCTCCAAAACTGATATAGGGCGTAATTTATGAATTTAAAAGTATTTTTTTAGAATTCAATATGGCGAATCCAATAAAGTGGATTAAAAATTTTACATTTTTCGATTTTGTTCAAAGGTAGGAATGAATCGTTTTTTTTTTGAAGGATGTAAATAGTGAATATAAAATTATTTTAAGAAAATCTGATACATCAGATGTAATATGACGGTCTAGAAATTTTAAGTTTCCAGATTTCTTCCAAAAATTGGTACTAGGGGGCTTTGGAGAGTGTAGATTTAGATTAGTATGGCTGATCTAATATGATGGGTTGAAAATTTTACCTTATTCGCATTTTTTCAGATTTAGTATTAGTGGGTTTTTGAGTTCGAGTATTACGAGTATGAAGTTAATTTTTTACAACTATTAGGTTGATAAGATACAATATGATGGACTGAAAATTTTTCTTTTTCCGATTTTTTGATTATTGGTTTCTTGGGGCATATATAAACTCAATATGTAGTATAAAATGTATTGTCTAAGAAATGTACGCCTCAAGTTCATTAAATATCGATATTAGAAGGTTTTGGGGCCTATATTACCAACCTAAAATAAATTTGAAATTTAAAATAGTGAATTTATTATGACAGACTAAATATTTGTTTAACACAATTTCACTGGTATTTGGAGTACTCTAAGAATCAAAGAATTTTCAGTGGTTCATTTTAGGGTGATTTAAAACTTTGAATAAAAGAGATTTTTTGCGAGGTACAGTAATCTCGATTAGTACTTAGTTCAAATAATTTAAAACTAAAAAACGAAAAATTAAATTTTTATAAAAAAAAAGTGAACCGACATCTAAAAGTGCAGTAAAAAGTGAAAAATGACTATAAATTTTTATATGAAATTGAAATCTTTGAAGTCGGCGCCAAATTATTTTTAAATGAAACAAATAACTACTAGTATATACAAATTATGGTAAGAAAGCAATTACAAATAAAGTATTTTTAATCTGTTTATACGAATCACATTTTGTCAGGTATTAGTTTGCCGCCGACTACAAAAATTTCAATTTCATATAAAAATTTATAGTTGTTTTCCACTTTTTAGTACACATTTAGAAGTCGCACTAACGAGCATTTGGCCTCAAAAACCGGACAAAATTAATAACGTCGTTGTTTTTGATTCTAGACGTGTCAAAATCAGTATCCTGGGATTTTTGAGGGCGCTAAGTTGATTTCTGACATTATTTTACTAATCGGGTGAAGGGGGGCTGACTTAGAGTGGAGAGGGGGGGGAGTAATATTAAAAAAACGTAATGGTTATCGTTTTATATGTTTTTATGTGCTTCAATTTCATTTCTGGCATTATTTTACCAATCGGGTGAAGAGGCGCTAACTTAGGGTGGGGAGGGGAGGGAAGTAATATTAAAAAAACGTAATGGGTATCGTTTTATATGCTGACTTAGGGTAATTGTACGTTTTCCCATAAAAAATCTATCTCAAGATAAAAACAAAGTCTCTTTACCGTGTGATAAAGTAAGTCCTGAAGCACAACTTGAACACTCGTCTCCGTAACTCGGATTGACTCTGGTTTTGGATAGCAGAGTTTCTTTGCTTCTCTAATTAGAGTATACCAAGGAAATATACCCTTATTGGAATCGTATAACAACTCCCACTGCCTCCTTGTTAAGTCACCTTCAACAAAGATTTGCCAAGCTTGTTCAGGTGTGTAATTTTTTACTTTCGGTTTCTGAGCAGTATTTATTACCTTCCTGTAAAGTTTGGCTCTTGTTGGTGTTGAAGTTGCATCTATTATAAGTTTAGAGGCCGCGGCATTTCCAGACATTCGTTGACTTACGCTCCTCAACAAGTACCTGTTCGAGGAGTTCTTTTGTATTTTGTCGTTTACTATGATCATGTAATTGTTGGAAATGCTTTCTTGGGCGTCCCGTAGAATTCGTGGCCCAGTTATGTACTGGTATTGATGTATTAAGCCATTTCTCGTATTTTTTTCAAAAATCTTTCTTCAATAAAGTTAGATGATATCCATCTCTTCTTCAAATCACTATTAAAATGTTTTAAATCGTGACTAAAGGTATGGTACTCGTTTTGGAGACATTTCATCATTTCGCAAAGCTTATGATCCACAAATGATACCTTATCTTCAAGTGTGTTGGATGTGCTTTGTTTAAAAAGCATGTATATCGTTTTACGATATACCTCAACAACATTTGATGTAAATTTGTACCTATAGAAAAAAAAATATGAATGTAAGTAAAAAATAACCAAAATTATTGCAAAAAAAAAACCGTGGTACTCAAAGCGGTTTTTTGAAGAGGTGGAAACATGTGGAAAATATTTTGACTGTTATGATATGGCTAATGTCTATAGTTTATTATAAAAAAGAATTATAGCCCGACCTAGCCCGGAACATTTTCAAAAACACTAATTAGTTAAAAAGAAAAACAAAAAAAATAGAAAATTGTCTTGCTTATTGTTTTAGGTCCATAAGAATACTAAACGGTCATTATATTTTTAAATAATATATATTAAAATTAAATACATACCTTGTTCTTCAGATTTCATCACAAAAAAAAATAATATTCACTTTACAAAATACCAAACACCAAACACAAGTCTAAAAAAAATCTATCAAGAACGAATGCGTGCGTATTGAACAAAGCTTCGATTGCAGTTAACTGCGTGGAGGGGCCCCTTTATCATATTTTTATGATAGTACGGTTACTCAGGTATACAAAAAAAAATAATTTCGATGATTATTTGTCTAGTTTGCATTTCTTCTTTTTGTCCGGTTTTTGAGGCCAAATGCTCGTTAGTGAGTCGGTTCAATTTTTTTTTATAAAACTTTTATTAACAACAGGAATGTTCCTAATTTTCTTTTCCTGTGTTGACATGTTATTAGATTTATGGATAGTTTTGTTATATTGTTCAATAATGCTTTCAGTGCTTTCTAGTGTGTGATTTATCCTCCATTGTAGTTAATTAACTTTACAATTTGTTGTTTTCTACTTGTCGCCGATTGTGTATCGGTAAAATATTTCTCGTACTAATCCCTTTTAATTATACATAAACATATAAAATAAAAATGCGTATAAATCCTCGTGTAGAACGTTGCAAAACATTTGTATTAGACACATGTCAAATTGAATATGTATGTAATTCAACGAATAGAAGCGGTGCCGGCGCACAACAGTAAAAATTAAACATGACAGGAGTTTATGCAGATATAAACAAGAAGGGAGTTATGTTTCATTAATGGAGGCATGTGGGTTATAAATAGAGATACACCTGTAGGATTATTTATGCCTCTCTTGTTTTACGGCGAACGGAAAATTAAGTTTCTTTTAGTGTTTATTTTTTTCTATAAAATAGTGAAGCATTGTCTTTTATGCTCGGGATAATAAAAATCATAAAAACTATGTAGGGGATATTTGGAATTATAGTGAAAAAATTGTAAGGAAAAAAAAATATCAACTTCGGGAACATGTCGAAACAAATAAAATATTACCAATTTCTCAATCTGGGTTTAGACAGGGTCATGGTTGCAGTACAGCTCTGTTAGATATTACTGACGACATTTTTCAGGCTACTGACCGGGGCAAGTTGACGTTGCTTATGCTGTTCGATTACTCTAGAGCCTTTGATTCCCTGCAACATGAGGTATTAAGGTCCATTTTTCATTATATTGGCTTATCGGAATCAGCAATAGGAATGTTATCAAACTTCCTAACGGAGAGGACCCAGACTGTTGTTTATAAGGAAAAGAAGTCAGCTTTTTTGGGTATTGCGACTGGTGTCCCGCAGGGATCCATTGTATCACCTCTACTTTTTAGTATATATATTTCTATGTTTCCAAACGTCTTTAAATCCTGCAAACAACACTACTATGCTGATGATGTACAACTGTATTTATCCTTTTACCCTGATGAATGTCCACAGGCAGTGTCCGCTATAAATTTTGATTTGTATAACTTGGTTCAGTTTTCTTGTGGTCATTCTTTAAAACTGAATCCGCAAAAAACCACGGCTATTTTATTTGGTAAGAAGAATGATAGGGATAATTTTATGCGTAACTACAGCGAGCTAGTAAAGGTGAATAATGTTAACATAACTTTTAAAAATACAATTAAAGACCTCGGTCTTCACCTAGATCAAGATCTAAGATTTTCTTACCACATCACACAGTCATTAAAAAAAGCTTATATAAACCTGAAACTCATTTTTCAAAATCGTCATTTTCTAAATAGTGAACTTAAGACTTTGCTTTGCGACAGCTTAGTGCTCTCGCATATGAATTACTGTGATACGGTCTATGGACCATGCCTGTCTGCCCTGGACACTAAACGAATACAAAAACTACAAAACTCTTGTTTAAGACTTATTTATGGGATATGGAAATTCGAACATGTTACTTATAAATTAAAAGAGATCGGTTAGTTGGACATGCGACAGAGGCGACAATTGCACTCTACATGTCAATTTTTCTCCATAATTAATCAAGAAACACCCCCATATTTGTATAATAAAATCAGATTTCGATGCGATGTACATAATATTAATGTTCGCTTTAAGGGAAAGCTTACTATTCCCTCCCACTCGCTGGAGTTGTTCAAGAGATCGTTTTCGTATAATGTTGCCAAATACTAAAATAATTATGCCACTGATTTATTGGGTAGATCGGTGTCAGCACGGAGATTTAGGACCATGGTTTTGGGGAGCATCCTGGGTGTCTGAGTGAATTTTGTCCGTTTTCTTGGGTATGTCTTTGAACCTTTTTCTTTTCTTTCTTTCATTTAAGACTTATTAATATTGTTTTTTTTTTAAATTATTATTGAACTGTATTCAGGTTAATATTTATGTTGTTAATTAATTTTTCCTTAAGTTGAATATTGTTTTTCTTTTGATATATTTCGTGACATTTTTAATTTTAATTTTTTTAAATTGTTTTTCATTACATTTAGTTTTGTGGGTTAGCTGAACAGACGTCAAAGATATTTTATATCTAGGACGAACTGAAACTCGCCCACTATTTCTGAAAATATAAATGTAGAATAATTTATTAAATAAAGACCTTTATTATTATTATTATTATTATTATTATTATTTAAAATAGGGATAGTTGTAAGAATGAAAGAAAATATATTGTTGTCAATTAATAAGTTTAAGTCTTGTTAGATAAATAAAGACTTTTTGATGTCTGACTTGAGTCTACTTTATTCTTTTTTATTTAATCAGGTGGCTCTGTAATAGTCTCTACCTTTTAGGGCTCATCCGGCTAGCTCCCAAGGGAACGGAGAGGGGTCTAGGTAAAATGCGCCACCTGTTTTGGTGCCCTAAAGGTTAAGGCAGAGACCGATCTAAAAACAAAACAGGAAATCTAAGAACTCCAAGAAAACACCCAAAAAAATTTCCAAAAAAAATATCTATATTTTTACGTGTTACGGTGTAAATGTAACCACCGAGAGTGGCCCAGCGCTTCTCTGTTCGAAGGAATAAACCTGGGACAGTCAGCTGGTTTTTGACAATTCAAAACTAAATAATTAGTCTAATAAAATGACTAATTTTAGTTTAATCAGTGTTTTGACTATAGTACTAACTATACAAAAGCGATTTAATATAACTGGCAACTATATAGATGAAATGATAGTATTAAGTGCACTCTACCTGCGTAAATAGGCCTGTTTACCTGAGTTAACAAATGTGCCCTTTTACATATGTGAAAGATATCAACTGCATACGGTTGCAAGATTTGATTAATTCTATCGTATGAGGAAACACAATAGATCTTACCAAGGTAAGTACACTGATTATTCATTAATTTTATATCCAAAAGAAAAGAAACATACAACGGCTTTAAATTTTACAGGTGATGCCGAAGGTATTAAAGTCTATGGTCCCCTGAACACTACACAGACACATAAAACATGATTAACGGCGGGTTCGTGATGTCCTGATGTTGAGGCTCTGGATCACTCGGTGTGGTGGTATGCGCAGCATGCAAGGCAGGTGCCATAGAGATATCCGCAAAAAGGCCCGAGTGCTCTGGTATGTACAGTAGCCAAGGCAGGTACCGTAGAGAAATCAGCAAGAGGGCAACGAAAGGAAAAAGAAAAAGAGGAAAAAAAGCCTAAAACAAAAGATGGACTTAGAAAGAACTCAATTTTTTATGTTACGAGTGAGGTAGTTACTTATTCCTTTTCTGAACATATCCACAATTATTAATACTTAAGAATTAAATCAAAAATTAAAACAAAGACTTACCAGTGATGTTAGGTGGCCTTTTTGTGGTGTGGAAAAATCTAGCAAAATTGCTAAGTGACCTTTCCGGTGCAACTCTGCAAGGAAAGTCCTTATCGCTCTAAGATTTTTTTCTTCTCCCCAGAAAAACGTCCAAGGCGGGAAAAGATACAGGAATCTGTATATCGACTGACAACTGACAAGCTTCAAAACAATTAAAAATATGAAATTCTAATATTATTATCAGAAATTTTATTAGCAAGTAACTAGGAAAATTGTGGTATGTTCAAAAATTTATACCAATAAAAAAGGCTTTGTTGAAGTAAAACTGCCTCGCAAGAAAAGTCGAGTAGATTCTAACCTTAAAGTTTATTTTCATTTGACACTAAGGTAGTTTTTCCGTTTTTAGCTTGATAGGATCTCTCATAGTCGCACGATAACTGACACAATGGGAAAATTAAACTGCCTAGAAGACATAGAGGATCCAACTGGATCCAGAGAGCTTTCACTCAGAAATCTGTCGATCCTGCAGCCAAATGATTATCTGCTCACTCGAGATCTCTCGATGAAGGTAACAATAACCGCAAAATACAATTTAAATTAAGAATTTCTAATTAAATATTCCATACCGAACCACTCTGTACAAGACTAATACTTTTCTATATTTTAAGTACAAAGGAGAGAAGTCTTAGGAACTAAACATAACAACAACAAGGACTATCGAACAGTTACTATGGATTATAATACCATAACTGTGAACCTAATTCTAATAAACAAGAAATACTGCCAACGTTTTCTTTCATTTGTAAATATGTTCCCAAGACAAAAAAAAACAAAACACATAAATGATGAAGGAGATAAGCGTAAAAATTACTATTTTAGATAGGAAATTAGACAGGAAAAATAAAAACGTAACAAAATGTATAATGAAAAATTGCTACTTATATATATAAAAAAAATCATTTGACTTTAAAAATAAGTATCCCATACTAATAAAATTATACACTCTTAAGTAACTTCTTGACTAAATCCTATCCAGAATAAATCATACATATGTACATCTTGGCAATATCTTCCATACAAGATAAACATGCCAACGAAATTGAGTCGGCCAAGTAGTAGTGAAATTATACATTCAGCATAATATGTTTACTGTGCAAATCATACCAAGTGTAGGAAACTATCATTATCCGGCTGTACCTACCTCGATGTTCGTCGTTTTGTTTACTTTGAATGTTAAGTACTTTAACTGTGTAATTTTGGTCCGTATCGTTTACTTACCGAATTTATTTTCATATTAAATTTAATTGATTGCTCTTGGATAAATATAGTGGTAATTATTTTTTAAAAAATAGATTATATGATATAGAATAGGGGAATATTATTTTAGTTTTCAAAAAAATATATAATTGGGCCTATTAATAGAGAAAAAAATAGACGATTCTGCGACAAAAATGCTAGTAGAACTGTGACCATCACACCAAAAATACTCGATATATTTTGTTATGTAGTCCACTCTCTACTATGATCCATTAATTTGTCATAAACAATTAAAACCAAATAATATTTTTATAAAAGAATTGAACCGACTGCTAAAAGTACGCTAAAAAGTAAAATATAACTATAAATTTTTATATGAAATTGAAATTTTTGAAGTCGGCGCCGAACTAATACTTGACAAAATGTGATTCGCATAAGCCGAATAAAAATACTTTATTTGCAATTACATTATTTTTCGGTTTTCAAGGGTCTATTATTTAACATCAATCAAGCAATTATTGGTAAGGTTCCTGACTTTGTTATAGATCATAGCCGCCTCACTTTTCTGCTCACTCTCTGGAATAGGAAGGGAATGAGTGAAACTCTAAAATTTCTAGAAAATTAATAATTTTTTTATATTTCATTATGCATCCAGGAAATGAGCTGATTTGGAAGAGGTTATGGAAGTAACATTCATCCTTGGATCTACTTTAATTTTGAATTTACTTTTTATTTCACTTTTTTCCGCTTTTTTTTCTAATTTTTATCGCTTTTTAGTTCTGGATTGAGACAAATTATCGGCATCGTCAAGTTCGGGATTTTTTAAAAAATATCCACTGTTATGTTCCAAATATTTGTCAAGTTCGGGATTTAATAACTTTATGATCAGTAAAACTGATTATTGTGTCAAATTTGGGTTTTCTCCACTTGGTCACGTTCCGTAATTATTAAATTAGGACGCATTTCTACGGGATTACTACACCATTCAGGTTCGGCAGGAAACCTTTTTTGTTTAACTTTAGGTAGTACGGGAAGCCAACTCGAGGAAAGCACAAAAGCTAAACCAAATTTAATCTCCGATTGACGAATTATTGAATTTTTCTGCGAACTTAAAGTATTTCGACGCGTCACTAACTCTCGCCGTTTTATCGACAGCTTAAGATTTTAAAAATAAGAAATTTGAACCTACTTGAAAACAATGATCTGGCAAAAAAATAAGACCCCCAAGAATTAAGCTTAGAAAGAAGACAAGATGACCCTACAAGAGACCAACCCGTAACGTCCTTAATTTCGTCGTGATCAGGATTTTGTTTTCTAGTGAAGATGGAGCCACTCCTTGAAATCAGGTGATGTTCTCATTGAGATGTTTGGCATCATTATGCTAATTTTTAGTTAATTTGGAAAGTTTGGGTGATATTAAATATAAAATTTAATATTTCGTCGTAAAATAAGCGTATATAAATACAACTTTGTTCGACAGCCCTGCTGCCCTCACTACTCCTCTACGTTCACGTGCTCGGCCATTTTCAGTAATTTTTACTAGCATTTTTCACGTATTTCCCATATTTTTTGAAACAAAATGAAAATATATGCTTGTACAATGATACTTCTACATTTAAAATCTTTTTACATTAAAATCGGACCACCTATGACGCATCTCGTCACGCTGAAAGATACTGTACTAAAAATTTTAAAGGGCAATCATGCAAAAACTAATGAAAATATATATTATTTCGCGAAGGGACAGCACTACAGCCTAAAAAATGGCGTAGATATGAATTTTCAAAAAAGAAAAGCGGCATTTTTCTGTTTTGCCTTTTTTTTCTCCGTTGATCGGATAGAGTCGATCCAGCGCTCACTTTATTGGTATTTTTATTTCCTAGAATTCATCTCTTTACATCATCTTCATTAGTTTTGATTTTATAAGCAAAAAACGAAAAAAAAGGCAATTTTTAAGTTTTAATTCTTTATAACAATTGAATGGATCATAATAGATAGTTAGGATTGTTTTTTGTATGATGGTACGATCGGTATCATGATCCTATTTTTGTCATGAAAAAGTATTACTTTTGATTGGTCTAAATAAAGCATATTTTACCAAGTAGTACTGCATGAAAAATTGAAGCAAAAAAAGTTTACATATTTATTCGATTTATTGTGACACTATTGCTTCAAAACAACTCCAAAAACTGACAAATAGAAGTTAGTACTAACTTGTAAAGTGTTATGACTACAAACCTCCCCTTCTTCAACGGAATATTGCCTTTTTCCAAAAATAGGTCTTTTAAAATTTTCTGATGGTAACTATTTACTTAAATAAGATAACATAAATATAGCTAAATGTACACCAAATCTAAATATAACTTCCAAGCACTTTATTTCACAACTTAAAAGTTTTGAGTAAAGACAGAAAAGCGATTTAAGGTGAATTTAAATTTCTGTTTAACTTTTATCCAAAAATGCAATAATTCTACATTTAGACCTAATATTTCTTGGTGTAACGGGCCACACGCACAACGTCTGTTTGTCAAACTTAATGCAATTTATCAAAATCCCTGTAGAACTGCTACCACATATCTAGGATCATTTTCTTTTCTAAGTTTTCCATATTTTATTATTTTTGTAAGTTATATTAAAACACTTTTTTTAACACCAAAATAATCTATTAATTATACAACCTTCAATAAAGATCTAGAAATTATTGATTCAATATATGGTTATTTTCTTAAAATTAAAAAGAAAATAAGATAGTTCTTGAAGCAAATTGTAAAACAATATGACCTGTCATAGTAATGCCCCTGATGTTAAGGGCATATAACTAACGAACTATTTGCGATCACCTAAAATGTACGGATGTTTCGTCCCGATAACGATGGTGGACTCATCAGTGGGATCCACCGGTATCTTTCCCAGACATCCTTCTTGTACTTTCCACGCCTCTATTTAAGTCCAGTTTTGCCGGAAAGCAGTGGTAAGATGTTGGGTTCCACAACAGACCTTACAACTAAAAAACTTTGTTGATTTAAAAAATGAGTGGGATTGACAATTTTAGAAGTTGAAATATATCAAATCACTTATATTACGACAATTATAGTTGTAGGAATATAATATATATATATATATATATATATATATATATATATATATATATATATATATATATATATATATATATATATATATGTATATATATATATATATGTATATATACATATATATATATATATATATATATATATATACATATATATATATATATATATATATATATATATATATATATATATATATGTATATGTATATATATATATATATATATATATATATATATTAAATATCTAATGACTCCAAACATTTTAACTAAGATGTTAACTTTATATATTTGCGTGTCCTCAAGGACAGCTACTTCCACAGTGCGAGAAAGTCGTATTTCTAATGCACTCCCAATTAATATTAACTGTTCCAAATAAATTCATCGCCTAAATAATAAAAGATTATTTAAATTTGAGTCTAGTGTTCCATTTTTCATAAAATAATTTTAAAATTTAAAACGTATTAGTAACGCAAAAACTCCCAAAAGTGAATTTTCTAAATCTGGAAATATAATCGATTAATACAAGAAATATAATTATATGGTATCACCCATGGCGACAACAAATCGAGCATACAGCTACATTCCATTTGACTTGGCCTTTTAGTACCCTCTAAAAGCATGTAAACACGTGACAAGTCATCCGCGAACATTTGGCATCATCGGAACAGTGACATACTACTTCCTGCTTGGTGCACTTCTCCCCACATTTTCGTGTTGATCTCTGTATTTAGTTATCTTCTTTAATATATGGGTCTTTTTATAGGGTTTAAGGATTTCCGAAAAGACTTTCGAAGATTTAAATTGTTGTCAAAAAGAGCACGAATTTTTGGGGATGCACGTCTAGACTGGGCTCTTGTCAGGATGTCGTAAATTGTAGGGGTTAGTTTGAATAATTTTGGCGTGATCAGTTGGCGTTTTTAAGCTGGCGTAACAGATTGTCAGCAGGTTTTTCTAACTGTAAAAATGTCAAAAGTAACGGCAAAAAAATTATAAATAATAGATCCGTAATGGTTTTTATCATGTGCTATTTGAAAAGCTATGGAATTGCCTTTCATTTTTAACTACGATTTACACCATCGAACAAGATGGTTCCTCACCATATTTGAGCAATTTAGTGCGCTGCCATTTGGCAGATACTTTTGGTAATCGTTGAATAGATAGAGACGAACTTGTTTTATGGCAACCAAGATCTGTTGACCTAAATCCGTTAGATTTCTTTCTATAATGGAATTTTCAACGCTTTCGGTCATTCACCCAGTCACATTTATTGTTAAAATCGGTATTCAACGATTTATATAAACTTAAAAACTAATTTAAACCTAAAGAAAATCACAAACACCTAAGCCTGAACCGGTGATTGAACCCGGCGAATAAGTGGTACAACACCAATTTACCATCGTACCATTCAGACGGGCTGCCAAAGAGAATAATCTAGTTTACACGTGCCATTTTACCAAAATCCTGTCCTCCAAGTCCGAAAATTATGGTTGAGGTATCATTCGATTCGTAATGGCATCTAGAAAGTTTATGAAAATTTTGGAGAGGAGCCGGCAAAAATTGTAAAAGTTATTAACAAATTAGTAAAAAAAAGTGCTTTTGTTTTTTTGCAAATATCTCAAAAACTATTTGAGAGATCAGAAACTTAAAAAAAGATCCTTAAAGAGCAGAAAATTTACTAAAAAAAGTCCAACCTCCCGGAACTGTACCGACAACATTAATAATTTTAATTTTGGAGTGAAAATTAGGCTTAAAACGGGTAGTGACCACGAACTTGACATATAAAACTGGATTGCTCATGCATAATACCTTCCTTATACTAAAAATGACCCCAGCATGGTCCGTGCCATTACGTGCAAATAATCGGTTTGGCAACTATAAATTCCTTAAGTTTTTATTATATTGGCAAAAATGTATTTTTGCCATTGACTGAACACTTATCATTTTGACAATAATTTATTTTCGATATTGCTGTTTTATGCATTTTATGTAACGTTTTACTGAAAATTTCAAACAGGAAGGTGAATTCTAAAGGTTTTTTGGTATTTTAAAAAATGCGATTCTTCATCGTAAGACGTGCAAATACATCATCTGGTAAATTGGAATTTATTTAATTGATAAGTTATAAAGCATTCAATAATAATTATTTAAAATTTTACCTTAGAATCAAGTTTTCAATCTAAGGTTAACAAGTTTAATCTTATGAATATGACGTATGATTTGAAGTGTTATCAATATTTTAGTTTTCTAAGGGAAAAGAAACTTCAAATTCAAGGGCTGAAGCAAATTGGTCATGATCATAATTCTTTTATATACCAAATTAGTACCTCTATTCAGAGCATTTTTCTGGAAATCGTTTTATATAAGAAGATGAATAAAAAGTTTGTGGTGTGTTTCTTACAAATATACTGCCTGAAAAAAACTATTAGGCACTGTTTGATGTAAACATCTTGGAGCAACTAAACTTAGACTTAATACCATACACTGGTTTAAAAAAAAAGTCCTGAATTAGGTGTGCATTAACCAACAACAATATCGTTTTACCATGAAGTTAATGTTCCACTGACATATAAAACAACATCGAAACTGGTATACTGTTAAAATTTAAAATGACTATACGTTTAAAAACCAATATGCCGTATTAAAATAGAAATAAATGATTGCATATAATATGAAATTTTTCAATATTATTAAGCATGTTTGGATATTACATGAATTTTCCATCATGTATTTGTTTTGTCTAAAAATAAAATAATAACCTTTTGTTTGAACATGTTATTAATTTAAAATAATTTTTTATTTAATTACTTATTATTTTAAAAAAATAAAACAAAAATTCATGATTTTAGCTCAGATAGTAATTTGTGTGGTGAAAATCCTTTGTCAAAGTAGTGAGATGCTGTGATTGATTATTATTTCAAAAATTCAACTCTAGAAAAGGTCAATTCCAGATCCTCAAACAGGAAAGTTTGACCAAGTGTAAAAATTAAAAGTTGCTAGTAAATCTTTATGTATATATTTAGATTAAAATTGATCGTAGTAATGTAAGAATCCTACTCTTGTATTTACTTACAATCTTTTTTATATTTAAAGTGTCTTAATAAATATTGTTATGTTTACAATTAAATATAGACTGCTTTAACACTATCCACTTTGGAGTTATTTTTTATAAAAATGGTTTAGTGCATAATGTTATTTTACTTCCTTTAAATTAAAGCTCCGTTATTATAAAGGGAATATCAAAATAATTATTATGAATGTTGTTAACCCTATATGAATACCCAACATGTCAGTTCCCTAAAATTATCAAGGAGAAAATAATTTTAACAAAGACCTAATCGAAGCTATTTTTAAATGATGAAACTCTGTTACTTTGCGATAGATTATATATACATTTTGTGACCTTACATTAAACAATTTACTATATTAATTCATGATATAAAATTTTTAAAAATAAATGCCTTAATACTTTTTTTTCGTTAAATTCTTATACTCTACGTCCCAAGAAGTTTGTAAATTATACTAATGTTATTTACAAAAATAGCCACTGATTTCCACAATCTTTTCCAAAACATATTTAAAAAAAAAATAGTCTCGATTTGTTTTTGGCGCATATTTCACATTTTAGCTATTTTGATATATGTAAACAGTCATCAAAAAAGCATTTTCATTTATTTATAAGAACTGACATTTCATGCTTGTTATTTAAAAACAATAAAATTGCTACATATTTACACTGTTCCAAAGAAGTTTAAAAAATTAGCTTTAAAGGAATTACTTTGAATAGAAAAATTATAATTTTGAGGAAACTAAAAACAGAAATTCAAGTTAAATATTGTTTTACAGAAACAATTATCCCGGTCTTTTTTATTGAGCATCCTCAATTAATCTGTTAAATAAAACAAGGAAGAGTGATTTATTGTTTTATACTATAGAAAGAGAGCTATTGTCTTAACCTTAACCTGTTAGTTAGAATAATAGATTTGACATTTACGACACACTCACGCCAATATAAGAAACTAGCAGGGAATTCAATGTTGCCATACAAATCATTGCACCGAATGGCGACCAATAAGGGGGGTTAAAATATTATTTTCGTGAGCAGTCCAGTTTTATATGTCATGTACGTGGTAGTGACGCTCCCGCGCGCGATAACCGTTGTTGTTTATTGTTTATAACGTTTAAAATTTTGTTGTTTATTGTTTATAACTTTCATAATTTTCGCCGGCCCCTCTTCAAAATTTTCAGATGTCATTACAAATTAAATAACACCTCAAAAATAGTTTTCAGACTTGGAAGACAGGCTTTCGGTAAAATGGCACTTGCAAACTGGACTAGAAGTTGCTTGTAAGGAAATCCACTTCAAAATCATTCTAGAATATAATTTGGAATACTTTGAAAAAAGTGCTCCCACGCTTGCTGCATTTTAGATAGAAACAAATTCTAAGGAATCATAAACTAAATCGCATTAGAATATAATTTTTAAAAATCTGTAGATAAGAATCTTAAGAATATTATCAATAATTTTAAAAGTAAATTTTAATAAAAACAGTACAAAGATTTAAAACTAACAAAGTCCTAATGTCTCTTTGAACTTAAATATGCAAAAACTTTCCAGATTTTTTCCGGTGCGGTGGCAATGCAAGCAGATGGGGGATGACAAAAACATTCGTGATATATTTAGAGATTGTTCCAGGAGCTAATGAAGTGTGCAAGATGATTTGAATTGCAAACTTTGGATATTTGGATAGGGAACGAGATATGCTTCCACCTATATTTCGTAGATATTATTATCAGACAGAAATAATAAAGTTATGATTAGATTTTATAGTTAGATTAAATAAAATTATTTTAGTTTTAAGCCGAATCTGATCATCATGGAAGTTAGCTTTTCTACCAGTAAGGCAAGTTTGCTCAATTAAAAAAAAATCTGCAGATTAGGAACGTTTTTTCAGCAAGTATTTTGTTATTATTATTGTTAAAGAACTTATTAAAAAGTTGTAGCAGCTCAGTTAGAAAACTCAAAATTAAACCTATACTATGAATTTAATTAATGTTTATTTACTAGAGTAAAACAATCTTATAAACATATGAAAAACGAACTCTAAAGATCTATAACTCGAAATTTATAAACAAGACTTTCACCCTTAAAAAAATGCTTAGAAACTGCAATGTACGGACCAATTTTTTTTCTCGTATTTCAAATCAAAAAAACCGGGTAATTTTTTTAAATAAATCTTAAAACTTGCAAGAAAATAAAAGGTAAGGGATCGATTTTTTAGACAAAACACGTTAAAAATAAACACTTTTTATCTCTTAGCGAGATATTTACGATTTTATACAAAAAAAAAATTACAAAATTCGTCATTTATGGATACAAAGCGGATCGTTCATTGTTTTCATCGTTAATAATTTGATTACTTATTTTCCTCAATAACTCGATTTTGTCAGGTAAAAATCATCGGGTTACTTTTAAGCTTAACTTTCACTGTCACGCTCCATTTGCTCATATCAGAAAAATCTCTGTTGAAGTTGAAGGTTCAAAGATTGCAATGCATCTTTCAGAATTATGGTCCATTTAGTTGCAGGTAATATATTAATAACAATTCACCGCACCCAAAATATTACGAAAAATTACTCAAAAAAAAATATAACAAATTATTAAAAAAGCTTTCATGGACTAAAAATGTGAAAAAATAATTGGTCAGTTCATGCTGTTCTTAGGAGGGTAAACCGCTCGCCTATAGAAAATATATATATTTTTTTTGAGGAGGGGAAATCTCACAGAGACACTAACACGAAGTGTGAAGGTAGTGCCGGATTCTTACCGGCCAAACCTCCCCCCCTGGACTGAAGATCCTCACGACTTACTTTTGTTTACTGTAGTGAAGCTACAGTCTACAAAAGTGCACTGTGAGTGTCCATTGCTTTTCGGGTCGTAGCCTTTTTAAACCTCCAGTCATCATTGCATTGGTGTTTCAGCTCCAGATGCCGGTGCACATACTTACATTTCCTAAGACCGAGTTAACCTGGGTACGATTAACAATAAGGGGCGCAAGATGAGAAATTTTCAAGTATTAAATCCAACTCATCCATAAATTTAGTTATAGTAAATAGTAGTAAAAAAGCAAGAAATGAGAAGATGCAGTGTTGCCGTGTTGGATAGTAAATCTAAAATACGGGTACAAGTTTTTAATCCCTCCGTTTATATTGACATGAATCAGACTGTCATTTTATATTTCTAAATTTGAACGAGAGAAATATATATATATATATATATATATATATATATATATATATATATATATATATATATATATACATATAGGGGAAAAGTTGGTGGGAAAAGTTAACTTTTCTCCTTAAGACCATTAAGAAAGGGATAGTATAGGACAGTATATTTTCTATGAAATTCACTCTTGTTCTCTCTCCATATTAGTTTTGATCACCGTCCATTGTTAGTAGAGCCGTAATGAAGCAAGAGCCAAATTAACAGTCTCAAGAGAAAGAGACAAGTTTTTCAAATACATAGACTATGAAATTATGTATTTTTATTAATTTTCTACCCCTTCAGGGTATATTAACACGATTGTTTTGAGTGTAATATCCTGCTGAGAAATCATACAACGAGGATTTTAAATAACTAGTTGTTTTCTGTGAATTTCGCTCTTGAATCGGTACAACTCTCCACTGCAGAAATCATTAGGCAATCGAAATGGGTATGAAGAGAGATAATTAGATCGATAGTAAATAAACAGTGTCTTTTCCACATGTTTGAGCGTTTTTTAAGATAAAAGATGCGTTAAGTATTTACACTAATGAAAATAACATTGAATAAATTTTGCCAGAAAAGTGGCACAAAATAGAATGCTGTCTTAAAGTACTGAAAGCTTTTGCTAAATCCACTCATGAAATGAGCAGCTCTAAGACACTTCTATTATCTATAATTCCTATCGTTCAAACGCTTATGACAAAACTTTACGACTATTTAGCAAAACCACCGGATTCTGATGCTATTAGGCTGGCAGTTTCAAATCTGAAAACATTATTTTCAGAGAAATTTTCTTCTTTGAAAGATAATTATTTCTATGCCATTGTAACTTACTTAGACCATCGCTACAAGCATAAATTTTTCAAATCAGTGACCGAAGAAAAAATAAAATATGAAATATTAAAGATGGCAAATGATCCTGTTGTTACTGGTTCTCCTATATCATCCCCAAATTTTGAAAAAACAAAAAAAAAGGAGAAAGAGAGATTTCTTCGACCCAGAACCAGAAACATCCGGTATGGGTAATATAACTTGCTTAAAAAGAGATCTGGCCATGATGTTAGATTTATCTAGTGAAGATGATGGGGAAGGAACACCTAATAACAGTAGCCCCGATGCTCATCTCCGAAAGGAATTAGTTATTTATCGCAATAAGCAAAGATTAGATTTGGATAAAAATCTACTTGACTGGTGGAAAGTTAACCATGGCGAGCTTAAAACCCTCTTCAGATTGGTTCGCAGATATTTATCAGCTCCACCAGTCAGTGTTCCTATTTAGTGGAGCAGGATTAAATTGTGATACGTTAAGAAACAGGCTGGATGCGGAAAAGGCTGAAATTTTCTTTTCATTAAATATAATTCACCAATTTTTAAATTTAATTACTAAATAATCTATTCTTTTCTATCCTAAAACTAGCTAGACTTAAAATGCTAATAATAAATATAACTAAAAACTGTTCATTTATTTGTGTCTGCATTCGCATGAGCATTCGCATCCGCGGATGTGACTCTCTAATAATCCACATCCGCATCCGCGAATGTCTAAATTTTTGCATCCGCAATAACCTTGGCTGTGACAACAAAAGACAAAATGGAATTAATTTCGTTTATTGTCACCAGCAATGAAAATAAATTCCAAAATATACAAAACAATATTATTAACAAATTTAGAAATCTATTCTATTGACGTAACTGCCAGACAATTCCTTAAAAATAGAGTTTTTGTACACATTTCCGGATTATTAAACTCAAAAATGAATGACGCAAGTTGATGATATTAATAAAAATGGTGTAAAAATAAGAATATCTATTATAGCAATTAGGTTTTTCCTAAAAAAGCTCTATATGGATATCCAAAGAGCTATAGGTACCTAGTATGCATTTTTAATCTATTTAACTTTATATACTAAACGAAGAACTGACAATTATTACAATCTTTCCCACGTATTGTTAGGAGGTGCGATTAAAAATATAATATTGTATATTATAGCCGCTCCGTCACTCTACAAAGCCCCGGCACGTCCTAAGCTATAATTAAATCCACACACGTGGGCAGAGTCTTTTGTGCCAAGTTCTGCATAATATTTACACCTTTTTGCACGGTTTTGATTACAATTCGTTTCATTAATCACATTCACAGCGCCGAAAATCGATGGCTGGTGTTCCGCACCGACGACGGTACAATTAGAGACTTTTCGCTTAATTTAGAGGCTCAGGTAAATAATAATAATTAAATTGGTAATAAAGCTTTGTCAAACAAATATTTCGAATTATTGATCTGGATATCAAAAGGACGCAGAGATGTGACTTATTTTAAAATGCAACTACATATGTAAAATGCCAATAAAAATTGGAAAATAATCCACCCTTATATTTATTTTAAATTACTTATTTCATTGACTAAATAAATACAAGACTTTCACCACTTATGTACACCTTGACAATTATTTTTGCTATTTTTGGCGAGAGCGCAAGATAAGAAATTCCAAGTATTAAATCCAATTTATTCAATAAATTTTGTTATAGTAAATAGTAGTAAATAAAATTTTTATAAAAAAAAATTGAACCAACTTCTAAAAGTGTATATATATATATATATATATATATATATATATATATATATATATATATATATATATATATATAGGCTTTACTGATGACATTGTGTACTTGTTTATCTTAATTATAATATGTATTACTTTTAGCTAAAAACTATGTTTTCAAAAATAGTTATTTTATGAAGTTACCTTAAAAAAATAAACTTTGCATCAACATGTGACCAAATTCTAATGGCTCTATTTGAATTTTGTATAAAAACACACATTTAATACGGCGCTACTTTAAACAAAATGTCTGGAATGAAGCACTGTTAACACTAAGAAGTTTTGTGTAGGTTGCGTTGAGTCTTATTTTGCAACCGTGGTGCAATTTACAAAAAATGGGCAAAAAATCTAAATCATCTTGTATAACTAAAATTTTGCATATGGGCTAAAAAATGCAATTGGAAAAACTTTTTCCAATAACTTTTTTTTTGGATATTTTGAAACATGATCCTAGTTTAGAATTTTTTTTTGGAAAAAATTAAAATTTGACAGATAATGCTAATCACGTGATTACTATTTTCTGGTTAATTTTCATCTCGATCAAAGCAGAAATTGATGCCAAAGTCAAATGTCGAATAAATATTGTTGTTTAAATATGACGTATTTAATACAAATTCCAGAAATACCTTTGCGATAACTCTTCAATTATTATTATATTGTATCCGGCCGACATAAAGGAATGTCATTCTCTGCACCCTAACCAAATTACGTGTACGTTCTTTAATTCAAAACACAGAAAGCATAGTATAATTATCAATTGAATATTGGTCTTAGATCCCGACGGATCTAGTCTACACTATGCACCCTCTTATTGGAAATCCTATACTATAATGGGACTCCCCACATAGACTCTATTGTGTGTATTGTCTCATCTCAATTGCAGTAAGAGACATTTCAGTTTCATGAGGATATGTATATATATTAAGGACGATTTAATTTTGTTCTTTCTACGACAGTAGGTTTTCGTAGTTGCTAAAGAGACATGGCTTCATCAAATATTTTTTTATGCATTTGGACCCCCTGATTACGTATATCGGGAGCGGATTCCTGACAAATAGTCAGGAAATTTGATATAAACAATAATTTTAAATGAGTAACTTCTGTTTAAATAGATATTTTTAATTTTTGCTAGCAATTTATAGTTTAAGTCAAGAAGTACAAGCTAGGATTAATCGCAATGAAAAAATGTAATGTTTTTATTGCTTCTTAACGCTATAATCGAATATCGTTCCATCAGTTATCATGTACGCGCCCCCCGCATATGAAGGGAAGTAGAAGTCTACTTACAGGAGCTCACCTAGTGCGCATAATCCATTAAGTTTATTAAAGTATATTTTGGTCAAAAAAAAGTCTGGTCTACTGTCTCTACATTTTAAGAAGTTTAACTACTCTAAGCCTTCTTAAAAACGGCTAACTTAAGGAGAGAGAACCGGGCTTAACCTTAGTCAAAGCATTTTGGTAGCAAAGCAGGCAGAAGATTACGCTATCGATGGCTGTCTTTAGGAGAATCTGAGGAGGGGTTTCAGGAGCAGGACCGTTTTTATCTGCTCTGACAGTCAGGCAGCGTTGGAGGCTCAAGCGTGTTATCGGATAACATCAAAATAAGTCTGGAACTGCCTTCAAAACCTTATTTATCTAACAAAAAACACAAGAGGGTGAGTCTAGTATGGGTACTAGGACATAAGGACCACCCAGGCAATCAAAAAGCGGACAAACTTGCAAGACAAGGGTTTGCTACTTGATTTATTGGACCAGAGCCAATATTTGGAATTACAAAGGCTACTATTGATGTATGGCTGTCCTGGTGGATAAATCAACAACACCAGATCCACTGGAACTACCTTGCGGGCCACAAGCTATTGCTGAACAGACCATCTGGCAAACTAAGTCGCGAAATTCTGCATCTAAACAGACAACAGATGAGGCAGGTGACAGAACTTACATATAATTGGTCACTGAAGCTTGAGAAAACATCTATATACAATTGGGATCTTCAATGACGAAACATTATGTAGACTACATGATGAAGAGGATGAGTCTGCCTCATATATCACCATCGAATGCGAGTTTTAACCTACTTGAAACATCTGCAGGGATCAGTCAAACTGGAAAACCTATACCCAGAGGATAAACTAGTGAGCAGGGGCAAAACCTGATCAAAGCAACTAACCTGTTTACCTAAATTAGAGGTAACAGGTCAGACAACAAGTCAAGGCTACATTGTAAGGGCTTCTCTCTCTCTCTCTCTGTGAGTCAGCTTTACATCACTTGATAAGGAGAAAGGAGTCTCCCAAGGATAGCAAGGAAATAGCACTAACAGCTTTCCCTGATATCGAAGGAGTATTTGATCACACCTCCTTTGCCTCCATGATAGCGTCTGCTAGAAGACATGATATTGACGACATTCTATGCAGGTGTATCCAGAATATGCTTCAGAGTAGACGAACACAGTCTCCTCTATTAGAGGAACCCGTGGATGTGTCGATCGCCAAGGGTTGCCCACAGAGAGGGGTACTATTCCCACCTCTGTGGATTTGGTAGTCAACGAACTCCTGGTAAATCCCAACGACCGAGACTATCATACTCAGGGGTATGTTGATGATATGGTCGTACTCATTTTAGGGAAACATGGCTGTTTATTATCGGAGATCATGGAAGAGGCTTTGATTATAGTAGAGGAGTGGTCTACTAAGGAGCACCTTAGGATATACCCTGGAAAAACCACACCAATGCCCTTTACTAAAAGAAGAAAGTTACGCGAATTAAAAACTAGCTCTCTTCGATACACAACTGCAGATAAGCTGGGAGTGAGTCAGCCAGGAAATCTTCCCTTGCACGGGTTAAAGAATATGTTTCGAAAGAAAATTCAATTATTTACCAAAAATCCCTATATATATATATATATATATATATATATATATATATATATATATATATATATATATATATATATATATATATATATATATATAATAAAATAGAATAAAATATTGGCGAAGCGGACGTGAAAATTTGTCAATCTATATGATTCTCGTATTAAAAAGTGCGGAGCACTCCAAAGTATGGAATAACTCCGGGTCCGACAGATGGCGACAGCGCTGTTTCGTCCTAATATGGGACTCGTCAGGCCACCGCAGTCGGTACAAACCATCACCTCGCCTTTGCATCGTATAAGCCATACTTATATTCAAAATACGACAAATAAGACGACAAAGGCGACATCTCGATGGTCCACTTGATAATACAAGAACCATACAGATTAACAAAGTTTGTAAGAGAACCGTCATATGGTGGCGCGACGGTGAATTAAAACAGAAATATGTAAAATCGAGTACACGAAACGCGCTGCCCAAAAGATAGGGGTCGCATTTTTCGGTGGGATCGTTTGGTGCGGCACGTGGCTTTCGCTGCTTAAATAGCGGTAGGCTTGCTTGCCAGTACCGAAAAATGCGACCCCTATCTTTTGGGCAGCGCGTTTCGTGTACTCGATTTTACATATTTCTGTTTTAATTCACCGTCGCGCCACCATATGACGGTTCTCTTACAAACTTTGTTAATCTGTATGGTTCTTGTATTATCAAGTGGACCATCGAGATGTCGCCCTTGTCGTCTTATTTGCCGTATTTTGATTATAAGTATGGCTTATACGATGCAAAGGCGAGGTGATGGTTTGTACCGACTGCGGTAGCCTGACGAGTCCCATATTAGGACGAAACAGCGCTGTCGCCATCTGTCGGACCCGGAGTTCCATACTTTGGAGTGCTCCGCACTTTTTAATACGAGAATCATGTAGATTGACAAATTTTCACATCCGCTTCGCCAATATTTTATTCTATTTTATTTTAAATTACACGGACAAAAACTTATCTACATATTTATATATATATATATATATATATATATATATATATATATATATATATATATATATATATACAGTGGTGTAAAAAGTATGGAAACTTTTATGATCACGAGTTATATTTCTTTCTGCAAATTATTGCAGTGTAGGAATAACTATAATTTAATATAAAATAAATTTGGTTAGTTTTTAAAGAAAATTATTTTCCGTAAGATTCACATTTTTAAATTATAAGGAATTTTCAAATGACAGTTGGAATTAATTATGGAAACTATTAAAATTTCATCAAAAAACATTGTTGTAAACATACGACTAACAATTTTTTAGTATTTTGTAGAATACCCTTTAGCATAAGACTGCCAGGCATCTTCTGGGTAGGCATCGAATCAATTAATTTTTGGAACGTTCCTGGAGGAATTTGCGTCCACTCTGATTTAATGATATTAAATAATTAAAAAAAATACGGTGATCCAAGATGTCCCAAAAATGTTCAATTGGGTTTAAGTCTGGAGAATGGGATGGCCACTCAAGTACAGTTATATTTTTCTCACCAAACCATTGTTTTATTATTTTAGACGAATGCTTCGGATCATTATTCTGTTGAAATATCCCCCGTAATGGCATCTCTTCTTCTGCAAATGGAGTTGTATTTTCTAATATTTCTTTACATTGAAATCGGTCCATTTTACTCTACACTTCAATGATGAGCCCTATTCCAGATCGAGAAAAACATTTCCAGACCATTATGTTTCCTCCTTTATGTTTCACAGTAGGAATTTGGTACTTTGCCTTGAATCTTGCGCCAACTGGTCGTCTTATATACTTCCTGCCATCAAATCCAAATAGTGAAAATTTGTTTTTGTCACTCAAAAGCACCATATTCCATTTTTCTGCAGACCAAGAAAGATCTCTCTCTAGCTCTAGCAAACTCCATACGGGTCTCCTATTCTTCTTTGATAGAAGCGGCTTTTTAACAGCAATTCTTCCATAAAGACCTCTATCAAGTAGACGATGACGTACCGTTCTACTTGTCACTTTAACACCAAACTGCTCCGCGATTTTGTTTTTTTATTTGTCTGAATGTTTTTCTGGGATCAAGTCTTGAGATTCTTAAAATAGTTTTATCGATTCAAGAAGTAGTTTTACAAGGTCTTTCCAACTTAGGCGCATTTCTTACATCACCACGAATATCATATTTTTGTATTATTTTCGTAACGGCACTTTTAGAAATATTTAAATATTTTGCAATTAAGGACTTTTTTCTCCTTATTTTAAATAAATCCACAATTTTTTGTTTAAAATCACATGAAAAATAACGGTGTTTTGGCATGATATATTAATATTTTTACACGATATTTGCACTGTAGAACTGAAACTGAATACTTAAAAACCAAAATATAAATAGCTTCCATACCTATTTCCAACCACAAAATCCTTATCACAAAAAATATAGATCATATTTCTTTTTAGATTGTTAAATGCGATAATTATGTATATCAGTGGCATTTTTGCATTTTAGCGAAATGTAAAAAGCTCTTGATAAATTCAGTATTAATTAATACGAACATAATTAAAAGTTTCCATACATTTTTCCACTAGTGTATATTCTGAAAATGCAGTTTTTGAGTTATTTTTGAAAAACTGAAAAAGTGACACCTTGATCCCGTTCTCAAGAATGCACCCCTAAATTTAATAGCACTTTATGATTTTATAACATTTGGGTGCCGGAAGAATCAAAATGCTTTTACTAATTTGTTCTTTTTATCTAGTTTTTTCCCTTATAGTCGATAGCCTACTAGTGCATGCACCCCACGTTCTTCGCTGTACAGGGTGAGTCAACGATTGGATGAAGTAAGTTTGTGCCTTTTCGGTGAAATTAACAAAGAAACTATATTTATTGTTTGATACAGTTTATTTTTACGCAGATTTTAAAAATATTTAGGACTCTACAGGGTGAGCCAAAAAACTAGGACAGCATAAAGTTGTATTTTTTTAAATAGAACACCCTATATACGAATCATATTTTCGATTTAGCTTATAATTTTAAATCTTTTTTATTAAGAGTTTACTATAACAAAACTTTATAGTTTCTGAGATAATTAAGTTTAAAGAAAAAAAGTCACATTTTCAAGCATCAATTCAATCCTAAATAACGTTTTCAATTTTGTGACAAATATATTCAAATTTGGAATTTAGCAAGGCAAGGACAAGTTAACATAATTTTTACCTAATATTTGCAATAAAAGCTACAGGGTGTTGAACACATCGGCTCAAATTTGAACAAGTTTAAATGAATAAATATCTTTTTTTTTAAATGGTACACCCTGTATATTTTCATGTTATTTAATAGAGTAATAAAAACCCTAAAAGTTTTGTTCAATATATCCTATACCTATTTATAATAGTTTTTGAGATATTTCAGTTTTTCTTATTTTCCATACTTTTTTACAGAAATAGTCTCCATTATCATAGCAGCCATGTAAAATAATAAAAAGAAACTACAGAAACAAACAGAATGTGGTTAAATATGACGAAATACATTATTCGTTATATTACAACGGCAATAGTTTAATTAAACATAATGTGAAAAAATTAACACAACAATAACGACAAGGCAAATACATATTTACTTTTATACTAAATTGAAACAAAAAAATTACCTATTAAATACTGAGATTAATTATTTCTTTTTAATAAGTGTTCAAATAAACGACCCTCTTATGCAACGCACAAATTTAGTCTTTTTTGCAGATTTTCTCGGACCCTGGACAAAATTAGTGGCGTTATTGTTCTACAGGTATCCCTAATCCTGTTTCGCATATCTTCCACTGTTGTTGGTGGATTAACATACACCTTATTTTTAATATAACCCCATAGGAAGAAATCTAATGGGGTGATGTCGCAAAACCTTGGTGGCCACTCAATGAAACCCCCACGTCCAATCCATTTTTGCGGATATCGTTGGTCCAAAAACGCACGAACTTCACGATGGTAATGCGGAGGCGCACCACCGTGCTGGAACCACATACTGTCGAGCTCATCCCTATCGAGACCTTGAAGCAGTTGGGGTAGTTCTTCTTGTAGAAACTTCAGGTAACTATGGCCATTTAGTGGTTGATTAAAAAAGTGGGGTCCAATAAGTCGATTATGATGAATACTACACCAAACATTTAATGACCAGTGGTTTTGATGTCGCACCTCTCTAATCCAAAATGGGTTTTCTGTGGCATAATAATGCATGTTGCGTCTATTTACGGCACCGTTACTTCTAAAAGTAGCTTCATCAATAAACATTACCTTGCATAATAAATTTGGATTTAATTGAATCTCCGCATTTATTGTACGACAAAAGTTTACACGACTTTCAAAATCTTGTCCATGCAATTCTTGGTGTAATTCCATGTGATATGGATGATACCTATATTTCTTGGTAGTACGATTAGCGGTGGATTGTGATGTTTCACATAATGCTGCTAACTGACGGCTACCAATATAAGGATTTTCCTGAACATTTAACAATACTTGTAGTTCTTTTTCTTCATTAGTTACTGGTTTGTTGACCACTTTACGTTTTGGATAATCAACAGTATCAGAAGAATCAAATCGTTGCATTAAGTTTTGAAAAGTATGGGTATTAGGCTGGCGTCGATCAGGATACTTCATTTTGTAAATTCTTTGAGCAAGAAGGCAATTTTTTTGAGCCTCTGCTATTGTATAAATCATATCTATTAACTCATTCTTTGGAAAATTCATTTTACAATATAAGATGAATGCAAAAAAAACCAAACTACACTACATAAAAACCAAAAGAAGCAATTGCGGTTATAAATTTGACACACAGAAAAATGTTCTTTTACATTGTTTTTGCCATGGCTACTATGATAATGAAGACTATTTCTGTAAAAAAGTATGGAAAATAAGAAAAACTGAAATATCTCAAAAACTATTATAAATAGGTATAGGATATATTGAACAAAACTTTTAGGGTTTTTATTACTCTATTAAATAACATGAAAATATGCAGGGTGTACCATTTAAAAAAAAAGATATTTATTCATTTAAACTTGTTCAAATTTGAGCCGATGTGTTCAACACCCTGTAGCTTTTATTGCAAATATTAGGTAAAAATTATGTTAACTTGTCCTTGGCCTTGCTAAATTCCAAATTTGAATATATTTGTCACAAAATTGAAAACGTTATTTAGGATTGAATTGATGTTTGAAAATGTGACTTTTTTTCTTTAAACTTAATTATCTCAGAAACTATAAAGTTTTGTTATAGTAAACTCTTAATAAAAAAGATTTAAAATTATAAACTAAATCGAAAATATGATTCGTATATAGGGTGTTCCATTTAAAAAAATACAACTTTATGCTGTCCTAGTTTTTTGGCTCACCCTGTAGAGTCCTAAATATTTTTAAAATCTGCCTAAAAATAAACTGTATCAAACAATAAATATAGTTTCTTTGTTAATTTCACCGAAAAGGCACAAACCTACTTCATCCAATCGTTGACTCACCCTGTAAACCTTGCAACTATTTTTTCAAATTTTCAGGTGCAACAAGTTATTTTACACTTTCTGGCCTGTTTCTAAAACCTAATATTTATTTTTTTTTATTTAAGAAATTATTTAAAGACAGTTAATAACTTCCAAAATAAAAAAAAAACTGGGTAATAATACCCACAACACAAATTATTTTATTTTATTGAAAGTAACCAAAGGACGAAGATGGTTCAGTTTCCATTAAAAATCCTTTGTGCTGAAAGATCATAAATGTCAGTATAAATCATTAGTTGCATTTTTTATGCTCTTTGCAAGACAGAAAATCATCGCTAAAAAGGTAAATAAACTACATGTAATAACTAGCAATTTCTTTTTACTAATTATTTCCTTATATTTAATTGCAAATATTTCAAAGAGACTTGCTAATGATACCAGAAGACATAAGTCAATGGCTTTATAGCATGATTTATATTTTAAAGCCTTACTAATTAAAAATAAGCGCTGAAGCTTTTAATAATTATTGTTTAATTAATGATTTTTTATTAAAAATGAAAGAAGTTTATGAAATTTCTGTTATCAAAACGTTATGATTTTATTATTTTTTAACCAGCTTCCAAAAGAAAGAGGTTCTCAATTCGTCGAGTATGTATGTTTTTTTTTATGTATGTAGACCGATTACTCCGGAACGGCGGCACCGATTTGAATGAAATTTTCAACGTTATGTTCAGGAAGTTGCTGCGGTGGTTCCATATTTTTTAGACGAAATTGGTGCAGTAAAATCCAAGATGGTGCTGACAATATGGCGACCAAAAAAAATTTTGGCCGATTTTCTCAAAAATTGAAATGAGGGAATTTTCGGGGTCGTACACAACGAATCTGAAATTAGTTTTAAAAAATCAATATAGCGGATCTAATATCGCGGACAAAAAAAAAATTAATTTTGTCCCATTTTCTCCAAAATTGGTGTGAGGGAGTTTTCGGAGTCGCATAGAACGAATCCACAATATTTTTAAAAAATTCGATATGGCGGATTCAATATGACGGACGAAAAATTTTACATTTTTCGATTTTCTCCAAAACTGATAAAGAGGGTTTTTGAGGGTGTTAATTATGAATTTGAAAGAATTTTTTCAGGATTCAATATAGCGAATCCAATAAAGAGGACAAAAATTTTTACATTCTTTGATTTTATTCAAAGGTGGGACTGAATCGTTTTTGAGGATGTAAATAGCGAATATAAAATTATTTTAAGAAAATCGAATATGTCAGTCTAGTCTATGACGGTCTAGAAATTTTAAATTTCTGAATTTCATCCAAAATTGGTACCAGGGGGCTTTAAAGGGTTACTAGGAGGCTTTGAAGGGTTTAGATTTAGACTAGATTAAGACGTTAAAATTATTTTTTTGAAACTCAATTTGGCGGATCCAATATGGTGGATTGAAAATTTTACATTATTCGCATTTTTTCAGTTTTGGTATTAGGAGGTTTTCGGGGTCGTGTATTATGAAGATGAAGATATTTTTTTACAACTATTAGGTTAATAAGATACAACATGAGGGATTGAAAATTTTCCGATTTTGTCTAAAATTGATATTGCGGGTTTCTTGGGGCATAAACAAACTCAATATGTAATATAAAATATATCGCGCCAAGAAATTTACGTCTCAGGTTCTTTAAATATCGATATTAGAAGGTTTTGGAGTCTATAATACCAACCTAAAATTAATTTACGGATTCAATATGGTGTCCTAACATTTTACATTTTTCGATTTTCTCTTAAACTGATATAGGGGGTCCTTGAGGGTGTAAATTATGACTTTAATAGTCTTTTTTCAGGATTCAATATGGCGAATGTAATATAGAGGACTAAGAAAATTACATTTTTCGATTTTGTCAAATGTGGGACTGAATCGTTTTTGAGGATGTAAATAGCGAATATAAAATTATTTTAAGAAAATCTAATATATCAGATGTAATATGACAGTCTGGAAAATTTAAATTTCCAGATTTCATTCAAAATTGCCACTAGGGGACTTTAAAGTGTTTAGATTAAGATTAGATTAAGATGTTAAAACTATTTTTTTGAAATTTAATATGGCGGATTCAATATGATGGATTGAAAATTTTACCTTATTCGCATTTTTTTAGATTTGGTATTAGGGGGATTTCGGGGTCATGTATTACGAATATGAAGTTAATTTTTTATAAATATTAGATTGATAACATACAATATGAGGGACTGAGAATTATACATTTTCCGATTGTGTCTAAAATTGATATTGCGGGGTTCTTAGGGCGTATGCAAACTCAATATGCAGTATAAAATATTTAGTGATTCATTTGAAGGCGATTTATAACTTTGGATAAAATGAGTACTTTTACTCTACCTTGGAGTCATTGCCAGGTACACTAATCTCGATTAGTCCAAATAATTTATGGATATCATAATGAATTCAAAACTAAAAATCGAAAAATAATATTTTTATAGAAAAATTGGACCGACGTCTAAAAGTGCACTAAAAAGTGAAAAATAAATATAAATTTTTATACGAAATTGAAATTTTTGAAGTCGGTGCCAAATTATTGCTAAATGAAATAAATAACTACTCTCTCTCTCTCTCTCTCTCTCTCTCTCTCTCTCTCTCTCTCTCTCTCTCTCTCTCTCTCTCTCTCTCTCTGTAGCTTTACAACCCTTCGTGGGTCCTCGCTGCATCCACGACCTGCCTCCATTTGCTTCGGTCCATCATGTCGTTACTCCAATCTCGTACTCCCAGTACATTTAAATCTTTTGTGATGTTATCCCTCCATCTTAGTCTGGGCCTACCTAAGGGTCTCTTTCCGGTCGGGTTCTCTTCCCATATTCGTTTGATGAGACGTTCATCATGGGCCCTATGAACATGTCCTGCCCACCTAAGTAATAATTATTTTTCACTTTCTAGTACATTTTTAGAAGTCGCTTCAATTTTTTTTTTAATAATTTTATTTTTATAAAAATTTTATAATTTTCCAAATTTCACAAACATGGCTTAGAATTTTTATACATTATGTATTATTTTATTGTTAAAAACTCCAACTTTCTAGACAAAGAGACAGTTGTACAAACTTTCATTCAACACAAAGCCTCTTTTATCTTAAAAGTCGGCTTATTTCAGCCATCCAGCCAGCGGCACGCGAAAAACCTTTTTTCCATGCGGGAAACTCCCCAAAATGTAATATTAATTAAGTCTTCGTGTGAAAATTTCACGTCGTCTCCATATGCTAAAGCCACCGCAGTCTTTAAACTCTCAACTCGTCTCGCCTATGAAGTTTGACACATGAATGCAGGTCCGGACTTTTTATTACTAATTGAATTAATGAAAAAATCTTAGTCAAGATAATTTGTTTTTGACCACATTCGTTATATTACTTACATTTACAATTTTTCAAATCTACTTCTTTTAATAAAGCAAAGTCAAAAAATACCCAGATCAGTGGTTCTCAACCTTTTTTAATCGCGAAATTTTTTCGATTATATAAAAATGTTCGGCCACCCTACTTGCCCAACTGTCATATTTGACCAATGAAACAAAAAATAAAGTGTCTGAACTTAACAAAAGTGATAATATATTTTTATTAAATATTAATTATTAATGTGATGTGAGCTTGCATGCGCTTAACAAGTATCGAGCTTATTTCTGGCTTTTGTCTTGACCTGCAATTAGAAATAAATCGCAGTGATATTCCAAAAGAAGGCATGGAAATTTTAGAATACGAGTGTCTCATAACAACTCAAAAATTCTTCCTGAATTTCATCGAGAATGAGGACAACATCCAAAAATATATGCAATGAGTTTCAAACTAATAAAATTCCAGAAAATAACTTTGAGTTTCAGATTCAAGTGCTTGAATGTAAGTATTAATATCTTCTGTTAGATTTTCTCCAATTCTTCAGTGCCAGTTTTACAGATTTAATACGAATGCCAGGATATTACAAAAGCTGAGTTTTATAATTCCTTTTTGAAAATGACTCTCTGAGTTCAAACTGCACTCAATGTTTCTTAAAAAAATTTAGTGGTATAAAACCCAGTAGTTCCTATTTTAGTTTAGGTCAATGCATGAAAATAGTTATTAAAAATGTTTAAAATTTTTGAAATAAGTAACATTATTTTTTTTATGACTTAAACGGTAAATTTTATATTTCTTCTATATTATAAGCTGTCAAAAATACCATTTATATGATTTTAAAACTTCAAATGTCTCTGAAGCAAAAAATTTCGAAGATTTTTGAACATACTAAAATCGAAAATACTCTTTTTGAACTTTTCTTAAACGTCTAAACAACTTTACAAGTCATATTTCTAAAGAAAGTTTCAAATATCGAAAATTTGTTTACTTAGAGAATTTAAATGCTTATAGGATTACAAGTTTTAAAGTATTTGGGAGTTAAAGAAAATTTACGCACCGTGAAAAGATCTTTATTTTTTTTTCTTAGTTTGTATGGAAAGCTTTAATGGCGATTGAGTTAACCATGTGAATGCTGCTATTCTACATTTTTCTTCATTTGCAAGTTTTCTGTCTCATTTCTGCAGCTCGATTCTTTCAAAACATATCCGATTTTATCCGAAAATCCATCAAATTTGTTTACAGTGCGCTGTTGACGTGAAATTAAGCCTCCTTACTAAAGATGATTTGGCTATGAAATCAGCATCATCAATTTTCATTTTTTTCAAAGTTGATAAAGCTTTTGTACTGTCCATGGTCAGCAGGGTAAGGTTCTTGAGTGTAAGGTCACTCAAAGTTTTGTGAATTTTAACTTTTTGTGCATGTTCAAAAGGAAACTCTCAAAGTCCTGCAATACCATTCCTCTGACCTCATTGTGTTCAAGGACATCAAGAGGCTTTTTATGAGGCACAGTATCGAAGGCCCTCGCTAGATTCTAGGAAACAACAACAGATTTTTTATTATTGTCAGTATTACTTCTAATTTCCTTTGTTAGATTATAAATAGCATTACTAGCATTGAGACCTTTAGAAAACCCAAATTGGTTCTACCAAAGTAGTTTGTTATCTTCCGAAAAATTATTAGCGAGCTTTTCTTTTATAACTTTTCTCAAAGATTTCTGCAAGATTTGAAATTGAGCTAATAGGTCTGAAGTTACTGATCAAGCTGGGATTTTCAGATTTTAAGACAGGCGTTATTATCGAGATTTTAAAAGATTTGGGGACAGTTCTAGTTCTAAAAATTATATTAATTATATGTATCAAAGGTATAGTAAACATGTTTAAAATTTTTATAAAAAAAAAGAACCGACTTCTAAAAGTGAGCTAAAAAGTGAAAAATAATTATAAATTCTAATATGAAATTAAAATTTTTCAAGTCAGAGCCAAACTAATACTTGACAAAATGTAATTCGTATAAACAGATTAAAAATACTTTATTTGAAATTGATTTTTTATCATAATTTGTATATATTATTAGTCATTTATTTCATTTAGAAATAAATTGGCGCCGACTTCAATTTCATATAAAAATTTATAGTTATTTTTCACTTTTTAGCGCACTTTTAGAAGTCGGTGAAATTTTTTTTAGACAAATTTATTTTTCGATTTTTAGTTTTTGAATTCATAATAATATCCATAAATTATTTGAATTAAGTACTAATTGAGATTACTGTGCCTTACAATGACCCCAAGGTTGCAAAAAAGTACCCATTTTATCCAAAGTTGTAAATCACCCTAAAATGAACCACCAAAAATTCATCGATTTTTAGAGTTCTCCAAATACCAGTGAAATTATGTCTAAACAAATATTTATTCCGTCATAGTAAATTCACTCTTTTAAATTTCAAATTAATTTTAGATTGGTAATATAGGCCCCAAAAACCTTCCAATATCGATTTTTAAGGAACTTGAGACTAAAATTTCTTAGCCGATATATTTTATACTGCATATTGACTTTCTATATGCCTCAAGAACCCTGCAATATCAATTTTAAACAAAATAGGAAAATGTAAAATTTTCAGTCCCTCATATTGTATTTTGTCAACCTAACACTTGAAAAAAATTGACTTCATAATTGTAATATAGGACCCCAAAAACCCCTTAATACCAAATCTCATATTGAATTAAAAAAAAATTAATGTCTTAATCTATTCTAAATACAAACCCTTCAAAGCCCTTTAGTAACAATTTTGGGTGAAATCTGGAAATTTGAAACTTCTAGACCGTCACATTGGATCTGATATATTAAATTTTCATAAAATAATTTTATATTCGTTATTTACATCCTCCAAAAACGATCCAGTCCCACCTTTGAACAAAATCGAAAAATGTAAAATTTTTAGTTCGCTATACTGGATTCGCCATATTGAATCCTGAAATCAGTTTTGGAAAAAATCGAAAAATGTTCAGTCTTTAGAACGCCATATTGAATCTGCTAGATTGAGTTTTTCAAAAAATATTTTAAATTAGTAATTAATACTAACAAAAATTCCCCAATACTGACAAAGTCGAGAGATGTAGAATTTTTAATAAGCTATATTTAATTTTTTTAAATGATTTTAGATTCGCAATTGCGATCCCAAAACTCCCCCATATTGGATACGCCATATTGAATTTTTTAAAAATAATATCAGATTCGTTATGTGCGACCCCAAAAATTCCTCCATACCAAGAAAATCGGACAAACTTGATTCTTTCAATCGCTATATTGGATCCGCCATATTCAATTTTTTAAAAATATTTTTGATTCGTTTTGTGCGACCTCCAGAACTTCCCCACACCAATTTTGTAGAAAATCGGACAAAATTAAATTTCTTTGTCCGCCATATTGGATCTGCCATTTTTAAAAAAAATTTTAAAAATAATTTCAGATTTCTTCTGGTGTACGACCCCGAAAATTCACCCATACGAATTTTGGAGAAAATCGGACAAAATTAATGTTTTTGGTCACTATATTGTTAGCGCCATCTTGGATTTTATTGCACCAATTTCATCCAAAAAAATATGGGATCACCGCAGCAACTTCCTGAACATAACGTAAAAAACCAATAATATAAATTATCATTTCAGTATATCGAATTGTATTATGGATGTCGAAATTTCTTTCTTTTCAGCTCTCGATAATGATATCTTTTATTATTTGAATTTGGTAAAAAAAATCGTTTACAACAGAGCTAATGACATTAAGTTTAACTTGAGTCGATTAATTGAATATCGAACATTAATTCCAAACTAATTATTTCAAACTCTATCAACTTTCAGTGGCAATTTAATGGGATGATTCCTTCCGATAATACCTCAAATTCTGCTCATAGATATCAAATACTAAACGATCTATTACCAAAACTTAATTCTACCCTGTTAAATGGCAACTAATTCTCCGCTCTAATCCGACGACAACCCTTTGCATCAGTTACATCCCTTATTTACATTCGGCTGCGGCGCCATGAAAGACTCTATCGAAGCGAAATATTCTATTTCCAATATCACTTCGTAGCTTTGTTGTGCCAAATAACGGATGAAGAGATCCATTGTTGCCTTGTCAGGCCTGCACTTCGGAGCCTTGCACGCCTGGACCACATATTGAAATTTTATCTGATAGGTACGAGTTTAAATTATTTCGAAACATTGATGTTGACGCGCTCGCTGCTAAAATATGTTTATTGAAGTGTGTCTAAATCCTATTATTTTTATTGTATTTCATAATCAAATAATGACGTTGACAGAGTGGAAATTCATTTTTCGTAAAATTATTTTGGTCGTGTCACTTTTTTTTGAGAGAATTTTTCCATGTTGTTTCACCCACTGTCTCAAAGAAAATAGAGTAAAAGAACTATATTTCTAGTTTTAATAATAACTACATAATTGTTGTTATTAATTCAAACTTTATCTCTAACACATTAAAGTTTAGAATTGTTTGAAAGGCATTATCTTTAAATCTGCAAGTTACTGATACTAAGCCACATAAGTGGCTCAAAACTATATTGAGGAAGTATAGGATCGACAATCATTTTCTTTCCTTTTTAGAACGCATCATGTCAACCTGGAGAACTAGGATCCAATTGCAAGTGCTATTCAGCGATACCATCGAAACTAATACAATCCCAATATGAAAGGGAATATTTCAAGGCAATCCACTAAGCCCATTGTGGTTCTGCCTTGCAGTGAACCCACTGTCACGCCGTTTGAACTCCACCAGATATGGCTTTAGTATTAGAAATAACAACGAAGAGGTAGGAAAATTGAATCATCTTCATGATCTTAAACTGATGGCTGCTACCAAAAACCAGCTAGAGCAAACGCTCAAAATTATAGAGGAGTTCTCCGGGGATATCGGAGAGCAGTTTGAAATTGATAAGTACCGAATTTTGAACATCGTTCAAGAAAGACACAACCGGAAGAAGAACGGTGAAACTATAGCTGCAATGGAAGCAGAATAAACATATAAATACCTAGGTATGAAACAGGCTAAACGAATTGACCATCGCACTATGAAGGCCAAATTGAAAATCGAATTTGTCAGGAGGGTAAGGCAGGCGTTACAAACTAATCAAAATAGTAGAACTTTGTTTAAAACGCTCAACACGTACGCATGTTCTGCATTTAGTTACTCTTTTGGAATGCAAAAGCACACAAACACCACCCTCGGAGTGTTATTGAACGTACGATGCTTTCAAGATACCAAGGAGGAAGAGAATTGGTCGATATTGGTAAGCAGCTCAATCAACAAATAATAAACTTAAGTTATTATTTTCACAGGTTAACAGACTCTTCCACACTACATCGAGCAATATGCGAGGCAGACGATTCAACGCCGCTACAGCTGAGGGAACAGGATATTTCTTCTCACCACCAAACAGACCAAGAGAAGTTACAAACGTGGCTACAGAAACCACGTCATGGACGGCATCCAAATGAGATCAATCAGGACAATGTCGACAATTCAGCCTTGAACTACTAGTTGATTTCAGGATAGATGTTTCCGCAAACGGAGGGCTTCTTGTTAGCTATCCATGACCAGGGTATCCCGCCGAAGAACTAGAAGAACTAGGACTGGATCTTAGTGCAGAAAGCAATTCTCCTAGCAACCGCGCAAACCGTCCGATAGGTCGTAAGAAATACAGCATGCACACCACGTCACTTAGGATCCGATAACATGGAAAGGGTTCCCACAGATCTTCATACCTTTGGTATCTTTGTATACCTGGTATAAATTAATATTCCTTGGAGGTTAATAATATCCAAATCGTGCAAAACTTATTACAAAATCTGTATAAAATTCAGAATTCAAATTTTTTTAAACGTTATCAATAAACAAGAACTTTTAAAATTAAAAGTCTGTGATAATTTAACCTTTTTAAAATTAACAATAAAACAAGATAAAAGAGTTAGTCTAGCATTAGCCGAATACAAAGAACAATGATATGTTTTCATGGATAAAACAGAGTCTGTCCTATTCCTAATTATATCAAAATACACCTGAATATAAAAAGAGATAAAATGTAAGTTTAGGTAATTAAAGCAAAGCCTGTTGCTTCAAGAATATAAGTTGGTAAATGGATTTTAAGATTAGTTTTCTTCTACTAAGAGACCACAAGATAAGATAGGAAGAACAATCGAGCTTCTTAAACTTGGAATAAACCAACAGGTGGGATCAAAATTCAAACTCACCTGTAGTCCTCCTAGTGAAGGGACCTATCATGAAATGAGAAAAATTGCTGTAATATGAATATTATGCTTAGTAGAAACAAAAGGTACCTTGTATATCAAAGAAACGTACCCTGATCTTTGACGATCGGCCATCGAAGACTACCAAGTTCATGATTTCGGCCTCCCACCACAAGAAAATATTTAAACAAAAGATGTTTGACAGATTTTTAAATTTTTCGGAAAAAAAAGGCGACTAAAGTGACAAAAATAATTCAAATCTCTTTTAAACTAAGTTATAAAAAATAATTAATTGTTTTCTTTTTACTAAAACACTCATTTGAACAAAAAATCCTGACAAAATATGAAATAATGGCTCAATGAAATGGCTTTTGCTTGCGATTGATAGTCATTCATTTCTGTCAGGTGATTATGGAATGCTGAAACTATTGGAAGCTATTATATATCCTCGTAAGGGTTTTTAACAGGTGCTGAAAAAAATAGAGTGGCGGAATTGCAAAAAAATCCGTAACAATTAATAAATATCCACATTAGAAAAAAAAAAGCGAACATTTGCTGAAACTAGCTTATTTTCACAATATTTAGGAATTCTTGGAAAAAGATATTTTCTATTTAAAATAGAAACTAGAAGTACACCCTTGCATAAAAGAATTTCAGTTAACATTGTGTCGCTTTTTTCTTTTGCATATTAAGGGGTTATTAAAAGGAAAATTCTAAGTAAATACGAGCTTTCTCGGTAATTTAAAGGTCTCTTAAGCTCGTTCGTGAAGCGAATATGGAAATTTTGTATAATCTTTATAATAGGAATAGGAGGAAGATAAGCAGTCGACAAAAATGGAAAATCGTGCCGTAATTTAGAACTAAAATTTTCGTTGTGTTATCCTTTTAACAATAAGACGCTCTCGAAGTAATTATTGGTAAAATCTTATTAATTAAAATAATGTCTTAATTATTTTTTTGAAATAATTGAAAAAAGGTGAAAATGGTAAGAAATTTTGCCAAAATAAAATGTAAAAGTAGATGATTCAAACAGATATACAGAAAGTTCAAGATTCTGTAAAAAGCACAAGGAAAAGGATCGCTTTTATTCGTAATAACTGTGAACTTCCCTATTTTGTATGTTAAATCAGTTAAAAACTATTGTTCTTGGATTAAGACTGTGTATGTCAAATTGGAAGTATTATTCGACGTTTCGCCTATAGTTACACGAGGCATCTTCAGATGTCTCGTACAACATTAGGCGAAACATCGAATATTAATTCCAGTTTGACACGGTCTAAACCCAAATAGTCCAAAACTGTGAAAGTTTTCGTTCTTAATTAGTTAAATCAGTTGTTATCGGTATAACTAAACAACACTAGAACTAGAAGATATAAGTAAAGAAATCGACAAGTCTCTTTGACACCATGCAAAGCTTTTTCTTTCTTTCTAATATTTTTGTGTTTACTTTTTCTAAATATAACCTTAAAATAAAGCCTGTTCTGTTTTTTATTTATAATTTTAGATTATAACTATAAAAATTTATTATTTTACCAGGAAGACATAGAAAATGTATTATCAAAAAGATTGAAGATAAATCACATTTCTATTTAGCCCTCCATACACAAAATTACAGCAAGTATATTAAATTTATATTAAATTCATCCAAATATAAATCAAAAACTTCGGAGTATTTGGCATTAATAAGTAGATATTTATATTATTAATTATATTATTAATTATATATTGATTGGTCACCAGTATATGGTTCACATTCAGCAAATGTGGCATATGAAAATTTTTTAAGTATTTTCTCAGTTCTTTTAGATACGATTTTTGTCACTGAGAAGTATAACTCTCCCTCGGGATCGGTTTCTTGGATTACTGCAGGCATTAGAGTGTCCTACAGACACAAGCGTGTTTTATACTTAAAAAAAAACAAGGAGACAAATTGCAGCTGAATATTTTAATACTCACTGTAAACTATTAAAGAATGTTATTGTAAAATCTAAATAGTTAAGTAATAGAAACCATATTAGTTCCCCTGAAAACAAAGTTAGGGCTACCTGGCAAGTTGTTAAACAAATTACTGATCGAAAAGACAAAACCAGTGTAGCTATTGAAAACTTCTGTTCCAAATTTAATGATCTTTTTAAGATAGCCAATAATTTAAATAACTATTTTTTAAATTCATGCCCTACCATTGACTCTCGATATCATAGTTCACAAATTGAAGGGAGAGTACGACATTCCATTTATTTATTTTCTGCTGATTCTAATGAGATATTAACAATTATAAAGGGTTTAAAAAACAAAAAGTCGGTTGAAGATGAACAGATAACTATTTATATTATAAAAGATGTAGGTGAGTTTATTTCTAAGCCTTTATCTTTTGTTGCAAATTTGTATTTTACAACAGGAAATTTTCCAAGTAAGCGAAAAAACGCCCATATTAGACCAATCTAGCGATTGCCTAATATAAGCACGGTTTTTGAAAAAAAATTTATATCAGAGAATTGTAACATTTCTGGATAAGTTTTCTGTAATATCAAATAAACAAAATGGCTTTAGAAAATGGAATCCACAGTAAGAGCTTTGTCCCAAACACATACACAAATTCTAGAATCACTAAATAAAAAAAGCAAACATTGGTCATGTGCTCTGTCTAAGCCTTTGATGCTGTGGATCATATAACATTATTGTTAAAATTTGAAATGTATGGTATAAGGAGGAATGCCCTGGAATTAATAAGATCGTATTTGATGGACAGGACAGTGTGTGGTGAAGTCTGATCTTCATGTTTGGGCTATAGTGTCTCAGAGGGTTAAGATGGAGAGGGGCATCCCTCAGGATTGAATACTTGTATATTTTTTATACAAATGATTTACCGAAATCTCTGGAGAGCAGACTGTACTATATGCTGATGATACATCGTTTATATTCAGTGAAAGCACAGCGGAGTTGCTATCGATGAAGGTTCAATCTGTGATGGACATTCTCGATAATATCAGTTGAGAGCGCTGTTGTTTTGGAACCCAACATCGATAGAAGGTTGGACAGGGGGCGCACATCGAGAGAGTTGCCACTAAAATATCTCAGTATTGTGTTCCATTAAGAATTATTTCGAAGAGAGTTGGAATCAAAACAGCTCTGTCAGCTTACCATGCATTTGTACAGTCCTGACTCAGATATGGTTTGATATTTTGCGGTAATTCCTGTAATATTAGTAGGATTTTGATGCTGCAAAATAGATGTTTATGGTGTATTTTTGCAATGAAACAACAAGATATTTGGAGAAATATCTTTATTGGTAAAAATATTTTAACGATTATAGGTACATACATTTTGGATTAGGTGATGTTTATTACTGATAACAGGGATTTTTTTGAGGGTGTATCTGTTCAACATATCTACATTACTAGAAATAAAACAAATGTGCTTTCTGATAAATATAACTTTAGTTATTTGCAGAAAAATGTCGAGTTTTCTATAATAAAAGTTTTTAATTCTTTACCTGAAAATGTATATTCACTACTGAGAAATAGATTAAAGTGTGTCCTAGAAATATTTTTGTGTAAAAAGGAAGAGTTTTATGAGTGTAATGAAGGCAGCATTGTCTCGAAGTAGAATTTTTGTTATTGACGATATCATTCAACTTTAAATGGGTGTAAGTTTCCTTGTTATTTAAATTTTATCATTTATAATATTGCTCTTTATCTTAAGTTTTAATTTTTTATTTTTTTATCTACAGCTGGGAATGAACTATAATTTTTAATATGATGTATATTACAGTAATGATATTTTTTTCGACATTGTTTAGGTTAGTTCAGGTTAGATCTATCTATCAACAATGAATGAATGTATTTTTTAAACATACTTCAGAATAGAAATAAATAAAAAAATTGATGATGATAAAACCTGAACTACTATCCCATATAGAAAGACTAATGACAGTTGTTACTTGGACTACTCTTGTATATTGACCTTCTTCAGTTATATGTACACTAAACCTCAATTATTTCTAAATAACAATATAGATATAACATAAGTCTGGAATTTTTTGTAAAGACTGTGATATATGATATTGGTATTTCATATTATCGATAGTGTCATTGAATAAATTTTCTTTTTTGACGAATATAAAACATTTTAAATTGTTAATAGCATGAATAAACTGAAACCGCAATTTAAGTTTAAATTAATATCTCAACAGACGTTTTTAAATTTACCCCAGAATTCCAAAAATATTTACTCTACCTTAATATTCTTATTAGAAAGAAGCTGAAATTACCTAATTTTAAGCTTTTCCGCTAAAATACAAGAGTCCCAATAGAAACGCGTAAAAGACTCGAAAGGCGGCAAAATAATTACAGATGGCAGAGCCGAAATGGGGCGCGTCGTTTCATGCATTACTGCCAAATTTAAGGTGACTTGAGAAGCATCAAAAAGACCGCAATGGGGGGCACTGTTGCCAGTTTTGTTATTAAATTATGGAGTGATCCAAGGTTGTTTCCGTATTAAAAATGTTATTGGGTTTGAACCGATAATAAATATTGATAACTTAACAGACCAATAAGGGTCAGGTGACAGAAACTGTAGGATATTTTCCTGAAGGACTTTGGTACGCCGAATACGAATCTGGTTTCAGAATTACTCTCTAACGTTAGGTTGTTGAGATATCCTAACCTAAAAGTTTTCGAACAACACTGTTTTTCGCCATTTTGAGGTTATGTAAAATCACAGGGAAATTTTTTTCCCAAAACTATTAGGAGCACCTGAAAGTATGATCCTTTCTCTTTAAAATCCATTTTGAAATATCTAAATATCTTTTATTTTCGCTAGGAAAGGCTTATTTGAAATTTGCGTCTCATGGATCTACTCGATGTCTCTATTTTTTCCCCAAAGATGGCAAACCCGATCCTACTTCTTCTTCCACTCAATGAAAAAAATGACTGCTAAAGATAAAATAAATTAAAAAATAATCTGGGCTAATCTATGTCGAATACTCATTTCATTTTCTGCCACTTATAAAATTTAAATATATTTCCATGTTTTCAAATTAGTATTAACTTAATTAAAATGGAATAAATTAATTAATAATTCAAAATAAGAAATTCTAGGAGAGTATAAAGTATGTCTCAAAATCACGAAAATCTACAAATCAAGACAAAACTTGGCGCGTAATCTAAAAAACATGGAAATAATTTAAAAATTAAAAAAAAACGATACTTTGAAGTGGAAAATGATACTTTTATAAAAAAAATTCTATCGACTTCTAAAAGTGCGCTAAAAAGTGACAAATAACATTTATATGAAATTGCAATTTTTAAAGTCGGCGCCAAATTATTTCTAAATAACTACTAATATATACAAATTGTGATAAGAAAACAATTACAAATAAAGTATTTTTAATCTGTTTAAGCGAATCACATTTTGTCAGGTATTAATTTGGCGCCGCCTACAAAAATTTTAATTTCATATAAAAATGTATAGCTATTTTTCACTTTTTAGCAAACTTTTAGTAGTCGGTTCAATTTTTTTTATTAACATTTTTGAGGACTTAAATTACACAGTCAAATTTCACAAATAATTGATATTAAAAAAAAAACATTTTAAGAAGGTATCTACAACCTTATTTGAAATGTTTTTGTACCACCCTATATAGTTCCGTTATGGTGTCAACAAACTAAAATATGATTATTAATATTTTCATAGTCAAAATCATTCTCACACATTATTAATTTCCTCTAATTTGTCCTCATCGTTTTCTAAATCGCAGGAAATAAAATTTTCAAAGCAATTATCGCACTGTCCATCACAGTACTCACATATATCTGTATGTACAGGGTTAGTCAACGATTGGATGAAGTAGGTTTGTACCTTTTCGGTGAAATTAACAAAGAAACTATATTTATTGTTTGATACAGTTTATTTTTACGCAGATTTTAAAAATATTTAGGACTCTACAGGGTGAGCCAAAAAACTAGGACAGCATAAAGTTGTATTTTTCTAAATAGAACACTCTATATACGAATCGTATTTTCGATTTAGCTTATAATTTTAAATCTTTTTTATCGAGGGTTTACTATAACAAAACTTTATAGTTTCTGAGATAATTAAGTTTAAAGAAAAAAAGTCACATTTTCAAGCATCAATTCAATCCTAAATAACGTTTTCAATTTTGTGACAAATATATTCAAATTTGGAATTTAGCAAGGCCAAGGACCAGTTAACATAATTTTTACCTAATATTTGCAATATAAGCTACAGGGTGTTGAACACATCGGCTCAAATTTGAACAAGTTTAAATGAATAAATATCTTTTTTTTTAAATGGTACACCCTGTATATTTTCATGTTATTTAATAGAGTAATAAAAATCCTAAAAGTTTTGTTCAATATATTATATACCTATTTATAATAGTTTTTGAGATATTTCAGTTTTTCTTATTTTTCACACTTTTTTACAGAAATAGTCTTCATTATCATAGTAGCCATGGCAAAAACAATGTAAAAGAACATTTTTCTGTGTGTCAAATTTATAACCGCAATCGCTTCTTTTGGTTTTTATGTAGTGTAGATTGGTTTTTTTTGCATTAATCTTATATTGTAAAATGAATTTTCCAAAGAATGAGTTAATAGATATGATTTATACAATAGGAGAGGCTCAAAAAAATTGCCTTCTTGCTCAAAGAATTTACAAAATGAAGTATCCTGATCGACGCCAGCCTAATACACATACTTTTCAAAACTTAATGCAAAGATTTGATTCTTCTGGTACTGTTGATTATCCAAAACGTAAAGTAGTCAACAAACCAGTAACTAATGAAGAAAAAGAACTACAAGTATTGTTAAATGTTCAGGAAAATCCTTATATTGTTAGCCATCAGTTAGCAGCATTATGTGAAACATCACAATCCACCGCTAATCGTACTACCAAGAAATATAGGTATCATCCATATCACATGGAATTACACCAAGAATTGCATGGACAGGATTTTGAAAGTCGTGTAAACTTTTGTCGTACAATAAATGCGGAGATTCAATTAAATCCAAATTTATTATGCAAGGTGCCGTAAATAGACGCAACATGCATTATTATGCCACAAAAAACCCATTTTGGATTAGAGAGGTGCAACATCAAAACCACTGGTCATTAAATGTTTTGTGTGGTATTCATCAAAATCGAATTATTGGACCCCACTTTTTTAATGAACCACTAAATGGCCATAGTTACCTGAACTTTCTACAAGAAGAACTACCCCAACTGCTTCAAGGTCTCGATAGGGATGAGCTCGACAGTATGTGGTTTCAGCACGATGGTGCGCCTCCGCATTACCATCGTGAAGTTCGTGCGTTTTCGGACCAACGATATCCGCAAAAATGGATTGGACGTGGGGGTTTCATTGAGTGGCCACCAAGGTCTTGCGACATCACCCCATTAGATTTCTTCCTATGGGGTTATATTAAAAATAAGGTGTATGTTAATCCACCAACAACAGTGGAAGATATGCGAAACAGGATTAGGGATACCTGTAGAACAATAACGCCACTAATTTTGTCCAGGGTCCGAGAAAATCTGCAAAAAAGACTAAATTTGTGCATTGCACAAGAGGGTCGTTTATTCGAACACTTATTAAAAAGAAATAATTAATCTCAGTATTTAATAGGTAATTCTTTTGTTTCAATTTAGTATAAAAGTAAATATGTATTTGCCTTGTCGTTATTGTTGTGTTAATTTTTTCACATTATGTTCAATTAAATTATTGCCGTTGTAATATAATGATTAATGTATTTCATCATATTTAACCATATTCTGTTTGTTTCTGTAGTTTCTTTTTATTATTTTACATGGCTACTATGATAATGAAGACTATTTCTGTAAAAAAGTATGGAAAATAAGAAAAACTGAAATATCTCAAAAACTATTATAAATAGGTATAGGATATATTGAACAAAACTTTTTGGGTTTTTATTACTTTATTAAATAACATGAAAATATACAGGGTGTACCATTTAAAAAAAAGATATTTATTCATTTAAACTTGTTCAAATTTGAGCCGATGTGTTTAACACCCTGTAGCTTTTATTGCAAATATTAGGTAAAAATTATGTTAACTTATCCTTGGCCTTGCTAAATTCGAAATTTGAATATATTTGTCACCAAATTGAAAACGTTATTTAGGATTGAATTTATGCTTGAAAATGTGACTTTTTTTCTTTAAACTTAATTATCTCAGAAACTATAAAGTTTTGTTATAGTAAACCCTCAATAAAAAAGATTTAAAATTATAAGCTAAATCGAAAATATGATTCGTAAATAGGGTGTTCTATTTAAAAAAATACAACTTTATGCTGTCCTAGTTTTTTGGCTCACCCTGTAGAGTCCTAAATATTTTTAAAATCTGCGTAAAAATAAACTGTATCAAACAATAAATATAGTTTCTTTGTAAATTTCACCGAAAAGGCACAAACCTACTTCATCCAATCGTTGACTCACCCTGAACATTTCAGAAATTTCTGAAATATTCGTAAAAATTTTGGTAAAAAACTATTAGGTAATAATAATATAAAGAAAAAAAAACAGTACAATATGTAATATATAATTGAATTTTTGCATCATTTTCTCTATCATTTTTTGTAAAAATTTTGTTAATGAACTGTTAGATAATAATAATATTAGCCCATTGTGGTTCTGTCTTGCAATGAACCCACTATCACGCCGTTTGAACTCCACCAGATACGGCTTTAGTGTTAGAAATAACAACGAAGAGGTAGTCAGAGTGAATCATCTTCTATACATGGATGATCTTAAACTGATGGCTGCTCCCCGAAACCAGCTGGAACACATGCTTAAAATTGTAGAGGAGTTCTCCGGGGATATCGGAATGCAATTTGGACTTGACAAGTGACGTGTTTTGAACATCGTTAAAGGGAAGATACAACTGGGGGCTTTTGAAATACAGAACAGCGAAACTATAGCTGCAATGGAAGCAGGCCAAACATACAAATATCTAGGTATGAAACAGGCTAAAAGAATTGACCATGGCAATATGAAGGCTGAATTGACAGCCGAATTTGTCAAGAGGGTAAGGCGGGTATTACGAACTAATTTAAATAGTAGAAATTTGTTTAAGGCGCTCAACACGTATGCTTGCTCTGCGCTGAGCTACTCTTTTGGAATTGTAAAGTGAAGCAGGACGGACATCCAAAACCTGCAAAGAAAAATAAGGACACTCCTAACAAAAGCACAAAAATATCACCCTCGGAGTGCTATTAAACGTACAATGCTTCCAAGACACCAAGGAGGAAGAGGATTGGTGGATATTGGTAAGCAGTTCGACCAACAAATAATAAACTTACGTTCATATTTCCACAGGTTAGCGGACTCTTCCACACTACATCGAGCAATATGCGAGGCAGACGATTCAATGCCGCTACAGTTGGGGGAACAAGATATTACTTCTCCCCACCAAACAGATCAAGAGAAGTTACAAACCTGGCTACGGAAGCCACTTCATGGACGGCATCCAAATGAGGTCAATTATGACAATGTCGACAACTCAGAGTTGAACTACTGGTTGATTTCAGAACAGATGTTTCCGGAAACGGAGGGCTTCTTGTTGGCTATCCAGGACCAGGTTATTCCGACGAAGAACTATCGGAAGTTCATCATTAGAGATCCCTCAATAGAAAATGAGCAATGCAAATATGGCTGTCGAACATCGGAGTCAATTCAGCACATAACTGGGGGATTCCAAGCGTTTGCCACAACCGAGTATAAGGAAAGACACGATTCAGCCGCTAAGATACTCCACCAAGAGTTAGCAGAAAAGTTAAACCTATTACAGGTAGGAAAAGTGCCTTATTACAAGTACAATCCGAAGCCTATTCTTGAGAACAACCAATTCAAGTTATATTGGGACCGAACGGTTCTGACGGATCAGACAGTAGCTCATAATAGATCAGACATTATACTAATAGATAAAATTTCTAGGCGAACTACACTAATCGACATTGCTGTACCTAACAACAACAACGTAAGACCAAAATACAACGAGAAGATCACCAAATACAGAGATCAGAAGGTCCAAATTCGAAAACAATGGGCAATGAACAGCGTCCAAATGATTCCCATAATATTGTCAACAATTGGAGTGATACCAAAGAACCTCCTGCAGAACATCAAGGGACTGGGCTTTAGTGAGCATCTTTATAAACCGATGCAGAAAGCAATTCTCCTAGCAACCGTACAAACCCTCCGAAAGTTCGTAGGAATTACAGCAGACAACGTCACCTAGGGTTCCCACAGAGCTTCATACTTTTGGTATCTTTGTATACCTGGTATGAGTGAATAATCCCTGGAGAGAGTGCGAAGCCGTTTGGCTTGTAAATCATATATATAAAGGAAAAAAACAGTAGAGTATGTAATTTATAATTGAATATTTGTATGATTTTCTGTATAATTTTTTGTAAATTTTTATTAATAAACAAATTAATAATTAATATTACTAAACAAATTGTTACTATTATATAAATTAATAAAACACCAATCTTATAAATATTACTTGTGCATAAGTTTCCTTGAAGCGCCAATGAATAATGCACCTGAACTAAGGCAACCCGTCGACAGCAGAAGCTATTTTCGATTAGATTTGACCCAATTTTCTAAGGTTCACAGATGGTATGAAAGTGTATTTCTTGGATCCAAAAAATTCAAAGTAAAGTACAAGTATTAAAAAGCATCTTCTGCAAATTTGAGCCCTTAATATTCATTTGCCACGTTATTACGAATTTTTGAAAAAAAAAAACGTTTTTTTCATCCTAAATTAATTTGAGGTCGGAAATGATACATCTAAATCCAATGCATGCATAATAAAAAAATTATCTCCATCGGGTGAAAAGTTATTGCAATTTGTTTGGTACAAAAATTGGTTTTTGCAAAATTTCTCCGCCCACGATTGAAAAAAAAAATTTTTTTAATCGATCTTCAAAATGTAAAACAATATAATTTCCAGTAAAATTGAACATTGTATCTTAATTAGGAAAGTGGAAAATTGAGGTTTAATTTTCAACTTTGACATCAAATTTCTCGGAAAATAAGAAACTCACACATTTCGGGTTTGACATACTTTTTTAGAATGATAATGCTTATATTTATGTTTAATTTTAAATCAGTAATTTGCTAATAAATGTCTTTTTTTTTAAAAAAAAAAAAACAAAAACCGTAAATTTTGTCGAAAAAAAATATATCTCGATAACTAGTGGCTCCACCTATAACTTATATTATATGAATCGATAGGCTTTTTAATTCTCTACAACTTTTGTTTGAAATATTTTCGATACAACTTTTACTTTTCGAAATGAACTGAAAAAACCGAAAATCTTGAGCATTTTTGGTCCGCCATTTTTTTTGCATGGGTCTTTCAGAGTTACCATCGAGATATGTTTTATAGGATGCCAAAATGAACACATTCCAGTAAAAAAAATAATATTACATTTTTGTTAACAAAAGTGCTCTTTTTTGATTTAATTTCCACGGAGTATCATTAGTAATTCATGAAATAAACGGAATGACCTAAAAAAATTATACGAAAATATTTAATGGCCTACAGGTTTAAAAAAATATCAAGGCAATAAAGATATTTTCGTTATTTTCTCTAGCGGTATTAAGACGTAAAAATTTTCAAGATAGTGTTTATAGTAAATATAAACCTTTTATAATTATATGTTATCATGATTTACGGTACTTTTGGCCTATAGGAATTTAAATTCAGTGTTAATTAACCAATTTTCTTAATTCGGTTTTGTTGGATATGATTTGTTTATGAAACAGGCGTCCATAAATTATATTACAGCGGGTTTTTTGAAAACAATAAATTCTAAATTAGCCAGATTATGACAGTGTGTAGTTGTGATCAATATAATAGCAGTACTTTAAAAATATAAAATCCAGTCAGATGGGATTTTTTTATTGCGAAATCATTAGAGATTTATTTGTTTTAAACAACAGAGCGTTAAAATTTCTTATCGTTATGATCAAATTCACCGCAATGTTCCATAAATATTGTATTCATAGTTTTTTACTCCATATATTGCGAAGGAATATTTCTGAAAATACAATTCTAATATTTGATAGTACAGGGTGTCCAGGAAAATATGGAAAATCTCCCGGATATGAAAAAAATTCATGATAGGAATATTACAAGTTCATATAAACTTTTTCGTATAAGCCTCCTCTTCAGAGATATGGGCTTCCAAAGAGCTGCAATGAAATCAAGTTTTTTACACCTAATTATTGAACTACCAGGTATATATATATATATATATATATATATATATATATATATATATATATATATATATATATATATATATATTTTAATATGATGTATACCAGGTAAGACCCTTCGGATTACTGTTCAACAAAGTGTTGTGAATTATTAACACCTGTAGGGACCGACTAGCTGTGATAACCCCATTTTTTTACCCCCTGTATGACAAGAAATTTGGATAACATTTTTTGCAGCTTTTTCATTATTGACTAAAAATTAAGTATCCTTCGTTCATGTCGCTAATCCTAACCATTTTCGAAAAGACGTCATTTTATCTACATCATATATTTAGGGTATTTCAATAAAAGATACATCTTTGTTCATATCAAATATGCAAAATTAAAATTTACCTCTTTAATTAAAACCATCTATTTTGTGAATTGCAGTTCGACCTATGTTCGCAAAAAATGTGCGTTTTATTTCACAAACAAAGTATTGTTATTGCAAACGTTGCTAAGTACGAAAGAAAAAAAATTCCTGCATTTTAGAACTTGTAAACTTTCACATCCCTGATATATTGATTCTTTACTTGGATACTAATTTATTGACTTTTGGATTTCGTGGTGAAATTAATTGAGAAATAATTCTAAATATGGAATACACGTTTATTGAGATATGTATCTTGCAATGCTTTGAAAGCCAAGGGGATATATCACGACAGATATTCTAATTGTACCCTTCCAGATCAGTAAATATTTGAATGAATTGACCAATGTCTAAAGGAGAATGATAAGCGATTCCTCTTCATAAGGAAATATTAAATTCCTTCCTAATTTTAGGAAATTTTGGAAAAATAAGTATTGATGCTGGTAGGGAAGAACAGTACGTTAGACGCAATTAGTGGAAAATATTTGAAATGCTGTAGATGACGCTCCTTCAACAAGAACTCAAAAATTATCAGCACAGTTTAATACGTCGAAAACAATAGTATAAGAAGAGCTGTTAAATCCATATCATTTGAAAAAAGTGCAGGAACTGATTCCTGAAAATTTTCCCCGTAAAATGCAGTTTGCAAATTGGGTATTGGGTCAACATCTAAATAATGTAAGCTTCATTAGTACTATTCTCTTCATAGATGAAGCAGAGTTTGCCAAAAATGGTATCATAAATGTACACAACTCACATGTATGAGCTGATAAAAATCCTCATACAACTATTGTTTCGCATCATTAACATCAGTTTCAATCAGTTAATGTCTGAGCAAGAATCACTGGCAATTTTTTGATTAGACCATACGTATTGCCGGCACGACTGCACGGAGAGTTGTATTTGTAGTTCCTCCAGAACGCTTTTCACGATTTAGTAGACCACTTTCCACTTGAATCCCACCGAAAGATGCACTACATGCACGATGGGGCACCACCTCATATCAACGTTGCTATGTGGGAGCACCTGAATAACGTGGGGTAGAAGTGGACCTATTGCCTGACCTCCTCGATCTTCCGACCAAGCACCGTTGGACTTTTACCTGTAGGGACACCTCAAAACCTTGGTGTATTCCACTCCGGTCGATGGTAGGAAGGAACTTCTACGGAGAACCACGTTTCGTTCTGCTCAAATAAGGAATAATGCTGAGTTAGTGTGGCGCAAAACAGCAGTCGTCAATTTGTCGTATCCGCGAGCGTATTAGACTTCACGGAGCCCATGTTGAACCCTCTTATGAAGTTTTTTAACTAAGCAGTTAGTTTAACTTTTTATTGAAACTATGGTGGCAGGAAAAAATTTCTCCTTTTTATATTTAACCAGAGAGAAGTTAGGGGACTAAAAGTATAAATAAAATAAGGTTTTTTCGAAAACAGTTAGGATTTAGCGACATGAATAAAGATCACTTAATTTTTACTTAATAGTTAAAGGTGTGTAAAAAACGTTGTCCAAAGTTTTTATCATTCAGCGGGTAAAAAAATGGGGTCATGAATGTCACAGCTAATCCGTTCCTGCTGTGGTCAATAATTCACAACACGTTCTTGGACGGTAATTTGAAGGGTCTTACCTGGTATACATCATTTAAAAAAAAATTAAATATACCGGGTAGTTCAATAATTATGTGTAAAAAACTTGATTTCATTGCTGCTCTTTGGGAACTCCTATCTCCGAAACGTATTTTTTTATATCCGGGAGATTTCTCACAATTTTCTGGATACCTTCTACCTTCTTTATTGGCAATAATAGAGTCACATCGACGATTAGTAGAATTGGAAATTTCCTGATATCTTTTAATGGAGATTTTGCCATTCTTGAAGAATTCAAAGCTCTTTCTAGTTCTTAAGATTTTGAGTGTTATTTGATCCTTTAGATTACCTCATAAATTTTCTTGTGAAGACTTTAGGATATCAATTTTCTGATCTTCCAGAAATCTCTTACATTTTCAACTTGTATTCCTGGGAATCATTCTTCGATCAAACCCTAGATTTAAACAACAATAGATTTGTTTGAAGGCTGTTTATGGTCGGTGGGAGAGACGCTTTTTTGATGTTTGACAGACCTAAACATATTTACTTATCATGTCTTTCAGTTTAATTGCTTGTCGTGACTTTTTTCGGTGTTTTTAAGTGTTAGAAATTACTATAAATGCGAAATTTACAATTAATATTAACAAAAAGAGCATTTAAAAACTTATTTTTATTAGTAAATATTGTTAAATATTGTTTACATATTGAAAATAACAATAATAATAATTTAGACAACCATATATTCATTTTTGTTTTCAGAATTGACGTACCGATGATACTCGTTTAAATAATGCAATTAGAAAAGGATAGCATAAATTCGGTATGTCTGTACCAAGAAATTAATTATCTACTGTTTATCAACACGTTTTCAAATCTAAATAAAAATATTATTACGTTATTCAGCATTCAAACAACCGGGCCTTAGTTCTGACGTTATGCTACTTCTACAGGGGTATGTTCAAAGGAATCATTAGTATAGAATATTGTGATATTTGCTCACTGACCGTTTCAGATATTCACTAGCGTATTGTAAACGTCGATGTATTTGTCTTATGATTAGTAAAGGGGAAAAAAATTACTATAGAATACGTCTAACTGTTCTACTGCTGCAGTATCTCGAGTTTGAATTTTGAATTTCAACATAATACCTCCCAGCAAAATGTAGATTGAAAATATTATCTGCTTCTACGTGTCCGTAGGCGCCAAATCAAAAATGTATAGAAAAGATCTGTAAACTACACAAAGACGTAAAATCCGGATCACAAGTTATACTAATAACATAATAGTGATATATTGAAGTCGATTAAAACAGCAATTGTCCTAAAATTAATTTAAATACTGCTCCTCAGCTACTAAGGTAAAACAAAGAGTCCAAGTCATAGGTTAAAATTAGTGCAGTCTTTGACGTAAATTCCTTGATGGGTAAGACCTATCCAGGGGTGTTGGAGGAAATATAAGAACAAATCCTACATAAAATGTAACGGTAAAAAGTAAGTTGGGGCCAAGAGAGAGAGGGGTCAAAGTTAACTAAAATAGATTTTTTAAATCTACAAGCCAAGGAATGCATTTTGGAAAAGAAGTTTCAAATAAAAGTTTTTTAGAGATTTTAAAAACCTATAATTTAGGCTTCTGTGTTCAATTTCGTCAATTTCTTATTGCAAAAAGGCCAAAAAAAACTGCAAAATAAACCTTTTTTGCATTTTTTTTTATTCTAAAGGGAAGTTCTCGTTATTCTGAACAAAATGATATTTTATGATAGTAAATCGGATAATTTTTTGCTGAGATATTGCTATTTCTTTATCCTAAGACGCAAGATGTTGATTGCCACAACTTGCCACACTTTACCACGGCTCAATCTCTTTGTGAAGGCCTAAATTTTTATATCTTGTAAGGCGAAAATGGAAAAATTAATTTTTAACCCCCTAAATATCGCTCTTAAAAGGAATTGGTCTATTCGTTGCTGAAATACTGCGAATTTTTCCGAGCGCTTCCGATTTGAAGCTGGTCGTTCAGTTTTCTCGCGCGCGCAAGAGCTCTATTTCTTTATAAACAAAACATCCCTTTTTTTAAAACAATATTTAAAGGGTTGAAAATATATTTTTTCATTTGCCTCTAAAAATATGAAAGTTTAGGCGTTCATGAAGAGATTGAACCTTTGTAGAGGCCAAAATATTCACTCGAAAAAAAGGTATCACAATCATCATTTTGCGTCTTGGGATAAACAATTAGGAATATCTCAGTAATAAATTATCCGATAAAATATAATTTTCTTCTAAAAAACGAGGGCTTGCTTCCCTTTAAAAGCAAAAAATAGCAAAAATATTAATTTTGCAATAAATATTTGATATGCAAAAAATGGCCAATTTTGAGGATTTTTTAATCTTTTGCAATAACATCTTGTCCGTTTACAGCCCAGAAGACGGAAAACCAAAACACGAGGTAGAAGCATTCTACGAGAACTTACAAACCTCCTTAGACTCAATACCTGGTGAGGAAGCTATTATTTTATTGGGAGCTTCAACGAACAGTATCACAACACCAACGGAGAACTAATGGTAAATTTCTGTGTCTACAACGAATTAAGGATAAACAATACTTTCTTTCAATACAAAGATAAATATAAATACACTTTTGAAAATACAAGAGGACACAAATCTATGATTGACTTTATACTAAGTAACCGAGTTATACATCCCAATCAGATATTGGATATTAGAACATTGAACTCTGTTAATGCAGGAAACGATCATAAATTGGTTCTATCAAAGATTCGAATAAAGATTACACAAAAGAAAAAGCAGCTGGAAAAGGTTAGGAAACAAAAAAAGAACATAGACTCTCTGTGGCATACGTCAACGAAAGAATTATATCAAAAAAGATTGATGGATAAAATTGAAAGAAAACCAATAAATGAAGAAGAAGATATAAATCATAGCTGGGAAAAAATTAAGGGAAACATAGAAGATGCTTCAAATGAGTCATTGGGCACACATACAATCACAATCAACAACAAAAATCCTAATAAAACTCCATGGTTCCGTAAAGAAGTTAAAGATAAGTGTAACGAAAAAAGAAAAGCATATTTAGCATATAGAATGTCAAAAACGCCGGAAGCATACAATAGGTACAAACTAATTCATAACTAAACTAATCTACTAGTCAGGAAACTAAAAAGTGAACATTGGGAGCAGTTCTCTAAAAGAATGGAAGGAGACTTCTGTAGTGTACAAAAACAAATGTGGCGACTGATAAGACAACAGCGCAAAGAAGTATCTGAACTCTCCGAAACGAACAAAATATCAGAGGAGAAATGGATAGACTACCTAACAAAATTATTTGAGGGAGATACTAACATTGGAAAAAACAACATACCAGCAATAAGGAATAATGTGCAAGTCACCATTCAAGAAGTAGAGAAAGCTATAAAATCCCTAAAAAATAGAAAGTCTCCCGGACAAGAAGGAATTCATAACGAATTGTTGAAATATGGAGGACAGCGACTAACACAGGAACTCACAAGCTTCATTCGAAAAATCCTGACACAATGCAGAGTACCAGATAGGTGGAGAACCAGCACAATGATGCTTATGTTTAAGAAAGGTGACAAACAAGAACCAGGGAACTACAGGGGTATTAATCTACAGGACACAACTCTGAAACTCGTTACGAAAGTAATCAAAAATAAAATTAATTCGGTTACAACACTGGAAGACGAACAGCAGGGATTTAGATCAGGAAGGTCTTGCGTGGATGCAGTATTTATTCTACGACAGATAGTCGAAAAATCTATAGAATACAATAAACCAACATTTTTATGCTTTATAGATCTAACAAAAGCATTCAATCGCATAAAGTTAGATGACGTAATCCACCTGTTATATAAGAGAAATATTCCTATCAATATAATTCAGACCATCGAAAACATATACGCAAACAATAAAGTTCAGATTCGCACTAACGGTAAATTATCAACACCCTTACCAGTCAACAGCGGTATTAGACAGGGAGACTCGCTTAGTCCTTTGTTGTTTAACATGATAATGGACGAAATAATAAAGGAGGTGCAACTTGGTAGAGGATATAAAATGGGTGATACAGAAATAAAAATTCTCTGTTACGCTGATGACGCTGTGATATGTGCCGAAAATGAAGACGACCTCCAGAGATTGTTAAATACCTTTAATCTTACGGGAAGAAAATATAATATGATTATCTCAGCCGAAAAAACTAAATGTATGACAACCTCAAAAGAACCCCTCCGATGCAAACTAGAACTAGACGGTCAAATAATCCAACAAGAAATGAGTTTCAAATATCTAGGAATCGACATAACTAGTTATGGCAACATCGAAGATGAAGTAAGAGGGCAGGTGGCCAAAGCAAATAAAGTGGCGGGTTGTCTCAACGACGTGATCTGGCGAAACAAACACTTACAACAAGAAACAAAGGTTCGGATCTACAAAACCACAATTAGACCAATTATGTATGTCATAACCTCAGAAACACGGCCAGAGACGACAAAAACGAAACAACTATTGGAAACTACAGAAATGAGAATACTTCGACGAATAACAGGAAAAACGTTACTAGACAGAGAAAGAAGCGATAACATCAGGCAATCATGCAACACAGACTGCATTAATGAGTGGGTCCTACAACGTAAGACACAATGAAACAAACACATAAGCCGAATGACAGAGGATAGACTGGTAAGGATCACACGAGATAAATCGCCTAGTGGTACACGCAGTAGAGGTCGACCACGGAAAAGGTGGAGCGATAATTTAAGTCCAGAATGAGGAAAATCGAAAAAGGAACAGGTCAGGGACCTATTATAGAAGGAAGAAGAAGAAGCAATAACAAATTAACCAAAATGATCGCACAGAAGCTCAAATTGTACGTTCTTAAAATTTCAATAACTTTTATTAAAAACTTTTTTTTTCAAAATGTGTTCCTTGACTTGTAGAATCAAAAAATCTGTTTTAGCCAACTTTTACTTCCCCCTTCTTGGCCCAAACATATTTTTTGCTGTTACATTTTATGTAAGTTTTTTCTTACATTGCCCCTAACATTATTTATTTATGACTTAGCCTAAAAGTAAGTGTTGGCAAATCTACAAACGCTAAGTTAATTGCAATATAAAATTTCGAATTTATTTTTACTTTTTAATGTAATTTTTGGAAGCCAGCCAAAAAAATCTTCATATTGCTTGTAATAAAAACTGTAAATGCTGTCAGTGATTTCTTAAATATTGCTAAAAATGTTCTTTTTTTTCGTTTTCTTCATATTTATTATTATTTAAGCTAAATCCTGTTATTGAAATACACAAACACATTGTTTTGGACAAGCCTGAGCTTCAATCATCATTATCCACTTAATACCCGAGCCAACCCGAACAGGTATTTGTTAAACCTAAAATTTATGAAGATATTCTTTCATAATTTATTTTTAAACACGAAGATGATAGTCCGGCTCTCAGACACATAAATTAACGGAAAATATATACGCGTATGTGCCGGCTTTACGTCTTTTCACGATGACCACCAGCTTATGGTAGGTCGTCATACGAGGTGAACTCAAAAATATCAAGCATATATATTTTTTTTATTCCCGGACGATTAGAAATCCTTGTAATTTAATGTCGATTCACTTGTTTGTGCGCCAAAAATCTTGTAAATTTTCCATCGTTCAACATAATTTTAACAAATTTTTCTTACAATCTATAATTTCTGTCCGCAGAAATCACCTCAAAAATATTGAAGTTCAATACTCTTCTTCTTCTTCTTCGCTCTTTAATATTGGCGAACCCCCTGTTTCCCTTCGTCGTCTCTCTGCCTATCGCAATGCTAAGTTGTTACCCCATCGTCTTCGCGGGCGTCCTAAACTCCTGCTTGATGATTTGTCGCGTGCAATTCTGACTATTCTTCTATCGTCCATTCTACTGATGTGCTAGTTCCATTCCCCTTTTCTACCCAATACCCACTCCTTAACGTTTTCTACCTTGCATGTTCTCATATTTTCACTTCTCTCTCTGTCCAATAGCGTTTTTCCAGTTATTCTACGAAGTAGTCTCATTTCAGTTGTCTCTAGTAGTTGTTTAGTTGTAGCTGTGTCAGGTTGAGTTTCTGCGGTATATGTCATAGTTGATCTCACCATTGCCTTGTAAATTGTTGATTTAGTGTCTATTTTAATATTTTTATTCCTCCATATTGTGTTATTTAAACATCCTGCTATTCTTGTAGCTGTAGTTGTCTGTTCGCTTACCTCCGCCTCAATATGACCATCACCTGAGATTTCTAAGCCTAAATATTTAAATTTCATTTCTTGCTTGATAACTTTGCCTTCAACTTCTAGTTTGCACCTTAGTGGTATTTTTGACGTTGTCATGCATTTAGTTTTCTGGGCCAATATCATCATATTAAATGATTTTACAGTGCAGTAAATCGATGTAGATTGTATTCACTTTCAGCTACCAGTGCGGCGTCATCGGCTTAGCACAGAACAGTTATCTCCCGGTCGCCCATTCTGTATCCTTTCAATAAACATACATTTCTTATTATTTCATCCATAATGATGTTGAAAAGAAGAGGGCTCAGTGAATTCCCCACGTCGAATATCCCGACCCACAGCTATTGGTTCAGTCAGGACCCTATTTATTTTTGCTTGAATATGATTTACTTCATATATATATTTTCTGTGGTTTTTATGAAATTTGCCTGTTTTAAAGAAGGTGTATAACGTCTTTCAACTGCACCCGATCAAACGCTTTTTCCAAATCAATAAAACACATGTAGACTACTCTCTTGTATTTAATTGATTTTTCTGTTATTTGTCTTATGACAAAAACCGCGTCTGTGCAGGATCTACACGATCTGAATCCTTGCTGTTCATCTGCTTAGACTGTTAAAGTATTAACTTCAACACGAAAATGAAAAATATTTTTAGATCACATCGGCTCACTCAGGTCTCTGCATCTATTGTCCTGATTACTGGTTCTGTCCCTGTCTATCTTGAGCATCATTCAACCAATTGCCAGAAGTTCTCTTGACGTTTTATATCCATCTTGTAAATGTACTGTCTCTATTTTGGTTTTCAATATCTGCACTCTATAATTTTACGTGTTCACCGTCCATCGCTCATCCTGGCTCTATGGCTTTCTCAGTTTCATTAAAGTTTCATTGCTCTTTCTGGGTTAATGTGAGAGTTTTTGGCCGTAGATCACGACCAACAGAACTCATAGATCGAAGATTTTTTCTTTAGATAGTTTGGTTGATTACTTTTGAATATGTCCCCTAGGACCCCATATGCCTTTTAAGTTAAGGTTATTCTTCTTTGTGGATCTGCAATTTGATTGTCTCAGGAAATAGCGACTGCGTGACCAAGATATTTATATTTCGTTACTAACGCTAGTCCGTTTTCCCTTATCTTTAGATTTTTGTTAGGAATAAGATTTCTCATAAACCGTATTTCCTGGAGTTTATTTCCATGCATGTTATCAACCCGTTCGTCTAACATGCTTTTATATATCTTAGATTGTCCGAGATAGCGGCTATAGCGTCGTCGAATCGCAGATGTAAAAGCATGTCTTCGGCAGACCTTTCTACACCATTAGATACTGGATTGTAGTGACTGGAAAGTGAGTATAAAAGGATTTAAAGATTTTATTATAATTTTAACAAAGAGGGAGATGAGATGCAGAGGAGTAAATAAACTAGGCATTTAAATTCTTATCCAGGTTGTATTATTTAACAATTCAGTGATAAATGGAAGCTTTAAGGGATGTAGTGGTACAACATTGTCATAAATTCTATTATCAAATCCAAGAGAGTATTAAAAGTTGAAATTTCAGAAAATTGGAAAAAACCAGATTACTTTAGAAAATTATTTGCTATTATTCAGAAAAGTGAAATATAACATTTAATTTATTTTTTCTTTTACCACATTTCCAAGTTAGGATACTTAAATCTTATTAGTTAACTCCTGGATGTGGTCCAGCCTTTTTCTCGACCTCCTAGTACACATACAAATTACAGATGTTGTAAAAAGAACTCTCCAGCTTAAGTGACAGTGAATAAAGTGCACACAGAATGAAGACCAAGAAATAAATGGAAGTGCTAACAGGACGATATTACAAGATAATCAAGAACTAATTTAGTAATATTAGCTAAGGATAGAATGAAATGAGTTCTTATGGGGAAGGCGTACTTCGTCCAATGGAGAAATATAGAATCATCGTGATTCTCTCACTAACACAGTTTCACACCTTAAAAATTCGAGAACAAAAAAATAGTTTATTTTATTACCAAATCACCAAAACTAAAATGTTTTGTTTACTTTCGCGAGATACTTTCTTTTAGTAATTACATTGTTTTATTTTTACGTCTTTATCGTTCATATCCTATGGGGAATTTTTTAAATTGATATACATGAAAGAAATTTTACCAAAACAGAATCAAAAATCTTGTTTCTATGGCAATTAGTTTAAATGTGAAACTTAAATCTTTCTATTCAAGCTTACTCTTCAATTTTATCTAATCTTAGTTAAAGATATGTATAAGTTCCTGTTATTTTTTGTGCATACTTTTAAAATTCCCCCATATATAATAATCCTCCCAATATCTTTTGAATATGGCTACACATGTTTAACATTATTTTATGGCCAGTTCGTTAATATAAGGAAAAATCGTCACTATATTTATTACTTTATTAAAAATGACTTAAGGAGATTCTGTCAAAATATTGTAGAGTTTTTGTTGTCGATCCGAGGAATTTCACGTAAATCTTTTATTAATGCTTAATCTCAGTTCTATATCCTTTAATACAAGGTAACTTATATGTACAAAGAAAATAAGGAAGAAACAATGAGGAAAATCGAAAACTAGAAAGGGTGAAAAAGAACAATCAAATAGCAATAAAATGAAGATTTAAGCTTGAGCGATCAGTTTCTCGAAGACTACAAAAACAAGTATGTTTGATAGTTGGTTGCATCTTCCCAGAGTTGACATATGAGATACAAATATGGGCATTTACTAAAATAAATATAGACTCGCGAGAACACAATGGGGAAGTCTATGATAGAGATAATACAACGACACCAAAAGTCAAATTAATCAAACAGAACTGAAAATGGATAAGTCATAATGGAAGATACGTGGAAAGAAAATGGAACAACTGAATTAAATCATGGAGATCATGGATTAGGAAAAGAGGGAGGATACCTACAGGTGCAATGCATTAATTGAAAACATATTCCACTTTCAATTTCATTCCAAAAAATGGAAAAATAACAAGGCAATACAATTGTTACTTTTGTTTTGCAGAGGTTTTTTCTAACTGCAGAAACTCTCTGATATTAGTGGTTACTCGCCTACAATAATCATATTTTCATAATTTAATATTTCGAAATTTTTATAAAAAAATATAGGTGTTTGTCAGAAATAGGAATAATAAGATCAAGTAATATCATTTTAAGAGGAAAATGAAGATTTGAAAATAAGTAATTTTATTTGATAACTATACATGTTTAATGCGCCTTTAGCGACACTAATGTGTTGTTAGTGAAAATCATTAGTTAGCTCTAATGTCTTAATTTCATTTACCGTTATAAAAATGTACAAGAGCGAATTTATAAATGTGTTTCGGACACGTTTTGATAACCATAAGACATGCTAAGTACTTAAAACTTTAATGTCTATATTTTTGCAGGATTTACTTTTTTTGACTTTTTTTTATTGAGTTCAAAAGGTGAATTGATGTTAATTCACTCCTTCAAGAACTAACAACATATAAAAAAAAATTTATCTTTTAATTTTAAAAAATTGTGTTTATAATTTGTTTTTGCATAATTAGAAACCAAAAAATAATCTAAAATATTTGACATATTGTATTTGCTTGCTTCTCATTCGCAAATATTTAAAAATTCCGAACTTTCGAAGACATCCAATATAAACAGTTGTCGGTTCACACAATTGGTCTGGAAAAGAATTGCAGAAGGTAGTAAGTGACGAAATAGACGAAGACTGAACTATTTTCAAAAAATAGTGAAGAAAACATGTTAGAGTAGCTAGAGGGAAACTCTTAGGCTTGGAGGTCCGAGGAAGGGAGAATAGCATGGTAAAAAAAACACTGTTTTTTGGACACTAGTATATATCTCTTGAATTTTAGATAAAAATCGATACAGTCATGTAAAAAAAATGAATAATATTGGGTTGATTTTTTATGACGAGGTATTTTCTTTTTAAATAAAAATTCCGTTTAGAAAGCTAGAGATTATTCTGGGACTATCTTCGTATTTATATAATAAAAATGTTTATTTCTCAATCATAATAGGTGAAGAGCTTTAAAATACTCCTTAGTCTAGAAAACACCACTCTTTCTTATGATATTTGTTTTTATTTACACCACAGACTTAAAAGAAATGAATATTACGTAATATAGACTGCGAATCTTATAGAAAAAAGTTGGCTCACGGTTAAAAAGAGATAGATTAGCTAATATCACTCGATTGTTCTTGAGTATCTTGTAATATCGTCCTGTCAGCAAGCATTGGGTCATCCTACACTTCAATTTATTTTTTAATCTTCATTCTGTGTGCACTTTATTCACCTTCCATTTTGAGGTTGTACTATATTTTTGATCACTGTCGCTTGCGCTGGAAAGTTCTTGTTACAAAAACTGTAATTTGTCTGTGTACCAGGAGATCGAGAAAAAGACTGGAAGAGAAAAAATAGATTAAATGTTATATTTATACACTAATGAGCTGTCAAAAAAATTAAACATACGATATTATCATATGCTACAGGTCCTATAATAAATTAAATACACTATTCACTAACTTAAAAAGTAAAACTCCTCTCATGAATAAATCAAATGTAATATACTCGATCCCTTGCACAAATTGTACCAAAAAATAAATAGGCATGAACAACAAATAACTAAAGGATAGATTGAATTGCCATAAATATACAAGAAATGCCTCAACAGTGTTAAACAAACCCACACAGGACGAAAACTTACCTTTGATTACAACAGTACCATTAATTAAGAACAAAGATATGAATTACCACAGATAAAGGAAATTAAAAACGATAAAAACACTGTTAACGACAGAACGGATTTAGAAAATTTGAGCCACATCTACACCAGTCTAATTTAAAAAAAAATATATATTAAGTTCCTGTTCCTGTTAATAAACATCAAAAATTGAATATCCTCTTAAATATAGACTTAAATGTATTAAAAATATTTTTTAGGATGGTAAATGATTAAAATAAAACAAAAAATTTTTGAAAACGCCTTAAATATAGAGCGAAATGGCAAATTGTTTAGATTTTTTGTTGGTTGAAGAACCTAAACCCAAGGCAAGACAAAATAAAAAAAGATATATATATATATATATATATATATATATATATATATATATATATATATATATATATATGTGTGTGTGTGTGTGTGTTTATGCGGCTTTCACCGATCCCTCCGTGTGAGATGCTCGGTATGGTGGTACAGGTAGACCATCATCTCGATGGTGGTGGAATAGGATAAATTGTGTTCCTTGGCAATTTTTTCAAACTGTGCAACCTCTAACACGGAAAGGATATTGGTTGGAAGGAAGTTTGCATTTACTGTTCGCATTTTACTTAATATATATATATATATATATATATATATATATATATATATATATATATATATATATATATATATATATATATGTATATCAATTTTTAACGATTCTAATAAAGTAAAAGTTTTTCTTTTATTTTCGCTAGGCAATATTTTGAAATTTTCATTAAGATTTGTTTTTGAAATAAAAATGTTTCGCCTAGATTGAATTATGATTTTGTGTAAATAATTCCTTTTATGCTCTTTAGTTGTAATAATAAAGTTGCGGCTTGTTTGACCGATGTAACGTTTTTGGCATAACCCATAATCTAATGTATAAACTCCGCGTTTTTGTTATTTGCATGTCTTATTTTATTAGTTTTAATATATTTGCCAACGCCATTATTCGTTTTGAAACTATTATTAGCATATTGTTTTCTTAATATATTTTTGACTTTGCTGGAAGTATTACTTATATAATACAAATAGCGGTCAACGCCGGATACACCGTAATTACGACGACAATATTCACAAAAATAAATTAAAAAGAGCTGTCATTAATTTATCCCAGGATAAAAGAAAACAACAAAAAGTTTAAAACGATAACTTATATAAGCAATATTTCCGACAAAGTTAAAAATATATTAAGAAAACAAAATATTAATGTGGCTTTTAGCACGAATAAAAACCTTGGCAAATATATTAGAAATCATAAAGATTAGACCTGCAAAGAATAAAAATACAGAGGGTAGATATCATTTTGTGATTAATACCAAAAACGTTACACAGGTTAAATAGGCTTCCACTTTAATATTGAATTAGAGAATATCAAAAAGAATATTTACACAAAAAACAGAATTCAGCCCATTCAACACATTATTTGCCTTAAAACCATATACCGAAAATTAAAGCAAAAAATTTACTTTATTTCAATCATTAGAGATTGGAAAATCTAATACAGATGCTCGTAAGATATTGAGTAACCAATTAGATGTTAATAATGTCAAATTTATTTAATAATACTAATTAATTGCTCTGTTTTTTTCCATACTACGGTACAACCATAAAAAAACGAAAACCTGGATTTTTAAAAATAGGTGTTATCATTACAAATTTAACATCTGACGAAGTATCAATGCTAGGGACATGTCATGTTTATTTAAGATATCATTTTTAACGAAAAACAAAAAAGTAAATAAATGAAACAATCCCTGTTCTTGTTATATTGCGGCGTCTCCCTTTTTACAGGGTACGGCAACGGATGCGTACGGCAGTTCAATATGTCGGAGGTTAGGTTCGTATCTCTTTTCGAGATAGTTGTACTCTGCTTTGATTACCCAATAGGCGCCACCTATTTTACATTATCTGTGTAACTTACCTAGTGATAAAACAGGAAAACATTTAGGTATGAGGAATGATTTTAATTTATTGACTGCTGGTGTTATAGATCCATAATGAAACGACTTAATTAAAACAAAATAACAATTCCATTTTATTTCAAAAAAAATTATTATATACTTAAATTAGAATGGTACCTACAATGTTTTTATTCCCTTTCTTGATAACTATTGTTGTTATCTCGTTTTTAAAAGGTTATATAAAATTTGGCCGCAAACGTTCTAGAACCTTTAATTGCCAATAACGTAAGTTTTATAAAAACAGTTATCAAAAAGTTCTTACATGTTATAATATCAAATGAAAATATATTTATATTGTTTTGTTTGCATGAAAAAAATTGATGTAGAGCTCCAATTCTTTAACTTAAAATTTTCTCCTACCTGGTCTATGCTATGGTACATCTCGCTTCTATTATTTGATCCAACGCTGTTGCTAGGATTCCTGTTGTTGTTGTGGATGAATGGGGGCTTCACAGTAAGGGTTAAAATAGTCGTGGTCACACGGACAGGAAAACTAGGGACGGAACCATCAGAAAGCCTTAACAGTAATATCGAAATGGAAATCACATTAAAAGGAGTGAGATCAAGCCAAAGATGAAAAAGACTGGCTTCAGATAGCCCTGAAATGAAATGTTGTTTTTACCACATGTTCGTAAAGATCAGGAGCAAAATCTTACCTCATTAATTAGTGGACTTTAAAAAAATACTTGACCGTCTGCCCTTTCAAAGCTAATGGCAGGATTGGTCTGCTGCCCTCGACGGTTCAACAGTAAAGGGAACGAAAATAAAAATCTCTTGCAACCAGACGTGACAAATCTTAGAGATATTTGTATTTACTTTTGCCAACCTGACCACCAGGTAATACATCAAATATTGGCAAGCCATGGAAAATTATCAAAAAGAAAATTATGATCAAAGAGTCCAAAGTTACTAATCATGATTAAAACAAAGTTCAAAAAAAAAATTGCCACAAATTCCATACTGTATACTCAACCTTCAATGATCGGTCTCGACATGCCGTGCTCGTGTCAACGAATCGGTATACATCCACAGCAAATGCTTACTGAACTATATTACCGACTATAACCTTATACTTTTAATACTGAAATGGAATGTAAATAAATCAGAATTTATTAAAAATAAAATATTTTATGACTTTTAAATTCAAACCAAATAATATGATACATAAACTACAGCAATTTACAAACTCTGTTAAGAAGAAAGACCAAAAGAGTTGTGAACCAAAAAAAAACAAATTCCAATTTTAACTATTTTAAATTACAGGATAAATAATGAAATTTAATCAGGTAAAAATATACAAATTATGTCATATTACTAAAAACATGTAGCATTGATGGAAATTGGTAAATTTAAATGCTACAATATATTATTTACTCAATATGGATCTTTATGAGGAAACGATTATTTAATAAATTATTTTTATAAAGACTTATTTACTTAGCTCTTTCTTTGAAGTCTGCGCACATTTTAAAATTTATAGAAAATATCCGCAGACACTCTAAACTTAAGCAAAATGAAACACAAAATCAATAGCTTCCCAAACAATATAAATATAATACGAACGTGAACAAATACCAATCCATCTAAAATTAATTTACGTAACTTTCATTCGTTAAAAAAAAACTGATTTCGTAGTAATTCACCTCTTCAGATTTATTTGTATGTATTTCTTGATTAATCCCCAAAAGCCCTGCTCTTAATAGTAAAAAAGAAGACAAGAAAACACGGTTTGTTCTATTGTATGTACCACTAATTAATCCCTTAGGAGGTCAATTCAATCGAAACGTTGAATTCTCAGCAATGTTTTTTATTTTCCGAGTTTTCAAGCCTTTGAGTTTTAAATTTATAGAGATTGCACCATTAAATTATTTGTTTTGAAAGTGGTAGAAACAAAATGAAGTAAAATATCAATAAAGTTAATAGGGAGAATTACGAACATGATAAATAAGTTGTGAAACGCTCAGAAAAGATTATAGTAATTTGTTCTAGAATTGTTCATTCCTGTTGAACAATCCGTATTTTTATTAGAATTTTCTTTTTATTTGTAGTGAATGAATATTTTCTTGAAAATTTTATCAAAATTCAAGAATAAAAATAGCACAATACTGCTCTCACAAATATTCATGTAATTCTGAAGAAAGATGATGTTTCAAAGTAGCAATGTCAAAATGGCATTTGTCAAGTGCTATTTCTAGGAAGGCTAGAAACTTTCTACCCCATCCTTTCAAGTTAATTCACGAAATAGACATTTAAAGTAAAATAATAGTTTTGAATAATTATTGCGACAATAATTTGAAGACTATGTTGTTCAGAGGAACTTAAAATAGTGATTTTTTTCTTATTCATATTCATTGAAAGCTGAGAGTCCAGATTCCTCTTTTTTCATATTTTAAAACAGTTTTTGATTATATAACAGTATCTTTGTGTTTTACTCAAGTACTAACGACCCGCCCCGGCTTCGCACGAGTGCAATGCTGATACTAAATACACTACAGAAAAACTGTGACTATTTATTTTATTTTTACAACAATTATTACATCGGCCTCCGACGCGCTATTTATAGGCACGCTGCCGCCGCCCCGGTCGGCCAGTACCGCCGCAAGCGCTACTTCCCACAATTTTAAATCTGTAATATCTTCGAAAATATTCATTTAAATCTTGTGCTGCAAAGGACCATATAGATCTATATTAAATCAACAATGTATTTAAGCTATTTAATTGGATAAGGATTAATGCTGTATTGGTTAAAATCGCTTCAAAATTTGCCATTATTTGTCGTAAAAAGTAAATGACAAAAAAATGTTATTGTGGGATATCCATGAGAGATAGACATATACCATCGCGGAGTTTTCTGTAGACCTTTTCAATGTGTACAAATAATTAGTACATTATTTTGATAAATCTCGTAGGGTTCAGCCTGCGTTTGCAATGTAAGCGGAAAAAAATATGATAATTAACGACATCACATTAGAAACCTCAAAAATAACAGTATTTCTCCACTATTTAATGGATGTTATTATACATATAAACCTTCCTCTTGAATCACTCTATCTATTGAAAAAAACCGCATCAAAATCCGGTGCGTAGTTTTAAAGATTTAAGCATACAAAGGGACATAGGGACAGAGAAAGCGACTTTGTTTTATACTATGTAGTGATAGTGATTTCAATCAGAGACTATTTGGTAAGGTTCTCCACCTTTACAAATTAGAAAAAAATGTAGTGGGTTCATGATCTTATAGACTCTGCAACACGATGAATTGATATAGGCATAAAAAAGGTACCAACCATCAAAACAGAAAAACAAATAATTATGAACAATTTTTTTTTCGTCAAATTTTTTCGAATATTCCTACAATTTTAAAACTAACTCTAAAGTAAAAAATTTATTGGTAAAAATCCGCAGTCGCTTTATACCGTAATTTATTTAGTCATGCTGTGGCTTTTGATATTTAAAGAAAGAACTTTGTTAGTGGAGAAGTAAATGCCATTTCGATTGTGAAGTCGAACAAATAGAGCTTTTTGCGGTAGAAAATAATTCTATTGACACTGGATTTCTCGACATTTAATACAATTTTTAACGATATTGTCGCTGCAACCCGCAGGATTTGATCTTTGAAAACTGAGATTATATCGGTACGGTTTGGAACAAAATATATAATGTGTGGATAAATCAAAAAATATAGATGGTAAATATATAATTTATTTGTTTTTGATTTGTGTTGAAGACAGCTAAGATTTAACATTATATATACTATACTAAAACATACATTCAGATTAAGTAATTTTGTTGTGTTCACTTTAAATTTTGTAATTTTAATAACGCATTTGTGGTTATTAATTCCTATTTTATCCCTAACAGAATTGTATGAAGGTAATTATTTTTAAATCATCGACAGTAAAGCGTAGGGGGTTCCAATATAAATATGGAAAATGTGGGGTTACGAAGAAACAGTGTTTATGTAAAATAAAGTCAATACAATTTTTATAATAAAATTGAACCGATTTTTAAAAGTGAGCTAAAAAGTGAAAAATAACTATAAATTTCTATATGAAATTGAAATTTTTGAAGTTGGCGCTAAACTAATACCTGACAAAATGTAATTCGCATAAACAGATTAAAAATACTTTATTTGTAATTGCTGTCTTACCATAGTTTATTAGTAGTTATTTCTTTCATTTAGAAATAATTTGACGCCGACTTCAAAAATTTCAATTCCATATAGAAATTTATAATTATTTTTCTCATTTTTAGCTCACTTTTAGAAGTTGGTTCAATTTTTTTATAAAAATTTGATTTTTCTATTTTTAGTTTTAGAATTCATTATGATATCCATAAATTATTTGAACTAAGTACTAATCGAGATTAGTGTACCTCGCAATGACTGCAAGGTGACAAAAAAGTACCCATTTTATCCAAAGTTGTAAATGACCCTAAACATAAACCACTAAAAATTCTTTGGTTCTTAGAGTTTTCCAAATACCAGTAAAATTGTGTCCCGTACCAATTTTGAAGTAAATCGGACAAAAATTATTTTTTCGTCCGCCATATTGGATTTGCCATATTAATCATTTGAAAAATAATTTTAGATTAGTTATGTACGACCCTGAAAACTCCATCATACCAATTTTGGAGATAATCGGACAAAACTGATTTTTTTTGTCCGCCATATTGGATCCGCCATATTGAATTTTTTAAAAATATTTTAGAGCCATTATGTGTGATCCCAAAAACTTCTCCACACCAATTTTGGAGAAAATCAGACTAAATTAAAATTTTTTGTCCGTCATATTGGATCCGCCATATTGAATTTTTTTTAAATAATTTCAGGCTCGTTGTGAACGACCCTAAAAATTCCCATACCAATTTTGGAAAAATTCAAAGAAAATTAATTTTTTTGGCCGTCATATTATCAGCGCCATCTTGGATATTGCTGCACCAATTTCGTCCAAAAAAAATATGGGACCACCGCAGCAATTTCCTGAACATAACGTAAAAATTTCACTCAAATCGGGGATGCCGTTCCGGAGTAATCGGTGTACATATATAAAAAAACATACATATTTGACGAATTGAGATCCTCCTTTTTTTAGAGGTCGATTAAAAAATTCGAAGTTCAAATTCTTTTAAACATTATCAATGAACAAGAATTCTTAAAATTGAAAGTGTGTGAACACTTAACATTTTAAAATCTACAGAAATATTCAGATACTGGAAATTTCAATGATAACAAAACAAGATAACAAAGTTGGTCAGACGTTAACCGAATACAAAAACAATGGTATGAGAGCGTCAAATAAATTTTTACTGCTTAGGTTAGTTCGCAGTTATAATTATTGTTATTTACCATTCGGAAAAATGCATAAAATTGGTTTTCTAAAACCAGCTATTCCTCTTACCGATTTAAATGCTTAATCTTTAATTTTCCCATTTACAGGTTTCTTGATTAACATATATAATACGAGTTAAAAGCAAAACAAAACTAACCAACTAATAAATAAATCAAGTTTAAGAGTTAATCTGCCTTTGTCATATTTCATAAAATTTATTTTTAACATAGCAGCGGAAAAGATTAAAGAAAACTACTGAAAATAGGACCAATTTACCTCCTAAAATAAAATAAATACCTCAAAGCAATACGCTTCCTCCGTTAAGGATCCATTATAAACTCGGCAAAAATTTTCCCCATTTACGAAATGTCATTTTAAAATGACTCTCTTTACCGCAGTTACTTTATCATTTCGCCTGCCCTTTTAACTAATGAACCAAATCTCCAATCGCCATAAAAACACAACAGAGCCTCTAAAAAAGGGGGTCCGAAAGCCCTTTAATATCGTAAGAATAAGATATCAGGTGGTTTCCCTGCTTTTCTGCATCCCTTGCACATTTAGAGCATATGCCGCTTATGTTATATTCATATTTCACATTTTTGGAAAGCAGAGGCGTGGGAATAAGGGTTAGTTTCAAGACACGATGGCCAAAAAAAAAAGAAACTAATTTATTTTTGCTTTTAAAGAAGATAAAGTGCATTGAAATTGTTATTGTAGATTTGATTAAGGTTGTTTATGTCACTTTTATCATTTACGGTATGTATTTCCTTTTTAATAGCTATCATTTCTTTTGATTTACAAGCCAAACGGCTTCGCACTCCCCCCAAAGATTATTCACTCATACCAGACATACAAAGACACCAAAAGTATGAAGCTCTGTGGGAACCCTTTCCATGTTATCGGGTCCTAGGTGACGTTGTCTGCTGTATTTCCTACGAACTTTCGGACGGTTCGCACGGTTGCAAAGAGAATTGCTTTCTGCATCGGCTTATACAGATTCTCACTAAGGCCCAGTCCCTTGATGTTCTGCAGGAGGTTCTTTGGTATCACTCCAGTTGTTGACAGTATTGTGGGAATCGTTTGGACGCTGTTCATTGCCCATTGTCTTCAGATTTGCACCTCCAGATCTCTGTATTTGGCGATTTTCTCGTTGTATTTTGGCCTTAGGTTGTTGTTGTTAGGTACAGCAATGTCGATTAGTGTAGTGCGCCTAGAAATTTTATCTATTAGTATAATGTCTGGTCTATTATGAGCTACTGTTTGATCCGTCAGAACCGTTCGGTCCCAATATAACTTGAACTGGTTGTTCTCAAGAATAGGCTCCGGATTGTACTTGTAATAAGGCACTTTTCCTACCTGTAATAGGTTTAACTTTTCTGCTAACTCTTGGTGGAGTATCTTAGCGGCTAAGTCGTGTCTTTCCTTATACTCGGCGGCAAACGCTTGGCATTCTCCAGTTATGTGCTGAATTGTCTCTGATGTTTGACAGCCATATCTGCATTGGTCATTTTCTATTGAGGGATCTCTAATGATGAACTTCCGATAGTTCTTCGTCGAAATAACCTGGTCTTGGATAGCTAACAAGAAGCCCTCCGTTTCCGGAAACATTTGTCCTGAAAACAACCAGTAGTTTGACGCTGAGTTGTCGACATTGTCCTGATTGACCTCATTTGGATGTCGTCCATGAAGTGGCTTCCGTAGCCAGGTTTGTAACTTCTCTTGGTCTGTTTGGTGGTGAGAAGTAATATCTTGTTCTCTTAACTGTAGCGGCGTTGAATCGTCTGCCTCGCATATTGCTCGATGTATTGTGGAAGAGTCCGCTAACCTGTGGAAATATGAACGTAAGTTTGTTATTTGTTGGTCGAGCTGCTTACCAATATCCACCAATCCTCTTCCTCCTTGGTGTCTTGGAAGCATTGTACGTTCAACAGCACTCCGAGGGTGATGTTTTTGTGCTTTTGTTAGGAGTGTCCTTATTTTTCTTTGCAGGTTTTGGATGTCCGTCCTACTCCACTTTACAACTTCAAAAGAGTAGCTCAGCGCAGAGCAAGCATACGTGTTGAGTGCCTTAAATAAATTTCTACTGTTTAAATTAGTTCATAATACCCGCATTACCCTCCTGACAAATTCGGCTGTCAATTCTGCCTTCATAGTGCCAGGGTCATTTCTTTTGTTATTAATTTATGCTGATTTTGGACCCAATCAACTATTTTGGCGTCTTCAAACTTATACGAGTGCTTTATATTCTTTTTATGATTTTGTCAATGCTGTAGTGGAATTTTTATTATATTTATGTTCGTTTACCCAATTCTTTGATAATTAGCTTATCATTCCTATAATGGGATGTGCAATGGGATCATCCATATCTAGTGTAATAGCTACAAATAGTTCTGGAGGAACTTGAATCGGTTATCATTACTAAACTAAATTTTCAACCACCATTCTTCTTTCGTTACGAAGATAATCATATTACTGCCAAACCAAAGGACAAAAATGAATATATTTTAAATATGTTCAACTATTATCATCCAAAAGTCCAATAGAGATAGAGAATAGCAACAAAATAAACTTTCTTGACATGGCACTACACCATAATAAAAATAATATAGACACTGAGTGGTATACAAAACAAATCTGGTCTGGCAGATACCTAAATTCTTTTCACAGCATCCCATGTCCCAAAAAAATCTGTTGTAGTTGATTTGACAGACTATACTATAGGACTCATTCACCCTCTAGATATGAACATAGCAATAAAAAAAGCAAAACAAATACTTTAAAAAAATACTTATCCATCAAAACTTAATAACACATTATTTAATTCAAGAAAGCAACATATTTTATCCAAAAAAAGAAATCCACAAGAAAAAAAAAAGATAAACAGAAAAACATATATTAAAGTCTACCATATATACGGGGGTTATCTGAAAATTTACAAAGTTATTTCAGAAAACATAACATCTCAGTTGCTCATAAAGGTGAGAATTTGTTGAGACAATTTTTTGGATCTATGAAAAGCAAACTACCGAAGAATAGACAGGCACACTTAATATATGAAATACCTTGTAATGAATGTCACGGGATTTACACAGGGCAAACCACCCAATATTTACAAAACCGTTACACCGATACCACAAGAAAAACACTACAGCGCTAACTAAATCCCAAAATAAAAAAACATATACTTTAAATTTTCAGGACACGAAGATTCTTAAAATTAAATCAAATCAACAAAAAAGAGAGTTTCTGGAAATGACTTTTATTATGAACAAGTGAAGGACAAAACGGACATAAAAAATCTATGTAAAATATATTTTAACACGTTAAATTAAAGAACTCGTTTAAATACACCCCCATAAAATAATAAACTAAAAAAATTTAAAATACACACATACAAACACCGAAAAAAATAAATTTATTTGCATACTGAACGCAGTTATTCCTCATCTTAATATAGAAATACATGTTAAACTATTATATTTTTATTTTAAGTAATTTTTAAAAATGCGACGTTCTTGTGTGAAATTCTTTAATATTTATGTTTGTATTTTTGGAAATTCTTATTGTTATGGGTAAGTTTCACAAAATTCAAAACTAATTGCTAACTATTTCAAAAACTATTTGTAGAAGGGGGACATGAAAACTGAAACAAGGACACACACACTGAAAACCAATAATAAGGTCGAAACGTTCGTGTAAAAATAAAAATATCTATGAGGAAATAAATTAATTTTTATTCCACTGACCGAACCGAAAACTAAAAAAAAAAGTATATATATATATATATATATATATATATATATATATATATATATATATATATATATATATATATGTATTCCCATTAAAAATTTCTACACGTACGCTTATGCAACAGGGACTCGAGTGAATTTTGCCAATATCATTAGAAAAAAAGTTGGTCTCGCTGTTATGGACTATCACCATAAAGTTGAATTTTGTGCGGTGGTATTTCCTCTAGGTTAACTACACGAAATTGAGCAAAAGGGATAACAAGCACCTCGGGCCCCCATAAGGGTCAAAATGCCTTTCTGTCGCGCTTTTTACAACCTCGGCATCTTTTGTACTGGAATGTATTGACGAAGGTGTGTTCGTGAATCTTTTCGACTGAGAAATTGGTCTATTGTGTTTTATTTTCACAATTATAGAGTAATACATTTTTTATTTATTCATTTCTAAGTACTAAAATCAGCTAAGATCACTTTTACATGAAATAACTTAAGACTCGATTTGAAGACTTTTGGAATCTCCCTTCTTTTTCTTAATAACTTCAAATATATCAAATTAGATAAATTTAAAGTTCCGTAGTCTGAAAACGCTTGAATTTAAACACTATCCACTGAATTTGCTACCATAAAACCATTCTAAATTGACAGCAGAGTGTTTGATTTGACAGTATTAACAATAAGTCAAGCAAGCAAGCAAAAATAGGAAATTTATTTATTTTCGGGATACTACTATTTCTTTTATATATTTTAAGGCTTTATCTGTAGATTAGTATCCTTATAATCCCTAAATAAACGTTTATTTGTATATGTAATATAATTTATGACAATAGCATAGGCCAAACTATACTGGCCGACTAGAAAACCTATTTTTAATGGCAACCAGATCGAGAATCTGGCTATACAAGTTTATAATTTTATGGAATTTACGTATATATATATATATATATATATATATATATATATATATATATACTTCATCAATACACGGAGTTGCATATAGTTGTATGTTTGCTGAACATGATTTCAGTACTACAACGGCATAATGTGGATATATCCACTGCTATTGCATCTCACACGGAGGAATCCGTGAAAGCCGCATAAACATATATACGCCATCCGGCGGGAGGTCGGCGAAGCCGCGTTCAGTGTTGCATGCTGCTTTCTGATCTGTCCTTTGCACAGACAGGTGCATATCGGTACCCTGATGAATCTAGTAGAGACGAAACATGTACCTCTGCAGTATCACTGTGGCGGGGAGGGTAAGTTTTGACTTTCTTCTCGGTATGGTGGTACAAGTAGGCCATCATCTCAATGGTGGTAGAATAGGATAAATTGTGTTCTGTAGCAATTTGTTGAAACTGTGCAACCTCTAACATGGAAGGGATATAATTGGAACGAAGTTTACATTTACTGTTCGCATTTTACTTCATCAATACACGGAGTTGCTGTTTGCTGAATATGATTTCAGCACTACAACGGCATAATGTGGATATATCCACTGCTATTGCATCTCACACGACGGAATCCGTGAAAGCCGCATATATATATATATATATATATATATATATATATATATATATATATATATATATATATATATATATATATATATATATATATATATATATATATATATATATATATATATATATATATATATACATATATATATACATATATATATATATATATATATATATATATATATATATATATATATATATACATATATATATATATATATATATATATATATATATATATTATATAATATGAGAGAATTTAATAGAAAACCTATTCGTGTGGAAATGGACTGTCCAAAAGGCTCAAATAATTTTCTTTTTCCATCTTTAAAATATAACTGTAAATGGAATTCTCGGTGTCACTTTTTTTATTCATGGTGTTACTTTCTTGGTTAATGTGCACTATTTCAAGGAAGAACCTTTTGTGATAAGCAGAAAGTCTTTCCTGACTCTCAGTGCCATCCCAGTTAATGTTGTGGTCATGTTCAGCCAGAGCACAAGAAGGTAAACCTCTATTACTGTCACTATGAGTGAGGAAGTGAGTCTGCCTTTGAGGCTTCTGGAAGTCTGGCTTATATAAACTAGTTGACAGTTAGAACAGGGAACCTTATAAACTATGCAGGACGTCTCATTTACCTGTAATGGCGTTTTGGTTTTTTATGAAATTCTCCCATAATATGTAAAAAAAATCAAACAAGCAATTTCTGAACTTTATTTTTCTATTTTTGCTAAATCATTTGCTTGACTACGCCGCTGTTTACGGTATTCGTATTTTCCCCCACTACTTACACCACCCACTACACTTCTCGGTTGACACATGACAGGTGTCACTGGAAAATGATGAAATAGTCAAGTAGGACGTTTGGCTGCTTTCGAACTTTCTAGAATTTTTGCAATTCCATCAAAAATATGCCTATAAATACCATTCAAAAGTACTAATGTTGGGTTTTTTCTCGTTTTTCAAACGTGTACTTTGTTTAATATTCAAACCACATTGCTGAGTTACTTAATAATTATAAATTAGATTAATACCTATTTAATTAATAATTGTAGAGGTGTTCTGAAGAAGAGATAAATAAATTCTCGAAAGCTTAACTGAATCAAAGAAATCCTTACCAAGGCCTACAAATTGAAACAGACTGCATCTCCAATAACCCTAGTTTGGAATATTGTTTCTTGACTAGTCAGTCGCGACTACTTTTCCCTTTATATATATGTATATATATATATATATATATATATATATATATATATATATATATATATATATATATATATATATATATATATATATATATATAAACTACGAATCAAAGTAAAAGGTAAGTTAAATATTGGGATACTGTTCCCCGAAAAAATTAAAATAAATAATGAATTCACAATAAATGTACTGGCAAACAGTCACCGATGTCCCTTTTCCAATTTGCTTAGGAAATTTCTCAAAATTTCTTGTGAAATGTCAATGTGCAATGGCTAAAACAAAAAACCACAAATCATAAAAAAAAATCTACAATAAACTGACAAACCGTCACCAATCTTTATGTTCATTTTGTAAAAAAAAATATGGACAGGAGCAAAAATTCTGCTTGAGAAGAGCTTGCTGAAAAGTTCTTAAAATTTCCTTGAAAATGATATTATTATTAATGACTAAAACAAAAAACTACAAATCGGAATAATAGGTAAGTTAAAAATTGAGATACTATTACCAGAAAACATTAAAATATTAAACGAATCTAAAATAAATTTATTAAGAAATTGTCATCCGTATTTTCTTCCATTTTGTTAAATTAGAATGAATAATTGAAGAACATAAATTCACCTTTTATAGAAATATGGAATAATTATCATTAGTCTATGAATTAATTAACAACTTAATACTTTACTAAACCACGAGTGCCTAATAGAGAATAGTATTTATATTTTTAAAGAAATAAAATACAGTAAACTGTAGACTCCTAAAAATCCAAGAACGTAGTCAATATAATGTGACTTCGGTCATCTGCAATGTCTCTTCGCTACAGGCCAACATAAAGCAAATATGACCATCTAGTATAAGAGAAATAAAAAGCATCACAGGAAAAATCTTTCAGGAAAAATGTTACCGGAAAATCACGTCATACAGTGTGCCTACGTGGCTATATAATGATGTTTATGGGACTTAAGAGGCAGTTTTCCTTTTCTTGCTGGTTTTTATTTTGTACAGGGGTAGAGAACTTCTGGATAAAGTATTGAATTATTTATGAAGAAGTTGAAATTAGATTTGTAGCAGATATGTGTCCACGAACGTTTTCGAAAATCAATTAATTGTTATGCATTGCTTGTCATTTGTTAAGTAACGTATGTCTATATTTCAAAAACTGCAAATTTTTGGAATAGAATATAAAACCTTATTCAAAGTAACTCTTATTTTTAAATATGGTACCATTTTAAGAACAGGGGATTTATATTTTAAAAAAGCTTTTAAAAATTTTTTCAAAATAATATTTAATGTTAATTTTTGATCATCCTATATTTATTTATTATCAAAATCAACTAGTTCGTCAAGGTAGATCCCTTTCTAGAAGAAAACCAGCTCCAATTAAATTAGAAAGCCTTTCATATATGACAAACTGATAGTTATGTTTAGGTTCGTCATGTTTGACATAAAATTTAACAGCTGTAAAAAGATTTAGACTTAGGTATAGGACATTGTACACGCAATATATCTATAATTTTGTGTGGAATTTAAAAATAGAATAACATATAGGACATTTCTTTTAAAATAAGCAAGAAAATATCAACTTCCGGTAAAATTGGAGGCCCCACCATCTTGAAAATTGTAGCTGACGTACCCACAACAACTTTAGCAAACTGTAAATTTTAAAAAAGTTCCAATCTGTTTTCTCGATGCGACATTTCGTGGTGAGACACCCTCTATATATATATATATATATATATATATATATATATATATATATATATATGTATATAATATTCCGAACTAGGGTTATTGGGGATGCAGTCTATAAAATTTTTAAGCCTTGACAACCCTTTTTTCAATTTTCGAGAATTTATTTTTCTTTCCTTCAGGACATATCTACAATATTAATTACAAAGTAAGAATATTAAACTTAACCTATAATTATTAAGAAACTCACCAACGGTATGGTTTGAATATAAAACAAATAGATATGTGAAAAACAGGGGAAAAATCCACTATTAAAATTTTTCAGTTATAGTTAAAAGCATAATATGTTGGGATTGTTAGAATTTGATTAAATTTTCAAAAATCACGAAACAGCAAAACATTTCACTCGACTATTCTCAGTGTCGTTATTTTTTTCATAGCGTTCCATCTCGATTAATATAAACCATTTCGAGAAAGAGTCTTTTATGACATGCAGGAACCCTTTCCAGAATCTCAATGCCATCCCAGGTAATGATGTAACCATAATGAAAGACATGTTCAGCCAGAGCACAAGAGGGCAAACCTCTATTAATATAACTACGATGGGAAGTGAGTCTGCTTTTGAGGCTTCTGGAAGTCTAGCCTATATAAAGTAATTGACAGCTGGAACAAGGATCTTTATACACGATACAGGACGTCTTATTCAGCTAAAAAGGTGTTTTACTTTTAGAGTAAATTTTAGAGACAGTTAATATTTGTCTTCTAGCTATTTTGATATCTGTATGTTTAAAAATATTCATCAATTTGTCCGTGAGACTTTCTATGTGAGGTAGTATATGAAAAAACTGAACTTGTACTGTTATATTTGAAAGAGTGTTGGTTAAACTTAAAGATTGGGTATTCAAAAGAGACGGTTGAGAATGAATTTCATAGATGCTTTTAGCAATTTGATATATATATATATATATATATATATATATATATATATATATATATATATATATATATATATATATGTATATATATATATATATATATATATATATATATATATATATATATATATATATATATATATATATATATATATATACACTGCACGCCAATCACTTTTGCTATGTCTACATAAAAACAAGTAGACTTTCAAAGTTCTGTAGTAAGGAATCATCGCATGACAATTCTGAAAAAAGCATTTAAGACCTCTTTGCGAGTACTTGCAAATAACCTAAAGTTTAAGTCGATTTTTAATTTTTTAAAAGTATTTATCGAAAATAAAAAAATTTTAAAAAAATTTCGACTTTATTAAATTCAGCGCCATTTTTGTAGAATGGTTGTGAGAAAATTTTGAGCAGAGAGTTTTTAGAGTTTTCTAAGAGGTTTAAATTACTGTTTTAAAGTTTGGTCTAAGTTCATTTTTGACCAAATACAGCCATTCTTAAAGAAAAAAATTACTTTTTTTCAATATTTTGTATATTCTTAACTAATCTAAATAGAGAAAAACTTCGAAGAGAAAAAATGCCTATTTTTACATGCGGAATGACCTTCATTTATTCCGAAATGTTTTCCGCGAATTTTATTTTTTAAATTTTTAAATTTTTTTTGATTTTTCAGTTTTTTTAAAAATAAAAACAATAATATGCTCTTTACGACTGTTCACTCAGTATGACACGAACGCGTACACGAAAAAATATTCAATTTATTCCTTTTTTTATGAATAGTTTAGTCGTAAACAGTTAATTCTATGATAAATGATTAAAAATTGGAAATCACGTAGAGAAAAACCAATGTAAAAACATTTGAAAAATTGTCCGAAAATTACATGTTGGTATCATACTGAGTGAACAGTCGTAAACAGCATATTGTCGTTTTTATTTTCAAAAAAATTGAAAAATCAAAAAAAAATCAAAAAATTAAATTTGGGGAAAATATTTCGGAATTAATGGAGGTCATTCTACATGTAAAAACAGACATTTTTTCTCTTTGAAGTTTTTCTGTATCTAGTTCAGTTAAGAATATACAAAAAATTAAAAAAAAAAATCATTTTTTTTTCGTAAGAAGAATCGTATTTTGGTTAAAAATTACCTTAGATCAAATTTTTTAAAAATAATTTAAACCTCTTATAAAACTTTAAAAAACTATCTGATCACAATTTTCTCACAAACTTTTCTACAAAAATGCCGTCGAATTTAATAAAGTCGAAAAAAAAAATTCTTTTTAATTTTTTTTATTCTCGATTAAAATCTTGAAAAAAATTAAAAATCGACTTACATTTTATCATGCGATGATTCTTTACTGAAATACAGAACTTTGAATTTCAACTTGTTTTGGCGTATATATGGCAAAAGTGATTGACGGGCAGTGTATATATATATATATATATATATATATATATATATATATATATATATATATATATATACAGTGCCTTCATTTCAAAACGAACCATCCTTAATAACTTTGTTAAATAGAAAAATTTAAAAAAAAGAAAAAAACACGTCAATTTAGATATACAGGGGGAAGTTTAATTTTGCATTTGTTAAAAGTCTGTCAATCACCTCCTCACCTCCAGCTAACCTCACTTTGATATGTCAAATGGGAACCCCCACCTTGTGACACATCATTGTAAGCAGCATAAAATTGTCTATCCAACCGTATAAAAAAAATTAAATCGGTTGACGTACAAGCGAATAGTGTGCAAAAATGTCTTGTAATAATGCATAATATATCGGCCTCGAACTTTGGTATGTCAAATGATTACCCTATGATGTGATACATCATTTTAAAGGACGTACGATCTGCTATCCAATGATGTCAAAAAAAATTAAGTTAATAGACGTTATAGGCAATTAGGATGCAAAAATGTGTGTTAAATATAAGCAGTTTATTCAGTTTTATTCAGTTGATGAAAATTATTTTATTAAATGTTCAAAATGTGCGCCGTTATTAGCGAGACAATAAAAAAGCCTATTTTGAAATTCCCCACGAACATTGGCAAGGGTTTCTCTGCTAATTCCTCTACATTCCCGAACAATTCGATCTTTTAAATCGTCAATATTTTCAGGTGGGGTTTTATAAACCTTGCTTTTTAAATACCCCCAAAGAAAAAAGTCTAGAGGGGTTAGGTCTGGAGACCGTGCTGGCCATTCAATTGCACCACGTCTGCCAATCCACGTCCCTGGAAAATGTTCATCAAGCCACTCTCGAATTGCCAAAGCGTAGTGCGGGGGAGCTCCATCTTGCTGGAAATGCAAATTATTTTCATTTAGTACCATAACAGCATTTTTATCCACTTGATTTTCTAAAGATTGCACAATGGCAGGGTATATTGTGTTTTCTAAAAGGTTTAAATAAATTTGCCCAGTTAAATTATCTTCCAAAAAAAATGGCCCGATGATTTCATTGCCATAAATTCCTGCCCACACGTTAATTTTTTCGGGATATTGAGTATGCCCTTCTCGGAAAAGGTGCGGATTTTCATTATCCCAGTATCTGCAGTTATGTCTGTTAACCAGTCCATTTAGAAAAAAAGTTGATTCATCACTAAAGCAGATATTCTTAGGTAAATGGGGGTCCTCGTCAATTCGTTGGCACATTAATTCGCAAAATTGAATTCTCCTATCAAAATCGTCTTCTCCGAGTTCTTGAAGAATTTGAATTTTGTAGGGAAAAAACTTATTTTGTTTTAAAACTTTATGCACAGAGCCAGCAGAAATGTTGGTTAAATCTGCGACCTTTGAGATGGATAAAGTTGGATCTATTGCAAACTGTCCTAGTACCTCGATTTGGCATGCTTCATCTACAACCCTTTTCTCAATAGATTTTTTATTACAAACGGATCCCGTTTCTTCAAACTTTCGTACCAATTCGAGTACATATTTATGGCCCACGTTTTTGTCTTGGTGCCTCTCGTTAAATGCTCTGGCGGTTCTACGAGCGCACCGATCTTCAGCTCCATAGAGAAAAATTATTTCTATTCTTTCGGCTAGCGTATACACCATTTATATTCACGTTTCAACTAGGCGTCACAATGACAATTTTAACAATAATAAACAACTGGTGTTTAAAGATCTTAAAAATTTTATTTATTGCAGTGATTTCTTGTACCTATCAGGTACCGCAAAAAATATCATTGAAATAAATACACTAGATTGATTAGACTGCAATGAATTTTGCGATGAATTTTAAAACAGGCTTAGTTTTTTTCTCGCAAATATTTTAACTGTTTATTATTTTAAAAAAATATTTATTTTAAATTTAAAATAATATTTTACTCTATGAAGTAGCCATTTGACATAATAAAGTTTAATGTGATAAGGTGTCTATTATTACCACACATCTTTTCTTACTATTCGCTTGTACATCAACAGATTTTGTTTTTTTTTATTGGCTAAATAGGAGATAGTATGCCCTTTAAAATGATGTATCACACTATAGGGTAATCATTTGACATACTAAAGTTCGAGGCCGATATATTATGCATTATTACAAGACATTTTTGCACACTGTTCGCTTGTACGTCAACCGATTTAATTTTTTTTATACGGTTGGATAGACACTTTTATGCTGCTTACAATGATGTGTCACAAGGTGGGGGTTCCCATTTGACATATCAAAGTGAGGTTAGCTGGAGGTGAGGAGGTGATTGACAGACTTTTAACAAATGCAAAATTAAACTTCCCCCTGTATATCTAAATTGACGTGTTTTTTCTTTTTTTAAATTTTTCTATTTAACAAAGTTATTAAGGATGGTTCGTTTTGAAATGAAGGCACTGTATATATATATATATATATATATATATATATATATATATATATATATATATATATATATATATTCGCTTCGGTGAGATTTCTATAAATGGCCAGTCGAACTTTCTTTCTAAAAAGCAATAGCTTTTCAACAACTCAAAAAAAATATTTTTCTACACCTTTATTGTTTAATAATAATTTTTGTCCAAAAAAAAATTGAAGCCTAAGAAACCTTGAACTACCACCATCAATCTAAACATCCTCTCCTCGGCTGATATCTAGAAATACTAAGTTTTTTCCAAATTTAATTTGACTAACCTAAAAATAGAATTAATATGATAAAAAAACATTTTCAAAGTTAAATAATACTGTGTTTCTAAATTTATCCGCTACAAAAAACTTTACCAAGCTTTTCTTACTAATCTCGCTATAAACAAAGCTGGTCCTGATTGATTTTTGGTCAAAGTGAAACGGACACGAATTAAGGCACTTCGTCTACCCACATCCCGCAAATTCTAAACGCCTCAACTCAGGAAAACAAATTGGACCGAGCTGCTTAGACTGTTTGCGAACAAACTGGTTTTTAATGTCCAAGGGGTTTATTTATACAGCATGTGATGTTTCTCTTTATGGTCCAAAGAATTTGAAAGTTTAATTACCTGGAAATAATTTAGGGTGATTTTTGGATAAATTTTCACGGTAAAATACGTAAATGGGGAGTTTATGTACAGGGGTTGGTGAACTTTGAGTAACTTTGGGGATACTGATGTAAAAAAGACGGATTTGTTTTGATATTTGGCATGATACAGCCATTCATATGGTTTATTTTAGAATGTACTTTATTAAATTTGGGTTAAATTTTGAATACGCTTTAAAACATCTATGTTATTTTGATTTATATATATATATATATATATATATATATATATATATATATATATATATATATATATATATATATATATATATATATACATATGTATGTATGTATCAATATGTTTTTTGTGTATTCTTGTAATACGCTTTAAAAGATCTATGTTATTTTGATTTATATAAATGTATATATGTATATATATATATATATATATATATATATATATATATATATGTATGTATCAATATGTTTTTTGTGTATTCTTAGGATCAGGTTCATAGGTGGATGTTGAAAAAAACAATGTATTGTGACGTCTCTCCTTTTGTTTAAGGCGTTTTCAAAAGTAAGGTGATTGTATGTTAAGTACGATTGGTCTTAAGCGTATGTTTTGTTCATGAATTTTAGGAAAACCAAATATTTTTGGAGGAACAGCATTGTGAATACTTAGATTTTTGACTTATTTTTCAGTCATTTGTTTTGAGTTTAACAGTTTTTTTTTTATGAAAGTATTATTTTTTTTTTTTTGGTATAAGGAAGTTGGGTAACTTTTAATTCTCTTGCAAGTGTATCATCACTAAGTAACAAGTTCATCTTCGCCTCATAATCAACGGTGTTCATATTCACAGTTTTGTTGCTTTTGTCAGGATTTAAAACTGTAATTTGAGGGTTATTTTTTATAAAGGTCTTTGTTTTGCTTAGTTTTTTTTTATTTGTTTTTGAAATTTATTCGCTTCGTAATGATATCTTGTTCTTCAATAGGTTTATCTTTAGTGACAGTTTCAACAAAAGCAATATATTCAGTTACACGTAATTGTTTCCAGTTTGAGACTTCAAGTGAGAAATTTGGACTTAGGGAAAGGACTTCAGCTACGTCAGTCGGTATGTTGGTTCTTGATCTATTTTCTATCCAACTTGGGGTATTATCGTATGTCTAGTTGTTACTTTATTGAATTATTTAATTTTTTTTTGGTGTTTTTGTTTAATTTTATTATTTAACCTCTCATATTTATTCTCCTCGAAAAACAAAAACCTGTAAGATCACACTTACACACTGAATTTTTTGATGTATGAAGTTGTCAAAACACATTGTTTTTTTTTTCAACATATACGTATGAACCTTGCCCAAGAATACACAAAAAAAAAACATATTAAATGGTTCAAGAAAAAAAGAAATATATATATATATATATATATATATATATATATATATATATATATGCATATATTTTTTTCAGTTTTTGATTTTCTTGGGTGTAAAATCCGTTTTATTAATAAAACTGCATATGTTTTATTTGTTATGCATATCTATTGACGTTTCGGTCACACTTGACCTTCTTCAGAATGATTTTTTATAACTATAACAGAAATTTTTTTTTGGCTCTATTATAACATACAATTAATAAGTTAAGTTTAAAACATACCTTATATAAGTTTTTACCGAGGAACACAACATCAACTTCGCTTTTTGTGTCGCATCTTTATTTAAACTGATTTTTATTTTATGGGTTCCGATGGTCAAGGGTTTGGATATTTTTTTTCGCCTTAAGGGTCTTGCCTGACTATTATTTTTTTCTTATTTTTGGAGTGATTTATTTTTGATTCATTTTGTGTATATTTAATTTGTTTGGGGAGTTATTTTAGGATATTGTAATATATTTTGCTTAGGTGTTTTGTATCAGCTTTTGTATTTAGTAGATTTCTTATTTTTTTGAATTGCGATCATTTCATAAAATTCACGTTTTTTGTTATTGTTTTCTGTTTTGACAATTTTTACATTTTCAACATCAAAAGTGTGTTGTTTTTCTGTAATGTGGTTTGTCAATGCGGTCTTATTATGTTTATCGTATTTGTGTCTATTAATCCAGTTTTTAAGATGTTGACTGGTTCGGCCGTTGTAAATTCCATCACAATTTTTACACGGGATCTCATATACTACGTGTGTTTTTTTATCTTTAGGTATTTTGCATTGTAAATTACTAAAATTATTTTTTAATAGATTGTGTCCTTTATGACTAAAATTTTAGGAGGATAACTGTTCAGTAATATAGCTTCTTTTGCTTTTTGCCTTGCTTCGTTTCGGTATTCTGGATCGGATAATTTTATGGCTCGGTCTGCAATTCCTATTACTACCGATTTTTTTTTTGGGATAGAGGATGTTGAAATTTATAATGTAAATATCTAGAAGACCATGTTGCTTTTGTATACCACTGAGTTTTAATGACATTATTTTGGTGGTAAATTGTGAGGTCTAAGAAACTGATTTTATTTTTTTCTTCTTTTTCTATAGTAAATTGTAATTTTTGGTGGTAGGCATTAAACTTATTGAGAATTCCAAAAATTCCAAAAAATCGTGAGAATATCCGATATAATATATATATATATATATATATATATATATATATATATATATATATATATATATATATATATGGCATATTCTTTGTACTTATTATTCAAGGTAAACCTGCACATTCGTCAAATATAATTTTACTACAAAATGTTGAGATAGGTTTAAATTTGAAAAAAACGCCAAACACAATAATTGACAGACATAAATTTTAGTTGATAAAGTTAATAAAGCAAATCCAAAACTCTATTAATCGCCTGAAAGTTCGTTAACAATTTTGAACTCCCGGGAATTTATTGAAATGTAATTGAAGTACATTTACATTGTGGTTTAAATAATGATTGAACAAATCTATAATGACGTCATTATATAATTTGTGGTGTCAATTAATTTAATATTGATCACCGGTTCAATTTGTCCGTTGTTTTATTTAGATTTAAAATGTGCCGGGGGAAACTGGGTTAAATTTATTTTAAAAATTTTCCACCTGGTTAGTTATTTTAAATAAACAGTCTGCTATACAGGGTGATTCAAAAATCGATCACGAAACTTAAGGGGGTGATTCTACTTGACAAAATAAGGGTAGAGCTTCATATAATTTTTTTTCAAAATGTCATTCGTTTTCGAGTTACAAGCCGTCCAAGTTCAAGTTTTTTTTTTTGTTTTTTGAATTACTCGCTTACAGGAAAACCGATTTGACTAATATTTGAAAGATAGGCTAAGTCTTCTGCGCTTCATCATTTTATTAACAATTTACATTGATTGTTTGCCGCTAGAGGGCACTTTACCTAAATTGAAAATTGTTTTTTTGTCATAATTTTTTAGTGTTGACAGCTACGGTAGTTTTTGGCATAATTTCTGAAAGACTGATGCCAGGCCTTTAAAAAAGGTGCTCTTTATTTACATCGCTAAACCCAACGGTTTAGACGTAAATCACCCTTAAAAATTAAGTGGTAAATTTACTTTTCTCATTTCATTACCACCAGCTACCAGGTAAATAGCTATCAAAGTATACTAGAGCTGTCAGTTTAACATCAAATAAATTCGCTTTTTAAACTATTTAATTTATAATCTTAAAATAACTAATAATGGCTAATCACCAATATTCAAATATCGAATATTGTGATATCCATTTTTGTTATGGAAAAGCAAATGGTAATGCAGAGTTGGCAAGAAGATATTATATGGAGAGTTATCCGGAAAGAAATATCCCTCATGCTCAAACATTTTCCAGTGTGCACAGGAGGCTTGCGGAATGTGGTTCCTTTAAAAGTTATAATGGAAATAGGGGAAGACCTAGAACTGCTAGAAACGTGCAACAAGAAGAAAGAGTGCTTGAAATTATTGAAGATAATCCAGGTATTAGTACTAGAAAAATTGGGAATGAAGTGCGGCTCTGTCAGGCTAGTTCATGGAAGATACTAAGAGAAGAACAACTCTACCCGTTTCATTCAAAAAAGGTGCAGGCTCTTTATGACGATGATCGGCCGAGACGGTTGGAAATGTGCAATCAGATCCTAGCTAAGTATGAACACGATAATCGATTAATTGGCGTCATATTATTCACTGACGAAGCTGGTTTCACTCGTGATGGCATAACAAATCTACACAATATCCACACATATGCTTACGAGAACCCAAACAATGTGGTAGAAACGAAACATCAGCGTAGATTTTCACTAAATGTGTGGGCAGGGATAATAGGAGATTACCTTATTGGTCCTCATTTCTTTGATGGCCCATTAACTGGTGACGTATACTTAGATTTTATCCAAAATCGTCTCCCATTGTATCTGGAAGATGTGCCATTGGAAGTAAGGGCCAACATGTGGATCCTCCAAGACGGAGCTCCGCCCCACTTTAGTATACGTGTCCGACAGTATTTGAATGCAACGTATCCTGAGCGATGGATAGGACGAAGTGGACCATTGGCATGGGCAGCGAGGTCACCAGACCTTAATCCTATGGATTTTTTCTTTTGGGGTCATTTGAAACAATTGGTGTACGATATTCCAGTAATCAACGTCGAGGATCTTCGCTTCAGGATAATCGAAAAGTGCCAAATTATTAAAGAAACACCAGAAATTTTTCATCGAGTTAGGCGACATTTTTTGAAGAGTGTTAGGAAATGTATGGAAGAAAATGGGGGACATTTTGAGAATCTTTTTTAGTTTGTTTAGTACTGTTTCATTAATTTTTATCAATTAAATGTATATCGCAATAATCCATAATATGAATATTTACTGATTAGCCATTATTAGTTATTTTAAGATTATAAATTAAATAGTTTAAAAAGCGAATTTATTTGATGTTAAACTGACAGCTCTAGTATACTTTGATAGCTATTTACCTGGTAGCTGGTGGTAATGAAATGAGAAAAGTAAATTTACCACTTAATTTTTAAGGGTGATTTACGTCTAAACCGTTGGGTTTAGCGATATAAATAAAGAGCACCTTTTTTAAAGGCCTGGCATCAGTCTTTCAGAAATTATGCCAAAAACTACTGTAGCTGTCAACACTAAAAAATTATGACAAAAAAAACAATTTTCAATGTAGGTAAAGTGCCCTCTAGCGGCAAACAATCAATGTGAATTGTTACTAAAATGATGAAGCGCAGAAGACTTAGCCTATCTTTCAAATATTGGTCAAATCGGTTTTCCTGTAAGCGAGTAATTCAAAAAACAAAAAATAAAAACTTGAACTTGGACGGCTTGTAACTCGAAAACGAATGACATTTTGAAAAAAAATTATATGAAGCTCTACCCTTATTTTGTCAAGTAGAATCACCCCCTTAAGTTTCGTGATCGATTTTTGAATCACCCTGTATATGAAATATATAGATACAATACTCAATTTTAATGGAAATTATTTGTATTGTTTTATATTTTGAAGATCTTAATTAGGAAAGCGAAAAATTGAGGTTGAATTTTCAACTTTGACATCGAATTTCTCGGAAAATAAAAAACTCACAGATTCCGGGTTTGACATAATTTTTTAAAATGAAAAAACCCAAATTTATGTTAAATTTTAAATCGATAATTTGTTAATAAATGTCAAAAAAAAACAAAAGCCGTAAATTTTGCCGAAAAAAATATATCTCAATAACTAGTGACGCCATCTATTACTTATATTATATGAATCGACAGGTTTTTTAATTCTCTACAACTTTTATTTGAAACATTTTTCGATACAACTAGTCTATTTTCCATGAATACAAGTGTTTCTGACAAAAGGTTTTCGTTCGAGTTGTTAGTCTGACGTTTTATATAAAGAAAAGCATCTTAATTGTGATATGTTGAGCTTTACCTACGAACTTGACATTTAAAACCGAACTGGTCTTCAGTATTGCTAACCTACGTATGAAAATCGGTACATTCGTTCGTAAAAAATGGTATCTTTCGGAAAAAATCGGTGGATCTGCTAGATAGACATTAAATAAAACCTTATATGTTCTATAGAGTTTAATTTTACGTTTAAATTAACAAAAATTTACACATACATGTAAGCAAATAAGTAAAATCTTAATATTTTTGTCATAAATTAAACATTTAATAACCTTATTAATAGCGAAAGTTTTCACGGCTTGTTGAAATCATGGTTCTTGGGTTTAGACCAGGTCAAATTGAAATTATTATCCGACGTTTCACCTACGATTGCACGAGATATCTTTAGGGATCTTTACTCTACGAGATTAGAACACTGATTGACTATCGAGTTTTTTTTTAGAGGAGGAGAAATCTTGCATAGACACCTACACAAAGTGTGTAGATAGTGCCGGATTCCTAACGGCTAAAACCCCCCCTGGACTGAAGGTCCCCATGATCTTATTTCTGTTTACTGTAATGAAGCTATAGTCTACAGAAGTACGCTGTGAGTGTCTATTGGTGTCCGGGCCGTAGCCTTTTTAAACATCCGGTCATCACGCTTTGGTTTTTCCGCTCCAGGTGCCGGTGCACCCATAGCTTCGCACTGCCTTACATATCGCTTGCAATATAAGGTTGATCTTCCTTGTTCGAATGCGTCTTCTCCCCTGTTCCCGTAAAAAAAAATTATCTGGGCTTCGTACGTTCCCTTAGTGTGGTGCCCTTGAGGTCTTCCTTCTGGCTCAGTGGAGAGTTCATTTAATATGACTACTAAAAAATGTAGCGCATACTATGTACGACAAGGATGAAAATCACAACCCATAATTCAATTTTCTGGAGACATAGAGAGCTATTGTGCTCTAATTACATCCTAATTGATGTGATTAACGGTGTACAACTTGAATATAAATCTATTACTACAGTGCCAATGCCATCTAGCGGAGTAAGCCCTGTATTATTGCTCCATTATGTTGGAAATAAACGGGTTAACCCATAGACATATACGTAATAGGCCCTATAGTGCGTTATTGTTTAAGCCAATACAAATTCTAATTGCTTCTGCCTTCTCTCTTGATTAAATCACTCCTCTTCTTTTCTTCTGTTCTTCTTTCTTCTACCTGATATTTCTGTTTGTTCATTTCCTGCTTTCGTTGCCTAGAGTTGCATTCTAGGTCTTTTGTGTTTTCTCACCTCTTCTGGGTTGTAATCAACTGCTTGTCTGTTCAGTAGATTATCATGTTCTTCTGCTTCCTGGAGATTTTTACAATCTTTTGTCTCAATCTAAATCTCCACGTATTTGTTCGTGTGTGACGAACCACCTCAATACTATATTTTCCTGAGCTTCAAGCCTTTTGATATGTGAATCAGCAGCGTAGCCCCACACTGCTAATCCGTAGGTCAATATTGGCCTAAGCACTGTCTTGATTAATGTCAGCTTATTCTGGAAGCTCATTATACTCTTCCTGTTGAGTAATGGGTAGCGCTGTTTTCTCGCGTATTTAAACTTCTTTATTGCTGCAGAGATGTGTTGTCCCCAATACAATCCTCTATCTAACGTCACTTCAAGATATTTGGCTTCTTTACTCCATCTCACATCCTCGTCATCAATATCTGTCATCTCGCCTGGTGGTCTCCTTCTCTTCGTCCGGAAGAGCGCTTGACTTTTTTTGCCGTTTACTGCTATTTTTCAAGAGATGAACCAGTCATTGACTTGGTCCATTTCTTCCTGCAGATGTCTACTTACCATCGTCGGATGAGTAGCCATTATTGCTGTGTCGTCTACGAACAGGACCATGTTCGTATTTCTGGACTTTGGGATATCGTAAGTAAAAATATTATAGAGGTGCAGTGAGAGTAAGGACCTCTGTGGTACTCCTGCCTCTGGTCTTATATGTGTTGAAAATTGTCTTGATTTTCAGAGCAAAATGGCGGTCTCGTCAGTGGTTTACAGTATGTAAGGTAAGACAACACTGTCTATCGGAAAGAGGAGACATTTTGTGAAGGAGTTGAGTTTTTATATTTATTAATAGAACGTCTTATATCTTCAGCGCAATATCCGTTCCCTCTCAGAGCATTAGTCAGTTTTTCTGTTTCTGATTTCAGTGATTGTTCATCGCATATTGAAAATGTCTATGTACCAAAGAGTTTATGACGGATTGTTTTTGGGAAGGATGATGGTGTGACGTTGCATTGATATATCGATTTGTATGTGTTGGTTTGTTATAACTGTACCTCCTACGGACAGTGTTGTCCTACCTTACATACACGAAACTACCTACAAAATTGTCAGATTGCTCCGAAAATGAAACATTCGAATTTAGTAGTAAATTTTAATTTTTACACTAGCTCAGACATTTACGTTACTATTTGGGGATATGGAATAAATCTTTCCTAGAGTTGAATCTTAATATATATTTAGATTAAAATTTCCAATTATTTTAGTTAAAGCGTACTCCCAATGTGTGTCTCATTTACCTTCTAATATATTTTCTTTATAGGAAATATTTGTTTATAGAACATAGGATATTCTAATTTAATCATAGATAAAGGTTTCGAAATTGCACTCTAATGTTATTTTATGCGAACGTCATAAAAAACGTTTACGTACTCGCTACGGTCAAAAGATAGGGCAAACTAATTTCCATTTGCAGTATACACGATAGGGGTTGTCCGTAATGGGCTGCAAAAACTAGCCCTAACGTGCGCTTAGGGTGATCGTACAGCAAAAAATAGCACGGTGATTTCCTGGCTTAATACGAGTTAACTGTGGTTTAGGATAGCCTCTTAATTAGTTTTGTTCTGGAGTGAAATGTTTGCGTAGGATATGGGTCAGTCGTTTTTGCTCCTATTTAGGTTTTCAGAGCTATAATAGACTAATATTTCGGGTTTTTTATGGTCGTGGTAAAGGGGGGTTAGTGGATAGTCCTGTAAGGTTGTCTCCTGAGATTTTTCGGGCTTACGTATGAGAATAGCTGAAATACTGAGTTTTTAAAAATTATATTTCGGCGACCCTTACAAATTACAAAATATTACCTCGGAGTATAATTCATAGAAAATAGACTTTCGTCAGTAGCAAAAATGTAACATTGGCTTTTTTGCTGGAATGTGTTCATTTCGGCATTCTATGAAATATATTTTCGGAATATTTTTCCATTTTAGTCAGTATCATCCACATTAAAAGTTTATGATGATTTTTTATGCCCTGTATGTATATTAAAAAAGAGACACTTAATATATTTCTTAGCTAAATCAAAACGAAACAATGCCACACTTGATTTAAAGAAGAAATTACATTGGCAAGCTAAATTTAAATAGCAATAGCTTTTAATGTACATATAATAACAGGAAATGTACCTTTTACTACGTGTAAAATGACACGGTATCACATAAACATATTGCATATTTCCTGATTGTAACCCATTTGAAACAAGGAGTAATGTCTTTAATCAGAAAAGTAAATGTAGCTAGAAATGGAACGAATTTTCTTATAAAGATAATATTTCCTAAAATTAGAAGTGCTTTTATGAGAGCGATAATCTTGGGTTCATGGTTAATTTAAAGGATCGTTTATTGTCATGATGATCCGTAAAGATTATTATGATTTTGAGAAATAATCAATACAGGAAATATTATACAGTTTCTGATAAATTCATACAGTAAAATCTGCTTAAGACTATTCTGAAGAGGTCCAGCAAAAAAGTCGTTTTAAGCAAAAAAGCGTATTAAGCGGGCAAGGAAAAGAAAAGGAGAACATACAGGGTGAGTCAACGATTGGATGAAGTAAGTTTGTGCCTTTTCGTTGAAATTAACAAAGAAACTATATTTATTGTGTGATACAGTTTACTTTTACGCAGATTTTAAAAATATTTAGGACTCTACAGGGTGAGCCAAAAAACTAGGACAGCATAAAGTTGTATTTTTTAAAATAGAACACTCTATATACGAATCGTATTTTCGATTTAGCTTATAATTTTAAATCTTTTTTATTAAAGGTTTACTATAACAAAACTTTATAGTTTCTGAGATAATTAAGTTTAAAGAAAAAAAGTCACATTTTCAAGCATCAATTCAATCCTAAATAACGTTTTCAATTTTGTGACAAATATATTCAAATTTGGAATTTAGCAAGGCCAAGGACAAGTTAATATAATTTTTACCTAATATTTGCAATAAAAGCTACAGGGTGTTGAACACATCGGCTCAAATTTGAACAAGTTTAAATGAATAAATATCTCTTTTTTAAATGGTACACCCTATATATTTTCATGTTATTTAATAGAGTAATAAAAACCCTAAAAGTTTTGTTCAATATATCCTATACCTATTTATAATAGTTTTTGAGATATTTCAGTTTTTCTTATTTTCCATACTTTTTTACAGAAATAGTCTTCATTATCATAGTAGCCATGGCAAAAACAATGTAAAAGAACATTTTTCTGTGTGTCAAATTTATAACCGCAATCGCTTCTTTTGGTTTTTATGTAGTGTAGTTTGGTTTTTTTTGCATTCATCTTATATTGTAAAATGAATTTTCCAAAGAATGAGTTAATAGATATGATTTATACAATTGGAGAGGCTCAAAAAAATTGCCTTCTTGCTCAAAGAATTTACAAAATGAAGTATCCTGATCGACGCCAGCCTAATACCCATACTTTTCAAAACTTAATGCAAAGATTTGATTCTTCTGGTACTGTTGATTATCCAAAACGTAAAGTGGTCAACAAACCAGTAACTAATGAAGAAAAAAGAACTACAAGTATTGTTAAATGTTCAGGAAAATCCTTATATTGATAGCCGTCAGTTAGCAGCATTATGTGAAACATCACAATCCACCGCTAATCGTACTACCAAGAAATATAGGTATCATCCATATCACATGGAATTACACCAAGAATTGCATGGACAGGATTTTGAAAGTCGTGTAAACTTTTGTCGTACAATAAATGCGGAGATTCAATTAAATCCAAATTTATTATGCAAGGTAATGTTTAGTGATGAAGCTACTTTTAGAAGTAACGGTGCCGTAAATAGACGCAACATGCATTATTATGCCACAGAAAACCCATTTTGGATTAGAGAGGTGCAACATCAAAACCACTGGTCATTAAATGTTTGGTGTGGTATTCATCATAATCGAATTATTGGACCCCACTTTTTTAATGAACCACTAAATGGCCATAGTTACCTGAACTTTCTACAAGAAGAACTACCCCAACTGCTTCAAGGTCTCGATAGGGATGAGCTCGACAATATGTGGTTCCAGCACGATGGTGCGCCTCCGCATTACCATCGTGAAGTTCGTGCGTTTCGATATCCGCAAAAATGGATTGGACGTGGGGGTTTCATTGAGTGGCCACCAAGGTCTTGCGGCATCACTCCATTAGATTTCTTCCTATGGGGTTATATTAAAAATAAGGTGTATGTTAATCCACCAACAAAAGTGGAAGATATGCGAAACAGGATTAGGGATACCTGTAGAACAATAACGCCACTAATTTTGTCCAGGGTCCAAGAAAATCTGCAAAAAAGACTAAATTTGTGCATTGCACAAGAGGGTCGTTTATTCGAACACTTATTAAAAAGAAATAATTAATCTCAGTATTTAATAGGTAATTTTTTTGTTTCAATTTAGTACATAAGTAAATATGTATTTGCCTTGTCGTTATTGTTGTGTTAATTTTTTCACATTATGTTTAATTAAACTATTGCCGTTGTAATATAACGAATAATGTATTTCATCATATTTAACCACATTCTGTTTGTTTCTGTAGTTTCTTTTTATTATTTTACATGGCTACTATGATAATGAAAACTATTTCTGTAAAAAAGTATGGAAAATAAGAAAAACTGAAATATCTCAAAAACTATTATAAATAGGTATAGGATATATTGAACAAAACTTTTAGGGTTTTTATTACTCTATTAAATAACATGAAAATATACAGGGTGTACCATTTAAAAAAAAAAGATATTTATTCATTTAAACTTGTTCAAATTTGAGCCGATGTGTTCAACACCCTGTAGCTTTTCTTGCAAATATTAGGTAAAAATTATGTTAACTTGTCCTTGGCCTTGCTAAATTCCAAATTTGAATATATTTGTCACAAAATTGAGAACGTTATTTAGGATTGAATTGATGCTTGAAATCGTGACTTTTTTTCTTTTAACTTAATTATCTCAGAAACTATAAAGTTTTGTTATAGTAAACCCTTAATAAAAAAGATTTAAAATTATAAGCTAAATCGAAAATACGATTCGTATATAGGGTGTTCTATTTAAAAAAATACAACTTTATGCTGTCCTAGTTTTTTGGCTCACCCTGTAGAGTCCTAAATATTTTTAAAATCTGCGTAAAAATAAACTGTATCAAACAATAAATATAGTTTCTTTGTAAATTTCACCGAAAAGGCACAAACTTACTTCATCCAATCGTTGACTCACCCTGTACATAGAGAGATTTATTCATCCTATACGGTAAGGAATATTGCGGCCAAAATAAGTATTTTTTTGAATATAATTGCATATTTGGATTCTCCGATCAAAATAAGTGCCTATTTTAATAAGGTTTATAGTACCTAAACCTTAGGGGTATTTAAATAATTTGAATTTTGACAAAATCTAACCTAATTTTCATGTTTCAAAACAATTCAAGTATTTTAGTTATGTACTCGAAATTTACCGAGAAGTGTAACAATAAATCATATTTGCTATATTATACAGGGTTTCCAAAAATTAAAACTAATCAAATAAGAAATTTAAGTGGCTATAACTTGATTAATTTAAATAGAATGCTATACTTTTTACCTTACCAGAAAATTTACCTTTTAAATAGCTATCGAATGGTGTAAAGGTGATATATAGCTAAGTCTTCGCGTTTTCACAGAATACTTCAAATAATCGTTTACTGCACCATTTTGTGTTTTTTGAATAGGTGTTCTAATGTATCTAGTTGCCTATGACATTTTGAAATGACAGGTAATTTACAACTATAAGAATAATAATGAAAAATATTATCACAAATGTTCAAAAACTCGGAACGCAATTTTTAGTCATCTAACAGGCTATAATAGCAGTAATGGTAATAACATATTGACGATAGCAAAAAACAGAAGCAATATATTTATAGTGGATTTTCGAAATGTCGACCATTCATTTCCAAACACTTACATATTCTTTTTTCGAAACCCCTGCTAACTCTGGACAATATTTGCGGGGTTACAGTTTGAAAAGCGTCTCTTATGCATATTTTCATATTTTGTGGTGTTGTCGGGGGCGCATAATAGACAATTTCTTTTATGTATCCCCATGAAAAGAAATCTGGTGGAGTTAAGTCCGGAGATCTCGGGGACCAATTTTGAAATCCGTCTCTCCCAATCCACCTGTTTCAAAAGTTGACATTTAAAAATTGCCAAACCTCTATCCAGTTGTCAGTTTGTCAGGATTAATTGCTTCCTATGCCGCTGTAATGCTCAGTATTGTGTCATGCGCATTCAGGAGTTTTTTGAAATTTTTAATATTTCGATAATTTTGATTTTCTCAATATAACTTCAAAATGCAAAATATTGCAACAAGAATATATGAAATCAAAAACAATTCAAGAAAGAGTTTGTTGTTCAAATGCAAATAGCAAAAATATTTGGTTTCTAAAAATTGATATGTGATATGATCATGAACTAGAAAAATGACGGGTTTATAAAGGAAAAAGTTCCAAAGATAGTTCACCAATTCCTGAAGGATAATATAATAAAGCATGCATGTTTCATATAATAAGAGGTGGCTTGAAATAGAAAAAATTGGAAACAAATTAGTATATCCAAAGTTCAAAGATGTGAGAGAAGAAAAAGAAGATGAAGATGACTACCACGACGATGATGATGTAGAACAAGAAGAAGAAAAGAAAGAAAGATTGGGAAGAAGTGAAACAAGAAGCACAAAAGAAGCGTAAGAAGAAAAACTAATATAAAATCTGGCAAACGAATTGTTCAACGAATTTTATACCGGTTCACGTTTATAATAAAGATATTTTTCGACTTGCATGTAGTAGATATCGACAACTTAGCAGAGTAACTCCAATCGCCAAGTTACCTGCGGTTTTTTTTAGGTTGCAGGAAAGCAAATAAATTGCAAGGTTTCCAGATACTTTATTCCTTATTTGCCAGGTAGTTACAATGCAAATATATTATTAAAGCACTATAAAAATAACAAATTTTGTTTGAATGATCGCAATATTGTAAAAGGTAAAAAGTTGTTTAAGACAACCTGTATACCTAGAACGATTGAGATTGCTCCTCGAGTTTATCGGTATCTGTACAGGGTGAGTCAACGATTGATGAAGTACGTTTGTGCCTTTTCGGTGAAATTAACAAAGAAATTATATTTATTGTTTGATACAGTTTATTTTTACGCAGATTTTAAAAATATTTAAGACTCTACAGGGTGAGCCAAAAAACTAGGACAGCATAAAGTTGTATTTTTTTAAATAGAATACCCTATATACGAATCGTATTTTCGATTTAACTTATAATTTTAAATCTTTTTTATTAAGGGTTTACAACAATAACAAAACTTTATAGTTTCTGAGATAATTAAGTTTAAAGAAAAAAAGTCACATTTTCAAGTATCAATTCAATCCTAAATAACGTTTTCAATTTTGTAACAAATATGTTCAAATTTGGAATCTAGCAAGGCCAAGGACAAGTTAACATAATTTTTACCTAATATTTGCAATAAAAGCTACAGGGTGTTGAACACATCGGCTCAAATTTGAACAAGTTTAAATGAATAACTATCTTTTTTCTTAAATAGTACACCCTGTATATTTTCATGTTATTTAATAGAGTAATAAAAACCCTAAAAGTTTTGTTCAATATATCCTATACCTATTTATAATAGTTTTTGAAATATTTCAGTTTTTCTTATTTTCCATACTTTTTTACAGAAATAGTCTTCATTATCATAGTAGCCATGTAAAATAATAAAAAGAAACTATAGAAACAAACAGAATGTGGTTAAATATGATGAAATACATTATTCGTTATATTACAATGGCAATAGTTTAATTAAACCTAATGTGAAAAAATTAACACAACAATAACGACAAGGCAAATACATATTTACTTTTATACTAAATTGAAACAAAAAAATTACCTATTAAATACGGAGATTAATTATTTCTTTTTAATAAGTGTTCGAATAAACGACCCTCTTGTGCAATGTACAAATTTAGTCTTTTGTCGGACCCTGGACAAAATTAGTGGCGTTATTGTTCTACAGGTATCCCTAATCCTGTTTTGCATATCTTCCACTGTTGGTGGATTAACATACACCTTATTTTTAATATAACCCCATAGGAAGAAATCTAATGGGGTGATGTCGCAAGACCTTGGTGGCCACTCAATGAAATCCCCACGTCCAATCCATTTTTGCGGATATCGTTGGTCCAAAAACGCACGAACTTCACAATGGTAATGCGGAGGCGCAAGCAGTTGGGGTAGTTCTTCTTGTAGAAAGTTCAGGTAACTATGGCCATTTAGTGGTTCATTAAAAAATTGGGGTTCAATAATTCGATTATGATGAATACCACACCAAACATATAATGACCAGTGGTTTTGATGTTGCACCTCTCTAACCCAAAATGGGTTTTCTGTAGCATAATAATGCATGTTGCGTCTATTTACGGCACCGTTACTTCTAAAAGTAGCTTCATCACTAAACATTACCTTGCATAATAAATTCGGATTTAATTGACTCTCCGCATTTATTGTACGACAAAAGTTTACACGACTTTCAAAATCCTGTCCATGCAATTCTTGGTGTAATTCCATGTGATATGGATGATACCTATATTTCTTGGTAGTACGATTAGCGGTGGATTGTGATGTTTCACATAATGCTGCTAACTGACGGCTACCAGTATAAGGATTTTCCTGAATATTTAACAATAGTTGTAGTTCTTTTTCTTCATTAGTTACTGATTTGTTGACCACTTTACGTTTTGGATAATCAACAGTACCAGAAGAATCAAATCTTAGCATTAAGTTTTGAAAAGTATGGGTATGAGGCTGGCGTCGATCAGGATACTTCATTTTGTAAATTCTTTGAGCAAGAAGGCAATTTTTTTGAGCCTCTCCTATTGTATAAATCATATCTATTAACTCATTCTTTGGAAAATTCATTTTACAATATAAGATGAATGCAAAAAAAAAACCAAACTACACTACATAAAAACCAAAAGAAGCGATTGCGGTTATAAATTTGACACACAGAAAAATGTTCTTGTACATTGTTTTTGCCATGGCTACTATGATAATGAAGACTATTTCTGTAAAAAAGTATGGAAAATAAGAAAAACTGAAATATCTCAAAAACTATTATAAATAGGTATAGGATATATTGAACAAAACTTTTAGGGTTTTTATTACTCTATTAAATAACATGAAAATATACAGGATGTACCATTTAAAAAAAAAGATATTTATTCATTTAAACTTGTTCAAATTTGAGCCGATGTGTTCAACACCCTGTAGCTTTTATTGCAAATATTAGGTAAAAATTATGTTAACTTGTCCTTGGCCTTGCGAAATTCCAAATTTGAATATATTTGTCACAAAATTGAAAACGTTATTTAGGATTGAATTGATGCTTGAAAATGTGACTTTTTTTCTTTAAACTTAATTATCTCAGAAACTATAAAGTTTTGTTATAGTAAACCCTTAATAAAAAATATTTAAAATTATAAGCTAAATCGAAAATACGATTCGTATATAGGGTGTTCTATTTAAAAAAATACAACTTTATGCTGTCCTAGTTTTTTGGCTCACCCTGTAGAGTCCTAAATATTTTTAAAATCTGCGTAAAAATAAACTGTATCAAACAATAAATATAGTTTCTTTGTTAATTTCACCGAAAAGACACAAACCTAATTCATCCAATCGTTGACTCACCCTGTACATATATGAAATGATTTAAATAGAAATTTTACCTGATATAAAACATTTTGAATAAATTGTTTATCAAGTCTTACAATTAATAAATAGTACTCGGTTTATTTCTATTTTACCAATATCTCAAATTATTACCTTCTTTCGCAAAATTGATCAGAAAAAGCAAAGGAATTTTTAAAACCATCCAACCAAATTGTCCAGATATTCTTTCTATATTTACATCAAATTTTATTATTTATTAGAATATCTGTTTAAACTACGAAAATAAATAAAATATATAGAAATATTTACCGGCATAGTTTTAATTTCATCAATTTTTCTCCTTAAAGCCATTAAAGCAAAAGTTGGACAGTATATTGACTACAAATTTCATTCCGAATCTCTCTCTATACGCGTTTGAAACAACTAGTGCTCCTATCAGTGAAAATGTAATGAACCAAGCGCAAAATTCACAGAAAACAACTATCTATATAAAATTCCTAACTCCCCATACCATCATAATGTTATAGCTGCAGATATTATCGATGTCAGACTGTAACTATCAATAGTCAAACGATATCCTTGTCGATGAGAATTTTGGCATTTCATTTAATATTTATAATATGGGTTTTACGGAATTATTTCCGAAGTTGATTATCAATTGTCACTGGATAAAAAGATAAAATTTAAAGAAAAACTAACAACGTCAATAACTGCTACGGAGCCTTAACAAAATGCATGTCTGACATGCGTTTTAATTTTCATTTTCTGTTTATTTTATTTATTTTTCTACGATCGATTTACTCTTGGTATTCTATTCATGAAACGCACAGAAATATTTCGATGTCAACGTTATTCAGTTCCAAGTTTTTGTTCCTGCTTTCACAAGATGCAAAATACGACATGCAAAACTGCCCTTAAAAATTCTCCGTTATAGAATTTCAAAGGAAAGAAAACTAGAGACCAGAGCCAGAGTCAAGCACCAGTTTGGGCCCTGTTTGTTAAAGTTAAGGGCTCTCGATTTCTTTCCCTCTTCGATGATAGCATTAAAGAACCAACAAACTTGACTCAACCCTTCAATTACCAATGCTATAATGGGGTGCAATGTATACAGGATCTAAAACATTGGCGTAGGAATTTGATTTAAAAATGTACTACGGCTTTTTAGTAGTCAGTTTTATTTTTGAATTTTTAGTAGTATTTTCTTTTGTTCTTGCTGCAAATATCGCTCTGGTCCTCTCTCCATAAACTATTTGTACATATATTTTTCATATTCTCTGCCTGAAAGGAGAATTACATATACAGGGTGATTCAAAAATCGATCACGAAACTTAAGGGGGTGATTCTACTTGACAAAATAAGGGTAGAGCTTCATATAATTTTTTTTCAAAATGTCATTCGTTTTCGAGTTACAAGCCGTCCAAGTTCAAGTTTTTATTTTTTGTTTTTTGAATTACTCGCTTACAGGAAAACCGATTTGACTAATATTTGAAAGATAGGCTAAGTCTTCTGCGCTTCATCATTTTAGTAACAATTCACATTGATTGTTTGCCGCTAGAGGGCACTTTACCTACATTGAAAATTGTTTTTTTGTCATAATTTTTTAGTGTTGACAGCTACAGTAGTTTTTGGCATAATTTCTGAAAGACTGATGCCAGGCCTTTAAAAAAGGTGCTCTTTATTTACATCGCTAAACCCAACGGTTTAGACGTAAATCACCCTTAAAAATTAAGTGGTAAATTTACTTTTCTCATTTCATTACCACCAGCTACCAGGTAAATAGCTATCAAAGTATACTAGAGCTGTCAGTTTAACATCAAATAAATTCGCTTTTTAAACTATTTAATTTATAATCTTAAAATAACTAATAATGGCTAATCACCAATATTCAAATATCGAATATTGTGATATCCATTTTTGTTATGGAAAAGCAAATGGTAATGCAGAGTTGGCAAGAAGATATTATATGGAGAGTTATCCGGAAAGAAATATCCCTCATGCTCAAACATTTTCCAATGTGCACAGGAGGCTTGCGGAATGTGGTTCCTTTAAAAGTTATAATGGAAATAGGGTAAGACCCAGAACTGCTAGAAACGTGCAACAAGAAGAAAGAGTGCTTGAAATTATTGAAGATAATCCAGGTATTAGTACTAGAAAAATTGGGAATGAAGTGCGGCTCTGTCAGGCTAGTTCATGGAGGATACTAAGAGAAGAACAACTCTACCCGTTTCATTCAAAAAAGGTGCAGGCTCTTTATGACGATGATCGGCCGAGACGGTTGGAAATGTGCAATCAGATCCTAGCTAAGTATGAACACGATAATCGATTAATTGGCGTCATATTATTCACTGACGAAGCTAGTTTCACTCGTGATGGCATAACAAATCTACACAACATCCACACATATGCTTACGAGAACCCAAACAATGTGGTAGAAACGAAACATCAGCGTAGATTTTCACTAAATGTGTGGGCAGGGATAATAGGAGATTACCTTATTGGTCCTCATTTCTTTGATGGCCCATTAACTGGTGACGTATACTTAGATTTTATCCAAAATCGTCTCCCATTGTATCTGGAAGATGTGCCATTGGAAGTAAGGGCCAACATGTGGATCCTCCAAGACGGAGCTCCGCCCCACTTTAGTATACGTGTCCGACAGTATTTGAATGCAACGTATCCTGAGCGATGGATAGGACGAAGTGGACCATTGGCATGGGCAGCAAGGTCACCAGACCTTAATCCTATGGATTTTTTCTTTTGGGGTCATTTGAAACAATTGGTGTACGATATTCCAGTAATCAACGTCGAGGATCTTCGCTTCAGGATAATCGAAAAGTGCCAAATTATTAAAGAAACACCAGGAATTTTTCATCGAGTTAGGCGACATTTTTTGAAGAGTGTTAGGAAATGTATGCAAGAAAATGGGGGACATTTTGAGAATCTTTTTTAGTTTGTTTAGTACTGTTTCATTAATTTTTATCAATTAAATGTATATCGCAATAATCCATAATATGAATATTTACTGATTAGCCATTATTAGTTATTTTAAGATTATAAATTAAATAGTTTAAAAAGCGAATTTATTTGATGTTAAACTGACAGCTCTAGTATACTTTGATAGCTATTTACCTGGTAGCTGGTGGTAATGAAATGAGAAAAGTAAATTTACCACTTAATTTTTAAGGGTGATTTACGTCTAAACCGTTGGGTTTAGCGATGTAAATAAAGAGCACCTTTTTTAAAGGCCTGGCATCAGTCTTTCAGAAATTATGCCAAAAACTACTGTAGCTGTCAACACTAAAAAATTATGACAAAAAAACAATTTTCAATGTAGGTAAAGTGCCCTCTAGCGGCAAACAATCAATGTGAATTGTTACTAAAATGATGAAGCGCAGAAGACTTAGCCTATCTTTTAAATATTAGTCAAATCGGTTTTCCTGTAAGCGAGTAATTCAAAAAACAAAAAATAAAAACTTGAACTTGGACGGCTTGTAACTCGAAAACGAATGACATTTTGAAAAAAAATTATATGAAGCTCTACCCTTATTTTGTCAAGTAGAATCACCCCCTTAAGTTTCCTGATCGATTTTTGAATCACCCTGTATAACAAACTATTTAAATACGGCAGAAAGATTTCTTTATTTCTTAATGAAATTTTGATTGTTTAAAAATTTTGACAACTGGCGATATTTTTCAGTCTGACATCGAAGTTGGTAGACAGCAGGTGTAATATCCTGCCGACATACCTTGAAATTTATAGTTCATATATCAGTTATGTTCTGCTAATGTTGCTTTTGGTCCGATACAGCTCCACTGATGAGATCATGAGGTGATCGAAACGCGCATAGAGAGAGGACCAGAGCAATATTTGCAGGAAATAAACTGTTTGTACATATATTTTTCATATTCTCTGCCTGAAAAGAGAATTATATATATGTAACAAACTATATCAGTAATTTTCGCGAACTGAGCAATAACGATGATGGTTCTTGGAAGTAAAAAGAACATCAGTCCGCGCGATTGTACAACGAACTAGTATAAGATCTCGTGATGCCCAACTGATTAGCACGTTTAAGGAAAAATTAAAATTGTATCGAAAGAAATAGTGCAATTTATGATTTATTAATTTAATTTAGTACAAAAATAGTATAACATAAAAGGAATGAAATGATGTAATACTTTAAAATGCTATAATAATTATAAGTAGTGAAATAGGATATATTTAGTACCGAAGTAGACGTCTGAGATACGCGGATTTATTAACATTGGAGTAGCTCCCTCTGTGAATTCTTTGATACACCCACCTCTTAGTAGAGCATACTATGTGACATCTCATCAGTCTAACATGTATTTCCAACTTAATATGCGGATTCTGGAAGAAATATCTCATATTTGTATAAGTTGTTCTAGCCTACTCCGTGCATGATTTGATATCTATGTCAAGATCCAAAATATTGTCTATCCAACATTCCAAGTATCTGAACTTTTTAAATTATACTATTTGTCCTTCTATTGTTATTAGTATTGAATTTAAGCTTAGCCATAGTTAATCTAATTGAATTCGTTTTGTTAAGCGGTTTAATTTGTTACCACATGGAAATATTTTCTGAAACAGCAATTTTTTCCAGACTATACAAATCGGAATCCACGATTCAACATTTTGATTTTTTCGAAATTTTGTACAGCTTATAACAAATACGACATTACAGCGAACACAATGATGCCAGATTTGTCAAAATTGTTCTACTAATTAGAGACAAAAAGAAAAAATAGATAAAACTGAAAATATTTCTTTACAGTGTATTATTTCTATATTAGAATATAGGTTACTTTTTGATTAATAACTCCCTAAATAATACTTCGTTTATTTTTTCTTGAAGAACGTATTCTAAACTAAGATTTTTCAAAGGATAATGTATTTCATTGGACAACTAAAATAATTCAGTAAATAATTAACATCAAGTCTAATATTTTGTTGGATATTCTTTGTTCTAAATAACAGCCCTATATTTTTTAGGCATTCAGCAAACTAAATCTTGACATTGGGCTCCGTCATATAGTCCTCCACCCCATAATTTAATATTTCCCCCATCCCCCCACAAAATTTTAAGTTAGTTATGGTATACGTTGGGTTTCGCTACACCACAATACCACTTCGAGTCATAAAAATCCAGTTGATATGTTTCATATCGAATAATGCTTATTTTAGCCATGCGAATAGAAGCATCATACACTTTTTTGCTAGCTTTTTTTCGTGGGTCATTTTTATGGATCCCAGCGATTCCATGGTTTAAAAGCACCAAAAATCTTCTCTTTTTTACTAATAGCTTACGTGTTCTACTATTTTATCGTAACTCTAATCACGCTGTCTCAAAATAGATAGTATCTTACTAAAAGGAGTGTCAACACTTTTTCTTCTATCTATTGCAGAAGTTCTTAAAACAAATCAATTCAAAGCACTGAAAGTATAGAGAAAAAACTAAGTTTAAGTGACATACTTATACCTAAATTTTTTCACATAATACTTAGGGCATTAGTAAAGCATATGCCAAAGTCTCGACAGTGTACAGAAGATGTCAACACAATTCTAGTTTTCATCTAATTTTTTGATGAATTTCTCGAAATAAATGTAAATTACTTTTTTTAAATAATTATCTAAAGCATTTAAAAAAATTTTGCACTAAACTGACACTGGTCAAAATTACAAATTACAAAACTTCATTAAAATATTACAAAATTACAAAACTTCATTAAAATATATGTCTATCAAAAATTTACAGTCTAAAAAGTACTGGGTACCCTTTTTTCGCTCAGTTTATCTGTTATTAATCACTAGGATTATTTTGATGCTTTCTGTATACTCCTAAGAGTTTGAAATATTCTTAGCGGATTCCTTGTATGAAATTAACCTGATTAAATTTTTTGGAACAATTAAAAAACGTGTCTTAAATGCATTAAAATAACATTTTTATTTCTTCATTCATAGATGGGTAGAGGTAAAAAATGTTACCCTCTATTTAAATTTTTCCGCAGTCGAGTAAAAATAACGAAATCATGAAACAGATTTCAGGTGGAGGCGAAAAAACTAAAACAGCAACGCGCTACTTCAAGTGATTTTGAAAGTTAGCTTGCTGCGCCTATGGCTATAAATAAAATTAAGTTTTGGGCATGGATATCGTTAGCAATTTTCTTTAGAAACCAAAACACGACTGAAAGTGAAAGTAAAGGGACAAACGTACTTGAAATTTTCAAACGAAAGACAAACTATGGTTAAAGCAAACAAATTTAAAATTTGATATAAAGGGAAATTTTAATCATTTCAAATTATGCACCGTTCCATAAATTAATAAAAATGACTAAATATAATAGTTTAGAAACTCGCAAAAATATCTTTATTTTATACACACTGACACTCACCCACACAAAAAATATTTGATGTTAGTTTCCGACTATTCTTTTTCTGTAGAATACTGTTAATAATTTAAACAACACTTTTTCGCTTGTTCTATTATTATAATTTGTTTTAATTCATCATTATAAGTAGACTATATAGATGAATTTTAGGTGATCTAAACAATAATTTAGAAGAGAAGCGAAAGAGCAATAAAGTTTTACAGTTTGCAGAACGTGTACAGACAACATATTTTGTTTGAAACAATTAATAGAAAGAAGATCAACGACGAATCAGGAACTTCACCTGATATTTATAGATCCACATAAAGTTTAGGATCATAGTCCTCACTGTAAAACTATGAAAAACATTACAGAAAACCAACATATTCCTGTCATTAAACCAAGCTCTAAAAAACTTTGATAGTAGATTATCCTCACAAGTAAAAGTGGGTAACAAAGGTCTGTAGCAGAGTTTCTGCGTAGCTCATTTCAATATCCATTTAGCAAATGTTTGAAGAAAAGTGACAAAGGAACGGCAATCTACACTAGAAAGATCTGCTTATATACGCGCTAGTTTATCGATGACCAGGTAATCATAACTAACGACAAGGATGATCTAGATATGGCAAAGGAACTGCAAGAAAAATATCAAAAATGAAGTTTCGAACATAGTACACAGAAGATGAAATACTTACCAATCGAAACACAAATTTCAAACCTACAGCTAGAAAAGAATATGATAGAAATAAATGTGTTCTGCAGATTCTTGAGTGTAATTTTGGACACAACCAGAATGGATAACACCTGGTTAAATTGGATACTGTGGAGTGGTAATATAAAAGGAAACAAACTTTAATATATATTAAACTTTAGTTAAAACTAGTCTACTGTTTGTGGCTTAAACATAGCATATTACTGAGAACAAAAAAAAGAAAGAAAGAAGAAACCCGAAGCAGTCACGAAAGACGTATTTAAAGGGACACTGGGTGTACTCAGGAAAGAGAGCATGTTAAATAGATTAAAAGCAAGGCAAGAATCGGAAACAGAGGAAACAATATCAACAAATATTCAAAGAAAATGTGATATAGTGCGGATATGAATGACGAACGAATAACAAAACAAAGACCTGGAAATGACAAGAAAGATAATTGTTTCCCGAAAATGATTTTTTATTATTTTATTGTTAATATACCGGCATAGTCTAGTCAGTAAAGAGTTTATTGTAAAGAATACAAGAATAAGACAACTAATTTTTGAACCTTACATATAAAAAATTTTAAAAAAAGTTTTTTTTATTACCTAACTACCTTACCCTTTAAGATTTAGCTCTAGGTTTTTGTCCTTAATTTTCCTATATAAATATTTATTTGTAGACCTATATAGATAGATAGTCTCTATTTATTCCAATAAGTATCACTTACAAAAAAACCATAAGGGCAATATCAAATTGCTAAGGAACACAATTTATCCTATTCCACCACCATCGAGATGATGACCTACCTGTACCACCATACCGAGAAGAAAGTCAAAACTTACCCTCCCCGCCAGAGTGATACGGCAGAGGTACATGTTTCGTCTCTACTAGACTCATCAGGGTACCGACATGCACCTGGCTGTGCAAAGGACAGATCGGAAGGATGCATGCAAATACAGAACGCGGCTTCGCCGACCTCCCGCCAGATAGCTTATATATGTTTATGCCGCTTTCACGGATTCCTTCGTGTAAGATGCAATAGCAGTGGATATATCCACATTATGCCGTTGTAGTGCCGAAATCACATTCAGCGAACGTACAACTGTATGCAGCTCCGTGTATGAATGAAGTAAAAAGCGAACAGTAAGTGCAAACTTCATTCCAACCATATCCTTTCCGTGTTAGAGGTTGCACAGTTGAAAACAAATTGCTAAGTAACATAATTTATCCTATTCCACCATCATCTAGATGATAGCCTACCTGTACCACCATACCGAGAAGAAAGTCAAAACTTACCCTCCCCGCCATAGTGATACGGCAAAGCACAGCCAGGTGCATGTCGGTACCCTGATGAGTCTAGTAGAGACGAAACATGTACCTCTGCCGTATCACTGTAGCGAGGAGGGTAAGTTTTGACTTTCTTCTCAGTATAGTGGTACAGGTAGGCCATCATCTCGATGATGGTGGAATAGGATAAATTGTATTCCTTAGCAATTTGTTTTAAACTGTGGAACAACACGGAAAGGATATGGTTGGAACGAAGTTTGCATTTACTGTTCGCTTTTTACTTCATTCATACATGGAGCTGCATATAGTTGTACGTTCGATGAATATTGAACCCATAGTTTCGCAGTAGGTCCGCGTTCTTCAAATTCTTTTAGTTTTTGATTAAACTTATCAAGTAATGCTCCGGATAATTGAGTGTTACTTTCAATATCATCATATGAAATTGTATTATCCAATAGGTTTTCTAAATTTACGATAAGATCTGATTTATTTTATAAGTTTAAGGTACTATACCGATAGAAAAATATTTCAACTTGTATTACAGCTCCAGTGATGTCTGTACGCGGCGTATTTATGCATATTATAGAGAACGCAGCCTTCTCAACTATTTGAGCGATGATATCTCCAAAACGGTGACTCTTATGAAAAAAAGTATTAGAAGAATTTTTATAGGTAATTTTATGATCTACAATTTTGGTATAAAATATTTTGATTATAAAACTTATCGTTTCGCTGAAAAACGCGAAAAACTCATTTTTCCCCACTTTGACCTTGAATAAATTTTTTTCCAGGCATGGGATCGTTGGGAACTTTTAACAACTTATTTGTAATGGTGTTCCGAACATTTGTACAAATTTTCAGCTCCATGCGAATTTTGGTAACCTTACCTCTCTTTTTAGGGCTAACTTGACCGGACAAATTAGAAAACAAACCAATTAGATGGTCAAACTAACTAACTTCTATAGCTGTTTTAATATTGACAGCTTAGATATTTAAGTTAGATTGTGTTAGTGAGGGGTCATATTCTTAAAGTTATCCCAGCTGCGCTGCCCTACATATATTTCCAACTATAGTATATTAATTTCAAACTATTTTATGACAAAATTTCACTGTACTTACTAAAATTGACTTATATAGAGTTATGAAACTTTCTTACAACAGATTTCGAATTACGTTAGGCTGCCGTAATAGCGAAGGTCCGAAAATATAATTGCGCCATTAATTAATTCCTCGAAACGTCGACTCTAATTGACACCCCGGCAGAAATCAGGCCGGGCGGGATGTAAGAAAGACCACATGCGGTGTTCTTACGATGTTTGGGCTCAGCTGCCAAATGACTCCGGCTTAAGACGGCAGGGGGCGCTCTCCGCCATTGTGAGTCCGAGATATTAATGAACTACACGGGGTGATAATGTTAACATCTTGTTTTGGGCTACATATATCAAAAGGAGATATTACGGGATTATAATGTAATAATTATAAATTATGGGCGCGATGGATCAAAGCATATGGTAGTAATTCGTTTTTACTTTTTGACGGTTTCCACAAAATTGTTTCGGGATTTTGTTTCTGGTGGAAAATAATGCATTTTCTGTTGTAATGTATAAAAATTATTTTAAAATATGAAGTATTTTTGATTAGATATAAATAGTTCAAAAATAAAATTTTTATAAAAAAAATTAACCAACTTCTAAAAGTGTGCTAAAAGGTGAAAAATAACTATAAATTTTTATATGAAATTGAAATTTTTGAAGACGGCGCTAAATTAATACCTGACAAAATGTGATTCGCATAAATAGATTAAAAATACTTCATTTGTAATTGCTTTCTTACTATAATTTATATATATATATATATATATATATATATATATATATATATATATATATATATATTAGTAGTTATTTATTTCATTTAGAAATAATTTGGCGCCGACTTCAAAAATTTCAATTTTGTATAAAAATTTATAGTTATTTTTCACTTTTTAGCGCACTAGTCGTTTCAATTTTTTTATAAAAATTTTATGTTCCGATTTTTAGTTTTGAATTTATTATGATATTCAAAAATTAATTGAACTAAGTACTAATTGAGATTAATCTACTTCGCAATGATTCCAAGGTGGCAAAAAGTATCCATTTTATCCAAAGTTCCAAATCACCCTAAAATGAAACAATCCCCTGATACCAAATCTGAAAAGATACGAATAAGGTCAAATTTTCAACCCACCATATTGAATTTCAAAAAAAATAATTTTAACGTCTGAATCTAATCTAAATCTAAACTCTTCAAAGCCCCCTAGTACCAATTTTGGAAGAAATCCAGAAACTTAAAATTTCTCATATTGCATCTGACATATCAGATTTTCTTAAAATAATTTTATATTCGCTACTTATATTCCCAAAAACGATTCAGTCCTACCTTTGCACAAAATCGAAAAATGTAAAATTTTTTGTTCGCTATAATGGATTCGCCATCTTGAATCCCGAAAAAATACTTTTACATTAATAATTTACACCCTCAAAAACTCCCTATATCAGTTTTGGAGAAAATCGAAAAATGTAAAATTCTTAGGACGCCATAATAAATCTGCCAAAATCGAAAGTTGTAGAATTTTTAATCCACCATCTTGGATCCGCCATATTTAATTTTTTTCAAATAATTTCAGATTCGTAATTTGCGATCTCAAAAACTCATTCATATCAATTTTGAAAAAATCGTATAACGTCAAATTTTTATAAGCCATATTGGATACACCATATTGAATTTTCAAAAAAAAAAGTTCAGATTTGTTATGTGCAATTCCCAAAACTCCCTCATTCCAATTTTGGAAAATATCGGACAAAATTGATTTTTGCGTCCTCCATATTGAATCTGCCATATTGAGTTTTTTTAAAATAATTTTAGATTCGTTATATGCGACCCCGAAAACTTTCCTGTATCAATTTTGGAGAAAACCAGACAAAATTGATTTTTTATCCGCCATATTGAATTTTTTTAAAATATTTTGGATTCGTTATGTGTGATTCCAAAAATTCCCCCACAATAATTTTGAGGAAACTCTGACAAAACTAAATTTTTTTCTGTTCGCCATATTGTATCCATCATATTGAATTTTTTAAAAATAGTTTTAGATTCATTGTGAATGACCCCGAAAATTCCCCTATACCAATTTTGGAGAAAATCGGACAAAATTTATTTTTTTGGCCACCATATTGTAAGCGCCATCTTGGATTTTACTGCACCAATTTCGCCCAAAAAACTATGGGACCACCGCAGCAACTTCCTGAATATAACATAAAAAATTTCATTCAAATCGGTGCAGCCGTTCTGGAGTAATCGGTGTAGATACATAAAAAAAATACATAGTCGACGAATTGAGTACCTAATTTTTTTAGTCGGTTAATTATTAAAATATTTTATTTTATTATTAATATATTTCATTTTATTATACACAAAAATAGTTATCTTGCCCACAAAAAATAAAATAAAGGTTAAATAAAAAGTAATTTTAAAAAAGCTTATTCAACATTCTTTTTGCGATAAATTTTTTAATTTATTAAGCTATTTTAACATTCAGAAAATCATTTTCTAGATATTTTCAAGATACATAAACCGTCTGTATATATTTTTTTTCAATATTCTGCAGTTTCTCCATAATATCGAAAAAAATCGATCTATTGTTTTAAAAAAATATATATAGTTTTTTTTTTTTGAAGCACGAGATGAAAAGTCATTTTGTTACCTTATTTAAGGCATTCATGCAAGAAAATCACGGATATGAATTCAAAAGTTTGTGAAACCTTCCTTTCTCGGCCTATTAATATATAAAATGGATATGACTAGTTAAAAAAAAACAGATAAATTTTTCTAATACGTAAAATTTCAAACAAAATCCTACATCACGTCATATAATGATGTCTTAACCCCTATCTTAAAATCGATTTTAAAATATGTATTAAATATTTTTAATCCTTTTACCACAATATATTCAAGAGACTAAATAAAAACTAAATTTTTATTACATTTCCAGGATGAAAAAATTATCTGAAAAATGATTACTCTCGACATTATACCTGTGCCAAGTGGTCGCAAATTCAAAAAGCTACAGGAGGTCACTTTTGGCATTGTGAGAGACCAGAGTTATTAATGAAGAACATGGGGCGATAATGTTAACATCTTGTTTTGGCTCACATATATCATTTAAAACGTATGAGATATGAGATAATAAAATGATTACGCGAACATCTGGTCGAGCTGTTTATTTTGCAATTTTGAAAGAAGTATTATTCTTGAATTATCAGTATGTATTATTCTTTGACAGATCATTTATTAAGTTATTAAAAGTGGGAATTTATGTGCATTTTCAAAGTTAAAGTCATGGTCATGCAAAGGGTTTATGATGAACCAATTTCAAGCTTCCAAAATATATCTTAACAGATTTATATTCAAGTATTGGTTGTCTAACTATTCTGGAGCATTAAATTTTTTTTCCTACAAAAGTTTAAAATAATTTAAAATGAGGACATGATTTGCTTTGTATTTTTAATTAATTATCATAAAAGTTTTCTTCATAAAAATGCAATTTTACTATTATATCATTTATTATAGAACAAAATTGATTAAATTGCCAGGGATGAGGATTCATAGTGTCGAACCAAAGATATTAAATGTTAAATTACCAATATATCAAAATACACCATGGAAAATAGACTTCTGTCAGTAACAAAAACGTAACATTGGTTTTTTTGCTGGAATGTGTTCATTTCGGCATCTTATAAAACATATCTCGATGCTAACTCTGAAAGACTTGGGCAAAAAAAATGGCGGACCAAAAATAGTCACGATTTTCGGTTTTTTGAGTTTATCTCGAAAAGTTAAAGTTAAATCGAAAAATTTTTCCAACAAAGATTGTAGAGAATTAAAAAACCTATCGATTTATATTATATAAGTTATAGGTGGCGCCACTAGTTATCGAAATATATTTAAAAAAAAGACAATTATTAACAAATTACCGATTTTAAATTTAATACAAATATGGGCATTATCATTCTAAAAATGTATGTCAAACCCAGATTCTGTGTGTTTTTTTTCGAGAAATTCGATGTCAAAGTTGAAAATTCAACCTCAATTTCCCGCTTTCCCAATTAAGATACAATGCTCAATTTTAATGGAAATTGTTTTTTATTGTTTTATATTTTGAAGATCTATTAAAAAAATTTTTTTTTCAATCGTGGGCCGAGAAATTTTACAAAAACCAACTTTTGCACCTAAAAAATTGCGATCACTTTTCACCGGATGGAGTTAAAATTTTTTTAATCCGTGCGTTGGATTTAGATGTATCATTACCGATCTCAAAAAAAAATTTTTCATTTTGGCTGAAAAAACCGTTTCTTTTTCAAAAATTCATAATGGCGTGGCAAATGAATATTAAGGGATCAAATTTGCAGAAGATGCTTTTTAATACTTATCCTTTACCTGTGAATTTTTTGGATCCAAGAAATACATTTCCGTATGATCTGTGAACCTTCGAAAACTGGGCCGGATCTAATCGAAAAAAATAGCTGCTGCAGGCCGCTGTCGACGGGTTGCCATAGTTCAGGCGCTTCAAGGAAAGTTAGGCATCACGAGTAATATTTATAATATTGATGTTGTTTTATTAATTTATATCATAGTAACAATTTGTTTAGTCATATTAATTATTAATTTGTTTATTAAAAAAATTTTTACAAAAAATTATAGAGAAAATCATACAAATATTCAATTATATATTACACATTATACTGTTTTTTTTCCTTTATATTATGATACATCTGCTTCTAGAGCGCCAAAAATACAAAAATGATTAGCAACTACGTTATTAACTTATCCTAATACAAACTTATAAAATTAAAGAGCATAGTTTTGTTAATAAACTATTAATGTATTATTAAATATTTATATGATTTGCTTATAGAAATTTTCGCAACAATTTTGTTAATAAACTATTAGATAATGATAACATCAAGGAAAAAAACTGTATAATATTTTATTTTTTTATTATTTTATTTTTTATTATTTATTATTACAACAAAAAATTTAAATTACATTATATATTTACATATGTTATAGTAGCTTATGATTTAGTATAGCCTATTATATAATGCACCTAAATGCAAGAGCATTTGTATGTGCAATACAGAAATACCTATATAGGTATATACATACTAACATACACATTTACATACTAATATATTTATTCATACACATACAATGATTATTAACTTGAATTTATAGAATAAACAAGATTTACATTTCAGTTCCCATATGGTAATTTTCCCACTAGCCCTCTTGTATTGTTTTGATGATTTGATAATTTTTTACAATATATGATTTACACTTACTGTTTAAAAGGTTTAATATTTTAATACTACGTATTTCTACTGGTAAAATGTTGTAGTACTTAGGGGCTAAATAGTCAATAAATTTTAAATTAATAGTTTTTCTATTTCGAGGTAAAATCAAGTTTTTATCTATGTTTGCCCTGGTTGAATAGTTATGATTAATGAAATGCTTCAAATTATTCGATTTATGGTAATATAAACATATTAATTGTACATATAAATAATGTAAGCTGCATGTGTTCTCATTAAATAGTAAGTGTGAAGGGTAGGTTTTATTTTTTTTGTAGATAATTTTTAAGATATATTTATGTACAACAATAAGTGTCTTTAAGTTACCTTTATAAGTACCCCCCCCCCCACACACACACACACACACAATCAAACCATATCTCAAAAGTGATTCAACTAATGATTTGTATACAACTATTAATAGTTTTGTACTTAAGAATTCCCTCAGCAAATAAAATTTATAAATGAGCTTACGGATCTTATTTGTTAAATATTCAGTATGATCTGACCATTTTAAAAATCGATCTATAATAACCCCCAAGTATTTAGTCTTTGATACAGATGTAATTTTGAGCCCTGTACTCGCATTCATCACAAAGGTGTCAAAATGCGGTCTAGATGCATTTGTCAATGAGATGGCAACATAATTTGTTTTTTTTTTTATGTTTAAAGTTAGTTTTAGAAAATCCAACCAGCATTTCACTATCATAAAACCTTCCTTTACATTATCTCTTACTTCATCCCAAGTATCACCAGAGAACAGAATATCCGTATCATCAGCATAAGAATAAATTTTACCATTGATATTGATGCCCAACAAAACATTAATGTAGGTCACGAAAAGTATTGGTATGTAATATATAATTGAATATTTGTACGATTTTCTCTATAATTTTTTGTAAAAATTTTGTTAATAAACAAATTAATAATTAATATAACTAAACAAATTGTTACTATCATATAAATGAATAAAACAACATCAATATTATAAATATTACTCATGATGCATAAGTTTCCTTGAAGCGCGAATGTGCCTGAACTATGGCAACCCGCCGACAGCGGCCTGCAGCAGTTAATTTCGATTAGATTCAGTCAAATTTTCGAAGGTTCACAGAACGTATGGAAGTGTATTTCTTGGATTCAAAAAATTCACAGGTAACGTACAAGTATTAAGAAGCACCTTCTGCAAATTTAAGCCCTTAATATTCATTTCCCACTCCATTATGAATTTTTGAAAAAAAAGCGTTCTTTTCATCCAAAATTAATTTTTTTTTTTAGATCGGAAATGATACATCTAAATCCAATGCATGCATTAAAAAAATTTTATTTTCATCCAGTGAAGAGTTATCACAATTTTTTTGGTGCAAAAATTGGTTTTTGCAAAATTTTTTGATCCACGATTGAAAAAAAAACAATTTTTTAATAGATCTTCAAAATATTAAATAATACAAACAATTTCCATTAAAATTGAGCATTGTATCTTAATTAGGAAAGCGGAAAATCGAGGTGGAATTTTCAATTATGACATCGAATTACTTGGAAAATAAAAAACTCACAGATTCCAGGTTTGATATACTTATTTAGAATGATAATACCTAAATTTATGATAAATTTTAAGTCGGTAATTTATTAATAAATGTCTTTTTTTTTAAACAAAAACCGTAAATTTTGTCGTAAAAAAATATATCTCGATAACTAGTAGCGTCACCTATAACTTATATAAAATAAATCGATAGGTTTTTTAATTCTTTACAACTTTTGTTTGAAACATTTTTCGATAAAACTTTTCCTTTTCGAGATAAACTCAAAAAACCGAAAATCGTGACCATTTTTGGTCCGCCATTTTTTTTTGCACAGGTCTTTCAGAGTTACCATCCAGATATGTTTTAAAGGATGCCGAAATGAACACATTCCAGCAAAAAAGAAACAATGTTACATTTTTTTTAACAAAACAGCTCTTTTTTGATCTAATTTCGATGGAGTATATAACCGAAATTTAAATTATAGCCGAATTGTCGCATGAATTTTAGTAAATTGCCAAATTTTAGAAATTTACTAGTCTATTTTTTGAGAAATCGATCGTAGCGTTTCGTCATAGAACACCCTGTATCGAGTTAACATTTCACAAAAACTTCAAAATGATTTGTTATTGTTTTTGGCATCTATTATCATTATGTTTTTCTAAAATTATTATGCATATTTTTTTTAATATTCTTAATATTCTCCTCATGCCATTATAAATAAAAAAAAAAACGAATATTTCCTATTTAGGTCACTTTTGATATACGTCATCAACAACGTCATCGACATGCTTTTTAATTTTTCATTGTTTCCAAACCCGTGTCTAAAACAGATTTATTTTTAAACGGAGGTTCGGACCCAGTTAAATAAGGGAGAAATGGGGAAATAAGAACAGGAACTGAAAGTGACATTTCTCAAGAAATTCTGTCGCATGCTTTTCATTTAATAGAAAATATTTTTGAGCGGATAAGAATAATAACAAGTATTTATTAATATAAAATCCTGAACAGAAATAGCAGTAGCTAAAATAATAAAAGACTTAGCACAGTAAAACTTGGCAGTAAATTAACCTCAATTTTAGTTCGAAAGCATTTCATTATTGTACAAAAAAAATTGAACTGTTTATGGTAATATTGCAAAAATTTAGAATATAGAAGTAATTTTTGTCTATTCTTTAAAATGTGTGTTTTGACAATATTTTGTATGATACTATGATAATTATTGAATCTCTCGAATAGTATGCGATTTTTGTTTTTACGCTTTACACAAGAACTTAACAGTGTTTAGATCCATTTTATTTAAATCATATTTCAGTTGCTTTTATAATAATAAGAAATCGTCTTTATTATTTAATACACAAACACGTACAAATAATGTGTATAGATATATATGCAGCACAAGAATTAATGGCAAAGTTTAGCTATTCCATAGACATAGGAGAAATTAATATTACCTAATTATAGACTGCGGATCTGTAGAAGAAAATTGGCTTACACTTAAAAAAAGATAGAGCGTTTTCGATTAGTAATATATCTCTTTCTAATGACGAAGCTACTTACGATACTCTAAACGTCATTGGATATCCCTGTCACCTGACCGAAATTAGAAAAAGCGATACTACTCCTCTAAAAGGCTCTATTTCTTTTTAAGCGTGAGCCAACTCTCTTCTACAGGATTCGCAAGTCTATATTAAATAATATTAATTTCTCTTACGTCTGTGAGCTATTCTTACATTTAACCATTCCTGCCATATAAATGACGTAGTTAACAATTGATTTGAAATGTCCCGAGACTGGTACATAGTAGTCAGTAGCAACCCTCAAATAATACGTGTCAAAATTTTATGACATTTCGACCATTAGTCATCGAAATATTGAAGTTTTTGGATATTTTCAAAATTTAAAATAAAACGAGTTTCGAACGTTAATAAAAATTCTTTATTGTCCAAAAAATATTTAAAATTATCTTTGACAAAACGAAATAAGCAAAATTCCTGAATTGAGTTTACATATTCTAAAGTTTTCTTAAACACGTATAAATACCAAAATATTTATTACAATATTAGGTAGAGGCAAATAAAACATAACAGAAAGAAAAATTATAAAAATGCAATGAAACAATAACTTAATAATCATTAAAACAATAATAATACCAAGGGACAAAACTATTACAATCAATAGCATATACAGGGTGATTCAAAAATCGATATATATTTTTTAATTTTACTTAGTTATTTTATTACTTGACTGAATCCACAGTTTTTATTTATGAGTTTAAATAAAATTTTTATATTTTGATTATACAGGGTGATTCAAAAATCGACCACGAAACTTAAGGGGGTGATTCTACTTGACAAAATAAGGGTAGAGCTTTATATAATTTTTTTTCAAAATGTCATTCGTTTTCGAGTTACAAGCCGTCCAAGTTCAAGTTTTTATTTTTTGTTTTTTGAATTACTCGCTTACAGGAAAACCGATTTGACTAATATTTGAAAGATAGGCTAAGTCTTCTGCGCTTCATCATTTTAGTAACAATTCACATTGATTGTTTGCCGCTAGAGGGCACTTTACCTACATTGAAAATTGTTTTTTTGTCATAATTTTTTAGTGTTGATAGCTACAGTAGTTTTTGGCATAATTTCTGAAAGACTGATGCCAGGCCTTTAAAAAAGGAGCTCTTTATTTACATCGCTAAACCCAACGGTTTAGACGTAAATCGCCCTTAAAAATTAAGTGGTAAATTTACTTTTCTCATTTCATTACCACCAGCTACCAGGTAAATAGCTATCAAAGTATACTAGAGCTGTCAGTTTAACATCAAATAAATTCGCTTTTTAAACTATTTAATTTATAATCTTAAAATAACTAATAATGGCTAATCAGTAAATATTCATATTATGGATTATTGCGATATACATTTAATTGATAAAAATTAATGAAACAGTACTAAACAAACTAAAAAAGATTCTCAAAATGTCCCCCATTTTCTTCCATACATTTCCTAACACTCTTCAAAAAATGTCGCCTAACTCGATGAAAAATTCCTGGTGTTTCTTTAATAATTTGGCACTTTTCGATTATCCTGAAGCGAAGATCCTCGACGTTGATTACTGGAATATCGTACACCAATTGTTTCAAATGACTCCAAAAGAAAAAATCCATAGGATTAAGGTCTGGTGACCTCGCTGCCCATGCCAATGGTCCACTTCGTCCTATCCATCGCTCAGGATACGTTGCATTCAAATACTGTCGGACACGTATACTAAAGTGGGGCGGAGCTCCGTCTTGGAGGATCCACATGTTGGCCCTTACTTCCAATGGCACATCTTCCAGATACAATGGGAGACGATTTTGGATAAAATCTAAGTATACGTCACCAGTTAATGGGCCATCAAAGAAATGAGGACCAATAAGGTAATCTCCTATTATCCCTGCCCACACATTTAGTGAAAATCTACGCTGATGTTTCGTTTCTACCACATTGTTTGGGTTCTCGTAAGCATATGTGTGGATGTTGTGTAGATTTGTTATGCCATCACGAGTGAAACCAGCTTCGTCAGTGAATAATATGACGCCAATTAATCGATTATCGTGTTCATACTTAGCTAGGATCTGATTGCACATTTCCAACCGTCTCGGCCGATCATCGTCATAAAGAGCCTGCACCTTTTTTGAATGAAACGGGTAGAGTTGTTCTTCTCTTAGTATCCTCCATGAACTAGCCTGCCAGAGCCGCACTTCATTCCCAATTTTTCTAGTACTAATACCTGGATTATCTCCAATAATTTCAAGCACTCTTACTTCTTGTTGCACGTTTCTAGCAGTTCTAGGTCTTCCCCTATTTCCATTATAACTTTTAAAGAAACCACATTCCGCAAGCCTCCTGTGCACACTGGAAAATGTTTGAGCATGAGGGATATTTCTTTCCGGATAACTCTCCATATAATATCTTCTTGCCAACTCTGCATTACCATTTGCTTTTCCATAACAAAAATGGATATCACAATATTCGATATTTGAATATTGGTGATTAGCCATTATTAGTTATTTTAAGATTATAAATTAAATAGTTTAAAAAGCGAATTTATTTGATGTTAAACTGACAGCTCTAGTATACTTTGATAGCTATTTACCTGGTAGCTGGTGGTAATGAAATGAGAAAAGTAAATTTACCACTTAATTTTTAAGGGCGATTTACGTCTAAACCGTTGGGTTTAGCGATGTAAATAAAGAGCACCTTTTTTAAAGGCCTGGCATCAGTCTTTCAGAAATTATGCCAAAAACTACTGTAGCTGTCAACACTAAAAAATTATGACAAAAAAACAATTTTCAATGTAGGTAAAGTGCCCTCTAGCGGCAAACAATCAATGTGAATTGTTACTAAAATGATGAAGCGCAGAAGACTTAGCCTATCTTTCAAATATTAGTCAAATCGGTTTTCCTGTAAGCGAGTAATTCAAAAAACAAAAAATAAAAACTTGAACTTGGACGGCTTGTAACTCGAAAACGAATGACATTTTGAAAAAAAATTATATAAAGCTCTACCCTTATTTTGTCAAGTAGAATCACCCCCTTAAGTTTCGTGGTCGATTTTTGAATCACCCTGTATAATCAAAATATAAAAATTTTATTTAAACTTATAAATCACCCTGTATAATCAAAATATAAAAATTTTATTTAAACTTATAAATCACCCTGTATAATCAAAATATAAAAATTTTATTTAAACTTATAAATAAAAACTGTGGAATCAGTCAAGTAATAAAATAACTAAGTAAAATTAAAAAATATATATCACAGAATTATCAAGACCATAAATTGAATCCTAAGTAGAAAGTAAAGCACAGGAATGTCATACCACACCTAAATAAAAATACATTTTTAAAATCGATCATTATAAAATTCAGATAAAGACTAATAAGGCTTGTCAAGTAATAAGGATTTCAGAGCATTTTAAAAAGATTTAATCAGCTCTATTACCCGTTCACCTATCCAAGTGATTATAATTTTTTTTTGTATTATAATGTAATGAAAATTTTATTAGGGAGTATCGTGGTATATCGTTCCTGTTTGCTTAGTCTCGTGAAAATTACTTATAGGTGTTTGATAAAATTTTCTATGGATCAGCGAAGGGATCTCTAAAATAAACAAAGATATAAGAGTCAATATTTTATACTTAGTAAATAAAGATTTGCAGGAGTCTCTTATACCAACTTTATACATATACCATAAAGCACGTTTTTGCAATGGAAATACAGAGTTTATCAAATATAGATAGGAGTTTACCCAGAAAGCAATACTATATCGAACATGTGACTCTACAGGGGAAAAATATCTGGCCTTGCAACATACTACTTCAATTCATTTGATACAACTTTAAACATAACAACCACGAACTATTTTTTAAAATGATTTAAAATATGTTCCTTAAAGGTTGACCTCTTATCTATAAATATGCTTAGAAATTTAACTTATGAGTTAATCAAAATGTTATTGTCGTCCATATCAATGCCTGCCATTGATTCGTTAAAATATAAGATGTAATTGTCTGTATGTTATACTCCTTTATCTCTTGCTGAAATTTTGATTTTCAAAATATTTAATAATAATAGTATATTAAGGGATCAAATAAATACAATCCATTTCAAAAATAAAAAATACAATCACTATTTAAATCAGTCGGAAATAAAACAAAAACCTACAAATCTAAACATACATCAAAGTACTTCAAAAGACAAGTATTGACAATTAACAATATTAACTAGTTTTTCAAAAATTGTAAAATTTATAATTTAAAAACATTAACTGTCAAAAGAAAAATATCAATCTCGCTAGGAACTGAATTAATTTCCCTACACGTTGGAGAAATAGGGCTGTTAATGCCATAATTCGTTCGGTGATATATCACATCAAACAAATTGTGCGCTCTAAAAGCTCTTTGAGGAACCGATAATCCAACATTATTGAGTAGTTCAGGAGAATCAATACAAAAGTTAACAATCTTATAACTCTTAATATTAATACATTAGACGCACACCACAACCTCGCCTGTGTCTATGTCCTCAGATACAATTTTATTTAATTCATGAAAATTCTTTTGCCATATTGTCATATTGTGAAGCCACCTGTAATGTTCAAAAGTGCCAAGTCATTTACATATATATATATATATATATATATATATATATATATATATATATATATATATATATATATATATATATATATATTAGAAACAAAATAGACCTTGTGGGACACCATATGTAACAACCATCTCATTAAATTCAATGTCCTGACTATTAACTTTGGTTTTCTTCTCAAGTATAACTGTAACAAATCAAGTGAGCTTCCTCTAAAACCATATATCTTCCGCTTTTACAGCAGAATTCCGTGATCCAAATAGTCAAAGGCTTTTGACAGATTACAGAAGACAGCCACAGCTATCTCCCTCCGCTCCCATCATCAGTTCGTTTTTGGTTTAAAAACTGTAATGACAATGTTTAATGTATTATTTTTCCCAATATGCGTTTCTTTACCGGTTTTTCAACTATCTATGCCAGCGTAGAAATTAAAGAGAAATTCTGGAAATTAGAAGGGTCATCTCTGTCTCCCTTTTTATATATTGGAACGGCTACCGAAGTTTTTAAGCAGTTGGAAAAAATTCGCCTTATAAAGGGACAATTTATAGCCTCATCATCAGGAAAATCCTGAAAAATCTTTACTGAGATGTGTTCCCATACAGAAGCGTTCTTATTTCTAATTTTATATAAACATTTCTTTGAGTTCCACTACTACACTCCAGAAATAAATTGGCAGTAGGCTGAGTGGACAGTAAAGAACGAAAACCAACGAAAGCGGCCACAGACGAAACTGACAAGGTCAAGGCGTCTATATTTGGGGATATGCATGGTATTCATCGACTATTGGAAAGGAAAAAGCATCGATAGCTAATATTCATGCATTTGAATGATGAAATTATCCCCAAAATGAAGAAAAAAGTGCTCCTTCATCATGTCAGAAGTTGGTCGCAACGACGACAGAACTGCATGAATTCCACTTCGAATTGCTTCGTGTTCTCCAGATTAAGTCCTAGGCGACTATTTTCTATTTGTAAACCTCAAAAGTGCTCACCGTAAAGAGACACGGCTCCAATGAAGAGGTAATCCCCGAAATTGAAACATATTTTGGAAAGTTGGACAACTCATTTTATAAGTAAGGCATAGAAATATTAAAATGGCGTTGGAATGATTGTATCATTCTAAAAGGAGAGTATGTTGAGGAATAATGTCGAATTTTGCCAAAAAATTATATTTTCATATGTTAGTCTTGGGACAAAATTTGTATTGGAACCAGAATGCACAGGTAAAAATTGAAAATGGTATGTCCAATACTGTACAAATTGAGAGGGGAGTGAGACAGGGGTGCGTACTATCTCCACTCCTATTTAATCTATATTCGGAGACAATTTTCCTAGAGGCCGTAAAAGATGTAAAAAAGGACATTAGAGTGAATGGTGTATGGATCAACAACATTCGTTATGCCGGTGACACGGTCCTGATAGCCGAAAATATAGATGATCTACAACAAATAGTAAATATGATTGGACAACACTGTGCATCTATGGGTCTGAACATCAATACTAGGAAAACAAGGTTTATGATCATCTCCAGAAACTTGGATGCCTTTACAAACTCCGGAATAACATTTGATGTAGCGCCCATTGAAAGAGTGGACAAGTTCAAATACCTGGGAATATGGCTTTGTGAGGATTGGACATCGGACAGAGAAATAAAAATCCGTGTTGAGCAAGCCGGACAGGCTTTCTTGAAGCTTAAAAATGTGCTTACTTGCTCAGAATTCGATATTGACTTGAGGGTGAGGTTTATGAAATGCTACGTATGGTCAATGCTTCTTTATGGCGTGGAGGGTTGGACCCTAAAAACGAATAATATCAATAAACTGGAAGCCTTCGAGATGTGGCTGTATCGCAGAATTCTTAAGATCTCATGGACGTAAAAGAAAACAAATGAGGAAGTTCTGGGGCGTGTAGGAAGAGAGCGTGAACTATTCGAAGTAGCCAAGAAAAGAAAAACAGCCTATCTGGGACATATCATGCGAAACGAAAAATATGGGTGCTTACAGTTGATGATTGAGGGCAAAATTGAGGGCAGAGGGGGAATGGGGAGAAAGAAAATGACTTGACTTCGGAACATAAGACAATGGACAGGGTTACGTGATGTACAAATAATGATCCACACTGCCCGAGATAGAGAAACAATGGAGCATGTGAACGTAAACATCCATTAATGGATATGCATCCGAAGGGACTTTTCGAATAGCCTGTTAATATGAGGGAAGGAGGCGCTGGGTTTATTTTTTCTTGTAAACAGAGCGATGATCCAGTAATGGCTGCAATTTAGCCTGTTAAAGAAATTTTACTGAAAAAAAGTCACATAATTTCATGCAAAAACATATTAATTTCCTTCCTATCCTTAGGCAATTAGCCTGTACAACGTTTCCATTAAGCGCATTATTAGCACCAATCAAAGTGGCCTGTAATTAAACTAGGTGAGAAATTCTAACACACTTTGTACAAGACACATTTAGGCATTACACGTTGCCAATTATAGGGTACATAATGCATTGTTGCATGGGATAAGTTATCCTACATGATTGATTTTGTAAGTGCCATAAATGATGAGTGGATGCTTAAAAGCGTAATTCTCTGAGTTAATCTACTCGTTAAAATATAATATATCGATGAATACGATAAACTATTTATAAAGGGTGATTCAAAAATCGATCACGAAACTTAAGGGGGTGATTCTACTTGACAAAATAAGGGTAGAGCTTCATATAATTTTTTTTCAAAATGTCATTCGTTTTCGAGTTACAAGCCGTCCAAGTTCAAGTTTTTATTTTTTGTTTTTTGAATTACTCGCTTACAGGAAAACCGATTTGACTAATATTTGAAAGATAGGCTAAGTCTTCTGCGCTTCATCATTTTAGTAACAATTCACATTGATTGTTTGCCGCTAGAGGGCACTTTACCTACATTGAAAATTGTTTTTTTGTCATAATTTTTTAGTGTTGACAGCTACAGTAGTTTTTGGCATAATTTCTGAAAGACTGATGTCAGGCCTTTAAAAAAGGTGCTCTATATTTACATCGCTAAACCCAACGGTTTAGACGTAAATCACCCTTAAAAATTAAGTGGTAAATTTACTTTTTTCATTTCATTACCACCAGCTACCAGGTAAATAGCTATCAAAGTATACTAGAGCTGTCAGTTTAACATCAAATAAATTCGCTTTTTAAACTATTTAATTTATAATCTTAAAATAACTAATAATGGCTAATCACCAATATTCAAATATCGAATATTGTGATATCCATTTTTGTTATGGAAAAGCAAATGGTAATGCAGAGTTGGCAAGAAGATATTATATGGAGAGTTATCCGGAAAGAAATATCCCTCATGCTCAAACATTTTCCAGTGTGCACAGGAGGCTTGCGGAATGTGGTTCCTTTAAAAGTTATAATGGAAATAGGGGAAGACCTAGAACTGCTAGAAACGTGCAACAAGAAGAAAGAGTGCTTGAAATTATTGAAGATAATCCAGGTATTAGTACTAGAAAAATTGGGAATGAAGTGCGGCTCTGTCAGGCTAGTTCATGGAGGATACTAAGAGAAGAACAACTCTACCCGTTTCATTCAAAAAAGGTGCAGGCTCTTTATGACGATGATCGGCCGAGACGGTTGGAAATGTGCAATCAGATCCTAGCTAAGTATGAACACGATAATCGATTAATTGGCGTCATATTATTCACTGACGAAGCTGGTTTCACTCGTGATGTGTGTGTGTTAGGAAATGTATTGAAGAAAATGGGGGACATTTTGAGAATCTTTTTTAGTTTGTTTAGTACTGTTTCATTAATTTTTATCAATTAAATGTATATCGCAATAATCCATAATATGAATATTTACTGATTAGCCATTATTAGTTATTTTAAGATTATAAATTAAATAGTTTAAAAAGCGAATTTATTTGATGTTAAACTGACAGCTCTAGTATACTTTGATAGCTATTTACCTGGTAGCTGGTGGTAATGAAATGAGAAAAGTAAATTTACCACTTAATTTTTAAGGGTGATTTACGTCTAAACCGTTGGGTTTAGCGATGTAAATAAAGAGCACCTTTTTTAAAGGCCTGGCATCAGTCTTTCAGAAATTATGCCAAAAACTACTGTAGCTGTCAACACTAAAAAATTATGACAAAAAACAATTTTCAATGTAGGTAAAGTGCCCTCTAGCGGCAAACAATCAATGTGAATTGTTACTAAAATGATGAAGCGCAGAAGACTTAGCCTATCTTTCAAATATTAGTCAAATCGGTTTTCCTGTAAGCGAGTAATTCAAAAAACAAAAAATAAAAACTTGAACTTGGACGGCTTGTAACTCGAAAACGAATGATATTTTGAAAAAAAATTATATGAAGCTCTACCCTTATTTTGTCAAGTAGAATCACCCCCTTAAGTTTCGTGATCGATTTTTGAATCACCCTGTATATCGATAAATACGATAAACTATTTATAGATCGAATTTAATATCTACATAAAAACATACCATTTGGATTGTCAAAAAAAACATTTTTGATGCATAATGGGACCGGAAGTCTCATAAGGGATGTGAATACTGCAAAAAGTTTATTATGGAAAGCACCAATATCAATGTAAAGGAACTTCAGCTTTCAATATCAAAATAAATAAATGTGTGAGACCAGTACTTTTAATTACATAAAAATTGTAAACGTTAGTTTCCTTCAAGTTGAGCCGGTGGATGTGTTTAAAACAATAGATCACTTGAACAGTGAATTGGGTACCGGACCCGACGGGATACCAGTCATATTTGTTAAGAATTGTCAGGGTGTTTTGTCTGCAGTGTTGGCTCAGATTTTTAATATCTCTTTATCAACGGGCGTTTTTCCAAAAGTATGGAAAACTACTTACATTACGCCAATCCATAAAAATGGAGACAGAGCTAGCGTCGAAAATTATCGTGGAATTTCGAAGTTTTCACTATTTAGTAAGATTTTTGAGGGTATTGTTTACCAAAAGTTGTGTCCTCTTTTTAGGCATGTGTTAATAACTTCACAGCATAGCTTTATGGCAGATCGATCGATTACTACTAATCTGCTTGTCTAGGAGCAGTACTTGGTGGAGGCTTTGGAGGGGAGGTGTCAAGTGGATGCTATTTACACTGACATCTCCAAGGCTTTCGACAAGGTTAACCATTAACTACTTATTTATAAGCTGAAAGGCTTGGGCATCCATGGATTATTTCTACAATGGATAAATAGTTACCTGTCTGGTAGAGTACAGCGAGTAAAAATTTAAAACTGTGAATCATCTCATGTATTTGTTACCTCCGGTGTTCCTCAGGGTGCTCATCTCGCTCCGCTCCTTATTATCGATATTGAGGACATCATGACTTTCAGTAGATATCTTCTTTATGCAGATGATTTAAAGATATTTCAGGTTGTCAGGAGTAGCAACGATTGCGAGGGCATTCAACAGGATCTAGCTCGATTCTCTGAATGGTGTAAGTTAAATTTTATGCACCTCAATGTTAATAAATGCTCAATTATAAGTTTTTATCGTAAAAAGGAATGGATAACTTTTGATTACTTTCTTGATAATAACATGATTAATCGCGTTGAATGTGTGATGGATCTGGGTGTTACATTTAATAGGGCCCTTTGCTTCGACACATAATGATAATATTGTGAACAGGGGTTTGAAGTTGCTCGGGTTTGTGAAGAGAATGCTTACAGATTTTAATAGTGTAGACTTTTTTAAAGTGATATACTGCTCTGTGGTTCGATCAATCTTAGAATATGCGTCCCAAGTTTGGTCACCTCATTATTTTACATATAAAGAAAAAGTAAAAAGAGTACAAAAAAAAATTTTAAGTTTCATTGCCTTATAACAGGGAATGCAGCAGGAGCGATCTGCATATGATGATATTGCCGATGCTTTGAGGTTGCTACCATTGTGTATGAGACGCATATATCTTGACCTTGTTCTACTTTATAGGATTGTTTACTCTTAAATTGATTCACCTGAACTACTCAATAATATTGGATTATCAGTTCCTCAAAGAGCTTTTAGAGTGCACAATTTGTTTGATATGATATATCACCGAACGAATTATGGCATTAATAGTCCTATTTCTCGAATATGTAGGAAAATGAATTCAGTTCCTACCGAGATTGATATTTTTCTTTGCCAATTAATGTCTATAAATTAGAAATTTTATAATTCTTGAAAAACTAGTTAATATTGTCAACACCAAGAGGTAAATTTTTCTATTTTTAGATGAAGCATGGCCCATGTTCTTTAAAACACCCTGTATATAAACATCGAATTGAAGTCTGTTAAAAAGAGGTCTACGGAATATCGAACTACGTCTGTATGAAGGGTTGTCTAAATAAACTGTATTCTACTCTTATCGAAAATTTAATAACTCCCCCTTTTATGCAAATCACTCGTAACGAACTAATATGTATATTTTGCCTCTGAAAATACGCTCAAAGTCACATGAAAACCCCGCCAATTAAAAGACAACTTATCATTTCCATACGATAACAGCGTGGCTTTGTGTGTGGTGCACGTCAGAAAATGGTGCGCCAGTTCTCCGTGTACACGGTGACGTGTATTAAAATTCCCTTTTCTTCGGGAGATGGAGCAGAAAGAGCAGTGATGCCAAATATATTTCATGATTTTCCTAAAAAAGGTGATTTATTTAAATCACTTCATGCAATGACAAATTTCATGTTCGTTACAATCAGTGAGTAAAATAAAATTTTACTGAATTATTCAGATAACATAAGTCAGTTCTGTTGATATTTGGTTAATTAATATATATATATATATATATATATATATATATATATATATATATATATATATATATATATATGGCAAATGTTGCAGTAGCAGTTGTAGTGCCAGTTGCAGTTGCAGTGACAGTGGCAGTTGTAGTGGCAGTTGTAGTGGCAGTTGTAATGGCAGTTTCAGTGGCAATTGCAGTGGCAGTTGCAGTGGCAGTTGCAGTTTTAGTTGCAGTGGCAGTTGCAGTTGCAGTGACAGTGGCAGTGGCAGTTGCAGTGGCAGTTGCAGTGGCAGTTGCAGTGGCAGTTGCAGTGGCAGTTGCAGTGGCAGTTGCAGTGGCAGTTGCAGTGGCAGTTGCAGTGGCAGTTGCAGTGGCAGTTGCAGTGGCAGTTGCAGTGGCAGTTGCAGTGGCAGTTGCAGTGGCAGTTGCAGTGGCAGTTGCAGTGGCAGTTGCAGTTTTTTTTTTTTTTTTTGTTGAGGTGTGGAAATGCTTTTACGCACTCTGTGTGGGACTCGCGTCTCCATTCTAGAGAGCACCCTACCCACTAAAACCACACCCCTTAGGACACTACGGTTTTCCTCTTCGGAACTACCCTCGGGTATTACTTCAAAGAGGGTGTCTTAATCATGATGTTCCAATATTTTTACTATCCCTCCGCCTGTCTAATATCCTTCTCCTTTCTTTCCATGATACCTCTAGCAAGTTGATTTATTGTTTTCCAACCATCCTCGTCCTGCAGCATCTTTTCCACGATATTTTGTGCGGTTATCTCCCCTATAATACTTTCGGCCGTCCTTCTATCCGTTTCCCATCTAATGCACTTAAAAAATGTATGCTCGACGGTGTCTACTTCTCCGCAATATATGCATTGGTCACTCTCCGCCACCTTAAAGCGATGCCTGTATGACTGAAAGCATCCGTGACCAGAGATTAGCTGGGTAAGATGATACGTCACATCCCCATGTTTTCTTTTAATCCATGGCTCCAGGTTTGGTATCAGCCTTTGTGTTCATGTTCCTTTATTTGTATTTTCCTGCCATTCTTTCTGCCACTTTCTGAGAGTTCTTTCTCTAGATATTTTTCTGTTAGTCTCTTCCTGTATAGAACTTCTCTCCTCCGCCAGTAGATAGATCGGCGGAGTTCTAGCGATAACCAGAATGGCTTTGGTTGATACGGTTCTATAGGCGCTCGCGATTCTTATTGCCGCCTTCCTTTGGACACTCAGCAGGATATTTCTATAAGTTGTCCGCTTCATGGCTCTTCCCCATATTTCTGCTCCATACAGGATAATGGACTCTGCAACAGTAAGGAGTATTCTCCTGTTTCTCTCTCTGGCTCCTCCGATGTTAGGGAGAATTCTACTTATATTCCCTATGGCATTTGTTGCTTTTTTAGCAACACTTCTGACATGCTGTCCCATTCTCATATTTCTATCTAAGAGGACACCTAAGTATTTTATATGTTCTTTACTTTTAATTGTGCAGTTGCAGTGGCAGTTGCAGTGGCAGTTGCAGTGGCAGTTGCAGTGGCAGTTGCAGTGGCAGTTGCAGTGGCAGTTGCAGTGGCAGTTGCAGTGGCAGTTGCAGTGGCAGTTGCAGTGGCAGTTGCAGTGGCAGTTGCAGTAGCAGTTGCAGTGGCAGTTGCAGTGGCAGTTGCAGTGGCAGTTGCAGTGGCAGTTGCAGTGGCAGTTGCAGTGGCAGTTGCAGTGGCAGTTGCAGTGGCAGTTGCAGTGGTAGTTGCAGTGGCAGTTGCAGTGGCAGTTGCAGTGGCAGTGGCAGTTGCAGTGGCAGTTGCAGTGGCAGTTGTAGTGGCAGTGGCAGTTGCAGTTGCTGTTGCAGTTGCAGTGGCAGTGGCAGTGACAGTGGCAGTGGCAATGGCAGTGGCAGTGGTAGTGGTAGTTGCAGTGGCAGTTGCAGTGGTAGTTGCAGTGACAGTTGCAGTGACAGTTGCAGTGGCAGTTGCAGTGGCAGTGGCAATGGCAGTGGCAGTTGCAGTTGCAGTGGCAGTTGCAGTGGCAATTGCAGTGGCAGTTGGAGTTGCAGTGGCAGTTGCAGTGGCAGTTGCAGTGGCAGTTGCAGTGGCAGTTGCAGTGGCAGTTGCAGTGGCAGTTGCAGTGGCAGTTGCAGTGGCAGTTGCAGTGGAAATGGCAGTGGCAGTTGCAGTGGCAGTGGCAGTTGCTGTGGCAGTTGCAGTGGCAGTTGCAGTGGCAGTTGCAGTGGCAGTTGCAGTGGCAGTTGCAGTGGCAGTTGCAGTGACAGTGACAGTGGCAGTTGCAGTGGTAGTCGCAGTGGCAGTTGCAGTGGCAGTTGCAGTGGCAGTTGCAGTGGCAGTTGCAGTGGCAGTTGCAGTGGCAGTTGCAGTGACAGTTGCAGTGGCAGTTGCAGTGGCAGTGGCAGTGGCAGTTGCAGTGGCAGTTGCAGTGACAGTTGAAGTTGCGGTTGCAGTAGCGGTTGCAGTGGCAGTTGCATTGGCAGTTGCAGTGACAGTTGCAGTGATAATTGCAGTGGCAGTTGGAGTTGCAGTGGCAGTTGCAGTGGCAGTTGCAGTGGCAGTTGCAGTGACATTTACGGTGGCAGTTGCAGTTGTATTGGCGGTTCCAGTTGCGGTTGCAATGGCAGTTGCAGTGGCGGTGGCAGTGGCAGTAGCAGTTATAGTGGCAGTTACAGTACCATTTGCAGTGGCAGTGGCACTGGCAGTTACAGTAGCATTTGCAGTGGCAGTGGCAGTGGCAGTTACAGTTACAGTGGCAGTTGCAGTGGTAGGGTCACTACCACTGCCACTACAATTTCAACTGCAACTGCTACTTCCACTGCAACTGCTACTTCCACTGCAACTGCTACTTCCACTGCAACTGTCACTTCAACTGTCACTGTAACTGTCACTGCAACGGCCACTGCAACAGCCACTTCAACTACAACTATAACTGCAACTGCCACTGCAACTGCTACTGCAACTGCTACTGCTACTGCTACTGCTACTGCTGCTCTTCATATTACTGCTATAGCAATTACTATTACAACTGCTAATGCAATTACTACCGCAACTGCTACTGGAACTGCTACTCCAACTGAGTTATCAAAATTACAATGATTGCGGGAACACTACAAATTCAATATAATTTAGAATCTGTTATTTGAATGAGCCTGTAATATTTCCTACAAATCATAAAGTTAAACCGACTGGCAACATTGCCTTTTTTATTTCTCTCCCAATTCTCCAGACACACAACTCAACTTGAAATTCCCCTAATGTTAATTATTCACATGTGACGTAAGATTGAATTTTTAATTAAAATATTCCCCCCTGGCTTTTCTACGAGTATTTAATTTTTCTTACCGATGAAGCATTTAATGTACACAAATGAATGCATTTTATTCATAAGTTTATGGATCTTCAGCTTCTTTTATTAAATAATTAATTTAAAATTTCATTAAGGCTGAAGAAAAATTAATAAAGTTTTGCGAATTAAAAATAATTTTCAGTTTTAGTTTCTACTGTTTTTTAACTTGAACAATAAAAATGTTACTTCGACATTAAAAATAAGATGTATACATTTGACTATCGTTCTAAAAAACACACTTTTTTGTTTAAATCAGGGGACAAAATTTGAGAATGGAAAAATATAAACAGGGTGAGAGGAAACAATATCAAGGTCAGGAATCTTAGGAATTCTACCATTTGTTTGCATGCACATATATGTTCATGTATGTATGTACCTTTATGTTTGTTCTTTTTGACATGAGCTCTCCAAAGAAGCTATTATACTCAAATATTTTGCATTATTTGAGTATGGAATTCAGTTTGGATGTTGCTGTTCATAAACTTTACATATTTTGATTCTGTTTCATTTAATTTGGTTCTCTGTTTTCTTGTCCAATCATAAATGTGTCTAAGAGTTTTTTGTAATTTTGTTGTAGCTTCTTCGCTGCTATTTTTGCTATCAAAATGGTAGTATCATCAGCAAATATTGCTATGGTGTTATTTTCCAACATAGGAATATCACACATGTACGAAAGGTAAAAGGTCGAGCCTGTGAGATCTCCTTACATACTCCTGCAGCCACTTCTTTCAGTTCCGAATGGATATCTTCCTGTTTTACTCTAAAACATCTTTTTCAGATTCAAGATTTGAAAATTTGATAGTGTTGTTTTAGTAGGTATCATCTCAGTTTATAGTTTTTGTACCATAATTTATTAAACACCTGTGCTCTATCTAAGAATATGGTAAAGCAGACTTTTTTTAAAGGTGTGTTTTCTATTATATTGGTTAGTCTTTGGTCTTGTTCTACGGTGGGGAGTTTGTTGCGAAAACCAAATTAATGGGTTGAAGTCAAATGTTTTTCTTTAATTATTGGTTTCAATCTCTTAAGGATCAATTTTTAAAGCAGCTTGAAGATAACAGGTGGGAGTGATATGGGTCTGTATGACGTCATTTCATGTAATGGTTTAGCAGTTTTAGGGTTTGTGATTACGTCAGCTATTTTCCACAACTTGGAAACATACTTTAACCTTAAAGCTGCATTTATTAATTTTATTACAGCTTTCGTTGGGAACTGTTTCAATATTTTTCAAATTATTTAGTCAAATGCTGGAGTATTGGAGAAAACAATTGAAGATTAGTATAGGGCATATTTAATTAAAACTTTGCTGTAGAATCTAAAAAGATGAGGACAAACAACACTTTTCTAATCCATCCTGTATAGTATTTTGTTTCCTAAAATAATGCATTTTAAAAAAACTGACCGACTTACTAACGAGCATTTGGCCTCAAAAACCGGACAAAAAGGAGAAATGCAAACTATACAAGTAATCATCGAAATTATTTTTTTTTTGTATACCTGAGTAACCGTACTATCATAAAATTAGGATAAAGTGGCCCTTCCCCTCCGGAATCTAAACTTCGTTCAATACGCATGCATTCGTTCTTGATAGTTTTTTTTTAGACTTGTGTTTGGTGTTTGGTATTTTGGAAAGTAAATATTAAACAAAAATTTTTGTAGTGGAATCTAAAAAACAAGGTATGTATTTAATTTTAATATATATTATTTAAAAATATATTGACTGTTTAGTATTCTTATGGACCTAAAACAATATACAAGAAAATTTTTTATTTTTTTGTTTTTCTTTTTAACTAATTAGTGTTTTTGAAAATGTTCCGAGCTAGGTCGGGCTACAATTCTTTTTTTATAATAAACTATAGACATTAGCCATATCATAACAGTCAAAATATTTTCCACATGTTTCCACCTCTTAAAAAGACCGCTTTGAATTCCACGGTTTTTTTGCAATAATTTTATTTATTTTTACTAACATACATATTTTTTTCCTGTAGGTCCAGATTTGACATCAAATGTTATTGAAGTATATCGGAAAACGCTATACATGCTTTTTAAATAAAGCACATCCAGAACACTTGAAGATAATGTATCATTTATGGAACATAAGCTCCGCGAAATGATGAAATCTCCCCAAAACGAGTACCATACCTTATGTCACGATTTAAAACATTTTAATAGTTATTTGAAGAAAAGATGGATATCATTTAACTACATAGCAAAAGCCAACCCTTCCTGAGTGAAACTTTAGAATTGTTAGAACTCGAAGAACTGAATATATCAACAGTTGAAGGGGAATCTGCTGGAATCAATCAATCTGATGAATCGGATTGACCCAATTTGTATTATTTATTGATATTATGTGTTTTTTAATGATTTTTTTAAATTCTTATCAAATAACATGTTAACTAAATTCACTCATGTGTTTTTATTAATTTTCTATAAAAAAAATAGGTTAAAATAATTTTGTCCGGCTCAAATCGCGGCAAGCGAATAGAGACCCTAATCAAAATCTCTGATTTCATTTTGTCACCCTTTACACAAACAACAACAAAAATCTTTTTGGGATTTCCAATTCTTGCATTTAAGATCCATACAGTTTTTACAGTTTTTATCGCTGTAGTTCGATGCCCATTTTATTGGTATTCTTTTAAATAAAAGAAAGATTTTTCAAAGCATACAATAATCGATTTGCTACTTGCTGTCAACACAATTATGATCCTATTTATTTTTTCATTGCTAATGGAAGCGTGTGAATATACATACATATGTAAAAGCAAAATAAAAAAAAACTACATATTTTAATTCATATATACAAATGTGTATATGCTCTTATAAAAAATGTTATAACTTTTAAGGACGAATAAACAATCAGATAGCAAATCGTGCATAAATTCACACACTTCTATTAGCATTAAAAAATTCAATAGTATTAACAGGCACCAAATCTTATCATGTTAATTGTTTTTCTTAGAATTTTGCACAGTTAAATAAAATATGATTGTTTGTGGCCTTGTTTAGACATTATTAAAAAATTAAACAGAATCCATTTAACCCAATTTTGATCGCAATCGGTTCTTGTCAAAATATGTTGAAATTTTTTATTTGACAACCATTAATAAAGTCGGTAGAAAACTTTAGAATGTCAAACTTTGTAAAAGATAGACTTTTTATGGGAAAACGTGCAATTACCCTAAGTCAGCGCCACTTCACACGATTGGTAAAATAATGCCAGAAATGAAATCGGAGCACACATATGAAACGATAACCATTACGTTTTTTTGATATTACTTCCCTCCCCCTCCCAACCCTAAGTCAGCCCCTTTCACCCGATTAGTAAAATAATGCCAGAAATCAACATAGCGCCCTCAAAAATCCCCCGATACTGATTTTGACACGTCTAGAGTCAAAAACAACGACGTTATTTATTTTGTCCGGTTTTTGAGGCGAAATGCTCGTTAGTGCGATCTTAGTAATTTTTTTATCAAATAAGCGGTATTTTTTATAAAAGACTGATCAATCTATTTTTTCACAATCTTGTTATGTATGTATACATGGATATTTATTCATGAGCGCAATTAAACACCTTTTACGTTCACACCAGTAATCTTGGGTCGTATTAAGATAGTTTCCTGAGTCAACTTTGATTTCTAATATTTGGAAAGCTTTTCGGACTTCATTCCCATTGAGACTCTACCTGAATTTTTAGTTGATTTAGTAGAAAATCTTTTCTGCAATCTGAAAAAATTCAACCATAATTGCAAGTTATATGTACAGGGTGAGTCAACGATTGGATGAAGTAAGTTTGTGCCTTTTCGGTGAAATTAACAAAGAAACTATATTTATTGTTTGATACAGTTTATTTTTACGCAGATTTTAAAAATATTTAGGACTCTACAGGGTGAGCCAAAAAACTAGGACAGCATAAAGTTTTATTTTTTTAAATAGAACACCCTATATACGAATCGTATTTTCGATTTAGCTTATAATTTTAAATCTTTTTTATTGCGGGTTTACTATAACAAAACTTTATAGTTTCTGATAATTAAGTTTAAAGAAATAAAGTCACATTTTCAAGCATCAATTCAATCCTAAATAACGTTTTCAATTTTATGACAAATATATTCAAATTTGGAATTTAGCAAGGCCAAGGACAAGTTAACATAATTTTTACCTAATATTTGCAATAAAAGCTACAGGGTGTTGAACACATCGGCTCAAATTTGAACAAGTTTAAATGAATAAATATCTTTTTTTTTAAATGGTACCCCCTGTATATTTTCATGTTATTTAATAGGGTAATAAAAACCCTAAAAGTTTTGTTCAATATATCCTATACCTATTTATAATAGTTTTTGAGATATTTCAGTTTTTCTTATTTTCCATACTTTTTTACAGAAATAGTCTTCATTATCATAGTAGCCATGACAAAAACAATGTAAAAGAACATTTTTCTGTGTGTCAAATTTATAACCGCAATCGCTTCTTTTGGTTTTTTTGTAGTGTAGTTTGGTTTTTTTTTGCATTCATCTTATATTGTAAAATGAATTTTCCAAAGAATGAGTTAATAGATATGATTTATACAATAGGCGAGGCTAAAAAAAATTGCCTTCTTGCTCAAAGAATTTACAAAATGAAGTACCCTGATCGACGCCAGCCTAATACCCATACTTTTCAAAACTTAATACAAAGATTTGATTTTTCTGGTACTGTTGATTATCCAAAACGTAAAGTGGTTAACAAATCAGTAACTAATGAAGAAAAAGAACTACAAGTATTGTTAAATGTTCAAGAAAATCCTTATATTGGTAGCCGTCAGTTAGCAGCATTATGTGAAACATCATAATCCACCGCTAATCGTACTACCAAGAAATATAGGTATCATCCATATCACATGGAATTACATCAATAATTGCATGGACAGGATTTTGAAAGTCGTGTAAACTTTTGTCGTACAATAAATGCGGAGATTCAATTAAATCCAAATTTATTATGCAAGGTAATGTTTAGTGATGAAGCTACTTTTAGAAGTAACGGTGCCGTAAATAGACACAACATGCATTATTATGCCACAGAAAACCCATTTTGGATTAGAGAGGTGCAACATCAAAACCACTGGTCATTAAATGTTTGGTGTGGTATTCATCATAATCGAATTATTGAACCCCACTTTTTTAATGAACCACTAAATGGCCATAGTTACCTGAACTTTCTACAAGAAAAACTACCCCAACTGCTTCAAGGTCTCGATAGGGATGAGCTCAACAGTATGTGGTTCCAGCACGATGGTGCGCCTCCGCATTACCATCGTGAAGTTCGTGCGTTTTTGGACCAAAGATATCCGCAAAAATGGATTGGACGTGGGGGTTTCATTGAGTGGCCACCAAGGTCTTGCGACATCACCCCATTAGATTTCTTCCTATGGGGTTATATTAAAAATAAAGTGTGTGTTAATCCACCAACAACAGTGAAATATATGCGAAACAGGATTAGGGATACCTGTAGAACAATAACACCACTAATTTTGTCCAGGGTCCGAGAAAATCTGCAAAAAAGACTAAATTTGTGCATTGCACAAGAGGGTCGTTTATTCGAACACTTATTAAAAAAAAAATAATTAATCTCAGTATTTAATAGGCAAATTTTTTGTTTCAATTTAGTATAAAAGTAAATATGTATTTGCCTTGTCGTTATTGTTGTGTTAATTTTTTCACATTATGTTTAATTAAACTATTGCCGTTGTAATATAACGAATAATGTATTTCATCATATTTAACCACATTCTGTTTGTTTCTGTAGTTTCTTTTTATTATTTTACATGGCTACTATGATAATGAAGACTATTTCTGTAAAAAAGTATGGAAAATAAGAAAAACTGAAATATCTCTGTAAAAAAGTATGGAAAATAAGAAAAACTGAAATATCTCAAAAACTATTATAAATAGGTATAGGATATATGGAACAAAACTTTTAGGGTTTTTATTACTCTATTAAATAACATGAAAATATACAGGGGGTACCATTTAAAAAAAAAGATATTTATTCATTTAAACTTGTTCAAATTTGAGCCGATGTGTTCAACACCCTGTAGCTTTTATTGCAAATATTAGATAAAAATTATGTTAACTTGTCCTTGGCCTTGCTAAATTCCAAATTTGAATATATTTGTCATAAAATTGAAAACGTTATTTAGGATTGAATTGATGCTTGAAAATGTGACTTTTTTTCTTTAAACTTAATTATCTCAGAAACTATAAAGTTTTGTTATAGTAAACCCTTAATAAAAAAAATTTAAAACTATAAGCTAAATCGAAAATACGATTCGTATATAGGATGTTCTATTTAAAAAAATACAACTTTATGCTGTCCTAGTTTTTTGGCTCACCCTTTAGAGTCCTAAATATTTTTAAAATCTGCGTAAAAATAAATTGTATCAAACAATAAATATAGTTTCTTTGTTAATTTCACCGGAAAGGCACAAACCTACTTCATCCAATCGTTGACTCACCCTGTACCAATTTAAGAAATATAAAAAAAAAAACGTTTAAAATGTTTTTCCGACGTATTAAATGCTTCCTGATAAAAAAAATCAAGTCTAAATTATTATATGTTAGAAAAATAAAAGAATATAGCAAAAATAGAAAAGTGACTGCTACGTGGCCGCAACATAATGTTTGTATTAAGTGCTTTTGGTCGTTTAGCATAAAGAACCAATATCTGATACAATTATAGGTAGTGATTGAAATCAGTATACAAATCATTGGATTGTGATTTTCAAGTTTCAGGTATTTGAATTACATATAAATATTAAACAGTTTCTTGGTAGTGTTACGAGATGCCACTTTGTGATAATCACCGATAATTTAGCTGCCAGTGGAAAAAGTCCCCTTTATCAACTACATAATAACTCAAATGACTAAGGTGTGAAAACCAGAGACAAAATCAGGTCCACAACCCGCCATGTTGCTCACTTGAGAACATCGATCATTGTGCGATGTTAGATACACGGAGTCGTCCGACTACCGAGCCTGCTACACGCCTGAATAAAAAATGTTATTTTAGTCCTGCCCACATTTTTCTTTCCTATCATGTGTGGGATCTTGGCAGGTTAGTTTTAATGGGTATAGTTTTCGCATAATGATGATTGAAAAATGGTTTCCAACCTCTCTTAAGGGATTATGTATAAATATTGGTAAATAAAATTTTTATAAAAAAAAATTGAATCGACTTCTAAAAGTGCGCTAAAAAGTGAAAAATAACTATAAATTTTTATATGAAATTGAAATTTTTGAAGTCGGTGCCAAACTAATACCTGACAAAATATAATTCGCATATACAAATTAAAAATACTTTATTTGTAATTGCTCTCTTACCATTATTTGTATACAGGGTGATTCAAAAATCGATCACGAAACTTAAGGGGGTGATTCTACTTGACAAAATAAGGGTAGAGCTTCATATAATTTTTTTTCAAAATGTCATTCGTTTTCGAGTTACAAGCCGTCCAAGTTCAAGTTTTTATTTTTTGTTTTTTGAATTACTCGCTTACAGGAAAACCGATTTGACTAATATTTGAAAGATAGGCTAAGTCTTCTGCGCTTCATCATTTTAGTAACAATTCACATTGATTGTTTGCCGCTAGAGGGCACTTTACCTACATTGAAAATTGTTTTTTTGTCATAATTTTTTAGTGTTGACAGCTACAGTAGTTTTTGGCATAATTTCTGAAAGACTGATGCTAGGCCTTTAAAAAAGGTGCTCTTTATTTACATCGCTAAACCCAACGGTTTAGACGTAAATCACCCTTAAAAATTAAGTGGTAAATTTACTTTTCTCATTTCATTACCACCAGCTACCAGGTAAATAGCTATCAAAGTATACTAGAGCTGTCAGTTTAACATCAAATAAATTCGCTTTTTAAACTATTTAATTTATAATCTTAAAATAACTAATAATGGCTAATCACCAATATTCAAATATCGAATATTGTGATATCCATTTTTGTTATGGAAAAGCAAATGGTAATGCAGAGTTGGCAAGAAGATATTATATGGAGAGTTATCCGGAAAGAAATATCCCTCATGCTCAAACATTTTCCAGTGTGCACAGGAGGCTTGCGGAATGTGCTTCCTTTAAAAGTTATAATGGAAATAGGGGAAGACCTAGAACTGCTAGAAACGTGCAACAAGAAGAAAGAGTGCTTGAAATTATTGAAGATAATCTAGGTATTAGTACTAGAAAAATTGGGAATGTAGTGCGGCTCTGTCAGGCTAGTTCATGGAGGATACTAAGAGAAGAACAACTCTACCCGTTTCATTCAAAAAAGGTGCAGGCTCTTTATGACGATGATCGGCCGAGATGGTTGGAAATGTGCAATCAGATCCTAGCTAAGTATGAACACGATAATCGATTAATTGGCGTCATATTATTCACTGACGAAGCTGGTTTCACTCGTGATGGCATAACAAATCTACACAACATCCACACATATGCTTACGAGAACCCAAACAATGTGGTAGAAACGAAACATCAGCGTAGATTTTCACTAAATGTGTGGGCAGGGATAATAGGAGATTACCTTATTGGTCCTCATTTCTTTGATGGCCCATTAACTGGTGACGTATACTTAGATTTTATCCAAAATCGTCTCCCATTGTATCTGGAAGATGTGCCATTGGAAGTAAGGGACAACATGTGGATCCTCCAAGACGGAGCTCCGCCCCACTTTAGTATACGTGTCCGACAGTATTTGAATGCAACGTATCCTGAGCGATGGATAGGACGAAGTGGACCATTGGCATGGGCAGCGAGGTCACCAGACCTTAATCCTATGGATTTTTTCTTTTGGGGTCATTTGAAACAATTGGTGTACGATATTCCAGTAATCAACGTCGAGGATCTTCGCTTCAGGATAATCGAAAAGTGCCAAATTATTAAAGAAACACCAGGAATTTTTCATCGAGTTAGACGACATTTTTTGAAGAGTGTTAGGAAATGTATGGAAGAAAATGGGGGACATTTTGAGAATCTTTTTTAGTTTGTTTAGTACTGTTTCATTAATTTTTATCAATTAAATGTATATCGCAATAATCCATAATATGAATATTTACTGATTAGCCATTATTAGTTATTTTAAGATTATAAATTAAATAGTTTAAAAAGCGAATTTATTTGATGTTAAACTGACAGCTCTAGTATACTTTGATAACTATTTACCTGGTAGCTGGTGGTAATGAAATGAGAAAAGTAAATTTACCACTTAATTTTTAAGGGTGATTTACGTCTAAACCGTTGGGTTTAGCGATGTAAATAAAGAGCACCTTTTTTAAAGGCCTGGCATCAGTCTTTCAGAAATTATGCCAAAAACTACTGTAGCTGTCAACACTAAAAAATTATGACAAAAAAACAATTTTCAATGTAGGTAAAGTGCCCTCTAGCGGCAAACAATCAATGTGAATTGTTACTAAAATGATGAAGCGCAGAAGACTTAGCCTATCTTTCAAATATTAGTCAAATCGGTTTTCCTGTAAGCGAGTAATTCAAAAAACAAAAAATAAAAACTTGAACTTGGACGGCTTGTAACTCGAAAACGAATGACATTTTGAAAAAAAATTATATGAAGCTCTACCCTTATTTTGTCAAGTAGAATCACCCCCTTAAGTTTCGTGATCGATTTTTGAATCACCCTGTATATTAGTAGTTATTTACTTCATTTGGAAATAATTTGGTGCCGACTGCAAAAATTTCAATTTTATATAAACATTTATAGTTATTTTTCACTTTTTAGTACATTTTTAGAAGTCAGTCCAATTTTCTTTATAAAAATTTTGTTTTTCGATTTTTAGTTTTGAATAAATTATGATATCCATAAATTATTTGAACTAAGTACTAATCGAGATTAGTGTATCTCACAATGACTCCAAGGTGGCAAAAAATACTCATTTTATCCAAAGTTTAAAATCACCCTAAAATAAAACACTAAAAATTTTTTGATTCTTAGAGTTTTCCAAATACCAGTGAAATTGTGTCAAGCAAATATTTGGTCTGTCATAGTAAATCCACTATCTTAAATTTCAAATTAATTGTAGATTGGCCCTAAAACCTTCCAATATCGATATTTAAAGAACCTGAGACGTAAATTTCTTAGCCCGATATATTTTATACTGCATATTGAGTTTGTATACTTCTCAAGAACCCCGCAATATCAATTTAAGACAGAATTTAAAAAATGTAAAATTTTCGGTCCCTCATATTGTATCTTATCAACCTAATAGTTATAAAAAATTAACTTCATATTCGTAATACAAAATGAAAAATTGTGAATAAATAATCTAAATCTAAATTCTTCAAAGCCCTCTAGTACCAATTTTGGATAAAAACCTTAAGCAGTTTTTTAGGTTCCAATTTTTCAAAAATAAGAAATTTTTATTAATGTTTTTTTTTTAATAGAAAGAAAAGAGATATCATTTTATAATTTTGCCCATATATTAATTTGTACTTTAAGTATACAAAAAAAAAAGATTTTTTGATTTTTTTATAGGTTTTTTTACCCATAACAATTTAAAAGAAAAACATCAAAAAATGACGGCGGACGTGATTCGTCTGGAAAAAAAAAAGAAAATACCAAATTAATCCTTGTTCAAGTGCCCATGGTCGGTACCGAAATCACTTTGATCGGTAACAAATTTTCCGATTTTTACCTCAAAAATGGATTTTTTTTTTCAAATGGTCGCCATTTTGTTATTTTTTGATAAAAAAAATCATTCCGATACCGACCATGGGCACTTAAACAAGGATTAATTTGGTATTTTTTTTGAGACGATTCAGTCACTTGGAATCACGTCCACCGTAATTTTTTGATGTTTTTTTTTTTTTAATTATTATGGGTAAAAAAATCCATAAAAAAATCCAAAAAAAATATTTTTGTATACTTAAAGTACGAATAAATATTTGTGCAAAATTATAAAATGATATCTCTTTTTTTTCCATTAAAAAAAATCATAAAAAAAATGTTTTTCTTGAAAAATTGTAATTTAAAAGACCCCTTAAATTTAAAATTTCTAGACCGTCATATTGCATTTGACATATTAGATTTTCTTAAAATAATTTTATGTTCGCGATTTACATCCTCAAAAACGATTTGGTCCCACCTTTCAACAAAACCGAAATATGTAATATTTTTAGTCCGCTATATTAGAATCGTCATATTGAATCGTGAAGAAATATTTTTAAATTCATAATTTACACTCTCAAGAACCCCCTTTATCAGTTTTGGAGAAAATCGCATTAGGATGCCATTTTGAATATACCAGATTAAGTTTTTCAAAAAATATTTTAAATTCGTAATTAACATTAACAAAAATCCCCCAATACTGATTTTGAATAAAATCGAGAGATGTAGAATCTTTAATCCGCCATCTTGGATCCGCCATATATATATATATATATATATATATATATATATATATATATATATATATATATATATATATATATATATTTTAATAATTTCAGATTCGGAGTGTGCGATCATAAAAACTCCCCCATATCAATTTTGAAAAACATCGGACAAAATCAATTTTTTTCCGCCATATTGGATACGCCATATTGATTTTTTAAAAATAAATCCAGATTCGTTATGGGTGACCCCTAAAACTCCTCCATACCAATTTTGGAGAAAATCGGACAACATTGATTTTTTTGTCCGCCATATTGGATCCGCCACATTGAATTAAAAAAAAATATTTTGTATTCGTTATGTACCACCCCGAAAACTCCCCCACAATAATTTTGGATAAATTGGATAAACTTAAATTGTTTTGCTCGCCATATTGGATCCGCCATATGAAATTTTTTAAAAATAATTTCAGATTTGTTGTGTACGACTCCGAAAATTCTTCTATACTAATTTTGGAGAAAATTGGACAAAATTAATTTTTTTGGCCGCCAGATTGTTAGCGTCAACTTGGATCTTACTGCACCAAATTCATCTATAAAAAGATAGGACCACCGCAGCAACTTCCTGAATATAAGTAAAAAATTTCGTTCAAATCGGTGCCACCATTCCGGAGTAATCGGTATATATATATATATATATATATATATATATATATATATATATATATATATATATATATATATATATAAATCGACTAATTGAGAACCTTCTTCTTTTAGAACCAAGTTAAAAATATTCCTCATTCTTTTTTGTTTCGCTGATTAATCGTATGTTATTGATAATATTTTCGACTTTCTGGCGCATCCCTATTCATAGGTTCTTCTTGCTGCTTATAGAAACATCTCGGTAGATGGATCATGCATTTTCTATTCTTGCAATATTTATATATTTATTCCTTTTTCCTTGAACCATATATTAACAATTATTCTTTAATTTTTTAAGGTACACCTATTTTAATACTCCAACATGAAACTCAACGTTACAGATCTGCGTAGCTCCGTTCATAAAATCGTCTTAATCTAGGAAGCCCCAATTATATTGTTCAAAGAAGTTTGTTAACTCTCTCTTGACTACTTTGGAAAATGTGATTCGTACTCACAAGTTTTCAGCTTCTCTACATACCCAAATTATTCTAAGAAATCACGTATGGACGTGGTTTGTTGTAACTCTGCTAAACATATTTTTTTTCTGCCATATATCAACACGTTTTTACAAAATGAACAAAAATAGACTTTAGTCAACTTGTATCCCAACCACTCAATACTCATTATTAATATTTCAAGGAAAAAACTGTTAAAATCAACAAGTAATACCCCATTGACAGAAATCAAATATTTATTTATGGAAGTTTTTATTAAACTAAAGTCAATAAAATAAACATAATAGGCGCGCCGGAATATCAAATTTGTTTGAGAATTGAATGGATAGAGGAAGGTGTTTTTGTTATGTAAAAAAAAGTGTTGTTTGAATGTTCGTAATTACAGAGCTTTGTGTTTTATTATCGGGTTGATACAAAAAATGTTAACAACTCGATTTTTTCTATTTTACAGGTTTTTAAGTATTTAACATATAAAAGTCTTAATTAAACAATCCTAATACTTTTTAAAAACGTGATCATTTATAAATATAGGGATAATTTCTTCAAAATATACATTAATACTCTACAAGGGGTATCTAAAAGGCCTGTACAAAACGCTCGCGCAAATTCCTGTGGTACAACTCGATATTTTATTTGGTTCTGGCACGTTCTTCCCCAATTTATAAATATAATTGAATTATCCAGCATATAACTTCCTAGAAATGTTTTTGTATATTTTGTACGCAAGGGATCTAGCTGTATAGTCCTGAGAATGATCTCGTAGGGGCCGAAACGTCGACAAATACAGCACAGTGTTCCATAAGTTGTTTTGTTGACCTGGACCAACTAAATCCAAGATTTAATATTTGTTTATTTATAACCGATCTTGCATTTGCTCAAAGCTCATAATTTGGAAATATTTTCTAATAAAGGGTGTTTTTTTTATAGAGGTATAGAACTTTAAGTTGGCAACACTTTTGTCAGCTGTCAAGTGATTTATGTTTAGTTTGGTTTGGCATTTCAACATGAATAGACTGACGCCTGAACAACGCTTCCAAATTGTGCAAATTTATTTTGAAAATCATGGTTCTATTCGAAATATGTATCGCGCACTACGTCCATTTTACCGTCAACATAATCGTCCATCAGAGCCATTAATTCGATTAACTATGGAACGTTTTCGCACCACGTTTACTCTAAATGATAATACGCATCCACAGAGACGTCGTACAGTGCGTACAGAAGAAGTAGTTGCTGCTGTAGGGCGTAACGTAGAGGAAGACCCGAATCAGTCTATCCACCATCGTGCACAGGAATTGGATATGTGTCCATTCACTTTATGGAAGATTTTGCGGAAAGATCTTGGTTTGCGTGCTTACAAAATCCAACTCGCACAAGAATTGAAGCCACACGATCACCTAGCAAGGCATAGATTCGGTGAATGGGCCCAAAACAAGATTGCCGTTGATCCCGATTTTCATAAGCGAATTTTGTTTAGCGATGAAACTCACTTTTGTTTGAATGGATAGGTTAATAAACAAAACTGCCGTATTTGGAGTGATGATAATCCTCAAATGTATGTTGAGACACCGTTACATCCTGAAAAACTGACTGTTTGGTGTGCTTTATGGGCTGGTGGAATCATTGGTCCGTACTTCTTTAAAAACGATGCTGATCAGAACGTTACAGTCAATGGTGACCGCTATAGAGCCATGATTACTGACTTTTTCGTACATCAATTGAACAACCATGATATGCAGGAGCTGTGGTTTCAACAAGACGGCGCAACATGTCACACAGCTCGTGCCACAATTGATTTATTGAAGGAAACGTTTGGTAACCGCATAGTTTCACGTTTCGGACCCGTGAATTGGCCTCCAAGATCGTGCGACTTAACGCCGCTAGACTATTTTCTGTGGGGATATGTGAAGTCGCTAGTCTACGCCGATAAGCTCGAAACGATTGATCACTTGGAGGACAACATTCATCGCATTATTGCCGATATACGGCCACAAATGCTGGAAAAAGTCATCGAAAATTGGACCTCCAGAATAGACTACGTCCGAGCCAGCCATGGCGGTCATATGCCAGAAGTCATATTTAAATTATAATGCCAGAAGGTTATCTTTCGAATAAAGTAAATTTCATGTCAATTTAAAAAAAATTATCTTTGTTTTATTCCATTTAAAAGTTCTATACCTCTATAAAAAAACACCTTTTATATAGTAAAGTTTCCTAAAATTAAGAAAATCAAATTATATATAGAAAATATATTAATCCCATAATCTCCATATACACTACGAAATACCCGCTTGTCAGCTTGGTTAATCCAGTTTCTTTTCTAGCCTATTGGTGATTATTCAGATTAATATTTTATACAGGGAAATAAAAAGGCTGAGGGACGAGTAATTTAAAACTTTTATGTAATGAACAAGTATGGTTATAAAGGATGGATTTTCCAACATGCGCATTAGAGTATACCCTCCAAGCTTTATAGCCTCTGATACAATTTCCATTTCGAATACTACTAACATAAAATTTTTATAAAAAAATTGAACTGACTTCTAAAAGTGCGCTAAAATAACTATAAATTTCTATATGAAATTGAATTTTTTGAAGTCGGCGCCAAACTAATACCTGACAAAATGTGATTTGCATAAACAGATTAAAAATACTTTACTTGTGATTGCTTCCTTACCATAATTTGTATATATTAGTAGTGATTTCATTGACAAATAATTTAACGCCGACTTCAAAAAGTTCAATTTCATATAAAAATTTCTAGTTATTTTTCACTTTTTAGCGCACTTTTATAAGACGGTTCAATTTTTTTATAAAAATTTTATTTTTCTATTTTTAGTTTTAAATTCATTATGATATCCATAAATTATTTGAACTAAGTACTAATCGAGATTAGTGTATCTCGCAATAACTCCAAGGTGACAAAAAAGTACCTATTTTATCCAAAGTTGTAAATCACGTTAAAAAGAAACCCCTAAAAATTCTTTGGTTCTTAGAATTTTCCAAATGCCAGTAAAATTGTGTCGAACAAATATTTAGTCTGTCATAGTAAATCCACTATCTTAAATTTCAAATTAATCTTAGATTGGTAATATAGGCACCAAAACCTTCCAATAGCGATGTTCCAAGAACCTAAGATGTAAATTTCTAAGCTCGATATATTTTATACTGCATATTGAGTTTATATACGCCTCAAGAACCCCATAATATCAATTTTAGACAAAATCAGAATATGTAAAATTTTCTATCCCTCATATTGTATCTTATCAACCTAATAGTTGTAAAAAATTTACTTCATATTCGCAATACACGACCCCGAAAACCCTCTTATACCAAATCTGAAGAAATGCGAATAAGGTAAAATTTTCAACGCACCATATTGCATCCGCTATACTGAAGTGCAAAAAAATTATTTTAAATCTTAATCTAATCTAAATCTAAACCCTTTAAAGCCCACTAGTAACAATTTTGAATGAAATCCGGAAATTTAAAATTTCTGGATATTCGCTATTAATATCCTCAAAAACGATTGAGTCCACCTTTGAACAAAATCGAAAAATATAAAATTTTTAGTCCGCTATCTTAGATTTGCCATATTGAATCCTGAAAAAATACTTTTAAATTCATAATTTACACCCTCAAGAACCCCTTATATCATTTTGGGAGAAAATCGAAAAATATTCAATTTTTAGGACACCATATTGGATCTGTCAGATTGAGTGTTGAAAAAAATATTTTAAGTTCATAATTAACACTAACAAAAATACCCCAATACTGATTTTAGACATATATGTAGAATCTTTAATCCGCCATATTGATTTTTTAAAAAATAATTGCAGATTCGTTATGTGCTTCCCCGGAAACTCCCCCGTACCAGTTTTGAAGAAAATCGGACAAAATTGATTTTTTTGTCCGCCATATTGAATTTAAAAAATGTATTTTGGATACATTATGTGCAACCTCGAAAACTCTCCCACACCAATTTTGGAGGAAATCAGACAAGATTAAATTTTTTTTGTCCGCCATATTGGATAATTTCAGATTTGTTGTATACGACCCAGAAAATTCTCCTATAGCAATTTTGGAGAAAATTGTACAAAACTAATTTTTATTAATTACTGCACCAATTTCGTCCAAAAAAATATGGGACCACCGCAGCAACTTCCTGATCATAACGTAAAAAATTTCATTCAAATCGATGCCGCCATTCCGGAGTAATCGGTGTATATACATAAAAAACATACATAGTCGACGAATTGAGAACCTCCTTCTTTTAGAAATCGGTTAAAAGTAGTTTAGCTTATAATAATAAAGTAAATTGTTTGATATTAAAGTCATCTCACTTTTACTGTAAAACATTTCTCTTGATTTTAAACACTATTTTTCTTCGTGTAAAAAGATATAAAATTAAAATATTAGCCTGAAATTATACAACCATAAGACTACAATATTTATAAATACCACGAAGGTTAAAGGCAAAACCTATGAAAGAAAGAAAGCAATAATTTATAATTTCATACTGACAAGCTTCTACTTAAAAATCCATTGAGAGGAATGTTTACACGGTACCTCATCTAAACTAGCGTCTGCAAAATAAAATATAGGAAGGAACCCTCGGTCACGCTATAAACCACAATTATAAGGAAATAATCTTTAAAAGAAATGATGATAAATCATTTTGGAAATGTATGTGGCCGCAGATTGGTCTGGTAGATGATTTTGCTACGTTCTTCTTTATTTTTTTAATAATTTTTTTGGAATTTCCTAATTACTAGGAATCCTTACAGTTTAATCACGTCATTTATTAAATAAAATTTTACAATATATCTCTCATGTGGAAAATTAAAGATTTCTTTTTGGTTTGACCTATCGAGTATCGTTAAATTATAGTCCTCATCATCAATCGACATGTTATGTTGCTAAACATAGGTCTCCCCAAGACGCTTCTACTTCTTCTAAACTATTGCGATCCAATTGATTTAGATTTTTTGAAAATACTGGTTAAAGGCTTTTCTTTCACGCTTATAAAAATATCCTCCTTGAATTGAGTTGTTCTTACACACACAGCTCATCCCAGTAGGTCCACAGCAATGCAATTAATATTTTGTTTTCAGTCGTGTAAGTTCCAAAGTAACTTTATGTACCTCACTGCCCCTATACGACATATTCGTACTCTAAACAGAAACGTCATTAACTAATTTATGATATAAAAAAACATTTTTTAACTCTTAGTCTTCGTCGTATCTCCTGTCCTTAAGTATTATTCATGCCACTATTTTCACTATCATATCCTCTTCTATTCTCTTCAAATATCACCATAACTTTAATATTTATCTTCTTTATCACCTAATTAATATTATTTTTTCTGAACAGGCTAGTCATATAACTTTGCATTGGTATTTTCTCAAATCCTTGTTATGTCTTCCTTCCCTCAAAGTCTTCAGGACATTTTACTATCCCATTTAAGTAGTTTCTCTTAGCATTTTTTATTAAAGACTTATGTTACTGACAAGGATTGTCCTGTTGCTCCTAATTTTGTTTTATAGAGCCGAATTTGTCTTTTCATGGATGTTACCTATAATTAAACGTCAGTCCCTTTTTTAGTTCTCATCACACTTTCTAGCTTTCAAATATATGTAATATCATATTCTTCTACCTCTTTGAATGTAATATTCCCAGACTTTAATTTAACCTTGAAACTTCTTAAGTTTGTTTCGTGAGTTTTGTTAGTTTTGCTTCTCTGGAAGAAAGATCAAAGTTCAATAACATTATTGAAAGTAATTATTTCATTTGAAGACTTCACGCCACTGTTTTTATCATTTGGTATGGTTCTACGCTTGCTGTAAGGTCAATAAGTATCTCTAGGTTATGTAGTAAATTTTTACAAAAACAATTTTTCCGGATTTATAATGTAAACAGAAAAAATGGTGACAGAAGTTTTAGTAATGGAATGTAGTTTTTGAAATCTGCGTAATCTGTTGCAGAAGAATAAATTTCCAAAAACACATATGATTTTTACAAAATAATTAAATTAATGATTATAATAACTTCGAAATAATATCAATGTAGTATAATTAAATAACTAAAATCTCCTTTTTATCTGGTTTATTTAACATTATTCCGCATTCGATCTGCTTTTTATAATTTATAATTTAAAAATGTCAACTTTGGTTGAATGTGCGTAGAATCGGGGTCTGTACACTGCTACTTGGATAGCTATTCTCGTTCTCAAGAGAACGATCATCTTGATGGAAAGTGGGCGTGGTTCTCACGAAAAGTAAGAAACCGTATTCTGGTGATTTCAAGCGATTGTCACATCTATCAAATCTTGAGAGAACTTGTTCTACTGTTCCGAATCAAGAGAACGGCGAGATTTTGAAAGAACGATACTGTCATTCCCGTCATTATGAGATATTTTTAGGTTATAAAAGTTCAAGAAAATTCATGATGGTTTTGAGAATAAAATATTGTAATTTTAATAAAATATTTTTGTTTACAAATATACGTTTATAAAATGGGTATTGAGGAAGTAATTTTGAACCATGATGGTCCAAAGGATTGTCAGATTAGCGGAAAAACAAGTGGCAAATTATAATCGTCAATTTCTACCACGGTTGCGTCGATTTGGAGATTTAAATGATTCGGAATTCACAAGGCTGTTTGAGTAAGTACCTATTATATAAATATTTGTGAAATTTGGCGGATTCTACTTCGTTTAATTTATTTTACCAACTCGGTAAAAATTTGTGAAGATATCTTGAATTAAAAATAACCCACTTTCTAGAATTCTCAGGGCTTGAAAGAAGGCAACATCATCTTTGCCAGAAATCATGGTAATATTTTGTAACTATAAAATTAGCATATACAAAATCAGTAAGTCATTAATGATTTTTTTACTTGGTTGGATTATACATATTTGTAATATTTTACCTGCTTTAGTTACTGTTAAAAAATTTGGAGGATATTAAGCTAATATTAATTTTCCTTTTTACATTTAGGTACCCCATATTAATATAATTTTATTAAAATATCAATATTTGTAGGTTCGTAGATTTTTTGCGACTGGCAGCTACCACGAAATTACTGGGTTGAATGTATTTCTGGAACTAGTCAGTCAGGAAGAAAAACCCAGATGCTTTAAATAGGGAAGATGCTATTTCAGAGTGGATCTAATTGCTACAAAATTTAAATGAATTATGAGCTTGTCCATCTGTGTGATTTTCTGTTTAATCCTAAATTATAAACAGCTAACAGTAATATGTATTTTACAAACTTAAAAATGCTATGCAAATTGTTTTTTTTTTTGAAAAAGAATGCTATATTTCCTTGTAGTACCCATGATTCCTATATTTGGAATGAATCTAACATTTCCAATATAATGGAAATGATCTATAGAAGAAACCCAGAAGATTTATTCTTCCTCATTGGAGATTCAGGTAAATTAATTGCACAATAAACTGATAATTTGTTATTAATTTAGAATATGTTTAAATATATACAGGAAAGTGAACCATCTTTAATTTTTTCAGGGTTTCTTTTAAGGCCATTGCCTTTGGGAGACGTTTCACAACTGGGAACACCAGAGGAAAGATTTAGTAGATATATGTTCATTGCAAAGTACCGTTAAAAGATGTTGTGAGGTCTAGAAGAATAGATTTAGATGTTTTCCAAAAGATAGATTGATAATAACTTTTTATTATCGGAAATGTTCATCAAGAACAAGAGATACACCCTGATCTACAAGAAGCAAGACAGATCCAATAACACATTATCAGTAACTACTTTAGGGAAAATTAATAATTTTATTATTAGCGCCATATTATGCACGTATATCAAGTATGCAAAATGTATTTTATTGATGAAATAAATTTTTACGGATTTCATTTTGTTTACTTATTTTGTATATTCATTCCCTGATATTTATAGGGAGTATAAAAAATAACATTTTTACAAAAATAAGGAAAATTTTTCTTTTCTTGACCCGGTAGAAAAACTAAATTTGTATTTTATAAAATGAAAATGTTAATTTTATTTCGCGTATCCTTTACATCTTTGACGGTGATACTAATTTCATGCATAACGGATATTTTTCCAGTAAAATATTTCGATTTGTGTTTTTACATATTTATTTTTTTCTCTATAAAACTCCATTTCTAATTCTTTTCTCTCAGTAGGGTTATGTCCATATTCACATTCTTTTTTAGGGTTAAATGCTCTATTTATATGGTTACATATATTATAGACGTTTGACAAAATAGTTTACTAGATTTTGTTTCCAATCTCCCATCATATCGTACGAGAATACAGTAATTCACGACCGAGAGAATGACCATGGGATGGGATTGTTTCTATTCTCTCAAGATAATGATCACTTCCTATGAAGAACCAGAATAGCTACCCTGGTAGATCTATTCCTGCTGCCCTCTGTCGGTATATGCTTACGCAACTTAAACTAAGAAGAAAATTCCCATTTTTATACCGCATTTAATTAAAATGCTAATTGCTAATGCTCGTTATCATAGTAACCAAAATTAACAAAAATCTATTTGGCGCAAAATTCAGCATAGGCTTCCTTTTCTATTGTTTGCAGTTCAAATTAATGCCAATCCATTTAATTTCTTAAGATCATCGACCATCTAGTGTCGGTTTGCCTTTTGTTCCTTTGCTTGTCCATGAGTGCCATTTTAAAATATCGTTCCCTCTTTCGTCATTTGTTCGTCCAGCGTGAACTGTAAAATCCTATTTAATCTATGCTATTCATCTTGATGTCTACTGCGCCTATCGTTTGTTTCTCATCTTGCCTCTAATTTCTCTTCACATAGCCCTTCGAGCAACTTGCAGTTTTTCCAGTGTCTACAGCACTACAGTACCACATACTGATCTATAATTTGCAGTTGTTGGGGAATTTTCTTGTTTACTAAAATATGTTTTACTTTGCAAGAAGCTACCCCTTCCTATTCCAGTCTTATTCTTCTCCCAATATTGATGTTTTTCTTTCTTCTTATTAGTTTCTGTTCCAGTATTCTGTATCATTTTACAGTATTTCACAATTCATTGTTTCAGCGATACTCTCAGGACACCGTTTTCTTTATCTTTTCCATGTTTACTTTGAACCCTTTTGTGTTAGACTCTCTTTCTCATTATGCCATTTTATAAAATTTCGTGAATACGTTTTCCCTTATATACCATCAAAATCGAATTAATTATGGAACATAGCTTATCTAAACGCACGAGGCCTTAGCCGGGGCCAGATAGATAGATAAATTGCAACTCTATACGTGAACGAGCAAAATTTATATCTACATCTACGTTGGCTTGTTCTTAATTAAATTTATCTTCGGCGGGACGCTCGTAACTACCTATTATTTGCTTATAGGTTCTACGCGAGAATATCCTTAATGTTAAATTTTATTAGACACGTTGTTGGATCTAGGGATACTGGCTTTTTGAATATATTTTAATGGATAGTTTGCCATTCATCGTAATTTGTTTTTAGTTATCTCTTTGAAGACATTTATAACCGTTGCTTGAAAACATCTTACTGATCGAAGTCATGTAAGTTCGATATATCTTCTTGACGTATCAACAAATATACATTTTTATTATTATCAATATCAGATCAAGGAGTTTAGCTATAAAACAAGCTCGAGCAACCTCGGAAATACCATTTTATGTTCTACGAAGGAGTATGAAAAGATCATGGATAATAGAAACCTACCAATCCATCACGACATAGATGATGCCAATCAAAACCACCTTTGCTCTTGACGACCATCCAAAACAGCAAAGACTGCCAAGAAAATTAATTTTATGTTGTTAACGAATGAATTCAAGAATAGATTAACAACAGAACAACTGAATGGCTTGTATTACCACAGGGTTTTGACCTGCTACCCTAAACACGGTCCATGTTGAATAGAATCAGAACCAAACATGCATATTTTTTACACACACATTTTCGTTTTTAGTTATCTCTTTGAAGACATTTATAACCGTTGCTTCTTACTGATGGAAATCATGTAAGTTCAATATATCTTCTTGACTTATTAACAAATATATATTTTTATTATTATCAATATCAGATCAAGGAGTTTAGCCATAAAACAAGCTCGAGCAAACTCGGAAATATTATAGTATAGTATAGCGACCTTTTGCAATACAATTTTCATTCGTACTTTAAAGAATAACATATGGTGAAGCTGTTACATTTTTGATAAATGTAAAAACAGCATTAGATAATCGGCATTTACTATTTTAATTATTTAAAAATTACCAATTTCAAAATACATTATCTTCAGCGAACAGAGTTCTAACTGAAATCAGCTAATTAGATAACAACGGACAATATTAGTTTGATATATATGTAATTCTCCTTTCAGGCAGAGAATATAAAAAATATATGTACAAACAGTTTATTTCCTGCAAATATCGCTCTGGTCCTCTCTCTATACGCGTTTCGATCACCTCATGATCTCGTCAGTGGAGCTGTATCGGACCGAGAGCAACATTAGCAGGAAATAACTGATATATGAACCATAAATTTCAAGGTATGTCAGCAGGATACTGTTTGTACATATATTTTGCATATTCTCTATCTAAAAGGAGAATTACATATATAACAAACTATTTAAACACGGCAGAAAGATTTCTTTATTTCTTACTGAAATTTCGATTGTTTAAAAATTTCACTTTACTCCGTTGATTCATAGATGTCGTTCGACTGGCGATATTTTTCAGTCTGACATCGAAGTTAGTAGACGGCAGGTGTAATATCCTGCCGACATACCTTGAAATTTATGGTTCATATATCAGTTATTTCCTGCTAATGTTGCTCTCGGTCCGGTACAGCTCCACTGACGAGATCATGAAGTGATTGAAACGCATATGGAGAGAGGACTAAAGCGATATTTGCAGGAAATCAACTGTTTGTACATATATTTTTTCATATTCTCTGCTTGAAAAGAGAATTACATATATAGCAAACTATTTAAATACGGCAGAAAGATTTCTTAATTTCTTACTGAAATTTTGATTGTTAAGACGGACAGTATATTAACCTAAAGTTAGTTTTAGTTATTAAAAATAAATAAGAATTCAAAAAAAAATAATTTGCATTATATTTGAATTAAACAATGTTACGGTGCTTAAGTAGAAGTTCCTAATACGTAAAGTAAAACGAGAAAACTTTCTGACTTCCTCTGGAGATGAAAAGATAGAGAGATAGATAAGAATTTATTTCAAAACATATTTGTAAAGGTTTATATAGTTTAAAATATGCTATTAAATAAACTGAATATAGTTGATAACAATTTATCACCAATAATTCATAAATGCATACCTTTAATTTTTAACAGTAACTTATTCCTAAATTTTTAAAGGCTCAATTTTTAACACTATTTGCTCTTTTTATATGAAAAAGTAATTTTTTATAAAAGGTCATGGCAGCATAATGGCAGTTATTTTCAATCAAGGTCAGTATATGTCAGGGATAATTATCATTTGAAAATTTAACTTTCGTATGCTGGAATTCTTTCTGAAAAACACAAGAAATTCCTGACTATAAATTCCTGAGATGGTAAAAAATATTTTCTTTTTTTAATAATCCTTGACGACTTTGAATATAGCTTCAGTTTAATAAGATTCTTATTGGGTTTTTAGGTATAGAAAAATTTTGTCCATAGCTGCTCTATGGCCCCAGAAAATTACTCCAAAATGTAACTTTGATAAAGGGTTGGTAAAATATATCATATTAAAAACATTGTTATTGAAATATAATATAAGATAGTCAATAGTTTAAATAATTATTTTACAAACTCATGCCCTACCGTTGACTCTAGTTGTCATAGTTCACACGTTGAAGGGAGAGTAACAAATCCCATTTATTTGTTTCCTGCTGATTCTGATGAGATATTAAAGGTTATAAAGGGTTAAAAAAAAAACAAGAAATCGGTTGGAGATGATCAGATACCTAATTATATTTTAAAAGATGTAGATTATTTTATTTTTGAGCCGTTATCTTTTATTGTAAATTTGTGTTTTACAACAGGTATTTTTCCACGTAAGCTAAAAAAATGTCCATATTAGAGCAATCTATAAGAAAGGGGAGAAATTTGAAGAAAAGATTTATAGACCAATTGATTACTGCCTAATATAAGCAAGGTTTTTGAAAAAGTTTTATATTATAACATTTCGGGACAAGTTTTCTGTAATATTAGATAAACAAAATGGCTTTAGAAAAGGGAAATCCACAGTAAGAGCTTTATACCAAACACTTACATAAATTCTAGAATCACTAAATAAAAAAAGCAAACAATGGCCATATGCCTGGATCTGTCTAAAGCCTTTGATGCTGTGGATCATAAAACATCATGGTTAAATCTTGAAATGTATGGTATAAGGAGTAATGCTCTGGAATTAATAATAGTTGACGGACAAGACTCAATGTGTGGTGGAGTCTGATCTCCATAGTAGGGCTATAGTGTCTCAGAGGGTTAAAATGAAGAGGGGCATCCCTCAGGGTTTAATACTTGGACCTCTTTTATATATTTTTTATACAAATGATTTACTCGAAATCTCTGGAGAGCGGACTAGACTATATGCTGATGATATATCGCTTATATTCAGTGGCGGTACGGCGGAGGTGCTATAGATGAAGGTTCAATCTGTGATGGACATTCTCGATGGGTACTTTCGGTCCAGCAGCCTGTCGCTAAATGTTTCCAAGATACAGTGCATTATGTTTGGCAACAGATTAAATAATCAATTTACATTAACATTTGAAGATACAACAATCACATCAATTGAGAACATTGTTGTTTTGGGACTAAACATCGATAGATTGGAGTGGGGGCGCAAATCGAGAGATTTGCCATTAAAATATGTCAGTATTGTTTTGAATTAAGAATTGTTTCGGGTAGAGTTCGAATCGATGCAGCTTTGTCACCTTACAATGCATTTGTACAGTACAGATTCAGATGTGGTTTGATATTTTGGGGTAATTCCTGTGGTATTAATAGAGTTTTGAATCTGCAAGAAAGGTATTTGCGGTGTATTTTTGCATTGAAACAGCTAGACAATTGTAGAAATGTCTTCATTAGTAACAATATTTTGACGGTTATAAGTATGTGCATTTTGGATTCGGTGATGTTTATTATTGAAAACAGGGACCTTTTTGAGGGTGCATCTATTAAACATAAGTACATTACTAGAAATAAAACAAATCTGCTTCCTGATAAATATAGCTCTAGTTATTTGCAGAAAAATGTCGAATTTTCTATAATAAAAGTTTTTAATTCTTTACCTGAAAATGTATATTTACTACCGAGAAATAGATTAAAGTATGTCCTAAAAATGGTTTTGTGTAAAAAAGCCTTCTATACATTGGAAGAGCTTTATGAGTGTGATAAAGACAGCATTGTCTCGAAGTAGAATTTTTGTTGTTCGCTGTATCATTAAATTTTAAATGTGTGTAAGTTTTCTTGTTATTTAAATTTTTTTCGTTTATAATATTGCCCTTAATCTTAAGTTTTAATTGTTTTATTTTTACTACATTAATTTGATAGAATTATTCAAGAAAGTTATTTAAAACTGTATAATCATTGTTGAGGTTTTTTTCCTTTATTTTATTTTTTCTTTTTTTATCTACAGCTGAGAATCAACTATAATTTTTATTATGATGTTTGTTACAGTAATGGTATTTTTTTTTGACATTGTTCCATACTCTTATGGGTTTTTTTTGTGACACTGATTGGAATAAATAAAGACTTATCTATCATGAAATTATTGTTTATATTATTAGAAGTTGGGCGTTTCTTGCATAGAATTTCAGCATGAACATTCCATTTAAAGTTTACATTGATGTGTATGACTAAAAATTTACAACTATTAACTGTATTTGTATTAGAGTTCTAAGTTTACATTCTCAGGAATTTATTTTTTATTCTGGGATAATTTCAACATTTGTATCGTCACTACAATGGTAAATAGGATACTAGAAAGTGCTCTAGGTAAGTCATTTAAAAATATGATAACAAGAAATGAATTCCTTTTATTTTTGTCATATCAGTGAGCGATTCAACTGCATAGGTAAGTATCGGTCTAACATATAACTTTATATATTTAAATTTTGCTTTGGGTGCTCATATACTTAGTTCAACATAAAAAAAAAACTATACACCTCAACCCGCTTTTTTGAGGTTGGTTAAAAATAATATTATTTAGAAAAGAAAATAAACTTTTATCATAATTTTTGTAGTTGTATTGCTAAGTCCAAAATTTTACATTTTAGTGTTGTATAATGTTTCTCAAATTAATTTTTCCCCATAGAATGAGCCAATGAAGCTAACATTTGAAACAATAATTTTCTTAGACTTCTAGGGCAAAATAAAATTTCATAACAAAAAATCTATATCCTGACAACCATTTTTTATCTTTTCTTCACTTATGAGAATTATTTTTCATTTTTCTCAAGCTTAAAATTATACCGCCATTAAAACCGAAATACAATTTCTCATATCTGATTAAATTTAGGCCGGTTAAAACCGATTAAAAGATTTGCATAGATAACATCCTTACAAATGCTTCCCACCAGTACCGAAATTTCGCCCCAATTCTTCATTTTAATTTCCCCAATTAAATCGCTACCTCCACATTCCATATTTGGTCCAGATTCAATAAAATTTGTTTTGACAGTGATAATGTATGTAAATTGGTCTCCGATAAGCCTTATTTTAAAAACTTACAAGCCTGTGCGAGATAATTTTTGGCGTATTATCTAAATTGATCTGCACCTATCATGAAAATCGATGACGAGACAACTCTGCTCAACTTTTTATATATATATTTTTCGTTTTGTTGGAATTGAGTAATTTGCATGGATAATGCTGAAGCTGCATTCCGAACTAGTTTATATACGAAGAGTTTTTGTAATACCAATTAAATAACGAATATACAGGGTGATGTAACACTTACTAATATCATTAAGAGGAAAGTTTGTTTGTTTGCTGCAATCTCATATAGGATATTAGTTTTGATGGTCATGTTTTGTCATATGTCGGTTACACTGGATACGAAAGAGTCGCATTCATTTTTTTGCGAAGTAGTAGATATCTGTTGGACTTCCATTGTCTTTATTTTTGTTAAATATCACGACGTTTCGGCTAGTAGTTATCTCCAGCCGTTTTCAAGTGAAACTAAATAAATCCCTTAGCTACATGACTATTTATACTAAAAGTAAATGCAGTAGAGTGTGACTGAGATGGGTGCAGTCATGCCTTCTATGGCAAAATCCCATTTTTTATGCTGCATTTAGTTTTAGTTTACAATTACTATGAAGTGGTTTCCACACTTCTCTTATATATAAAGATGGTTTACTAAAACAACTCGGGTTCTGATGTATAACCGCGGCTTCTTTGAATTTCCGTTTTCTCCAATGTTGTTCTCGGTGTAGTATTTTAGCTTCAGACCATTTTATGTAGTGTCCATGAGTCCAGGCATGGTTGGCGGCACCAGATTTTTCTGTTTCTCCTCGAGATGTGCATTTTTGGTGTTCTTTTATCCTTACGTCAAGAGGTATCTTCGTTTCGCCAATGTAGGAATTGCCACATTCACATGGTATCTGATATACACAGTTCTTCATGTCTCTCTGAGTTGTTGGTTTGACCCTAGTGAGCCGACTTCTCAGAGAGTTATTTGAATTGAAAACAACGTTGATTTTATATCGTTTTCTTATCCTTCTAACCTTTTCTGAAATTCCTTTAACATAGGGGATGTTCAATACTGATTTTCTTTCTTCATTCGTTGTCGATATTGTCCTATTTTTGTGTTGTTCAAGAAATTTATCCACTAAATATACTGGGTATCCGTTGGCTGTCAGATCATTTTTATTATAATCTATCTCTTTCATCAAGTTCTCGTTGGAGTTGCAGAGAGTTAAGGCTCTATCTACGAAATTTCTTATAATTCCTTGTTTGGTGTTGTTGGAGTGATTAAATGAGTGTGCGTGGCTTTTCTGTAAACCGAAGTTAGAATTTGTCTGCCATTTCTTTCAACCAAGACATCTAAGAATGGTAATTTATTTTCTACTTTTTTCTCCATGGCGAGTTTAATAGTTGGGCTGATATTGTTGAGATGAAAAAGAAAGTTTCGAAGTTCTTCGTCGTTTCCACTCCAAATATTAAAAGTATCGTCTCCGTATCTGAGCCATAACTTTGGTTTCTTGGTTGTGGATTCAATTGCAAACGTCTAGAACCATTCCATGGAAATATATGCGACCACCGGTGAGAGTGCAGATCCCATCGGTAGTGCATCATCCTGGATGTAGAATTTTTCCTTTTCTTGAAAATAGGTGGTCTCTCTCATAAAGATCTCACATGAGTATAATTGTAAGCTTGTAAAAATGAAAAAAAGGTCTCCTAAAGCGAAGGAAAAATATACTAAATAATGGTTCTATTATTCACTGTAGGATTTTTGGTTTTGAACTTTTTTTTGTTAAGACTGATTTTTGTTGATAACGGAAAAGTCTTTGATTCTGTAGGGTAGTGGTCCATAATGGAATAATTAGAATGTGTACGAACAGATACTAGATACTTTAACGTATTCAAAGAAATAAACCAGGCAATATCGACTCTAAAGTTATATGTAGAGACTAATCCATTGATAGGGAGACTAAATCTCACCACCACCATACACTATGGCTCTAGAATATTTGGAAAGCTCAACTGGATAGAGCAGAACTTTAATATAAATGGACAAATGTTGAACTGCCTGCGCGTCACTGACGATATGGTCTTGTTGATAGCGATGAAAACCTAACACTAAATATTGAAGGAACAAGAAGAAGCCTGTAGAAAAATACGACTAAAAATAAAATTTAAAAAAAATAGAACCGACTTCTCAAAGTGCGCTAAAAAATGAAAAGAACTATAAATTTTTATAACAAATTTAAATATTTGAAGTCGGCGCCAAACTAATACCTGAAAAAATGTGATTCGCATAAACAGAATAAAAATACTTTATTTATAATTATTTTCTTACCATAATTTGTACATACTAGTAGTTATTTATTTCGTTTAGAAATAATTTGGCGCCGACTTCAAAAATTTCAATTTCATATAAAAATTTATAGTTATTTTTCACTTTTTAGCGCACTTTCAGAAGTCGGTTCCATTTTTTTTTTAATCGAGATTAGTGTACCTCGCAATTACTCCAAGGTGGCAAAAAAGTACCCATTTTATCAAAAGTTGTAAATCACCCTAAAATGAACCAATAAAAATTCTTTTATTCTTAGAGTTTTCAAAATACCAGTGAAATTGTGTTAAACGAATATCTAGTTTGTCATAGTAAATCCACAATCTTAAATTCAAATAAATTTTAAATTGGTAATATCGGCCCCAAAAACCTTCCAATATCCAATATTTAAATAACTTGAGAAGTAAATTTCTTAGCCCAATATATTTTAAACCGCATATTGAATTTGTATCCGCTTCAAAAACCCCGCAATATCAATTTTAGACAATATCATAAAATGTAAAATTTTCAGTCTCTCCTTATCAACCCAAATGTTGTAAAAATTAACTTCATATTAGTAATATAGACCTAATATTAAATATGAAAAAATGCGAATAAGGTAAAATTTTTAACCCACCATATTGGATCCGCCATATTGAATTTCAAAAAAAATAATTCCAACATTATAATCTAATCTAAATCTAAACCCTTGAAAGCCCACTGATACCAATTTTGGATGAAATCTGGAAACTTAAAATTTCTAGTTGCATCTGACTATTAGATTTTCTTAAAATATTTTTATATTCGCTATTTACATACTCAAAAACGATTCAATCCCATCCCTCAACAAAACCGAAGAAAATAAAATTTTTATTCCGCTATATTGGATTCGCCATATTGAATCTTGAAAAAATAGTTTTAAATTCATAATTTACACCCTCAAGAACCCCCTCTATCAGTTTGGGAGAAAATCAAAAAATGTAAAATTTTTAGGACGCCATATTGAATACGCCAGATTGAATTTTTCAAAAAATATTTTAAATTCGTAATTAACACTAACAAAAATCCCTCAATACTGACTTTAGACAAAATTGGAGATGTAGAATCTTTAATCCGCCATCTTGGATCAGTCATATTTCCTTTTTTTAAATAATTCCTGATTTGTAATTTGCGATCCCAAAAACTCCTCATATTAATTTCGAAAAAATCGGACAAAATTAATTTTCTATCCGCCATATTGAATTTTTTAAAAATAATTTGAGATTCGTTATATGCAACATTGAAAACTCGCTCATATCAATTTTGGAGAAAATCGGACAAAATTGATTTTTTTCTCCCACCATATTGGATCCGCCGTATTGAATTTTTAAAAAATAATTTTAGATTCGTTATGAGCGACCCTAAAAACTCCCCCATATCAATTTTGGACAAAAATCGGACAAAATTGATGCGTTCGTCCACCATATTGTTATGTGCGACCCCCAATTGTTTTAGCCGCCATATTGTCAGCGCCATCTTGGATTTTATTGCACGAATTTTATCCAAAAGAATATGGAACCACCGCAGTAACTTCCTGAATACAAGGTAAGAAATTTCATTTAAATCGGTGGCGCTGTTCCAGAGTAATCGGTGTACATACTTAAAAAAATACGTAATCCTCAAATTGAAAACCTTCTTTTAGAAGTCGGTTAACAAAGTATTTCCAAAAAATTGTTGTATTTCAACGATTCAAATAACATATTAAATAACATAAAATTAGAAACAAATGTATCCTTTCAGTCATAATTTATGAAGCTCAGACTTTTTTATTGCATATTTTCTTTCTGTCAAAACAATATGAAAGTAAAAATTACAAAAACATTGTTAAAATTTTACAGGTAGGCATAAAAACAGTTAAAATAACACAAATTACAAAATTAAAAATTTACACGGTGTTAAAAGTATGTTAAAGTTTTAACTGAATATACGTACTACAACGAACCTGCAATTTTTATTTTAATAATGAATGGTAAGATGTTAAATTGTAGGTTTTGAATAACTGTTGTCGTTTTTTTAATTACTTGCGAATTCTTTAATATTTTAGTACTAAGAGGATATTCCTTTTCGTCTTATTTTAAGAGGGTATATTTATATTTAATGCGATTTGTGTAAATGTGACTTGGATTATTTATTTATTTGTTCTATCGCTGCCAGCGTTTTTTTCTCTCTTCTTATTCCTCTTTGTTCCTGTTTATATTATAGTATCTAGGTTTTGCTGTCGGCAGAATTTGCATGGCGGTACAATAATTTTAATAAATGACGATTTTTATAAAATGTTTATTATTGAAAATTTTGATAAATATGATCATTTACTTATTGAAATTGAGCAAACTGTTCATTATTTGTATTTACAGGTCACCAAGCTCTAATCTAAAGTCATTTTGTAATGGTCTAGAATTGCTATTGTGGGTACTGCCCATCAGTGCAAATGTAGTTTTGACTAGAGACTTTATTGTAAATTATCTTGGTAACTTCAGATTTTACCTACCATGGAACAAAGGTCCATCAAAGTGAACGAACTGGAGAATAAATATTGGAGCGAATAACTAAAGGGAAAAAAGCTATAGGATGCCTAAATTCACTATTATGGTCAACAAACATCTCCAAGGAAAGAAAACATCTTTTATACAATGCAATATTTAAAAACGATGTATTGTATGGATGTGAAACATGGTAGATAAATAAAACTTTAGAACGTAAACTGCTGGCTCTTGAAATGGTCTTTTGGCGAAGATCTGCCGGAAAGTCAAGGATCGAACGGATAACCAACGGGAGAATCAGAGAGATTATGGGCGTAAAGAAAACTATTCTCGATGAAATCGAACAACATCAGCTGGTATGGTATGGACATGTGGAGAGAATGACGGACGAACGCCTACCAAAGAAAATCCTAAAATGAACACCAAATGAAAAAATAAAAAGAGGAAGACCAAAAGTTACCTGGATTAAGGGCATTAACCGAACCATGTCCGAAAGAAAGTTACTACCAGGGGAGTGGGAAGACCGAAAACAATGGAGACTGGGAACCGGAAGGCGTAGAACGCGATGAAACCGGATATATATATATATATATATATATATATATATATATATATATATATATATATATATATCTTGGTAACTTTCCAGACTCTCAGGAATTAAAAGTGAATTATGAGTTTTTTGGACTTAGCTATCATTGAGATTTTTGATCTTCTAAAACTAGGTGGTTTCAAAGAGTTTTACCGAAAGCGATTTGCCATAAGTTTTCTGCGGGGTCTCTTTAGTTATTAGTATATTAAAATTTCATAGTGGGTCTTTAAATTTATTTTATACTACGTAAGTTTCCCTAATAATCCTACCTCTAACATCAATAGCTTGTTTAATATCTTTTATAATATCTTAGAAACTTTACACATAAAATAGTGTTTGATGATTGTCTCAAAAGCAACTAGTATACGGCCGCTTTATCATGCACATCAAAGTCTATAAACGTGAATATACACCCGGGTAACGCGTGTTTACGCCAACCATAATTATCTATTACAATTAAAGTTAAATACAGCAGGAGGCATTTGATCTGATAGCTAGGCAAAGTAGGAAGAAGGTATTACTGTTACGAGGAAAACTCGAAACGAAGCCGGAAAGGAGGGTAACGATTTTCACAATCTTGTTTATATACAGGGTCCCAATTATTTTATAGAGACAGTATTGCTATTTCTTAAGGTGTCAAGAGATAAACAGTTGGTTAAAAGAAGAAAAAGTTGCATTATTTAAGGTTCTTTAATATGTCGTTTTACAAACGGGAAAATTTCTTTCGTTTCTGAAACATTTTGGAAATATTGAAAATCGTCGATTTAACTGTTAATTATTTTCTCAGATAATATTTGGAAGAAAAATCTAAAATTTCACATAAACAGGTATAACTTTGAGTTTTAGAGATACGCTATACAACTTTTGTATTTTTTGTGCTTAAGTTGATCGTTACTGAATGAAAATCCATACCTAATTCACATGTATTTAATGAAATTTTTACAAAAAAAAATTGAACCGACTTCTAAAAGTGCGCTAAACGGTGAAAAATAACTATAAATTTTTATATGAAATTGAAATTTTTGAAGACGGCGTCAAGCTAATACCTGACAAAATGTGATTCCCATAAAGAGAATAAAAATACTTTATTTGTAATTGCTTTTTTACCATAATTTGTATATACTAGTAGTTACCTGTTTCATTTAGAAATAACTTGACTTCAAACATTTTAATTTCATATAAAAATTTATAGTTATTTTTCACTGTTTAGCGCATTTTTAGAAGTCGATTCAATTTTTTTTTTATAAAAATTTACTTTTTTGATTTTTCTTTTGAATTCATTATAATATCCATAAATTATTTGAACCAAGTACTAATCGAGTTTAATTTATCTCGCAACGACTCCAAGGTGGCAAAAAAGTACCCATTTTATCCAAAGTTGTAAATCATCCTAAAATGAACCACTAAAAATTCTTTGATTCTTAGAGTTTTCCAAATGCCAGTGAAATTGTATAAAACAAATATTTATTAGTCTCTCATAGTAAATCCACTATCTTAAATTTCAAATTAACATAGGTATAGGTAATATAGGCCTCAAAACCTTCTAATATCGATATTTAAAGAACTTGAGAAATCGATTTCTTATTACGATATATTTTGTACTGCATATTGAGTTTGTATACGTCACAAGAACCCCGCAATATAAATTTTAGACAAAATCGGAAAATGTAAAATTTTCAGTCCCTCATATTGTATCTTAACAACCTAATAGTTGTAAAAAATTAACTTCATATTCGTAATACACGACCCGAAAAACACTCTAATATCAAAGCTGAATAAAATTTTTATAAAAAAATTGAACCGACTTCTAAAAGTGCGCTAAAAAGTGAAAAATAACCATAAATTTTTATATGAAATTGAACTTTTTGAAGTCGGCCCCAAACTAATACTTGACAAAATGTGATTTGTATAAACAGATTTAAAATACTTTTTTTGTAATTGCTTTCTTACCACAATTTGTATTTATTAGTAGTTATATATTTCATTTACAAATAATTTGGCGCCGACTTCAAAAAGTTCAATTTCATATAAAAATTTATGGTTATTTTTCACTTTTTAGCGCACTTTTAGAAGTCGGTTCAATTTTTTTATAAAAATTTTATTTTTCTATTTTTAGTTTTAGAATTCATTATGATATTCATAAATTATTTGAACTAAGAACTAATTGAAATTAGTGTACTTCGCAATGACTCTAAAGTGGCAAAAAAGTACAAATTTTATCCAAAGTTGTAAATCACCCTAAAATGAACCACTAAAAATTTTTTAGTTCTTAGAGTTTTCCAAATACCAATCAAATTGGGTCAAACGAATATTTAGTCTGTCATAGAAAATGCACTATCTTAAATTTCAAATTAATTTTAGATTGGTAATATAGGCCTCAACACCTTCCAATATCGATATTTAAAGAAAATAAATTAATTTTTTATCCACCATATTAGACACGCCATATTAAATTTTTTTAAAATAATTTTAGATTCCTCATGTGTGACCCCGAAAACTCTCCCGTACAGGACAAAATTGATTTTTTTTTGTTCGCCATATTGAATCCGCCATATGGAATTTTTAAAAAATTATTTTAGATTCGTCATATGCGACACCGAAAACTCTCCTGTATCAATTTTGGAGAAAATCGGACAAAATGGATTTTTTCGTCCGCCATATTGGATCCGCCATATTGAATTTTTTAAAAATAATATCAGATTCGTTATGTCGCACCTCGAAAACTCCCCCATACCAATTTTGGAGAAAATCGGACTAAATTAAATTTTTTTGTCCGCCATATTAGATCCGCCATTTTGAATTTTTGAAAAATAATTTCAGATTCGTCGGGTACAACCCCGAAAATTCCTCCATACCAATTTTGGAGAAAATCGGACAAAATTAATTTTTTTGGCCGCCATATTGTAAGCGCCATCTTGGAATTTACTGCACCAATTTCATCTAAAAAAATATGGGCCCACCGCAGCAACTTCCTTTACATAACGTAAAAAATTTCATTCAAATCGGTGCAGCTGTTCCGGAGTAATCGGTGTACATACATAAAAAAAAAAATAAATACATAGTCGACGAATTGAGAACCTCCTTCTTTTAGAAGTCGGTTAAAAAATGCGAATAAGGTAAAATTTTCAACTCACCAGATTGGATTCACAATCCTGAATTTCAAAAAAATGATTTTAACGCCTTAACCTAATCCAAATCTAAACCCTTCAAAGCCCCTGGTACTAATTTTGGATACATTTGACATATTAGATTTTATTAAAATAATTTTATATTCGCTATTTACATTCTTAAAAACGATTCAGTCCCACATTTGAACAAATCGAAAAATGTAAAATTTTTAGTACGCCATACTGAATCCTGAAAAAATACTATTAATTTCATAATTTACACCCTCAAGAATCCTCTTTTGGAGAAAATCGAAAAATGTAAAATTTTTAAGATGCCATATTAAATCCGAAAGATTTGGTTTTTCAAAGAATATTTTAAATTCTTAATTAACACTAAGAAAAATCCCCCAATACTGATTTTAGACAAAATCGAGAGATGTAAAATCTCTAATCCGCCATCTTGGATCTGCCATATTTAATTTTTTTAAAATAGTGTCAGATTCATAATGTGCGATGGATTGGAAAAAAATCAGAAATAATTAATTTTTTATCCGCTATATTGAATCTTTTTTTCAATAATTTTAGATTAGTCATATGCGACCCCGGAAACTCCCCCGTACCAATTTTGAAGAAAATCGGACAAAATTAAATTGTTTTGTCCGCCATATTGGATCCGTTATATTGGATTTTTTAAAATAATTTCAGATTCGTTGTGTACGACCCAAAAAATTCCCACGTACCAATTTTGGAGAAAATCAGACAAAATCAATTTTTTTGGCCGCCATATTGTCAGCACCATCTTGGATTTTACTGCACCCATTTCATTCAAAAACCACCGCAGCAACTTCTTGAACATAACGTAAAAAATTTCATTCAAATCGGTGGCGTAGTTCAAAAGTAACGGTGTACATACATAAAAAAATACATAGTCGACTAATTGAGAACTTCCTTCTTTTAGAAGTCGGTTAATAAATAAAAACTAAAACGCTGTTTTCGGTATCTTCAAAATATTTCCGGAACAAAATAACCTTTTCCTGTTTTCAGAAAGACATATCACAGCAACTTTTTCTAACTTACTCAACGTGCTCTTTCACTATCTCAGCAATATTCATATTATCTTTATTAGCATTTTCAATACAGAACTTACTGCTATTTTAGATTAATTAGAAAATTTCCGTCATTTGTACATTTAATTTATTTAAAACGAAATGATTTTGGTTGAGGAAACCCCGTATAGTAATTAAGGAGATAGATGCAAACCTGAGTTGTATATAAAGGTGCGCAAATGTGTGGTGTAGTAGGTCGTTACTTGAAACACTGATACATTCAAAATGAAGGCAAAGTGGTGCCCCCAAAAGGAATAATTCAGACCTATCGTTAGGAGATCTAGTTTATGGCAATTTACGGCGTTAGAACTGTACGGTGCTATTTAGACTACTTGAGAGGGTTTAGAAGTTTAATTTTTAACGATGTACATTTAATCTTTGTTTTAATGACGTCATTTAAAGAGGAACGAAATTAATTGGAGAATATTTATTAATCCCTAAATATTATCTACCTTATTTTTTCCGATTAATTTAGGGCAACTGGTGTTTTTATTTAAAATAATAAAGTGTTCGAGAGTAGTGATGATTCTATTTAGATTTTCTGGTAACCGGAATCCATGCCCAATGGGTCTTCATAATATCTGAAGGGTCATAGCTCCAAAAATGGTTAAATATTTAAAAAAAAGTAATTTTTAATCGACTTCTAAAAGAAGGGGACATTCTCAATTCGTCGGCTATATACGAGGTGTGTTCAGAAAATACCGGGAATTTTAAAATTTCGTGGGCTTGGAGAGTCCCATTGTCAAAATTTTTTTTATTATTTTGGTATACATGCCCCTTAAGTATAATAAAATTTTCAGCTGTATTCATTGTTTACTTTGTCTGTGGCAGCCGCGAAGGTTAGACTTGTTTTAATGAGCTCGGCGATTTTCGTTTGTTGAAAGAAATGAATCAAAGAATTTGTATCAAATTTTGCGTAAAAAATTAAATAAAGTATAAAAAAGTGTGCGAAATGTTAACAAAGGTCTATGGTGAGTCTGCTATGAGCAAAACAAAAATTTACGAGTAGTACAAGCTTTTCCAAGATGGCCGTGAAGACGTTGAAGACGACGAAGGCTCCGGACGCCCCAGCACATCACCAACCGATGAAAACGTGGAAAAAGTGAAAGAAATGGTTATATCACGAGGACAAACAGTCAATAAGGAGTACTACAAGCAATCCGAAAAAACGCCCGGATTTGTGAAAAAAACAATTCATTGCTTTTGCATCACGATAGTGCGCCTGCTTACATTTTATTGCTGTTTCCAAAAATAAAGAGAACCTTAAAGGGCCGTCATTTTACAAGCATAGATGGCATTAAAAGCGCATCGTTGAAGGAGCCATGGGGTATCCGAAAAATCGAGTTTGAAAAGTGTTTCGAGGATTGGAAGAAGTGCTGGCATAAGTGCATAGAATCTAATGAAGACTATTTTGAAGACAACAACGGTAATGTAGAGGAATAAATAAATATATTTTTTAAAAAACGAAAATTCCCGTTATTTTCTAAGCACACCTTGTATATATATTTTTTAATGTATATACACCGACTACTCCGGAACAGCGGCACCGATTTTTTTACGTTATGTTCAGAAAGTTCCTGCGGTGGTCGAAAATTTTTTTTTTGACAAAATTGGTGCAGTAAAATCCAAGATGGCGCTGACAATATGGCGGCCAAAAAAAATTTATTTTTTTAATTTTTTCTAAAATTGGTTTAAGGGAGTTTTCAGGGTCATACACAACGAATTTGAAATTATTTTTAAAAAATTCAATATGGCGGACAAAAAAATTTAATTTTGTCCAATTTTCTCTAAAATTGGTGTGGGGGAGTTTTTGGGGTCGCACATAGCGAATCCAAAACATTTTTTAAAAAAATCGATTTAGTGGATCTAATATGGCGGACAAAAAAAATCAATTTTGTCCGATTTTCTCCAAAATTGCTATAGAGGAGTTTTTAGGGTGGCACATAATGAATCTAAAATTATTTTCCAAAAATTCAATATGGCATATCCAATATGGCGGATGAAAAATTAATTTTGTCTAATTTTTCTCAAAATTGGTGTGGGGAAGATTTTTGGGATTGCACATTACGAAATCGAAATTATTTTAAAAAATTAAATATGGCGAATTCAACATGTCTCGAGCTGCTCTAAAATCAGGATTGTGGGATTTTTGTTAATGTTAATTACAAATTTAAAATATTTTTTGAAAAATCAACAATATTACGTTCTAAAAAATTTTACATTTTTCGATTTTCTCCAAAACTGATATAGGAGGTTTTTGAGGATAGAAATTATGAATTTAAAAGTATTTTTTCAGGATTCAATATGACGAATTCAACATAACGGACTAAAAATTTTACACTTTTCGATTTTGTTCAAAGGTGGGACTGAATCGTTTTTGAGGATGTAAATAGCGAATATAAAATTATTTTAAGAAAATCTAATATGTCAGATGCAATATGACGATCTAAAAATTTTAGATTTTCGGATTTCATCCACATTTTTTCAGATTTGGTATTAGAGGTTTTCCGGGTCGTGTATTACAAATATGAAGTTAATTTTTTACAACTATTAGGTTGTTAAGGATACAATATGAGAGACTGAAAATTTTACATTTTCCTATTTTATCTAAAATTGATATTGCGGAGTTCTTGTAATGTTTTTGTTGCATCTTAACGCTATTGCAATTGCAATTGCTTATTGCAGTCTATATAGACGAGCTGGAATTTTTGGTATAATATTTTTTACGTTACGTGGATATTAATAAAATCATTTACGAAAATCATTACAGAAATCGCTTAAGACAGCCGCGAAGCCTCGGTATCCTGGTTTATATTACTACCTTATTTCATTTTTATGTACTCCAGCAGCTTTATAGCGTCATTTCTCCCCCTTTTTAAATATCTTTATAAAACATCTTTATGGAAAATATCTTAATCGATTTAATATAGACCGTGCCGCGTCCCGCGTCACTCTGTCATAATCAAGATTTTCGGGAGGGAACTACACTGTTCTGCATTTGTTTCATATCAGCTTTCCAGTTTGCGTCTCACTGTGGTTGCACACAACTCAATTAGTTTTCGGTTTGGTTTGTGGAACTGACTCCCCCCTGAGAATAACATTATCTCCCCAGATGTTCCCTAGTGTTCGGTTTCGCATCGCGTTGTCTCGACAAGGCATACTTGTGGTTTGAAGGCCTGACCGCAAAATTCTTAGATATTGATGGAATATTGTTGGACAAATATTGAGTGAAACTATTGTTTATTATAACTTGTATTTAATTTTGCGTACTTTGAGGAACAAATAACAGTTTCCTTCGGGAAATGTTTAAAAAGGAACTACTATGTTTTATACCACTAAATTTATTTAGTGTAATTACAAAGGTAGACTAAGTATTCAATACAGAAACATGAAAAAATTTAACAATAAATAAAAACTACCTGAGAAATTACATTATTACAATGGGGAGGTACTAAATTTTGGGAACTAATTATTATTTGGCGACAACAAATAACGGGGAAAAGCCAAGTTCTGTCTGGTCATTAAGCAAATTTACATTTTTATTTTTACTATGTTTAAATATTTCTAAAGATTAAAGAATATTTAGCTTTTGACCCTTTGTTGAATAATGTAATATGTCAGTGTTGCTTAAATTAGGAAAACTGTGGTTGTGTTCTAAGCAATGGTTGGCAAAGCTCGAGTCTGTTTTTTGTACTCTATATGATCGGTAATGTTCTGAAAAGCGAGTTTTAAAGCTTCCACCACTTTGTTCAATATACAAGCTATCACACTCTGAACATTTTAACTTATAAACTCCTTATTTATCAAATTTATTAATTTTATCTTTAGCATTGTAAAGAAACTGAAAATAACCATAAAATAAATTTTCTAGATCTCACCATATCTCACCTGAATAATCAGTGTAATTTTAAAATTTTTAGAAAACCAACGTTTACAGGTAATACTATATCTAATGACTCTTTTCACCCTTTGCAACACAAAATGGCTGCACACAATTCAATGATACATAGAGCATTCTCTTTGCCTCTCTCCGAAGAAGATCTTCAAGAGGAACTAAATATCATTGAAAGGATTGCAATATCAAACAATTTTTCCCAACAAACCATAAATAAATTAATAACTAAAAAACAAAAACAATTAGTCTTTAATTCAATATATCCCAAAATAAAAAATGATAAAGATAGTTCATCTTATATATATTTATCATATTGTGGTACCCTATCAGAAAACATAGCTAATACTCTTCCCAAACATAACAAAAAGCCTTTAAATCTCAACACAATCTGTCCACTATCCTTTACAATGCTAAAAATAAAATTAATAAATTTGATAAATCAGGAGTTTATAAGTTAAAATGTTCAGAGTGTGATAGCTTGTATTTTGGACTGAACACTACAGATCATATAGACTACAAAAAAACAGACTCGAGCTTTGCCAACCATTGCTTAGAACACAACTACAGTTTTCCTCTAATTTAAGCAACACTGACATATTACATTATTCCACAAAGGGCCAAAAGTTAAATGGCTCTGTGAGTTGAAACTGCAGTCACTGTTTTTAAATAAATTTAGTGGTATAAAACATAGTAGTTCCTTTTTAAACATTTCCCGACGATGATTAACTACCACATAGTAACGGCTACCAGCATCAACTTTTTAACAGTTTCCTTTACAATGCAAAATAAATTCGTTATTTTAGTTGAATATTTCATTATGGGTTAAAATTTTAAGAACATCGTAATAATGTTATTTTTACATAATCATCGACAAAATTATCGAATATATTCGCTTTTTACTAGAAAGATAAGAGCATTTCACAAATTTTAAATAAACAATAGTAAATTTTCATGAGGAAAAAATATCGAAAAAATTAATGTGATTTTTCAAAAAACCAAGGATATTCATTTTACAGACACATTCTTATATACTTATAACTTTAAATATAATAAATATGTCTATATTGAATGGTCATGTTCTGAAGAACTAACCTAACTAACTTAGGTTTGAATTATCGCGCGCTAAGTATGACGATAACAAGATTGCCAAGTTATGATCACTGTACCCCGCTACGCGTCAGAAGTTTTCAAATTATTTTTAATTAAAAAATCTATATTTTCTAAACAAAACGATCAAAGAATTCCGGTTTTGTCCTAAAAAATTCATAATTTTTGGATCTACATGGCATTAGTTTTTAAAAAATATGGTAAAAATCTTTTATGAGATACTCCCGAATATATTGGGATTTTATTATATTAAGTAACCTCCAGCATGTTAATTATGCATATTTGTTAATATTTCGTTTTTTTTTAAATTAAATATAATACACTTTTGTAAACTATATATTCAAATTCGATCACATTCCTAAAAAAAGCCCTTAAACGAGTGAACTACATTAAACTTGAATTTTATAGCGATGGCCAGTATTAGCGTTTTTTTTAAACACTTGTTTCTATAACCTCTGAGACTAAGGCAATTGACCTAGATTTTCTTTCATCCTCCCGCGTTTACAATCTCTTTGTCCAGGAAAGTTTACACGTTGACTGGTTTTGAGACACCGTTTTCTTAGATTAAAGAACTTAAAATAACTCTTCGGCAGTTGTTGCTATAGAAATATCGATAAGTGGACGCGATGGCTGAGATTTTAACGCACATTTTGAAAAAAAAATTGTGTACGACGACTAGAAGCTCAGATAGAGTTTTTTTTCAAAAAATTGCTGCGGAGTCAGAGAAGAGAGTTTGTATGTATTCTTAAGCAAACCCATTTTATTTATATTAGGCTGCAAATTGTACTTGGACCTAAATATCTTTGTCATATGCGATGGTTTAGCTGATCTCACATATGCTCTGTTAAATTTAAGCCTGAATTATACGAAAGTCAATCTAATATTTGAATTTCGACTGAATAAAGATAATTAGTCACTATATCAGTTGCATACAGGATAGAATTATCATGTTCAAAATGATGACATACGTTCTTAAAGCGATTTTACTCCTTTTGCGTCTTTGAACTAGACATTCCTATAAAAAGAGCCTTTTGAAATCTTTATAAAATATTAGATACGATAGATTCATCTTTCCTGAGACGTCGTGTGTCTCTTCTTTCCGTTCCTTCTTTATATGGAACATCAATTTGTGCCGCACCAGCTTCATTACAGTATCTAACTGATGGTATACTGTTTTTAAATAGAGAACCAAACAGCTTTATTCACTTTAATTTTTAGGTGACATTGAAAAATTTTGCTTCAAATATTAAAAAATATAATTATCCTCAGGAAACAAAATTCCTTCTAGTAAGAAATTATTTCTTATTGTATTGAGTAAAATATTAGTCTAATATAACGTATGTTAAAACAATGGATATACGCTGCTAGCAAAATAAACATCTAAAAAAATTATATAAATATTTTGAGGTACAGCCCATACAATAATCTGCCTTAAATTTTCCGCGACTTTAAAAAGGATCCGCAACATTATTTTACAGTTTCCATTTCGCACTTTGCAGACCTATCCGATGGTATCTGGTAACAAAACATTGCACTTATCAGATTAAAAACTTCCTAGTATTCCCCAAAGGAGTTTGGTTTTAGAACTAAGGGAAAATCATAAAATAATCACCGAGAATCTAAAAATGTAGCGTAGAAATTAAAAACAATACTCTTTCATTAGTAAATTTTTTTGTTAAAAATATTTGGCAAAAGTAATACTGCAGCTACTTTCGTTAGTATTTTATATGGAAACAAATTATTAAGAAACATTAAATATAGTTTTCCCTTTTTTTCAAAACTGAACGAAATTTTATGTACTCAGTTTCATTAGAAGTTTAACAAGGTACTTAACAACTCAAAAAAATTCGCCACGAGTCGTTCAGAAGTGGTTTCAGAAAAATAACGTTCATTTTTTATATAATTCTTTTTAAGTTTTTAAAATTAATTAATCGAATTAGTTCACTTACTACTTATAAAAATAAATTATTTAAGTTTTTTTTTATATTGTTTCATTATTCCTCTTTTATGTTAGAGCTTTGGGTTCGTCAGATGCAATTTTAAATTTTTCCAGACAATTCACAGGTTTAGCATGTTTGTGAACAACAAAGTATGTACAATTAAATTAATTTATTTATTTATTTTTTTGAATATGTTTAGTAACTACGCCTCTGAGCAAACATCGAATGGCGACGGCAACATCATCTGGAAAATATTTGCATAATCGTGAATGACGTTTCGATGGATCTGCGATCACGCTCTGTCGTGCGTTTGTTAATATGACGGGCGGAACATGCTCCTCCGCTTCTCTTCGACGTTCTCATCCCTTCTTAAATTGTGTTTTTTTACATGAATAAAAATATAGAAAAGATCGTTTTACATAATTTTCTTAACAGTTAAGCAAAAGAAATATAGTATAATGTCTTAGGCGTAGCAAATTGTAACGTTGCCAAATGAAGGTACATATATATATATATATATATATATATATATATATATATATATATATATATATATATTGATTGATTGTATCAGAAGCTTTTGAAAAAGCCAAGCTCAATAATACTCTGTTCTTTTTTTGCTCTGCTGCATTAGTACAATCATCAATGATACTTATTAATACCACACATCACGCTATGAATATGCGAGGCAGACGATTCAGCGCTGCTACAGCTGAGGGAACAGGATATTGCTTTTCACCACCAAACAGACAAAGAGAAGTTACAAACCTGGCTACAGAAGCCATTTCATGGACGGCATTCAAATGAAATCAATCAGGATATTGTCGACAACTCAGCGTCGAACTACTGGTTGATTGCAGGACAGATGTTTTCTGAAACGGAGGACTTCTTATTAGCTATCCAGGACGAGGTTATTTCGATGAAGAACTATCAGAAGTTCATCATCAGAGAACCCTCAATAGAAAATTACCAATGTAGATATTATATCAACGTTGTTTACCTAACAAAAACAACCTAAAGCCAAAATATAACGAGAAAATCGCCCAACCCAGAGATTTGGAGGTGCAAATTGGAAGGTAATATGCAATGAACAGCGTTCCAATAATTGAGTGATAGCAAAGAACCTGCAGAACATCAAGGGACTGGGACTTAGTGAGCATCTGTATAAGCCGATTCAGAAAACGTTCTTTTTGCAACGGCGGGAACCGTCCGAAAGTTCGTAGGAAATACAGCAGACCACGTCACTTAGGACCCGATAACATAGAAAGGATTTCCCATAACAGCTTAATACTTTTGGTATGTTTGTATACCTGGTATGAATCAATATTCCCTGAAGGGAGTGCGAAGTCGTTTGGCTTGAAATCATAAAACTTGATAACAGTACCAAAGTATCAATGCTCTCCTTGTACATACATTACAATTAGATAAGATATTCCAGAATGAACAAGAGTTATACATTTAATTACAAATTATTTTTACAAGTATTTTTTAACAGAGTGGGTAAAACCGAGAAACTCTACATCATTCAGATTTCAAGGAGGTGAAACTTTAGGAAGAATACTTCGACTAACTGCGACCCTTCATTTTTTTATTAAACTGCTCTAATAAAAAATATCGTGGATTTTCTGTAGATTATGGGTTAAAATCAAAAACTTTAATACCATTCTGTGATCATTTATGGTGTCAATCATTTACAACTTCATCATTTGTATATATATATATATATATATATATATATATATATATATATATATATATATATATAAATAAATATCAAGATTTTTAAAAAGTTATGTTTCATTGTAAAATACAGGATAATCTAAGAAATTCACTCAGTATTCCAAAAATATATAATAAAATAATGTGAATTTCTAGAAAAACATTTTGGTTTCAAATATACAGAATACTTAAAAAAATATCTTTTAAAGAGGCTTTAAGAATCACTAAAGTGTAATAAAAGAGATTTTTTTATTAAAGTTTAACATAAATGTTAATATTTAGAGGTTTTCGGAGCTAAATTATTACAACGTTACAAAATATTTGAACCATTTTTTTGTATGTTATTTTCAATTAGTTTGCAGAGAAATAATACCTTTTTATATGCTTTAAGTCAAATATATATATATATATATATATATATATATATATATATATATATATATATATATATATAGAGAGAGAGAGAGAGAGAGAGAGAGAGAGAGTCCTAGTTTTGGACGTACCACTACAGGGAACTTGGAAATTACAGGAGATACAAAGATGGTTATATAAGGAATGATCCCCATAATTTAAAGTCATTACAAATTCTTTTAAAGATTTATTACTTTTTTAGTGAAATATCCTGAAAAAACTTAAAAGCTCAAAATTTACTTTTTTACTGATAGTTCTATAAATATTAATTATTAAAAAAAAGTTGTCAATAAAAGTTGCGTAAGTTACCAAGACTTATCAAACAGTTGTAAGAAAGGTGAATCAACTGTCGTTGCTAGGCGTGATAGATAGATAGATAAGTCATTATTTATTCCAGTCAGTATCACTAACAAAAAAAACCCATAAGGGCATGGAACAATGTCAAAAAAATATCACACAATACACAAATTAATAATTAATATGACTAAACAAATTGTTACTACCATATAAATTAATAAAACAACATCAATATTATAAATATTGCTTGTGATGCATAAGCGCCGATGAATAATGCGCCTGAACTATGGCAACCCGCCGACAGCGGCCTGCAGCAGCTATTTTCGATTAGGTTCGGCCCAATTTTCGAAGGTTCACTGATCATATGGAAGTGTATTTCTTGGATCCAATAAATTTACAGGTAAAGTACAAGTATTAAAAAGCATCTTCTGCAAATTTCAGTCCTTAATATATTCATTTGCCACACCATTATGAATTTTTGGAAAAAAAAAATTAAAAATTTTATTTCGAATTCGGAAATGATACATTTAAATCCAATGTACGCATTAAAAAAATTTTATCTCCATCCGGTGAAAAGTTATTGCAATTTTGTTGGTACAAAACTTGGTTTTTGCAAAATGTCTCGGCCCACGATTCAAAAAAAATTCTTTTTAGATTTTCAAAACATAAAACAATAGAAATAATTTTCATTAAAATTGAGCTTTGTATCTTAATTAGGAAAGCGGAAAATTGAGGTTGAATTTTCAACTTAGACATCAAATTTCTCGGAAAATAAAAAACTCACAGATTCCGGCTTTGGCACACTTTTTTTGGAATAACAATATCTATATTTATGTTAAATTTTAAATCGGTAATTTGTTAATAAATGTCTTTAAAAAAAAAACAAAAACCTCAAATTTTGTCGAAAAGAAAATATATCTCGATAACTAGTGGCGCCACCTATATCTTGTATTATATGGCCATTTTTGGTCCGCCATTTTTTTTTGCACAGGTCTTTCAGAGATATGTTTTATAAGATGCCGACATAAACACTTTCTAGCAAAAAAAACTAATATTACGTTTTTGTTAACAAAACAGCTCTTTTTTGATCTTTCCATGGAGCAAATAAGTATTTTACATATTTGAATTCTCTCGTCAACCAGCATTTTATCAATATCAACTGATACCGCTTATTTTCCGCATTGTTACTAAAAAAACAATTATCTTTCATAAAAACCAAACAGGAATAAAGATAACCCAAATTTAATGAATATCTTACCTAATCACACATTTTAATTCCTACTATGTTTGTCCACTCTATACATATTAATCTAAACACGGATAATATTATCATTTAACTTGATGGTAAACACGAAAAGTAAATTACGGCTAAATTCATAATACACACAAACAGTCCCCTCATGCCGTAATATGTAAATTCCGTCTGGGGTCTGTCAAAATTTTCGCTGGGACCGCTGGAAAGGGTTTGTATATCATTCAAGATAATTCGCCGGCATAATGGTGTAAAAGCTATGTGTGTATATTTGATGTTTGAATTGAAAATATACGGTGGCCATGTCAAAATATTTATACAAATGTTGTATGGATCCGTTTGGTCAAATCGATTGCGTATGTTGTTGCGTAGTTTGTGTTTGTAAATGTAGAAAGGTCTCGTACATTTGCATTATTACAGGGTTCTTTTTAATTTAGATGCTCTCTTTATTATTAAAATTTGAATTGATTTTTTTAATTGAGTTTTCAAAGCGGAATTGACTTGAAACTTGTTAGACTTTCCACGGAGTCGGTCTACATGAATTTGCCATATATAACTGGACTGCACGTGTAAAATAACTCTCTTATAACAAACTCACCGCACCATGCTCGATGCTATTACGTAATTATATTGGTTTGGTAACAATGAATTCTCTAAATTATGATTCTATTGGTGAAAATGTATTCTTGTCATTTTACCTGAAACTTATTTTTGTTTTTGCTTGTTTTATGTTTTCAATGTAATGTTTTACTAGGAATTTTTAAAAGTATCGTGAATTTCTAAGTTTTTTTTTGATATTTTAAATAGATTTGGTGCTTAGTCTTGTAACGTGTAAATAGCTCATCTGGTAGTTTATTTCTTTATCATTAATAAGTTTAAAAGGATTTATAAATATTTATTTAAATCCTAAATCTAATTGGAACAGGTTTAATAACTTGCCGACATGTTTCGAAATTTATATTTTATATCATTGACTAAATAAACACTGTTCCTCCAATACTATAATTTTGACGCTCATAAAATGGACACAACGATAGGAGATACGACTCATTCATCATTATAATGTTGCGAATGATTGAAGATCAGTAATAAAATGTTATATACATGCCTTTGTAACAAGTATAAAAGAATTTAAATTGTTGGATTTCCGTTCAAAACGTGGCAATGTTGCATATCCCTTCTTGTCAATTAAAAAGTATAAATTCCTCCTTGGAAATGCATGGTTGCCACTTCCTAGCGAACTTTTACTGAAATCACAACGTTGCCAATTCTTAAATGTCGCTAATAAGATGCTGCATGTTTTCATAGAAAAACATGTTCAAAACTACAAACTAGAATGTGACCTAAATATATTTGTTCTTTGAGAAAAGAAAACCTTTATAACAATGATGTAATATAGGTCTATTGTTAAAATAATGCTCACAGTACTACATTTATGATATGATAAAATCTTAGTTTTTGAATGTTTCCTCGAAATATGACAAAACTGCACGTCCCTTCGGTAAAAAGATACCTCGTCTATGTATTGTGGTTGCCTAATTTAACTTATGATGAGACTACTGCTATAAGGTCTCGCAAAAATAGGGGTATTGTCTACTCTCGCTTTCGCAAATTTGGTTTTGGTAGGTTGTCAACCATTTTAGTTTCAATTCGATTATCTAACAGGACTTATTTCGTTTGTTTTTTGAGTTCAGTGGTGCAAAGTGAAAAGATTGAATTACAAAGAAAGATTTTATTATAAACAATAATATAGTTTTTGTGTAGTAAATAAATTTTGCACTCTTAGGGCGCTTCATATGTAGGTAAGTTTTGATATATATATATATATATATATATATATATATATATATATATATATATATATGTATATATATAAAATAAAATAGAATAAAATATTGGCGAAGCGGACGTGAAAATTTGTCAATCTACATGATTCTCGTATTAAAAAGTGCGGAGCACTCCAGAATATGGAAATACTCCGGGTCCGACAGATGGCGACAGCGCTGTTTCGTCCTAATATGGGACTCGTCAGGCCACCGCAGTCGGTACAAACCATCATCTCGCCTTTGCATCGTATAAAGCTGAATTTATAATCAAAACACAGCAAATAAGACGACAAAGGCGACATCTCGATGGTCCACTTGATAATACAAGAACCACACAGATTAACAAAGTTTGTAAAAGAACCCACATATGGTGGCGCGACGGTGAATTAAAACAGAAATATGTAAAATCGAGTACACGAAACGCGCTGCCCGAAGGATAGGGGTCGCATTTTTCGGTACTGGCAAGCAAGCCTACCGCCTATTTTGGCAGCCAAAGCCACGTGCCGCACCAAACGATCCCACCATGAGAGAATCGTTTAGCGTGTTTAAAAGCCAAACAAGTAAATAAATATGTAAATAAGTTTTTGTCCGTGTAATTTAAAATAAAATAGAATAAAATATTGGCGAAGCGGACGTGGGCGAGACGATGGTTTGTACCGACTGCGGTGGCCTGACGAGTCCCATATTGGGACGAAACAGCGCTGTCGCCATCTGTCGGACCCGGAGTATTTCCATATTTTGGAGTACTCCGCACTTTTTAATACGAGAATCATGTAGATTGACAAATTTTCACGTCCGCTTCGCCAATATTTTATTCTATTTTATTTTAAATTACACGGACAAAAACTTATCTACATATTTATATATATATATATATATATATATATATATATATATATATATATATATATATATATATAATTTTTTGCAACATTTTTATTGAATATACTTAATGAACCTGTCACCTAAAATAAGGAGGAACGATATATATCTTAAAATATACTATAGAAAGAGAGAACTGTCTAAACCTGTAATTTATAATATTGGAATTGACACTTCAACAAGAGCCATTCATACCAATATAAAAACTAGTAGAGAATTAAATACTACCATACAAATATGGTCACGTAATGTAGACCAGCAAGTTCATAGCCGCAAGACTTTGTCTTAAAAATAAAACTTATTTTTAAAAAAATTAAATCACAAAAATTTTTAATTAAAATTTCCGTTTATGATTATTAAACTATAAAAAAATATGTATACTTTGTCGTGACGATCCAGTCATTTTATAAGGAAGATATTTTCCAATGAAATTGAACAAAACGAATTTTCGTCATAAAGTAGTTGGAGTGGAACTAATAAAATTTTAAATTAAGCCGGAATTCCGCTTGTACCAATCTACTCAATTATAATATCTGTCTATTAACTCAAATTGACTAGAGCGATTTTTCTTTTGTTTGAAAATTAGAAAGTTTTAAATCAAAAGTTAAATGATATTTAAAGTTAATTAGTTTTGAAATGTAAATTAATATTTGCAAAAATTCTTATCCTTAAGTATTATTTTAAGTTATAAAAAGTACAGGTTACTTAGACAATTATAAACCTTCAATAAAGAATTGTTAGTTTGAACGTCATAAACAATGATGTTTCTTGCGAAGTAGTAGATATCTGTTGGACTTCCATTGTCTTTATTTTTGTTGAATATCACGGCGTTTCGGCTAGTAGTTATTCAAATGAAACTAGATAAATTCCTTAGCTAAATGACTATTTATACTAAAAGTAAATGCAGTAGAGTATGACTGAGATGGGTGCAGTCATGCCTGCTATGGCAAAATCCCATTTATTTATTTTTTAGGCTGCATTTAGTTTTAGTTTACAATTACTGCGGTTTCCACACTTCTCTTATATCTAAAGATGGTTTACTAAAACAACTCGGGTTCTGATGTATAACCGCGGCTTCTTTAAATTTCCGTTTTCTCCAATGTTGTTCTCGGTGTAGTATTTTAGCTTCAGACTATTTTATGTGTCAATATCGACAACGAATGAAGAACGAAAACCAGTATTGAACATCCCCTATGTTAAAGGCATTTCAGAAAAAGTTAGAAGGATAGGAAAACGATATAAAATCAACGTTGTTTTCAATTCAAATAACTCTCTGAGAAGTCGGCTCACTAGGGTCAAACCAACAACTCAAAGGAACATGAAGGACTGTGTATATCAGAGACCATGTGAATGTGGCAATTCCTACATTGGCGAAACAAAGAGACCTCTTGACGTAAGAATCAAAGAACACCAAAAATGCACATCTCGAGGAGAAACAGAAAAATCTGGTGCCGCCAACCACGCCTGGACTCATGGACACCACATAAAATGGTCTGAAGCTAAAATACTACACCGAGAACAACATTGGAGAAAACGGAAATTCAAAGAAGCCGCTGTTATACATCAGAACCCGAGTTGTTTTAGTAAACCATCTTTAGATATAAGAGGAGAATTTAAAGAATTTATACAGTGTTTGAATAACATACATACTATCACAAGTGATTTTTTCTTTAAGTAAAAGTACATCATTGCTCGAAAAAATTGCCCTTACTCGTTTTTATATCCTCTTTTCGGAAAACTATTTTTTATCATTTTTGCTAGTATAGGCAAATGAATTATTCTTTATTAGATTATACGGGTTCGCAAGAAGAAAAGAATTCACACCTACGAAAAGGATCTATGTAGTGCCAAGTATTTTTTAAACTGAAATCAAATCTGAGGTCATAATTACAAGTACATCCCCGAAATTTTCTCCTACGAAAAAATCTCAAAAGTCTGATAATAAGATTAAGCTTTTCGGATTATTGTTCCATCTCAGAGTCGAATTGATTGTAAATTTGAAGGCTTGTGTGAATTAATTAGGTATAAATGTAAATGCAATAGATTTATAACAAACCCTCAAAACAGGGTGAAAGTACCATCTGAAACTATTGAAAAAGCTCGGAATACAATTCTCTTTCTTCTGAATCTACGAAGAACTACATTTCGAATGAATAAGTAGTAAGAAAAAGGCATTAAAAAAAATAAACAGAGAAAAAGTTAACAGTTCCTAATTTATAGCAGTGGCTTTCAAATTCAAACCATTTTTTGATAGTATATGATCCATCAGGATCTCGGAATTTTCCTTGTTAATAAACATTATGCAATAGGTCCTTCATACAGGTGAAAATGACCTTCATAAAAAAGTAAAAAACCATCCCTTCAGTAAACACATAACAATGTTTGAAAAACAAGCCATTAATAGTTGCTATTTTATTCAGTCTTTTGTGACAAGCGATTTTTCTTTTTTTTTTAATTAAGGACGATCATAATTAAAGAGAAAGTATTTGAATATCCTTAGTTTGTATATTTATTGCTTAAAATATATTAAATATTTCGCAGTTTTTAGAATTAAAAGTTATGGAGTTCTAATCTCGTAGAGTAAAGATCCCTGAAGATGCCTCGTGCAATCATAGACGGAACATCGGATAATTATTCCAATTTGACATGGTCTAAACCCAAGAACCATGATTTTCAATTTGACTAAAGCCGTGAAAGTTTTCGTTCTTTATTAATTATATACGATATATACAAGTGACGTCACTCCTATAACATTTACACTACTTTATACCACTAGAAAACGTTTTATTATAATGTTAGACTACACACCAAAAATCATCAAATTTTTTTTGTTAACCTTCTACATGTATTCTTAGTTGGTATACATACAATTTCAGTCCTCTTATTTCTCTTCTCTTAACGGTAGTGTCTGTGGCATTCATTTGAGCTCTTACCTCGTCAATGGTGTTTCGTTCTCGATACTCCAGCACTTTTTCTTAGGTTAGTCTATTTTGATTCCCATCAGCCTTTTCTTCATTAACATTTAGTAGTAACACTTTAGATTCATAGCAAAGCACAAATTCTGCCATTATTTGTCTTATTTTATTTTTATTGCATTAGAAATATTGCGATCCCACGATATTCAATTGATGCAACCAATTTTTTTCAGACTTTACGAAATACTTTTTATAACTTCTGTTTCAGTTAGGTCATTTTTTATCTATACATGCTCCCAAGTCCTTGAATTTTCCCACCTGTTTTATTTGGAGGTCATTGTTGATTGTCATATAGTTTGTTACGGTATCATAGGCTTTTACTAAATCGATAAAGGTGTACCTTCCTGGTTCAGACGCAGTCTTCTTTCTACTATTTACTGTATTATAAATAGTTTGGCAATGCGAGTTTCACCTGAGATAAAGCAATATTATTTCCGATATTTTCCCTTATCTTACCCTGCATTACGTTTTTTAAATATTCTACTAAGCGTACAAGTGACACTCAGTCATCCGTAATACCTTGAAATATTTGGGTTTCTTTTTATCACTAACTAAGCGACTTTCCATTCTATGGGAATTTTAACTTGTCCGTAGCATTCACTGAAGAGATATATTACCCAGTTGGAGAGTTTGTGTCCTCTAACTTTTAGGGATTCCATTGGTAAATTACCTAAATCTAGCTGAAGGAATGTTATAATTATATTGAGGAGGTTTTTTATGACATCAGAAATGGGCCCATGCAGGAAATGATAAGGCACCAAGACCCGATGAAACATATTCGGAATTGCTAAAACTACTTCTGGAAAAGCAATCACTCCATGTTTTGGGAAGGTTATTTAATTTAATCTACAAAAGTGGCAAAATTTCCAAGTATTGGTTAATTTCTACTTTTGTGACAATATCAAAGAAGCGGGACGCCAAATGCTGTAATGAATACCGCATAAGACATGTTTTAAAGATATTCCTGAAAATCATTCATGCCCGTATTTACAGGAAATGTGAGGAGAACATGAGCAACACACAGCTTGGTTTCAGAAATGGGATGGGGACATGTAAGGCTTTGTTTAGCATGCAGGTGTTGGTGCAGAGATGTCGAGATATGTCTGGAGATGTGTTCGCGTGTTTTATAGACTACGAGAAGGCTTTTGATACCGTCCAACACAGAAAACTTATTGAAATATTAAGAAAACAAAGACAGATGTTAGACGAGAAAAAAAAATAATGCGTGGAGTGCGACAGGGATGTGTACTATCACCTCTCTTTCTCAAGAGGCACTATATGAAAAACACTTAGGCACTATTATTAAAGGTATAGCTATAAATAATCTTAGATACGCAGACGATACTGTACTTCTAGCGAATACATTGGAAGACCTACAAGAACTTTTAAACTGAGTGGCGGACAAGAGTGAAGAGTTGGACCTTAAGTTGTTAATCAAGAAGACAAAGTGGTTGATAGTAAGCAAACAAACAGATGTGTTCGGTCGTTTAGAATATGACAGAAAATCCATACAATGTGTTTAACAATACAAGTATTTGGGATGCACACTTAATGAAAACGGAGACAACACACAAGAGATAAAGTACCGAATAAAACTGGATCAAAGCGCCTTTATGTAAATGAAGACCGTACTATGGAGCCGTGATATTGGTCTACCCTTAAGGACATGTATTCTTAGATGCTATGTCTTCAGTATACTCTTGTATGGAGCTGAAGTATGGACACTCACAGATGCTATGTGTAGGAGACTAGGGGCCTTCGAAATGTGGACTTACCGACGTTTGAAACGAATTTCGTGGATGGACAGAATCCAAAAACAGAAGTCCTAAACCGAATGAACAAACAAATAGAAATATCATACACCATCAAAAAAAAACTGGAATATTTCATACATATTTTAAGTAATGCAAAATACCAGGTGCTTCAATTTATTATGCAAGGTAAAATTGATGGAAAAAGAGGTCCAGGACGTCGCAGAACATCTTGATTGAAGAACTTACGGCAATGGTATGGACCCACCACAAGGATGCTTTTTAGAAGAGCGGTGGACAGAGTTCAGACAGCGCTGATGATTGCCCATGTTCGATTGGACAAAGCACGTTAAGAAGAAGAAGGGCTATGTTTCATTTTGATCACGACAGTTTCTTCATTGTAATTTTTACTTCTATAAATATTCTATCTTCTCGGATTGTGAATTTATTATTGCTTGTTGATCTGTTCTGCACTATTAAGCCCAGTTTTACAATCGATGGTAACATCAAGTGGTTAAATAACCAACACTTGCAAGTTAACCATGGGTTTTACAAACAAGAATTGAGGGCTGGTTACGAAACCATTGGTTAAATTTTATTTGTCAATGTTGGTATCTGACTTTTAAGAAAATATCGCGAACATTTTATGAAATTCGTGGGAATTAGGTTTAATACCGTAATTAAAAAATAAAGAAGAATGATTGGTTTTACAACTAACCTCTATTTTTACGACGGTATTTCAAAAAAAAATCCTAGAAAATAATTTTATTATTATAAAGCTAATATTTGTGAAAATATTATAACCATGGAGAAGAGAGAAAAAAGAGCGGTATTTTTCTCTGGAGAAGAAGAAATCCTTCTTATATCTCTGGTAGACAAATATAAGAATATTATAGAAAGTAAAAAGAGTGATTCTTACACTTGGTTGTTTAAAGTGGATTTTTTATGTTTTTATCAGTACTTCATTATTTATTGTTTTATTCATAATTGTTATGGTGCTCCAAACTTTTGTGATTCGCGAACCTCCAGTTTAATTTTGGGTTTTTTTTGCTCATTTTTCTATGTATAATTTGGTTCTGTATTGTCACCGAATAGGAAATATTTAATAGAGGAAATATTCGCCTTTACTTTATACTACAATATTTCACCAACCATCCGGACGAATCGTAAATCCTTAACGTACTACTAATAAAAACTGCAAATTTAATTATAATGAATCTTTAAAGCGCGACTAAAATAAAGTTTTCTTAATTTAATTGTCGCCGTAACCCTTTTCCTTCAGTTGTGCCAAAGCACAAGTGTTGCGCTAAAAATAAAGCTAATAAAACTCACTGCCGTGATCGTCCACCCTTTATGTCCTAAGGGTGCGACCCTTCGATAATTTGATACATGTACCGAATATGCGGCACCGCTGCCATTAATTGCAAAGAAATTAACCCTTTCTGTTCGTTAACACTGTCGAATTTGCAACAGCCGTGCCGGATGGACGCGGATAACGAGTTTAATAACGATTCCCCATAAATTATTTTAGGTGGTTTCTTGTTATTTTTAATAATCGGATTTTAATAAGGGCCGTTTAACAAATGAACTTTATTAAACAGGGAGTTGTTTTAAGCAAAATGGGATTTGCTTAAACGACTTCAAAAAAATTAGGTCATCAATTTAGTCAAAGACCCAGTGTGTTTTTAAAGTCGATAAAGATACCTGACTCTACTAAAGTTTTTTATATGTTTTTTGATTTTCTGATTACAAATATCGAGGCTGGATTCTCGAAAATCAGGTAATCTGTTATAAAGAAAAAAAACGGTTAATAATTTAAAAAATGTGTGATTTTTCTTTCCAACGTATTTAAAAATCATTAAATCTTTTTAAAAACGGCATTTTTGCCACTTTTCAACATGTATAATTTTTTAGTAAATAAATATTTTCAAATTCTGCGTTCAAGTTAATCCAGGTTTGTGAATGTACGTTTTATTTACAAGTAAATTATTAAATAAAGATTTATTATTACCTCAAACTCCCTAAATAAGCCTAAAAATATCATAAACAGTGCTAAAACTCAAAAACTTCATGTTTTCAAAACAGCAAACTCGACATCAAACAGCAGCGCTCACCCGATTTCAGGACATGACGTCACGACCGCTGTTAAAAGAGAAATATCAGCCTGCTCTCTTGGAGTCAACTTATCCTTTTTCCGATTGAGCTTAGCTCACGAGAGTGTTCTATTTTGTAGGCAGATTGTGATTCTCATTTAGGTTGTTTTGACAACATAAATCTACAGACAACTGTTATATATGTATTCTCCTTTCAAGCAGAGAAAAGGTAAGAATACACAGTTTATTCCTGCAATTACCACTCTGGTCCTCCCTCCATATGCATTTCGACCACCTCATGGTCTTGTCAGTGGAGCTACATCGGGCCGAGAGCAACATTCGCAGGAAATAACTGATATATGAAATATAAATTCCAAGGTATGTCGGTAGGATATTGCAAAACTGCCACCTACCGATCTCGATGTCAGGCTGAAAAATATCGTCTGTCGAACGACATCCATGAATCACCGGAGTAGTGACAAATTTTTATATTTCATATATCAGTTATTTCCTGTGAATGATGCTCTGGGTTCGATACAGCTCCACTGACAAGACCATGAGGTGGTCGAAACGCGTACGGAAAGAGGACCAGAGTGGTATTTGCCGAAAATGAACTATTCTTCACTAGGTTCTGAGATATTGAAAAAATGATTTATCATAGGTGTTTAACAGGGACACACACTTCACGCCGCTGGGGTCTATCAGGTCTTTTGATTTGACAAACAAGAATGACCACTATAAAAGGATGTACACTGAAGGATAAAATCAGGAGTGTGAGATCATAGTTTTAAATTTATTTTATGTAGGTAAAGCATAATTGCATTATATACTTCGATTCTTTATACGCTAGAAGACTAAGAACATTAAAAGGACTCTCTACATTTGTTTAACATAATTTTAAACAGTGTATTTATTTCATTCTGGTATTTTCTACACTGTAGAATTATATGATCCAGATCACATCTAATATGACAGACATCACAGTTTTCTGTCGGTAGGACATTAATTTTATGTAAATGAGCACGATAACAGGCTTGGCCAAATTTTATATGAATGACAGTTGTTATGTAGCGTCTTGAGACTGTTATATCTTTATGCCAGTATTTTTTTGGCATATCATCACATCTGAGCGAAAATATGTTGTTTTTTTTTAAACGCGTATGTTTAAAAAACTAAACAAAATAGAAAAAAAGTGTAAATAGAAAAAAGACGCGTTTTCGTGCAAAGAATACAGATATATAGTTAAAAAAATCAGAGAAAAAATTTTTTTTTCCTATTTTTTATGACATAAAAAATTTCAAAATTGTCAGCGGTCAGTTCTTAAATATCAATATGCATAGAATTCAAAATTTAAACAAATAAATAATGCAAAGAAAGAATTTAACAAACAATTATAATGAAAAATGTAAATATCAGTTTGTTAGATAGTATAATACTTACACCTCAACATTTTTCTCATCAAAGTGGTAGCCTTTGCTTTTAGTTACAGCCTGGCAGATTCTTGGCATTTGCAAGATTAATTTGTTGAGTGCATCTGCCTTGATGTTTTCCACACCTCTTGTAAGATTTCCCATAAGTAAGAAACCGATGTCGGACATTGAACAGCTGTTTAATTCATCCTATAATAATTCTATCGGGTTTAAATCTGAGCTCTCTAGGGACCACTCCATGACTTTCAATTTCTTCTTTTTTTTTTCAAAACTTTCCAAGTAACTTTTGCAGATATTTACACTGTGCTTGGAGTCGTTATAATGTCGGAAAGTAAAAAGAGTCCCTACTAGACGAGTACCAAACGGCAATACGTTCTTGTGTAGAAGTTTTTATAGCCTTCCTTTTTCAAGATTGGTTGTACTTTTACAGGGTCACTAACATGGGATCCGGCTAAGCAACTCCAAGCCATTACTGAGCCACATCCATGTTTGACACTAGGAATTAAACAATCTTTCAAAAACTTTTCATTTAATTTTCTAAGCACATACACTTTCCTTTCCGATCTAAAAACTGCAAACCTCGATTCGTCGCTAAAAGCACCTTTTTCTACTGAGCAATGCTCCAATTTTTTTGTTTTTTTTGCCCGTTTTAATCTTTTTTTTTATATTTACGGGTCTTAACAACGATTTTTTAGAGTTTATACTTGATAACGATTAGAGATACAACCTAATCGAAACGTCGTAAAAATAAATAAAAATAAAGACAATGCAAGTCCGACAACCCCATTTTAGTCAACGATTTTTTAGTATCAAGTCCTCTAAAAATTCCATTTTCATGAAGTCTCCGACGTAATTATACTTTCAAATTATAATATATTAAATTATAATTTTCAAATTTTTATTAATTTGCACAGTTATATCAGGAACACTTAAACGTCTATTACGTAAAGCAGTGTGAACAATATATTTATCTTCTTTAAGAGTTGTTCTCATCAGCTATTTTCTATTACGTCTACGATTACTAGAGCCAGTTTCCTCATATTTTCTAACGTTGTAATCAACAGTACGTCTACTTATATTTAACTTTTTTGCAATTTGTTTTTCGTCAACTTCAACAAAGTATTGTGTCATTTTTTTATTAATTTTACAATTCTAAAACTTTTTGTGTCATAAAAAATAGGGAAAAATTTTATTTTCTGATTTTTTTTTAAAACTATATACCTCTATTCTTTATATAAAAACACGTCTTTTTTTTATTTACACTTTTTTTCTATTTTGTTTAGTTTTTTAAACACACGCGTTTAGAAAAAACATACTTTCTTACAAAAATTGATCTAACTTTGGTAAAACTGGACCAAATTTGATGTTTCACCACTCATTTTAAAGGCGAAGCAATACTCTTTTAAAGTAATTTAGTTTTTTATTCTGCAATATTGGCACTTAAAATTATAACAGTATAAAAATCATCAAAATTTTTTCTTTTTTTTAGGATACTGTATAAAAAATTTGCTTATGGGTTTTAAAGATAAATGTAACGATTTTTTGAAACTTGTTGCCTAAATTTTAAGATGTCGTTGGAATTTTTACGCTGCGACCATTTTTTTTGGAAGTTACAAAACTTTTTGTATATTCGGATTTTCATCTAGGTATGGCAAAAACATGTGCAGGGGAGAACATATACCAACTATTTAAATACAGTAGATATATTTCTTAATTTCTTACTGAAATTTTAATCTTTTAAATAAATCTAAATTTTTTATTTAAATATCTTAATATCATCAGAAAAATGGCGACGGTTAGTGGTGGGTGGAATTACTTTACATTCACGGTAAATGTAAATATTTCAGGAATTAGAGACTAACTTATGGGATTTCGATTAAACTAAAATGATCATATATTCGGGAGAAAGTGTCCAGTCTTAGTACTCGGCAGAGGGTTAAATTACAAGATTTCTGGCCGGTTTTCAAGGCTTTAATAATCCCATAAAACGCATCCTCATTTAATAGTTACAGATTGTGACAAAGTAAAAAGAAAAAGCTAAGTTGACGATACGATTAACAATCGATTTACTGATTATAAATTTATGAAATCTCGAACTTAACATAAATCCGAACATGACAGTAGAAAAATTAAAATCCTGGATTAGGCAATGCGGAAAATTAACTGAATCCGGAAATAAAAAAAGCTCATTCCCTAGATGCGTACGTAAAATCAAATAATTTTCTTGAAACAATGCAGAAAATTACACATACTACCAACTAATTTATTGGGGGGCAAAACTTTGATAATTCATACATATTAACAATAAAGGTTATTTAAAATATTTCTGGTATATTTAAATATCACCAATTAAAAAAAATCTGAATTGCTGTGCAAAAACTAAAACTAATCATTCCCTAAATATTGCCCTAAATCCGTGAAATATTTCTCTGTCGTTTAAGGGCGGTTTTATGCAAGCTACACGTGCGTACATTTGATGGGATTTTGACTGATAGAAGGAAATTGGGGGCGGGTGAGGTTTAACACAAAAAATTGCAGTTACCCTTATTTGGGGTTGATAAATTTGCAGATTAGAGGGGGTGGGATCTCTTTTGAGATTAGGGTTTTTATCTTAAAGTAAGCGCTGTTTTTGTGTTACGAGCTTGTAGCATTTGGAAAACTTTATCGGAATATGTCCCTACAAGCAATGCGTTACTTGTAGGGTGAAAATATTCTAGTATTTACTAATGATACACAGACGCTGGATGTAAGGAAAATGGTTTTATAAATTTGGATATACTCATTAAAATGAAATATAATTTTCATAATAATTACACACAGATATCTGAGGACACAACTCATGGAAAATATTTTTTGTTATCACTATAACACAAAAATAATTTTAATTTATCGCTGTCAACTCATAAATGTGCTGATGTTATTCATCTCGTAGGCTGACATATTCCCTCCTTTTAAAAAGGTTCATATTTAAATCAAATTAGAGATTCAATATTATGTAAAAAGTGAAGTAAGTCTGCTTCTTTCTCTACTTAAAACAGTAGTATGCCTCCGGTTACATCATAGGTTCCCAAACTTTCCTAGCATTTGTACCTAATTTTAAAATTAAAACACTGTCGAATGTATTGTAAAATTATGTATTATGAATTAGAAAATTGACGTAAAAATCAAAAAATAATAAAAAAAATTAATGAGGTGGTAGAGGCTCGTGAAACTTTAAAAACTTATTAACATAAGGTTCCAATTTTGAGGTTAACAGACATAAATCACCACTTTTAGTGATCGGTAGTATTTTGTTTTTTGAGGAAAGTAAATTCGAGGCCGCACTGAACCCACGCTTAGCTAAATGTGATAAGTGGTATGCAATTAAAATTTTTTAAACTATTTTCCACAATCCTGATATTTTTGAAGCCGGAATTCTTAGTATCCATTTCCAAATTTTACAATTTATTCGTTAGGTGTAAGTTCCACCAGTTATTCTTCTTAATTTGATAAGTCTATTGTAGCTGCATCTGAGAAAGGATCTAAAATCCAATCCAATTTTCCGTATTACAGATTATTGCATTTTTAAAACGAAATTCTAATTATATACTTTATGTCAATTTTTGCATTGTTAAAAACATAAAAATGTGATTAAAATGGGTTAAAAACGTTTCTCAGACCAGTAGTTTTCCATTATTAATGACAAAGAATTTCAGAATTCCAATGTGACCAGAAAAATCAAGGAATTTTGTCTAGACCGAAAAAGACAAGGAATTTTGAAATTTTTGCATAAATTTCTAGCAATCTACGTGCGCGCCAAAAATTTAATTAGAAAATTTCCAAATACATATGAGTAAGGGTAATGTTTAGTAGCTTAAAACCTGTTAAATATTATAATTTATCAATGAAAATAACTTATAAAATTGTCAGTTGTCGTACCAAAACAATATGAGGGTTTCTATGAGCCGTTTTACACACACAAGAATTATAGTCAAAATTTATCTCATAATTATGTTGAAAATTTTCACAAAACTAATTTGCTGTTTTACACATCAAAGAATTATTGTTAAAATTTTAGTGAAAATTTTCGGCAAAAAAATATAGAACGTGTTCTATATTTTTATGACAAAAATGCAGAAAGTGCGCGAAAATCGACGCAGAATAAAATTTGTGAATTGACAACCAGCGTTTGGTAACCAACGTAATTTCAATATTTACTCATTGTTTCTTGCACAAAATATCCCTTATTTAGTGGTTTCTTGATTATATATGTTCGGAAATTTTCATATTTATGACATTTTAAGGTTATCCACAGAGCAAGTTAACTTTTTAACTGCTGGAACGTCACATGTAATGAAAATGGGCATGAGCATCGACAAAATTATCTCCAAAATTCTATTCAAAGTTCTTGTACGTATCACACAGAGTAGTATTTTATTTCAAAAATTATCTCCATAGAATTTTCGGCAAAAATTTGCTGAAAATTTTCGTTATAATTTTCGGAATAATTCTTGTGTGTGTAAAACGGCTCTATGTTTATTATATGGACACTTGAAAGTTTGAAAAAATATCTGAAAAATTCAGAAAATCCTAGACTTAAAATATAACCCATATCTGGCTACCAATGATTAACAAAAATTTTTTCAACCCCAGTTAAAGACAAATATTCGACGTCGTCCTTCCTGAATTATATATATATATATATATATATATATATATATATATATATATATATATATATATATATATATAAATTCTTAAAAAGCATCTTTGACTTTAGTATTAAATGTACTCTTGAAAAAGCCCTCACAATACGAAACATATGTAGAGTTTAGCTGTGAAACTGAAATATTCAAAAACCAAAAAGTGTTTTATTTACAAGTACTTTAAAAATATTTCATAAGGAAGTTATTGCAGAATCAACACAGTGAATTAAAATAAAGCTTAAAATTCCTTTTTCAAAAATATCTATTGTTACGGTTAAAAATTGATCTTAATAATAAATATTTTCGTTTACATTTTTCTACATTAAATTACAGGTTCAGATTACTAAAATAATAAATAGATTTTTGTTTTGTACGTTTTTCTTTAAAGGTTGTCAATGGCATGCATAACTTGAAACGTAAATTTACAGTAAACGATGTTTTCTACTATAAAACTAATGTTTATCTTTTGTTTTTCATTCATTAATATTGGTTTCATCTATATTTAGATCATTCCTTTTGTTTACATTTTAAAATTTTGATTGACACCGAAACTTAACCTATTTCTGTAATTTGTAAATTTGGTAGGTACCTCGAGACAATGTATCACAGATTGGGAAAAGCGTTTGCTTGATGATTGTATAAATATAACCAGTGTTTTTTTTAATTTTCTTTTTAATTTTTCTTCTTTAGGAAATATTTATTTATTGTCACATATCAGCTGTTTCAGATAAATAGTCAGTTTTTAGGGTTGCCTATAAGATAGCACATCTGTGGAATACATCGAATAACTGCATTTTTGTAGTTTTTTTTTGATATTGCTTATTTTTTATTACTATAAAGTTGATTATCTCCTGGATTGTTGGGCTTATGGAACTTCATAGTCTAGTTCAAAATATGACTAGGCTATGTCGACGTAAACCTTCCAAGTGTAATAGTTGATTTGTTTACTTTTTGGATCGGTTTGCCGTTCACTGTGCAGGACACTGTCAAGTTTAACTTACTCTCCTTTGTTTTAATTTTCACTTTTTCTACGTCATAGAAAGTCAATAACTTTCGACTAAGTCGTTAACAAAGATTTTATTTATTGCAGTTTATCATTTGTAATCGCTTTTCTATCCGATTAGAGGAGCTTGCAATAATTCACACTGGTGATAACTTTTTCCAGGAGTTGTACTTATTTTCTGGGAAGAGGTATACCGTGGGGAATAAATGTATTGGCCTCTATTTAATTGGTTTTATTTCCCATAATCTTAAATTAGAGTACTAATAAGCTATTTACCCAGATGACATATTAAATATTTGTTCTTTTCCAAGTTTACTCTACTACAAGTGCTCGTAGTATAATCAGTAGGGCTCATTCTAAAGTAAAATTTGGTGGCGTCTTTTTCCTGAATTATACATTTATAAAACTTACACAGGCAAAATATTAAAAATAGTGGAAAAACATAAAAATAACGAATCTACCCTGAGATGAGCTAGCGTATAGGTAGACTCCAGTCAGCATTAGGAGAAACGTTAGGTAAGTCTGAATTGAAGTACCTTACAGGGTGTTGCCAGGATTTTCTAATGCGTTTTTTTACATTTCTCCCTAAAAATTCAAGATTTCACTATATTGCCGATGTTTGATCCAACCTTTTTTGAAATTTGTACCCCAAAATAGTAAATATTTAAAAAGGTGTCCCTTAAAATTTTCCTTTACATGCACATCAGTTTTTTACGAATATGAACTTTCTCAATTTACCGTATATTTGATAATTTTCTAAAGCAAAATGACAGTCGAATGATAAGATTTTATATGTATAGACATATTTAACTTTCAACATTAATTGAAATAAGTTATAAGTTATTAACAGGTTGTACACCAAAGAAATCAAGAAATAAATAGATTGTGTATTTCAGTACATATTTTATATTATTATTATCGGCCAAGCGCTTTCAGTCTTACTTAGACCATCCTCAGGGCTCAGACCTCGTCAAAGGGCACACCTTAACCCTGCCCTTTGGAGCGTGCGCAGCCTCCACACAGAACAAGTCACAAATACAATTAAAAAGTCTCTCCCAAATTAAAATTAAAACATTCAAAATAATCTACACATTAACATTATTAAAATAATAAACCTTTACAATAACAACTCACAAGGCAGTGGGGTTATGCCACACACAGTCATAGCATAATTATCATTTTTATTTTTTATTATAAGACTAGCGACCCGCCCCGGCTTCGCACGGGTGCAATGCTGATACTAAATACACTACAGAAAAACTGTGACTATTTATTTTATTTTTACAACAATTATTACATCGGCCTCCGACGCGCTATTTATAGGCACGCTGCCGCCGCCCCGGTCGGCCAGTACCGCCGCAAGCGCTACTTCCCGCAATTTTAAATCTGTAATATCTTCGAAAATATTCATTTAAATCTTGTGCTGTAAAGGACCATATAGATCTATATTAAATCAACAATGTATTTAAGCTATTTAATTGGATAAGGATTAATGCTGTATTGGTTAAAATCGCTTCAAAATTTGCCATTATTTGTCGTAAAAAGTAAATGACAAAAAAATGTTATTGTGGGATATCCATGAGAGATAGACATATACCATCGCGGAGTTTTCTGTAGACCTTTTCAATGTGTACAAATAATTAGTACATTATTTTGATAAATCTCGTAGGGTTCAGCCTGCGTTTGCAATGTAAGCGGAAAAAAATATGATAATTAACGACATCACATTAGAAACCTCAAAAATAACAGTATTTCTCCACTATTTAATGGATGTTATTATACATATAAACCTTCCTCTTGAATCACTCTATCTATTGAAAAAAACCGCATCAAAATCCGGTGCGTAGTTTTAAAGATTTAAGCATACAAAGGGACATAGGGACAGAGAAAGCGACTTTGTTTTATACTATGTAGTGATTTATAAATAATGTAATTTGGAAAATTTGCTTACTTTGTCGACTTCGATTTTATTTTGAAAGAGAAACTCAAACCACAGCATTCTCCAGTTAATAATTTCTTTTTTTAGAGTCATAATTTAAAAACTGCCAAAACTCCCACTTGTTCCATTTTGTTCAAATATCTGAAGTAATCCTCCTTAAATAATACCAGCAATACTAAGACAAAATGCATAATAGATCCCCATCTATTTTAAATGAATCGAGGGCGCCTTGTATTGGACAAACACGTGCCGAGCGCACGTTGCACGTGTCCGGCCATATATTTTAGATTTCTGGATCCAAGGTGCCACGTTTGCGGAGTTTGTATAGTTTCTTGTTAAATTGAAGTTGGCTGTGGAGACAAAAGACAAGTGTAATTGACAATTCGCATTGAGTTTGTTCTGGAATATGCAACTTTATGGGAAAATGGGATCTTAGTTTGTCATTGTCAACTGTTGAACGTAAAGAAGAAATATTTGTTTATATTTCAAGATGAGAAATTGTTTGTTTGATACAAGCTACGAGTCTGATATTGAAATATATATTTAATTTTAATCGAAATTAATCAATTACGTTAAATAATTTTGTCTTTCTCGTCTTGCAGTTATATGATATCAGTGGTGAAGCGCGGAGGAGGACTGGAGGTCACTTGCACCGGCCTTACAGGGACAGCAAATTTTAGAAAAACATTTTATTTGTTTTAATTTTTTCGTAGATAGAGGGAGTCCTCTGTCAGTAAGTGAGTATAATAAACATCCTGTTCTTTTACAACATTGATACATCTTTTTATAAAGTGAGGATTATAAAATATGGGAAATTTTTAATAGAAATCCAGGATCACTTATCTACAAATATAATCTAAGGGTTGCTAAGAATGTTTGTAAATAAATAATGCACTTTTATTTGACTGTTATACGGAATTGATAATTTTTAAAGTTAAAGGTAGAAATAATCTTTCCAATGAAAAATTATTTTTTACAATAAACAGCAAATGTTTTAATGTAATAATATTGCTTTTAATAATTGATTAATATAAAAATTTAAAACAATTATTTATAATTAAATTTTATTTGCTAGTTTTTAACTACTTTAATTTTTCTTATTGAAAGTTTTCAAGACTTCAGCATAAATTTGTTTCGCTTTGGAAAATTTTGTTTTTATAATAATAATATAATATTATCTCTTATTGTAGAAAGGAGAGAGGTGCTATTTTTGCTTCTGCCCCGGGCCGCACATTCTGCATTTGCGCCGGATGGAAGATGTTTACGATACGCAGTAATTAAAATTTTTGGCTACTCACGCCATTTATTCTCAATTATTTGTCGAATATTATTAAGAAGGTTCAGTTACAGTATAAGACAGGTGTTTACGATATCAACAAATACATCATTACTCCAGAAAAGCATAAGGCAGGTGTTTACGATATCAACAAATACATCATTACTCCAGAAAAGCTGCTCAACATTGATCTCATTGCTTGAGATACTAGGCTCACTTCAATCAGTTTTTTCCTTGAGAGGACATCTTCCTTTTAGAATAAATGATAGTAATAATAATGTATTCGTTTATGTACATGTAGACCTCATGTAAGTATTAGGAAAATAATGATAAACTTGCGATATAGCAGACAGTTCTGGTAGATAGAAGGTTACATCTTTATCACGTACATCAAACCATAAATAAAACTGATAGAAGTATAAGGGAAGTGATAAGAAACTTGAAAATTTATTAAGGGGTAATCTATATATTATTTCCTTAAGTTAAACTATTGCCGTTGTCATAAAAATTGATTCAGGACCTACACTGTGTTATTTAGTAAAAATTAGATAGTAAACCTTAGCAATATGCACAATTGTCAAAATCTAATCACATTGCATGTATGACGGCAAACATCAATATTATTGAATCGTAAATATTTGGTGTGAGGTTATCAATGCTATTCTTTCATAAATGTTTAAAGACACTTTTACAAGAGTTAGGTCTTAGAGGAGCAGAAGACAAAACGTTTTCTTCGAAAAGTTCCATGAAGATGTTAACTACTACAGGTGATAGCGGAGATCCCATGTTTTAATTAATTCTAGTAGGGTGGACTCCATCTTGGTATTTCGTAATACGAGGTTTGTCCCAAAAGTATCGAGTCTACCTTCATATCTCCGTATTGGTGTTATTCTTTATCATCCGGTGAGTGACATCCTTTAAAGTAGTCCCCATTTAATTGAATAACACGTTCCCAGCGATGTTTCTACTTCATGAAGCAGTCCTGGAAGTTATTTTTCGGAATTGCCTTCAGTTCATTCGTCGCATTAGTTTCAACCGTCTCTTTGTCATCGAACCGATGTCCTTAGAGGGGCATTTTTAATCTGGGGTACTTCTTGAATACATTTTAATCATTAGAAACCATTTCCAAGTGGTTCTGAGCGATTTCAAAGCGAAGATTCTTCTACTCTGCCGTTAACAATTTTGGGATGAATTTCGCACACATGCGAGCCATTGCCAAATTCTCGGTTAAAATTCTCCAAACAATAGTTTTTGGTATTCCAAGATCACTTTCTAATTCGGGAAAAATCTCGTATGTCCGATGTTATAGAAACTGAATCATCTATAGCAATAGCTGAACACCAACATTACTCAGATCATACTTTTAATGTAAAAAAAAAACTGAAGTGCTCGAGTGTTCTAATCTCGTGAAGAAAAAATCCCTGAAGATACCTAGTGCAATCGTAGGCGCAGGTTAATTTGACCAAAGCCGTGAAAGCTTTCGTTGTTTATTAAATTTTCACGGAGTCAGAGGGATTGAAGAAAAAATCCAGAGCTATATAAATTCAAGATGAATATGCTCTTAATATCTGTCTACATTTCACACCTCAATCCAAAGTCAATCTAGCACTATCTAAATCTAAAGCTAGATTACTATATATGTGACACAATAATGTAGGTTACTTAGTAGTAACACCAAAATGTTTTAGAAACGATTATGCATATTACTTTGCGAGAAATTGTTGCTAATTTATTACATATTGCGAAAAAGTGTGAACATCTCTTTGAAAAAATTTTTTTATACATTTTTACCTTGACTTTTTTACGAAAAATCTTGTAAATATAAATGATGAATACAAAGAATGTAATAATCAAAATTTAAAAGTTTTCAAACCAACACACAATGCTTGAAGTTGATCTATCGCAACATGTTTTCAAAAACGTCTAAAATAATTCCTTTTCATATTTAAAATGTGAAACTCTTTTGTTTTGGAAATACCATGTTAAAACATATTTTTTAAAATCAAAAAATCGAAAGCATGTTTCAAATATCACTACATAGTATAAAACAAAGTCGCTTTCTCTGTCCCTATGTCCCTTTGTATGCTTAAATCTTTAAAACTACGCACCGGATTTTGATGCGGTTTTTTTCAATAGATAGAGTGATTCAAGAGGAAGGTTTATATGTATAATAACATCCACTAAATAGTGGAGAAATACTGTTATTTTTGAGGTTTCTAATGTGATGTCGTTAATTATCATATTTTTTTCCGCTTACATTGCAAACGCAGGCTGAACCCTACGAGATTTATCAAAATAATGTACTAATTATTTGAACACATTGAAAAGGTCTACAGAAAACTCCGCGATGGTATATGTCTATCTCTCATGGATATCCCACAATAACATTTTTTTGTCATTTACTTTTTACGACAAATAATGGCAAATTTTGAAGCGATTTTAACCAATACAGCATTAATCCTTATCCAATTAAATAGCTTAAATACATTGTTGATTTAATATAGATCTATATGGTCCTTTACAGCACAAGATTTAAATGAATATTTTCGAAGATATTACAGATTTAAAATTGCGGGAAGTAGCGCTTGCGGCGGTACTGGCCGACCGGAGCGGCGGCAGCGTGCCTATAAATAGCGCGTCGGAGGCCGATGTAATAATTGTTGTAAAAATAAAATAAATAGTCACAGTTTTTCTGTAGTGTATTTAGTATCAGCATTGCACCCGTGCGAAACCGGGGCGGGTCGCTAGTATATATATATATATATATATATATATATATATATATATATATATATATATATATATTAGCTGAAACAGTTTTAACTTTTTGCAATTTTATAAATTAAAATGAAATTTAAAAAATGATTTTTAGTAACTCCCCGAATTACAGAAACAAAGTATTTTCAGAACCCTATTATACAACTTTTTATAAGAATATTATGAATGAATAAAATTTAAAAAGAAAAAACTATTTACTGACACCCTACAAATGACAAGAAAAAACTGCTTTGATTTTTTTCTGGGTTATTACAAATTTATGTAATTTACTTTACTTCTTAAGAGTTAATTAAGTGTGGGTGTTCTTTTTTCTTTACAAATGATAGCTGTTTTTTGCTAATTGTTCCCTCTCTCTTGTCACTGACAATGAATTTATGAAGATTCTCGGAACAATAATTACGCAGTGCTTATAAATTCTAAATTTAGATCAAACAATTGTTGTTTGAGGACTATTCTGGTAAAATCTATTTATTTTAGGTACAATAGCTAAAATTGTAATTAAACGTAACTTGAAAACTTGCGTTAAAAAAATGTTCTCCTTATTGAAGAATATTTTTAATCTAGCTTTTTATAGGACATTTAAAATATTCAAAAATGTAGAATTAATTTAAAATAAAATATTCTTATTTGTAATTTTTTTACAATTTTTATTTAACTAAATTGTTCCGAAATAGAAAAAAAAAGCCCAATAGAAACACCTTCATACTCTCAGAATACTAACAGAAGAGGTAACAGCTTTTCTAGACCTTGGAAAGGCATCCGACTTTTCCATTTATTTTTACTCTTTCATTATTTATTCCACACATTTTTCTTTGAAAGGATTTTTTTTAAATTTTCCTAAGACTAAAACCTAAATCACGATATACACTAATACATTTATTAACCATACTTTCTTTGATACTTCGTTGTAGGTGTGAACTAATTTGAGCAAATCGATCGGAATTAACAATACAAATAAGTAATATTTGGATAATAATTATTTATTTTCGTACTGTATGTTTTGTCAATTTATCCTTCAGGCATATTTTTCAACAATTCTAGTTGACATTCACAACACTTTTGTTACTGAAAAATGATATTAAAAAATTCGTTACAATATTTCAACGTTTTATAAAATGTTTTTCCTAATAAACAAAAATTGTAGCTCTTGACTAAAATTACAGACGACCAACATTTTCAATCCCCATGTGCGATGAAAAATGTCGCAAATCTACCATAAAAAATAATTAAAATTTTGTGTAGTTTAATTCGTATCGGTTCCATTTATGCAATGGTTTATTTTTCTGTCATCTATGAAATAACGTCAGTATTTATCGAAGCGTAAAGTTTTGAAATATATGTTCCATCAAGCCGACATTTTTAAATTAAAACATCCCAAATGACAATCCAGATAGGCAAAATTATTTAAACTTTAATTACTAACACTAAATATTTTGGAATATTTTATTCTTATTAACCGACTTCTAAAAGAAGGAGGTTCTCAATTCGTCGAGTATGTATGTTTTTTTTATGTATGTACACCGATTATTCCGGAACGACGGCACCGAAATTTGAATGAAATTTCTTACGTTATGTTCAGGAAGTTACTACGGTGGTCCCATATTTTTTTGGATGAAATTGGTGCAGTAAAATCTAAGATGGCGCTGACAATATGGCGGGCAAAAAAAATTTATTTTGTCGGATTTTCTCCAAAATTGTTATGGGCAAATTTTCCGGGTTGTAGCCAACGAATCTAAAATTATTTTTAGAAAAAATTCAGTATGGTGGATCCAATATGGCGGACAAGAAAATCCAAAGTTGGTGTGGGGAAGTTTTCGGGATCGCACATAACGAATCCATAATATTTTTAAAAAAATCAATATAGTGGATCCAATATGACGATAAAAAAAAATCAATTTGTTACGGGGGAGTTTTCAGGGTCGCACATGACGCATCTAAAATCATTTTAAAAAAATTCAATATGGCGGATCTAATATGGTGGACGAAAACATCAATTTTATCCTATTTTCTCCAAAGTTGGTATGGGGAAGTTTTCGGGGTCATCCATAACGAATCTGAAATTATTTTAAAAAAAATCAATATGGCGTATCTAATATGGGGGATAAAAAATAAGTTTTGTCCGATTTTTTTCAAAATTGGTATGGGGGAGTTCTTGGGATCGCACATTACGAATCTGATATTATTTAAAAAAATAAATAAATATGGCGGATCCAAGGTAGCGGATTAAAGGTTCTGCATCTATCGATTTTGTCTAAAATCAGTATTGGGGGATTTTTGTTAGTAATAATTACCAATTTAAAATAATTTTTGAAGAACCCAATCTGGCGAATTCAACATGGCATTTTACATTTTTCAATTTTCTCCAAAACTAATATAGGGGATTCTTGAGGGTGTAACTTACGAATTTAATAGTGTTTTTTTCAGAATTCAATATGGCGGACTAAAAATTTTACATTTTTCGATTTTGTTCAAGTGTGGAACTGAATCGTTTTTAAGGATGTAAATAGCGAGTATAAAATTAAGAAAATCTAATATGTCAGAGACAACATGACGGTCTAGAAACTTTGAATTTCTGGATCTAAAATTGGTACTAGGGGGTTTTGAAGGGTTTAGATTTAGATTACATTAAGACGTTAAAATTATTTTTTTGAAATACAAAATGGCGGATGCAATATAGTGAGTTGAAAATTTTAACTTGTTCGCATTTTATCAGATTTGGTGTTAGGGTGTTTTCGAAGTCGTTTATTACGAATATGAAGTTAATTTTTTTTGCAATATTAGGTTGATATGATACAATATGAGGGAGTGAAAATTTTACGTTGTCCGATTTTGCCTAAAATTGATATTGCGGGGTTCTTGGAGCATATACAAACTCAATATGCAGTATAAAATATACCGAGCTAAGAAATTTACGTCTCAGGTTCTTTAAATATCGATATTGGAAGAATTTGGGGCTTATATTAACACTATAAAATTAATTTAAAATTTAAGATGTTGATTTACTATGACAGACTAAATATTTCTTTGATACAATTTCGCTGGTATTTGGAGAACTGACATATGGAGCAGAGATGCTAACAGTAACAAATAAAAGCGCAAATAAGTTGAGAGTGGCACAATTGGCCATGCAAAGATCTATGCTGGGAGTTAGCATCAGAGATAGAATACCGAATACAGAAATATGACGAAGAACGGGTGTTGCAGATGCAGTCAGGAGAATTACAACGTTAAAGTGGAACTGGGCTGGACATGTCGCTAGGAACACTGCCAATCGATGGACGAGAAAAATCTTAGAATGGAGACCAAGACAGGAGGCTTACCGAGGAAGAGGCCACCCGCCTACCAGATGGACTGACGATATATGGCGCTTAGAATCAAACTGGATGCAAGCGGCACGGGACAGAAGTAAGTGGCAAAACTTACAAGAGGCCTATGTTCAACAGTGGACGAGATTGAGCTGATTGATTTGGAGAACTCTAAGAATCAAAGAATTTTTAGTGGTTCATTTTATGGTGATTACAAATTTAGATAAAAAGGGTACTTTTTTGCCACCTTGGAGTCATTGCGAGGGATACTAATCTCGATTAGTACTTAGTTCAAATAACTTATGGATATCATAATGAATTCAAAACTAAAAACAGAAAAATAAAATTTTTATAAAAAAAAAATCGAACCGACTTCTAACAGTGCGCTAAAAAGTGAAAAATAACTATACATTTCTATATAAAATTGAAATTTTTGAAGTCGGCGCCAAATTATTTCTAAATGAAACAAATAACTACTAATATATACAAATTATGGTAAGAAAGCAGTTACAAATAAAGTATTGTTAATCTGTTTTTGCGAATCCCATTTTGTCAGGCATTAGTTTGGCGCCGACTTCAAAAATTTCAATTTCGTATAGAAATTTATAGTTATTTTTTACTTTTTAGCGCACTATTAGAAGTCGATTTCATTTTTTCTATAAACATTTTATATAACATAATTTTGGATTCACCTGTTGAATTTTTAGAAAATATATTTAAATTCATAATATTCACATCCAAAATCAAATTTAGCTAAAATCAATCAAACTTAAAATTTTAGATTCGCCTCATATCAAATTGAGAGGAAACAAAAAATTGAATTTTGACAGGCTGTTTGAGAACAATCAATATATTCTACCGCCTAAACCAAATAGTATCGGATATAAAAAAAGTTGGCTTAAATCGCCCCATTTTGACGTCAAGAATCCGTCATCAAACGTTGTACACGTATTTTCCAGAGACCCTGTAGATTACTTTTTAAGTAATATCAAGTTAGTTTACTGTTTAAAAGCTTCTTAATAAGTCTTAAAAACCGAAATAAAAATCTTTAATAGTGTTTGTCTAACTAGCGATGGGAAGTCGGTAATTTTTCTTAACCTGTATACATCAACTATGAAATAATAATTGCGGTCCATAAACATGGCTCGTTAAAGTAAATTGTCGCTAACAGTTCGTGAATCGAACGCGTGACGTTGCGTTATTAGGGAGGTCGTTAGTCGATACCGAACGCCGTGGGCCAGTATCGACATGACTGTTGAAATAGGGAGTACTTGTATTAAGCGGCTAATTAAATCGCTGTAAATAGTGTTTTTTCCAATTATGAAAAACTTTCTAGTAAAATTATATCCTAAAAACTGACACTTCGGATTCTATTAAAATGCATATCAATGATAAGTTGATTTTGTCTTTAATTGTGAAGGACAAAATGCGCAATAGTATGATATATATATATATATATATATATATATATATATATATATATATATATATATATATATATAATATCATTCGGAGATATAACCCCAGTAACAAGTAATTTATCCAACTAAATGTAGGTGGCACATCTGTTGGTTTACCTTGTTTTAAAAACTTCAGTTATGTACAGAAAACTTCTTCTACACCTATCTGTGGACGAGAAATAGGCCATATTATGACCATTAACAAATGACGGGGGTTCGCGAAAACTTGTTTTTCTTTTCTGCAAGCTACAATATGGTTTTTAGAGCATAAGTTCGTATATATATATTAATGAGACCTTTAATTTAAGCTGTTGCTGGTTTCATTTGGTCAACTAGTTATTGTAAAAATTCCGAAAACAGTCAAAATGGCTGTTTTTTGCAATGCTAGTTCATATCCCCACCACGACGCCCCTCGCATCGACCAGAAGTAGAAGTTTTTAACAACAACTGGCAACTTTTATCATTTTTAATTATGAGTTTCAAAAAAAAAAAGTATTTGGCTATCGAAAGACGTAAAATTCATATGTTATAAATAATAAAGCTGTGATTTGTGTAGGATATTTGGTCGTAGGATACATTTTTTCAAAAATCTTCGTTTTGAAGCCAGTTTTAAATATTCCACAGCTAGAAACTCGTGCAACAAGGGTTCCAGCCCTCTGTACCTCTTTTTTAAAGAAACAAAGGGGTAAACAATTTTTTTTTATTGGACTTACAATATTAAAATATAAGTCTTACGGAAGGAAGTAAGTGCTTAAATGGGTTAAGATATTCATAAACAAATACGTAATGGCACCAATATTAAGCGTCTCGGGATAAACAAATTAACATATCTCAGCGCAAATTAACTTTTACAAAAGCTTATCCGATTCGGAGTTAAAAAAGTTTCAATTTATATATATATATATATATATATATATATATATATATATATATATATATATATATATATATAGATAGATAATAATATTACAAAAGTTGTTTTTGCAATAATTGTTAATATTGCAAAAAACAGTCATTTTTTACGGTTTTGCAGCATTTTTCTAATAACTAACTGAACCAATGAAACCGGCAATAGCTTAAATTAAGGATCTCGTTAATACCTTTAAAAAAGTATAAGGAATTACGCTCTAAAAACAATATTGTAGCTTGCAGGAACGAAAAACATGTTTTCGCCAACCATTTGTTAATACAAATTAGTTCAGCGTTCAAAACTATATAGACATTCTTGTATTGACCTAGTCTACAACTTAAAACACTTTATATCCTGCGGCACATTAACATCATGAATTTTGTCCACAGACTGGAGTATTTAGCTAGAACACTAGTATGTTTCTCCATTCATTCACCGTATTTAATACTAAATCTTCGTTTGCCTCCATAAGCACACGTAAGTCATTTTGTATAACGAAGTTTTGACCTCATGAAAAGGATCAACCACTTAACGAAGCAAACTTTTTTTTTGGAATCATTGCAGTTGCTAGGTTAGTTTTCAGTCCAAATATATCCCTAAACTCTTCACATTACCTACAGATTTCAGTTGAAAACTGTCAATTGAATTGGAGAACAATTTTCTCATAAACACAATGTAAACAGATTTTGTTTGCTTTACCTAACTTTGTCATATCTTCAACGACACCTAATATTTGTTTAAGGGAAGGTAATTTTGAACAGAATTTGAATTTGGATATGACGATAGGACTGCTGTAGCATCGTTAAATGTTGTTATTATTACCAACCTAGTTTGAGGATTATCAGCGGTGAATAGCAAATATAACTATAGGTGAAGAACATTACACCAAACAATATTGGACGAAAATCTGAATATACATTATCATGTTTAACAAATAAATGTCTGTCATCTAAGCAAAATTGCTATAATTAATAAACGAATGACGATACAGACATTTTTTCAATTTATTTTGTAATCTTATGTACCAAAACTTATCAAAACGTCTAAGAAAGCAGCAAAGCAGTATATTTTCTCTTCAATCTCTGACTGCCCCCATCTACCATTTTAATGGTTTCATGGTTTTGGCTAAATCAAATTAACGTTCTGACGTTATATTCTCTGTTACACCAGGCCTTAAATATTCATCCTCAAAACTTTATAAACACTATTCAAATTTGAAGCAATCTTTATTGTAAAGATACTGGATTGGTTCCAGTAAAAGCTGCTACGTGGTGTTTCCTGCAAACCCAAATACAGATATATCAAATTGGCTCCAACTTGAAGTAACACCAGATTTGATTGATTAAGTGATAAAGCAAGCAGAGGTGCATTACAGCCTAGTGACGTAATTGCAAATATGTATTCTCTTTTCAAGCAGAAAAATCAAAATAGTTGCTGCGTTTGCTGAGTCTTGTTGTTTTTTCAATTAATACATTTAGAAATGTATTTTTCCTGATCTATGGAAGAAATCAAAAATCTGTCCGGTTTTCAAAAAGAACGATAGAACCAGGGTCGAAAATTATCGCTTCATAGCGACAATGTGAAATTTTGCAAAGGTATTTTAGCGAGTTCTATCCTTTTATATAGAGCCTCTTATGATCGATCAGCAGCATGGTTTTACTTCTGGAAAGTCAAACATGGCCAATGTTTTAACTATTGCGCAGTATGTCGCAGAGCGTATTGATTCTGACACTCAGGTTGATGTCGTCAGTTTTAATTATAATCTTATTAGATTTTTCATCATTATGTTGAGGGGCGTGGTCATAGATCTAGTAATTTTGTAATACCGTCGGGTGTTCCTCAAGGATCTGTTTTGGGTGCCTTACTTTTTAACGTTTTTATTAACGATGTCACATGTGGTTTGAATAACAGCTGTCTACTTTATGCAGATGATTGAAAGGTATTCCGGGACATACGGAATCCTGGCAATTGCTTGAGCCTTGAACTGAATCTCGTGAAATAGAATGCTTGGTGTCTAAAAAACAAACTGCCTCTAAACGTAGATAAGTATAATGTTATATCATTCTCAAGAAGTAAAAAGAACCTGGGAGTCACGTTTGACTGCAGACTCATTACTTCCTGTAAAAACGACCTTTGTTTTCTATTCAGGTGCGTTTCGACCACGTTATGGTCTCATCAGTGGAGCTGAACCGCACCAAGAGCAACATTCACAGATAACAATCGTCTATATAAAATACAAATTTAGAGATATGCGAGTAGTAGGAGATCTCTTTGGTAGCCTCCCTCGTAATTTTAAATTATTACTCGTTTTTACGCAATATTTGTACTTTCCATGCAGATTTCATCTACAAATTCTCACCTGTTTGAAAGAGTTTTGTTACATCTCCGAAAAATAAAAGCAGTTTACACGTTCGGTGAATTTCGTCATCGCAACATCTCTATATATAAAATGTAACATATATTTTCCTAAAAAACCTTTTATTTAAACGATTGGTAATCCTATTATAATATTATTTTGAGCAGGAGATCTCTAATCCACAAAGCTAGGGGCTCCACACTGTTTGCTTACATGTAAGGCAATATTCGCGAATTCAAGGTTTCAATTTAATGTAACTTGTCTAATGGATGTTTCAGATTGCCAAATAGAATTCTATTTATAGACGGGCGGGCTAGATTGTTATTTCCTATAATATAAAATAAACTTATTTGGGAATTGAATGGAATATCTATTTTCAAATAATAGATATTTCATTTTGCATCGCGAAATAAATATTTATTATGTAATTTAGTGTAAAATGGTAGCAGTTTTAACCATTTTTTTGAGCTGAATCACTTCAGTATCAATGAAGTTAAATGTATTTTTTTATGGTGTATTTTACCACTAGTTAAAAAAAGCTGTATTTATTGCCAGAAAATTTCGATACTGATCATAAAAGAAATAGTTTTTTTTTGTGAGAAGAATGACTACTAAAACTTAACCATATGTACTATATACAGGGTGGCGCATTAGTGTGACAAAGTACCCTTATCTCCCTTATTTTTCAAAAACTTGAAAAATGTTCTAATAAAAGTTGTATAATATGAAAATTTCTACAATTTAAAAGTATTTTTAATTATACATGGTGTTCCATGACAGCTTGGCATTACAAAAAAAAAATAGTTTTTTTTTAATGGGGTAAACTGTACATTTTTGCATATTTAGATTCCCCACGAACTATCCAAATGATAGCAAATCTGGTTTTAAATTTTATTGTGAAGTTGCCAACTTTTTCAAGAAATTCACCAAATTTCGAAAAATCCAAGGTCTTCTATAATCTACTATATTCATATTTACAGAAATTATAGTATATAATATTCATATTAACAAAAATTATAGTATAATAGTCAAAATTTTGCCCATTTGATGAAATTAAAAGTTTTTCTATACCTATCAACGCTAGTTTTTACGGTATATTAATTTTTGTTTATTGTATAAAAAAAAATATATTAAAGAAGTGAACATCAAAGCAATATTTTTTCGTTTATCTGTCATTAGCAAATAGTATTGTTGAAAACTTTCTTTTCTAAAAAATAAAAATACAAATCATTTAAAAAAACAAATCTGGTTATTAACTTATACTGAATACAAATGGTTATAGAACAGATCTAAATATAAAATTTTTATAAAAAAAAATTGAACCAACTTCTAAAAGTGTGCTAAAAGTGAAAAATAACTATACATTTTTATACGAAATTGAAATTTTTGAAGTCGGCGCAAAGCTAATACCTGACAAAATGCAATTCGCATAAACAGATTAAAAATACTTTATTTGTAATTGTTTTCTTACCATAATTTGTATATATTATTAGTCATGTATTTCATTTAGAAATAATTTTGCACAGACTTCAAAAATTTCAATCTCATGTAAAAATGTATAGAAATCGGTTCAATAGTTTCGAATTCATGATATTTATAAATTATTTGAACCAAGTACTAACAGAGATTAGTGTACCTCGCATTGACTCCAAGGTGGCAAAAAATTACCCATTTTATTCAAAGTTGTAAATCACCCTAAAATGAACCACTAAAAATTCTTTGATTCTTAGAGTTCTCCAAATACCAGTGAAATTGTGTCAAACAAATATTTAGTCTGTCATAGTAAATCCATTATCTTAAATTCCAAATTAATTTTAGATTGGTAATATAGGCTTCAAAACCTTCCAATATCGATATTTAAAGAACTTAAGATGTAGATTTCTTAGCCCGATATATTTTATACTGCATATTGAGTTTGTGTACGCAACAAGAACCCCGCAATATCAATTTTAGACAAAATTGGAATCTGTCGAATTTTCAGTCACTTATGTTGTATCTTATTAACCTAATAGTTGTAAAAAATTCATTTTATATTCGTAATACACGACCACGAATACCCTCTTATACCAAAATCTGAAAAAATGCAAATAAAGTAAAATTTTCAACCTACCATATTGGATTCGCTATCAGAAAAATAATTTTAAAGTCTTTATCTAATCTAAATCTAAACCCTTCAAAGCCCCCTATTACCAATTTTGGATTTAATCCACCCACCTTTGAACAAAATTGAAAAATGTAAAATTTTTAGTCCGCTGTATTGGATTTGTTATATTGAATCCTGAAAAATTACTTTTAAATTCATAATTTACACCCTCAAGAACCCCTTATATCAGTTTTGGAGAAACTCGAAAAATGTAAAATTTTTTAGGCGCTGTATTAAATACGCCAGATTGAGTTTTCCAAAAATATTTTAAATTCGTGATTAACACTAACCAAAATCTCCCATTACTGATTTTAGACAAAATCGAGAGATGAAGAATCTTCAATCCAGATCCTTCTTGTTTTTTATTATCGCAAATTCATAATGTGCAATCCCAAAAATTCCCCCTTATCAATTTTGAAAAAAATTGGACCAAATTAATTTTTATCCGCCATATTGGATAAACCATATTGAATTTATTAAAAATAATTTCAGATGCGTTGCACACGACCCCGAATATTCCCCCATACCAATTTTGAAGAAAATCGAACAAAAATAATGTTTTGGCCGATATACCATCAGCCCAATCTTGGATTTTACTGCATCAATTTCATCCAAAAAAATATGGGTACATACATAAAAAAAATACATAGTCGACGAATTTAGAACCTCCTTTTTTTAGAAGTCGGTAATAACTATACATGAAGTAAAGATAAACCTTGAAGTCCTAATTAAACTTAAAGCAGTTAATTTTTTGTACTATAATTGATGTAAATTGAAAAAGCTAATTACATAGGAGTTATATTAGACCTCTAATAGTACATTTATCTTTCTCAATGTCAATTTTGTGGTACTATAATTGCTGTAGATATAGTACGTTATAGAACACTATGTTTTCTTCAAAAACTTGGAATATTTTTAGAAAAAGTTGGCAACTACGCAATAGAATTCAAAATCAAATATCTTCTCATATGAATAGTTCTTGGGGGAATCCATATAGAAGCGACTTTACTCCATGGTATTTCCTCAGCTTTCCATTTCTGCAATGAAGAATGGGGGTTTCTATTTAAGAAACTTAACTCGACCATTGAATGATCTTATAAATTGACCTCAAGGTCAAAATCACTAGCAAAGATAGGTGACCACCTTTGTCTTAAACAATTTTTATCTAAACATTTTCCTGTGTCTGGCTTACTTATATATAAAGAGTGTTTTTTTATAGAGGTATAAACTTTAAGTTGGCAACACTTTTTAACTGGCGGCCATTTTGTCAGCTGTCAAGTGATTTATGTTTAGTTTGGTTTGTCATTTCAACATGAATAGACTGACGCCTGAACAACGATTTGTGCAAATTTATTTTGAAAATCATGGTTCTGTTACAAATACGTATCGCGCACTACATCCATTTTACGGTCAACATAATCGTGCATCAGAGCAATTAATTCGATTAACTATGAAACGTTTTCGCATCACGTTTACTCTAAATGATAATACGCATCCACAGAAACGTCGTACAGTGCGTACAGAAGAAGTCATTGCTGCTGTAGAGCGTAGCGTAGAGGAAGACCCGAATCAGTCTATCCGCCATCGTGCACAGGAATTGGATATGTGTCCATTCTCTTTATGGAAGATTTTGCGGAAAGATGTTGGTTTGCGTGCTTACAAAATCCAACTCGTGCAAGAATTGAAGCCACACGATCACCTAGCAAGGCGTGGATTCGGTGAATGGGCCCAAAACAAGATTGCCGTTGATACCGATTGTCATAAGCGAATTTTGTTTAGCGATGAAGCTCACTTTTGTTTGAATGGATACGTTAATAAACAAAACTGCCGTATTTGGAGTGATGATAATCCTCAAGTGTATGTTGAGACACCGTTACATCCAGAAAAACTGACTGTTTGTTGTGCTTTATGGGCTGGTGGAATCATTGGTCCGTACTTCTTTAAAAACGATGCTGATCAGAACGTTAAAGTCAATGGTGACCGTTATAGAGCCATGATTACTGACTTTTTCGTTCATAAATTTAACAACCATGATGTGCAGGAGCTGTGGTTTCAACAAGACGGCGCAACATGTCACACAGCTCGTGCCACAATTGATTTATTGAAGGAAATGTTTGGTAACCGCATAGTTTCACGTTTCGGACCCGTGAATTGGCCTCCAAGATCGTGCGACTTAACGCCGCTAGACTATTTTCTGTGGGGATATGTGAAGTCGTTAGTCTACGCCGATAAGCCTGAAACGATTGATCACTTGGAGGACAACATTCACCGCGTTATTGCCGATATACGGCCACAAATGTTGGAAAAAGTCATCGAAAATTGGACCTCCAGATTAGATTACGTCCGAGCCAGCCGTGGCGGTCATATGCCAGAAGTCATATTTAAATTATAATGCCAGAAGGTTATCTTTCGAATAAAGTAAATTTCATGTCAATTTAAAAATTCATCTTTGTTTTATTCCATTTAAAAGTTCTATACCTCTATACCTCTATAAAAACACATATATATATATATATATATATATATATATATATATATATATATTTAAAATCAGATTGGTGGTAAATCTGAACACGAAACAAATATGTAACTACCAATTTTGTGCACCCGCTGAAAAATATCGTTTCGGAGTGTTCCGATAAAAATAACAACTAAATTTACGTTATATTTTTAAATATGACCCAGTTTAAGACATCATTAATTTAAACACAAAAGGCTATTCCATGTACAACGAAAAGATTTCATTAAACGTTTTAAAATGCCATTTTCGAGCCATAATTTGACGACATCGCTGGGAATTTTCCGAAAGAAAAACTAAAACTCGTGCTGCTCGCTTAACTGCACAATTATAAAATATGGCCGCAGTCTAAATGATAGATAATGGAAAATTAATTTACCCGGAAATCACAGAATGGTGAATTTTCGCAATGTTTTGCGAAAATTGTTACTGAAATTTGGTTGTAAGATAACATATAATTATTAAAAATATTATTAAAAAGATGCATGAACATTTTGCTAAATAGTAATCAGCTAGTTAGTGTTTTTTAATCCTGCTCAGTGATAATTGTGGGCAAGGGCGGACTTAGGGAGGCACAGGGGCGCCTCCCTCCCCCAGAAATGGTTAAAAAAAAACATGTCTTTATTAAACACTAGCGACCCGCCCCGGCTTCGCACGGGTGCAATGCTGATACTAAATACACTACAGAAAAACTGTGACTATTTATTTTATTTTTACAACAATTATTACATCGGCCTCCGACGCGCTATTTATAGGCACGCTGCCGCCGCCCCGGTCGGCCAGTACCGCCGCAAGCGCTACTTCCCGCAATTTTAAATCTGTAATATCTTCGAAAATATTCATTTAAATCTTGTGCTGTAAAGGACCATATAGATCTATATTAAATCAACAATGTATTTAAGCTATTTAATTGGATAAGGATTAATGCTGTATTGGTTAAAATCGCTTCAAAATTTGCCATTATTTGTCGTAAAAACTAAATGACAAAAAAATGTTATTGTGGGATATCCATGAGAGATAGACATATACCATCGCGGAGTTTTCTGTAGACCTTTTCAATGTGTACAAATAATTAGTACATTATTTTGATAAATCTCGTAGGGTTCAGCCTGCGTTTGCAATGTAAGCGGAAAAAAATATGATAATTAACGACATCACATTAGAAACCTCAAAAATAACAGTATTTCTCCACTATTTAATGGATGTTATTATACATATAAACCTTCCTCTTGAATTACTCTATCTATTGAAAAAAACCGCATCAAAATCCGGTGCGTAGTTTTAAAGATTTAAGCATACAAAGGGACATAGGGACAGAGAAAGCGACTTTGTTTTATACTATGTAGTGATGTAACTTTTGTATGTTTTCGATACTATACTTATATATTAATATTGCAAGATTATTTCTTACAGTTATTATTGTATGTAGCACCTTGTGCCAACCCCCCCCCCCCAAAAAAAAAAATCCTCGAAAAGACTTTTTGCCTGTATGCCACTTGTGCCCCCCCCCTCCAGAAAGAAATCCTGGCTCCCTCCCTGATTGTGGATATTTATTCCAGTAAGTGAATCAAAGTAAAAGCCAATTTCTAAATTAAGTTTGTTGGTTAGTTGCTTGTAAGTACTGAATTTCAAACTCAAGGTGATGTGTTAGTAAGTTTTGTGTCACAGTGATTTTTGTTGGAACCCAAGAAGATTTTAGATTCCAGGAGAGCCCGGCATAGATAAAACAAAAGCCTGTTCAAAATTGTAACTATTTACATAGTAAGTTGGCAATTACATCTTGCTGATTTAAAAACTACAATATTAGCTAAAATTTCCATATCAATTTTCTAGTTGGCATCAGTGTGTTTTTTTCGCGAACGCCCTTAATATTCAGTAGAATGAATACTTTTGGAAGCGAATTACATGCTATTTATAATGTAATAATAAATAATGTCGCTCTTTCACATTACGATGATAAAAGTTATGTAATTTCCTCATCTACAAACATTTTACCTTAAGGCCGTACAGACAAATTTTCACAAAACAAATTCACAGGAAAATTTGGAAACATTGTTTAAAGTCAGAATCTTTTTTTGTAAAAGTTCATGTTCCGTCGTTAAAAAATAGGCTAAAGATAAAGGGAACATTTTAATAACTGAATTTCGATATGCTAATCAAAAATTATGATCAATAAAAGACATCATCGCGTTTATTACTAAAATTTCTAATCAGGCAGTTTCATAATTTTGTCTGTGAACACACAATATTCCATAAATTTATGGCAAAATCCAAAGATGAGAACAATACTACGATAAAGAGTGGTCACAGGTTATATAAGGAAAAAAAAATACAATGGTAAATAAAAATTTAAAAAAAGAAATTGAACTGACTTCTAAAAGTGCGCTAAAAAGTGAAAAATAATTATAAATTTTAAAATCAAATTGAAATTTTTGAAGTCGGCGCCAAACTAATACCTGACAAAATGGGATTCGCATAAACAGATTAAAAATACTTTATTTGTAATTGCTTGCTTACCATAATTTGTATATACTAGTAGTTATTGATTTCATTTAAAAATAATTTGGCGCCGACTTAAAAAATTTCAATTTCATATAAAAATTTATAATTATTTTTCACTTTTTAGTGCATGTTTAGAAGTCGGTTCAATTTATTTTATAAATATTTTATTTTTCAATTTTTAGTGTTGAATTCATTATGATATCCATAAATTATGTGAACTATGTACTAATTGAGATTAGTATACTTCGTCATGACTCCAAGGAGGCAAAAAAGTACCCGTTTTTATCCAAAGTTGTAAATCACCCTAAAATGAACCACTAAAAATTCTTTGATTCTTAGATTTCTCCAAATACCAGTGAAATTGTGTCAAACAAATATTTAGTCCGTCACAGTAAAACTATTATCTTAAAATTCAAATTAATTTTAGATTGGTTATAGGCCTCAAAGTGTTCCAATATCGATATCTAAAGAATTTGAGTTATAAATTTCTTAGCCCGATATATTTTATACTGCATATTGAGTTTATATAAACCCCAATATCAATTTTAGACAAAATCGGAAAATGTAAAATTGTAAGTCCCTCAAATGGTACCTTATTAATTTAATAGTTGAAAAAAATTAACTTCATATTCGTAATACACGACCCCGAAAACCGTCTAATACCAAATCTGAAAAAATGCGAACAACGTAAAATCTTCAACCCACCACATTGGTTTCGCCATATTGAATTTAAAAAAAAATTATCGTCTTAATATAATCTAAATTTAAACCCTTCAAAGCTCCCTAGTACCAATTTTGAATGAAATCCGGAAATTTAAAATTTCTAGACCGTCATATTGCATCTGACATATCAGATTTTCTTAAAATAATTTTATATTAGCTATTTAAATCCTCAAAAACGATTCAGTCCCACCTTTGAACCAAATCGAAAAATGTAAAATTTTTAATCCGCTGTATTGGATTCGCCATATTGAATCCTGAAAAAAATACTTCTAAAAGAAAACAGAGGAATGTAAAATCTTCAAAACGCCACATTGGATCCGCTAGATTCAGTTTTTCAATAAATATTTTAAATTCATAATTAACACTAACAACAATCCCCCAATACTGATTTTAGACAAAATCGAGACATGTAGCATTTTGAATCCGCCATCTTGGATTTTTTATCCGCCATATTGGATATGCAATATTAAATTTTTGTTAAAATAATTTCAGATTCGTAATGTGCGATCCCAAAAACTTCCTCATATCAATTTTGAAAAAATCGGACAAAATTAATTTTTGTATCCGTCATAATGAATTTTTTAAAAATAATATCAGATTCGTTGTGTACAACTCCGAAAATTAACACATAATAATTTCGGAAAAAAATCGGACAAAATTTATTATTTTTGGCCGCCATATTGTCAGCGCCTTTTTGGATTTTACTGCACCAATTTCATCCAAAAAAATATGGAACCATTGCAGCAACTTCCTGAACATAATGTAAAGAATTTCATTCAAATCGGTGCAGCCGTTCCGGAGTAATCGGTGTACATGCATAAAAAAAAATACATAGTCGACGAATTGAGAACCTCTTTTTGTTAGAAGTCGGTTAAAAAAAGAGCGCATTGGTATCAAATTCGAAAAGATGTTATATTTTATATATTCGTGAAGAGTAAGATAACCAAATATTTAGAATTTTCCAGTTTCCATACTTGGTTTCATGTATACATAATTTTGTTAGGGCTATAACTATAATAAGTAATTTTTCCTGTACTTCCAAGGCAAAAAGGTTTACCAACCTCTCATTATAAACGTCTCGCATGCGAACTATATTAATTATAACATCAACCCTTTGTTTTTGAAACTTTATGCCATTTCCAAATACCTACTCTACTCTACTCACTAATGCGTAAACACAAAAGCCACAACATATCTCCTTACATGTATATTGTGTAATAGGTATAGCTTCAAAGTTAACGTAGGAAGTGGAAAGTTGATGTGATTCGATCTGGAAATTATTAGGTTAATTTTGGATTAAAATTATTATTCGTCTAAAACTCTCATTTTGTTGGGTAATAGACTGCCTATTATTATTCAAAAATATACACTAAAAGATAAAACTATCGAATATTTATTGCTATTATTATTGCTTGGTAATAAGTATAAATACCGAGAATTGGAAAAATATTATGTTCACGAATAACGAAACCACCTCCGTCGAAAGGTTCACAAATAGAACGCCAGCTGCAATGTTTTATAGAATACAACCGTTGTAGGTGCTGCATATTGCTTTGGGGAGGTATTAATCGAAAGGGTGACATTGAATTCTTGACCTGGATGAATGAACGTACCCTAGATTTATGTTCACTAGAATATATGTGATATTGTCTTCATTTTATGTCATTCTACCTTTCTACCCCTATTGCCTCATATCTTGGGTATGTTGTTTTATTTCTTTTTATTCTATCCTCCTTCTTTCTTTTGTTTCCTTAACATCTCCGTTTCATTTTCTTCTTGACATTCCCTTATTTTTCCTTCTTTCTTGTTACCCGCGTCTCATACACTTTTTTCACCAGTATCTTCTTATTCATAGATCACACATCGAGAAAGACTTTAACGTCCTGTTTTTTCCATTATTGCTCTTGTTTTTTATTCTTCTAAGAAATGTCATGTCCATTGCATTCACACGTTCATTAGTCTTTCCCGCCATTATCCACATCTTACTACTATACATTATTGTTCATCTTATCGTTTTTTTTACTATTTTTGTCTTAATTTGTTTTGGAGTTTCCTTATTTCCCAGGAATGTTGTTCTCATCATATAGAATATACTTAATGTTTTCTTCAGTCTCTCGTTTATTTCTTGATCCATTTATCCATAGCTTTATATTACTAATCTCAGATATTTATAATTTTCCATCTGTTACAACGTTTTTCCTTGTATGTTAATGTCATGTATTTTCATTTCTCTTACAATTATACTTTTGATCTTTTCGATGTATATCTTCATATTTACCTTTGTGATTTCCCTGCCTAAAACGCGTAGATCCCTTTGTAGGTCTCCAGCTTTTTCGGCCATTATTGCCATATTAACCGTAAACAGCATTTCACTCAAATACTGTTGCATTAGCCAGTTCCCCATTTTTAGTGATTTTTTAGCTTCCTTTAAGGCCTCGTCTATTCTATCTTTGTTTCAAATTCGTTATTGGTTCCTACTATGTTTATTTTCTTCCTGCACGTCTCTTTTAATATTTCAATTGTTATTTTATCAATCTTTCATTTTTTCCAAAGCCTTCCATATGCCTTCTCTTCTTACAAGATCAAAGTCTTTTCCACAAGACAAAAATTTATTTTGTTTTTCTTTTATACATATTTTTTGCTTATTTTTCTTAACGCAAATATTTAGTCTTGTGCGCTTCTTTCCTTCCAAAAAATCAGTTTTGATTTTAAATCCGTATTTTTAAAAATATCTTACTAAAAAGCTTTTGCATTTACATTTAACCAATATAAAAAAATAGTAAACTCAGAAAACATAAATTTTTAAAATGTTATTATGGATGTTAGTTAAGATAGGAATATACCAAAAATGGCAAATCGTAGAGCTGTTAAATTTCGTAAAATTTGTAATGATTTAACAATAAAACACAAACGAACATCAGAAAATTTTAGGTAACTTTTTTCTATAATGGAATACCCTGTATATTTTCGTCTCGGAAAATAAACCATTTTCCTTTGCGTATTCAGTTTTATCGATTCCTTTAAAATAATTAACTGTTGTACTTAACAATTAAATGGAACAATACTGAGTTTTTCCAAAGCGCAAATATTTAGTCGTAATAATGGCCACACTGAAAAGATTCTCCAAAAGGTAATAACGAGAAGTTGAGAGAATCTTTGGAAACACTTTTGGGATCGAAAATGATCTTATGGTTTTATGAAACCATTATTAATTTCATGTTCCCACCAGTTTCCTTAGTCAGGTAGCTAAAGACACACCAAGTAGCAACTCCAAAAAAAGCTGCAAAAAATATTAAGGTTAGCCCGTGTATGAGTTAGTAATATTTAGTCTTGTGTGCTTCTTTCCTTCCAAAATCCACATTGAGTGTCTTATATTCTATCCTCAGTTATTATTTGTCTTTCCATTATTCTTGCTAATATTATTTCCAGCACGATGGCTATATTAATTCCTCTATAGTTACTGTAATGTCTCTTATCACCCCTTTTCTATATTTTCGGTAAAATTGTTCCAAAATTCCGTTCTTTTGGATTTTTATTTCCTGTATTTTTTCATTCAATAGTTTATTTAGGTGTTTTATTTCTTTTTCTTCCATATATTTTATCATTTCGGGTATTATGTTGTCTCTGTCAGGTGCTTTTCACAATTTCATCTTACTTATAGATTATATAATTTTTTCTCACAATATGAGTACATATACTTTATCACCGTTTTTCCTCTTTCTCTATATATGTGTCAATTTCAGAAAATATTGTCGCCATCTGTCCATTATATTCTGTTCCGTGTTACTATTTATCTGCTTTTACCTTTTATGTTCTCTTAGTTGTTTAAGAGTACCATAAAATTATTTTTTATTTTCTTTTTAGTTTTTGGTCATTTTCCCTTCAAATTTCATCAATAAATTCTGAATTGCTTTGAAAATTTCCTCTTGATCTTTTCCCGTTTTTACTAATCTTCTGAGCTTTTTGTTCTTATATATTTCAGCTATCTTTCGTTAACGATGTGCTCTAATTCTAAGGTCCACTATTATGATCGTTTTACATATATGTTTGTTGTTATTCTTGTATCTCCACTGGATTCCCTTTCAAATTCGTTATGTGTGACCCCTAAAACTCCCCCCTACCAGTACAATGTTTAATACAAATAATTTGTCTAATTTATTTGTCGCATTGGTACATAGTTTAAATAACAAAAATCATGAACAAAATTTCAGCAGCTGACTAAACTCTTAATATTTCTCATTTTAAATTACTATTATAATAAAATGTAACATTTGCCTATAAACAACTCGACTAATCGATCTTCACACTTTAATATCCAAAATTAAAGCCCACACGTCGTGCCTCGTCGGCGTGTTGAAAACCAAAATGCAACAAGGGCTTACATTTAATTAGTCTCTAATGTGGTTAAACCATTACCAAAATCCTAATCTGTAAGGTTTACACGATGATGCAACTTGCAGAGGCAGACAACTTCGACCTCGCGAAAGTTTCATTTTACTCTCTTTAGCCACAGTAGTGTTTGGAGTGTAAGATTTCTTGCTATCAAGCCAAGTTTATTAATTAAACAAGCAAATTATTTTTAGTATTAATTATTTTTTAAATTAATTAATTATATTGGTTTTATAAGATCCTCCTAGAAGTAACCCCCAGAATATATTGTAAACTGGATTAAAATACCTCCATCCTGTCAAAAGGTAATGGTCAGATATCTAGAATTTAATTTTACATATTTTTAGATTTGGGGTTTCAAAAAGTCTTGCACTAATCCCAGTTATTTTAAAACTTGAGGTGACTACAATACTCCGTTAAATACCGTTTAAAATTATAAAAAAAAGGTTAGTATGAGAAACAGAAATCTGCTCGGTACTCGACACGACTCAGTGGAATATCATATACGATGAATTACTGAGAATTGAACTTCCAGAGGAAATAACCTTGACTGGTTTTCCCGATAATGTGGCAACCAACATTACACTACTAAGAATCTCGAAATAGTTGGAGAGAAGGTGGCTTCAGATGGCACCGGAAAAGACGGTTGGCAATACTTTTTATCAGGCAGTGCACTGGAATAAAATTCTCAAAGGCAATTAAATACCTTGGAGTACGAGTTTTATAGAGCACATGAATAGAACAATGAAAAAGTAGAGAAAGATCTGACAGCCCTAATGAGTTTCATGTCAAATACTCGGGGTCCGAAGGTATCAAAGAGGAGAATTTTGGAATGTGTGGGACAGTCTCGGCTATTGTATGGAGCATTAGCTTGATATGCAGCAATTAAAAATAAAAAACTGATCGAGGAACTTAACAGACTTCCAACTATTAATGTCTGTTAAAATGTGCAGTATATACGTAACTACATCGGTGGATGGAGTAGGAGTTATAGCACTCATTGAACTCCTAACTAAGGAAAAACTGGAATCTTGCAACGACTAGAACAAAAAAGTAGCCAGAGCTCGTGTATTAACAAGATGGGAACGTGGAATAATGCGCCTCATGGGCGGAAGATCTGAAGACCGATACTAGATAACCAGAAATAGCTTAACACGACATATGGAGAAGTTGACTACTGCCTTATTGAAGCATTATCAGGACACATGTGTTTGAGAAAATATGACAGAGAATGAGCCGAAACGAAGAAATATGACTGCAAAAATATTAATGATGCGACATATACATTGTTTGTCTGCCCGAAATGACATCGATACAGAGAAATATATTTTGGTCTAACAGGTACGCATTTTGATCTGTCAAATGTGGTAAGGGCCCTGACAGGAAAGGAAGAGGGCTATTCTACTAATAATAGAAAACAATGGAAAACAGCAAAAAGAGAAAGAGATAGTGCGAGAGGTTGATACCTATTTCTCTTTTAATCTCGACAATATGTCCCGTAGAAGCTATAGGTTGACATATTTGTTTATGATGCCTTGCATAAGAAAAGAGAGAGAAAGATCTTTTAGACTACAATCATACGCTGAAATAATGCATGAGCGGTTCCGGTACAGAAAGCTGAAAATCCATAAAGGAGAAGCTTATTAGTCGGTAGGCTGCACCCTATAGGAACAAAATCCGACAACCCAAATCTCCAAAATACTAGGATGGAATGTCTTTTTAAGAGTTTTTTACCCCTCAATTAATTAAAAAAAGTATATAACTATTTACATATTATTTCATCATTTAGATTTAAACATTATTCCTTGAAAATTCCCTTTCATGTTCCTCTTTCTACTGTTTTGATTTTCCACTCAATTATATTTTGCTTTTTTAAATTATCCATTTGGCTGTCTATCCAACTATTGCGTGGTATTCTCGTTCATTTTTTCCCAATAGGTTTTCTATTCAAATTCACTCTAGCCACTTTGTTCTTCTCTATCCTTTCCATGTATCCTATAATAATAATAATAATATATATATATATATTTATATATATATATATATATATATATATATATATATATATATATATATATATATATATATATTATATATATATATATATATATATATATATATATATATATATATATATATATATAATAAACGACGATAGTCCATTCTTATATGAATATTATTATTTGGTGTTCCTAGTTTATATGTTATATTCTTGTTTATTCTTCTTTTCCATGCATTTTCTATATTTAGGCCACCAAATATCGCACTTGACATTCTTTCCAATTTTTTCTCATCTCATTTTATTTAAAATCAACGTTTCTCTTGCATATTTGAGGGTTGCTGTAATCACAGTCCTACAGATTTTTTCGCTTGTATTTCTTGAGGCATACAGTTATCACCTTTCCAGACAATTTGTTTTGTCAGATCTTACTTTTATTTCTTAATTTTCCTTGTCATCTTCTTTGATTTTAATTCCTAACAATGTAAATTCTGCTACTACTTTAAATTAATATTTCTCTAATTTTATTTCTATTTTAAGTCTGGTTCGTCTTATTGTTGTGTGTTCCCAATATTGTAGATTCTCTTGATTTATTCTCAGTCCATACTCTTCGCCCCCATTATAACCTTTACTAGTTCTTTTTTTGCTATTTATTGTTTACGATTGTCTGCAGCCAAGATTATACATCAGCGCTCTTGAATAGCATTTTATTTCAATTTGATTTTATTGGTTGTTATTTGGTGGAAATATATACTAGATTATAATTGTCATAAGTAAAACACATCTTACTTAAATTTCCACTTATATTTTCTGACAGTACAACATGTTTCACTGCAGTGAAGCATGTTGGACCATCAAAAAATATAAGTGGAAATTTATAAAATATAGATTTTTCTTTCCTACAGCAAAGTTTATAATATATTTAGGAATTCTGCTTTAGATAAAGCAAACACACGCTTTCCTATAGTTTTTATTTCCTCGACTAGTTTTGTCTCATTTTCAAACCAAATTGACAGCTACTTTTCCTCGAAGTTTGTTAAAAATGCAACTTTATATCTTTAAACACGAATATCTCAAAAACAATACAGTTTAGATTACTTAAATATTTGTTAAGATTAGGTAAAAATGAGCAAGAAATAAAATGCACGACGCTCTACCATATGTTGCAGTATTTCTGCCAGTCACTGTCTATATATCTCTCTCAAATCAGTTGATAAACGACTTTTCTTAATTAGCATTTTAAAGAACGTAACTCCACGAATCTATCGTACGCTCTTAAATATATAGATAAAACAATCAATGAGTCCAAATACAGTGAAGGTGTAACCTTCCATATAAGTCAAGCGAAAATAATTGAAGTGATAACAGGATGAATACCTTGACCATGTTTGCCGTTGTTTAAATCACCTGCAATACTGCGATATTATCGCGGGCAGGAGCACGGTGTGGCAGGACGCACCAGTCTGGACCATTAATGTTAATGTCGGTAATTAATTCAGTCCCTGCTGTCGATTAGTAAGAATCAAATATATGGAGCAATGTTATATATGTGAGAGGTAATTATTGTATATTGGGATATTATTTAAAGAATTATTACTTGAGACTTTTATGAATTTTTAATTTCTTGAATGCGGAAACTAATTATTCCGGAATGCGATGGTTTTTGGTTTTATAGTTTTAATAAAATTGCCTTAAATTTAACTAGGTGGTTATGAATTTAATAGAGATAAACTAATCCACAGTTATTTTCGAATGGATCAAATAAATGAAATGAGAGAAAGGTTGGTTAAATTTTTTCACGACAACATGTATTGAAAGTATTTTTAAATAAAGAATTTTTTGTATCAACAATAGAAACTTGAAAAATTTACATTCCTGTAAACAACACCAACCCATATTCATCACCATTTGACATAAAAAAACTAAACAGGGAAAAAAATAGACTTAAAAGAAGAGCTAAATCCACTTTCAATATTAATTTCCATAAAGAAACAAACAGGCTTATGTACTAAATTAAAAAGAAAATTAATAATCTGAGAAATTTAAATTAGGAAAACTTTTTTCCAACTTTAGAATCACAAGATAATTGTTTATGGAAAATCAATGAGCTATTCCAAGGTAGACAAATAATTTAAATTTCACCCGTCCATGCCAAAATGGATCACAGACTCATTTGCAATAATTTGGTAAGTCGATTCAGATTGAACAGTGATCCCTAATACGCAGCATTATTAGAAAAAGATAAAACTGTAACAAAATTTCCAAAAAGTAAGAAAGCACCTGAGAAAGACAAAAAAACAAAAAAGATTTAAAAAATCTGCCAGAAAATACTCATCTATTTTTGCTGGATATTACAAACGCCTATTTTATATTAAAACTATATCCAGAGTCATAGAAAAAAGCAGTAGTTATTATGATCCCAAAATACAACAAAATCATACTTTTATCAAAACTGGAGGACAATAAGTTTATCATCTTTAGCTAACATAATAGAAAAAATGTTTTTAAGTTGACTTTGGGATATAATTACCGACAAACATATTATCCTTGATGAGCAGTTCGACTTAAGAAAAGGATAGTCGACTAGTATGGATAGATTGCAGTGGAAGACCAAAACTAGTTTAATAGATAGATAGATCTTTTTTAGTAATAGATACAAAATATGCTCTGACATATTAGTCAAATAAGGATAAAAAATATAACAATATGTCGTTAGCAAAGTATACAAATTAAAATTATGAAGTCCTATAAGTCAGAGGCATTCAGACGAACAACAATTTATAATTTAATTTCATGTGCTAATAATGTATTGATAATAGTTGCCTATATGTATTCTCCTTTCAAGCAGAGAAAACGAAAGGATATATAGAAACGCGTTAGTGGAGCTGTATCGAACCAAGCGCAAAATTCGCAGGAAACAACTGCAATATAAAATTCATTCATTCATTCAAACGACATCTATATATTCACCAGAGTATTGTGAAATTTTAAAAATCAAAATTTCAGTAAAAAATAAAATAAATCTATCTACCGTGTTTACATAGTTGCCTATATGCAATCTCGTTTTAAGCAAAGAACAAGAAAAAATATATAGAAACCATTTATTACCTGCAAATACAACTCTGGACCTCTCCATACGCGTTTTGTCTATCTTATGGTCTCTTCAGTGGAGCTGTATCGAACCGTGAGCAACAGGCTTTTATGGTCACAGAGTAGCAACCTGAGCCCACTGTTCTTTTTAATGTTTATAAATAATTTAACTAATAGTGTCAAACATTCTAATGGTCTCTTATTTGCGGATAACTTGTAGGATTGTAGTGCACTGCAAGCAGACCTAAATTTAGTGACGGAATGGTTTTGGTTAAATAAAATATTTTTAAATACTAATAAATGCTTCTTTATGTCTTATACAATAATAATAAATCCTATTAATTTTAATTACTTTATTGATGGAACAAAACTACAAAAAAAGACTGGATGCAGGGATTTGGGGGTGCACTTCCAATCTAATTTGAAATTTAATACCCACTATCGCAATATTATTAATAAGGCTTTTAGAATGCTTAGGTTTTGTAATTAGAACACAAATCAGTTTAATAATCATAATATAATAATAAAATTGTATAATGCATTTGGTCGTCCTCATCTAGAATATGCATTTAATTTATGGTCTCCTAGTGCAAATGTGCATTGTAATATTATTTAGCGCGTTTAAAAAAGGTTTTTGAGATATTTGTATGTTAGGAAAAATAACATATCCATATCTGATCTCTTATAGCAATATGTAAGAGAGCTTTAAATTTTAAACCCTTCAGGAAAGAAGGCAAGATTATATAATTTTTTCATTTATTTTGTCTTTTCTTGGGTTTAGGTTCTTTATTTAACAAAAAATGGCAAAACAATTGGTTCAAGAATCAAGAAAATATAATATTAATAGCTTGGGTTGAAGCTACTAAGAACAACATCCATTATGACATTTTATGAAGAAATAGAAGAATCACATGGGCCGCACGTAGTAAAGCATCTTAAAGAAATATCAAGAACATACACTAAACTTGCCGCTCAAAAAAATAGACGGATTTTTTTACTTAGATGTGAATCATTTAGATTTATTTCCAACTATTTTAAACTTGAATATTTCACATATTTGTTTTACAGGTACGTACCTTGAAAATAAAAAAAAAAAATGAAAATGCTTTAAATTAAGGGCGAAACATCAATTGTTTTGCATTTTTTCTTAAATAAAGACTTAAACGCAAGAAAAGACAAAATAAAGAAAACATGATATAATCTATAGTACAAAAATCAAGAATATATATATATTTATATATATATATATATATATATATATATATAATATTATATATATAAAAGAAGGAGTCTTCGAGACTAACTAGTCAAGAAACAATATCCAAACTAGGGTTATTGGGTATGGAGTCTATTTATATTTGTAAGACTTGGTAAGGAAACCCTTTTAAGATTCTGTCAGCTTTCGAAATTTATTTATCTCTTCTTCAGGACTTATCTACAATTATTAATTGAATAGTTAGAGTATTAACCTAACCTAAAATTATTAAGTAACTCACCAATGTGGTTTGAATATGAAACAAGTAAATATTTGAAAAACAGGGAAAAAACCCAGCATTAGCAGTTTTTAATTATACTTAGAGGCATATTTTGATACAATTGAAAAAATTCGTTGAAATTCTAGAAATTACGAAACAACCAAACATCTTACTCGACTATTTCACCATTTTCTAGTGACAAATGTCATGTGTCAACAGAGAAATGGCGCGGGTGGTAAAAGCAGTTAAGGAAAATACGGATCTGTGAAACAGTGGCGGAGTCAAGTATGAACTTTAACAAAAACAGAATATAAAATTTAAAAAATTACTTGATTGATATTTTTTACATAATATAAGAAAATTTAATAGAGAATATTATTCATCTGTGGTGGGCTGTCCACTTTTTTTATTCAAGGTGTTGCTATCTTGGTTAATATGCGCCATTTCAAGGAAAAGCCTTTTGTGATATGCAGGAACTCTTTCTAGAATCAGTGCCATTCCAGTTATTGATGTGATCTTGCTGAAAAACATGTTCAGCCAGAGCACAAGAGGGCAAACCTCCTTTAATATCACGACGATGGGAAGTGAGTCTACCTTTGAGGCTTCTGGAAGTCTGGCCCATATAAACTAATTGATAGTTGGAGCAGGGAACTTTATATACTATGCAGGATGTCTCATTAAGCTGTAACGGTGTTTTTGATTTTAGAATAAATTTTAGAGGGAGTAAGTAATTGTCAGTAAGATATTCTATAAAAGGTATTGTGTGGAAAAATTTAATTTGAGTGTTAGCTGGACCTAAAGATTGCAACCTGAAAATATCTTGAAATATCTTCTCAACCGTCTCTTTTGCATACTAAATCTTTAGATCCAGCTAGCACTCTGTAACAGTACAAATTCCTATTCCCAGATAGCACAAGATTTCCATTGGATATCCAGAATAGGTACATATAATGTCCTGTATGTCCATGGACCGTTTATGGATGTCCATTAGATGTGATGACCTGTAATCTATATGGACGTCCATATCTGGATGTCCAGTGTAAGTCCATCAGACGTCCATTAATTAAATTTCGGGTTGTCGGCAAAATCGGATACTGTTATATCGGCCTGTAGAATTGTCATTTCTTAACCTGGCAGCCCGCCATGATCACAGTGCCCATTATTGTGTTGACGTCGAGCTAAAAAAGACCTTAGGAGTTTTAGTTGAGCTAAAATCAAGTGTGCTTTTTATTTGAGAAGATGCCACCGTTAAAGGTAAGTATAGTTATTTTTAATTTAATTTTTTTAATTATACCAAAAATTACCGAACGAAACTACAGACATGCCCGACGAAAAGCTGATAATTTAGTATCAAACTCGCACAAATTTGAAAGTGAACAAAATATTCAGTATCAAAACACGTATGTTAAAATATAGCTTTTGTAGCTATACTTTTTTATACAATTACTTATTTAAATGGAAATTACTACAAATAAGTGCAAATATTTTGATAGGCCAATGAATTTTGTATCTTGTTGGTTAAAATGGAGCACAGATAGAGTTGTAAATTTGTGTAATAATAAAATTGTAAATTTTAGAGAAAATTCTCTCTGACAAAGTCATTATTGAGTAATCAGTCTAATAAGATTGCTGGCATTAATAAATGTTATCAAAATTTATAATGGAATAAAAGCTATTGCAAATTTGAATAATTATATTAATTTTTTTATGACTATTTTGGATTAAACGCTAGTAAAAGTTTACATTGATGTGTATTTTTGTGCAGTATAATTGTTTAAAAATATATAATAAAGTTTTTACAGTTCGACTCTAGGTTTAGACTTATAATTTAATTTATTTTAATTATTTTTTAGATGAATTTTCCACAGATTGGTCCAAATAAAATTCCTATGTGAAAGCCAATTTGTATCAAATTAGAGAGGATAATCAGGTAATCTTAAATAGGGAAAAAACAACAAGTATCTACAAAGAATTTTCTGCAGGAGTTCAACTATCCTTTTACTTAAGAAAATAATCAGCTGCCTCAAGTCACATAAGATCTTCAGGACAATTTAAACTTCAAAGATGCAGTAAGTTTATTACACTTCTTCTGAAATAAAAGCTGAAACTTATTCGAGTAATGCTTCTTTATGTGTATGAGTCTATTGATAAAAAAAAAACTTAATTTACAGGATTATTTTATATATATTTTTTTACTTTGATTCTTAAAGTCAAAAATATTCTTAGGTTAGCATATGTGGAATTAACGTTTAATTATCTCAATAAAGTAATATAATTTTAGGTTTTACATTTAGCGAAAATTGGAGGAAATTATACCTATTACCTTATTAAAAGATATTTTATTGTAACAATGACAGATAGCCTTTCCAAGAATTATACATATGATGGAACAGTAAAGTGCCCTTTAAAGAACTTATGTTCACTATTTGTAGGTAAGTTACCACTTAAATATAAAAATTTGATGAAAAAAATCTCTCTGTTTTATTTGTCATACTCGTAAATAATAACAAATTAGGTGTCAGATTTCACACGTTGAACTCTAGATCCTCTTGTTCTGATAATACCCAGACAAAAAGTATGTTAAATTTTTTTTTCTGGCCTGTTGGTTTAAGCACTCTAAGCAATAAAGATGAATATATATATATATATATATATATATATATATATATATATATATATATATATATATATATATATAAATATATACATAGAGAGAGAGAGATATTTAAATTCCTACAAAACCATAAAATACTGCATCATTTAACGTTAAACCTTATTAATTTTCAGCTGCGGTAGAAGAATGGGGGGCCGATAAAAAACAGCCGAAGACGAGATTAGACAATGGCAGAAGAGATTAAACGACAGAAATAAATCTAGAAAAAAATAATTATTGTAACAATAAAAAGTCTTTATTTAAATAATTGGTATATTTTCTATTACCCAATTGAAATTGTACCTATTACAACTTGAACAATTTAAATCGATTGAAGCTATATTTTGTAGCACTTGCAATTCGACTAATTATAAAATTTTATATTCTTATATAGTATTGTATTAAAAACTTGACAATTGTAATCAATAAGTGTAATATGTGGATCCAGTTCCTGTTACCTGGTTCGCTAATGTAATTTATATCTGTTTAATTTTTGGGACTAATAGGGCCATCTATGGTTACTTGTTATCGACGTTTTGATGACATGAGTGGTCTGTGTCTTCAGAAGTGCAGATTAATTAGGTACTGTAAGCTCTCGGACCCTAAGCAAATTCTGAAAATATCTACCATTTACGTTACCGGAACGTCAAGAAGAGGGAACCATAGATTATGACCTATTTATCCAAAAAGCACAATACCATCGGATAATATGTCCACAATTGGGTCAAGAATGTACAATATATGGACATCCAAAATTAGTCCTATTAATATCCAAAAATGATCCATACTTGGACAATATATGTAATCCAAAAAGACGTCCATGAGTGGGACAAACGTATAGTCTAATGGATATCCATAGGATGTTGGTGGACAAATTCTGGTCATCCCATGGATACCCAGTATGTCCAGCTTTGGATTAACGATGGATATCCAGTGGACTGAAGTATGCTATTTGGGTTCCAACTGCTAATTACTTTATATAAGCCAGACTTCCAGAAGCCTCAAAGGCAGACTCACTTTCCATCGTAGTGATATCAATAGAGGTTTTCCCACTTGTGCTCTGGCTGAACATGTTTTACAGCAAGATCACATCATTAACTGGAAGCACTTCGAAACTAGGTTGACACTGAGATTCTAGAAAAAGTTCTTTCATATCACAAAAGTGCATATCAACCAAGATAGCGACACCATAAATAAAAAAGTAACACCGAGACTCTGAGTGTCATTGACAGTTAGAAAAAGAAAAGTGTTTGAACCTCCTGGACGGTCCATTTCAAGATGAATAATTTTCTCTAGTAAATTCTTTTATATCACGGAAAAAATATCAAACAAGTAATTTTTAAAATTTTATATTTTATTTTTGCTAAATCTCATACTTGACTACGCCACTGTTTAGATTTAATGGAATAAATTAATTTAGATTAATTTTATAATTATTAAATTTAATGCTTCCAGCATATTTACCTTAAATTTAATGCATTTCGTTTTTGCATTGTAGTCATTTATTACGCCCAAATTACTTTCAAAGAAAATGTGCACTAAAACAATTTCAACATGGCAAGGATGGTTTTATGCGACTGATTTTACAGGAAATTGCTATAAAACATATCTTACATTAAGAAAACCCCAGTCGATTGCCCAGTTAGCGACAAAACTTTCATTGTCTTGAAAAATTCTTCATCTAAACAAACTAAAATCTCATTATTCATTACCGAGTTGACCCCTGGCCAATGTCGACTGATCCTTGATACAATTCATTCTGGTAAATAATTGGCAAAGGCTCATGTTTTCCCAGCAACCTCTATAATTCAATTACTTGTCGATACCATCTAAATATTTAACCTCATTTAAAGTTGAGCGTTATTACAAGTTAAACAGTGACCGGTCAAAAGCAGAACGTGCATCATGAACCTTCGAAAGTTTACATCGTGTTGTTCAAATTTGTTTGGAATAACAAATCTTAGAGCGATCTGTCTAAAACGAATAAATACATAAATATTTCGTTTCTTCTTATAATATTAACAATGGTTGAAAAATTGTGAATGTATCTTTAGGAATCATGTCTAGTTGTAACTTTTAAAAATTTTAACTTAATGATGAATTATGTAATAAGCGGCAACACTATAAATCAAAGCTTAGAGAAATAAACTAAATAATAATTAATAAAATTTTTATAAAAAAATTGAACCAACTTCTAAAAGTGCACTAAAAAGTGCAAAATTTTTGTATGAAATTGAAATTTTTCAAGTCGACTTCAAACTAATATATGACAAAATGTGATTCACATAAATAGATTAAAAATACTTTATTTGTAATTGCTTTCTTACCATAATTTGTATATATTACTAATTATTTATTTCATTTAGAAATAATTTGGCTCCGACTTCAAAAATTTCAATTTCATATAAATATTTATAGTTATTTTTCACTTTTTAGCGCACGGTTCAATTTTTTTTATAAAAATTTTGTTTCTTGATTTTTAGTTCTGAATTCATTATGATATCCATAAATTATTTGAACTAAGTACTAATCGAGATTAGTGTACCTCGCAATGACTCCAAGGTGGCAAAAAAGTACCCATTTTATCCAAAGTTGTAAATCACCCTAAAATAAACCACTAAAAATTCTTTGATTCTTAGAGTTCTCCAAATACCAGTGAAATTGCGTCAAACAAATATTTAGTATGTCATTATAAATCCATTATCCATCCATATTAATTTCATATTGGTTAAATAGGCCCTAAAACTCTCCAATATCAATATTTAAAGAACTTGAGACGTAAATTTCTTAGCACGATATATTTTATACTGCATATTGAGTTTGTATACCCCCCAAGAACCTTGTAATATCAATTTTAGGCAAAATCGAATATTGAGAAATTTTCATTCCTTCATAATGTATCTTATCAACCTAATAGTTATAAAAAATTAACTTTATATTCGTAATACATGACCCCGAAAACTCCCTTAATACCAAATCTGAAAAAATGCGAATAAGGTTATATTTTCAATCTACCATATTGGATCCGCTATATTGAATTTCAAAAAAATAATTTTAACGTCTTAATCTAATCTAAACCCTTCAAAGCCCCCTAGTACCAATTTTAGATGAAATCTGGATATTTATAATTTCTAGACTGTCATATTGCATGCTATTTACTTCCTCAAAAACGATTCAGTTGCACCTTTGAATAAAATCGAAAAATGTTAAATTTTTAGTCCGCTGTATTGGATTCGCCATATTGAATCCTGAAAAATATTCTAAAATTCATAATTTACACCCTTAATCATAATTTACACCTTATATCAGTTTTGGAGGAGTTTGGGCCACATTGGATTGATGGATTCCATTTGATTAAGTTTTTTAAAAAAAAAATTTAAATTCGTAATTAATACTAACAAAAATCCCCCAATAATGATTTTAAAGAAAATCAAGAGATGTGAAATCTTTAATCCGCCATCTTGGATCGGCCATATTTAATATTTTTAAATAACTTTAGATTCGTAATGTGCGATCCCAAAAACTCCCCATATCAATTTTGAAAAAAATCGAACAAAATTAGTTTTTATTCCGCCATACTGGATATGCCATATTGATTTTTTTTTAAATAATTTCAGATTCGTTAGTGACTCCAAAAATTACCCTATACCAATTTTGGAGAAAATCAGACAAAATTGATTTTTTCGCCCGCCATACTGAATTTTTTAAAAATAAGTTTAGATTCATTATGTGCGACCCCGAAAACTCCCCCGTACCAATTTTGGAGAAAATCGCACAAAATTTAATTTTTTCATTCGCCATATTGGATCCGCCATACTGAATTTTTTAAAAATAATTTCAGATTCGTTGTGTACGACCCCAAAAATTTTCCCATATCAATTTTGGAGAAAATCGAACAAAATTATTTTTTTTAGCCGCCATATTGTCAGCGCCATCTTGGGTTTTCCTGCATCAATTTAATCCAAAAAAATATGGGACCACCGCAGCAACTTCCTGAACATAACGTAAAAAATATCATTCAAATCGATGCCGCCGTTTCGGAGTAATCGCTATACATACGAGGATGGTTCGATAAGTTCTCGGCCTGATAAAGAAAATAAGAGATTTTTGAAAATATTTTTATTTATTTTTCAACATAGTCCCCTTGTACTTCAATACATCTAGACCAACGATGCTCTAACATTTTAGTAAGTGGTTGTCGCAATGCATATTCGTAAGAGGGTCCTGAGATGCTATGTATGGTTTATTCTGTTATACGGTTGCGAGACATGAACACTAAAAACCACAACGCTAAACAAACTAGAAGCTTTCGAATTGTGGTGCTATCGTCGAATCCTAAAGATATTATGGGTTTCGCACACTTCCAATGAGGATGTTCTTAGAATAATGGATACAGATCGACTGCTCTTAAACATTATAAAGAGGCGGAAAACAGAATACTTCGGCCACATAATTAGAGAACCTAAATACTATCTGCTTCGCCTTATAATATAAGGAAAAGTGGAAGGAAAAAGATGGATATGCCGAAAGAAGCTTTTATGGCTACGTAACGTCAGGCAATGGTGTGATTGCACTGTGGAGGAACTGTTTCGCGCTGCAACCGATAGAGTAAGATTTCAGGAAATTGTAAACATGATAATCACCAACGTCTGAATACGGACATGGCACCTAAAGAGGAAGAAGAAGGTTGTCGCTGCTCTGATCTCGTTATTTGAAGGGAATTTTAGTCCAGCGAGCCATATTTTTAAGTTTAGGAAGAGAAAGTAATCGCTGGGAACCAGATTCGGTCAATATGGCGCATGTGGAAGCTCTTCAAAACGTAGGTCATGGAGCAACAACCATAGATAAAAGAGCTGTTTTTTTTGGCAAGACGTGGACTTTTAGCCTTAATTACATGCTGCAAATGGTCCAGTAGTGAAGCGTAATACTCCCCGGTGATGGTCTTGCCTTGCTCTAAATAATCTAGAAGCACCACGCCAGGTGAATCCCAAAAAACTGTTGCCATGATTTTTCCTGCAGACGGAACCGTTTTTGCTTCTTTTGGCGCACTTTCATCTGTCCCCATCCACTGTTCAGACTGCTGCTTTGTCTCTGGCGTGTAATGGTGAATCCGTGTTTCATCTACAGTTATAAAACGTCGAAGAAACTCAGCAGGATTGCGTCTGAATAAGTCTAAACACTCTTGCGAAGTATTCATTCGAAGGTGTTTTTGGTCGACTGTTAACAAATGCGGCCCCTATCGCGCAGAAAGCTTTTTCATGCCAAGAACATCATGTAAAATGTATTGGACACGATCTATCGAGATGTTTGCTATACCAACAAGCTCTCGTACTTTCAGTTGGCGGTCATGAAGAATGACATTGTGAGTTATTGTGACAATTTCGTCAGTTATAGCGGTTTTTAGGCGTCCCGAGCGCTCATCATCTTAAATTGATGTACGACCACGATTAAATTCAGCAGCCCATTTTTTTTACTGTCGAAAACGAAGAAGAAGAATCGTTTAAAGTAAAATCTAACTCATTTTTAATATCCGTAGGAGTTAAGCCCTTTAAAATGAAGTAATTTATAACCACTCGAACTTCAATTTTATCCATCTTTCACAAAATATCGAACCTTATGTGTTCACTCGATCGCACGCAAACATCTGAAAATTTGCAGGGCGTCATCTAAAGGTTAATGCTTACAAAATATTATAGTTATTTGATACTACTAGCGCCCTCTCTGTTTCAGGCCGAGAACTTATCGAACCACCCTCGTACAAAAAAAATACATAGTCGACGAATTGAGGACCTCCTTCTTTTAGAAGTCGGTTAAAAAGCAAAAATTGAGTTTTTAATTATTATTTCACAACTATTCGTTAAAGAACCCAGAACTGCAGGTTCCGTAAAATATATTAAAATAAACTAAATTCGCGTAAAGCCAGTGTAATTTATATTGTCACAGAAAAATTTTAATTACACAATTTGCAATTGAAACGGGCGCACACTGTCATTGTTCTGTGCGTCGGCATTTCAAAACATATCGGGCGGAAAAACAATTTACTACGCCAAATCAAATAACAATTCAAATTCATGTCGAAAACGGAAAATTAGGATAATACAACGGGAACATTAGTCACTGGCAAATTTTCTTTTGTTGGCGTTTCATTTAAAAATTGTTTTCGGATTTTGTTGACAGTGTTTTTTAATTAGTTTTATAAAATTTATTTCTAGGATTATTTCGTTTCTTGGCCTTTTCGTATTTTATAAATGTATTTAAGTTTTCCTTTACAAAACATCATGGAAAATATAAACGTGAAAAAATGGGCTGATAACGAAGAAAAGTAATGAAATGAAGAAACTTGTGTTTAATTTAACCAGGGAAGATGATCTAAATTGGGTATACTGTGTGTCTACGTCTTGAGATGACAGGAAGAAGAACTTTTCTAATTTTGCCTTTTTCAATGTACACTACATAATAAATTTTGCTTGTAAAATAAAGAAGATCGATATCGAGTGTGACTCTGATAGGAACTAGACAAACTGTGAGCAGCGCTGTAGCCAGGGTCATCGGCGCCAAGGGCAAAATTCGATATTGCATCCTTTCAAGGTCAAATGTAATTAGTAAAATGCCAATTATGATTTATTTATTAAATATAGCATGTAAACAGTATGTCCGTCTAAAACTATTTTAATCATATGGGACAGAAAAATAATTTTTAATTAATTTTAATTTACTAAATGATCGTTCACAACCGGCTGATGTTACGAGCAAGGTTAGCATCAAACATAGCGCTATCCCTATATTTGGATAATTAGATATTATTTTTCATACAGAAATCATTACAGTTTATATCATCTTTGCATTTTGATGCCCACTCTGATGCTGATTTTCTTAATCCTTCATGTTTTCTGGAAAAAATGTCCTGTTAGAAAATCAAAATCAGATGCTATGCTTGATTGACTTTTAAACCTCCATGTAATATCTTGAGTTAACTTATTAACCGATCTCTAGAAAAAGGGAGGTTCTCAATTCGTCAAATACGTATTTTTTTTTATGTATGTACACCGATTACTCCGGAACTGCGCCACTGAATTGAATGAAATTTTTTACGTTATGTTCAGAAAGTTGCTGCGGTGGTCCCATATTTTTTGGGACGATATTGGTGCAGTGAAATCCAAGATGGCGCAGACAATATGGCGGCCAAAAAAAAAAAAGTTGTCGGATTTTCTCCAAAATTGGTATGTGGGAATTTTCGGGGTCGTACACAACGAATCTGAAATTATTAGAAAAAAAACAATATGGCGGATCCAATATGGTCGCCAAAAGTACAATATTGTCCAATTTTCTCCAAAATTGGTGTGGGGGAATTTTCGGGGTCGCACATAACGAATCCAAAATATTTTCAAAAAATTCAATATAGAGGATCCAATATGGCAGACAAAAAAATTAATTTTATCCGATTTTCTCCAAAATTGGTACGGGTTTTCGGAATCGCACATAACGAATCTAATATTATTTTTAAAAAATTCAATATGGCGGACGAAAAAATTAATTTTGTTCCATTTTCTCCAAAATTGGTATGCGGGAGTTTTTGGGGTTGCCCATAACGAATCTGAATTTATTTTTTTGCCCGATTTTTTTCAAAATTGATATGGAGAAGTTTTTAGGATCACATGTTACAAATCTAAAATTATTTTTAAAGAAATAAATATGGCTTATTCATTATAGTGAATAAAAAATTCCAAATGGCGGATTCCACATATCTCAATTTTGTCTAAAATCAGTATTGAGGGATTTTTGTTAGTGTTAATTACGAATTTAAAATATTTTTTGAAAAACTGAATCTGATGGATTCCTGAAAATTTTACATTCTTTGATTTTCTCCAAAACTGATATAGAGGGTTCTTGAGGGTGTAAATTATGAATTTAAAAGAATTTTTTCGGGATTTAATATGGCGAATCCAATATAACAGACTAAAATTTAAGATAGTGGATTCACTATGACAGATTAAATATTTGTTTGACACAATTTCATTGGCATCTGGAGAATTCTAAGAATTAAAGAATTTTTAGTGGTTCATTTTAGGGTGATTTACAACTTTGGGTAAAATGAGAACTTCTGCCGCCTTCGAGTCATTGCGAGGTACACTAATCTCGATTAGTATTTGGTTAAATAAATTGAATCGACTTCCAAAAGTGCGCTAAAAAGTGGAAAATAACTGATAATTTTTATATGAAATTGAAATTTTTGAAGTCGGCGACAAATTATTTCTAAATGAAAAAAATAACTACTAATATATACAAATTATGGTAAGAAAGCAATTACAAATAAAGTATTGTTAATCTGTTTATGCGAAACTCATTTTGTCAGGTATTAGTCATTATCACTTTTTAGCGCACTTTTAGAAGTCAGTTAATTTTTTTTTTTAATTTTATCCGAAGTTGTAAATCACCTTAAAATAAACCACTAAAAATTCTTTGATTATTAGAGTTTTCCAAATACTAGTGAAATTGTGTCAAACAAATAGTTAATCTGTCATAGTAAATCCACTATCTTAAATTTCAAATTAGTTTTAGATTGGTAATATAGGCCCCAAAACCTTCCAATATCGATATTTGGAGACATAGGTTTCTATCCCAATATATATGTTATACTGTATATTGATTTTGGATACGCCCCAAGAACTCCGTAATATCAATTTTAGACAAAATCGAAAAATGTAAGATTTTCAGTCCCTCATATTGTATCTTATCACCCTAGTAGTTGTAAAAAATTTACATCATATTCGTAATACACGACCCCAAAATTCCCCAATACCAAATTTGAAAAAATGCGATCAAGGTAAAATTTTACACCCACCATATTAGACCTGCCATATTGAATTTCAAAAAAAAAAATGTAACGCCTAAATCTAAATTTAAGCGCTTCAAAGCCTCCTGGTACCAATTTTGGATGAAATCCGAAAATCTAAAATTTCTAGACCCGTCGTATTGCATCTGACATCGAGAAATTTTAATCCACCATCTTAGGTCCGCCATATTTATTTTTTTTTACAAATTCAGACTCATAATGTGCGATCCCAAAAACTTCCCCATATGGATTTTGAAAAAAATCGAACAAAATTAATTTTTTCGTCCGCCATATTGGATCTGTCATATTGAATTTTTTAAAAATAATTTTGGATTTGTTATGTGCGACCCCGAAAACTCCTCTATATCAATTTTGGAAAAAAATTGGACAAAATTGACTCTTTTGGCCGGGATATTGAATCCGTCATATCGAATTTTTTAAAAATATTTTGGATTCGTTATGTGTGACCCCGAAAACTTCTCCACTCCAATTTTGGAGAAAACTGGACAAAATTAAATTTTTTTGTCCGCCATATTGAATTTTTTAATAATAATTTCAGATTCGTTGTGTACAACCCCGAAAATTCCTCCATACCAATTTTGAAGAAAATCAGACAAAATTAATTTTTTTGGCCGTTATATTGTCAGCGCCATCTTGGATTTTACTGCACCAATTTCACCCAGAAAAATATGGGACCACCGCAGCAAGTTCCTGATCATAACGTAAGAAATTTCATTGAAATTGGTGCCGCCGTTCCGGAATAATCGGTGTACATAAATAAAAAAAAAATACATAGTCGACGAATTGAGAACCTCCTTCTTTGAGAAGTCGGTTAAAAAATAAAAATCGTTTGACTGGTTGGTCCCCCCAGGGTTTGCGCCCTTAGCATGTGCCCCTGTTGCCAGACCCTAGTTACTGCGCTGGCTGTGAGTACAACACTTTTACAATGACATATAAATAAAAAAATATGCCTGATATTTCTTTATGCATAAATAAAACTAAAATTTTAGCGTTGTCCTTTTTATACTGTCAGATTTCACAACGCCACACCTTAATACCTATTTAGCTTTTTTATGAGTTTAAGCAGAAAAAACTGTTTAAGTCCCCCATACGCTTAATACCGTCACGTAAAGCTACAGCTTATTTTTATCTTATACAACTAAAACCGTTGATTCTCCATATTTTACAATAAATTACCTAGACATAAGTGTCAAAGGTAATACAGCGACTAAGTACGTGACACCATAAGCTGATGATGTATATAATAAAGCTCATATTAAAACTGGATTCTCCAACTCAATTAATCAAGATTCTACAAGCTGAGGTTGAGAAAGTCCCGCTAACATATTCGTTATTATTAAGCACCCACTGTTATGTAAATTTCGGTCGGTGCTAAAGAGTGTTGTTAATGCCGATTTGGATGTTTTAAAATATCTCGGCTATTTGTTATCATTTGCATTGACGGGCGTGAGCCATATGTAGTTTTATATTGCAGTTAATTCACAATTATCACGTGTCCCAACACATAAAATTTAATGGCATCTAGAAAAATTATATCAAACTATTTCTTGTTTATTAAGGAAGTGCTCTATAAAAGCAATGTTTTTTAATACGTTAAAGACAGATTACTTTTCAGAATTTAAATTATATTGAATTTATTATTTAATAAGTAAACAAGGGGACTTGGTAAAATGCGCGCACAATACTAATAAAAAGATTTTGACATGTATTTTTGTAAAAAGTCACTTTTTTAATCCTACAATAAAACATTTTAAATATTTTTATTTGTAATAGATAAATTAGATGCCACAAAAGCCCTAATAAACAAGCTTTCTCTTTCAGATCACAAAATAATCGTATTCAGTATAGAAATCGATCTTTCTTGAGCCAGTCCTCGGAAAGAATCTTAGAAAATCAGATTGGGAAAAATACAACACCAATCTGAAAATAAACTTAGTACACATTCAGAATAGAAGATGCGGTAATTATCATCTGGAGCTGGAAAATTATTTGAAAGAAGCAAATGAGACAATCCTTGGAGCTTACGAATCGAGCTGTTCCTTACCAACAAGCAAAAAGTGTAGAAATGCACCTTGGGGAATGACTATTTGTCAGAGCTAAGACCCGAAACGCACAAACTATTTAAAAGGACTAAGCGTGACGGGGAATTCTGGCAGAAAGAGAAAGAGAGAAAAACTCACAATCTACAACAAAGAAGTTGAGAAAGCTAAAAGAAAAAGGTTCTAGAAATTCTGTGAAGACATTTAATCTACACCTGCCGCAACGAGAGTACACAACGTCATGATCAAGGGAAGGGTTGAAAGAGCAATGACACTCAGAAAGCCAGATGGAGGTTTCACGAAGAGCGAGAAGGACAGGGCATTACTTTTACTGAACACTTACTTTCCGGAGAGCAAGTCTAGCACCGCAAATGACGCAAAAAATACTTCCAAAGACCTATCAGAAAAGTTACAGCAATGGCTAGACACATATGCAGTAGCGGTCGTCTAAAATAAGCAATGAACATCTTCCAACCACTTAAAACTCCAGGAGTCGATGAAATAATCCTGGTCCCTTTCACCGATGGTATTTTACTACAAATATTAGTTCCAAGTATATACAAATACGACGACGGGTGTCTGGAAAAGGTACCAACTCAATTCCTTCTAACGAGTCCAGTAGTTGGTACCGGAATGGAAAACCCAAAATTTTTAGAGGGATTATTCAAGTCTGAATACCCGGCAGATGCAGATTATTTTCAATCGGTACAATTTTCTGCATTTCGATGACTTTCTGTAATGGATTAATATATCCTGAAAATGGTGTAAATTTTACAAGTGGTTCCCGATTACGACGATCCCGATTTCGACATTCTAAGCCTCTAAAATAATATTTCCCGATACGTGACAATTTAGCTTGTAATATATGAGGATAAATAAATTGCTACAGGGCATTCTCCAATATTACAACATGGCACCCCTGTGCAGTAAGACGCGTTGCATCGAGCATTGTTATAGTGCTGGGCCCACATATAAGCCAAGAAAGGGGTCACCGGTATAGAAGTTGAGCTATCAGTCAAGGGGCTGGGTCTAGCAATAAACGTCAGAAGCCCGGTGATGAGCCCTGGCTTTAATACGACGAGGGGTTAGTCCCCACAGTTCCTCAGTGCATCTCGACTTGTCGCCCATTCAGAAATTGGATACAGATCCTAAATGGAACTCCAAGTGAGACGTCTAAAGGGGGGGATGTTGTAGAAAGACGTTATCTCACCGCCTTTCTCCGATGGCATTTCACTACAAATATGATATCCAAGTACATACGAGGACGGGTGTCGACAAGGTACCAACTCAATCCCTACTGATGAGCCCAGTAATTGGTACCGGGACGAAACAGAGGTTAATTATTTTCAATAGGTACAATTTTCTGCATTTCGATGACTTTCTGTAACGGATTAATATATCCGGAAAAAGGTGGAAATTTTACAAGTGGTTCCCGATTACGACGATCCCGATTTCAACATTCAAAGCCTTTAAAATAAGATTTCCCAATATGTGACAATATATGGGGATAAATAAATCGCAACAGGACATTTTCCAATATTACAACCCAACATTCACAAATATTTTTAAGGATGAGCCGGAAATATACGATTTTAGAAGCCACTACACCAATCAAACTGAAGGCAGTTTCTGATCTAATACAAAGTTAGCTAGGACATCTTGTCTGGATTATAGACAGATCCTAAACGAACCGTTGCAGGATTTTAAGCAAAAATACATACAATCAATACCAGTCATAGGGAGAATCTGAGGAAAAGTATCAGGAGCCGAATCATCCTCATCCTGCCTGTTTGTGCAAAAGTTATTGAGACTTATATGGGCTTCCTTACAGGTAAGTTTTTCTTTACACATAAAATAATTTTTCCACGTCTACGGCTATGTTATCTTCCGATTACATTTTAGAAAACCTTAAGGCAGTTCACTAGCGACATTCGTAGACAAAAGTATAGTCTTTAAGTAAGTACCAAAAGTTAAGTTCTCAAGCCTAAAGAATTTTGTTTTTGTACGAAACTGTACCGAACACACGTTAACTTTCAATATACAGACACATTCTTATACAGTAATAACTTTAAATATAATAAATCTGGCAGCGCCGCAAATGTCTATACTGAATGGTCTATAGAGTAAACGTGTGTACACTAACGTTCATATAGTGTGACTCTCATACCTATACTGTTTGTTATGTTGACGTCCCAACACATTGAGAAAATAAATAAAAATATCGAGAAATATATTTAAAAAAATGTCACATTCTGAAGAACTAACCTCACTAACTTAGGTTTGAATTATCGCGCGTTGCCAAGTTGTGATCACTCTACCCCACTACGCGTCACATGTTTTCAAATTATTTTTATTTAAAAGATATGTATTTTCTAAACAAAACGATCAAGAAATTCCGGATTTTCTCTAAAAAATTCCTAATCTTTGAATCTATATTGCAATAGTTTTTAAAAAATATGATAAAAACAGTTTCTGAGATATTCCAAAATGTATTGGCATTTTGTTATATGTAGTGACCTCCAGCATATTAATTATGTATATTTTAATTATTAATACTTCGTCTCACAGACGATTAAAAAGTTTCGTTTTTTTTTTAATTAAATAAACTTTTGTAGGGGAGAGTGGGGGAATCCCGGACGGCAGGTAATGGCGGACACGCCAGTTTAGCTATGTTAGAAAAAGATAGCAGATATTTTAACCGCCACAATCGCGAGACGCGCCCGAATGCAGTGCCGAACAGTGAATGGTGAGGTGAGGTCGCGTTCGCCGTACAAGGTAAGTTAAGTCGGTTATTTTTCAACATTTTCATCTTATTTTTTAGTAAAATTGAATACGTGTATATTATTTCAAGCTAAACATAGGATTCACGTTTTTTTTTAAGTGAACTAACGTCTAATTAAGCAACGTTTGTAAGTAATCGCCAAGTGCATTACGATATTCTAACCTCAAATAAATATATGGTTTTTCGTTTTTTGACGGACGATTTGTGTGGGGTAATCACAGACATCCGTACTTACCCCTATATGGGTTATTGCAGGCCGAATACCCAATTATATAGACTTTTTATAAACCTACTCAAATAATTTTTTATAAACCTACCTAAACCTTTTTATATTTCAGATGCCTCGAAATTACCAAAGAAAGACGGAGACCAAATACAAATTAGAAGATTTACAAAAAGCTATTCAGGACGTCAAGAACAAAAAACTTTCATTAGGAAAAGCAGCTATTGTTTACTCTATACCAAAAAGCACTATACACGACCATCTTAATAAAGAAATTATAAGGACCCCAAAAAGTGGAAGAAAGGCTATATTTTCTGAAGACCAAGAAAAAGAATTAGAAGAACACATTTTAAAATGCAGTAAACTATTTTATGGCTTAACTATAGAGATGGTGAGGAAAATAGCTTTCATATTTGCTGAAGTAAATCAGTTAAAACATAATTTTGACCAAACATCACAAATGGCGGGAAAGGACTGGTTTTATGGATTTCGAAAAAGGCATCCCAATATTTCTCTCCGAAAACCTGAATCCACTTCTATTAATAGAATTACAGCGTTTAATGAAACAGAAGTGAGAATCTTTTTCGAAAACTTGGAAGCCTTATTAAGGAAATATCAGTTTGATGCCAATCGCATTTACAATATTGACTAGACCGACGTTTCTAACGTCCAAAAAAATTCTAGAATTCTAGCTCCGAAAGGCCAGAAACAAGTCGGCATGGCGACAAGTGGTGAAAGAGGCACAACAACAACAATTGTTTGCGCATTCAATGCTTCAGGAAAGAACGTCCCTCCATTTTTTATTTTTCAAGAGGAAGCGAATGAATGCTCATCTATTGCATGGAGGCAATACTGATATGGTTGCAGCCGTGAGCGATTCGGGTTAGATTAATGAAAACCTATTCATTGATTGGTTACATCATTTTATCTCTTACGCTAAACAAACTGTTGAAGAACCTATTCTTCTTATTTTAAACAACCATGAAAGTCATATTAGCCTGGTTTGCTACCTGCTTTGTCGCCAGAATGAAATAATACTATTATCTCTTCCACCACATACGTCACATCGTATGCAACCGCTGGACGCTCAAAACTGCATACAACAGAGAATGTGACTTATATATGGCTTCAAATATAGGCCGAAAAATTACACAGTATGAAGTTGTCGAGCTTTTTACTAAAGCTTTTAATCGAATCAGCAATATAGAAAAAGCTGCAAATGGTTTTCGGGCAGCTGGTATTTGGCCATTAGATACAACAAAATTTGACAAACATTTCTTTGATTCGACATTACCTGATGTGCAGACAGCATCGACATAAAATATGCAAAGAGCAGTAATACCTGATGCCCAGATAGCACCGACACCGTCTGTGCAACGAACAGTAACACCTGATACCCAGATTGCACCGACACTATCTATGCAGAGAGCAGTGTCACCTAATGCACAAGTAGTTCCATTATCAGTTATGCAGCAGCGATCAGTAACTCCTTTACCTGTGTTGGATAAATCAATTCCACTTCAAGATGTTGTTAATGTTCCCCAACTGCCACAACAGAAAAGTAGGCAATATTCCAGAAAGAAACATTCAATTATAATCACTAGTACCCCTATGAAAGACGCATTAGAAGAAAAGGAACAAAGGAAGAAAAATAAAGAAGAGGCAAAAGAAAATGATAAGTCTGTAAGAACCACTGAAAGAAAGAAAAGTATGAAGAATCTTAAAGCATTTGAAGATGATATGAAGACTAAAGATAGGAACGTACAGCGCAAGAAAAAGAAAGTCAACAAAAGTGCTACAAAGCACTGACGAAGGGTATTATTGTCTTATTTGTAATGAAAAGTATGAAGAACCAATCACAGAAGATTGGATAATGTGCATCAAATGTAAATTGTGGGTCCACGAAAATTGCACGAGTGGTGCAAGCACATCAAGGGGATTTATCTGTTATTTCTGTGCCAATTAGACTATGTCCGTGATTACCCAATACATTATCCGTAATTACCCCCCAAGCTGTGGGGTAATTCCGGACACCAGAGGTTTTGTTTTTTGTTGAAATTTGATTTTATTTTTGAAAATTTACCTAAGTTGATTAGGAGAACATAAGAATGATTAGTTCAAGTAAATATTAAGCAATAAATAAGCCTTGTAACTTCATTTGGTTTTATTGTATTTCAGTTCTCCCTTAAGTGTTCGCAATTACCCCACTTTCCCTAAACTATATATTCAAATTCGATCACATTCCTAAGAAAAGCCGTTTCACGAGTGAACTACCTTAAAAACTTGTTCAGTTTTTTTTGTGATATGAGTAAAGAAAATCAAGATTATACAATAAATTTTTCATGCGAAGCGTTGCTCTTAGGGAATAAATATTTAAAGTGAAATATTTTAAAACTGTAGTCGTCAATTTCGAACGGTCTCACCTTGCATATCAAAATAACAACAAATAAAATAATTTTGTCTACCTACGCAATATACCAATATCTCCAAACTAATCAACATCCGTTATTGCATTTGGCCTTTTACTAGTTTGTTTCAAACAATATTTGCTTGCATGCAATGTCAATACACGATTTTAGTTACTTGTCATCCCAATGGGCCAAAATAAACATTGAACAATAATTTCTAATTAAACTTATTAAAGTTATTGAGCAAACATGGGTGCTGTGCACCCCATATAATTTGGTTGAGTGCATTTTCTGGTCAAAGGTTTGTTGTCATGTTAGCAAAGCCTCCGTATTACGTGCACGAAATACCACTGTATGTTTTACAATTGAAAATTATGGGGACAGTAAGTGTTCTGGGGTTTAAAGGGCCGTTTTAATTAAATTAATTTAGTACCGTTGCAGAGGATACATTTGAAACAAATCAGCAATTATGAGGAAAGAAGCGTATTGTGTGTTGAAAAAATAGGAAATGATGATTTCGACATATATATATATATATATATATATATATATATATATATATATATATATATATATATTGTCGTATATGCACGTCCGTCGTTTCAGGAAAATTATTAAGGGAGATCGGATTTTTCGCGAGAACGCCACGACATACGTTTCGATCGAACGCGAACGACGTATACGAGCTGTGAATGACTTGCTTATCAGGAATTTGGTCATTGTTGGTATGCGTTTGTCCCTGCATGACGTGGTCCCCACCTTTAAGTGAAGCTTGGATGTCATTCATAAATTGTTCCATTGGGGAAATTGAAGTGTTGGGATATAATTGAACATTTTAATTTATTCGGTTCATGTCAGATTCATTATGAGTATAGAATCCTGTTAGGTCTGGCGCGACCCCACGAGGGGCCGCGGAGGTCCCACCAAAACCACCCGGACAGCCTGAAATGCCACCCGCCTCATCAGACCGGAAGGAACTGTGAGAGAAAGGATTGGACATTTTTTAAATAAATTATTTTTCCTCTTAAATTGGAATATTTGGTATAAAAATACAAAAATCACGGAGGGCTGGGCTTTAATATACTTAATATATGAGAAAAATTAAGTATATGGAGTTTGGGTTGAATGAGAACTTGGCCAATATTTACTTTAATTTGTTCTTTATTAGGCATGAACTCTTATAGAATTTTTTACAGTAAAAGTTTTTTAGACTGGGCTCTTAAGTTTTATGTCGAAATTAAAAGTGTTGGGACTCTTAATAAAATTTCCGAAATTCAATTTTTTCGAAAATTTTTGTTTTTGTGTTAAGCGCAAACTAAGGCACGTTTAGTGTTTTTAGATCCGTTAACGATGTCACTATCAGGGTGCCACTAATTTTCTCTGGATAGAAAATTATTTAAGTCGTAATCGGGAATGTCTAAATCGGGTATGTCGCTATCATATATATAAATTATGTACTCAATTTTTTTCCGCAAATTATTATATTCGTAGAAGTAGGCGCGTGAATACTCTGTATATTAATTTCAAACAGTTTCCGCAAGAATTTAAAAAAAAATCGGCGAATTTTACTAAAATTCCCGTTTCACGGCTTTTATTTAACTGGAGATTTTACTTTGAGGTTCCTCCCCTAGCACTGAACTGATATCAGCTACTAGAGTTCGGCTCTAACGAATTTCCGCCTAACAGACGAGGTTTCCTGGTCTTTCTAGTACCGCAATCCTCTTATCTTCTTTCTTGAATCGAATTCTTGATCGTCTTATTAAGACAATCAAGAACCTCTCTTCTTAAGCCGTCGTAAGCAGAGCGGCCTCCCTCGTTGCACTAGCGTAAACAGCTTAGTGATCCTCTTGATGCCGAAAGGGGCGCTCCAGGAAAACTTCTAGGAAATTTAAAACTCCCTACTAGCGTGTTGAACTATTTAATTTTTTCTTCTGGAAGGGAAACGGACAATAATCTCTTGCGAGATTACCGACGAGTGGCTTTCTCTGACGTGGTGCAAGTGCCAGACTAATCAGCAACGGCAGAGAATCTCACGTTTTGCATGAGCAAATGCTTCAAAAGGCTTAGATACTCGTGTGCGCGTGTGTAAAAAAAATTTGAGGTATCTGTGCTTTTTAAAAGAGAACCAGATTCTGCTAAGGAATCGCGACATCGGGTGCTATTTATACTTTCTCGGCACTCCATCTGATCTTCCGAAAGGAACGGATCAGCGTTTAGGGCGGTCCGCTAAAGCTTTATGTCTGCGCCACCGTCTGAGTCGGTGTCTATGCGCCGTTACCGCCGACAACGTGCAGTTATTTCTCGGAATTTCAACCGTGTTTATACGTTTATTTTATTTTAAGGTTTTTGGTGGTTCTTGTACATAGAATTCTACAACAATATATATATATATATATATATATATATATATATATATATATATATATATATATATACTGTGACAATTACGGTGACGTAGTCGCGTTCGAAGCTCGCCACACGAACCCTTTCTAGCGCTACACTCACCCGCACAAAATTTACCAGGTTAAAAAAAAAAATTAATTTAAATTATGTATGTAGGAAACTTATTTATTATAATTATTTATTTTCTGATTTCAAGAATTTTTGAAATTTTCAAAATGTATTGCCAAAATTTAATCAAAAATACTTAATGTTTGTTTGTTGGACGCCAGGTAAAAATAATTATAAGAAATGATAAATATTCCTTACCACATATATATATATATATATATATATATATATATATATATATATATATATATATATATATATATATATATATATATATATATATATATATATATTTATATTCTTACCTGTTAATTTGACCCTCTTCTCAGGTGAGTTCCGATTAAAACACAATAAAAATATTTTATTGAACAATTAAAAAATGTGGCACAATTTTCAACCATTTTGGATGAAATTATAAGAACAATACTATAGAATTTCATGCAAATATGCTTCTTAACAATTTTGTCATTTATTTATTTCAATTATCCCTTTTTAACAACCTATATCACTCCTTGGCAACGTTTAATTATTTTAATTTTGCAACCTTCCCGTAGATGGCGTTATTACAATTTAATTTGTAAAATGTAGTTAATTTCTCAAAATTTGGTTTATTTTTAAAAATTTTCATTTCCATGACGTGATATAAGTAGTTAATTATTATTATAACGACACCTACTTGTGAAAACTTAGTCTATTATTGATGCTAGTTTTTTTATTTTCTACAAACAACTAAAAGCATTCACCTGTTTAGACTATTATAAATACCTTGGTGTTGTTTTCTGTACCTTGGTTTTTATTTTCTATACCTTGGTTTTGTTTTCTGTATCTTGGTCCAATTTCATAAACACAATTCCAGTATATTGATTTACTCGTTTTCTTCTTCAAAAATCTTTTAAATATCCCAATATATTTTGTTATAGTTTCCTGTCAAGTAAGGAAACTTACAAATATTTTTTCCATAAAAAAAAACTCGAACAAATATTTTCTTCTTTAAGAATATATCACTCAATTTTCTTGTATTTTCCAAAACACTATTTCCCGTACTTGTTGTTATTTGTGAGCTGATTATTTTATTCGTAGGACAAACTTCGATACTTTTATTTAATTTTATTAAATACTGAACTTATTTTACTTATCAAAACAAACACATAACCTCAATTAAAAATAAAACAAAACAAAATATTTCACTTTTGTTTTAATGACGTAGGTAAACAAATGAAAATTTGAGGTTATGGTAAAATTTCGGGAGGTCTCAAGACGCGATGCTTTTTGCAACAGGATTATTTCAACTCTGACGAAATTCCTACGCTTTGGTTATTTGGTTAGATTGTGACATCAGTTAACTTGATAAATATTATTAACAGATTTTTAATTTGATCAATTTTTACTGGAATTTTAGATGTTTTGATGAAAATATGGACCAAAATTCTATCGTTGCGCATTATTGAACTTGCCCAAAATACCTTTAGAGCTTTCTCGACACTTTGATATACATTAGAACCACTTTGGCATGCTAGGATGTCTATTATTGCCTCGGATATAATTATCTATGTACTAAATAACATTTTCTGGACATTTTAATCCTAGGTTTACTTACTAGAAACTTAAATCTATTTTATAATCTAGATAAATCTGTCTTAAATTTATTAGAAATGTACCATACATGGTTTTAATTTTCCCATATTTTGTTTAAAAAACCTTTAAACTATTACATTCTTGTTTTAAACTGAACATTAAGAAATATTTTCACTTATCACAAATTCCTCCATACCAATTTTGGAGAAAATCGGAAAAATTAATTTTTTTGGCCTCCATATTGTAAGCGCCATCTTGGATTTTACTGCACCAATTTCATCTAAAAAAAATATGGGACCACCGCAACAACTTCCTGAACATAACGTAAAAAATTTCATTTAAATCGGTGCCGCCGTTCCAGAGTAATCGGTGTACATACATAAAAAAAACATAGTCCACGAATTGAGAACCTCCTTCTTTTAGAGGTCGGTTAAAAATGGGCAAAACATCTAAATTACCTTATACAGCTGAAATTTTGCATATGGGCTAAAAAATTGCATTTAGAAAAAATTTTCCTAATAACTTTTTTCAATATTTTGAGATATAATCCCACTTTTAATTTTTTTTGTCTGCTATTTTATATATACTAATAATAAAATAATTTTTGAAGGATAAAATGTTAATTTACCAAACTTTCTATACTAGTCTATATATTATTCAGTGAAAAAGGAAGGAAGAATATATCGAAACAGCTTATTTTCCGCAAGTAAGACTCTGGGCCTCTCCCCATACCCGTTTCGACTACCTCATGGTCTCATCAGTGGACCTGTATCGAACCAAGAACAACATTTGCATGAAACAACTGCTACATAAAATATAAATTCCAATGCTTTTATTTAGCAATAATAAAATTCAACCTTTACATCGTCTATTTAGGTACTGAAAATACATGGAATGCGAGTGTGTTTTATTTTTTATATTTTACTAGCGACCCGCCCCGGCTTCGCACGGGTGCAATGCTGATACTAAATACACTACAGAAAAACTGTGACTATTTATTTTATTTTTACAACAATTATTACATCGGCCTCCGACGCGCTATTTATAGGCACGCTGCCGCCGCCCCGGTCGGCCAGTACCGCCGCAAGCGCTACTTCCCGCAATTTTAAATCTGTAATATCTTCGAAAATATTCATTTGTATATATTTGTGCTGTAAAGGACCATATAGATCTATATTAAATCAACAATGTAATTAAGCTATTTAATTGGATAAGGATTAATGCTGTATTGGTTAAAATCGCTTCAAAATTTGCCATTATTTGTCGTAAAAAGTAAATGACAAAAAAATGTTATTGTGGGATATCCATGAGAGATAGACATATACCATCGCGGAGTTTTCTGTAGACCTTTTCAATGTGTACAAATAATTAGTACATTATTTTGATAAATCTCGTAGGGTTCAGCCTGCGTTTGCAATGTAAGCGGAAAAAAATATGATAATTAACGACATCACATTAGAAACCTCAAAATTAACAGTATTTCTCCACTATTTAATGGATGTTATTATACATATAAACCTTCCTCTTGAATCACTCTATCTATTGAAAAAAACCGCATCAAAATCCGGTGCGTAGTTTTAAAGATTTAAGCATACAAAGGGACATAGGGACAGAGAAAGCGACTTTGTTTTATACTATGTAGTGACAATGCACAAAAAAACGCATACAGTTATTTTTATATTTAAGAGGATATTTATTTTTTGATGCTTATTAACAGGATCGAATACTTAATATGTTTGTTTAAATTAGTGTCGTATAAGCACGTCCGTCGTTTCTGGAAAATTAATAGTGGAGATCGGATTTTCCGCGAGAACGCCACGAGGTACGTTTCGATCGAACGCGAACGACGTATACGAGCTGTGAATGACTTGCGTATCAGGATTTTTGTCATTTGTGGTATGCGTTTGTCCCTACATTAAGTGGTCCCCACCTTGACGTGAAGCTTGGATATCATTTAAAAATTGTTCCATTGGAGAAATTAAAGTGTTGGGATATAATTCAGCATTTTGATTTATTTGGGTCATGTCAGATTCATTACGAGTATGGAATCTTGTTAGGTCTGGCGCGACCCCACGAGGGGCCGCGGAGGTCCCACCAACACCACCCGGACAGCCTGAAATGCCACCCGCCTCATCAGACCGGAAGGAACTGTGAGAGAAGGGATTGGACATTTTTTAATAAATTATTTTTCCTCTTAAAGTAGAATGTTTTGTATAAAAAATACAAAAATCACGGAGGGCTGGGCTTTAATATACTTAATATATGGAAAAATTAAGTATATGGAATTTGGGTTGAATGAGAACTTGGCCAATATTTACTTTATTTTTTATTAGACGTGAGCTCTTATAGGACTTTTTGCAGTAGAAATTTTTTTTTTGACTGGGGCTCTTAAGTTTTGTGTCGAAATTAAATGTAGTATTGGGACTCTTAATAAATTTTCGAAAATTCAATTTTCTCAAAAATTTTTGTTTTGGTGTTAAGCGCAAACTAAGGCACGTTTAGTGTTCTTAGATTCGTTAACGATGTCACTATCAGGTTATCACTAATTTTCTCTTAATGGAAAATGATTTAAGTCGCAATCGGGAATGTCTAAATCGGATATGTCGCTATCAGGTTTCCTTTACGCAATTTTTGTTCGCAAATTATTATAGTCGTAAAAGTAGGCGCGTGAATACTCTATATATTAATTTAAAATAGTTTCCGCAAGAATAAAAAAAATTGACGTGGAAAGGTTTTTTTTTTTAGAAAAGCTTATTTTTTCCGATGGCGCTGGAGTTTTAGTATCACGGTTTTTATTTAACTGAAGCCAGAGTAAAAGCTTCAAAAGACTTAGATACTCGTGCGCGTGTATAAAAATTTTGAGAGATCTGTGCTCTTTAAAAGACAACCAGATTCTGCTAACGAGTCGCGGCATCGGGTGCTATTTATAATTTCTCGGCACTCCGTCGGGTCTTCCGAAAGGAACCGATTAGCGTTTAGCGCGGTCCGCCAAAGCTTTACGTCTGCGCCGCCGTCTGTGTCGGTGTCTATGCGCCGTTACCGCCGACAACGTGCAGTTTTTTCTCGGAATTTCAACCGTCTTTAGATGTTTATTTTATTTTTATGATTTTTTTAGGCTCTTGTAGATAGAATTCTACATTAGGCTGGTGTAAATGTGGCTCAAATTTCCTATATCCGTTCTGTCGTTAATAGTATTTTTATCTTTTTTAATTTCTATCAGTTCCGTTATCTGCAATTTTTGGTAATTCATATCTTTGTTTTTTATTATGGTACTGTTATAATCAAAAGTATGTTTTTCGCCCTGTGTGTGTTTGTTTAACGTTGTTGAAGCATTTTTCGTATATTTATGGCCGTTCAATCTGTCCTTTAGCAATTGGCTCGTCATACCTATATATTTTTTGCGACAATTTGTGCAAGGGATTGAATATACTACATTTGATTTACTCATGAGAGAAATTTTACTTTTTAAGTTTGGGAACAGTGTATTTAGTTTATTATGTGACCTGTGGCATACGATAATATCATGTTTTTTTATTTTTTCTGACAGCTCACTAGGGCAAGGTAATACTACATATTTTTGCTGTTTATGTTCTATGTTTCTTGTTATTAGGTTATTATACAATTTATATGTTCGTTTATTAATTATTTTGGTGATATTTTTTTCATTGAAATTATTATCAAGTGATCAAGTTGGTTTGGTGTACCATTCAATTAAAATTTTGTTTTTTCTGCGTATAAGTGTCATATTTAGAAAATTTATTTTATTATTATTTTCTGTTTCGGACGTGAATTGTAATTTCTCGTTCAAACTCTTGGAGAAAATCATTTATTTTATTTTGTGACACGGCTGCTATGCAATCATCGACAAAACGTTTGAAAAATATATTAAAATTCAATTTTTCTAAAACTTTTTCCTCTAAATATTCCATTACTAACTGAACAATGGTAGATGAAATTGGTGATCCCATAGCACATCCATCGAGTTGTTTGTAAAAGGTGTTTTCGTAATGAAAGTAATTTGTATTTAGAACCAAGTCAACAGCATCCATAAGATTATTTTTTGATAGAGATGTATGTTTCTTCAAAAATTCCCCTTTTTCTCCTAAAATAATGTGAACAAGTTGATTTGGTATATTTGTATACAAAGATATAACATTTAGCGAAATGAATCTCTAATTTTCGGAAAAGTCTATCTTATCAATAAATTTTTAATGGCGAATGAATTTTTAATAAAAAAATCGTTTTTTCCTCATAAGTAAGTCAAAGGTAGTATATTCAATCCCTTGCACAAATTGTCCCAAAAAATATATAGGTATGACGAGCCAATTGCTAAAGAACAGATTGAATGGTCATAAATATACGAAAAACACCTCAATAGCGTTAAACAAATACACACAGGATGAAAAACATACTTTTGATTAAAAAAGATTACTGTTAACGACAGAAATGATATAGGAAATTTGAGCCACATTTACACCAGCCTAATTTAAACAAAAATATTAAGTATTCGATCCTGTTAATAAGCATCAAAAAATGAATATCCCCTTAAACATAAAATTAACTGTATGAGTTTTTTTGTTTTTTTTTGTGCCTAATAAAATACAAAAAATATATAAAAAATGTTCCATGTACCCTCAGTACCTAAATAGACGATATAAATGTTGAATTTTATTATTACTAAATAAGCAAAATGTCAAGGTGTTTTACCGGTAAAATTAAATGTTTTTTTTTTTAAATTAAATACTGTTTTTAAAGTGTTTGTTTAAAATTTTTTTTTAATTGTAGATATGTTCTTGTGTGAATGTCTTAATCATATAAAAAATATTTTTGGAAAGGAAAATAAGCCAAAAATTTACAAAATACCTTAAATAAAGGGCGAAACGTCAGTTGTTTGCATTTCTTGTTAAATAAAGAACCTAAACTAAGAAAAGACAAAATAGAGAAAGAAGGATTTAATTTATGGTTCAAGAATCAAATATATATATATATATATATATATATATATATATATATATATATATATATATATATATATATATATATATATATATATATCACTACATAGTATAAAACAAAGTCGCTTTCTCTGTCCCTATGTCCCTTTGTATGCTTAAATCTTTAAAACTACGCACCGGATTTTGATGCGGTTTTTTTCAATAGATAGAGTGATTCAAGAGGAAGGTTTATATGTATAATAACATCCATTAAATAGTGGAGAAATACTGTTATTTTTGAGGTTTCTAATGTGATGTCGTTAATTATCATATTTTTTTCCGCTTACATTGCAAACCCAGGCTGAACCCTACGAGATTTATCAAAATAATGTACTAATTATTTGTACACATTGAAAAGGTCTACAGAAAACCCCGCGATGGTATATGTCTATCTCTCATGGATATCCCACAATAACATTTTTTTGTCATTTACTTTTTACGACAAATAATGGCAAATTTTGAAGCGATTTTAACCAATACAGCATTAATCCTTATCCAATTAAATAGCTTAAATACATTGTTGATTTAATATAGATCTATATGGTCCTTTACAGCACAAGATTTAAATGAATATTTTCGAAGATATTACAGATTTAAAATTGCGGGAAGTAGCGCTTGCGGCGGTACTGGCCGACCGGGGCGGCGGCAGCGTGCCTATAAATAGCGCGTCGGAGGCCGATGTAATAATTGTTGTAAAAATAAAATAAATAGTCACAGTTTTTCTGTAGTGTATTTAGTATCAGCATTGCATCCGTGCGAAGCCGGGGCGGGTCGCTAGTATATATATATATATATAACGAGTCTGAGATCGCAGAGAAGTTCTATTTAAGGCTCGTATAACAGTTATTTATAAGGCTCCTGACAGCTTATCACTTTGCAAAGGCTAAAAGACAACAGGTTCTCCTAATTTGTTTAAAAAAAACGATATTTTTTAATAATTGCGAAATGTTTTATAGAGGAACAATTTTATTTTATAGTCTTATATTTACATACACAGATAAAATCTTAAAAACACAAAAGCTTCAAGAGTTTTGCAATTGTATCATATACACAGAAGAACGACTACCGTATCTGAAGTAAAAATTTTAGCTTTCACCTGAAAATCGTGAATAATTCTTACATTAACCTCATCTTAGTATAGATCTGAAATTGTGACATTTTCGGCAAAGTGTTTATTCAAATTAGGTAACATTCAAATAAAAAACATTCCAAAGAACTATTTTTGATTGAAAAAATGCTGCTTTAAAAGGAAAACTGTAATTAAGATCAGATCTTGTGTATTCTAAAGGAAATAAAATGAACTTATCACGAATTATATAAGTTCGGGTTAATTGGGTTAATTTTTTTAAGAAAATGGTTGTCCATCCTTTCTTGAATATAAATTAAACTTATCAGAAACTTTAAAATCAGAAAATAGTATAATTTTTCTATTCATTACACTGTCAAACAGTTAGGTAAAAGAGAATGTAGATTACTGATGCATTTTTAACTTTATAAAATACAAATTTTCCATGTTTTCTTCCATTTATTTACATAAAATTAATTTATAGGCATGAAGTGATATATCTGAAATATTGTTGGTTGGATGCGATAATTTTTCCTGTGCGTATACTGTGGGTGCTTTTGTATGTTTACGTTTTGTATAGCCAATACATAATTACCTACATATTATCGGTATTACAAAATCGATATTATGAAAGATAACAAACGAAATTATAATATAATTTTAGTCAATAAAAACAATAAATATATTTATTGGTTTACAGTTATCTTAATTTTTTTCAGAGAATGCATTTGGTCCTGTAATATTTTTAAGGAGTTGTAATTGCTTTCTTACCCATAATTTCTATCTATTAGTAGTTATTTATTTCATTTAGAAATAATTTAGCGCCGACTTCAAAACGTCATAGTTATTATTCACTTTTTATTGCACTTTAGAAGTAGGTTCAATTTTTTTATAAAGATTTTATTTTTCAATTTTTACTACTAATTGAGATTATCTGGCAATGACTTCAAGGTGGCAAAAAAGTACCCATTTTATCCAAAGTTGTAAATCACTTATTTATGTACAAATAAATATAATCACATATATCTGTTTTTAAATATTAATAATTCAATATAGTTTTTTAAAATTTTAGTTATGTTCTCTTTATCACTACATAGTATAAAACAAAGTCCCTTTCTCTGTCCCTATGTCCCTTTGTATGCTTAAATCTTTAAAACTACGCACCGGATTTTGATGCGGTTTTTTTCAATAGATAGAGTGATTCAAGAGGAAGGTTTATATGTATAATAACATCCATTAAATAGTGGAGAAATACTGTTATTTTTGAGGTTTCTAATGTGATGTCGTTAATTATCATATTTTTTTCCGCTTACATTGCAAACGCAGGCTGAACCCTACGAGATTTATCAAAATAATGTACTAATTATTTGTACACATTGAAAAGGTCTACAGAAAACTCCGCGATGGTATATGTCTATCTCTCATGGATATCCCACAATAACATTTTTTTGTCATTTACTTTTTACGACAAATAATGGCAAATTTTGAAGCGATTTTAACCAATACAGCATTAATCCTTATCCAATTAAATAGCTTAAATACATTGTTGATTTAATATAGATCTATATGGTCCTTTACAGCACAAGATTTAAATGAATATTTTCGAAGATATTACAGATTTAAAATTGCGGGAAGTAGCGCTTGCGGCGGTACTGGCCGACCGGGGCGGCGGCAGCGTGCCTATAAATAGCGCGTCGGAGGCCGATGTAATAATTGTTGTAAAAATAAAATAAATAGTCACAGTTTTTCTGTAGTGTATTTAGTATCAGCATTGCACCCGTGCGAAGCCGGGGCGGGTCGCTAGTATATTATATATCAGTGGTAATACTTGTCGTCGAAACTTGTATCCCTATAAATATATCTTTGGTAAGATGCTAAGAGATGGCGCCACCGGCATTCGGCGAAAGAGGAACGAGAGGTGATTTTGGAGAACGGCGCATCGAATAATAAAAAACGTTAGTTTTAAACTTTTATTTTGAAGAAGTTTTGAATACTTATTGTTTAAAAGTGAATAAATAAAAAGTTACAACTGTGTGGGAGTGTTTAACGTTACTAATAGTCATATAAGAGAGTCTAATTGTTGGCTTGAGCTAGCTAGCGCCCATGAACAAGAAATTTAAGGAAAATTGTAGACATACTGTGTGGCGAAATTAAGAATTAAAGTAACATTTTTTTCTGTACTGTACTTATATGTATTTAAATTAACAAAGAAATATTTTGTAAAGTTTTATTTTCTTTGCTCCCCTAATAACAAACAACACATTTGTGTAAATTTGAGGAAAGACCAAATTAGAACCATTAGCATATTAATTAGTAACTATATATAATTTTTTATTATCATTATCACCAAGTAACAAAATCTAAGAATTTTGGAAAAAAATAAGTAATACTTTACTCCGACTCTACTTTTGTTTCGATTTTTTTCATTGTAATCACATCGTGAAATATTTCGTTAATTCTACCAAAAATTATAATATCTGGCATTAGCTATAATAATTTTTGGTACTAAGTATACCTTATTTGGGATATTAGTAAATTTTTTATCGTTACCCACAGCATTATTAAAAGTAAAGAATTTTTTTTAAATTTGACGTTTAATGTTTTGTTTTTGCAAAAAAATTATGGAAGCACTAAGAATATTTTCAGTGGCTCGTATAAACAAACTCTCGATATGGACCAGCGATAACTTGGCTGGCATACTACCATGCATCGATATAAATTTCGCAAAACCTTTCGCATTTACATAATTTTGATATAATTACTCTAGCAAACCTTCAAAGGTCTAAATATCTCTCACCTAATGGATTTAATAAAATTACGACCTCAAAATTAAATTAATATTCAAACATTAAGCATTTTATTAAAGAAAATTGCCCAAGACACAAAACAGGAAAGGGTTCAAATTAAACCTAAAACGTAGGGGAAGAGAGAGACACTTAAGAAAAATCTTCAATACACAAAATTATATTAGAAATGAAAAAAAAAATAATTTTTCTTTTTATTTATTCGAAATAAGTTATGTAAATTATTATTTAAAATTGTTTTTCCCAAATTTAAATCCAGGAGTAACGTGTTTCATGTCTTAATATTTTTTGGAATTTTGGGTTAAATATTTTACGTACGAATACTACTTGAGTGAAATTTACGTCCAGATCATGAAAATCTCGTTAAGATTCTGAATAAGTCAAACGAACGGTGACAGCAATAAAGAGGGACCTCTAAATTTACTTAATGTGACTATTTGCCCCACTAACCTCCAAAATTACCAGAATGACAAATTTCCTAATTAGGAAATAAATGGGTTAAATTCCTACCGACCATAGTGGTTGTACAGACACCTGAGCTACCATCATTTTTACCTGTAGCCAATGACGGAATTAATTGTATTTTTAAATAGCTGAAGAAGGGAAGAGCAAACTGCACGAAATGGAATTATGTTTATTTTTAATTGTGTCTAAATGCGCAAAAATTCAGTTTTAATTTTATTCCAATTTTTACAAAGGTTAGTTCTAGTAACAACAAAGCAGAAGGTGCAGACGTTTTCTTCAAGTCTCTCTTTCCCAGCTTAGGTAACAGAGGAAATGTCTATCATGACGGAAATACGACAAGGCGACAGTATGAGTCCATTTCTCTTTAATTTAATTATGGACAAGATAATAATAAACAAGATAATAAAAATAATAAAAATAAGGAATGAAAGAAGAATAAAAATGCTAGAGCTTCCCAATAATGAAAACATCGAATCATTCAAAAGAAGCAGAAATGAAGCAAGGAAATTAATTAGACAAAAGAAAAGAGCAGCCCAAAGAGAAACGCTGGAACGGGTGGAAGAAAACGCGTTTGGAAATAGCAGAAGGTTTTTCAGTGAACTAGCCAGTATGAGAAATGGGTACAGACCTACACCCGGTAGCATCATAAGAAAAGAAAATAACAACAGTAACAGATGCAACTGAAATACTAAAAATATGGCAAGAATACTTCAACAAGCTGCTGAATACAAACAATCAGGGGGAAATAACGCGCATAACCTACCAAACAGCAGAAATCCAAGATAATGAACCCTCTATACAGGAAACTATAGACGCCATTAACCGGCTCAAAAATAATAAAGCACCTGGTTGCGATAATTTGCCGGCAGAACTATTGAAAAATGGGGGAACACATCTCCATAAAGAAATACACAAATTAATAGTAGATATATGGAACACTGGAATAATACCTGAAGAGTGGAAGAAAGGTATAATTGTCCCCATCCACAAGAAAGGGGATCGATTAAATTGTTCAAACTATAGAGGGATAACACTATTAAACTCAGCGTACAAAATATTATCTAATATATTATTGAAGCGAATATCACCCTATGCTGAAGAGAACATCGGTGACTACCAATGCGGCTTTAGGCCTAACAGATCCACGGTGGACCAAATATTCACAATACGCCAACTCCTGGAAAAAAGCTGGGAATTCAACAGAGATGTACACCAATTATTCATCGACTTCAAACAGGCCTATGACACCATAATACGAGAGAGTATTTGGATTGCCATGGAAAGCATGGGAATACCAAAAAAACTTATTAGTCTAACGAAACTATGTGTCAACAATACCGAATTATGTGTAAAAATAGGAAACCAAGTCTCTAGCAATTTCACAGTTCGAAGTGGTCTGAAGCAGGGGGACGGATTATCTCCACTTCTGTTCAATATCGTACTCGACATGGTAATCAAGAAAGCGAACATTAATACCGAAATATTCACAAATCAGGGACCACAAATGTTGCTAGCCTTTGCAGATGATATTGACACAATAGGACAAAATACTGTAAGAGTCAAGGAAAGTTTCCTACAAATCGAAAAGGAGAGTCAGAAAGTGGGCCTTAAAATTAATGAAGATAAGACCAAATATATGCATGTAGCACGCAATCTCCGCAGAGATAGAATCAGACAAAACGTAACAATGGAGGACTATAACTTCGAGAATGTCCAAAAATTCAAATATTTGGGAACTGTCATAACATCGGATAACGACATGGCAGAAGAAATAAAAGCCAGAATACAGAGTGGTAATAGATGCTTCTTTTCTCTGCAAACGCTGATAAAATCAAAAATCCTGTCAAGGTCCTCAAAGATAAAAATCTACCAAACAATAATAAAACCAGTGGTATGCTACGGGTGTGAGACATGGACCCTCACAAGGCATAACGAACGTCTGCTTAAATGTTTTGAGCGAAAAATGCTAAGGAGAATATTTGGTCCTGTACAAGACCCAATTACGGGACAATACCGCATAAGAAGTAATGCTGAACTAGAGATGTTGTACCATAGCCCAAATATAATAAAAACAATAAAATCCCAGCGACTGAGATGGGCAGGACACGTCCAAAGATCCCCTGACAACCGACTAATTAACATGGTATGGAATCAAAACCCAACAGGAACTAGACCCCTTGGACGACCAAAATTAAGGTGGAGAGATAATATAGACAAAGACCTACAAACTATGAGTGTCGACAACTGGAGAGAAGCCATGATGGACAGAGACCAGTGGAGGCAAATCGTTTCTGCAGCAAAAACCCACGTAGGGTTGTAGCGCTACTAGATAGATAGATAGATAATTCAAAATGTAAAAGTAGTCAATGGAGGATACAAAATGGGACGGAAATCTTTAAAAATATCATGTTTTGCCGACGACGCCTTACTGTTAGCAGAAAATGAAGACGATCTGCAACGACTACTATACCGATTCCAGACCACATCAAAAAATTTAAGTATGGAAATATCTACAGAAAAGAGCGAAACGATGGTAATTTCAAAAGATCCTGTCAGATGTAAATTGGTGGTGAAGAACCATCCTATCAGACAAAGCATGTCTTGCAGATACTACTCAAGGATATCAGGATGCCTGAGGGACATAATCTGAAAAAATAAGTATATGTCCACAGAGAGCAAAGTACGCATCTACAGAACAGTGATAAGACCAGTACTAACTTATGCTTCGGAAACTCGAGCCGAAACATCTAAAGCAAAAAGTATGCTACGAACGGCTGAAATGAAAACGTTAAGAAGAATTAAAGGCGTAACCCTAAGAGATCAAATAAGAAGTTCCGAAATAAGGGAAGAGCTCAAGGTGCCTGATGTGGTACGATTCATAAGGTCAAGGCGCAGATATTGGAGGGACCATGTGAATAGAATGAGCGAGGATCGATGGGCAAAATGGGCTAAGAACGAGATACCGAACACCAGAAGACCCACTGGTCGACCTCCAAAACGATGGCACGAATGTTGGACATCAACATCACAGGAGGCTTAATATAACAGAAAAACAAGACGTCGTCTTAAATAAAAGAGGAAGAAGAAGAAGAGAAATAGACTATATGGATTAAATATTCTCATGGACTAGAGGTTAGGAGTGTTTTGAAGTTATACTCCAGTCTTCCTATTGAATTTGTAGCGATTTCATGTAAAAATTTATTGCAGATATCTGAAAGTTTGAAGTCGTAGGGGGCACCCAGTAGATGGTAAATACGTAAAAAAGTACAGCTAGATCAGCCCTGTTTTTTTTTGTAAAAAACATCTAAAGTAGGAAAATTCGATTTTTTGTCCGTAATTTCCACATTTTTTAGCAATATTAACACTAATATTATTTCAAAAAACTTTACTAGCAGTTTAGAATATATATATATATATATATATATATATATATATATATATATATATATATATATATATATATATATATATATATATGAATAGTTTGGTTATTCCGGGTTTCAATCCCTTCATTCAAAAAATCGTTTTCACGACGTTTCGCCAAAATCTCATTTGGCATTTTCAAGTGCGGTTCGTCTCGTTACTCGCTGAGAACAGTTCTGTTTATTCTGTGTCCAACCAATAGAAATAATTGAACATATTTGTCTTTCTAGCTTCAGTTATTTTTGGAACTCAATAAGTTGACGATTTCTATACAAATTGTAATTTTGTCTAAAAAATGCAAATAAACATTATAACTTATAAATATTATTTATTATTTTTATTAATAATTTTAATTTTTTACATCATATTGTTGTCTCAGTAGTGCTGATTAAATTTTGCTCTTCGCCACAAAGATTTAATTTAACTTATTAATTGGGAGACTCTAGCTAAGAACTTAAGTGTTAAAACCAGTGCGTTCCCTACATTTATATATATTTCATGTAGTTTGCCCCTGACCAATGCATCAAACTTTATTCCGGGTGGTCTTTACATCAGAGCACCTGCTGTCGGCTCCGGAATTAAATGTTACATTTCCAAGTATAACTCTTTCAACTACTGTACTCATGAATTTGATTACTCGTCTGCTCAAAATTAGTTTAATCTCCATCAAAAGAAATGCCATTAAACATGATTTAATTATTGCCTTTTTGGTTTTATTGCTGGCGACGATATGTATTTACAAGAAGAGATTTATTTACTGCATTATTCTAAACGATATAGTTTTTTTTTTTAATTTGATGAATGAAATGATATTGTAGATGTTCCATCAACAAACACAAAGGGTCTAGCCGATTAAGAGGGTGGAAACTGCCCCCTCGGTAATAAAAAAAACACCCGGTTGTTCTACATCAAAAAGTTCCCACATAAAAAAATTTTAGCCACCTTTATCGTCACATAACCTCAAAAAAAATAAAACGTTTTTTTTTTTTGTTTTTGACGATATCTGCAGTTCTAATCATCATAGAAACGATATTTTTTACAAAAACCTTTGGCGCGAAATTCAAATTTTTATGGGTGTTCGAAAAATTTTAAATTCAATAAAATAAAAACTAGGACAAAAAGCAAGGCCGAAAAAAAATATGCTGTTTTTTAGATGCCAAACTATGTCCATGAATTTTTTCAGATTTTTAAAAGTAGTAAAACACAGTCAAAATCACAAAAAACGACATTTATTAGCATTTTTTTTGCATTTTTATCGAGTTTTGAAGCATGGAATTTTCTTAAAATTTTTCAGTTGTCCTAGAACTATGTGTATGTGTATATATATATATATATATATATATATATATATATATATATATATATGTATATATATTGTTGTAGAATTCTATTTACAAGAAAATAAACATATAAAAACGGTTGCAGGTGATGCAGAATAAAATCCTGCGTATCATTGTCAACGCCCCTTGGCACCTGAGGACAGACCAGCTGCACAGGAAACTCCAGATCCCCACCATCCTGGAATTTGCCAGGGCCACATCGCAGAACTTTTTCAGCAAGATCCCGGACCACGCAAACAACACCATCAGGAACGCCTTCTGCCCCTGCCCATTCCATAGACGAGTCTATCCCCTCCCGAGCGACCCGATTCAATGAGTCCCAGCCAATTAAATGAGGACCATACAATATCTTAAGTTAGTCTTAGTGCTAAAAATGTAATCTAAATAGTATAATAAGTTGTAATTTGCCATACAATTAAGTCTTAACATGTAAAAGAAGTTTAAAGTTGTATTACTGACTTAGAAGACAATAAAGAATCTATGATTCGTTAGCAGAATCTGTTTGTCTATTAAAGAGCACAGATCTTTCAAACTTCTTACACACGCGCACACGAGTATCTAAGTCTTTTGAAGCATTTACTCAATCGAAACGTGAGATTCTCTGCCGTTGCTGATTAGTCTGGCACTTGCACCACGTCAGAGAAATGCCCGGGGAATCTTTAACAGGTGGGCCACTCGTCGGTAATCTCGCAAGAGATTATTGTCAGTTTCCCTTCCAGAAGAAAAAATTAGACGGTTCAACGCGCGAGTAGGAGTTATAAATTTCGTAGTGCAACGAAGGAGGCCGCTCTGATTACGACGGTTTAAGAAGAGAGTTCTTGGTTGTCCTACTAAGACGATCAAGAATTTGATTCAAGAAAGAAGATTGCGGTACTAGAAAGACCAGAAAACCTTGTCTGTTAGGCGGAAATTCGTTAGAGGCGAACTCTAGTAGCTGATATCAGTTCAGTGCTAGGGGAGGAACCTCAAAGTAAGTCTCCAGTTATAAAAAAATCGTGAAAGGAAAATTTTAGTAAAATTCCAGCCACTTCTCTAAGAAATCTTTCCACGCCGATTTTTTTAATTCTTGCGGAAACTGTTTAAAATAAATATACGACGTATTCACGTGCCTTCTTCTACGAATAAAATAATTTGCAGAAATTAAATTGCATTAAGGAAACCTGATAGCTACATACCCTATTTAGACAACCTGATAGTGACATCGTTAACGGATCTAAGAACACTAAATGTGCCTTAGTTTGCACTTAACACCTAAACAAAAATTTTCGAAAAAGTTGAATTTCGGAAATTTTATTAAGAGTCCCAACCCTTTTAATTTCGACACAAAACTTAAGAGCCCAGTCTAAAAAACTTTTACTGCAAAAAATTCTATAAGAGCTCACGCCTAATAAAGAACAAATTAAAGTAAATATTGTCCAAGTTCTCATTCAACCCAAACTCCATATACTTAATTTTTCTCATATATTAAGCCCAGCTCAACGTGATTTTTGTATTTTTATACAAAACATTCCAATTTAAGAGGAAAAATAATTTATTTAAAAATGTCCAATCCCTTCTCTCGCAGTTCCTTCCGATCTGATGAGGCGGGTGGCATTTCAGGCTGTCCGGGTGGTTTTGGTGGGACCTCCGCGGCCCCTCGTGGGGTCGCGCCAGACCTAACAGGATTCTATACTCATAATGAATCCGACATCACCCAAATAAATCAAAATGCTCACTTATATCCCAACACTTCAATTTCTCCAATGGAACAATTTTTAAATGACATTCAAGATGTTTTAATTTTTTTTGAGGTTATGTGACGATAAAAGTGGCTAAACATTTTTTTGTATGGGTTCTTTTTGATGTAAAATAACCGAGTGTTTTTTTTATTTTTTATAACCGAAGGGGCAGTTTCGACCCTCCTAATCGGCTTAACCATTTATAAAATTCAACATATATTTTTTATCTATTTATTCAGCTATTGGAGAATTGATTTGCCAAGTTTAGTACCAATAACCATTTCGAAAAATGACATTTGCATACATTTTCTGACCTTATAATCTTTCAGAAGAAGCAATGTTGAATAAATAATTTCATACAATTAAGATTGGTAGCAAGAACTTTATTATTTAGATATGTCAATAAATAAAAGTCAAGGGGCAGTTAAATCTGGCGATCTTGGAGATCAGAGTTTATCACCAATACAGAACGCTCCAGAGACATTTTTCTGAATCCGGACATTGCGGTTTTAGGTTGTGTGGACCTGTAGCTCTGTCTTATTAAAACCACAGGAAATATAAGACATCAGGAAATGCATCCTATTTAAAAAAGAGGACAAGAGATTATTATCATGTCGGAGAGTCAAGCAACCATCAATACACTGAATTCTCACTTAATCAACTTCAAGGTTGTTTCTGAATGCCTAGGAGAACTAAACGAATTAAGAAAGAACAATAAGGTCATCCTTCTGTGACTACAGGGACAAATGTGGGTAGAGGAAAATGAAATGGTAGTCAAGCTCGCAAAATAAGGGACTGAGTCACGTTTTCTGGAGCTCAAATCTTCATATAGAATCAGTAGTAGTGTAATGATGGGAGAACTTAAAAGAGAGAGACTAGGGGATCCATTTACTGAACTAACCTGCATGAAATGAGACAGGAAATTACAACCAAAAGAGAGTCAAAGAATGCATCAGCCTAAATATAAAACTACATTCTGACAGGGTCGCCGTTGGACACTGAAGACAACTCAAACACTGAACTGAAATTCTGTGCAAAAGCATTGGCAATATGTTCATGCTCTTCCAATGATATTCCATTATAAGACATAACCCTTGGCATATCATATCTTTTACGCTTAGAACCAACATACATCCAAAAACGACTTAAATACAAAGAGGACTCATTATCAATCTGTTTTTTTAATATTATACCTTAAGTTACGATATTCTTCATATTGAAAAACACTTGCTTTGCCACATTGTATATGTCTATGCATCCTATTCTTTAATTTTATTTTACGTACTAAATCATTTGAAAACCAAAGAGAATATTTACAATAATTTACTTCACTATTACCAACAGATTTAGCTTTTTTTGGAATTGCGTTATTTAAGTAGTTAAGTAATTTGTCATAAAATATGGCAACACATTCATTTGGATCTGTAATTTTTTTTATTTCGGATCAATTTGTTTCTGGTATTAGGTTGTAAAGCTTTAAAAAGTCACTTTTAGTATAATCATATACAAAAGAGGTAGATATTGTACTTTTAATTAAAGATGGCACGAAAATAACGGAGGAAACTGAAGTAGCATTGTATTGACTCAGTATCAGACGCCACGTAAATCTGAATAAGTTCCAAGCGGAAATGCATCCTATTTAAAAAAAGAGGACAAGAGATTATTATCGTATTGGAGAGTCAAGCAGCTATCAACACGCTAAATTATCGCTTAATCAGCTTCAAGATGGTTTCGGAATGCCTAGGAGAACTAAACGAATTAAGCAAGAACAATAAGGTCATCCTTCTGTGAGTACAGAGACAAATATGGGTAGAGGAAAATGAAATAGAAAACAAGCTCGCAAAATAAGGGACTGAGTCACCTTTTCTGCGGCCCAACCTTCCTGTAGAATCAGTAGTAGTGGAATGCTGGGAGAACTTAAAAGATAGAAAGAGACTAAAGGATCCAGTTATTGGACGAACCTGCAAGGAATGAGACAGGAAATTACAACCAAAAGAGAGTCAAGGAATGCATCAGCCTAAATAAAAAATTACATTCTGACAGGAATTCTGACAGGGCATTGTCACCTGAAGGGAAACCTTAAAAAAGTTGGACTGACAGAGAGAGGGAAGAGTGCAAATTTTGTGAGGAGGAGAGCAAAACCTATATCCTCATCCTTTCAGAGTACAGCGCTTTTAAAAAACCTCAGATACGATTCTTGGGAGCATATCAAATAGAAAAGCGGGAGTTACCTATTCTAAAGACGTCCAACATGCTAAATGTTCCAAAATAGATGGGCTGGAGAACGGCAAGGTATCCATAATGGCTTTGCAGCAGAAAAGGAACACAATAGATCTCTTAGGTCGCACTGTATTCATATATTGATCACTCTGTACATATGTCTAAATAAGCCCAGGATAATAAAAAAGGAGAACTTCATACATTTAACAAAAATACTGACGTGCTATTCTATTAAATTGGTTCATCGCGTTTTTATAGACTTAAATACGACTAATAAAAAACATAATAAAATAAAAACCGAACCGAATATACTTTAGAAAAAAAAATTACCGGCACTAAATTAAATAAGAAAAAAATTGAACACCCGACCAAAAACCCTTAATAATTCAACAGCTGTTTTTTATATCCGGCCACCAAACACCGCATAAAATATTCAAAAAGTTTTGACCCAGAAGTCAATACATCGACTGATAGAGTCGCCATCCGTTTTTCCAAACAGATTGACACAGAACGACCGGAAAATTTTTCCCTTTGACCCTTTCCAGTTTTCCGTGTTTTATTTTCTTTTGACTGGCAGTGGCAGTCCTTATTTTCATCTCTTGAGATGGTTTTCTTATAATTATACTGGACAGAAAATTTTACCGAATAAAACTCACATTCTCTTAAGTTTTTCTATTTTTTTTATCGAATATTTTTTGTTCCTACCTTTGCTTGAAAATCATCCTAAATTAGCGGTATAAATTTATATACAGGGATGGTTTGATAAGTAATTTGGCGCACATTCTAATTGATGACACCAGTCACCTGTATATGTACTTATAAAATTTTCATCTATTATGTTTTTCGAATGAAACTGTTCAATTTTGGGTAAGAGAATTTAAACAAGGTAGAACAAGACTGATCACAACCGACATTCCAAAAGTGCTTAATCAGGGATCGGAAGAAATTCCAGAAATAACCGAGGAAGAAATCATGAGTGCCCTAAGAAATATGAAAAACAATAGAGCTTCCGCAGACGATGAACTGGTAATAGAGCCAATCAAAGAAGGAGGACCACAAATCATCAAAGCTTAAAAAGTTCTGATTAATAAATGCATCCAGGAAAGAATAACCCCATTACAGTGGATAAATGAAATCATTGTTATTGTAGACAAAAAAGGTGACGTTTCAGACTTTAAAAATTATAGGCAGATCAGCCTCCTTAGGCACATATAAAAACTATTTACCAAAATACTCGCAAATGTTTGACAAATAAAATACTCTTTTCTTTCGAGAGAGCAGGCGGGATTCCGACCAGGTTATGGGACAAATGATCATCTTCTGACCGTCAGAGTTCTTATCGAGAAATGTATTGAGTATGATAGACTACTGAAGCTCGTTTTCGTTGATTTCGAGAAGGCCTTTGATTCAACAAATCAGCGGAAACTTCTAGAGGCATTAAGCGAATGTCGAATCGATTATCGATGCTCCACAATTATCAAAAACATAAACCAGGATTCAACAGGAATCAACATCGATGACTAATTGATCAATCGTCTCTGTTTTGCGGACGATGTTGTGACATCTGACAAAATACAGAAAGCAGAAAATATGGTGGATACGCCAAACGATGCCTCAGAAAATGTCGGTTTGAAAATTAATTTATCAAAGACACAATACATGACAAACCTAGTAATGAGTAGACTCTTAAGCAGCAATAACATAAATCTAGAATAAGTGCATATATACAAATACTTAGGACGAGATCGTATTAGGTGGAATTCGGTAAACTCAGATATATATTGAGATCTAATCTTCCTATATGCTTGAAAAGAAAGGTCTTTAACCAGTGTGTCTTGCCTATTCTCATGTATGGAGCTGAGACACTAACTTTGACAAAAAAGAACATTAACAGAATACATGCCATGCAACGGAAAATGGAACGATCAATGTTTGGAGTCACTCTTAGGAATAGAATACCCAATCACATCTGACATCTTAAATGGAACTGGGCAGGACATGTGGCTAGCATGAGTGATGGACGGTGGACAAAGAGACTTGTGGAATGGAGGCCAAGATATGAGGCCTATAGAAGTAGAGGACGACCTCCTAATCGGTGGACAGACGACATAAAAAAAGTGGCTGGAAATTGGATACAAGTGGCACAAAATAGAAAGAGATGGCTGGAATTAAGGGAGGTTTTCGTTCAGCAGTGGACAGGATAAACTAAATGATTAAAAACAAGAAGTAAAGATCGAAGTCCTGGAGTCTCGTAATAATTTGTTACACCCGAAATTATCGATGGAGTCCATGATTTGGTTATAGTCGACACACCAGTAAAAACGTGAGAGTTAGCAGAAGCTGCAGGTATGTCAACTGAGTAGGTTCACTGAATTGTACATAAAAAACCTTTATGCAAAATAGGTACCGCTTTTACACATTCCAGAGTAACAGCGAATTTGCATGCAGACATCTTATGGCAACTTGAGTGTATTTAAGAAGAACTTAATGGAAACTTGCCGTCACTTTGTGACAACAGAAGGAACCTAGATATATCACTATATTCCTGCACTGAAAACTGTGTTCCATCCTCTGGAAAGGTTATGGTGTCAGTTTTCTTGAGACATAAAAGGAATTCTTCCAATTGACTTCCTCAAAAAGGTGAAAACCATTACTTGAGATACTATGCATCACTCTTGGACCGACTAAAGGTGGTAAGAGTAGAAAAATGCATGGAAATGTCCAGAAAAATGTTATTTCACCGTGACAATGCATCGGTTCTGACCAATTTAAACTGCTTCCGTATCCTGTCTATTTCAAGATCTAACTCCCTCCTACTATCATCTATTTCTAAAATTTTTCTGGCTGAACGAGAATTTCAGTCAAATGAAAGGGTAGAACAGAAAATAAATGAATATTTTAAATGCCTCGAAGAAACACATTTCCTTGAAGGAATCGCGAACCTAGAGAAACCTTGGAGGAAGTGATTGTTAACTCCGAAGAGACTATGTCAAAAATAAAGCACGTTACGGTACTAAAATTATTTTCCTTAATATCAAACTAAGTTATGTATCACACCAAACTCATATGTATGTGCTCATGACATTCAAAATTCTCATCTGCTTTTTTCACTATTTAAAACAAGATTATATCCGTAGTTAAACACTTTTATGAACCTGAACCAACACATATTGAAGCTCTATGTAAGGAAGGATATAGATCGATATATAGATAGATAGATGCATTTGTTTTCGTATGCAAAAGTTACATAGAAAACACATCAATAGTACAATAACTGTATTTACTAAGATAAAATACAATATAATAATAAAATATGAACAATATAATCTACAAATAAACTTATATTATATGGGGGTTAAAATTATAATATTTAATGTATAAGGGCAAAATTTTAAGTTTTTAATCGGAAATTTAAAACTGTTTATTCATGGTGAATGAAAGAATGAATGGACAAAAGGTGGTGATATTGATCGTTGATGTCTAGGCCTCGGTGGGCCCTTTACATCCCATTCGATACGGATCGCCTTTGCGAATCCAAGCAGCCTTGATTGAACTTGCTTAATGACTTCCCGTGACAGAATAGTATCTTCGAAATGCCTCTGTCTCAGGATTGAGAGTGAATTATTAATTCATCATCAGGTAACAAATTGTGCAGATGATAACCATTACAAAATGATGACTTTTTGTGCAAGGCTGTAATATGTGAATTCATAGATTAAAGGTTTTTGTGTTTAGTATTAAAAAAATGATACATTTACCCTTCTCAAAAAACTGTAAGTGATGAAAAACATAACAAACTCTTTCATATATGTAAACTCCAATCGAAGTAAGAATATAATTGTGTCTAAAAGTGTCGTGGCAAATCTCACCCTACCTGAGTCCGACAAGAATACGTAGAGCAGACTTTTGAATAAAACAACTTTTTATACTTTTTTACATTGTTTACGAGGTGTGGCAGAAAAGTAATGGCACTGGCAACACTGCAAGTAATCTGGCAACGCTGCGCTGTTGTCTCTGATAGAGCACGTGTATTAGTACCCTCCCATCGCTCAGTGCGAGTTTCAACGCCTTCCATTAACTACGTGATTCTTTCGACTGCTTTTAGTGAAGTTGTGTTTTGTTTGTGCCTTACGCAAAATGGAAAAGCGGAATTTAGAGCAGCGTTTTGCCATTAAATTTTGTGTTAAGCTTGGAGAATCGGCAAGTGTGACGTTTGAAAAGTTAAAACAAGCCTATGGGGAACATTCTTTACCCCGAGCTCAAGTTTTTCGCTGGCACAAATCATTTTTAGAAGGAAGAGAAAACGTTGAAGATGAACAACGCTCAGGGAAGCCTTTAACCTCGAAAACCGACGAAAAAAAAGAATTTGTTCCTCCAGAACAAAGTGTCTACCAAGTTTTTTATAAAGACGTCCTTGAAAGGCTCAGAAGAAGGGTGATTCGCATCAGACCAGACATTGCAGATAAATGACAACACCCCATGTCACACTGCCCTCTCCGTCACAGAATTTTTAACATCAAAAAGCATTCCTGTGGTTCCCCATCCCCCTATTTACCTGACCAGATCTACCTTTTAAATAGGATGAAACCAATTCAGAGACGAGCCACAGAAATCCAGACGGACCAACTATTGTACAAGAATTAAAGGATGACTGCAGTCAAACTCTCTCTTTATATATATATATATATATATATATATATATATATATATATATATATATATTTATATATATATTTATATATATTTATATATATATATATATATATATATATATATATATATATATATATATATATATATATATATATATGTGTATTTCAGACACAAAAAAAAGCAATGTATCTAAATTTTTGTACATAACACTGTCATAAATCGTAGGAAATGTAGCGTGAAGGACTATAGGTCTAAAATTTGTTTCCACAATCCCCCTATTCACCTGACCAATAACATCAGACTAGACAGTATGAGAACTAGAAAGTTAACAACGATATGTTCAGATCTACCTTTTAAATAGGATGAAACCAATTCAGAGACGAGCCACAGAAATCCAGACGGACCAACTATTGTACAAGAATTGAAGGATGACTGCAGTCAAACTCTCTCTTTATATATATATATATATATATATATATATATATATATATATATATATATATATATATATATATATATGTATTTCAGACACAAAAAAAAGCAATGTATCTAAATTTTTGTACATAACACTGTCATAAATCGTAGGAAATGTAGCGAGAAGGCCTATAGGTCTAAAATTTGTTTCCACAATAGATTCAACTTTTTTAAGCAGGAGTTTAACAAAAGTAAATTTTAATTTATTACGAAAAATGCCGTTTTCAAAAAATAAATTGATTGAGCACGTAAGGGGCAAAGCAATATATTTTTTAACTTCTTTAAAAATCTTATTTGAAACATTATCAAATCTTCAAAAGTTAGAAGTTTTTAATTTAACAGTTCAGGTTAACGTTTCACCTTTAGAAGCTAAGGATACACAAAATGAGAGTGCTACATGTGAATTAACATAATTAAAATAGTTAAATAATACAACGTATTATAATTTCCACTATATTACGTTAACCATAACAATTATTTCGACAAACAGTCTTCTTCAGATGGCAGATAACATATCAACAAAGTAAAGACCACTCTAAATTTTACATTCAAAAAAACATTTACCTGTGTCACCCAAATTTACTACTCTATAAAATTATGAAAATACCAAAATTATTTGTATCAGTTCAGGTTATTGTAATTGCATATTAATAATGGGGAACCATGTAAATCCAATTGCTCATTTAATAAAATGTTTAGTTTTTTATGTTTGTTGATTTCTAAGCATTCTAAAAAATTTAGTTTTAACGATTTATTTTCCAAGTATAAAATATCAAAATTATCATTAAAAGTATGTTGTTCATTGTTTAAATGTAAAGCGTAGTGAGAAATAGTGTGCTTTTTTAAATAACTTGTTTTATGTTCCTTTATTATTTTAATAAGGTTTCTGTCCGTTTGCCCTATATATATATATATATATATATATATATATATATATATATATATATATATATATATATATATATTAGAGCAACTTCCACATTTTAATTTATAAACGCCACATTTATTTTCTTTTTTAGTTTTGGATTGGATGGTTTAGAGATTGAAATTTTTGAAGTCAGCGCCAAATTATTTTTAAATGAAATAAATAACTACAAATTATGGTAAGAAAGCAATTACAAATAAAGTATTTTTAATCTGTTTATGCGAGTCACATTTTATCATGTATTAGTTTGGAACCGACGTCAAAAATGTCAATTTCATATAAAAATTTACAGTTGTCTTTCACTTTTAGAGCATTTTTAGAAGTTCAATTTTTTTTATAAAAATTTTAGAAATCGGCTTCAATCAACGTGTCGGAGTGAAAACTTAATCAGAGCAGCTCTGGTTCCACCGGAAAACTGCCTGTTTCACTTGAACGTGCTATATGACTATATCAGCAATGCGATTGTAAATAAATATTTTCAGCTACTTATTCGAAACAGAAAATAAGGCTTGAAGAGAGTGTGCGTGGTCTGATTAGTAATACATAAGGTATTTTTGTATTATTTTGTTAAGTTAAAAACAAAAATGGCTGCAATATCCAATGAAAGATTTCGTATCAATTTGTTTAAAGTGTGAAAAAGTTTTTAAAAACTGAAATATATTTTTTTCTGGTTTTAATTTAATTACAATTAATTCTATAAAAATTTAATTTTGAAATAATGTGTTTAATCGAAGATATTTTCAAACTTAAATGTGACATAGTTTTTAGCAGCCTGGGCTTGATAATCATGAAACTCTGCTAACTAAGAGTATGCTAATAATGAAAAATATGTAAATATTCGAATGATTTATTTCAATAAAATTAAACTGAACTAAAATAAGGCCTGTTATCACTCACAGTGTTATAACAAAGGCAAATCTAAGGAGAGGTTACTGGGAAAACGTCACCCGTAAAATATGAACGTGTCCGACACTTTCGCAGGGTATCTCTGTTATTATTAAAGATATGGACTTGAGATTTTCGTAAACCTACTCTTACAGCTAATAAAAGTAAAATTTTGATTTTTTCAAAAATTTAGACTCAAATTCCCCATAGGTTATGAATATTGAACACGTATCGTCTTAATAATTATACTTTTGGTACAAATACAATTTAGAAATTTAATTTCTGGGTTTCTAAGATCATCTAATTATATTATGGTTTAACAAAGAAAGTACAAGTAGGCTGCGCCTATTGCTGAAAGTAAAAGCTTTATAATTTCCATCACAATTTGCCAGGTGAAAATTAAATTAGGTTTGAAATGGTATTGCAGAGATTTCTTCATTTGCTGAATACTTTTTTAAAGTTTTAATAATCGATGCAAGGCGGAGAGATGAAGAAACGGAGAGACGGAAAGATATAGTGACGGAGAGCCGCAGAGTCGGAAAACCGCAGAGTTGGTGAACCGGAGAGCCGGGTTGCTTCGAGAGTCGGAAAACCGGAGAGCCGCAGAGCCGGAATCACGGACAGCCAGATAGCCGGAGCACCGGAGCACTGCCGGATGGCCGGAAAGACGGAGAGAAGAAAGAGGAAGGAAGAAAAGGAGAGATAGAGGGTGAGAGTGAGGGAGAAGGAGGGAAAGAAGGAGGCAGGAAGGGAGATTTTCTTTGAAAACCAATTTTAGTCGAAGATTGTTACCAACGCCCTTTTTATTTGGTCCCCTAGATCACCTGATCTACTTGTTTTGGATATTTTCTTATGAGCCTTTTTACAAAACATGATTTATAAGACTCCACATCATTCGGTGGAAGAATTTCGCAATGCAACATATTTGGCCTTTTAGTTTTCGAAAAACAAACTTATTATTTTAAATGCCTTAGGAAAAATTGCAGAAATGTGGCATTTCTATATTAAGGAAAATTGCACCCATTTTCAATGGTACTTAAAATGAAATGTATCATCCTGTGCTCCGTTTGGTGACCTTATTTGTTTTTTTACATAATAAGGAGTGTCGTTTTTTATTTTGGGAATGTATGAAGTATAGTATATAATAAAAATTGCAGTCAACTTTAAGCTCGAAAACTTATTCTAAATAAAAGTCAAGACATTGTACCAGTGGTATTATTATTAATAAGATGTGTATTCCATATTCATAGGCTACTGCAAATTTAAATCTCAATTTTTAAAACAATACGAATAAAACACTTACAAATAAACTGTATCTTAAAACAGAGAGTGCTGCTGTAATAATAATTGAAATATCCTGCAAAAGTGTGGAAAATTGGACATCTTTTAGCTCCTTCAAAAATGTTCAAGCCCCCCCCTCCCAATATTTTCTGGATCCACCCTTGGATATATACAATGACTTTATTTCAAGGACAGGAACTTATTTTTTGTACAAATAAATATAATTGCATTTATCTGTTTTTAAATATTAATAATTCAATATATTTTGTTTCAAATTTTAGTTATGTTTTGTTTATTCATTATAAACCAGTGACAATACTGTGTGGCGAAATTAAGAATTAAAGTGTCCATTTGACAGGTTCTGTACAGGAATTTTCATTAAACACTCTTTTATATAAGTTTTTGATTGTATCTAGCCCAAATGCGTAAAGTTACCTTAGCAGCATTTCAAACTACAGCTTCATAGGTGCAAGTACTGACACCTGGGGAGATGGTTATTCGGAAATCGGTTTCTGCTAGTCTGTTCATTCATATGTACTCAAAAAATTATTTATAAAAAAAATGAACTGACTTCTAAAAGTGCGCTAAAAAGGGAAAAATAACTATAAATTTTTTATGAAATTAAAATTTTTGAAGTCACTGCCAAATTAATACCTGACAAAATGCGATTCGCATTAAAAGATTAAAAATACTTTATTTGTAATTGCTTTCTTACCAAAACATATATATTAGTAGTTATTTATTTCATTTAGAAATAATTTGGTACCGACTTCAAAAATTTCAATTTCATATAAAAATTTATAATTATTTTTCCCTTTTTAGCACACTTTTAGGAGTCGGTTCAATTTTTTTATCAACATTTTATTCAATCTAAAATTTAGAGTAGTCTTTACTTTGTTTATATGTTATTTACCATCTTGAGAAGACACTGTATGTCGAAACAATTGTTATGGTTAACGTATTATAGTAAAAATTATAATACGTTGTATTATTTAACTATTATATAATGGATTTCCATCAAATAACGGCCAACACAATACAATAATTGAAATTAATATCTTTATCAAACTTTCTATACAACTAAAGACCCACCAAACTGAAAAATTTATTAAAGTAATCACACTATATATCCTTAAAATTATACGTATTTGTCACTTAAATGAATAGACAAAAGATATCGGACGGCCAATCTACAGTAGCGAATACAGGGTGGACCTTAACTGTGTGAGTGGTTTCAATATGCAATAAAAAAAAACTATAAATCTTATTCTTTTTTTATTTATATATTTAAAAAGTACAAGAAATTGAAATTTAAGTAACATCTAATTTTTGAAAATAATGTTATTTAAGTGACCGCCTCCACCTTCTTGACATTCTTGAAGTCGCACTCGCAGGTTTTGAAAAGCACGTTGACAAGTTGCTCGGGAAATAGTGTTCATTTCTCGCACAATGTTTTGCTTTAACTCTTCAACTGTTGTTGGATTATTTTCATACACTCTTGTTTTTAGGTATCCCCACAAAAAATAATCATTCGGAGACAGATCTGGACTCCTTGGGGGCCTCTCAATGTCACCTCTTCGTGAGATGAGTTTTCTAGGAAACATTTCTTTCAGTAGGTCTATGGAGACTGTAGCAATGTGGGAAGTGGCTCCATCCTGCTGAAACCAGGTCCTAGAATTGTAACCTTGAAATTCTCGAAGAGCTGGGAGCAAGAATTCTTGCAACATCTGACAATAATTCTCAGCTCTCACTGTCACAGCCACTCCTCGTTGATTTTCAAAAAAGTACGGCCCAATTATTCCACTGGCCGATATTGCAGCCCACACAACGACCTTAGGGCTATGAAGAGGTCTTTGATGCATCTTGCGAGGATTAGTCTCAGACCAAAACCGGCAATTTTGCTTATTAACATGACCGTTGACATGAAAGTTAGCCTCATCACTGAAGATTATGTTAGAAAAATTGTTAAAGCGATTAAGCATAACATTAGCGAAATTAAGTCGAAGATTAACATCATTAGGTTTCAACTCTTGTGTCAACTGAATTTTATAAGCTTTTAAATGTAAATCACGGTGCAAAATCCTGCGCAAAGTGGTCCTCTTGATGTTCAAGACTTGGCTTCTTTTACGAGTCGATTGCCGAGGATTTTCTCTGATTGATTCATGAACACGTTGAATAATCTCCGGCGTCCGTATTGACTTCGGGCGGCCCGCATTATTAATTCTTATTGTACATCCGGTTTCTTCAAAAATTTTAACCCATTTGCGAATAGAATTTGCGCATGGTGCTTCTCTGATGTCACGTAAACCGAAGTGAGCGCGGTACATTCGCCTAGCAACAGTCACAGAATTATTTTTGGCATAATATGCGCGAACACAAAACGCACGCTGTGCTCCCGAGAACGCGTCCATGGCGATTAAAAATTCCACGAAATGGCGCGTCTAACGACACCCCCCGTGCCCCCGTACCCCTAACGGTTTTTGAATTATAGACAAAACAAAACGCTCATGCAGTTAAGGCCCACCCTGTATTTTATAGAAGTATCCAGAAATTGAGAATTTTGTATCAAGACCAGTTCAAGGCACAAATAGCTTTTCATATAATTTTTCGATTGCTAGCTCAACGTATCACTATCTAATTGCTGATACACTAGTTTGTTACATATGTAAATTCTCCTTTCAGGCAGAGAATATGAAAAATATATACACAAACAGCTTATTTCCTGCAAATATCGCTCTGGTCCTCTCTCCATACGCGTTTCGATTACCTCGTGATCTCGTCAATGGAGCTGTATCGGACCGAAAGCAACATTAGCAGGGAACAACTGATATAGGAAATATAAATTTCAAGGTACGTCGGCAGGATGTTGCACCTGTCATCTACCTACGTCGATGTCAGCCTGAAAAATATCGCCAGTGGAACGACATCTATGAATCATTGGAGTAAAGTGAAATTTAAAAAAAAAATCAAAATTTCAGTAAGAAATAAAGAAATCTTCTGCCGTATTTAAATAGATTGTTATATATGTAAATTCTCCTTTTTGGCAGAGAAAATGATAAATATATACACAAACAGCTGATTTCCTGCAAATATCGCTTTGGTCCTCTCTCCATACGACCAGAGCGATATTTGCAGGAGATAAACTGTTTGTATATATATTTTTCATATTCTCTGCCTGAAAGGAGAATTTTACATATATAACAAACTATTTAAATGCGGCAGAAAGATTTCTTTATTTCTTACTGAAATTTTAATGTTTTAAAAATTTCACATTACTCCAATAATTCATAGATGTCGTTCGACTGGTGCTACTTTTTAGTCTGACATCGAGGTCGGTAGATGGCAGGTGCAATATCCTGCCGACGTACCTTGAAATTTATATTTCTTATATCAGTTGTTTCCTGCTAATGTTGCTCTCGGTCCGATACAGCTCAACTGACGAGATCATGAGGTGATCGAAACGCGTATGGAAAGAGGACCAAAGCGATATTTGCAGGAAATAAACTGTTTGTACATATATTTTTCATATTCTCTGCCTGAAAAGAGAATTACATATATAACAAACTATTTAAATACGGCAGAAGATTTCTTTATTTCTTACCAAAATTTTGATTTTTTAAAAAAAATTTCACTTTACTCCAATGGTGATACACCTTTATCAAGAAAACCATCTAGTCAAATATAGATGAAAAAGTAAACGCAAGTTACTCTTACACAAATTTGTCAGTTATTTATGGAATTTTCAGTAAGGAAATTTGAGGGAGAAATCTATTAGACATGAGTGAATAACATAGACACATATATGAGTTTGCGCGTTGTAAATTCGAATTAATTTTCTAGCAAAAATATTCAAAAATTTTGTTCATAAGTGTATATATTGTATCTAAAAAAGCAAATATTTTTGTCATATTGTAAAACATCATAATTAAAAATTGAGTTTTCGAGTAATAAATAGTTTTATTCTTGCCCGACCATTTTTCTATATATTTTTGTAAATAAAAAGTTCCCGACTGCCACTGTCTGTCGTGCGTTATTTCTTTTACGAGTCTGATGGGATATGACCGACGAATTGGAAAAATTCGCCATTAGGTTTTTCTGATATCCCTCGTCCTTTGATCTCTCTATCCACACATAAAATATTGGATCGGAGACGAATGGCATCGTTTATTTTTTAAGCTTATTAAGCAAATAATGGCTCTACTCGAATACGGTTTGTGGTTTGACAAAAACAAACGTAAAAAACAAATGAAGAAATTATTCTTTAACCTGATCATTGTATTAGAAAGAGAGGAAAATTAACAAAAGAAATTGCCTAAATCCTATAAAGTCCTTTGAGGTACTATGCAGATATTTCTTAAGTTTCTTGAACAACATATTTATGAAAATTAAAACTTTAAAATCTGTATAATATTAAAACAAAGCATTCAAGTTTTGTCAATTTTTTTTCAGTGAATATATATATATACAGTGCCTTCATTTCAAAACGAACCATCCTTAATAACTTTGTTAAATAGAAAAATTTAAAAAAAAAGAAAAAACACTTTAATTTAGATATACAGGGGGAAGTTTAATTTTGCATTTGTTAAAAGTCTGTCAATCACCTCCTCACCTCCAGCTAACCTCACTTTGATATGTCAAATGGGAACCCCCACCTTGTGACACATCATTGTAAGCAGCATGAAATTGTCTATCCAACCGGATAAAAAAAATTAAATCGGTTGACGTACAAGCGAACAGTGTGCAAAAATGTCTTGTAATAATGCATAATATATCGGCCTCGAACTTTAGTATGTCAAATGATTACCCTATAGTGTGATACATCATTTTAAAGGGCATACTATCTCCTATTTAGCCAATAAAAAAAAACAAAATCTGTTGATGTACAAGCGAATAGTAAGAAAAGATGTGTGGTAATAATAGACACCTTATCACATTAAACTTTATTATGTCAAATGGCTACTTCAGAGAGTAAAATATTATTTTAAATTTAAAATAAATATTTTTTAAAATAATAAACAGTTAAAATATTTGCGAGAAAAAAACTAAGCCTGTTTTAAAATTCATCGCAAAATTCATTGCAGTCTAATCAATCTAGTGTATTTATTTCAATGATATTTTTTGCGGTACCTGATAGGTACAAAAAATCACTGCAATAAATAAAATTTTTAAGATCTTTAAACACCAGTTGTTTATTATTGTTAAAATTGTCATTGTGACGCCTAGTTGAAACGTGAATATAAATGGTGTATACGCTAGCCGAAAGAATAGAAATAATTTTTCTCTATGGAGCTGAAGATCGGTGCGCTCGTAGAACCGCCAGAGCATTTAACGAGAGGCATCAAGACAAAAACGTGGGCCATAAATATGTACTCGAATTGGTACGAAAGTTTGAAGAAACGGGATCCGTTTGTAATAAAAAATATATTGAGAAAAGGGTTGTAGATGAAGCATGCCAAATCGAGGTACTAGGACAGTTTGCAATAGATCCAACTTTATCCATCTCAAAGGTCGCAGATTTAACCAACATTTCTGCTGGCTCTGTGCATAAAGTTTTAAAACAAAATAAGTTTTTTCCCTACAAAATTCAAATTCTTCAAGAACTCGGAGAAGACGATTTTGATAGGAGAATTCAATTTTGCGAATTAATGTGCCAACGAATTGACGAGGACCCCCATTTACCTAAGAATATCTGCTTTAGTGATGAATCAACTTTTTTTCTAAATGGACTGGTTAACAGACATAACTGCAGATACTGGGATAATGAAAATCCGCACCTTTTCCGAGAAGGGCATACTCAATATCCCGAAAAAATTAACGTGTGGGCAGGAATTTATGGCAATGAAATCATCGGGCCATTTTTTTTGGAAGATAATTTAACTGGGCAAATTTATTTAAACCTTTTAGAAAACACAATATACCCTGCCATTGTGCAATCTTTAGAAAATCAAGTAGATGAAAATGCTATTATGATACTAAATGAAAATAATTTGCATTTCCAGCAAGATGGAGCTCCCCCGCACTACGCTTTGGCAATTCGAGAGTGGCTTGATGAACATTTTCTAGGGACGTGGATTGGCAGACGTGGTGCAATTGAATGGCCAGCACGGTCTCCAGACCTAACCCCTCTAGACTTTTTTCTTTGGGGGTATTTAAAAAGCAAGGTTTATAAAACCCCACCTGAAAATATTGACGATTTAAAAGATCAAATTGTTCGGGAATGTAGAGGAATTAGCAGAGAAACCCTTGCCAATGTTCGTGGGGAATTTCAAAATAGGCTTTTTTATTGTCTCGCTATTAACGGCGCACATTTTGAACATTTAATAAAATAATTTTCTTCAACTGAATAAAACTGAATAAATTGCTTATATTTAACACACATTTTTGCATCCTAATTGCCTATAACGTCTATTAACTTAATTTTTTTTGACATCGTTGGATAGCAGATCGTACGTCCTTTAAAATGATGTATCACACTATAGGGTAATCATTTGACATACCAAAGTTCGAGGCCGATATATTATGCATTATTACAAGACATTTTTGTACACTATTCGCTTGTACGTCAACCGATTTAATTTTTTTTATACGGTTGGATAGACAATTTCATGCTGCTTACAATGATGTGTCACAAGGTGGGGGTTCCCATTTGACATATCGAAGTGAGGTTAGCTGGAGGTGAGGAGGTGATTGACAGACTTTTAACAAATGCAAAATTAAACTTCCCCCTGTATATCTAAATTAACGTGTTTTTTCTTTTTTTTAAATTTTTCTATTTAACAAAGTTATTAAGGATGGTTCGTTTTGAAATGAAGGCACTGTATATATATTATATATATATATATATATATATATATATATATATATATATATATATATATATGTTTATACGGCTTTCACGGATTCGTCTGTGTGAGATGCATTAGCAGTGGTTATATCCACATTATTGCTGTTGTAGTGCTGAAATCACATTCAGCAAACGTACAACTATATGCAACTCCGTATGTAAGTGAAGTAAAATGGTGGTACAGGTAGGCCATCATCTCGATGGTGGTGGAATAGGATGAATTGTCTTTTATTACAATTTATTCTAACTGTGCAACCTCTAACACAGAAAAGATATTGATGGAGAGAAGTTTGCATTTACTGTTTCGCATTTTACTTCACTTACATACGGAGTTGCATATAGTTGTACGTTTGCTGAATGTGATTTCAGCACTACAACAGCAATAATGTGGATATATCCACTGCTAATGCATCTCACACGGACGAATCCGTGAAAGCCCTATAAACATATATAAGCCATCCGACGAGAGGTCGGCGAAGCCGCGTTTCAGTGTTGCATACTTCCTTCCGATCTGTCCTTTGCACAGCCAGGTGCATGTCGGTACCCTGATGAGTCTAGTGAGAGACGAAACATGGAGGGTAAGTTTTGACTTTCTTCTCGGTATGGTGGTACAGGTAGGCCATCATCTCGATGGTGGTGGAATAGGATGAATTGTCTTTTATTACAATATATTCTAACTGTGCAACCTCTAACACAGAAAAGATATTGATGGAGAGAAGTTTGCATTTACTATTTCGCATTTTACTTCACACATATATATATATATATATATATATATATATATATATATATATATATATATATATGTTAATTAAAAATAAAAAATTAATTCGATCCATTTACATTAAAGTCAATTCAATTAAAAAAATTGTATTAATAAAGTTCCTGTAGTGTAATTGTGAACATAAAAAGATGGTAATATCTTTCCTATATTGGCTAATAAAACACCCTTATTATTAGTTGGTGGCATTTCCGATTATATCCAAAATTAATGCTTTATTGCCTATTTTAAATAAAATACCCAATATGTTATTTAATTTTTAGATTCTACGTAAACATATTGACATAGAAAATTATTAATGTAACAGTAGTTTAAAGTTGCTGTTTTTCTGAAAGTCAGTGTGGGTGCGGTGTGGGAGGTGACGGCAGCACGCGGGCAAAAATTTTGACGCTTGAAATTCGTTTGTTGATATAAATGTCGATATGTCTGAAAATCTGATCTCTGACGATGACGTTGTAAGTGATAATTCAGTCATGTCCATCCAAAATTCACAATCCAAGATGACTGAAGATTGATGCGATATTACTTCAAACGATGAAAGTGATATCAAAGAAGATGATAATAATGCCTATAAGCATAATGATGATGATGATAATGATGATAAACCTAAGGCCAAAATACAATACAACCTCAAAAGTTGTAAATAAAATCACATTGAATGAGTTGAAATGGAGTCGGTCATTGAAAAAAATAAAAGAAATTATTGTGTCTCTCCCTGCAATTTACCATGAAATTAATTATATTCTTTCTTAACTGCCAAAGCTCCAAGCTTTTCTTCAGAATTTCGATAACTTCGTTAAAAAGGATTTTTTCGTAAAACGTCAAAATACGTGAACATTTTTTTGGTTTCTATAATGATATATTTCACGGAGAAAGTTTTTTCTTGAAAAAATCTCATTGCATGAGTTGAAATAGAATCGGCCATTGAAAAAAATGAAAAAAATTATTATGTCACCCCCTGCATTTTAGCATAAAAATAATTAAATTTTTTCTTCACTGCAAAAGCTCTAAGCTCTTGTTTAAAATATCAACAACTTCGTTAAAAATAATTTTTTCGTAAAACGTCAAAATAAGTGTACTTTTTTGGTTTCTATAATGATATATTTCACGGAGAAAGTTTTTTCTTGAAAAAATCTCATTGCATGAGTTGAAATAGAATCGATCATTGAAAAAAATGAAAAAAATTATTATGTCACCCCCTGCATTTTAGCATAAAAATAATTAAATTTTTTCTTCACTGCAAAACTCTAAGCTCTTGTTTAAAATATCAACAACTTCGTTAAAAATAATTTTTTCGTAAAACGTCAAAATAAGTGTACTTTTTTGGTTTCTATAATGATATATTTCACGGAGAAAGTTTTTTCTTGAAAAAATCTCATTGCATGAGTTGAAATAGAATCATTGAAAAAAATTTAAAAAATTATTATGTCACCCCCTGCATTTTAGCATAAAAATAATTAAATTTTTTCTTCACTGCAAAAGCTCTAAGCTCTTGTTTAAAATATCAACAACTTCGTTAAAAATAATTTTTTCGTAAAACGTCAAAATAAGTGTACATTTTTTTGGTTTCTTTAATGATATATTTCACGGAGAAAGTTTTTTCTTGAAAAAATCTCATTGCATGAGTTGAAATAGAATCGGTCATTGAAAAAAATGAAAAAAATATTATGTCGCCCCTGCATTTTAGCATAAAAATAATTAAATTTTTTCTTCACTGCAAAAGCTCTAAACTCTTGTTTAAAATATCAACAACTTCGTTAAAAATAATTTTTTCGTAAAACGTCAAAATAAGTGTACTTTTTTTGGTTTCTATAATGATATATTTCACGAAGAAAGTTTTTTCTTGAAAAAATCTCATTGCATGAGTTGAAATAGAATCGGTCATTGAAAAAAATGAAAAAAATATTATGTCGCCCCTGCATTTTAGCATAAAAATAATTAAATTTTTTCTTCACTGCAAAAGCTCTAAGCTCTTGTTTAAAATATCAACAACTTCGTTAAAAATAATTTTTTCGTAAAACGTCAAAATAAGTGTACATTTTTTTTGGTTTCTATAATGATATATTTCACGGAGAAAGTTTTTTCTTGAAAAAATCTCATTGCATGAGTCGAAATAGAATCGGTCATTGAAAAAAAAATAAAAAAAAAAATTATGTCACCCCTGCATTTTAGCATAAAAATAATTAAATTTTTTCTTCACTGCAAAAGCTCTAAGCTCTTGTTTAAAATATCAACAACTTCGTTAAAAATAATTTTTTCGTAAAACGTCAAAATAAGTGTACATTTTTTTGGTTTCTATAATGATATATTTCACGGAGAAAGTTTTTTCTTGAAAAAATCTCATTGCATGAGTTGAAATAGAATCGGTCATTGAAAAAAATGAAAAAAATTATTATGTCACCCCTGCATTTTAGCATAAAAATAATTAAATTTTTTCTTCACTGCAAAAGCTCTAAGCTCTTGTTTAAAATATCAACAACTTCGTTAAAAATAATTTTTTCGTAAAACGTCAAAATAAGTGTACATTTTTTAGGTTTCTATAATGATATATTTCACGGAGAAAGTTTTTTCTTGAAAAAATCTCATTGCATGAGTTGAAATTGAATCGGTCATTGAAAAAAATGAAAAAAATTATTATGTCACCCCCTGCATTTTAGCATAAAAATAATTAAATTTTTTCTTCACTGCAAAAGCTCTAAGCTCTTGTTTAAAATTTCAACAACTTCGTTAAAAATAATTTTTTCGTAAAACGTCAAAATAAGGGTACTTTTTTGGTTTCTATAATGATATATTTCACGGAGAAAGTTTTTTCTTGAAAAAATCTCATTGCATGAGTTGAAATAGAATCGGTCATTGAAAAAAATGAAAAAAATTATTATGTCACCCCTGCATTTTAGCATAAAAATAATTAAATTTTTTCTTCACTGCAAAAGCTCTAAGCTCTTGTTTAAAATATCAACAACTTCGTTAAAAATAATTTTTTCGTAAAACGTCAAAATAAGTGTACATTTTTTTGGTTTCTATGATGATATATTTCACGGAGAAAGTTTTTTCTTGAAAAAATCTCATTGCATGAGTTGAAATTGAATCGGTCATTGAAAAAAATGAAAAAAATTATTATGTCACCCCTGCATTTTAGCATAAAAATAATTAAATTTTTCCTTCACTGCAAAAGCTCTTAGCTCTTGTTTAAAATTTCAACAACTACGTAAAAATAATTTTTTCGTAAAACGTCAAAATAAATGTACTTTTTTTGGTTTCTATAATGATATATTTCACGGAGAAAGTTTTTTCTTGAAAAAATCTCTTATATGAGTTGAAATAGAATCGGTCATTGAAAAAAACGAAAAAAATTATTATGTCACCCCGGCATTTTAGCATAAAAATAATTAAATTTTCTCTTCACTGCAAAAGCTCTAAGCTCTTGTTTAAAATTTCAACAACTTCGTTAAAAATAATTTTTTCGTAAAACGTCAAAATAAGGGTACTTTTTTGGTTTCTATGATGATATATTTCACGGAGAAAGTTTTTTCTTGAAAAAATCTCATTGCATGAGTTGAAATTGAATCGGTCATTGAAAAAAATGAAAAAAATATTATGTCGCCCCTGCATTTTAGCATAAAAATAATTAAATTTTTTCTTCACTGCAAAAGCTCTAAGCTCTTGTTTAAAATCTCAAAAACTTCGTTAAAAATAATTTTTTCGTAAAACGTCAAAATAAGTGTACTTTTTTTGGTTTCTATAATGATATATTTCACGGAGAAAGTTTTTTCTTGAAAAAATCTCATTGCATGAGTTGAAATAGAATCGGCCATTGAAAAAAATGAAAAAAGTTATTATGTCACCCCTGCATTTTAGCATAAAAATAATTAAATATTTTCTTCACTGCAAAAGCTCTAAGCTCTTGTTTAAAATTTCAACAACTTCGTTAAAAATAATTTTTTCGTAAAACGTCAAAATAAGTGTACATTTTTTTGGTTTCTATAAAGATATATATACATATATAGTTATATATATATATATATATATATATATATATATATATATATATATATATATATATATATATATATATGACTGTGTCCGACACTTTTGCAAGGTATCTCTGTTATTATTAAAGATAGGGACTTGTGATTTTCGGAAACCTACGCTTACAGCTAATAGAAGTAAAATTTTGAAAACTTAGACACAAATTCCCAATAGGTTATGAATATTGAATACGCACCTTATTAATAATTATTTAAACTTTTGGTACAACGTCTTGAATACAATTTAGAAATTTAATTTCTAAGTTTCTAAGATCATCTAATTATATTATGTTTTAACAGAGAAACTACAAGTAGGCTGCGCCTACTGCTGAAAGGAAAAGTTTTATAATTTCCATTGCAATTTGCCAGGTGAAAATTAAATTAGGTTTGAAATGGTATTGTAGAGATTTTTTCATTTGATGAATATTTTTTTAAAGTATGAATAATCGATGCAAGACGGAGAGACGAAGAAACGGAAAGATATAGTGACGGAGAGATGAGTGACGGAGAGCCGCAGAGCCGGAAAACCGCAGCGCTGGTGAAGCGGAGAGCCGGGTTGCTTCGAGATCAGTATAAACGGAGAGCCGCAGAGCCGGAATCGCGGACAGCCAGATAGCCGGAGAACCGGAGCACTGCCGGATGGCCGGAAAGACGGAGAGAAGGAAGAGAGAAAAGGAGAGGTAGAGGGTGAGTGTGAGGGAGAAAGAGGGAAAGAAGGAGGCAGGAAGGGAGATCTTCTTTGGCAACCAATTTTAGTCAAAAGATTGTTATTCTTTTTTTTTTTAATAGTAAGATATGTGGTTTTTTATTTTGGGAATGTATCAGGAATAGTATATAATAAAAATTGCAGTCAACTTTTAAGCTCGAAAATTTATTCTAAATAAAAGTCAAGACATTGTACCAGTGGTATTATTATTAATAAGATGTGTATTCCATATTCATAGGCTACTGCAAATTTAAATTTCAATTTTTAAAACAATACGAATAAAACGCTTACAAATAAATTGTATCATAAAATAGAGAATGCTGCTGTAATAATAATTTAAATATCCTGCAAAAGTGTGGAAAATTGGACATCTTTTACCCCCTTCAAAAATATTTACGCACCCCTCCCCCCACCCAAAAAAAAAATAAAAATAAAAATTTCCACCCTGGTATATATATCATTTTCAAGGACAGGAGCTTGTTTATGTACAAATAAAAATAATTGCATTTATCTGTTTTTAAATATTAATAATTCAATATATTTTGTTTAAAATTTTAGTTGTTTTGTTTATTTATTATAAACCAGTGACAATACTGTGTGGCGAAATTAAGAATTAAAGTATCCATTTGACAGGTTCTGTACAGGAATTTTCATTAAACATTCTTTTATATAAGTTTTTGATTGTATCGAGCCCAAATGCGTAAACTCAACTTAGCCTCATCTCAAACGACAGCTCCATGGTTGAGTTTGTCTTTAATACTTAGTAACACTTTTTTCTGTAGTGTACTGTACTTATATGTTGTAGTTGCTCCCCCTGTATTTTAACATGAAAATAAATACATTCATTCCTCACTGCAAAAGCTCTAAATTTTTCTTTAAATTTTCGATAACTGCGTTAAAAATGATTTTTTCGTAAAACGTCAAAATAAGTGTACTTTTTTTGGTTTCTATAATGATATATTTCACGGAGAAAGTTTTTTCTTGAAAAAATCTCATTGCATGAGTTGAAATAGAATCGGTCATTGAAAAAAATGAAAAAATATTATGTCGCCCCTGCATTTTAGCATAAAAATAATTAAATTTTTTCTTCCCTGCAAAAGCTCTAAGCTCTTGTTTAAAATTTCAACAACTTCGTTAAAAATTTTTTTCGTAAAACGTCAAAAAAAGTGTATTTTTTTTGGTTTCTATAATGATATATTTCACGGAGAAAGTATTTCTTGAACAAATCTCATTGCATGCGTTGAAATAGAATCGGTCATTGAAAAAAATAAAAAAAATATTATGTCGCCCCTGCATTTTAGCATAAAAATAATTAAATTTTTTCTTCACTGCAAAAGCTCTAAGCTCTTGTTTAAAATTTCAACAACTTCGTTAAAAATAATTTTTTCGTAAAACGTCAAAATGAGTGTACTCTTTTGGGTTTCTATAATTATATATTTCACGGAGAAATTTTTTTCTTGGCAAAATCTCATTGCATGAGTTGAAATAGAATCGATCATTGAAAAAAATGAAAAAAATATTATGTCGCCCCTGCATTTTAGCATAAAAATAATTAAATTTTTTCTTCACTGCAAAAGCTCTAAGTTCTTGTTTAAAATATCAACAACTTCGTTAAAAATAATTTTTTCGTAAAACGTCAAAATAAGTGTACTTTTTTTGGTTTCTTTAATGATATATTTCACGGAGAAAGTTTTTTCTTGAAAAAATCTCATTGCATGAGTTGAAATAGAATCGGTCATTGAAAAAAATGAAAAAAATTATGTCACCCCTGCATTTTAGCATAAAAATAATTAAATTTTTTCTTCACTGCAAAAGCTCTAAGTTCTTGTTTAAAATTTCAACAACTTCTTTAAAAATAATTTTTTCGTAAAACGTCAAAATGAGTGTACTTTTTTTTGGTTTCTTTAATGATATATTTCACGGAGAAAGTTTTTTCTTGAAAAAATCTCATTGCATGAGTTGAAATAGAATCGGTCATTGAAAAAAATGAAAAAAATTATTATGTCACCCCCTGCATTTTAGCTTAAAAATAATTATATTTTTCTTCACTGAAAAAGCTCTAAGCTCTTGTTTAAAATATCAACAACTTCGTAAAAAATAATTTTTTCGTAAAACGTCAAAATAAGTGTACATTTTTTTGGTTTCTATAATGATATATTTCACGGAGAAAGTTTTTTCTTGAAAAAATCTCATTGCATGAGTTGAAATAGAATCGGTCATTGAAAAAAATGAAAAAATATTATGTCGCCCCTGCATTTTAGTATAAAATAATTAAATTTTTCCTTCCCTGCAAAAGCTCTAAGCTCTTGTTTAAAATTTCAACAACTTCGTTAAAAATTTTTTTCGTAAAACGTCAAAATAAGTGTAATTTTTTTGGTTTCTATAATGATATATTTCACGGAGAAAGTTTTTCTTGAACAAATCTCATTGCATGAGTTGAAATAGAATCGGTCATTGAAAAAAATGAAAAAAATATTATGTCGCCCCTGCATTTTAGCATAAAAATAATTAAATTTTTTCTTCACTGCAAAAGCTCTAAGCTCTTGTTTAAAATTTCAACAACTTCATTAAAAATAATTTTTTCGTAAAACGTCAAAATAAGTGTACATTTTTTTGGTTTCTATAATGATATATTTCACGGAGAAAGTTTTTTCTTGAAAAAATCTCATTGCATGAGTTGAAATAGAATCGGTCATTGAAAAAAATGAAAAAAATATTATGTGGCCCCTGCATTTTAGCATAAAAATAATTAAATTTTTTCTTCACTGCAAAAGCTCTAAGCTCTTGTTTAAAATATCAACAACTTCGTTAAAAATAATTTTTTCGTAAAACGTCAAAATAAGTGTACATTTTTTTGGTTTCTATAATGATATATTTCACGGTGAAAGTTTTTTCTTGAAAAGATCTCATTGCATGAGTTGAAATAGAATCGGTCATTGAAAAAAATGAAAAAAATATTATGTCGCCCCTGCATTTTAGCATAAAAATAATTAAATTTTTTCTTCACTGCAAAAGCTCTAAGCTCTTGTTTAAAATATCAACAACTTCGTTAAAAATAATTTTTTCGTAAAACGTCAAAATAAGTGTACATTTTTTTGGTTTCTATAATGATATATTTCACGGTGAAAGTTTTTTCTTGAAAAGATCTCATTGCATGAGTTGAAATAGAATCGGTCATTGAAAAAAATGGAAAAAATATTATGTGGCCCCTGCATTTTAGCATAAAAATAATTAAATTTTTCTTCACTGAAAAAGCTCTAAGCTCTTGTTTAAAATATCAACAACTTCGTAAATAATAATTTTTTCGTAAAACGTCAAAATAAGTGTACATTTTTTTGGTTTCTATAATGATATATTTCACGGAGAAAGTTTTTTCTTGAAAAGATCTCATTGCATGAGTTGAAATAGAATCGGTCATTGAAAAAAATGAAAAAAATATTATGTCGCCCCTGCATTTTAGCATAAAAATAATTAAATTTTTTCTTCCCTGCAAAAGCTCTAAGCTCTTGTTTAAAATATCAACAACTTCATTAAAAAATTTTTTCGTAAAACGTGAAAATAAGTGTAATTTTTTTAGTTTCTATAATGATGTATTTCACGGAGAAAGTATTTCTTGAACAAATCTCATTGCATGAGTTGAAATAGAATCGGTCATTGAAAAAAATGAAAAAAATATTATGTCGCCCCTGCATTTTAGCATAAAAATAATTAAATTTTTTCTTCACTGCTAAAGCTCTAAGCTCTTGTTTAAAATTTCAATAACTTCTTTAAAAATAATTTTTTCGTAAAACGTCAAAATGAGTGTACTTTTTTTGGTTTCTATAATTATATTTCACGGAGAAATTTTTTTCTTGAAAAAATCTCATTGCATGAGTTGAAATAGAATCGGTCATTGAAAAAAATTAAAAAATATTATGTCGCCCCTGCATTTTAGCATAAAAATAATTAAATTTTTTCTTCACTGCAAAAGCTCTAAGCTCTTGTTTCAAATTTCAACAACTTCGTTAAAAATAATTTTTTCGTAAAACGTCAAAATATGTGTACATTTTTTTGGTTTCTATAAAGATATATATACATATATTTATATATATATATATATATATATATATATATATATATATATATATATATATATATATATATGACTGTGTCCGACACTTTTGCAAGGTATCTCTGTTATTATTAAAGATAGGGACTTGTGATTTTCGGAAACCTACGCTTACAGCTAATAGAAGTAAAATTTTGAAAACTGATACACAAATTCCCTATAGGTTATGAATATTGAATACTTATCTTATTAATAATTATTTAAACTTTTGGTACAACGTCTTGACTACAATTTAGAAATTTAATTTCTAAGTTTCTAAGATCATCTAATTATATTATGTTTCAACAGAGAAACTACAAGTAGGCTGCGCCTACTGCTGAAAGGAAAAGTTTTATAATTTCCATTGCAATTTGCCAGGTGAAAATTAAATTAGGTTTGAAATGGTATTGTAGAGATTTTTTCATTTGATGAATATTTTTTTAAAGTATGAATAATCGATGCAAGACGGAGAGACGAAGAAACGGAAAGATATAGTGACGGAGAGATGAGTGACGGAGAGCCGCAGAGCCGGAAAACCGCAGCGCTGGTGAACCGGAGTGCCGGGTTGCTTCGAGATCCGTATAAACGGAGAGCCGCAGAGCCGGAATCACGGACAGCCAGATAGCCGGAGAACCGGAGCACTGCCGGATGGCCGGAAAGACGGAGAGAAGGACGAGAGAGAAAAGGAGAGGTAGAGGGTGAGTGTGAGGGAGAAGGAGGCAGGAAGGGAGATCTTCTTTGGCAATCAATTTTAGTCAAAAGATTGTTATTCTTTTTTTTTTAATAGTAAGATATGTGGTTTTTTATTTTGGGAATGTATCAGGAATAGTATATAATAAAAATTGCAGTCAACTTTTAAGCTCGAAAATTTATTCTAAATAAAAGTCAGGACATTGTACCAGTGGTATTATTATTAATAAGATGTGTATTCCATATTCATAGGCTACTGCAAATTTAAATTTCAATTTTTAAAACAATACGAATAAAACGCTTACAAATAAATTGTATCATAAAATAGAGAATGCTGCTGTAATAATAATTTAAATATCCTGCAAAAGTGTGTAAAACTGGACATCTTCTACCCCCTTCAAAAATATTTACGCACCCCTCCCCCACCCAAAAAAAAAATAAAAATAAAAATTTCCACCCTGGTATATATATCATTTTCAAGGACAGGAGCTTGTTTATGTACAAATAAAAATAATTGCATTTATCTGTTTTTAAATATTAATAATTCAATATACTTTGTTTAAAATTTTAGTTGTTTTGTTTATTTATTATAAACCAGTGACAATACTGTGTGGCGAAATTAAGAATTAAAATATCCATTTGACAGGTTCTGTACAGGAATTTTCATTAAACATTCTTTTATATAAGTTTTTGATTGTATCGAGCCCAAATGCGTAAACTCAACTTAGCATCATCTCAAACGACAGCTCCATGGTTGAGTTTGTCTTTAATACTTAGTAACACTTTTTTGTGTAGTGTACTGTACTTATATGCTGTAGTTGCTCCCCCTGTATTTTAACATGAAAATAAATACATTCATTCCTCACTGCAAAAGCTCTAAATTTTTCTTTAAATTTTCGATAACTGCGTTAAAAATGATTTTTTCGTAAAACGTCAAAATAAGTGTACTTTTTTTGGTTTCTATAATGATATATTTCACGGAGAAAGTTTTTCTTGAACAAATCTCATTGCATGAGTTGAAATAGAATCGGTCATTGAAAAAAATGAAAAAAATATTATGTCGCCCCTGCATTTTAGCATAAAAATAATTAAATTTTTTCTTCACTGCAAAAGCTCTAAGCTCTTGTTTAAAATTTCAACAACTTCATTAAAAATAATTTTTTCGTAAAACGTCAAAATAAGTGTACATTTTTTTGGTTTCTATAATGATATATTTCACGGAGAAAGTTTTTTCTTGAAAAAATCTCATTGCATGAGTTGAAATAGAATCGGTCATTGAAAAAAATGAAAAAAATATTATGTGGCCCCTGCATTTTAGCATAAAAGTAATTAAATTTTTTCTTCACTGCAAAAGCTCTAAGCTCTTGTTTAAAATATCAACAACTTCGTTAAAAATAATTTTTTCGTAAAACGTCAAAATAAGTGTACATTTTTTTGGTTTCTATAATGATATATTTCACGGAGAAAGTTTTTTCTTGAAAAGATCTCATTGCATGAGTTGAAATAGAATCGGTCATTGAAAAAAATGGAAAAAATATTATGTGGCCCCTGCATTTTAGCATAAAAATAATTAAATTTTTCTTCACTGAAAAAGCTCTAAGCTCTTGTTTAAAATATCAACAACTTCGTAAAAAATAATTTTTTCGTAAAACGTCAAAATAAGTGTACATTTTTTTGGTTTCTATAATGATATATTTCACGGAGAAAGTTTTTTCTTGAAAAGATCTCATTGCATGAGTTGAAATAAAATCGGTCGTTGAAAAAAATGAAAAAATTATTGTCACCCCCTGCATTTTAGCATAAAAGTAATTAAATTTTTTCTTCACTGCAAAAGCTCTAAGCACTTGTTTAAAATATTAACAACTTCTTTAAAAATAATTTTTTCGTAAAACGTCAAAATAAGTGTACATTTTTTTGGTTTCTATAATGATATATTTCACGGGGAAAGTTTTTTCTTGAAAAAATCTCATTGCATGAGTTGAAATGGAATCGGTCATTGAAAAAAATGAAAAAAATTATTATGTCGCCCCTGCATTTTAGCATAAAAATAATTAAATTTTTTCTTCACTGCAAAAGCTCTAAGCTCTTGTTTAAAATTTCAACAACTTCATTAAAAATAATTTTTTCGTAAAACGTCAAAATAAGTGTACATTTTTTTGGTTTCTATAATGATATATTTCACGGGGAAAGTTTTTTCTTGAAAAAATCTCATTGCATGAGTTGAAATGGAATCGGTCATTGAAAAAAATGAAAAAAATTATTATGTCGCCCCTGCATTTTAGCATAAAAATAATTAAATTTTTTCTTCACTGCAAAAGCTCTAAGCTCTTGTTTAAAATTTCAACAACTTCATTAAAAATAATTTTTTCGTAAAACGTCAAAATAAGTGTACATTTTTTTGGTTTCTATAATGATATATTTCACGGAGAAAGTTTTTTCTTGAAAAAATCTCATTGCATGAGTTGAAATAGAATCGGTCATTGAAAAAAATGAAAAAAATATTATGTGGCCCCTGCATTTTAGCATAAAAATAATTAAATTTTTTCTTCACTGCAAAAGCTCTAAGCTCTTGTTTAAAATATCAACAACTTCGTTAAAAATAATTTTTTCGTAAAACGTCAAAATAAGTGTACATTTTTTTGGTTTCTATAATGATATATATCACGGGGAAAGTTTTTTCTTGAAAAAATCTCATTGCATGAGTTGAAATGGAATCGGTCATTGAAAAAAATGAAAAAAATTATTATGTCGCCCCTGCATTTTAGCATAAAAATAATTAAATTTTTTCTTCACTGCAAAAGCTCTAAGCTCTTGTTTAAAATTTCAACAACTTCATTAAAAATAATTTTTTCGTAAAACGTCAAAATAAGTGTACATTTTTTTGGTTTCTATAATGATATATTTCACGGAGAAAGTTTTTTCTTGAAAAAATCTCATTGCATGAGTTGAAATAGAATCGGTCATTGAAAAAAATGAAAAAAATATTATGTGGCCCCTGCATTTTGGCATAAAAATAATTAAATTTTTTCTTCACTGCAAAAGCTCTAAGCTCTTGTTTAAAATTTCAACAACTTCTTTAAAAATAATTTTTTCGTAAAACGTCAAAATAAGTGTACTTCTTTTTGTTTCTATAATGATATATCTCACGGAGAAAGTTTTTTCTTGAAAAAATCTCATTGCATGAGTTGAAATAGAATCGGTCATTGAAAAAAATGAAAAAAATTATTATGTCGCCCTGCATTTTAGCATAAAAACAATTAAATTTTTTCTTCATTGCAAAAGCTCTAAGCTCTTGTTTAAAATTTCAACAACTTCTTTAAAAATAATTTTTTCGTAAAACGTCAAAATAAGTGTACTTTTTTCTGGTTTCTTTAATGATATAATTCACGGAGAAAGTTTGTTCTTGAAAAAATCTCATTGCATGAGTTGAAATGGAATCGGTCATTGAAAAAAATTAAAAAAATTATTATGTCACCCCCTGCATTTTAGCATAAAAATAATTAAATTTTTTCTTCACTGCAAAAGCTCTAAGCTCTTGTTTAAAATTTCAACAACTTCTTTAAAAATAATTTTTTCGTAAAACGTCAAAATGAGTGTACTTTTTTTTGATTTCTTTAATGATATATTTCACGGAGAAAGTTTTTTCTTGAAAAAATCTCATTGCATGAGTTGAAATAGAATCGGTCATTGAAAAAAATGAAAAAAATTATTATGTCACCCCCTGCATTTTAGCTTAAAAATAATTAAATTTTTCTTCACTGAAAAAGCTCTAAGCTCTTGTTTAAAATTTCAACAACTTCATTAAAAATAATTTTTTCGTAAAACGTCAAAATAAGTGTACATTTTTTTGGTTTCTATAATGATATATTTCACGGAGAAAGTTTTTTCTTGAAAAAATCTCATTGCATGAGTTGAAATAGAATCGGTCATTGAAAAAAATGAAAAAAATATTATGTGGCCCCTGCATTTTAGCATAAAAATAATTAAATTTTTTCTTCACTGTAAAAGCTCTAAGCTCTTGTTTAAAATATCAACAACTTCGTTAAAAATAATTTTTTCGTAAAACGTCAAAATAAGTGTACATTTTTTTGGTTTCTATAATGATATTATCACGGAGAAAGTTTTTCTTGAAAAGATCTCATTGCATGAGTTGAAATAGAATCGGTCATTGAAAAAAATGGAAAAAATATTATGTGGCCCCTGCATTTTAGCATAAAAATAATTAAATTTTTCTTCACTGAAAAAGCTCTAAGCTCTTGTTTAAAATATCAACAACTTCGTAAAAAATAATTTTTTCGTAAAACGTCAAAATAAGTGTACATTTTTTTGGTTTCTATAATGATATATTTCACGGAGAAAGTTTTTTCTTGAAAAGATCTCATTGCATGAGTTGAAATAAAATCGGTCGTTGAAAAAAATGAAAAAATTATTATGTCACCCCCTGCATTTTAGCATAAAAGTAATTAAATTTTTTCTTCACTGCAAAAGCTCTAAGCACTTGTTTAAAATATTAACAACTTCTTTAAAAATAATTTTTTCGTAAAACGTCAAAATAAGTGTACATTTTTTTGGTTTCTATAATGATATATTTCACGGGGAAAGTTTTTTCTTGAAAAAATCTCATTGCATGAGTTGAAATGGAATCGGTCATTGAAAAAAATGAAAAAAATTATTATGTCGCCCCTGCATTTTAGCATAAAAATTATTAAATTTTTTCTTCACTGCAAAAGCTCTAAGTTCTTGTTTAAAATATCAACAACTTCGTTAAAAATAATTTTTCCGTAAAACGTCAAAATAAGTGTACATTTTTTTGGTTTCATTAATGATATATTTCACGGAGAAAGTATTTCTTGAACAAATCTCATTGCATGAGTTGAAATAGAATCGGTCATTGAAAAAAATGAAAAAAATATTATGTCGCCCCTGCATTTTAGCATAAAAATAATTAAATTTTTTCTTCACTGCAAAAGCTCTAAGCTCTTGTTTAAAATTTCAACAACTTCTTTAAAAATAATTTTTTCGTAAAACGTCAAAATGAGTGTACTTTTTTTGGTTTCTATAATGATATATTTCACGGAGAAAGTTTTTTCTTGAAAAAATCTCATTGCATGAGTTGAAATAGAATCGGTCATTGAAAAAAATTAAAAAATATTATGTCGCCCCTGCATTTTAGCATAAAAATAATTAAATTTTTTCTTCACTGCAAAAGCTCTAAGCTCTTGTTTCAAATTTCAACAACTTCGTTAAAAATAATTTTTTCGTAAAACGTCAAAATATGTGTACATTTTTTTGGTTTCTATAAAGATATATATACATATATTTATATATATATATATATATATATATATATATATATATATATATATATATATATATTTATATATATATATATATGACTGTGTCCGACACTTTTGCAAGGTATCTCTGTTATTATTAAAGATAGGGACTTGTGATTTTCGGAAACCTACGCTTACAGCTAATAGAAGTAAAATTTTGAAAACTGATACACAAATTCCCTATAGGTTATGAATATTGAATACTTATCTTATTAATAATTATTTAAACTTTTGGTACAACGTCTTGACTACAATTTAGAAATTTAATTTCTAAGTTTCTAAGATCATCTAATTATATTATGTTTCAACAGAGAAACTACAAGTAGGCTGCGCCTACTGCTGAAAGGAAAAGTTTTATAATTTCCATTGCAATTTGCCAGGTGAAAATTAAATTAGGTTTGAAATGGTATTGTAGAGATTTTTTCATTTGATGAATATTTTTTTAAAGTATGAATAATCGATGCAAGACGGAGAGACGAAGAAACGGAAAGATATAGTGACGGAGAGATGAGTGACGGAGAGCCGCAGAGCCGGAAAACCGCAGCGCTGGTGTACCGGAGTGCCGGGTTGCTTCGAGATCCGTATAAACGGAGAGCCGCAGAGCCGGAATCACGGACAGCCAGATAGCCGGAGAACCGGAGCACTGCCGGATGGCCGGAAAGACGGAGAGAAGGAAGAGAGAGAAAAGGAGAGGTAGAGGGTGAGTGTGAGGGAGAAGGAGGCAGGAAGGGAGATCTTCTTTGGCAATCAATTTTAGTCAAAAGATTGTTATTCTTTTTTTTTTAATAGTAAGATATGTGTTTTTTTATTTTGGGAATGTATCAGGAATAGTATATAATAAAAATTGCAGTCAACTTTTAAGCTCGAAAATTTATTCTAAATAAAAGTCAGGACATTGTACCAGTGGTATTATTATTAATAAGATGTGTATTCCATATTCATAGGCTACTGCAAATTTAAATTTCAATTTTTAAAACAATACGAATAAAACGCTTACAAATAAATTGTATCATTAAATAGAGAATGCTGCTGTAATAATAATTTAAATATCCTGCAAAAGTGTGGAAAATTGGACATCTTCTACCCCCTTCAAAAATATTTACGCACCCCTCCCCCACCCAAAAAAAAAATAAAAATAAAAATTTCCACCCTGGTATATATATCATTTTCAAGGACAGGAGCTTGTTTATGTACAAATAAAAATAATTGCATTTATCTGTTTTTAAATATTAATAATTCAATATACTTTGTTTAAAATTTTAGTTATTTTGTTTATTTATTATAAACCAGTGACAATACTGTGTGGCGAAATTAAGAATTAAAGTATCCATTTGACAGGTTCTGTACAGGAATTTTCATTAAACATTCTTTTATATAAGTTTTTGATTGTATCGAGCCCAAATGCGTAAACTCAACTTAGCATCATCTCAAACGACAGCTCCATGGTTGAGTTTGTCTTTAATACTTAGTAACACTTTTTTCTATAGTGTACTGTACTTATATGTTGTAGTTGCTCCCCCTGTATTTTAACATGAAAATAAATACATTCATTCCTCACCGCAAAAGCTCTAAATTTTTCTTTAAATTTTCGATAACTGCGTTAAAAATGATTTTTTCGTAAAACGTCAAAATAAGTGTACTTTTTTTGGTTTCTATAATTATATATTTCACGGAGAAAATTTTTTCTTGAAAAAATCTCATTGCATGAGTTGAAATAGAATCTGTCATTGAAAAAAATGAAAAAATATTATGTCGCCCCTGCATTTTAGCATAAAAATAATTAAATTTTTTCTTCCCTGCAAAAGCTCTAAGCTCTTGTTTAAAATATCAACAACTTCATTAAAAAATTTTTTCGTAAAACGTGAAAATAAGTGTAATTTTTTTGGTTTCTATAATGATGTATTTCACGGAGAAAGTATTTCTTGAACAAATCTCATTGCATGAGTTGAAATAGAATCGGTCATTGAAAAAAATGAAAAAAATATTATGTCGCCCCTGCATTTTAGCATAAAAATAATTAAATTTTTTCTTCACTGCTAAAGCTCTAAGCTCTTGTTTAAAATTTCAACAACTTCGTTAAAAATAATTTTTTCGTAAAACGTCAAAATGAGTGTAATTTTTTTGGTTTCTATAATTATATTTCACGGAGAAAGTTTTTTCTTGAAAAAATCTCATTGCATGAGTTGAAATAGAATCGGTCATTGAAAAAAATTAAAAAATATTATGTCGCCCCTGCATTTTAGCATAAAAATAATTAAATTTTTTCTTCACTGCAAAAGCTCTAAGCTCTTGTTTCAAATTTCAACAACTTCGTTAAAAATAATTTTTTCGTAAAACGTCAAAATAAGTGTACATTTTTTTGGTTTCTATAAAGATATATATACATATATATATATATATATATATATATATATATATATATATATATATATATATATATATATATATATATATATATATGACTGTGTCCGACACTTTTGCAAGGTATCTCTGTTATTATTAAAGATAGGGACTTGTGATTTTCGGAAACCTACGCTTACAGCTAATAGAAGTAAAATTTTGAAAACTGATACACAAATTCCCTATAGGTTATGAATATTGAATACTTATCTTATTAATAATTATTTAAACTTTTGGTACAACGTCTTGACTACAATTTAGAAATTTAATTTCTAAGTTTCTAAGATCATCTAATTATATTATGTTTCAACAGAGAAACTACAAGTAGGCTGCGCCTACTGCTGAAAGGAAAAGTTTTATAATTTCCATTGCAATTTGCCAGGTGAAAATTAAATTAGGTTTGAAATGATATAGTAGAGATTTTTTCATTTGATGAATATTTTTTTAAAGTATGAATAATCGATGCAAGACGGAGAGACGAAGAAACGGAAAGATATAGTGACGGAGAGATGAGTGACGGAGAGCCGCAGAGCCGGAAAACCGCAGCGCTGGTGAACCGGAGTGCCGGGTTGCTTCGAGATCCGTATAAACGGAGAGCCGCAGAGCCGGAATCACGGACAGCCAGATAGCCGGAGAACCGGAGCACTGCCGGATGGCCGGAAAGACGGAGAGAAGGAAGAGAGAGAAAAGGAGAGGTAGAGGGTGAGTGTGAGGGAGAAGGAGGCAGGAAGGGAGATCTTCTTTGGCAATCAATTTTAGTCAAAAGATTGTTATTCTTTTTTTTTTAATAGTAAGATATGTGTTTTTTTATTTTGGGAATGTATCAGGAATAGTATATAATAAAAATTGCAGTCAACTTTTAAGCTCGAAAATTTATTCTAAATAAAAGTCAGGACATTGTACCAGTGGTATTATTATTAATAAGATGTGTATTCCATATTCATAGGCTACTGCAAATTTAAATTTCAATTTTTAAAACAATACGAATAAAACGCTTACAAATAAATTGTATCATAAAATAGAGAATGCTGCTGTAATAATAATTTAAATATCCTGCAAAAGTGTGGAAAATTGGACATCTTCTACCCCCTTCAAAAATATTTACGCACCCCTCCCCCACCCAAAAAAAAATAAAAATAAAAATTTCCACCCTGGTATATATATCATTTTCAAGGACAGGAGCTTGTTTATGTACAAATAAAAATAATTGCATTTATCTGTTTTTAAATATTAATAATTCAATATACTTTGTTTAAAATTTTAGTTGTTTTCTTTATTTATTATAAACCAGTGACAATACTGTGTGGCGAAATTAAGAATTAAAGTATCCATTTGACAGGTTCTGTACAGGAATTTTCATTAAACATTCTTTTATATAAGTTTTTGATTGTATCGAGCCCAAATGCGTAAACTCAACTTAGCATCATCTCAAACGACAGCTCCATGGTTGAGTTTGTCTTTAATACTTAGTAACACTTTTTTCTGTAGTGTACTGTACTTATATGTTGTAGTTGCTCCCCCTGTATTTTAACATGAAAATAAATACATTCATTCCTCACTGCAAAAGCTCTAAATTTTTCTTTAAATTTTCGATAACTGCGTTAAAAATGATTTTTTCGTAAAACGTCAAAATACGTGTACTTTTTTTGGTTTCTATAATGATATATTTCACGGAGAAAGTTTTTTCTTGAAAAAATCTCATTGCATGAGTTGAAATAGAATCAGTCATTGAAAAAAATGAAAAAATATTATGTCGCCCCTGCATTTTAGCATAAAAATAATTAAATTTTTTCTTCCCTGCAAAAGCTCTAAGCTCTTGTTTAAAATTTCAACAACTTCGTTAAAAATTTTTTTCGTAAAACGTCAAAAAAAGTGTATTTTTTTTGGTTTCTATAATGATATATTTCACGGAGAAAGTATTTCTTGAACAAATCTCATTGCATGAGTTGAAATAGAATCGGTCATTGAAAAAAATGAAAAAAATATTATGTCGCCCCTGCATTTTAGCATAAAAATAATTAAATTTTTTCTTCACTGCAAAAGCTCTAAGCTCTTATTTAAAATTTCAACAACTTCGTTAAAAATAATTTTTTCGTAAAACGTGAAAATAAGTGTAATTTTTTTGGTTTCTATAATGATATATTTCACGGAGAAAGTATTTCTTGAACAAATCTCATTGCATGAGTTGAAATAGAATCGGTCATTGAAAAAAATGAAAAAAATATTATGTCGCCCCTGCATTTTAACATAAAAATAATTAAATTTTTTCTTCACTGCTAAAGCTCTAAGCTCTTGTTTAAAATTTCAACAACTTCTTTAAAAATAATTTTTTCGTAAAACGTCAAAATGAGTGTACTTTTTTTGGTTTCTATAATTATATTTCACGGAGAAAGTTTTTTCTTGAAAAAATCTCATTGCATGAGTTGAAATAGAATCGGTCATTGAAAAAAATGAAAAAAATATTATGTCGCCCCTGCATTTTAGCATAAAAATAATTAAATTTTTTCTTCACTGCAAAAGCTCTAAGGTCTTGTTTAAAATATCAACAACTTCGTTAAAAATAATTTTTTCGTAAAACGTCAAAATAAGTGTACTTTTTTTGGTTTCTTTAATGATATATTTCACGGAGAAAGTTTTTTCTTGAAAAAATCTCATTGCATGAGTTGAAATAGAATCGGTCATTGAAAAAAATTAAAAAAATATTATGTCGCCCCTGCATTATGGCATAAAAATAATTAAATTTTTTCTTCACTGCAAAAGCTCTAAGCTCTTGTTTAAAATTTCAACAACTTCGTTAAAAATAATTTTTTCGTAAAACGTCAAAATAAGTGTACATTTTTTTGGTTTCTATAAAGATATATATACATATATATATATATATATATATATATATATATATATATATATATATATATATATATGACTGTGTCCGACACTTTTGCAAGGTATCTCTGTTATTATTAAAGATAGGGACTTGTGATTTTCGGAAACCCACGCTTACAGCTAATAGAAGTAAAATTTTGAAAAGTAATACACAAATTCCCTATAGGTTATGAATATTGAATACTTATCTTATTAATAATTATTTAAACTTTTGGTACAACGTCTTGAATACAATTTAGAAATTTAATTTCTAAGTTTCTAAGATCATCTAATTATATTATGTTTCAACAGAGAAACTACAAGTAGGCTGCGCCTACTGCTGAAAGGAAAAGTTTTATAATTTCCATTGCAATTTGCCAGGTGAAAATTAAATTAGGTTTGAAATGGTATTGTAGAGATTTTTTCATTTGATGAATATTTTTTTAAAGTATGAATAATCGATGCAAGACGGAGAGACGAAGAAACGGAAAGATATAGTGACGGAGAGATGAGTGACGGAGAGCCGCAGAGCCGGAAAACCGCAGCGCTGGTGTACCGGAGTGCCGGGTTGCTTCGAGATCCGTATAAACGGAGAGCCGCAGAGCCGGAATCACGGACAGCCAGATAGCCGGAGAACCGGAGCACTGCCGGATGGCCGGAAAGACGGAGAGAAGGAAGAGAGAGAAAAGGAGAGGTAGAGGGTGAGTGTGAGGGAGAAGGAGGGAAAGAAGGAGGCAGGAAGGGAGATCTTCTTTGGCAACCAATTTTAGTCAAAAGATTGTTATTCTTTTTTTTTTAATAGTAAGATATGTGGTTTTTTATTTTGGGAATGTATCAGGAATAGTATATAATAAAAATTGCAGTCAACTTTTAAGCTCGAAAATTTATTCTAAATAAAAGTCAAGACATTGTACCAGTGGTATTATTATTAATAAGATGTGTATTCCATATTCATAGGCTACTGCAAATTTAAATTTCAATTTTTAAAACAATACGAATAAAACGCTTACAAATAAATTGTATCATAAAATAGAGAATGCTGCTGTAATAATAATTTAAATATCCTGCAAAAGTGTGGAAAATTGGACATCTTCTACCCCCTTCAAAAATATTTACACACCCCTCCCCCCACCCAAAAAAAAAATGAAAATAAAAATTTCCACCCTGGTATATATATCATTTTCAAGGACAGGAGCTTGTTTATGTACAAATAAAAATAATTGCATTTATCTGTTTTTAAATATTAATAATTCAATATACTTTGTTTAAAATTTTAGTTGTTTTGTTTATTTATTATAAACCAGTGACAATACTGTGTGGCGAAATTAAGAATTAAAGTATCCATTTGACAGGTTCTGTACAGGAATTTTCATTAAACATTCTTTTATATATGTTTTTGATTGTATCGAGCCCAAATGCGTAAACTCAACTTTGCATCATCTCAAACGACAGCTCCATGGTTGAGTTTGTCTTTAATACTTAGTAACACTTTTTTGTGTAGTGTACTGTACTTATATGCTGTAGTTGCTCCCCCTGTATTTTAACATGAAAATAAATACATTCATTCCTCACTGCAAAAGCTCTAAATTTTTCTTTAAATTTTCGATAACTGCGTTAAAAATGATTTTTTCGTAAAACGTCAAAATAAGTGTACTTTTTTTGGTTTCTATAATGATATATTTCACGGAGAAAGTTTTTTCTTGAAAAAATCTCATTGCATGAGTTGAAATAGAATCAGTCATTGAAAAAAATGAAAAAATATTATGTCGCCCCTGCATTTTAGTATAAAAATAATTAAATTTTTTCTTCCCTGCAAAAGCTCTAAGCTCTTGTTTAAAATTTCAACAACTTCGTTAAAAATTTTTTTCGTAAAACGTCAAAATAAGTGTAATTTTTTTGGTTTCTATAATGATATATTTCACGGAGAAAGTTTTTCTTGGACAAATCTCATTGCATGAGTTGAAATAGAATCGGTCATTGAAAAAAATGAAAAAAATATTATGTCGCCCCTGCATTTTAGCATAAAAATAATTAAATTTTTTCTTCACTGCAAAAGCTCTAAGCTCTTGTTTAAAATTTCAACAACTTCATTAAAAATAATTTTTTCGTAAAACGTCAAAATAAGTGTACATTTTTTTGGTTTCTATAATGATATATTTCACGGAGAAAGTTTTTTCTTGAAAAAATCTCATTGCATGAGTTGAAATAGAATCGGTCATTGAAAAAAATGAAAAAAATATTATGTGGCCCCTGCATTTTAGCATAAAAATAATTAAATTTTTTCTTCACTGCAAAAGCTCTAAGCTCTTGTTTAAAATATCAACAACTTCGTTAAAAATAATTTTTTCGTAAAACGTCAAAATAAGTGTACATTTTTTTGGTTTCTATAATGATATATTTCACGGAGAAAGTTTTTTCTTGAAAAGATCTCATTGCATGAGTTGAAATAGAATCGGTCATTGAAAAAAATGGAAAAAATATTATGTGGCCCCTGCATTTTAGCATAAAAATAATTAAATTTTTCTTCACTGAAAAAGCTCTAAGCTCTTGTTTAAAATATCAACAACTTCGTAAAAAATAATTTTTTCGTAAAACGTCAAAATAAGTGTACATTTTTTTGGTTTCTATAATGATATATTTCACGGAGAAAGTTTTTTCTTGAAAAGATCTCATTGCATGAGTTGAAATAAAATCGGTCGTTGAAAAAAATGAAAAAATTATTATGTCACCCCCTGCATTTTAGCATAAAAGTAATTAAATTTTTTCTTCACTGCAAAAGCTCTAAGCACTTGTTTAAAATGTTAACAACTTCGTTAAAAATAATTTTTTCGTAAAACGTCAAAATAAGTGTACTTTTTTTGGTTTCTTTAATGATATATTTCACGGAGAAAGTTTTTTCTTGAAAAAATCTCATTGCATGAGTTGAAATAGAATCGGTCATTGAAAAAAATGAAAAAAATTATTATGTCGCCCCTGCATTTTAGCGTAAAAATAATTAAATTTTTTCTTCCCTGCAAAAGCTCTAAGTTCTTGTTTAAAATTTCAACAACTTCTTTAAAAATAATTTTTTCGTAAAACGTCAAAATGAGTGTACTTTTTTTTGGTTTCTTTAATGATATATTTCACGGAGAAAGTTTTTTCTTGAAAAAATCTCATTGCATGAGTTGAAATAGAATCGGTCATTGAAAAAAATGAAAAAAATTATTATGTCACCCCCTGCATTTTAGCTTAAAAATAATTATATTTTTCTTCACTGAAAAAGCTCTAAGCTCTTGTTTAAAATATCAACAACTTCGTTAAAAATAAGTTTTTCGTAAAACGTCAAAATACGTGTACATTTTTTTGGTTTCTATAATGATATATTTCACGGAGAAAGTTTTTTCTTGAAAAAATCTCATTGCATGAGTTGAAATAGAATCGGTCATTGAAAAAAATGAAAAAAATATTATGTGGCCCCTGCATTTTGGCATAAAAATAATTAAATTTTTTCTTCAATGCAAAAGCTCTAAGCTCTTGTTTAAAATTTCAACAATTTCGTTAAAAACAATTTTTTCGTAAAACGTCAAAATGAGTGTACTTTTTTTGGTTTCTATAATGATATATTTCACGGGGAAAGTTTTTCTTGAACAAATCTCATTGCATGAGTTGAAATAGAATCGGTCATTGAAAAAAATGAAAAAAATATTATGTCGCCCCTGCATTTTAGCATAAAAATAATTAAATTTTTTCTTCAATGCAAAAGCTCTAAGCTCTTGTTTAAAATTTCAACAACTTCGTTAAAAACAATTTTTTCGTAAAACGTCAAAATGAGTGTAATTTTTTTGGTTTCTATAATGATATATTTCACGGGGAAAGTTTTTCTTGAACAAATCTCATTGCATGAGTTGAAATAGAATCGGTCATTGAAAAAAATGAAAAAAAAAAAATGTCGCCCCTGCATTTTAGCATAAAAATAATTAAATTTTTTCTTCACTGCAAAAGCTCTAAGTTCTTGTTTAAAATATCAACAACTTCGTTAAAAATAATTTTTTCGTAAAACGTCAAAATAAGTGTACTTTTTTTGGTTTCTTTAATGATATATTTCACGGAGAAAGTTTTTTCTTGAAAAAATCTCATTGCATGAGTTGAAATAGAATCGGTCATTGAAAAAAATGAAAAAATATTATGTCGCTCCTGCATTTTAGTATAAAAATAATTAAATTTTTTCTTCCCTGCAAAAGCTCTAAGTTCTTGTTTAAAATATCAACAACTTCGTTAAAAATGATTTTTTCGTAAAACGTCAAAATAAGTGTACTTTTTTTGGTTTCTATAATGATATATTTCACGGAGAAAGTTTTTTCTTGAAAAAATCTCATTGCATGAGTTGAAATAGAATCAGTCATTGAAAAAAATGAAAAAATATTATGTCGCCCCTGCATTTTAGTATAAAAATAATTAAATTTTTTCTTCCCTGCAAAAGCTCTAAGTTCTTGTTTAAAATATCAACAACTTCGTTAAAAATTTTTTTCGTAAAACGTCAAAATAAGTGTAATTTTTTTGGTTTATATAATGATATATTTCACGGAGAAAGTTTTTTCTTTAAAAAATCTCATTTATATAAGTTGAATAGAATCGGCCATTGAAAAAAATGAAAAAAATTATTATGTCACCCCCTGCATTTTAGCATAAAAATAATTAAATTTTTTCTTCACTGCAAAAGCTCTAAGCTCTTGTTTAAAATTTCAACAACTTCGTTAAAAATAATTTTTTCGTAAAACGTCAAAATAAGTGTACATTTTTTTGGTTCCATTAATGATATATTTCACGGAGAAAGTTTTTTCTTGAAAAAATCTCATTGCATGAGTTGAAATAAAATCGGTCGTTGAAAAAAATGAAAAAATTATTATGTCACCCCCTGCATTTTAGCATAAAAATAATTAAATTTTTTCTTCACTGCAAAAGCTCTAAGCTCTTGTTTAAAATATCAACAACTTCGTTAAAAATAATTTTTTCGTAAAACGTCAAAATAAGTGTACATTTTTTTGGTTTCTTTAATGATATATTTCACGGGGAAAGTTTATTCTTGAAAAAATCTCATTGCATGAGTTGAAATAGAATCAGTCATTGAAAAAAATGAAAAAAATATTATGTCACCCCCTGCATTTTAGCATAAAAATAATTAAATTTTTTCTTCACTGCAAAAGCTCTAAGCTCTTGTTTAAAATATCAACATCTTCGTTAAAAATAATTTTTTCGTAAAACGTCAAAATAAGTGTAATTTTTTTGGTTTCTATAATGATATATTTCACGGGGAAAGTTTTTTCTTGAAAAAATCTCATTGCATGAGTTGAAATGGAATCGGTCATTGAAAAAAATGAAAAAAATTATTATGTCGCCCCTGCATTTTAGCATAAAAATAATTAAATTTTTTGTTCACTGCAAAAGCTCTAAGCTCTTGTTTAAAATATCAACAACTTCGTTAAAAAATTTTTTCGTAAAACGTCAAAATAAGTGTAATTTTTTTGGTTTCTATAATGATATATTTCACGGAGAAAGTTTTTCTTGAACAAATCTCATTGCATGAGTTGAAATAGAATCGGTCATTGAAAAAAATTAAAAAAATATGTCGCCCCTGCATTTTAGCATAAAAATAATTAAATTTTTTCTTAAATGCAAAAGCTTTAAGCTCTTGTTTAAAATTTCAACAACTTCGTTAAAAACAATTCTTTCGTAAAACGTCAAAATGAGTGTACTTTTTTTGGTTTCTATAATGATATATTTCACGGAGAAAGTTTTTTCTTGAAAAAATCTCATTGCATGAGTTGAAATAGAATCGGTCATTGAAAAAAATGAAAAAAATATTATGTCGCCCCTGCATTTTAGCATAAAAATAATTAAATTTTTTTTTCACTGCAAAAGCTCTAAGCTCTTGTTTAAAATTTCAACAACTTCGTTAAAAATAAGTTTTTCGTAAAACGTCAAAATACGTGTACATTTTTTTGGTTTATATAATGATATATTTCAGGGAGAAAGTTATTCCTTGAAAAAATCTCATTGCATGAGTTGAAATGGAATCAGTCATTGCAAAAAATGAAAAAAATTATTATGTCGCCCCTGCATTTTAGCATAAAAATAATTAAATTTTTCCTTCACTGCAAAAGCTCTAAGCTCTTGTTTAAAATTTCAACAACTTCGTTAAAAACAATTTTTTCGTAAAACGTCAAAATAAGTGTACTTTTTTTGGTTTCTATAATGATATATTTCACGGAGAAAGTTTTTTCTTGAAAAAATCTCATTGCATGAGTTGAAATAAAATCGGTAGTTGAAAAATATGAAAAAATTATTATGTCACCCCCTGCATTTTAGCATAAAAATAATTAAATTTTTTCTTCACAGCAAAAGCTCTAAGCTCTTGTTTAAAATATCAACAACTTCGTTAAAAATAATTTTTCCGTAAAACGTCAAAATAAGTGTACGTTTTTTTGGTTTCCATAATGATATATTTCACGGAGAAAGTTTTTTCTTTAAAATATCTCATTTATATAAGTTGAATAGAATCGGCCATTGAAAAAAATGAAAAAAATTATTATGTCACCCCCTGCATTTTAGCATAAATATAATTAAATTTTTTCTTCACTGCAAAAGCTCTAAGCTCTTGTTTAAAATTTCAACAACTTCGTTAAAAATAATTTTTCCGTAAAACGTCAAAATAAGTGTACATTTTTTTTGTTTCATTAATGATATATTTCACGGAGAAAGTTTTTTCTTGAAAAAATCTCATTGCATGAGTTGAAATAAAATCGGTAGTTGAAAAATATGAAAAAATTATTATGTCACCCCCTGCATTTTAGCATAAAAATAATTAAATTTTTTCTTCACTGCAAAAGCTCTAAGCTCTTGTTTAAAATATCAACAACTTCGTTAAAAATAATTTTTCCGTAAAACGTCAAAATAAGTGTACATTTTTTTGGTTTCATTAATGATATATTTCATGGAGAAAGTATTTCTTGAACAAATCTCATTGCATGAGTTGAAATAGAATCGGTCATTGAAAAAAATGAAAAAAATATTATGTCGCCCCTGCATTTTAGCATAAAAATAATTAAATTTTTTCTTCACTGCAAAAGCTCTAAGCTCTTGTTTAAAATTTCAACAACTTCGTTAAAAATAATTTTTTCGTAAAACGTCAAAATGAGTGTACTTTTTTTGGTTTCTATAATTATATATTTCACGGAGAAAGTTTTTTCTTGAAAAAATCTCATTTATAAAAGTTGAATAGAATCGGCCATTGAAAAAAATGAAAAAAATTATTATGTCACCCCCTGCATTTTAGCATAAAAATAATTAAATTTTTTCTTCACTGCAAAAGCTCTAAGCTCTTGTTTAAAATTTCAACAACTTCGTTAAAAATAATTTTTTCGTAAAACGTCAAAATAAGTGTACATTTTTTTGGTTTCATTAATGATATATTTCACGGAGAAAGTTTTTTCTTGAAAAAATCTCATTGCATGAGTTGAAATAAAATCGGTCGTTGAAAAAAATGAAAAAATTATTATGTCACCCCCTGCATTTTAGCATAAAAATAATTAAATTTTTTCTTCACTGCAAAAGCTCTAAGCTCTTGTTTAAAATATCAACATCTTCGTTAAAAATAATTTTTTCGTAAAACGTCAAAATAAGTGTAATTTTTTTGGTTTCTATAATTATATTTCACGGAGAAAGTTTTTTCTTGAAAAAATCTCATTGCATGAGTTGAAATAGAATCGGTCATTGAAAAAAATTAAAAAATATTATGTCGCCCCTGCATTTTAGCATAAAAATAATTAAATATTTTCTTCACTGCAAAAGCTCTAAGCTCTTGTTTCAAATTTCAACAACTTCGTTAAAAATAATTTTTTCGTAAAACGTCAAAATAAGTGTAATTTTTTTGGTTTCTATAATTATATTTCACGGAGAAAGTTTTTTCTTGAAAAAATCTCATTGCATGAGTTGAAATAGAATCGGTCATTGAAAAAAATTAAAAAATATTATGTCGCCCCTGCATTTTAGCATAAAAATAATTAAATTTTTCTTCACTGCAAAAGCTCTAAGCTCTTGTTTCAAATTTCAACAACTTCGTTAAAAATAATTTTTTCGTAAAACGTCAAAATAAGTGTACATTTTTTTGGTTTCTATAAAGATATATATACATATATTTATATATATGTATATATATATATATATATATATATATATATATATATATATATATATATATATGACTGTGTCCGACACTTTTGCAAGGTATCTCTGTTATTATTAAAGATAGGGACTTGTGATTTTCGGAAACCTACGCTTACAGCTAATAGAAGTAAAATTTTGAAAACTGATACACAAATTCCCTATAGGTTATGAATATTGAATACTTATCTTATTAATAATTATTTAAACTTTTGGTACAACGTCTTGACTACAATTTAGAAATTTAATTTCTAAGTTTCTAAGATCATCTAATTATATTATGTTTCAACAGAGAAACTACAAGTAGGCTGCGCCTACTGCTGAAAGGAAAAGTTTTATAATTTCCATTGCAATTTGCCAGGTGAAAATTAAATTAGGTTTTAAATGGTATTGTAGAGATTTTTTCATTTGATGAATATTTTTTTAAAGTATGAATAATCGATGCAAGACGGAGAGACGAAGAAACGGAAAGACATAGTGACGGAGAGATGAGTGACGGAGAGCCGCAGAGCCGGAAAACCGCAGCGCTGGTGAACCGGAGTGCCGGGTTGCTTCGAGATCCGTATAAACGGAGAGCCGCAGAGCCGGAATCACGGACAGCCAGATAGCCGGAGAACCGGAGCACTGCCGGATGGCCGGAAAGACGGAGAGAAGGAAGAGAGAGAAAAGGAGAGGTAGAGGGTGAGTGTGAGGGAGAAGGAGGCAGGAAGGGAGATCTTCTTTGGCAATCAATTTTAGTCAAAAGATTGTTATTCTTTTTTTTTAATAGTAAGATATGTGGTTTTTTATTTTGGGAATGTATCAGGAATAGTATATAATAAAAATTGCAGTCAACTTTTAAGCTCGAAAATTTATTCTAAATAAAAGTCAGGACATTGTACCAGTGGTATTATTATTAATAAGATGTGTATTCCATATTCATAGGCTATTGCAAATTTAAATTTCAATTTTTAAAACAATACGAATAAAACGCTTACAAATAAATTGTATCATAAAATAGAGAATGCTGCTGTAATAATAATTTAAATATCCTGCAAAAGTGTGGAAAATTAGACATCTTCTACCCCCTTCAAAAATATTTACGCACCCCTCCCCCACCCAAAAAAAAAATAAAAATAAAAATTTCCACCCTGGTATATATATCATTTTCAAGGACAGGAGCTTGTTTATGTACAAATAAAAATAATTGCATTTATCTGTTTTTAAATATTAATAATTCAATATACTTTGTTTAAAATTTTAGTTGTTTTGTTTATTTATTATAAACCAGTGACAATACTGTGTGGCGAAATTAAGAATTAAAGTATCCATTTGACAGGTTCTGTACAGGAATTTTCATTAAACATTCTTTTATATAAGTTTTTGATTGTATCGAGCCCAAATGCGTAAACTCAACTTAGCATCATCTCAAACGACAGCTCCATGGTTGAGTTTGTCTTTAATACTTAGTAACACTTTTTTCTGTAGTGTACTGTACTTATATGTTGTAGTTGCTCCCCCTGTATTTTAACATGAAAATAAATACATTCATTCCTCACTGCGAAAGCTCTAAATTTTTCTTTAAATTTTCGATAACTGCGTTAAAAATGATTTTTTCGTAAAACGTCAAAATAAGTGTACTTTTTTTGGTTTCTATAATGATATATTTCACGGAGAAAGTTTTTTCTTGAAAAAATCTCATTGCATGAGTTGAAATAGAATCAGTCATTGAAAAAAATGAAAAAATATTATGTCGCCCCTGCATTTTAGCATTAAAATAATTAAATTTTTTCTTCCCTGCAGAAGCTCTAAGCTCTTGTTTAAAATTTCAACAACTTCGTTAAAAAATTTTTTTCGTAAAACGTCAAAAAAAGTGTATTTTTTTTGGTTTCTATAATGATATATTTCACGGAGATAGTATTTCTTGAAAAAATCTCATTGCATGAGTTGAAATAGAATCGGTCATTGAAAAAAATGAAAAAAATATTATGTCGCCCCTGCATTTTAGCATAAAAATAATTAAATTTTTTCTTCCCTGCAAAAGCTCTAAGCTCTTGTTTAAAATATCAACAACTTCATTAAAAAATTTTTTCGTAAAACGTGAAAATAAGTGTAATTTTTTTGGTTTCTATAATGATATATTTCACGGAGAAAGTATTTCTTGAACAAATCTCATTGCATGAGTTGAAATAGAATCGGTCATTGAAAAAAATGAAAAAAATATTATGTCGCCCCTGCATTTTAACATAAAAATAATTAAATTTTTTCTTCACTGCTAAAGCTCTAAGCTCTTGTTTAAAATTTCAACAACTTCTTTAAAAATAATTTTTTCGTAAAACGTCAAAATGAGTGTACTTTTTTTGGTTTCTATAATTATATTTCACGGAGAAAGTATTTCTTGAACAAATCTCATTGCATGAGTTGAAATAGAATCGGTCATTGAAAAAAATGAAAAAAATATTATGTCGCCCCTGCATTTTAACATAAAAATAATTAAATTTTTTCTTCACTGCTAAAGCTCTAAGCTCTTGTTTAAAATTTCAACAACTTCGTTAAAAATAATTTTTTCGTAAAACGTCAAAATAAGTGTACTTTTTTTGGTTTCTTTAATGATATATTTCACGGAGAAAGTTTTTTCTTGAAAAAATCTCATTGCATGAGTTGAAATAGAATCGGTCATTGAGAAAAATTAAAAAAATATTATGTCGCCCCTGCATTTTGGCATAAAAATAATTAAATTTTTTCTTCACTGCAAAAGCTCTAAGCTCTTGTTTAAAATTTCAACAACTTCGTTAAAAATAATTTTTTCGTAAAACGTCAAAATAAGTGTACATTTTTTTGGTTTCTATAAAGATATATATACATATATATATATATATATATATATATATATATATATATATATATATATATATATATATATATATATATATATATGACTGTGTCCGACACTTTTGCAAGGTATCTCTGTTATTATTAAAGATAGGGACTTGTGATTTTCGGAAACCCACGCTTACAGCTAATAGAAGTAAAATTTTGAAAAGTGATACACAAATTCCCTATAGGTTATGAATATTGAATACTTATCTTATTAATAATTATTTAAACTTTTGGTACAACGTCTTGAATACAATTTAGAAATTTAATTTCTAAGTTTCTAAGATCATCTAATTATATTATGTTTCAACAGAGAAACTACAAGTAGGCTGCGCCTACTGCTGAAAGGAAAAGTTTTATAATTTCCATTGCAATTTGCCAGGTGAAAATTAAATTAGGTTTGAAATGGTATTGTAGAGATTTTTTCATTTGATGAATATTTTTTTAAAGTATGAATAATCGATGCAAGACGGAGAGACGAAGAAACGGAAAGATATAGTGACGGAGAGATGAGTGACGGAGAGCCGCAGAGCCGGAAAACCGCAGCGCTGGTGAACCGGAGTGCCGGGTTGCTTCGAGATCCGTATAAACGGAGAGCCGCAGAGCCGGAATCACGGACAGCCAGATAGCCGGAGAACCGGAGCACTGCCGGATGGCCGGAAAGACGAAGAGAAGGAAGAGAGAGAAAAGGAGAGGTAGAGGGTGAGTGTGAGGGAGAAGGAGGGAAAGAAGGAGGCAGGAAGGGAGATCTTCTTTGGCAACGAATTTTAGTCAAAAGATTGTTATTCTTTGTTTTTTTAATAGTAAGATATGTGGTTTTTTATTTTGGGAATGTATCAGGAATAGTATATAATAAAAATTGCAGTCAACTTTTAAGCTCGAAAATTTATTCTAAATAAAAGTCAGGACATTGTACCAGTGGTATTATTATTAATAAGATGTGTATTCCATATTCATAGGCTACTGCAAATTTAAATTTCAATTTTTAAAACAATACGAATAAAACGCTTACAAATAAATTGTATCATAAAATAGAGAATGCTGCTGTAATAATAATTTAAATATCCTGCAAAAGTGTGGAAAATTAGACATCTTCTACCCCCTTCAAAAATATTTACGCACCCCTCCCCCACCCAAAAAAAAAATAAAAATAAAAATTTCCACCCTGGTATATATATCATTTTCAAGGACAGGAGCTTGTTTATGTACAAATAAAAATAATTGCATTTATCTGTTTTTAAATATTAATAATTCAATATACTTTGTTTAAAATTTTAGTTGTTTTGTTTATTTATTATAAACCAGTGACAATACTGTGTAGCGAAATTAAGAATTAAAGTATCCATTTGACAGGTTCTGTACAGGAATTTTCATTAAACATTCTTTTATATAAGTTTTTGATTGTATCGAGCCCAAATGCGTAAACTCAACTTAGCATCATCTCAAACGACAGCTCCATGGTTGAGTTTGTCTTTAATACTTAGTAACACTTTTTTGTGTAGTGTACTGTACTTATATGCTGTAGTTGCTAACCCTGTATTTTAACATGAAAATAAATACATTCATTACTCACTGCAAAAGCTCTAAATTTTTCTTTAAATTTTCGATAACTGCGTTAAAAATGATTTTTTCGTAAAACGTCAAAATAAGTGTACTTTTTTTGGTTTCTATAATGATATATTTCACGGAGAAAGTTTTTTCTTGAAAAAATCTCATTGCATGAGTTGAAATAGAATCAGTCATTGAAAAAAATGAAAAAATATTATGTCGCCCCTGCATTTTAGTATAAAAATAATTAAATTTTTTCTTCCCTGCAAAAGCTCTAAGCTCTTGTTTAAAATTTCAACAACTTCGTTAAAAATTTTTTTCGTAAAACGTCAAAATAAGTGTAATTTTTTTGGTTTCTATAATGATATATTTCACGGAGAAAGTTTTTCTTGAACAAATCTCATTGCATGAGTTGAAATAGAATCGGTCATTGAAAAAAATGAAAAAAATATTATGTCGCCCCTGCATTTTAGCATAAAAATAATTAAATTTTTTCTTCACTGCAAAAGCTCTAAGCTCTTGTTTAAAATTTCAACAACTTCATTAAAAATAATTTTTTCGTAAAACGTCAAAATAAGTGTACATTTTTTTGGTTTCTATAATGATATATTTCACGGAGAAAGTTTTTTCTTGAAAAAATCTCATTGCATGAGTTGAAATAGAATCGGTCATTGAAAAAAATGAAAAAAATATTATGTGGCCCCTGCATTTTAGCATAAAAATAATTAAATTTTTTCTTCACTGCAAAAGCTCTAAGCTCTTGTTTAAAATATCAACAACTTCGTTAAAAATAATTTTTTCGTAAAACGTCAAAATAAGTGTACATTTTTTTGGTTTCTATAATGATATATTTCACGGAGAAAGTTTTTTCTTGAATAGATCTCATTGCATGAGTTGAAATAGAATCGGTCATTGAAAAAAATGGAAAAAATATTATGTGGCCCCTGCATTTTAGCATAAAAATAATTAAATTTTTCTTCACTGAAAAAGCTCTAAGCTCTTGTTTAAAATATCAACAAATTCGTAAAAAATAATTTTTTCGTAAAACGTCAAAATAAGTGTACCTTTTTTAGGTTTCTATAATGATATATTTCACGGAGAAAGTTTTTTCTTGAAAAGATCTCTTTGCATGAGTTGAAATAAAATCGGTCGTTGAAAAAAATGAAAAAATTATTATGTCACCCCCTGCATTTTAGCATAAAAGTAATTAAATTTTTTCTTCACTGCAAAAGCTCTAAGCACTTGTTTAAAATATTAACAACTTCTTTAAAAATAATTTTTTCGTAAAACGTCAAAATAAGTGTACATTTTTTTGGTTTCTATAATGATATATTTCACGGGGAAAGTTTTTTCTTGAAAAAATCTCATTGCATCAGTTGAAATGGAATCGGTCATTGAAAAAAATGAAAAAAATTATTATGTCGCCCCTGCTTTTTAGCATAAAAATAATTAAATTTTTTCTTCACTGCAAAAGCTCTAAGCTCTTGTTTAAAATTTCAACAACTTCATTAAAAATAATTTTTTCGTAAAACGTCAAAATAAGTGTACATTTTTTTGGTTTCTATAATGATATATTTCACGGGGAAAGTTTTTTCTTGAAAAAATCTCATTGCATGAGTTGAAATGGAATCGGTCATTGAAAAAAATGAAAAAAATTATTATGTCGCCCCTGCATTTTAGCATAAAAATAATTAAATTTTTTCTTCACTGCAAAAGCTCTAAGCTCTTGTTTAAAATTTCAACAACTTCACTAAAAATAATTTTTTCGTAAAACGTCAAAATGAGTGTACTTTTTTTGGTTTCTATAATTATATATTTCACGGAGAAAGTTTTTTCTTGAAAAAATCTCATTTATAAAAGTTGAATAGAATCGGCCATTGAAAAAAATGAAAAAAATTATTATGTCACCCCCTGCATTTTAGCATAAAAATAATTAAATTTTTTCTTCACTGCAAAAGCTCTAAGCTCTTGTTTAAAATTTCAACAACTTCGTTAAAAATAATTTTTTCGTAAAACGTCAAAATAAGTGTACATTTTTTTGGTTTCATTAATGATATATTTCACGGAGAAAGTTTATTCTTGAAAAAATCTCATTGCATGAGTTGAAATAAAATCGGTCGTTGAAAAAAATGAAAAAATTATTATGTCACCCCCTGCATTTTAGCATAAAAATAATTAAATTTTTTCTTCACTGCAAAAGCTCTAAGCTCTTGTTTAAAATATCAACAACTTCGTTAAAAATAATTTTTTCGTAAAACCTCAAAATAAGTGTACATTTTTTTGGTTTCTTTAATGATATATTTCACGGGGAAAGTTTATTCTTGAAAAAATCTCATTGCATGAGTTGAAATAGAATCAGTCATTGAAAAAAATGAAAAAAATATTATGTCACCCCCTGCATTTTAGCATAAAAATAATTAAATTTTTTCTTCACTGCAAAAGCTCTAAGCTCTTGTTTAAAATATCAACATCTTCGTTAAAAATAATTTTTTCGTAAAACGTCAAAATAAGTGTAATTTTTTTGGTTTCTATAATTATATTTCACGGAGAAAGTTTTTTCTTGAAAAAATCTCATTGCATGAGTTGAAATAGAATCGGTCATTGAAAAAAATTAAAAAATATTATGTCGCCCCTGCATTTTAGCATAAAAATAATTAAATATTTTCTTCACTGCAAAAGCTCTAAGCTCTTGTTTCAAATTTCAACAACTTCGTTAAAAATAATTTTTTCGTAAAACGTCAAAATAAGTGTACATTTTTTTGGTTTCTATAAAGATATATATACATATATTTATATATATATATATATATATATATATATATATATATATATATATATATATATATATATGACTGTGTCCGACACTTTTGCAAGGTATCTCTGTTATTATTAAAGATAGGGACTTGTGATTTTCGGAAACCTACGCTTACAGCTAATAGAAGTAAAATTTTGAAAACTGATACACAAATTCCCTATAGGTTATGAATATTGAATACTTATCTTATTAATAATTATTTAAACTTTTGGTACAACGTCTTGACTACAATTTAGAAATTTAATTTCTAAGTTTCTAAGATCATCTAATTATATTATGTTTCAACAGAGAAACTACAAGTAGGCTGCGCCTACTGCTGAAAGGAAAAGTTTTATAATTTCCATTGCAAGTTGCCAGGTGAAAATTAAATTAGGTTTTAAATGGTATTGTAGAGATTTTTTCATTTGATGAATATTTTTTTAAAGTATGAATAATCGATGCAAGACGGAGAGACGAAGAAACGGAAAGATATAGTGACGGAGAGATGAGTGACGGAGAGCCGCAGAGCCGGAAAACCGCAGCGCTGGTGAACCGGAGTGCCGGGTTGCTTCGAGATCCGTATAAACGGAGAGCCGCAGAGCCGGAATCACGGACAGCCAGATAGCCGGAGAACCGGAGCACTGCCGGATGGCCGGAAAGACGGAGAGAAGGAAGAGAGAGAAAAGGAGAGGTAGAGGGTGAGTGTGAGGGAGAAGGAGGCAGGAAGGGAGATCTTCTTTGGCAATCAATTTTAGTCAAAAGATTGTTATTCTTTTTTTTTTAATAGTAAGATATGTGGTTTTTTATTTTGGGAATGTATCAGGAATAGTATATAATAAAAATTGCAGTCAACTTTTAAGCTCGAAAATTTATTCTAAATAAAAGTCAGGACATTGTACCAGTGGTATTATTATTAATAAGATGTGTATTCCATATTCATAGGCTACTGCAAATTTAAATTTCAATTTTTAAAACAATACGAATAAAACGCTTACAAATAAATTGTATCATAAAATAGAGAATGCTGCTGTAATAATAATTTAAATATCCTGCAAAAGTGTGGAAAATTAGACATCTTCTACCCCCTTCAAAAATATTTACGCACCCCTCCCCCACCCAAAAAAAAAATAAAAATAAAAATTTCCACCCTGGTATATATATCATTTTCAAGGACAGGAGCTTGTTTATGTACAAATAAAAATAATTGCATTTATCTGTTTTTAAATATTAATAATTCAATATACTTTGTTTAAAATTTTAGTTGTTTTCTTTATTTATTATAAACCAGTGACAATACTGTGTGGCGAAATTAAGAATTAAAGTATCCATTTGACAGGTTCTGTACAGGAATTTTCATTAAACATTCTTTTATATAAGTTTTTGATTGTATCGAGCCCAAATGCGTAAACTCAACTTAGCATCATCTCAAACGACAGCTCCATGGTTGAGTTTGTCTTTAATACTTAGTAACACTTTTTTCTGTAGTGTACTGTACTTATATGTTGTAGTTGCTCCCCCTGTATTTTAACATGAAAATAAATACATTCATTCCTCACTGCAAAAGCTCTAAATTTTTCTTTAAATTTTCGATAACTGCGTTAAAAATGATTTTTTCGTAAAACGTCAAAATAAGTGTACTTTTTTTGGTTTCTATAATGATATATTTCACGGAGAAAGTTTTTTCTTGAAAAGATCTCTTTGCATGAGTTGAAATAAAATCGGTCGTTGAAAAAAATGAAAAAATTATTATGTCACCCCCTGCATTTTAGCATAAAAGTAATTAAATTTTTTCTTCACTGCAAAAGCTCTAAGCACTTGTTTAAAATATTAACAACTTCTTTAAAAATAATTTTTTCGTAAAACGTCAAAATAAGTGTACATTTTTTTGGTTTCTATAATGATATATTTCACGGGGAAAGTTTTTTCTTGAAAAAATCTCATTGCATCAGTTGAAATGGAATCGGTCATTGAAAAAAATGAAAAAAATTATTATGTCGCCCCTGCATTTTAGCATAAAAATAATTAAATTTTTTCTTCACTGCAAAAGCTCTAAGCTCTTGTTTAAAATTTCAACAACTTCATTAAAAATAATTTTTTCGTAAAACGTCAAAATAAGTGTACATTTTTTTGGTTTCTATAATGATATATTTCACGGGGAAAGTTTTTTCTTGAAAAAATCTCATTGCATGAGTTGAAATGGAATCGGTCATTGAAAAAAATGAAAAAAATTATTATGTCGCCCCTGCATTTTAGCATAAAAATAATTAAATTTTTTCTTCACTGCAAAAGCTCTAAGCTCTTGTTTAAAATTTCAACAACTTCACTAAAAATAATTTTTTCGTAAAACGTCAAAATAAGTGTACATTTTTTTGGTTTCTATAATGATATATTTCACGGAGAAAGTTTTTTCTTGAAAAGATCTCATTGCATGAGTTGAAATAGGATCGGTCATTGAAAAAAATGGAAAAAATATTATGTGGCCCCTGCATTTTAGCATAAAAATAATTAAATTTTTCTTCACTGAAAAAGCTCTAAGCTCTTGTTTAAAATATCAACAACTTCGTAAAAAATAATTTTTTCGTAAAACGTCAAAATAAGTGTACATTTTTTTGGTTTCTATAATGATATATTTCACGGAGAAAGTTTTTTCTTGAAAAGATCTCATTGCATGAGTTGAAATAAAATCGGTCGTTGAAAAAAATGAAAAAATTATAATGTCACCCCCTGCATTTTAGCATAAAAGTAATTAAATTTTTTCTTCACTGCAAAAGCGCTAAGCACTTGTTTAAAATATTAACAACTTCTTTAAAAATAATTTTTTCGTAAAACGTCAAAATAAGTGTACATTTTTTTGGTTTCTATAATGATATATTTCACGGAGAAAGTTTTTTCTTGAAAAAATCTCATTGCATGAGTTGAAATGGAATCAGTCATTGAAAAAAATGAAAAAAATTATTATGTCGCCCCTGCATTTTAGCATAAAAATAATTAAATTTTTTCTTCACTGCAAAAGCTCTAAGCTCTTGTTTAAAATTTCAACAACTTCATTAAAAATAATTTTTTCGTAAAACGTCAAAATAAGTGTACGTTTTTTTGGTTTCCATAATGATATATTTCACGGGGAAAGTTTTTTCTTGAAAAAATCTCATTGCATGAGTTGAAATGGAATCGGTCATTGAAAAAAATGAAAAAAATTATTATGTCGCCCCTGCATTTTAGCATAAAAATAATTAAATTTTTTCTTCACTGCAAAAGCTCTAAGCTCTTGTTTAAAATTTCAACAACTTCATTAAAAATAATTTTTTCGTAAAACGTCAAAATAAGTGTACATTTTTTTGGTTTTTATAATGATATATTTCACGGAGAAAGTTTTTTCTTGAAAAAATCTCATTGCATGAGTTGAAATAGAATCGGTCATTGAAAAAAATGAAAAAAATATTATGTGGCCCCTGCATTTTAGCATAAAAATAATTAAATTTTTTCTTCACTGCAAAAGCTCTAAGCTCTTGTTTAAAATATCAACAACTTCGTTAAAAATAATTTTTTCGTAAAACGTCAAAATAAGTGTACATTTTTTTGGTTTCTATAATGATATATTTCACGGGGAAAGTTTTTTCTTGAAAAAATCTCATTGCATGAGTTGAAATGGAATCGGTCATTGAAAAAAATGAAAAAAATTATTATGTCGCCCCTGCATTTTAGCATAAAAATAATTAAATTTTTTCTTCACTGCAAAAGCTCTAAGCTCTTGTTTAAAATTTCAACAACTTCATTAAAAATAATTTTTTCGTAAAACGTCAAAATAAGTGTACATTTTTTCGGTTTCTATAATGATATATTTCACGGAGAAAGTTTTTTCTTGAAAAAATCTCATTGCATGAGTTGAAATAGAATCGGTCATTGAAAAAAATGAAAAAAATATTATGTGGCCCCTGCATTTTGGCATAAAAATAATTAAATTTTTTCTTCACTGCAAAAGCTCTAAGCTCTTGTTTAAAATTTCAACAACTTCTTTAAAAATAATTTTTTCGTAAAACGTCAAAATAAGTGTACTTCTTTTTGTTTCTATAATGATATATTTCACGGAGAAAGTTTTTTCTTGAAAAAATCTCATTGCATGAGTTGAAATAGAATCGGTCATTGAAAAAAATGAAAAAAATTATTATGTCGCCCCTGCATTTTAGCATAAAAACAATTAAATTTTTTCTTCACTGCCAAAGCTCTAAGCTCTTGTTTAAAATTTCAACAACTTCTTTAAAAATAATTTTTTCGTAAAACGTCAAAATAAGTGTACTTCTTTTTGTTTCTATAATGATATATTTCACGGAGAAAGTTTTTTCTTGAAAAAATCTCATTGCATGAGTTGAAATAGAATCGGTCATTGAAAAAAATGAAAAAAATTATTATGTCGCCCCTGCATTTTAGCATAAAAACCATTAAATTTTTTCTTCACTGCAAAATCTCTAAGCTCTTGTTTAAAATTTCAACAACTTCTTTAAAAATAATTTTTTCGTAAAACGTCAAAATAAGTGTACTTCTTTTTGTTTCTATAATGATATATTTCACGGAGAAAGTTTTTTCTTGAAAAAATCTCATTGCATGAGTTGAAATAGAATCGGTCATTGAAAAAAATGAAAAAAATTATTATGTCACCCCCTGCATTTTAGCTTAAAAATAATTAAATTTTTCTTCACTGAAAAAGCTCTAAGCTCTTGTTTAAAATATCAACAACTTCGTAAAAAATAATTTTTTCGTAAAACGTCAAAATAAGTGTACATTTTTTTTGTTTCTATAATGATATATTACACGGAGAAAGTTTTTTCTTGAAAAAATCTCATTGCATGAGTTGAAATAGAATCGGTCATTGAAAAAAATGAAAAAAATATTATGTCGCCCCTGCATTTTAGCATAAAAATAATTAAATTTTTTCTTCACTGCAAAAGCTGTAAGCTCTTGTTTAAAATTTCAACAACTTCGTTAAAAATAATTTTTTCGTAAAACGTCAAAATAAGTGTACATTTTTTTTGGTTTCTATAAAGATATATATACATATATATATTTATATATATATATATATATATATATATATATATATATATATATATATATATATATATATATATGACTGTGTCCGACACTTTTGCAAGGTATCTTCGTTATTATTAAAGATAGGGACTTGCGATTTTCGGAAACCTACGCTTACAGCTAATAGAAGTAAAATTTTGAAAACTGATACACAAATTCCCTATAGGTTATGAATATTGAATACTTATCTTATTAATAATTATTTAAACTTTTGGTACAACGTCTTGAATACAATTTAGAAATTTAATTTCTAAGTTTCTAAGATCATCTAATTATATTATGTTTCAACAGAGAAACTACAAGTAGGCTGCGCCTACTGCTGAAAGGAAAAGTTTTATAATTTCCATTGCAATTTGCCAGGTGAAAATTAAACTAGGTTTGAAATGGTATTGTAGAGATTTTTTCATTTGATGAATATTTTTTTAAAGTATGAATAATCGATGCAAGACGGAGAGACGAAGAAACGGAAAGATATAGTGACGGAGAGATGAGTGACGGAGAGCCGCAGAGCCGGAAAACCGCAGCGCTGGTGTACCGGAGTGCCGGGTTGCTTCGAGATCCGTATAAACGGAGAGCCGCAGAGCCGGAATCACGGACAGCCAGATAGCCGGAGAACCGGAGCACTGCCGGATGGCCGGAAAGACGGAGAGAAGGAAGAGAGAGAAAAGGAGAGGTAGAGGGTGAGTGTGAGGGAGAAGGAGGGAAAGAAGGAGGCAGGAAGGGAGATCTTCTTTGGCAACCAATTTTAGTCAAAAGATTGTTATTCTTTTTTTTTTTAATAGTAAGATATGTGGTTTTTTATTTTGGGAATGTATCAGGAATAGTATATAATAAAAATTGCAGTCAACTTTTAAGCTCGAAAATTTATTCTAAATAAAAGTCAAGACATTGTACCAGTGGTATTATTATTAATAAGATGTGTATTCCATATTCATAGGCTACTGCAAATTTAAATTTCAATTTTTAAAACAATACGAATAAAACGCTTACAAATAAATTGTATCATAAAATAGAGAATGCTGCTGTAATAATAATTTAAATATCCTGCAAAAGTGTGGAAAATTGGACATCTTCTACCCCCTTCAAAAATATTTACGCACCCCTCCCCCACCCAAAAAAAAAATAAAAATAAAAATTTCCACCCTGGTATATATATATCATTTTCAAGGACAGGAGCTTGTTTATGTACAAATAAAAATAATTGCATTTATCTGTTTTTAAATATTAATAATTCAATATACTTTGTTTAAAATTTTAGTTGTTTTGTTTATTTATTATAAACCAGTGACAATACTGTGTGGCGAAATTAAGAATTAAAGTATCCATTTGACAGGTTCTGTACAGGAATTTTCATTAAACATTCTTTTATATAAGTTTTTGATTGTATCGAGCCCAAATGCGTAAACTCAACTTAGCATCATCTCAAACGACAGCTCCATGGTTGAGTTTGTCTTTAATACTTAGTAACACTTTTTTCTGTAGTGTACTGTACTTATATGTTGTAGTTGCTCCCCCTGTATTTTAAAAAAAAGTGTATTTTTTTTGGTTTCTATAATGATATATTTCACGGAGAAAGTATTTCTTGAACAAATCTTATTGCATGAGTTGAAATAGAATCGGTCATTGAAAAAAATGAAAAAAATATTATGTCGCCCCTGCATTTTAGCATAAAAATAATTAAATTTTTTCTTCACTGCAAAAGCTCTAAGCTCTTGTTTAAAATTTCAACAACTTCGTTAAAAATAATTTTTTCGTAAAACGTCAAAATGAGTGTACTTTTTTTGGTTTCTTTAATTATATATTTCACGGAGAAAGTTTTTTCTTGACAAAATCTCATTGCATGAGTTGAAATAGAATCGGTCATTGAAAAAAATGAAAAAAATATTATGTCGCCCCTGCATTTTAGCATAAAAATAATTAAATTTTTTCTTCACTGCAAAAGCTCTAAGTTCTTGTTTAAAATATCAACAACTTCGTTAAAAATAATTTTTTCGTAAAACGTCAAAATAAGTGTACTTTTTTTGGTTTCTTTAATGATATATTTCACGGAGAAATTTTTTTCTTGAAAAAATCTCATTGCATGAGTTGAAATAGAATCGGTCATTGAAAAAAATGAAAAAAATTATTATGTCGCCCCTGCATTTTAGCGTAAAAATAATTAAATTTTTTCTTCACTGCAAAAGCTCTAAGTTCCTGTTTAAAATTTCAACAACTTCTTTAAAAATAATTTTTTCGTAAAACGTCGAAATGAGTGTACTTTTTTTTGGTTTCTTTAATGATATATTTCACGGAGAAAGTTTTTTCTTGAAAAAATCTCATTGCATGAGTTGAAATAGAATCGGTCATTGAAAAAAATGAAAAAAATTATTATGTCACCCCCTGCATTTTAACTTAAAAATAATTATATTTTTCTTCACTGAAAAAGCTCTAAGCTCTTGTTTAAAATATCAACAACTTCGTAAAAAATAATTTTTTCGTAAAACGTCAAAATAAGTGTACATTTTTTTGATTTCTATAATGATATATTTCACGGAGAAAGTTTTTTCTTGAAAAAATCTCATTGCATGAGTTGAAATAAAATCGGTCGTTGAAAAAAATGAAAAAAATTATTATGTCGCCCCTGCATTTCAGCATAAAAATAATTAAATTTTTTCTTCACTGCAAAAGCTCTAAGCTCTTGTTTAAAATTTCAACAACTTCATTAAAAATAATTTTTTCGTAAAACGTCAAAATAAGTGTACATTTTTTTGGTTTCTATAATGATATATTTCACGGGGAAAGTTTTTTCTTGAAAAAATCTCATTGCATGAGTTGAAATGGAATCGGTCATGGAAAAAAATGAAAAAAATATTATGTCGCCCCTGCATTTTAGCATAAAAATAATTAAATTTTTTCTTCACTGCAAAAGCTCTAAGCTCTTGTTTAAAATTTCAACAACTTCGTTAAAAATAAGTTTTTCGTAAAACGTCAAAATACGTGTACATTTTTTTGGTTTATATAATGATATATTTCACGGAGAAAGTTTTTTCTTTAAAAAATCTCATTTATATAAGTTGAATAGAATCGACCATTGAAAAAAATGAAAAAAATTATTATGTCACCCCCTGCATTTTAGCATAAAAATAATTAAATTTTTACTTCACTGCAAAAGCTCTAAGCTCTTGTTTAAAATATCAACAACTTCGTTAAAAATAATTTTTTCGTAAAACGTCAAAATAAGTGTACATTTTTTTGGTTTCATTAATGATATATTTCACGGAGAAAGTTTTTTCTTGAAAAAATCTCATTGCATGAGTTGAAATAAAATCGGTGGTTGAAAAAAATGAAAAAATTATTATGTCACCCCCTGCATTTTAGCATAAAAATAATTAAATTTTTTCTTCACTGCAAAAGCTCTAAGCTCTTGTTTAAAATATCAACAACTTCGTTAAAAATAATTTTTTCGTAAAACGTCAAAATAAGTGTACATTTTTTTGGTTTCTATAAAGATATATATACATATATTTATTTATATATATATATATATATATATATATATATATATGACGGTGTCCGACACTTTTGCAAGGTATCTCTGTTATTATTAAAGATAGGGACTTGTGATTTTCGGAAACCTACGCTTACAGCTAATAGAAGTAAAATTTTGAAAACTGATACACAAATTCCCTATAGGTTATGAATATTGAATACTTATCTTATTAATAATTATTTAAACTTTTGGTACAACGTCTTGACTACAATTTAGAAATTTAATTTCTAAGTTTCTAAGATCATCTAATTATATTATGTTTCAACAGAGAAACTACAAGTAGGCTGCGCCTACTGCTGAAAGGAAAAGTTTTATAATTTCCATTGCAATTTGCCAGGTGAAAATTAAATTAGGTTTGAAATGGTATTGTAGAGATTTTTTCATTTGATGAATATTTTTTTAAAGTATGAATAATCGATGCAAGACGGAGAGACGAAGAAACGGAAAGATATAGTGACGGAGAGATGAGTGACGGAGAGCCGCAGAGCCGGAAAGCCGCAGCGCTGGTGTACCGGAGTGCCGGGTTGCTTCGAGATCCGTATAAACGGAGAGCCGCAGAGCCGGAATCACGGACAGCCAGATAGCCGGAGAACCGGAGCACTGCCGGATGGCCGGAAAGACGGAGAGAAGGAAGAGAGAGAAAAGGAGAGGTAGAGGGTGAGTGTGAGGGAGAAGGAAGGAAAGAAGGAGGCAGGAAGGGAGATCTTCTTTGGCAACCAATTTTAGTCAAAAGATTGTTATTTTTTTTTTTTTAATAGTAAGATATGTGGTTTTTTATTTTGGGAATGTATCAGGAATAGTATATAATAAAAATTGCAGTCAACTTTTAAGCTCGAAAATTTATTCTAAATAAAAGTCAAGACATTGTACCAGTGGTATTATTATTAATAAGATGTGTATTCCATATTCATAGGCTACTGCAAATTTAAATTTCAATTTTTAAAACAATACGAATAAAACGCTTACAAATAAATTATATCATAAAATAGAGAATGCTGCTGTAATAATAATTTAAATATCCTGCAAAAGTGTGGAAAATTGGACATCTTCTACCCCCTTCAAAAATATTTACACACCCCTCCCCCACCCAAAAAAAAATGAAAATAAAAATTTCCACCCTGGTATATATATCATTTTCAAGGACAGGAGCTTGTTTATATACAAATAAAAATAATTGCATTTATCTGTTTTTAAATATTAATAATTCAATATACTTTGTTTAAAATTTTAGTTGTTTTGTTTATTTATTATAAACCAGTGACAATACTGTGTGGCGAAATTAAGAATTAAAGTATCCATTTGACAGGTTCTGTACAGGAATTTTCATTAAACATTCTTTTATATAAGTTTTTGATTGTATCGAGCCCAAATGCGTAAACTCAACTTAGCATCATCTCAAACGACAGCTCCATGGTTGAGTTTGTCTTTAATACTTAGTAACACTTTTTTGTGTAGTGTACTGTACTTATATGCTGTAGTTGCTCCCCCTGTATTTTAACATGAAAATAAATACATTCATTCCTCACTGCAAAAGCTCTAAATTTTTCTTTAAATTTTCGATAACTGCGTTAAAAATGATTTTTTCGTAAAACGTCAAAATAAGTGTACTTTTTTTGGTTTCTATAATGATATATTTCACGGAGAAAGTTTTTTCTTGAAAAAATCTCATTGCATGAGTTGAAATAGAATCAGTCATTGAAAAAAATGAAAAAATATTATGTCGCCCCTGCATTTTAGTATAAAAATAATTAAATTTTTTCTTCCCTGCAAAAGCTCTAAGCTCTTGTTTAAAATTTCAACAACTTCGTTAAAAATTTTTTTCGTAAAACGTCAAAATAAGTGTAATTTTTTTGGTTTCTATAATGATATATTTCACGGAGAAAGTTTTTCTTGAACAAATCTCATTGCATGAGTTGAAATAGAATCGGTCATTGAAAAAAATGAAAAAAATATTATGTGGCCCCTGCATTTTAGCATAAAAATAATTAAATTTTTTCTTCACTGCAAAAGCTCTAAGCTCTTGTTTAAAATATCAACAACTTCGTAAAAAATAATTTTTTCGTAAAACGTCAAAATAAGTGTACATTTTTTTGGTTTCTATAATGATATATTTCACGGAGAAAGTTTTTTCTTGAAAAGATCTCATTGCATGAGTTGAAATAAAATCGGTCGTTGAAAAAAATGAAAAAATTATTATGTCACCCCCTGCATTTTAGCATAAAAGTAATTAAATTTTTTCTTCACTGCAAAAGCTCTAAGCACTTGTTTAAAATATTAACAACTTCTTTAAAAATAATTTTTTCGTAAAACGTCAAAATAAGTGTACATTTTTTTGGTTTCTATAATGATATATTTCACGGGGAAAGTTTTTTCTTGAAAAAATCTCATTGCATGAGTTGAAATGGAATCGGTCATGGAAAAAAATGAAAAAAATTATTATGTCGCCCCTGCATTTTAGCATAAAAATAATTAAATTTTTTCTTCACTGCAAAAGCTCTAAGCTCTTGTTTAAAATTTCAACAACTTCATTAAAAATAATTTTTTCGTAAAACGTCAAAATAAGTGTACATTTTTTTGGTTTCTATAATGATATATTTCACGGGGAAAGTTTTTTCTTGAAAAAATCTCATTGCATGAGTTGAAATGGAATCGGTCATTGAAAAAAATGAAAAAAATTATTATGTCGCCCCTGCATTTTAGCATAAAAATAATTAAATTTTTTCTTCACTGCAAAAGCTCTAAGCTCTTGTTTAAAATTTCAACAACTTCATTAAAAATAATTTTTTCGTAAAACGTCAAAATAAGTGTACGTTTTTTTGGTTTCTATAATGATATATTTCACGGAGAAAGTTTTTTCTTGAAAAAATCTCATTGCATGAGTTGAAATAGAATCAGTCATTGAAAAAAATGAAAAAAATATTATGTGGCCCCTGCATTTTAGCATAAAAATAATTAAATTTTTTCTTCACTGCAAAAGCTCTAAGCTCTTGTTTAAAATATCAACAACTTCGTTAAAAATAATTTTTTCGTAAAACGTGAAAATAAGTGTAATTTTTTTGGTTTCTATAATGATATATTTCACGGAGAAAGTATTTCTTGAACAAATCTCATTGCATGAGTTGAAATAGAATCGGTCATTGAAAAAAATGAAAAAAATATTATGTCGCCCCTGCATTTTAACATAAAAATAATTAAATTTTTTCTTCACTGCTAAAGCTCTAAGCTCTTGTTTAAAATTTCAACAACTTCTTTAAAAATAATTTTTTCGTAAAACGTCAAAATGAGTGTACTTTTTTTGGTTTCTATAATTATATTTCACGGAGAAAGTATTTCTTGAACAAATCTCATTGCATGAGTTGAAATAGAATCGGTCATTGAAAAAAATGAAAAAAATATTATGTCGCCCCTGCATTTTAACATAAAAATAATTAAATTTTTTCTTCACTGCTAAAGCTCTAAGCTCTTGTTTAAAATTTCAACAACTTCGTTAAAAATAATTTTTTCGTAAAACGTCAAAATAAGTGTACTTTTTTTGGTTTCTTTAATGATATATTTCACGGAGAAAGTTTTTTCTTGAAAAAATCTCATTGCATGAGTTGAAATAGAATCGGTCATTGAGAAAAATTAAAAAAATATTATGTCGCCCCTGCATTTTGGCATAAAAATAATTAAATTTTTTCTTCACTGCAAAAGCTCTAAGCTCTTGTTTAAAATTTCAACAACTTCGTTAAAAATAATTTTTTCGTAAAACGTCAAAATAAGTGTACATTTTTTTTGGTTTCTATAAAGATATATATACATATATATATATATATATATATATATATATATATATATATATATATATATATGAGACTGTGTCCGACACTTTTGCAAGGTATCTCTGTTATTATTAAAGATAGGGACTTGTGATTTTCGGAAACCCACGCTTACAGCTAATAGAAGTAAAATTTTGAAAACTGATACACAAATTCCCTATAGGTTATGAATATTGAATACTTATCTTATTAATAATTATTTAAACTTTTGGTACAACGTCTTGAATACAATTTAGAAATTTAATTTCTAAGTTTCTAAGATCATCTAATTATATTATGTTTCAACAGAGAAACTACAAGTAGGCTGCGCCTACTGCTGAAAGGAAAAGTTTTATAATTTCCATTGCAATTTGCCAGGTGAAAATTAAATTAGGTTTGAAATGGTATTGTAGAGATTTTTTCATTTGATGAATATTTTTTTAAAGTATGAATAATCGATGCAAGACGGAGAGACGAAGAAACGGAAAGATATAGTGACGGAGAGATGAGTGACGGAGAGCCGCAGAGCCGGAAAACCGCAGCGCTGGTGTACCGGAGTGCCGGGTTGCTTCGAGATCCGTATAAACGGAGAGCCGCAGAGCCGGAATCACGGACAGCCAGATAGCCGGAGAACCGGAGCACTGCCGGATGGCCGGAAAGACGGAGAGAAGGAAGAGAGAGAAAAGGAGAGGTAGAGGGTGAGTGTGAGGGAGAAGGAGGGAAAGAAGGAGGCAGGAAGGGAGATCTTCTTTGGCAACGAATTTTAGTCAAAAGATTGTTATTCTTTTTTTTTTTAATAGTAAGATATGTGGTTTTTTATTTTGGGAATGTATCAGGAATAGTATATAATAAAAATTGCAGTCAACTTTTAAGCTCGAAAATTTATTCTAAATAAAAGTCAAGACATTGTACCAGTGGTATTATTATTAATAAGATGTGTATTCCATATTCATAGGCTACTGCAAATTTAAATTTCAATTTTTAAAACAATACGAATAAAACGCTTACAAATAAATTGTATCATAAAATAGAGAATGCTGCTGTAATAATAATTTAAATATCCTGCAAAAGTGTGGAAAATTGGACATCTTCTACCCCGTTCAAAAATATTTACACACCCCTCCCCCCACCCAAAAAAAAAATGAAAATAAAAATTTCCACCCTGGTATATATATCATTTTCAAGGACAGGAGCTTGTTTATGTACAAATAAAAATAATTGCATTTATCTGTTTTTAAATATTAATAATTCAATATACTTTGTTTAAAATTTTAGTTGTTTTGTTTATTTATTATAAACCAGTGACAATACTGTGTAGCGAAATTAAGAATTAAAGTATCCATTTGACAGGTTCTGTACAGGAATTTTCATTAAACATTCTTTTATATAAGTTTTTGATTGTATCGAGCCCAAATGCGTAAACTCAACTTAGCATCATCTCAAACGACAGCTCCATGGTTGAGTTTGTCTTTAATACTTAGTAACACTTTTTTGTGTAATGTAATGTACTTATATGCTGTAGTTGCTAACCCTGTATTTTAACATGAAAATAAATACATTCATTACTCACTGCAAAAGCTCTAAATTTTTCTTTAAATTTTCGATAACTGCGTTAAAAATGATTTTTTCGTAAAACGTCAAAATAAGTGTACTTTTTTTGGTTTCTATAATGATATATTTCACGGAGAAAGTTTTTTCTTGAAAAAATCTCATTGCATGAGTTGAAATAGAATCAGTCATTGAAAAAAATGAAAAAATATTATGTCGCCCCTGCATTTTAGTATAAAAATAATTAAATTTTTTCTTCCCTGCAAAAGCTCTAAGCTCTTGTTTAAAATTTCAACAACTTCGTTAAAAATTTTTTTCGTAAAACGTCAAAATAAGTGTAATTTTTTTGGTTTCTATAATGATATATTTCACGGAGAAAGTTTTTCTTGAACAAATCTCATTGCATGAGTTGAAATAGAATCGGTCATTGAAAAAAATGAAAAAAATATTATGTCGCCCCTGCATTTTAGCATAAAAATAATTAAATTTTTTCTTCACTGCAAAAGCTCTAAGCTCTTGTTTAAAATTTCAACAACTTCATTAAAAATAATTTTTTCGTAAAACGTCAAAATAAGTGTACATTTTTTTGGTTTCTATAATGATATATTTCACGGAGAAAGTTTTTTCTTGAAAAAATCTCATTGCATGAGTTGAAATAGAATCGGTCATTGAAAAAAATGAAAAAAATATTATGTGGCCCCTGCATTTTAGCATAAAAATAATTAAATTTTTTCTTCACTGCAAAAGCTCTAAGCTCTTGTTTAAAATATCAACAACTTCGTTAAAAATAATTTTTTCGTAAAACGTCAAAATAAGTGTACATTTTTTTGGTTTCTATAATGATATATTTCACGGAGAAAGTTTTTTCTTGAATAGATCTCATTGCATGAGTTGAAATAGAATCGGTCATTGAAAAAAATGGAAAAAATATTATGTGGCCCCTGCATTTTAGCATAAAAATAATTAAATTTTTCTTCACTGAAAAAGCTCTAAGCTCTTGTTTAAAATATCAACAACTTCGTAAAAAATAATTTTTTCGTAAAACGTCAAAATAAGTGTACATTTTTTTGGTTTCTATAATGATATATTTCACGGAGAAAGTTTTTTCTTGAAAAGATCTCTTTGCATGAGTTGAAATAAAATCGGTCGTTGAAAAAAATGAAAAAATTATTATGTCACCCCCTGCATTTTAGCATAAAAGTAATTAAATTTTTTCTTCACTGCAAAAGCTCTAAGCACTTGTTTAAAATATTAACAACTTCTTTAAAAATAATTTTTTCGTAAAACGTCAAAATAAGTGTACATTTTTTTGGTTTCTATAATGATATATTTCACGGGGAAAGTTTTTTCTTGAAAAAATCTCATTGCATCAGTTGAAATGGAATCGGTCATTGAAAAAAATGAAAAAAATTATTATGTCGCCCCTGCATTTTAGCATAAAAATAATTAAATTTTTTCTTCACTGCAAAAGCTCTAAGCTCTTGTTTGAAATTTCAACAACTTCATTAAAAATAATTTTTTCGTAAAACGTCAAAATAAGTGTACATTTTTTTGGTTTCTATAATGATATATTTCACGGGGAAAGTTTTTTCTTGAAAAAATCTCATTGCATGAGTTGAAATGGAATCGGTCATTGAAAAAAATGAAAAAAATTATTATGTCGCCCCTGCATTTTAGCATAAAAATAATTAAATTTTTTCTTCACTGCAAAAGCTCTAAGCTCTTGTTTAAAATTTCAACAACTTCACTAAAAATAATTTTTTCGTAAAACGTCAAAATAAGTGTACATTTTTTTGGTTTCTATAATGATATATTTCACGGAGAAAGTTTTTTCTTGAAAAGATCTCATTGCATGAGTTGAAATAGGATCGGTCATTGAAAAAAATGGAAAAAATATTATGTGGCCCCTGCATTTTAGCATAAAAATAATTAAATTTTTCTTCACTGAAAAAGCTCTAAGCTCTTGTTTAAAATATCAACAACTTCGTAAAAAATAATTTTTTCGTAAAACGTCAAAATAAGTGTACATTTTTTTGGTTTCTATAATGATATATTTCACGGAGAAAGTTTTTTCTTGAAAAGATCTCATTGCATGAGTTGAAATAAAATCGGTCGTTGAAAAAAATGAAAAAATTATAATGTCACCCCCTGCATTTTAGCATAAAAGTAATTAAATTTTTTCTTCACTGCAAAAGCGCTAAGCACTTGTTTAAAATATTAACAACTTCTTTAAAAATAATTTTTTCGTAAAACGTCAAAATAAGTGTACATTTTTTTGGTTTCTATAATGATATATTTCACGGAGAAAGTTTTTTCTTGAAAAAATCTCATTGCATGAGTTGAAATGGAATCAGTCATTGAAAAAAATGAAAAAAATTATTATGTCGCCCCTGCATTTTAGCATAAAAATAATTAAATTTTTTCTTCACTGCAAAAGCTCTAAGCTCTTGTTTAAAATTTCAACAACTTCATTAAAAATAATTTTTTCGTAAAACGTCAAAATAAGTGTACGTTTTTTTGGTTTCCATAATGATATATTTCACGGGGAAAGTTTTTTCTTGAAAAAATCTCATTGCATGAGTTGAAATGGAATCGGTCATTGAAAAAAATGAAAAAAATTATTATGTCGCCCCTGCATTTTAGCATAAAAATAATTAAATTTTTTCTTCACTGCAAAAGCTCTAAGCTCTTGTTTAAAATTTCAACAACTTCATTAAAAATAATTTTTTCGTAAAACGTCAAAATAAGTGTACATTTTTTTGGTTTTTATAATGATATATTTCACGGAGAAAGTTTTTTCTTGAAAAAATCTCATTGCATGAGTTGAAATAGAATCGGTCATTGAAAAAAATGAAAAAAATATTATGTGGCCCCTGCATTTTAGCATAAAAATAATTAAATTTTTTCTTCACTGCAAAAGCTCTAAGCTCTTGTTTAAAATATCAACAACTTCGTTAAAAATAATTTTTTCGTAAAACGTCAAAATAAGTGTACATTTTTTTGGTTTCTATAATGATATATTTCACGGGGAAAGTTTTTTCTTGAAAAAATCTCATTGCATGAGTTGAAATGGAATCGGTCATTGAAAAAAATGAAAAAAATTATTATGTCGCCCCTGCATTTTAGCATAAAAATAATTAAATTTTTTCTTCACTGCAAAAGCTCTAAGCTCTTGTTTAAAATTTCAACAACTTCATTAAAAATAATTTTTTCGTAAAACGTCAAAATAAGTGTACATTTTTTCGGTTTCTATAATGATATATTTCACGGAGAAAGTTTTTTCTTGAAAAAATCTCATTGCATGAGTTGAAATAGAATCGGTCATTGAAAAAAATGAAAAAAATATTATGTGGCCCCTGCATTTTGGCATAAAAATAATTAAATTTTTTCTTCACTGCAAAAGCTCTAAGCTCTTGTTTAAAATTTCAACAACTTCTTTAAAAATAATTTTTTCGTAAAACGTCAAAATAAGTGTACTTCTTTTTGTTTCTATAATGATATATTTCACGGAGAAAGTTTTTTCTTGAAAAAATCTCATTGCATGAGTTGAAATAGAATCGGTCATTGAAAAAAATGAAAAAAATTATTATGTCGCCGCTGCATTTTAGCATAAAAACAATTAAATTTTTTCTTCACTGCCAAAGCTCTAAGCTCTTGTTTAAAATTTCAACAACTTCTTTAAAAATAATTTTTTCGTAAAACGTCAAAATAAGTGTACTTCTTTTTGTTTCTATAATGATATATTTCACGGAGAAAGTTTTTTCTTGAAAAAATCTCATTGCATGAGTTGAAATAGAATCGGTCATTGAAAAAAATGAAAAAAATTATTATGTCGCCCCTGCATTTTAGCATAAAAACCATTAAATTTTCTCTTCACTGCAAAATCTCTAAGCTCTTGTTTAAAATTTCAACAACTTCTTTAAAAATAATTTTTTCGTAAAACGTCAAAATAAGTGTACTTCTTTTTGTTTCTATAATGATATATTTCACGGAGAAAGTTTTTTCTTGAAAAAATCTCATTGCATGAGTTGAAATAGAATCGGTCATTGAAAAAAATGAAAAAAATTATTATGTCACCCCCTGCATTTTAGCTTAAAAATAATTAAATTTTTCTTCACTGAAAAAGCTCTAAGCTCTTGTTTAAAATATCAACAACTTCGTAAAAAATAATTTTTTCGTAAAACGTCAAAATAAGTGTACATTTTTTTTGTTTCTATAATGATATATTACACGGAGAAAGTTTTTTCTTGAAAAAATCTCATTGCATGAGTTGAAATAGAATCGGTCATTGAAAAAAATGAAAAAAATATTATGTCGCCCCTGCATTTTAGCATAAAAATAATTAAATTTTTTCTTCACTGCAAAAGCTGTAAGCTCTTGTTTAAAATTTCAACAACTTCGTTAAAAATAATTTTTTCGTAAAACGTCAAAATAAGTGTACATTTTTTTGGTTTCAATAAAGATATATATACATATATATATTTATATATATACATATATATATATATATATATATATATATATATATATATATATATATATATATATATATATATATGACTGTGTCCGACACTTTTGCAAGGTATCTTCGTTATTATTAAAGATAGGGACTTGCGATTTTCGGAAACCTACGCTTACAGCTAATAGAAGTAAAATTTTGAAAACTGATACACAAATTCCCTATAGGTTATGAATATTGAATACTTATCTTATTAATAATTATTTAAACTTTTGGTACAACGTCTTGAATACAATTTAGAAATTTAATTTCTAAGTTTCTAAGATCATCTAATTATATTATGTTTCAACAGAGAAACTACAAGTAGGCTGCGCCTACTGCTGAAAGGAAAAGTTTTATAATTTCCATTGCAATTTGCCAGGTGAAAATTAAATTAGGTTTGAAATGGTATTGTAGAGATTTTTTCATTTGATGAATATTTTTTTAAAGTATGAATAATCGATGCAAAACGGAGAGACGAAGAAACGGAAAGATATAGTGACGGAGAGATGAGTGACGGAGAGCCGCAGAGCCGGAAAACCGCAGCGCTGGTGTACCGGAGTGCCGGGTTGCTTCGAGATCCGTATAAATGGAGAGCCGCAGAGCCGGAATCACGGACAGCCAGATAGCCGGAGAACCGGAGCACTGCCGGATGGCCGGAAAGACGGAGAGAAGGAAGAGAGAGAAAAGGAGAGGTAGAGGGTGAGTGTGAGGGAGAAGGAGGGAAAGAAGGAGGCAGGAAGGGAGATCTTCTTTGGCAACCAATTTTAGTCAAAAGATTGTTATTCTTTTTTTTTTAATAGTAAGATATGTGGTTTTTTATTTTGGGAATGTATCAGGAATAGTATATAATAAAAATTGCAGTCAACTTTTAAGCTCGAAAATTTATTCTAAATAAAAGTCAAGACATTGTACCAGTGGTATTATTATTAATAAGATGTGTATTCCATATTCATAGGCTACTGCAAATTTAAATTTCAATTTTTAAAACAATACGAATAAAACGCTTACAAATAAATTGTATCATAAAATAGAGAATGCTGCTGTAATAATAATTTAAATATCCTGCAAAAGTGTGGAAAATTGGACATCTTCTACCCCCTTCAAAAATATTTACACACCCCTCCCCCCACCCAAAAAAAAAATGAAAATAAAAATTTCCACCCTGGTATATATATCATTTTCAAGGACAGGAGCTTGTTTATGTACAAATAAAAATAATTGCATTTATCTGTTTTTAAATATTAATAATTCAATATACTTTGTTTAAAATTTTAGTTGTTTTGTTTATTTATTATAAACCAGTGACAATACTGTGTGGCGAAATTAAGAATTAAAGTATCCATTTGACAGGTTCTGTACAGGAATTTTCATTAAACATTCTTTTATATATGTTTTTGATTGTATCGAGCCCAAATGCGTAAACTCAACTTTGCATCATCTCAAACGACAGCTCCATGGTTGAGTTTGTCTTTAATACTTAGTAACACTTTTTTGTGTAGTGTACTGTACTTATATGCTGTAGTTGCTAACCCTGTATTTTAACATGAGAATAAATACATTCATTCCTCACTGAAAAGGCTCTAAATTTTTCTTTAAATTTTCGATAACTGCGTTAAAAATGATTTTTTCGTAAAACGTCAAAATAAGTGTACTTTTTTTGGTTTCTATAATGATATATTTCGCGGAGAAAGTTTTTTCTTGAAAAAATCTCATTGCATGAGTTGAAATAGAATCAGTCATTGAAAAAAATGAAAAAATATTATGTCGCCCCTGCATTTTAGTATAAAAATAATTAAATTTTTTCTTCCCTGCAAAAGCTCTAAGCTCTTGTTTAAAATTTCAACAACTTCGTTAAAAATTTTTTTCGTAAAACGTCAAAATAAGTGTAATTTTTTTGGTTTCTATAATGATATATTTCACGGAGAAAGTTTTTCTTGAACAAATCTCATTGCATGAGTTGAAATAGAATCGGTCATTGAAAAAAATGAAAAAAATATTATGTCGCCCCTGCATTTTAGCATAAAAATAATTAAATTTTTTCTTCACTGCAAAAGCTCTAAGTTCTTGTTTAAAATTTCAACAACTTCATTAAAAATAATTTTTTCGTAAAACGTCAAAATAAGTGTACATTTTTTTGGTTTCTATAATGATATATTTCACGGAGAAAGTTTTTTCTTGAAAAAATCTCATTGCATGAGTTGAAATAGAATCGGTCATTGAAAAAAATGAAAAAAATATTATGTGGCCCCTGCATTTTAGCATAAAAATAATTAAATTTTTTCTTCACTGCAAAAGCTCTAAGCTCTTGTTTAAAATATCAACAACTTCGTTAAAAATAATTTTTTCGTAAAACGTCAAAATAAGTGTACATTTTTTTGGTTTCTATAATGATATATTTCACGGAGAAAGTTTTTTCTTGAAAAGATCTCATTGCATGAGTTGAAATAGAATCGGTCATTGAAAAAAATGGAAAAAATATTATGTGGCCCCTGCATTTTAGCATAAAAATAATTAAATTTTTCTTCACTGAAAAAGCTCTAAGCTCTTGTTTAAAATATCAACAACTTCGTAAAAAATAATTTTTTCGTAAAACGTCAAAATAAGTGTACATTTTTTTGGTTTCTATAATGATATATTTCACGGAGAAAGTTTTTTCTTGAAAAGATCTCATTGCATGAGTTTAAATAAAATCGGTCGTTGAAAAAAATGAAAAAATTATTATGTCACCCCCTGCATTTTAGCATAAAAGTAATTAAATTTTTTCTTCACTGCAAAAGCGCTAAGCACTTGTTTAAAATATTAACAACTTCTTTAAAAATAATTTTTTCGTAAAACGTCAAAATAAGTGTACATTTTTTTGGTTTCTATAATGATATATTTCACGGAGAAAGTTTTTTCTTGAAAAAATCTCATTGCATGAGTTGAAATAGAATCGGTCATTGAAAAAAATGAAAAAAATATTATGTGGCCCCTGCATTTTAGCATAAAAATAATTAAATTTTTTCTTCACTGCAAAAGCTCTAAGCTCTTGTTTAAAATATCAACAACTTCGTTAAAAATAATTTTTTCGTAAAACGTCAAAATAAGTGTACATTTTTTTGGTTTCTATAATGATATATTTCACGGGGAAAGTTTTTTCTTGAAAAAATCTCATTGCATGAGTTGAAATGGAATCGGTCATTGAAAAAAATGAAAAAAATTATTATGTCGCCCCTGCATTTTAGCATAAAAATAATTAAATTTTTTCTTCACTGCAAAAGCTCTAAGCTCTTGTTTAAAATTTCAACAACTTCATTAAAAATAATTTTTTCGTAAAACGTCAAAATAAGTGTACATTTTTTTGGTTTCTATAATGATATATTTCACGGAGAAAGTTTTTTCTTGAAAAAATCTCATTGCATGAGTTGAAATAGAATCGGTCATTGAAAAAAATGAAAAAAATATTATGTGGCCCCTGCATTTTGGCATAAAAATAATTAAATTTTTTCTTCACTGCAAAAGCTCTAAGCTCTTGTTTAAAATTTCAACAACTTCTTTAAAAATAATTTTTTCGTAAAACGTCAAAATAAGTGTACTTCTTTTTGTTTCTATAATGATATATTTCACGGAGAAAGTTTTTTCTTGAAAAAATCTCATTGCATGAGTTGAAATAGAATCGGTCATTGAAAAAAATGAAAAAAATTATTATGTCGCCCCTGCATTTTAGCATAAAAACAATTAAATTTTTTCTTCACTGCAAAAGCTCTAAGCTCTTGTTTAAAATTTCAACAACTTCTTTAAAAATAATTTTTTCGTAAAACGTCAAAATGAGTGTACTTTTTTTTGGTTTCTTTAATGATATATTTCACGGAGAAAGTTTTTTCTTGAAAAAATCTCATTGCATGAGTTGAAATAGAATCGGTCATTGAAAAAAATGAAAAAAATATTATGTCGCCCCTGCATTTTAGCATAAAAATAATTAAATTTTTTCTTCACTGCAAAAGCTCTAAGCTCTTGTTTAAAATTTCAACAACTTCGTTAAAAATAATTTTTTCGTAAAACGTCAAAATAAGTGTACATTTTTTTGGTTTTTATAAAAATATATATATACATATATATTTATATATATATATATATATATATATATATATATATATATATATATATATATATATATATATATTTATATATATATATAGATATATATATATATATATATATATATATATATATATATATATATATATATATATATATATATATGACTGTGTCCGACACTTTTGCAAGGTATCTTCGTTATTATTAAAGATAGGGACTTGCGATTTTCGGAAACCTACGCTTACAGCTAATAGAAGTAAAATTTTGAAAACTGATACACAAATTCCCTATAGGTTATGAATATTGAATACTTATCTTATTAATAATTATTTAAACTTTTGGTACAACGTCTTGAATACAATTTAGAAATTTAATTTCTAAGTTTCTAAGATCATCTAATTATATTATGTTTCAACAGAGAAACTACAACTGAAAGGAAAAGTTTTATAATTTCCATTGCAATTTGCCAGGTGAAAATTAAACTAGGTTTGAAATGGTATTGTAGAGATTTTTTCATTTGATGAATATTTTTTTAAAGTATGAATAATCGATGCAAGACGGAGAGACGAAGAAACGGAAAGATATAGTGACGGAGAGATGAGTGACGGAGAGCCGCAGAGCCGGAAAACCGCAGCGCTGGTGTACCGGAGTGCCGGGTTGCTTCGAGATCCGTATAAACGGAGAGCCGCAGAGCCGGAATCACGGACAGCCAGATAGCCGGAGAACCGGAGCACTGCCGGATGGCCGGAAAGACGGAGAGAAGGAAGAGAGAGAAAAGGAGAGGTAGAGGGCGAGTGTGAGGGAGAAGGAGGGAAAGAAGGAGGCAGGAAGGGAGATCTTCTTTGGCAACCAATTTTAGTCAAAAGATTGTTATTCTTTTTTTTTTAATAGTAAGATATGTGGTTTTTTATTTTGGGAATGTATCAGGAATAGTATATAATAAAAATTGCAGTCAACTTTTAAGCTCGAAAATTTATTCTAAATAAAAGTCAGGACATTGTACCAGTGGTATTATTATTAATAAGATGTGTATTCCATATTCATAGGCTACTGCAAATTTAAATTTCAATTTTTAAAACAATACGAATAAAACGCTTACAAATAAATTGTATCATAAAATAGAGAATGCTGCTGTAATAATAATTTAAATATCCTGCAAAAGTGTGGAAAATTGGACATCTTCTACCCTCTTCAAAAATATTTACGCACCCCTCCCCCACCCAAAAAAAAAATAAAAATAAAAATTTCCACCCTGGTATATATATCATTTTCAAGGACAGGAGCTTGTTTATGTACAAATAAAAATAATTGCATTTATCTGTTTTTAAATATTAATAATTCAATATACTTTGTTTAAAATTTTAGTTGTTTTGTTTATTTATTATAAACCAGTGACAATACTGTGTGGCGAAATTAAGAATTAAAGTATCCATTTGACAGGTTCTGTACAGGAATTTTCATTAAACATTCTTTTATATAAGTTTTTGATTGTATCGAGCCCAAATGCGTAAACTCAACTTAGCATCATCTCAAACGACAGCTCCATGGTTGAGTTTGTCTTTAATACTTAGTAACACTTTTTTCTGTAGTGTACTGTACTTATATGTTGTAGTTGCTCCCCCTGTATTTTAAAAAAAAAGTGTATTTTTTTTGGTTTCTATAATGATATATTTCACGGAGAAAGTATTTCTTGAACAAATCTTATAGCATGAGTTGAAATAGAATCGGTCATTGAAAAAAATGAAAAAAATATTATGTCGCCCCTGCATTTTAGCATAAAAATAATTAAATTTTTTCTTCACTGCAAAAGCTCTAAGTTCTTGTTTAAAATATCAACAACTTCGTTAAAAATAATTTTTTCGTAAAACGTCAAAATAAGTGTACTTTTTTTGGTTTCTTTAATGATATATTTCACGGAGAAATTTTTTTCTTGAAAAAATCTCATTGCATGAGTTGAAATAGAATCGGTCATTGAAAAAAATGAAAAAAATTATTATGTCGCCCCGGCATTTTAGCGTAAAAATAATTAAATTTTTTCTTCATTGCAAAAGCTCTAAGTTCCTGTTTAAAATTTCAACAACTTCTTTAAAAATAATTTTTTCGTAAAACGTCAAAATGAGTGTACTTTTTTTTGGTTTCTTTAATGATATATTTCACGGAGAAAGTTTTTTCTTGAAAAAATCTCATTGCATGAGTTGAAATAGAATCGGTCATTGAAAAAAATGAAAAAAATTATTATGTCACCCCCTGCATTTTAGCTTAAAAATAATTATATTTTTCTTCACTGAAAAAGCTCTAAGCTCTTGTTTAAAATATCAACAACTTCGTAAAAAATAATTTTTTCGTAAAACGTCAAAATAAGTGTACATTTTTTTGATTTCTATAATGATATATTTCACGGAGAAAGTTTTTTCTTGAAAAAATCTCATTGCATGAGTTGAAATAAAATCGGTCGTTGAAAAAAATGAAAAAATTATTATGTCGCCCCTGCATTTTAGCATAAAAATAATTAAATTTTTTCTTCACTGCAAAAGCTCTAAGCTCTTGTTTAAAATTTCAACAACTTCATTAAAAATAATTTTTTCGTAAAACGTCAAAATAAGTGTACATTTTTTTGGTTTCTATAATGATATATTTCACGGAGAAAGTTTTCTCTTGAAAAAATCTCATTGCATGAGTTGAAATGGAATCGGGCATTGAAAAAAATGAAAAAAATTATTATGTCGCCCCTGCATTTTAGCATAAAAATAATTAAATTTTTTCTTCACTGCAAAAGCTCTAAGCTCTTGTTTAAAATTTCAACAACTTCATTAAAAATAATTTTTTCGTAAAACGTCAAAATAAATGTACATTTTTTTGGTTTCTATAATGATATATTTCACGGAGAAAGTTTTTTCTTGAAAAAATCTCATTGCATGAGTTGAAATAGAATCGGTCATTGAAAAAAATGAAAAAAATATTATGTGGCCCCTGCATTTTGGCATAAAAATAATTAAATTTTTTCTTCAATGCAAAAGCTCTAAGCTCTTGTTTAAAATTTCAACAACTTCGTTAAAAACAATTTTTTCGTAAAACGTCAAAATGAGTGTACTTTTTTTGGTTTCTATAATGATATATTTCACGGAGAAAGTTTTTTCTTGAAAAAATCTCATTGCATGAGTTGAAATAGAATCGGTCATTGAAAAAAATGAAAAAAATATTATGTGGCCCCTGCATTTTAGCATAAAAATAATTAAATTTTTTCTTCACTGCAAAAGCTGTAAGCTCTTGTTTCAAATTTCAACAACTTCGTTAAAAATAATTTTTTCGTAAAACGTCAAAATATGTGTACATTTTTTTGGTTTCTATAAAGATATATATACATATATTTATATATATATATATATATATATATATATGAGTGTGTCCGACACTTTTGCAAGGTATCTTCGTTATTATTAAAGATAGGGACTTGCGATTTTCGGAAACCTACGCTTACAGCTAATAGAAGTAAAATTTTGAAAACTGATACACAAATTCCCTATAGGTTATGAATATTGAATACTTATCTTATTAATAATTATTTAAACTTTTGGTACAACGTCTTGACTACAATTTAGAAATTTAATTTCTAAGTTTCTAAGATCATCTAATTATATTATGTTTCAACAGAGAAACTACAAGTAGGCTGCGCCTACTGCTGAAAGGAAAAGTTTTATAATTTCCATTGCAATTTGCCAGGTGAAAATTAAATTAGGTTTGAAATGGTATTGTAGAGATTTTTTCATTTGATGAATATTTTTTTAAAGTATGAATAATCGATGCAAGACGGAGAGACGAAGAAACGGAAAGATATAGTGACGGAGAGATGAGTGACGGAGAGCCGCAGAGCCGGAAAACCGCAGCGCTGGTGTACCGGAGTGCCGGGTTGCTTCGAGATCCGTATAAACGGAGAGCCGCAGAGCCGGAATCACGGACAGCCAGATAGCCGGAGAACCGGAGCACTGCCGGATGGCCGGAAAGACGGAGAGAAGGAAGAGAGAGAAAAGGAGAGGTAGAGGGTGAGTGTGAGGAAGAAGGAGGGAAAGAAGGAGGCAGGAAGGGAGATCTTCTTTGGCAACCAATTTTAGTCAAAAGATTGTTATTCTTTTTTTTTTTAATAGTAAGATATGTGGTTTTTTATTTTGGGAATGTATCAGGAATAATATATAATAAAAATTGCAGTCAACTTTTAAGCTCGAAAATTTATTCTAAATAAAAGTCAAGACATTGTACCAGTGGTATTATTACTAATAAGATGTGTATTCCATATTCATAGGCTACTGCAAATTTAAATTTCAATTTTTAAAACAATACGAATAAAACGCTTACAAATAAATTGTATCATAAAATAGAGAATGCTGCTGTAATAATAATTTAAATATCCTGCAAAAGTGTGGAAAATTGGACATCTTCTACCCCCTTCAAAAATATTTACACACCCCTCCCCCCACCCAAAAAAAAAATGAAAATAAAAATTTCCACCCTGGTATATATATCATTTTCAAGGACAGGAGCTTGTTTATGTACAAATAAAAATAATTGCATTTATCTGTTTTTAAATATTAATAATTCAATATACTTTGTTTAAAATTTTAGTTGTTTTGTTTATTTATTATAAACCAGTGACAATACTGTGTGGCGAAATTAAGAATTAAAGTATCCATTTGACAGGTTCTGTACAGGAATTTTCATTAAACATTCTTTTATATAAGTTTTTGATTGTATCGAGCCCAAATGCGTAAACTCAACTTAGCATCATCTCAAACGACAGCTCCATGGTTGAGTTTGTCTTTAATACTTAGTAACACTTTTTTGTGTAGTGTACTGTACTTATATGCTGTAGTTGCTCCCCCTGTATTTTAACATGAAAATAAATACATTCATTCCTCACTGCAAAAGCTCTAAATTTTTCTTTAAATTTTCGATAACTGCGTTAAAAATGATTTTTTCGTAAAACGTCAAAATAAGTGTACTTTTTTTGGTTTCTCTAATGATATATTTCACGGAGAAAGTTTTTTCTTGAAAAAATCTCATTGCATGAGTTGAAATAGAATCAGTCATTGAAAAAAATGAAAAAATATTATGTCGCCCCTGCATTTTAGTATAAAAATAATTAAATTTTTTCTTCCCTGCAAAAGCTCTAAGCTCTTGTTTAAAATTTCAACAACTTCGTTAAAAATTTTTTTCGTAAAACGTCAAAATAAGTGTAATTTTTTTGGTTTCTATAATGATATATTTCACGGAGAAAGTTTTTCTTGAACAAATCTCATTGCATGAGTTGAAATAGAATCGGTCATTGAAAAAAATGAAAAAAATATTATGTGGCCCCTGCATTTTAGCATAAAAATAATTAAATTTTTTCTTCACTGCAAAAGCTCTAAGCTCTTGTTTAAAATATCAACAACTTCGTAAAAAATAATTTTTTCGTAAAACGTCAAAATAAGTGTACATTTTTTTGGTTTCTATAACGATATATTTCACGGAGAAAGTTTTTTCTTGAAAAGATCTCATTGCATGAGTTGAAATAAAATCGGTCGTTGAAAAAAATGAAAAAATTATTATGTCGCCCCTGCATTTTAGCATAAAAATAATTAAATTTTTTTTTCACTGCAAAAGCTCTAAGCTCTTGTTTAAAATATCAACAACTTCGTTAAAAATAATTTTTTCGTAAAACGTCAAAATAAGTGTACTTTTTTTGGTTTCTTTAATGATATATTTCACGGAGAAAGTTTTTTCTTGAAAAAATCTCATTGCATGAGTTGAAATAGAATCGGTCATTGAAAAAAATGAAAAAAATTATTATGTCGCCCCTGCATTTTAGCGTAAAAATAATTAAATTTTTTCTTCACTGCAAAAGCTCTAAGTTCTTGTTTAAAATTTCAACAACTTCTTTAAAAATAATTTTTTCGTAAAACGTCAAAATGAGTGTACTTTTTTTTGGTTTCTTTAATGATATATTTCACGGAGAAAGTTTTTTCTTGAAAAAATCTCATTGCATGAGTTGAAATAGAATCGGTCATTGAAAAAAATTAAAAAAATTATTATGTCACCCCCTGCATTTTAGCTTAAAAATAATTATATTTTTCTTCACCGAAAAAGCTCTAAGCTCTTGTTTAAAATATCAACAACTTCGTAAAAAATAATTTTTTCGTAAAACGTCAAAATAAGTGTACATTTTTTTGGTTTCTATAATGATATATTTCACGGAGAAAGTTTTTTCTTGAAAAAATCTCATTGCATGAGTTGAAATAGAATCGGTCATTGAAAAAAATGAAAAAAATATTATGTGGCCCCTGCATTTTGGCATAAAAATAATTAAATTTTTTCTTCAATGCAAAAGCTCTAAGCTCTTGTTTAAAATTTCAACAACTTCGTTAAAAACAATTTTTTCGTAAAACGTCAAAATGAGTGTACTTTTTTTGGTTCCTATAATGATATATTTCACGGAGAAAGTTTTTCTTGAACAAATCTCATTGCATGAGTTGAAATAGAATCGGTCATTGAAAAAAATGAAAAAAATATTATGTCGCCCCTGCATTTTAGCATAAAAATAATTAAATTTTTTCTTCAATGCAAAAGCTCTAAGCTCTTGTTTAAAATTTCAACAACTTCGTTAAAAACAATTTTTTCGTAAAACGTCAAAATGAGTGTACTTTTTTTGGTTTCTATAATGATATATTTCACGGAGAAAGTTTTTTCTTGAAAAAATCTCATTGCATGAGTTGAAATAGAATCGGTCATTGAAAAAAATGAAAAAAATATTATGTCGCCCCTGCATTTTAGCATAAAAATAATTAAATTTTTTCTTCACTGCAAAAGCTCTAAGCTCTTGTTTAAAATTTCAACAACTTCGTTAAAAACAATTTTTTCGTAAAACGTCAAAATGAGTGTACTTTTTTTGGTTTCTATAATGATATATTTCACGGAGAAAGTTTTTTCTTGAAAAAATCTCATTGCATGAGTTGAAATAGAATCGGTCATTGAAAAAAATGAAAAAAATATTATGTCGCCCCTGCATTTTAGCATAAAAATAATTAAATTTTTTCTTCACTGCAAAAGCTCTAAGCTCTTGTTTAAAATTTCAACAACTTCGTTAAAAACAATTTTTTCGTAAAACGTCAAAATAAGTGTACTTTTTTTGGTTTCTATAATGATATATTTCACGGAGAAAGTTTTTTCTTTAAAAAATCTCATTTATATAAGTTGAATAGAATCGACCATTGAAAAAAATGAAAAAAATTATTATGTCACCCCCTGCATTTTAGCATAAAAATAATTAAATTTTTTCTTCACTGCAAAAGCTCTAAGCTCTTGTTTAAAATATCAACAACTTCGTTAAAAATAATTTTTTCGTAAAACGTCAAAATAAGTGTACATTTTTTTGGTTCATTAATGATATATTTCACGGAGAAAGTTTTTTCTTGAAAAAATCTCATTGCATGAGTTGAAATAAAATCGGTAGTTCAAAAAAATGAAAAAATTATTATGTCACCCCCTGCATTTTAGCATAAAAATAATTAAATTTTTTCTTCACTGCAAAAGCTCTAAGCTCTTGTTTAAAATATCAACAACTTCGTTAAAAATAATTTTTTCGTAAAACGTCAAAATAAGTGTACATTTTTTTGGTTTCTATAAAGATATATATACATATATTTATTTATATATATATATATATATATATATATATATATATGACGGTGTCCGACACTTTTGCAAGGTATCTCTGTTATTATTAAAGATAGGGACTTGTGATTTTCGGAAACCTACGCTTACAGCTAATAGAAGTAAAATTTTGAAAAGTGATACACAAATTCCCTATAGGTTATGAATATTGAATACTTATCTTATTAATAATTATTTAAACTTTTGGTACATTGTCTTGAATACAATTTAGAAATTTAAATTCTAAGTTTCTAAGATCATCTAATTATATTATGTTTCAACAGAGAAACTACAAGTAGGCTGCGCCTACTGCTGAAAGGAAAAGTTTTATAATTTCCATTGCAATTTGCCAGGTGAAAATTAAATTAGGTTTGAAATGGTATTGTAGAGATTTTTTCATTTGATGAATATTTTTTTAAAGTATGAATAATCGATGCAAGACGGAGAGACGAAGAAACGGAAAGATATAGTGACGGAGAGATGAGTGACGGAGAGCCGCAGAGCCGGAAAACCGCAGCGCTGGTGTACCGGAGTGCCGGGTTGCTTCGAGATCCGTATAAACGGAGAGCCGCAGAGCCGGAATCACGGACAGCCAGATAGCCGGAGAACCGGAGCACTGCCGGATGGCCGGAAAGACGGAGAGAAGGAAGAGAGAGAAAAGGAGAGGTAGAGGGTGAGTGTGAGGGAGAAGGAGGGAAAGAAGGATGCAGGAAGGGAGATCTTCTTTGGCAACCAATTTTAGTCAAAAGATTGTTATTCTTTTTTTTTTTAATAGTAAGATATGTGGTTTTTTATTTTGGGAATGTATCAGGAATAGTATATAATAAAAATTGCAGTCAACTTTTAAGCTCGAAAATTTATTCTAAATAAAAGTCAAGACATTGTACCAGTGGTATTATTATTAATAAGATGTGTATTCCATATTCATAGGCTACTGCAAATTTAAAATTCAATTTTTAAAACAATACGAATAAAACGCTTACAAATAAATTGTATCATAAAATAGAGAATGCTGCTGTAATAATAATTTAAATATCCTGCAAAAGTGTGGAAAATTGGACATCTTCTACCCCCTTCAAAAATATTTACACACCCCTCCCCCCACCCAAAAAAAAAATGAAAATAAAAATTTCCACCCTGGTATATATATCATTTTCAAGGACAGGAGATTGTTTATGTACAAATAAAAATAATTGCATTTATCTGTTTTTAAATATTAATAATTCAATATACTTTGTTTAAAATTTTAGTTGTTTTGTTTATTTATTATAAACCAGTGACAATACTGTGTGGCGAAATTAAGAATTAAAGTATCCATTTGACAGGTTCTGTACAGGAATTTTCATTAAACATTCTTTTATATAAGTTTTTGATTGTATCGAGCCCAAATGCGTAAACTCAACTTAGCATCATCTCAAACGACAGCTCCATGGTTGAGTTTGTCTTTAATACTTAGTAACACTTTTTTGTGTAGTGTACTGTACTTATATGCTGTAGTTGCTCCCCCTGTATTTTAACATGAAAATAAATACATTCATTCCTCACTGCAAAAGCTCTAAATTTTTCTTTAAATTTTCGATAACTGCGTTAAAAATGATTTTTTCGTAAAACGTCAAAATAAGTGTACTTTTTTTGGTTTCTATAATGATATATTTCACGGAGAAAGTTTTTTCTTGAAAAAATCTCATTGCATGAGTTGAAATAGAATCAGTCATTGAAAAAAATGAAAAAATATTATGTCGCCCCTGCATTTTAGTATAAAAATAATTAAATTTTTTCTTCCCTGCAAAAGCTCTAAGCTCTTGTTTAAAATTTCAACAACTTCGTTAAAAATTTTTTTCGTAAAACGTCAAAATAAGTGTAATTTTTTTGGTTTCTATAATGATATATTTCACGGAGAAAGTTTTTCTTGAACAAATCTCATTGCATGAGTTGAAATAGAATCGGTCATTGAAAAAAATGAAAAAAATATTATGTGGCCCCTGCATTTTAGCATAAAAATAATTAAATTTTTTCTTCACTGCAAAAGCTCTAAGCTCTTGTTTAAAATATCAACAACTTCGTTAAAAATAATTTTTTCGTAAAACGTCAAAATAAGTGTACATTTTTTTGGTTTCTATAATGATATATTTCACGGAGAAAGTTTTTTCTTGAAAAGATCTCATTGCATGAGTTGAAATAGAATCGGTCATTGAAAAAAATGGAAAAAATATTATGTGGCCCCTGCATTTTAGCATAAAAATAATTAAATTTTTCTTCACTGCAAAAGCTCTAAGCTCTTGTTTAAAATATCAACAACTTCGTTAAAAATAATTTTTTCGTAAAACGTCAAAATAAGTGTACATTATTTTGGTTTCTATAATGATATATTTCACGGAGAAAGTTTTTCTTGAACAAATCTCATTGCATGAGTTGAAATAGAATCGGTCATTGAAAAAAATGAAAAAAATATTATGTGGCCCCTGCATTTTAGCATAAAAATAATTAAATTTTTTCTTCACTGCAAAAGCTCTAAGCTCTTGTTTAAAATATCAACAACTTCGTAAAAAATAATTTTTTCGTAAAACGTCAAAATAAGTGTACATTTTTTTGGTTTCTATAATGATATATTTCACGGAGAAAGTTTTTTCTTGAAAAGATCTCATTGCATGAGTTGAAATAGAATCGGTCATTGAAAAAAATGGAAAAAATATTATGTGGCCCCTGCATTTTAGCATAAAAATAATTAAATTTTTCTTCACTGCAAAAGCTCTAAGCTCTTGTTTAAAATATCAACAACTTCGTAAAAAATAATTTTTTCGTAAAACGTCAAAATAAGTGTACATTTTTTTGGTTTCTATAATGATATATTTCACGGAGAAAGTTTTTTCTTGAAAAGATCTCATTGCATGAGTTGAAATAGAATCGGTCATTGAAAAAAATGGAAAAAATATTATGTGGCCCCTGCATTTTAGCATAAAAATAATTAAATTTTTCTTCACTGCAAAAGCTCTAAGCTCTTGTTTAAAATATCAACAACTTCGTAAAAAATAATTTTTTCGTAAAACGTCAAAATAAGTGTACATTTTTTTGGTTTCTATAATGATATATTTCACGGGGAAAGTTTTTTCTTGAAAAAATCTCATTGCATGAGTTGAAATGGAATCGGTCATTGAAAAAAATGAAAAAAATTATTATGTCGCCCCTGCATTTTAGCATAAAAATAATTAAATTTTTTCTTCACTGCAAAAGCTCTAAGCTCTTGTTTAAAATTTCAACAACTTCATTAAAAATAATTTTTTCGTAAAACGTCAAAATAAGTGTATATTTTTTTGGTTTCTATAATGATATATTTCACGGGGAAAGTTTTTTCTTGAAAAAATCTCATTGCATGAGTTGAAATGGAATCGGTCATTGAAAAAAATGAAAAAAATTATTATGTCGCCCCTGCATTTTAGCATAAAAATAATTAAATTTTTTCTTCACTGCAAAAGCTCTAAGCTCTTGTTTAAAATTTCAACAACTTCATTAAAAATAATTTTTTCGTAAAACGTCAAAATAAGTGTACATTTTTTTTGTTTCTATAATGATATATTTCACGGAGAAAGTTTTTTCTTGAAAAAATCTCATTGCATGAGTTGAAATAGAATCGGTCATTGAAAAAAATGAAAAAAATATTATGTGGCCCCTGCATTTTGGCATAAAAATAATTAAATTTTTTCTTCACTGCAAAAGCTCTAAGCTCTTGTTTAAAATTTCAACAACTTCTTTAAAAATAATTTTTTCGTAAAACGTCAAAATAAGTGTACTTCTTTTTGTTTCTATAATGATATATTTCACGGAGAAAGTTTTTTCTTGAAAAAATCTCATTGCATGAGTTGAAATAGAATCGGTCATTGAAAAAAATGAAAAAAATTATTATGTCGCCCCTGCATTTTAGCATAAAAATAATTAAATTTTTTCTTCACTGCAAAAGCTCTAAGCTCTTGTTTAAAATATCAACAACTTCGTTAAAAATAATTTTTTCGTAAAACGTCAAAATAAGTGTACATTTTTTTGGTTTCTATAATGATATATTTCACGGGGAAAGTTTTTTCTTGAAAAAATCTCATTGCATGAGTTGAAATGGAATCGGTCATTGAAAAAAATGAAAAAATTATTATGTCGCCCCTGCATTTTAGCATAAAAATAATTAAATTTTTTCTTCACTGCAAAAGCTCTAAGCTCTTGTTTAAAATTTCAACAACTTCTTTAAAAATAATTTTTTCGTAAAACGTCAAAATGAGTGTACTTTTTTTTGGTTTCTTTAATGATATATTTCACGGAGAAAGTTTTTTCTTGAAAAAATCTCATTGCATGAGTTGAAATAGAATCGGTCATTGAAAAAAATGAAAAAAATTATTATGTCACCCCCTGCATTTTAGCTTAAAAATAATTAAATTTTTCTTCACTGAAAAAGCTCTAAGCTCTTGTTTAAAATATCAACAACTTCGTAAAAAATAATTTTTTCGTAAAACGTCAAAATAAGTGTACATTTTTTTGGTTTCTATAATGATATATTACACGGAGAAAGTTTTTTCTTGAAAAAATCTCATTGCATGAGTTGAAATAGAATCGGTCATTGAAAAAAATGAAAAAAAATATTATGTCGCCCCTGCATTTTAGCATAAAAATAATTAAATTTTTTCTTCACTGCAAAAGCTGTAAGCTCTTGTTTAAAATTTCAACAACTTCGTTAAAAATAATTTTTTCGTAAAACGTCAAAATAAGTGTACATTTTTTTGGTTTCTATAAAGATATATATACATATATTTATATATATATATATATATATATATATATATATATATATATATATATATATATATATATATATATGACTGTGTCCGACAATTTTGCAAGGTATCTTCGTTATTATTAAAGATAGGGACTTGCGATTTTCGGAAACCTACGCTTACAGCTAATAGAAGTAAAATTTTGAAAACTGATACACAAATTCCCTATAGGTTATGAATATTGAATACTTATCTTATTAATAATTATTTAAACTTTTGGTACAACGTCTTGAATACAATTTAGAAATTTAATTTCTAAGTTTCTAAGATCATCTAATTATATTATGTTTCAACAGAGAAACTACAAGTAGGCTGCGCCTACTGCTGAAAGGAAAAGTTTTATAATTTCCATTGCAATTTGCCAGGTGAAAATTAAACTAGGTTTGAAATGGTATTGTAGAGATTTTTTCATTTGATGAATATTTTTTTAAAGTATGATTAATCGATGCAAGACGGAGAGACGAAGAAACGGAAAGATATAGTGACGGAGAGATGAGTGACGGAGAGCCGCAGAGCCGGAAAACCGCAGCGCTGGTGTACCGGAGTGCCGGGTTGCTTCGAGATCCGTATAAACGGAGAGCCGCAGAGCCGGAATCACGGACAGCCAGATAGCCGGAGAACCGGAGCACTGCCGGATGGCCGGAAAGACGGAGAGAAGGAAGAGAGAGAAAAGGAGAGGTAGAGGGTGAGTGTGAGGGAGAAGGAGGGAAAGAAGGAGGCAGGAAGGGAGATCTTCTTTGGCAACGAATTTTAGTCAAAAGATTGTTATTCTTTTTTTTTTTAATAGTAAGATATGTGGTTTTTTATTTTGGGAATGTATCAGGAATAGTATATAATAAAAATTGCAGTCAACTTTTAAGCTCGAAAATTTATTCTAAATAAAAGTCAAGACATTGTACCAGTGGTATTATTATTAATAAGATGTGTATTCCATATTCATAGGCTACTGCAAATTTAAATTTCAATTTTTAAAACAATACGAATAAAACGCTTACAAATAAATTGTATCATAAAATAGAGAATGCTGCTGTAATAATAATTTAAATATCCTGCAAAAGTGTGGAAAATTGGACATCTTCTACCCCCTTCAAAAATATTTACGCACCCCTCCCCCCACCCAAAAAAAAAATAAAAATAAAAATTTCCACCCTGGCATATATATCATTTTCAAGGACAGGAGCTTGTTTATGTACAAATAAAAATAATTGCATTTATCTGTTTTTAAATATTAATAATTCAATATACTTTGTTTAAAATTTTAGTTGTTTTGTTTATTTATTATAAACCAGTGACAATACTGTGTGGCGAAATTAAGAATTAAAGTATCCATTTGACAGGTTCTGTACAGGAATTTTCATTAAACATTCTTTTATATAAGTTTTTGATTGTATCGAGCCCAAATGCGTAAACTCAACTTAGCATCATCTCAAACGACAGCTCCATGGTTGAGTTTGTCTTTAATACTTAGTAACTCTTTTTTCTGTAGTGTACTGTACTTATATGTTGTAGTTGCTCCCCCTGTATTTTAACATGAAAATAAATACATTCATTCCTCACTGCAAAAGCTCTAAATTTTTCTTTAAATTTTCGATAACTGCGTTAAAAATGATTTTTTCGTAAAACGTCAAAATAAGTGTACTTTTTTTGGTTTCCATAATGATATATTTCACGGAGAAAGTTTTTTCTTGAAAAAATCTCATTGCATGAGTTGAAATAGAATCGGTCATTGAAAAAAATGAAAAAATATTATGTCGCCCCTGCATTTTAGCATAAAAATAATTAAATTTTTTCTTCCCTGCAAAAGCTCTAAGCTCTTGTTTAAAATTTCAACAACTTCGTTAAAAACAATTTTTTCGTAAAACGTCAAAATGAGTGTACTTTTTTTGGTTTCTATAATGATATATTTCACGGAGAAAGTTTTTTCTTGAAAAAATCTCATTGCATGAGTTGAAATAGAATCGGTCATTGAAAAAAATGAAAAAAATATTATGTCGCCCCTGCATTTTAGCATAAAAATAATTAAATTTTTTCTTCACTGCAAAAGCTCTAAGCACTTGTTTAAAATATTAACAACTTCTTTAAAAATAATTTTTTCTTAAAACGTCAAAATAAGTGTACATTTTTTTGGTTTCTATAATGATATATTTCACGGAGAAAGTTATTCCTTGAAAAAATCTCATTGCACGAGTTGAAATGGAATCAGTAATTGCAAAAAATGAAAAAAATTATTATGTCGCCCCTGCATTTTAGCATAAAAATAATTAAATTTTTTCTTCACTGCAAAAGCTCTAAGCTCTTGTTTAAAATTTCAACAACTTCGTTAAAAACAATTTTTTCGTAAAACGTCAAAATAAGTGTACTTTTTTTGGTTTCTATAATGATATATTTCACGGAGAAAGTTTTTTCTTTAAAAAATCTCATTTATATAAGTTGAATAGAATCGACCATTGAAAAAAATGAAAAAAATTATTATGTCACCCCCTGCATTTTAGCATAAAAATAATTATATTTTTCTTCACCGAAAAAGCTCTAAGCTCTTGTTTAAAATATCAACAACTTCGTAAAAAATAATTTTTTCGTAAAACGTCAAAATAAGTGTACATTTTTTTGGTTTCTATAATGATATATTTCACGGAGAAAGTTTTTTCTTGAAAAAATCTCATTGCATGAGTTGAAATAGAATCGGTCATTGAAAAAAATGAAAAAAATATTATGTGGCCCCTGCATTTTGGCATAAAAATAATTAAATTTTTTCTTCAATGCAAAAGCTCTAAGCTCTTGTTTAAAATTTCAACAACTTCGTTAAAAACAATTTTTTCGTAAAACGTCAAAATGAGTGTACTTTTTTTGGTTTCTATAATGATATATTTCACGGAGAAAGTTTTTCTTGAAAAAATCTCATTGCATGAGTTGAAATAAAATCGGTAGTTGAAAAAAATGAAAAAATTATTATGTCACCCCCTGCATTTTAGCATAAAAATAATTAAATTTTTTCTTCACTGCAAAAGCTCTAAGCTCTTGTTTAAAATATCAACAACTTCGTTAAAAATAATTTTTTCGTAAAACGTCAAAATAAGTGTACATTTTTTTGGTTTCTATAAAGTTATATATACATATATTTATTTATATATATATATATATATATATATATATATATATATATATATATATATATATATATATATATATGACGGTGTCCGACACTTTTGCAAGGTATCTCTGTTATTATTAAAGATAGGGACTTGTGATTTTCGGAAACCTACGCTTACAGCTAATAGAAGTAAAATTTTGAAAACTGATACACAAATTCCCTATAGGTTATGAATATTGAATACTTATCTTATTAATAATTATTTAAACTTTTGGTACAACGTCTTGAATACAATTTAGAAATTTAATTTCTAAGTTTCTAAGATCATCTAATTATATTATGTTTCAACAGAGAAACTACAAGTAGGCTGCGCCTACTGCTGAAAGGAAAAGTTTTATAATTTCCATTGCAATTTGCCAGGTGAAAATTAAATTAGGTTTGAAATGGTATTGTAGAGATTTTTTCATTTGATGAATATTTTTTTAAAGTATGAATAATCGATGCAAGACGGAGAGACGAAGAAACGGAAAGATATAGTGACGGAGAGATGAGTGACGGAGAGCCGCAGAGCCGGAAAACCGCAGCGCTGGTGTACCGGAGTGCCGGGTTGCTTCGAGATCCGTATAAACGGAGAGCCGCAGAGCCGGAATCACGGACAGCCAGATAGCCGGAGAACCGGAGCACTGCCGGATGGCCGGAAAGACGGAGAGAAGGAAGAGAGAGAAAAGGAGAGGTAGAGGGTGAGTGTGAGGGAGAAGGAGGGAAAGAAGGAGGCAGGAAGGGAGATCTTCTTTGGCAACCAATTTTAGTCAAAAGATTGTTATTCTTTTTTTTTTTAATAGTAAGATATGTGGTTTTTTATTTTGGGAATGTATCAGGAATAGTATATAATAAAAATTGCAGTCAACTTTTAAGCTCGAAAATTTATTCTAAATAAAAGTCAGGACATTGTACCAGTGGTATTATTATTAATAAGATGTGTATTCCATATTCATAGGCTACTGCAAATTTAAATTTCAATTTTTAAAACAATACGAATAAAACGCTTACAAATAAATTGTATCATAAAATAGAGAATGCTGCTGTAATAATAATTTAAATATCCTGCAAAAGTGTGGAAAATTGGACATCTTCTACCCCGTTCAAAAATATTTACACACCCCTCCCCCCACCCAAAAAAAAAATGAAAATAAAAATTTCCACCCTGGTATATATATCATTTTCAAGGACAGGAGCTTGTTTATGTACAAATAAAAATAATTGCATTTATCTGTTTTTAAATATTAATAATTCAATATACTTTGTTTAAAATTTTAGTTGTTTTGTTTATTTATTATAAACCAGTGACAATACTGTGTGGCGAAATTAAGAATTAAAGTATCCATTTGACAGGTTCTGTACAGGAATTTTCATTAAACATTCTTTTATATATGTTTTTGATTGTATCGAGCCCAAATGCGTAAACTCAACTTTGCATCATCTCAAACGACAGCTCCATGGTTGAGTTTGTCTTTAATACTTAGTAACACTTTTTTGTGTAGTGTACTGTACTTATATGCTGTAGTTGCTCCCCCTGTATTTTAACATGAAAATAAATACATTCATTCCTCACTGCAAAAGCTCTAAATTTTTCTTTAAATTTTCGATAACTGCGTTAAAAATGATTTTTTCGTAAAACGTCAAAATAAGTGTACTTTTTTTGATTTCTATAATGATATATTTCACGGAGAAAGTTTTTTCTTGAAAAAATCTCATTGCATGAGTTGAAATAGAATCAGTCATTGAAAAAAATGAAAAAATATTATGTCGCCCCTGCATTTTAGTATAAAAATAATTAAATTTTTTCTTCCCTGCAAAAGCTCTAAGCTCTTGTTTAAAATTTCAACAACTTCGTTAAAAATTTTTTTCGTAAAACGTCAAAATAAGTGTAATTTTTTTGGTTTCTATAATGATATATTTCACGGAGAAAGTTTTTCTTGAACAAATCTCATTGCATGAGTTGAAATAGAATCGGTCATTGAAAAAAATGAAAAAAATATTATGTCGCCCCTGCATTTTAGCATAAAAATAATTAAATTTTTTCTTCACTGCAAAAGCTCTAAGCTCTTGTTTAAAATTTCAACAACTTCATTAAAAATAATTTTTTCGTAAAACGTCAAAATAAGTGTACATTTTTTTGGTTTCTATAATGATATATTTCACGGAGAAAGTTTTTTCTTGAAAAAATCTCATTGCATGAGTTGAAATAGAATCGGTCATTGAAAAAAATGAAAAAAATATTATGTGGCCCCTGCATTTTAGCATAAAAATAATTAAATTTTTTCTTCACTGCAAAAGCTCTAAGCTCTTGTTTAAAATATCAACAACTTCGTTAAAAATAATTTTTTCGTAAAACGTCAAAATAAGTGTACATTTTTTTGGTTTCTATAATGATATATTTCACGGAGAAAGTTTTTTCTTGAAAAGATCTCATTGCATGAGTTGAAATAGAATCGGTCATTGAAAAAAATGGAAAAAATATTATGTGGCCCCTGCATTTTAGCATAAAAATAATTAAATTTTTCTTCACTGAAAAAGCTCTAAGCTCTTGTTTAAAATATCAACAACTTCGTAAAAAATAATTTTTTCGTAAAACGTCAAAATAAGTGTACATTTTTTTGGTTTCTATAATGATATATTTCACGGAGAAAGTTTTTTCTTGAAAAGATCTCATTGCATGAGTTGAAATAAAATCGGTCGTTGAAAAAAATGAAAAAATTATTATGTCACCCCCTGCATTTTAGCATAAAAGTAATTAAATTTTTTCTTCACTGCAAAAGCTCTAAGCACTTGTTTAAAATGTTAACAACTTCGTTAAAAATAATTTTTTCGTAAAACGTCAAAATAAGTGTACTTTTTTTGGTTTCTTTAATGATATATTTCACGGAGAAAGTTTTTTCTTGAAAAAATCTCATTGCATGAGTTGAAATAGAATCGGTCATTGAAAAAAATGAAAAAAATTATTATGTCGCCCCTGCATTTTAGCGTAAAAATAATTAAATTTTTTCTTCCCTGCAAAAGCTCTAAGTTCTTGTTTAAAATTTCAACAACTTCTTTAAAAATAATTTTTTCGTAAAACGTCAAAATGAGTGTACTTTTTTTTGGTTTCTTTAATGATATATTTCACGGAGAAAGTTTTTTCTTGAAAAAATCTCATTGCATGAGTTGAAATAGAATCGGTCATTGAAAAAAATGAAAAAAATTATTATGTCACCCCCTGCATTTTAGCTTAAAAATAATTATATTTTTCTTCACTGAAAAAGCTCTAAGCTCTTGTTTAAAATATCAACAACTTCGTTAAAAATAAGTTTTTCGTAAAACGTCAAAATACGTGTACATTTTTTTGGTTTCTATAATGATATATTTCACGGAGAAAGTTTTTTCTTGAAAAAATCTCATTGCATGAGTTGAAATAGAATCGGTCATTGAAAAAAATGAAAAAAATATTATGTGGCCCCTGCATTTTGGCATAAAAATAATTAAATTTTTTCTTCAATGCAAAAGCTCTAAGCTCTTGTTTAAAATTTCAACAATTTCGTTAAAAACAATTTTTTCGTAAAACGTCAAAATGAGTGTACTTTTTTTGGTTTCTATAATGATATATTTCACGGGGAAAGTTTTTCTTGAACAAATCTCATTGCATGAGTTGAAATAGAATCGGTCATTGAAAAAAATGAAAAAAATATTATGTCGCCCCTGCATTTTAGCATAAAAATAATTAAATTTTTTCTTCAATGCAAAAGCTCTAAGCTCTTGTTTAAAATTTCAACAACTTCGTTAAAAACAATTTTTTCGTAAAACGTCAAAATGAGTGTAATTTTTTTGGTTTCTATAATGATATATTTCACGGGGAAAGTTTTTCTTGAACAAATCTCATTGCATGAGTTGAAATAGAATCGGTCATTGAAAAAAATGAAAAAAATATTATGTCGCCCCTGCATTTTAGCATAAAAATAATTAAATTTTTTCTTCACTGCAAAAGCTCTAAGTTCTTGTTTAAAATATCAACAACTTCGTTAAAAATAATTTTTTCGTAAAACGTCAAAATAAGTGTACTTTTTTTGGTTTCTTTAATGATATATTTCACGGAGAAAGTTTTTTCTTGAAAAAATCTCATTGCATGAGTTGAAATAGAATCGGTCATTGAAAAAAATGAAAAAATATTATGTCGCTCCTGCATTTTAGTATAAAAATAATTAAATTTTTTCTTCCCTGCAAAAGCTCTAAGTTCTTGTTTAAAATATCAACAACTTCGTTAAAAATGATTTTTTCGTAAAACGTCAAAATAAGTGTACTTTTTTTGGTTTCTATAATGATATATTTCACGGAGAAAGTTTTTTCTTGAAAAAATCTCATTGCATGAGTTGAAATAGAATCGGTCATTGAAAAAAATGAAAAAAATATTATGTCGCCCCTGCATTTTAGCATAAAAATAATTAAATTTTTTCTTCACTGCAAAAGCTCTAAGCTCTTGTTTAAAATTTCAACAACTTCGTTAAAAATAATTTTTTCGTAAAACGTCAAAATGAGTGTACTTTTTTTGGTTTCTATAATTATATATTTCACGGAGAAAGTTTTTTCTTGAAAAAATCTCATTTATAAAAGTTGAATAGAATCGGCCATTGAAAAAAATGAAAAAAATTATTATGTCACCCCCTGCATTTTAGCATAAAAATAATTAAATTTTTTCTTCACTGCAAAAGCTCTAAGCTCTTGTTTAAAATTTCAACAACTTCGTTAAAAATAATTTTTTCGTAAAACGTCAAAATAAGTGTACATTTTTTTGGTTTCATTAATGATATATTTCACGGAGAAAGTTTTTTCTTGAAAAAATCTCATTGCATGAGTTGAAATAAAATCGGTCGTTGAAAAAAATGAAAAAATATTATGTCGCCCCTGCATTTTAGTATAAAAATAATTAAATTTTTTCTTCCCTGCAAAAGCTCTAAGTTCTTGTTTAAAATATCAACAACTTCGTTAAAAATTTTTTTCGTAAAACGTCAAAATAAGTGTAATTTTTTTGGTTTATATAATGATATATTTCACGGAGAAAGTTTTTTCTTTAAAAAATCTCATTTATATAAGTTGAATAGAATCGGCCATTGAAAAAAATGAAAAAAATTATTATGTCACCCCCTGCATTTTAGCATAAAAATAATTAAATTTTTTCTTCACTGCAAAAGCTCTAAGCTCTTGTTTAAAATTTCAACAACTTCGTTAAAAATAATTTTTTCGTAAAACGTCAAAATAAGTGTACATTTTTTTGGTTTCATTAATGATATATTTCACGGAGAAAGTTTTTTCTTGAAAAAATCTCATTGCATGAGTTGAAATAAAATCGGTCGTTGAAAAAAATGAAAAAATTATTATGTCACCCCCTGCATTTTAGCATAAAAATAATTAAATTTTTTCTTCACTGCAAAAGCTCTAAGCTCTTGTTTAAAATATCAACAACTTCGTTAAAAATAATTTTTTCGTAAAACGTCAAAATAAGTGTACATTTTTTTGGTTTCTTTAATGATATATTTCACGGGGAAAGTTTATTCTTGAAAAAATCTCATTGCATGAGTTGAAATAGAATCAGTCATTGAAAAAAATGAAAAAAATATTATGTCACCCCCTGCATTTTAGCATAAAAATAATTAAATTTTTTCTTCACTGCAAAAGCTCTAAGCTCTTGTTTAAAATATCAACATCTTCGTTAAAAATAATTTTTTCGTAAAACGTCAAAATAAGTGTAATTTTTTTGGTTTCTATAATGATATATTTCACGGGGAAAGTTTTTTCTTGAAAAAATCTCATTGCATGAGTTGAAATGGAATCGGTCATTGAAAAAAATGAAAAAAATTATTATGTCGCCCCTGCATTTTAGCATAAAAATAATTAAATTTTTTGTTCACTGCAAAAGCTCTAAGCTCTTGTTTAAAATATCAACAACTTCGTTAAAAAATTTTTTCGTAAAACGTCAAAATAAGTGTAATTTTTTTGGTTTCTATAATGATATATTTCACGGAGAAAGTTTTTCTTGAACAAATCTCATTGCATGAGTTGAAATAGAATCGGTCATTGAAAAAAATTAAAAAAATATGTCGCCCCTGCATTTTAGCATAAAAATAATTAAATTTTTTCTTAAATGCAAAAGCTTTAAGCTCTTGTTTAAAATTTCAACAACTTCGTTAAAAACAATTCTTTCGTAAAACGTCAAAATGAGTGTACTTTTTTTGGTTTCTATAATGATATATTTCACGGAGAAAGTTTTTTCTTGAAAAAATCTCATTGCATGAGTTGAAATAGAATCGGTCATTGAAAAAAATGAAAAAAATATTATGTCGCCCCTGCATTTTAGCATAAAAATAATTAAATTTTTTTTTCACTGCAAAAGCTCTAAGCTCTTGTTTAAAATTTCAACAACTTCGTTAAAAATAAGTTTTTCGTAAAACGTCAAAATACGTGTACATTTTTTTGGTTTATATAATGATATATTTCAGGGAGAAAGTTATTCCTTGAAAAAATCTCATTGCATGAGTTGAAATGGAATCAGTCATTGCAAGAAATGAAAAAAATTATTATGTCGCCCCTGCATTTTAGCATAAAAATAATTAAATTTTTCCTTCACTGCAAAAGCTCTAAGCTCTTGTTTAAAATTTCAACAACTTCGTTAAAAACAATTTTTTCGTAAAACGTCAAAATAAGTGTACTTTTTTTGGTTTCTATAATGATATATTTCACGGAGAAAGTTTTTTCTTGAAAAAATCTCATTGCATGAGTTGAAATAAAATCGGTAGTTGAAAAATATGAAAAAATTATTATGTCACCCCCTGCATTTTAGCATAAAAATAATTAAATTTTTTCTTCACAGCAAAAGCTCTAAGCTCTTGTTTAAAATATCAACAACTTCGTTAAAAATAATTTTTCCGTAAAACGTCAAAATAAGTGTACGTTTTTTTGGTTTCCATAATGATATATTTCACGGAGAAAGTTTTTTCTTTAAAATATCTCATTTATATAAGTTGAATAGAATCGGCCATTGAAAAAAATGAAAAAAATTATTATGTCACCCCCTGCATTTTAGCATAAAAATAATTAAATTTTTTCTTCACTGCAAAAGCTCTAAGCTCTTGTTTAAAATTTCAACAACTTCGTTAAAAATAATTTTTCCGTAAAACGTCAAAATAAGTGTACATTTTTTTTGTTTCATTAATGATATATTTCACGGAGAAAGTTTTTTCTTGAAAAAATCTCATTGCATGAGTTGAAATAAAATCGGTAGTTGAAAAATATGAAAAAATTATTATGTCACCCCCTGCATTTTAGCATAAAAATAATTAAATTTTTTCTTCACTGCAAAAGCTCTAAGCTCTTGTTTAAAATATCAACAACTTCGTTAAAAATAATTTTTCCGTAAAACGTCAAAATAAGTGTACATTTTTTTGGTTTCATTAATGATATATTTCATGGAGAAAGTATTTCTTGAACAAATCTCATTGCATGAGTTGAAATAGAATCGGTCATTGAAAAAAATGAAAAAAATATTATGTCGCCCCTGCATTTTAGCATAAAAATAATTAAATTTTTTCTTCACTGCAAAAGCTCTAAGCTCTTGTTTAAAATTTCAACAACTTCGTTAAAAATAATTTTTTCGTAAAACGTCAAAATGAGTGTACTTTTTTTGGTTTCTATAATTATATATTTCACGGAGAAAGTTTTTTCTTGAAAAAATCTCATTTATAAAAGTTGAATAGAATCGGCCATTGAAAAAAATGAAAAAAATTATTATGTCACCCCCTGCATTTTAGCATAAAAATAATTAAATTTTTTCTTCACTGCAAAAGCTCTAAGCTCTTGTTTAAAATTTCAACAACTTCGTTAAAAATAATTTTTTCGTAAAACGTCAAAATAAGTGTACATTTTTTTGGTTTCATTAATGATATATTTCACGGAGAAAGTTTTTTCTTGAAAAAATCTCATTGCATGAGTTGAAATAAAATCGGTCGTTGAAAAAAATGAAAAAATTATTATGTCACCCCCTGCATTTTAGCATAAAAATAATTAAATTTTTTCTTCACTGCAAAAGCTCTAAGCTCTTGTTTAAAATATCAACATCTTCGTTAAAAATAATTTTTTCGTAAAACGTCAAAATAAGTGTAATTTTTTTGGTTTCTATAATTATATTTCACGGAGAAAGTTTTTTCTTGAAAAAATCTCATTGCATGAGTTGAAATAGAATCGGTCATTGAAAAAAATTAAAAAATATTATGTCGCCCCTGCATTTTAGCATAAAAATAATTAAATATTTTCTTCACTGCAAAAGCTCTAAGCTCTTGTTTCAAATTTCAACAACTTCGTTAAAAATAATTTTTTCGTAAAACGTCAAAATAAGTGTACATTTTTTTGGTTTCTATAAAGATATATATACATATATTTATATATATGTATATATATATATATATATATATATATATATATATATATATATATATATATATATATATATATGACTGTGTCCGACACTTTTGCAAGGTATCTCTGTTATTATTAAAGATAGGGACTTGTGATTTTCGGAAACCTACGCTTACAGCTAATAGAAGTAAAATTTTGAAAACTGATACACAAATTCCCTATAGGTTATGAATATTGAATACTTATCTTATTAATAATTATTTAAACTTTTGGTACAACGTCTTGACTACAATTTAGAAATTTAATTTCTAAGTTTCTAAGATCATCTAATTATATTATGTTTCAACAGAGAAACTACAAGTAGGCTGCGCCTACTGCTGAAAGGAAAAGTTTTATAATTTCCATTGCAATTTGCCAGGTGAAAATTAAATTAGGTTTTAAATGGTATTGTAGAGATTTTTTCATTTGATGAATATTTTTTTAAAGTATGAATAATCGATGCAAGACGGAGAGACGAAGAAACGGAAAGACATAGTGACGGAGAGATGAGTGACGGAGAGCCGCAGAGCCGGAAAACCGCAGCGCTGGTGAACCGGAGTGCCGGGTTGCTTCGAGATCCGTATAAACGGAGAGCCGCAGAGCCGGAATCACGGACAGCCAGATAGCCGGAGAACCGGAGCACTGCCGGATGGCCGGAAAGACGGAGAGAAGGAAGAGAGAGAAAAGGAGAGGTAGAGGGTGAGTGTGAGGGAGAAGGAGGCAGGAAGGGAGATCTTCTTTGGCAATCAATTTTAGTCAAAAGATTGTTATTCTTTTTTTTTAATAGTAAGATATGTGGTTTTTTATTTTGGGAATGTATCAGGAATAGTATATAATAAAAATTGCAGTCAACTTTTAAGCTCGAAAATTTATTCTAAATAAAAGTCAGGACATTGTACCAGTGGTATTATTATTAATAAGATGTGTATTCCATATTCATAGGCTACTGCAAATTTAAATTTCAATTTTTAAAACAATACGAATAAAACGCTTACAAATAAATTGTATCATAAAATAGAGAATGCTGCTGTAATAATAATTTAAATATCCTGCAAAAGTGTGGAAAATTAGACATCTTCTACCCCCTTCAAAAATATTTACGCACCCCTCCCCCACCCAAAAAAAAAATAAAAATAAAAATTTCCACCCTGGTATATATATCATTTTCAAGGACAGGAGCTTGTTTATGTACAAATAAAAATAATTGCATTTATCTGTTTTTAAATATTAATAATTCAATATACTTTGTTTAAAATTTTAGTTGTTTTGTTTATTTATTATAAACCAGTGACAATACTGTGTGGCGAAATTAAGAATTAAAGTATCCATTTGACAGGTTCTGTACAGGAATTTTCATTAAACATTCTTTTATATAAGTTTTTGATTGTATCGAGCCCAAATGCGTAAACTCAACTTAGCATCATCTCAAACGACAGCTCCATGGTTGAGTTTGTCTTTAATACTTAGTAACACTTTTTTCTGTAGTGTACTGTACTTATATGTTGTAGTTGCTCCCCCTGTATTTTAACATGAAAATAAATACATTCATTCCTCACTGCAAAAGCTCTAAATTTTTCTTTAAATTTTCGATAACTGCGTTAAAAATGATTTTTTCGTAAAACGTCAAAATAAGTGTACTTTTTTTGGTTTCTATAATGATATATTTCACGGAGAAAGTTTTTTCTTGAAAAGATCTCTTTGCATGAGTTGAAATAAAATCGGTCGTTGAAAAAAATGAAAAAATTATTATGTCACCCCCTGCATTTTAGCATAAAAGTAATTAAATTTTTTCTTCACTGCAAAAGCTCTAAGCACTTGTTTAAAATATTAACAACTTCTTTAAAAATAATTTTTTCGTAAAACGTCAAAATAAGTGTACATTTTTTTGGTTTCTATAATGATATATTTCACGGGGAAAGTTTTTTCTTGAAAAAATCTCATTGCATCAGTTGAAATGGAATCGGTCATTGAAAAAAATGAAAAAAATTATTATGTCGCCCCTGCATTTTAGCATAAAAATAATTAAATTTTTTCTTCACTGCAAAAGCTCTAAGCTCTTGTTTAAAATTTCAACAACTTCATTAAAAATAATTTTTTCGTAAAACGTCAAAATAAGTGTACATTTTTTTGGTTTCTATAATGATATATTTCACGGGGAAAGTTTTTTCTTGAAAAAATCTCATTGCATGAGTTGAAATGGAATCGGTCATTGAAAAAAATGAAAAAAATTATTATGTCGCCCCTGCATTTTAGCATAAAAATAATTAAATTTTTTCTTCACTGCAAAAGCTCTAAGCTCTTGTTTAAAATTTCAACAACTTCACTAAAAATAATTTTTTCGTAAAACGTCAAAATAAGTGTACATTTTTTTGGTTTCTATAATGATATATTTCACGGAGAAAGTTTTTTCTTGAAAAGATCTCATTGCATGAGTTGAAATAGGATCGGTCATTGAAAAAAATGGAAAAAATATTATGTGGCCCCTGCATTTTAGCATAAAAATAATTAAATTTTTCTTCACTGAAAAAGCTCTAAGCTCTTGTTTAAAATATCAACAACTTCGTAAAAAATAATTTTTTCGTAAAACGTCAAAATAAGTGTACATTTTTTTGGTTTCTATAATGATATATTTCACGGAGAAAGTTTTTTCTTGAAAAGATCTCATTGCATGAGTTGAAATAAAATCGGTCGTTGAAAAAAATGAAAAAATTATAATGTCACCCCCTGCATTTTAGCATAAAAGTAATTAAATTTTTTCTTCACTGCAAAAGCGCTAAGCACTTGTTTAAAATATTAACAACTTCTTTAAAAATAATTTTTTCGTAAAACGTCAAAATAAGTGTACATTTTTTTGGTTTCTATAATGATATATTTCACGGAGAAAGTTTTTTCTTGAAAAAATCTCATTGCATGAGTTGAAATGGAATCAGTCATTGAAAAAAATGAAAAAAATTATTATGTCGCCCCTGCATTTTAGCATAAAAATAATTAAATTTTTTCTTCACTGCAAAAGCTCTAAGCTCTTGTTTAAAATTTCAACAACTTCATTAAAAATAATTTTTTCGTAAAACGTCAAAATAAGTGTACGTTTTTTTGGTTTCCATAATGATATATTTCACGGGGAAAGTTTTTTCTTGAAAAAATCTCATTGCATGAGTTGAAATGGAATCGGTCATTGAAAAAAATGAAAAAAATTATTATGTCGCCCCTGCATTTTAGCATAAAAATAATTAAATTTTTTCTTCACTGCAAAAGCTCTAAGCTCTTGTTTAAAATTTCAACAACTTCATTAAAAATAATTTTTTCGTAAAACGTCAAAATAAGTGTACATTTTTTTGGTTTTTATAATGATATATTTCACGGAGAAAGTTTTTTCTTGAAAAAATCTCATTGCATGAGTTGAAATAGAATCGGTCATTGAAAAAAATGAAAAAAATATTATGTGGCCCCTGCATTTTAGCATAAAAATAATTAAATTTTTTCTTCACTGCAAAAGCTCTAAGCTCTTGTTTAAAATATCAACAACTTCGTTAAAAATAATTTTTTCGTAAAACGTCAAAATAAGTGTACATTTTTTTGGTTTCTATAATGATATATTTCACGGGGAAAGTTTTTTCTTGAAAAAATCTCATTGCATGAGTTGAAATGGAATCGGTCATTGAAAAAAATTAAAAAAATTATTATGTCGCCCCTGCATTTTAGCATAAAAATAATTAAATTTTTTCTTCACTGCAAAAGCTCTAAGCTCTTGTTTAAAATTTCAACAACTTCATTAAAAATAATTTTTTCGTAAAACGTCAAAATAAGTGTACATTTTTTCGGTTTCTATAATGATATATTTCACGGAGAAAGTTTTTTCTTGAAAAAATCTCATTGCATGAGTTGAAATAGAATCGGTCATTGAAAAAAATGAAAAAAATATTATGTGGCCCCTGCATTTTGGCATAAAAATAATTAAATTTTTTCTTCACTGCAAAAGCTCTAAGCTCTTGTTTAAAATTTCAACAACTTCTTTAAAAATAATTTTTTCGTAAAACGTCAAAATAAGTGTACTTCTTTTTGTTTCTATAATGATATATTTCACGGAGAAAGTTTTTTCTTGAAAAAATCTCATTGCATGAGTTGAAATAGAATCGGTCATTGAAAAAAATGAAAAAAATTATTATGTCGCCCCTGCATTTTAGCATAAAAACAATTAAATTTTTTCTTCACTGCCAAAGCTCTAAGCTCTTGTTTAAAATTTCAACAACTTCTTTAAAAATAATTTTTTCGTAAAACGTCAAAATAAGTGTACTTCTTTTTGTTTCTATAATGATATATTTCACGGAGAAAGTTTTTTCTTGAAAAAATCTCATTGCATGAGTTGAAATAGAATCGGTCATTGAAAAAAATGAAAAAAATTATTATGTCGCCCCTGCATTTTAGCATAAAAACCATTAAATTTTTTCTTCACTGCAAAATCTCTAAGCTCTTGTTTAAAATTTCAACAACTTCTTTAAAAATAATTTTTTCGTAAAACGTCAAAATAAGTGTACTTCTTTTTGTTTCTATAATGATATATTTCACGGAGAAAGTTTTTTCTTGAAAAAATCTCATTGCATGAGTTGAAATAGAATCGGTCATTGAAAAAAATGAAAAAAATTATTATGTCACCCCCTGCATTTTAGCTTAAAAATAATTAAATTTTTCTTCACTGAAAAAGCTCTAAGCTCTTGTTTAAAATATCAACAACTTCGTAAAAAATAATTTTTTCGTAAAACGTCAAAATAAGTGTACATTTTTTTTGTTTCTATAATGATATATTACACGGAGAAAGTTTTTTCTTGAAAAAATCTCATTGCATGAGTTGAAATAGAATCGGTCATTGAAAAAAATGAAAAAAATATTATGTCGCCCCTGCATTTTAGCATAAAAATAATTAAATTTTTTCTTCACTGCAAAAGCTGTAAGCTCTTGTTTAAAATTTCAACAACTTCGTTAAAAATAATTTTTTCGTAAAACGTCAAAATAAGTGTACATTTTTTTTGGTTTCTATAAAGATATATATACATATATATATTTATATATATATATATATATATATATATATATATATATATATATATATATATATATATATATATATATATATATATATATATATGACTGTGTCCGACACTTTTGCAAGGTATCTTCGTTATTATTAAAGATAGGGACTTGCGATTTTCGGAAACCTACGCTTACAGCTAATAGAAGTAAAATTTTGAAAACTGATACACAAATTCCCTATAGGTTATGAATATTGAATACTTATCTTATTAATAATTATTTAAACTTTTGGTACAACGTCTTGAATACAATTTAGAAATTTAATTTCTAAGTTTCTAAGATCATCTAATTATATTATGTTTCAACAGAGAAACTACAAGTAGGCTGCGCCTACTGCTGAAAGGAAAAGTTTTATAATTTCCATTGCAATTTGCCAGGTGAAAATTAAACTAGGTTTGAAATGGTATTGTAGAGATTTTTTCATTTGATGAATATTTTTTTAAAGTATGAATAATCGATGCAAGACGGAGAGACGAAGAAACGGAAAGATATAGTGACGGAGAGATGAGTGACGGAGAGCCGCAGAGCCGGAAAACCGCAGCGCTGGTGTACCGGAGTGCCGGGTTGCTTCGAGATCCGTATAAACGGAGAGCCGCAGAGCCGGAATCACGGACAGCCAGATAGCCGGAGAACCGGAGCACTGCCGGATGGCCGGAAAGACGGAGAGAAGGAAGAGAGAGAAAAGGAGAGGTAGAGGGTGAGTGTGAGGGAGAAGGAGGGAAAGAAGGAGGCAGGAAGGGAGATCTTCTTTGGCAACCAATTTTAGTCAAAAGATTGTTATTCTTTTTTTTTTTAATAGTAAGATATGTGGTTTTTTATTTTGGGAATGTATCAGGAATAGTATATAATAAAAATTGCAGTCAACTTTTAAGCTCGAAAATTTATTCTAAATAAAAGTCAAGACATTGTACCAGTGGTATTATTATTAATAAGATGTGTATTCCATATTCATAGGCTACTGCAAATTTAAATTTCAATTTTTAAAACAATACGAATAAAACGCTTACAAATAAATTGTATCATAAAATAGAGAATGCTGCTGTAATAATAATTTAAATATCCTGCAAAAGTGTGGAAAATTGGACATCTTCTACCCCCTTCAAAAATATTTACGCACCCCTCCCCCACCCAAAAAAAAAATAAAAATAAAAATTTCCACCCTGGTATATATATATCATTTTCAAGGACAGGAGCTTGTTTATGTACAAATAAAAATAATTGCATTTATCTGTTTTTAAATATTAATAATTCAATATACTTTGTTTAAAATTTTAGTTGTTTTGTTTATTTATTATAAACCAGTGACAATACTGTGTGGCGAAATTAAGAATTAAAGTATCCATTTGACAGGTTCTGTACAGGAATTTTCATTAAACATTCTTTTATATAAGTTTTTGATTGTATCGAGCCCAAATGCGTAAACTCAACTTAGCATCATCTCAAACGACAGCTCCATGGTTGAGTTTGTCTTTAATACTTAGTAACACTTTTTTCTGTAGTGTACTGTACTTATATGTTGTAGTTGCTCCCCCTGTATTTTAAAAAAAAGTGTATTTTTTTTGGTTTCTATAATGATATATTTCACGGAGAAAGTATTTCTTGAACAAATCTTATTGCATGAGTTGAAATAGAATCGGTCATTGAAAAAAATGAAAAAAATTATTATGTCGCCCCTGCATTTTAGCGTAAAAATAATTAAATTTTTTCTTCACTGCAAAAGCTCTAAGTTCCTGTTTAAAATTTCAACAACTTCTTTAAAAATAATTTTTTCGTAAAACGTCGAAATGAGTGTACTTTTTTTTGGTTTCTTTAATGATATATTTCACGGAGAAAGTTTTTTCTTGAAAAAATCTCATTGCATGAGTTGAAATAGAATCGGTCATTGAAAAAAATGAAAAAAATTATTATGTCACCCCCTGCATTTTAACTTAAAAATAATTATATTTTTCTTCACTGAAAAAGCTCTAAGCTCTTGTTTAAAATATCAACAACTTCGTAAAAAATAATTTTTTCGTAAAACGTCAAAATAAGTGTACATTTTTTTGATTTCTATAATGATATATTTCACGGAGAAAGTTTTTTCTTGAAAAAATCTCATTGCATGAGTTGAAATAAAATCGGTCGTTGAAAAAAATGAAAAAAATTATTATGTCGCCCCTGCATTTCAGCATAAAAATAATTAAATTTTTTCTTCACTGCAAAAGCTCTAAGCTCTTGTTTAAAATTTCAACAACTTCATTAAAAATAATTTTTTCGTAAAACGTCAAAATAAGTGTACATTTTTTTGGTTTCTATAATGATATATTTCACGGAGAAAGTTTTTTCTTGAAAAAATCTCATTGCATGAGTTGAAATAGAATCGGTCATTGAAAAAAATGAAAAAAATATTATGTGGCCCCTGCATTTTGGCATAAAAATAATTAAATTTTTTCTTCAATGCAAAAGCTCTAAGCTCTTGTTTAAAATTTCAACAACTTCGTTAAAAACAATTTTTTCGTAAAACGTCAAAATGAGTGTACTTTTTTTGGTTTCTATAATGATATATTTCACGGAGAAAGTTTTTTCTTGAAAAAATCTCATTGCATGAGTTGAAATAGAATCGGTCATTGAAAAAAATGAAAAAAATATTATGTCGCCCCTGCATTTTAGCATAAAAATAATTAAATTTTTTCTTCACTGCAAAAGCTCTAAGCTCTTGTTTAAAATTTCAACAACTTCGTTAAAAATAAGTTTTTCGTAAAACGTCAAAATACGTGTACATTTTTTTGGTTTATATAATGATATATTTCACGGAGAAAGTTTTTTCTTTAAAAAATCTCATTTATATAAGTTGAATAGAATCGACCATTGAAAAAAATGAAAAAAATTATTATGTCACCCCCTGCATTTTAGCATAAAAATAATTAAATTTTTTCTTCACTGCAAAAGCTCTAAGCTCTTGTTTAAAATATCAACAACTTCGTTAAAAATAATTTTTTCGTAAAACGTCAAAATAAGTGTACATTTTTTTGGTTTCATTAATGATATATTTCACGGAGAAAGTTTTTTCTTGAAAAAATCTCATTGCATGAGTTGAAATAAAATCGGTGGTTGAAAAAAATGAAAAAATTATTATGTCACCCCCTGCATTTTAGCATAAAAATAATTAAATTTTTTCTTCACTGCAAAAGCTCTAAGCTCTTGTTTAAAATATCAACAACTTCGTTAAAAATAATTTTTTCGTAAAACGTCAAAATAAGTGTACATTTTTTTGGTTTCTATAAAGATATATATACATATATTTATTTATATATATATATATATATATATATATATATATATATATATATATATATATATATATATATATATATATATATGACGGTGTCCGACACTTTTGCAAGGTATCTCTGTTATTATTAAAGATAGGGACTTGTGATTTTCGGAAACCTACGCTTACAGCTAATAGAAGTAAAATTTTGAAAACTGATACACAAATTCCCTATAGGTTATGAATATTGAATACTTATCTTATTAATAATTATTTAAACTTTTGGTACAACGTCTTGACTACAATTTAGAAATTTAATTTCTAAGTTTCTAAGATCATCTAATTATATTATGTTTCAACAGAGAAACTACAAGTAGGCTGCGCCTACTGCTGAAAGGAAAAGTTTTATAATTTCCATTGCAATTTGCCAGGTGAAAATTAAATTAGGTTTGAAATGGTATTGTAGAGATTTTTTCATTTGATGAATATTTTTTTAAAGTATGAATAATCGATGCAAGACGGAGAGACGAAGAAACGGAAAGATATAGTGACGGAGAGATGAGTGACGGAGAGCCGCAGAGCCGGAAAACCGCAGCGCTGGTGTACCGGAGTGCCGGGTTGCTTCGAGATCCGTATAAACGGAGAGCCGCAGAGCCGGAATCACGGACAGCCAGATAGCCGGAGAACCGGAGCACTGCCGGATGGCCGGAAAGACGGAGAGAAGGAAGAGAGAGAAAAGGAGAGGTAGAGGGTGAGTGTGAGGGAGAAGGAAGGAAAGAAGGAGGCAGGAAGGGAGATCTTCTTTGGCAACCAATTTTAGTCAAAAGATTGTTATTTTTTTTTTTTTAATAGTAAGATATGTGGTTTTTTATTTTGGGAATGTATCAGGAATAGTATATAATAAAAATTGCAGTCAACTTTTAAGCTCGAAAATTTATTCTAAATAAAAGTCAAGACATTGTACCAGTGGTATTATTATTAATAAGATGTGTATTCCATATTCATAGGCTACTGCAAATTTAAATTTCAATTTTTAAAACAATACGAATAAAACGCTTACAAATAAATTATATCATAAAATAGAGAATGCTGCTGTAATAATAATTTAAATATCCTGCAAAAGTGTGGAAAATTGGACATCTTCTACCCCCTTCAAAAATATTTACACACCCCTCCCCCACCCAAAAAAAAATGAAAATAAAAATTTCCACCCTGGTATATATATCATTTTCAAGGACAGGAGCTTGTTTATATACAAATAAAAATAATTGCATTTATCTGTTTTTAAATATTAATAATTCAATATACTTTGTTTAAAATTTTAGTTGTTTTGTTTATTTATTATAAACCAGTGACAATACTGTGTGGCGAAATTAAGAATTAAAGTATCCATTTGACAGGTTCTGTACAGGAATTTTCATTAAACATTCTTTTATATAAGTTTTTGATTGTATCGAGCCCAAATGCGTAAACTCAACTTAGCATCATCTCAAACGACAGCTCCATGGTTGAGTTTGTCTTTAATACTTAGTAACACTTTTTTGTGTAGTGTACTGTACTTATATGCTGTAGTTGCTCCCCCTGTATTTTAACATGAAAATAAATACATTCATTCCTCACTGCAAAAGCTCTAAATTTTTCTTTAAATTTTCGATAACTGCGTTAAAAATGATTTTTTCGTAAAACGTCAAAATAAGTGTACTTTTTTTGGTTTCTATAATGATATATTTCACGGAGAAAGTTTTTTCTTGAAAAAATCTCATTGCATGAGTTGAAATAGAATCAGTCATTGAAAAAAATGAAAAAATATTATGTCGCCCCTGCATTTTAGTATAAAAATAATTAAATTTTTTCTTCCCTGCAAAAGCTCTAAGCTCTTGTTTAAAATTTCAACAACTTCGTTAAAAATTTTTTTCGTAAAACGTCAAAATAAGTGTAATTTTTTTGGTTTCTATAATGATATATTTCACGGAGAAAGTTTTTCTTGAACAAATCTCATTGCATGAGTTGAAATAGAATCGGTCATTGAAAAAAATGAAAAAAATATTATGTGGCCCCTGCATTTTAGCATAAAAATAATTAAATTTTTTCTTCACTGCAAAAGCTCTAAGCTCTTGTTTAAAATATCAACAACTTCGTAAAAAATAATTTTTTCGTAAAACGTCAAAATAAGTGTACATTTTTTTGGTTTCTATAATGATATATTTCACGGAGAAAGTTTTTTCTTGAAAAGATCTCATTGCATGAGTTGAAATAAAATCGGTCGTTGAAAAAAATGAAAAAATTATTATGTCACCCCCTGCATTTTAGCATAAAAGTAATTAAATTTTTTCTTCACTGCAAAAGCTCTAAGCACTTGTTTAAAATATTAACAACTTCTTTAAAAATAATTTTTTCGTAAAACGTCAAAATAAGTGTACATTTTTTTGGTTTCTATAATGATATATTTCACGGGGAAAGTTTTTTCTTGAAAAAATCTCATTGCATGAGTTGAAATGGAATCGGTCATGGAAAAAAATGAAAAAAATTATTATGTCGCCCCTGCATTTTAGCATAAAAATAATTAAATTTTTTCTTCACTGCAAAAGCTCTAAGCTCTTGTTTAAAATTTCAACAACTTCATTAAAAATAATTTTTTCGTAAAACGTCAAAATAAGTGTACATTTTTTTGGTTTCTATAATGATATATTTCACGGGGAAAGTTTTTTCTTGAAAAAATCTCATTGCATGAGTTGAAATGGAATCGGTCATTGAAAAAAATGAAAAAAATTATTATGTCGCCCCTGCATTTTAGCATAAAAATAATTAAATTTTTTCTTCACTGCAAAAGCTCTAAGCTCTTGTTTAAAATTTCAACAACTTCATTAAAAATAATTTTTTCGTAAAACGTCAAAATAAGTGTACGTTTTTTTGGTTTCTATAATGATATATTTCACGGAGAAAGTTTTTTCTTGAAAAAATCTCATTGCATGAGTTGAAATAGAATCAGTCATTGAAAAAAATGAAAAAAATATTATGTGGCCCCTGCATTTTAGCATAAAAATAATTAAATTTTTTCTTCACTGCAAAAGCTCTAAGCTCTTGTTTAAAATATCAACAACTTCGTTAAAAATAATTTTTTCGTAAAACGTGAAAATAAGTGTAATTTTTTTGGTTTCTATAATGATATATTTCACGGAGAAAGTATTTCTTGAACAAATCTCATTGCATGAGTTGAAATAGAATCGGTCATTGAAAAAAATGAAAAAAATATTATGTCGCCCCTGCATTTTAACATAAAAATAATTAAATTTTTTCTTCACTGCTAAAGCTCTAAGCTCTTGTTTAAAATTTCAACAACTTCTTTAAAAATAATTTTTTCGTAAAACGTCAAAATGAGTGTACTTTTTTTGGTTTCTATAATTATATTTCACGGAGAAAGTATTTCTTGAACAAATCTCATTGCATGAGTTGAAATAGAATCGGTCATTGAAAAAAATGAAAAAAATATTATGTCGCCCCTGCATTTTAACATAAAAATAATTAAATTTTTTCTTCACTGCTAAAGCTCTAAGCTCTTGTTTAAAATTTCAACAACTTCGTTAAAAATAATTTTTTCGTAAAACGTCAAAATAAGTGTACTTTTTTTGGTTTCTTTAATGATATATTTCACGGAGAAAGTTTTTTCTTGAAAAAATCTCATTGCATGAGTTGAAATAGAATCGGTCATTGAGAAAAATTAAAAAAATATTATGTCGCCCCTGCATTTTGGCATAAAAATAATTAAATTTTTTCTTCACTGCAAAAGCTCTAAGCTCTTGTTTAAAATTTCAACAACTTCGTTAAAAATAATTTTTTCGTAAAACGTCAAAATAAGTGTACATTTTTTTTGGTTTCTATAAAGATATATATACATATATATATATATATATATATATATATATATATATATATATATATATATATATATATATATATATGAGACTGTGTCCGACACTTTTGCAAGGTATCTCTGTTATTATTAAAGATAGGGACTTGTGATTTTCGGAAACCCACGCTTACAGCTAATAGAAGTAAAATTTTGAAAAGTGATACACAAATTCCCTATAGGTTATGAATATTGAATACTTATCTTATTAATAATTATTTAAACTTTTGGTACAACGTCTTGAATACAATTTAGAAATTTAATTTCTAAGTTTCTAAGATCATCTAATTATATTATGTTTCAACAGAGAAACTACAAGTAGGCTGCGCCTACTGCTGAAAGGAAAAGTTTTATAATTTCCATTGCAATTTGCCAGGTGAAAATTAAATTAGGTTTGAAATGGTATTGTAGAGATTTTTTCATTTGATGAATATTTTTTTAAAGTATGAATAATCGATGCAAGACGGAGAGACGAAGAAACGGAAAGATATAGTGACGGAGAGATGAGTGACGGAGAGCCGCAGAGCCGGAAAACCGCAGCGCTGGTGTACCGGAGTGCCGGGTTGCTTCGAGATCCGTATAAACGGAGAGCCGCAGAGCCGGAATCACGGACAGCCAGATAGCCGGAGAACCGGAGCACTGCCGGATGGCCGGAAAGACGGAGAGAAGGAAGAGAGAGAAAAGGAGAGGTAGAGGGTGAGTGTGAGGGAGAAGGAGGGAAAGAAGGAGGCAGGAAGGGAGATCTTCTTTGGCAACGAATTTTAGTCAAAAGATTGTTATTCTTTTTTTTTTAATAGTAAGATATGTGGTTTTTTATTTTGGGAATGTATCAGGAATAGTATATAATAAAAATTGCAGTCAACTTTTAAGCTCGAAAATTTATTCTAAATAAAAGTCAAGACATTGTACCAGTGGTATTATTATTAATAAGATGTGTATTCCATATTCATAGGCTACTGCAAATTTAAATTTCAATTTTTAAAACAATACGAATAAAACGCTTACAAATAAATTGTATCATAAAATAGAGAATGCTGCTGTAATAATAATTTAAATATCCTGCAAAAGTGTGGAAAATTGGACATCTTCTACCCCGTTCAAAAATATTTAAACACCCCTCCCCCCACCCAAAAAAAAAATGAAAATAAAAATTTCCACCCTGGTATATATATCATTTTCAAGGACAGGAGCTTGTTTATGTACAAATAAAAATAATTGCATTTATCTGTTTTTAAATATTAATAATTCAATATACTTTGTTTAAAATTTTAGTTGTTTTGTTTATTTATTATAAACCAGTGACAATACTGTGTAGCGAAATTAAGAATTAAAGTATCCATTTGACAGGTTCTGTACAGGAATTTTCATTAAACATTCTTTTATATAAGTTTTTGATTGTATCGAGCCCAAATGCGTAAACTCAACTTAGCATCATCTCAAACGACAGCTTCATGGTTGAGTTTGTCTTTAATACTTAGTAACACTTTTTTGTGTAATGTAATGTACTTATATGCTGTAGTTGCTAACCCTGTATTTTAACATGAAAATAAATACATTCATTACTCACTGCAAAAGCTCTAAATTTTTCTTTAAATTTTCGATAACTGCGTTAAAAATGATTTTTTCGTAAAACGTCAAAATAAGTGTACTTTTTTTGGTTTCTATAATGATATATTTCACGGAGAAAGTTTTTTCTTGAAAAAATCTCATTGCATGAGTTGAAATAGAATCAGTCATTGAAAAAAATGAAAAAATATTATGTCGCCCCTGCATTTTAGTATAAAAATAATTAAATTTTTTCTTCCCTGCAAAAGCTCTAAGCTCTTGTTTAAAATTTCAACAACTTCGTTAAAAATTTTTTTCGTAAAACGTCAAAATAAGTGTAATTTTTTTGGTTTCTATAATGATATATTTCACGGAGAAAGTTTTTCTTGAACAAATCTCATTGCATGAGTTGAAATAGAATCGGTCATTGAAAAAAATGAAAAAAATATTATGTCGCCCCTGCATTTTAGCATAAAAATAATTAAATTTTTTCTTCACTGCAAAAGCTCTAAGCTCTTGTTTAAAATTTCAACAACTTCATTAAAAATAATTTTTTCGTAAAACGTCAAAATAAGTGTACATTTTTTTGGTTTCTATAATGATATATTTCACGGAGAAAGTTTTTTCTTGAAAAAATCTCATTGCATGAGTTGAAATAGAATCGGTCATTGAAAAAAATGAAAAAAATATTATGTGGCCCCTGCATTTTAGCATAAAAATAATTAAATTTTTTCTTCACTGCAAAAGCTCTAAGCTCTTGTTTAAAATATCAACAACTTCGTTAAAAATAATTTTTTCGTAAAACGTCAAAATAAGTGTACATTTTTTTGGTTTCTATAATGATATATTTCACGGAGAAAGTTTTTTCTTGAATAGATCTCATTGCATGAGTTGAAATAGAATCGGTCATTGAAAAAAATGGAAAAAATATTATGTGGCCCCTGCATTTTAGCATAAAAATAATTAAATTTTTCTTCACTGAAAAAGCTCTAAGCTCTTGTTTAAAATATCAACAACTTCGTAAAAAATAATTTTTTCGTAAAACGTCAAAATAAGTGTACATTTTTTTGGTTTCTATAATGATATATTTCACGGAGAAAGTTTTTTCTTGAAAAGATCTCTTTGCATGAGTTGAAATAAAATCGGTCGTTGAAAAAAATGAAAAAATTATTATGTCACCCCCTGCATTTTAGCATAAAAGTAATTAAATTTTTTCTTCACTGCAAAAGCTCTAAGCACTTGTTTAAAATATTAACAACTTCTTTAAAAATAATTTTTTCGTAAAACGTCAAAATAAGTGTACATTTTTTTGGTTTCTATAATGATATATTTCACGGGGAAAGTTTTTTCTTGAAAAAATCTCATTGCATCAGTTGAAATGGAATCGGTCATTGAAAAAAATGAAAAAAATTATTATGTCGCCCCTGCATTTTAGCATAAAAATAATTAAATTTTTTCTTCACTGCAAAAGCTCTAAGCTCTTGTTTAAAATTTCAACAACTTCATTAAAAATAATTTTTTCGTAAAACGTCAAAATAAGTGTACATTTTTTTGGTTTCTATAATGATATATTTCACGGGGAAAGTTTTTTCTTGAAAAAATCTCATTGCATGAGTTGAAATGGAATCGGTCATTGAAAAAAATGAAAAAAATTATTATGTCGCCCCTGCATTTTAGCATAAAAATAATTAAATTTTTTCTTCACTGCAAAAGCTCTAAGCTCTTGTTTAAAATTTCAACAACTTCACTAAAAATAATTTTTTCGTAAAACGTCAAAATAAGTGTACATTTTTTTGGTTTCTATAATGATATATTTCACGGAGAAAGTTTTTTCTTGAAAAGATCTCATTGCATGAGTTGAAATAGGATCGGTCATTGAAAAAAATGGAAAAAATATTATGTGGCCCCTGCATTTTAGCATAAAAATAATTAAATTTTTCTTCACTGAAAAAGCTCTAAGCTCTTGTTTAAAATATCAACAACTTCGTAAAAAATAATTTTTTCGTAAAACGTCAAAATAAGTGTACATTTTTTTGGTTTCTATAATGATATATTTCACGGAGAAAGTTTTTTCTTGAAAAGATCTCATTGCATGAGTTGAAATAAAATCGGTCGTTGAAAAAAATGAAAAAATTATAATGTCACCCCCTGCATTTTAGCATAAAAGTAATTAAATTTTTTCTTCACTGCAAAAGCGCTAAGCACTTGTTTAAAATATTAACAACTTCTTTAAAAATAATTTTTTCGTAAAACGTCAAAATAAGTGTACATTTTTTTGGTTTCTATAATGATATATTTCACGGAGAAAGTTTTTTCTTGAAAAAATCTCATTGCATGAGTTGAAATGGAATCAGTCATTGAAAAAAATGAAAAAAATTATTATGTCGCCCCTGCATTTTAGCATAAAAATAATTAAATTTTTTCTTCACTGCAAAAGCTCTAAGCTCTTGTTTAAAATTTCAACAACTTCATTAAAAATAATTTTTTCGTAAAACGTCAAAATAAGTGTACGTTTTTTTGGTTTCCATAATGATATATTTCACGGGGAAAGTTTTTTCTTGAAAAAATCTCATTGCATGAGTTGAAATGGAATCGGTCATTGAAAAAAATGAAAAAAATTATTATGTCGCCCCTGCATTTTAGCATAAAAATAATTAAATTTTTTCTTCACTGCAAAAGCTCTAAGCTCTTGTTTAAAATTTCAACAACTTCATTAAAAATAATTTTTTCGTAAAACGTCAAAATAAGTGTACATTTTTTTGGTTTTTATAATGATATATTTCACGGAGAAAGTTTTTTCTTGAAAAAATCTCATTGCATGAGTTGAAATAGAATCGGTCATTGAAAAAAATGAAAAAAATATTATGTGGCCCCTGCATTTTAGCATAAAAATAATTAAATTTTTTCTTCACTGCAAAAGCTCTAAGCTCTTGTTTAAAATATCAACAACTTCGTTAAAAATAATTTTTTCGTAAAACGTCAAAATAAGTGTACATTTTTTTGGTTTCTATAATGATATATTTCACGGGGAAAGTTTTTTCTTGAAAAAATCTCATTGCATGAGTTGAAATGGAATCGGTCATTGAAAAAAATGAAAAAAATTATTATGTCGCCCCTGCATTTTAGCATAAAAATAATTAAATTTTTTCTTCACTGCAAAAGCTCTAAGCTCTTGTTTAAAATTTCAACAACTTCATTAAAAATAATTTTTTCGTAAAACGTCAAAATAAGTGTACATTTTTTCGGTTTCTATAATGATATATTTCACGGAGAAAGTTTTTTCTTGAAAAAATCTCATTGCATGAGTTGAAATAGAATCGGTCATTGAAAAAAATGAAAAAAATATTATGTGGCCCCTGCATTTTGGCATAAAAATAATTAAATTTTTTCTTCACTGCAAAAGCTCTAAGCTCTTGTTTAAAATTTCAACAACTTCTTTAAAAATAATTTTTTCGTAAAACGTCAAAATAAGTGTACTTCTTTTTGTTTCTATAATGATATATTTCACGGAGAAAGTTTTTTCTTGAAAAAATCTCATTGCATGAGTTGAAATAGAATCGGTCATTGAAAAAAATGAAAAAAATTATTATGTCGCCCCTGCATTTTAGCATAAAAACAATTAAATTTTTTCTTCACTGTCAAAGCTCTAAGCTCTTGTTTAAAATTTCAACAACTTCTTTAAAAATAATTTTTTCGTAAAACGTCAAAATAAGTGTACTTCTTTTTGTTTCTATAATGATATATTTCACGGAGAAAGTTTTTTCTTGAAAAAATCTCATTGCATGAGTTGAAATAGAATCGGTCATTGAAAAAAATGAAAAAAATTATTATGTCGCCCCTGCATTTTAGCATAAAAACCATTAAATTTTCTCTTCACTGCAAAATCTCTAAGCTCTTGTTTAAAATTTCAACAACTTCTTTAAAAATAATTTTTTCGTAAAACGTCAAAATAAGTGTACTTCTTTTTGTTTCTATAATGATATATTTCACGGAGAAAGTTTTTTCTTGAAAAAATCTCATTGCATGAGTTGAAATAGAATCGGTCATTGAAAAAAATGAAAAAAATTATTATGTCACCCCCTGCATTTTAGCTTAAAAATAATTAAATTTTTCTTCACTGAAAAAGCTCTAAGCTCTTGTTTAAAATATCAACAACTTCGTAAAAAATAATTTTTTCGTAAAACGTCAAAATAAGTGTACATTTTTTTTGTTTCTATAATGATATATTACACGGAGAAAGTTTTTTCTTGAAAAAATCTCATTGCATGAGTTGAAATAGAATCGGTCATTGAAAAAAATGAAAAAAATATTATGTCGCCCCTGCATTTTAGCATAAAAATAATTAAATTTTTTCTTCACTGCAAAAGCTGTAAGCTCTTGTTTAAAATTTCAACAACTTCGTTAAAAATAATTTTTTCGTAAAACGTCAAAATAAGTGTACATTTTTTTGGTTTCTATAAAGATATATATACATATATATATTTATATATATATATATATATATATATATATATATATATATATATATATATATATATATATATATATATATATATGACTGTGTCCGACACTTTTGCAAGGTATCTTCGTTATTATTAAAGATAGGGACTTGCGATTTTCGGAAACCTACGCTTACAGCTAATAGAAGTAAAATTTTGAAAACTGATACACAAATTCCCTATAGGTTATGAATATTGAATACTTATCTTATTAATAATTATTTAAACTTTTGGTACAACGTCTTGAATACAATTTAGAAATTTAATTTCTAAGTTTCTAAGATCATCTAATTATATTATGTTTCAACAGAGAAACTACAAGTAGGCTGCGCCTACTGCTGAAAGGAAAAGTTTTATAATTTCCATTGCAATTTGCCAGGTGAAAATTAAATTAGGTTTGAAATGGTATTGTAGAGATTTTTTCATTTGATGAATATTTTTTTAAAGTATGAATAATCGATGCAAGACGGAGAGACGAAGAAACGGAAAGATATAGTGACGGAGAGATGAGTGACGGAGAGCCGCAGAGCCGGAAAACCGCAGCGCTGGTGAACCGGAGTGCCGGGTTGCTTCGAGATCCGTATAAACGGAGAGCCGCAGAGCCGGAATCACGGACAGCCAGATAGCCGGAGAACCGGAGCACTGCCGGATGGCCGGAAAGACGGAGAGAAGGAAGAGAGAGAAAAGGAGAGGTAGAGGGTGAGTGTGAGGGAGAAGGAGGGAAAGAAGGAGGCAGGAAGGGAGATCTTCTTTGGCAACCAATTTTAGTCAAAAGATTGTTATTCTTTTTTTTTTAATAGTAAGATATGTGGTTTTTTATTTTGGGAATGTATCAGGAATAGTATATAATAAAAATTGCAGTCAACTTTTAAGCTCGAAAATTTATTCTAAATAAAAGTCAAGACATTGTACCAGTGGTATTATTATTAATAAGATGTGTATTCCATATTCATAGGCTACTGCAAATTTAAATTTCAATTTCTAAAACAATACGAATAAAACGCTTACAAATAAATTGTATCATAAAATAGAGAATGCTGCTGTAATAATAATTTAAATATCCTGCAAAAGTGTGGAAAATTGGACATCTTCTACCCCCTTCAAAAATATTTACACACCCCTCCCCCCACCCAAAATAAAAATGAAAATAAAAATTTCCACCCTGGTATATATATCATTTTCAAGGACAGGAGCTTGTTTATGTACAAATAAAAATAATTGCATTTATCTGTTTTTAAATATTAATAATTCAATATACTTTGTTTAAAATTTTAGTTGTTTTGTTTATTTATTATAAACCAGTGACAATACTGTGTGGCGAAATTAAGAATTAAAGTATCCATTTGACAGGTTCTGTACAGGAATTTTCATTAAACATTCTTTTATATAAGTTTTTGATTGTATCGAGCCCAAATGCGTAAACTCAACTTAGGATCATCTCAAACGACAGCTCCATGGTTGAGTTTGTCTTTAATACTTAGTAACACTTTTTTGTGTAGTGTACTGTACTTATATGCTGTAGTTGCTAACCCTGTATTTTAACATGAGAATAAATACATTCATTCCTCACTGAAAAGGCTCTAAATTTTTCTTTAAATTTTCGATAACTGCGTTAAAAATGATTTTTTCGTAAAACGTCAAAATAAGTGTACTTTTTTTGGTTTCTATAATGATATATTTCGCGGAGAAAGTTTTTTCTTGAAAAAATCTCATTGCATGAGTTGAAATAGAATCAGTCATTGAAAAAAATGAAAAAATATTATGTCGCCCCTGCATTTTAGTATAAAAATAATTAAATTTTTTCTTCCCTGCAAAAGCTCTAAGCTCTTGTTTAAAATTTCAACAACTTCGTTAAAAATTTTTTTCGTAAAACGTCAAAATAAGTGTAATTTTTTTGGTTTCTATAATGATATATTTCACGGAGAAAGTTTTTCTTGAACAAATCTCATTGCATGAGTTGAAATAGAATCGGTCATTGAAAAAAATGAAAAAAATATTATGTCGCCCCTGCATTTTAGCATAAAAATAATTAAATTTTTTCTTCACTGCAAAAGCTCTAAGTTCTTGTTTAAAATTTCAACAACTTCATTAAAAATAATTTTTTCGTAAAACGTCAAAATAAGTGTACATTTTTTTGGTTTCTATAATGATATATTTCACGGAGAAAGTTTTTTCTTGAAAAAATCTCATTGCATGAGTTGAAATAGAATCGGTCATTGAAAAAAATGAAAAAAATATTATGTGGCCCCTGCATTTTAGCATAAAAATAATTAAATTTTTTCTTCACTGCAAAAGCTCTAAGCTCTTGTTTAAAATATCAACAACTTCGTTAAAAATAATTTTTTCGTAAAACGTCAAAATAAGTGTACATTTTTTTGGTTTCTATAATGATATATTTCACGGAGAAAGTTTTTTCTTGAAAAGATCTCATTGCATGAGTTGAAATAGAATCGGTCATTGAAAAAAATGGAAAAAATATTATGTGGCCCCTGCATTTTAGCATAAAAATAATTAAATTTTTCTTCACTGAAAAAGCTTTAAGCTCTTGTTTAAAATATCAACAACTTCGTAAAAAATAATTTTTTCGTAAAACGTCAAAATAAGTGTACATTTTTTTGGTTTCTATAATGATATATTTCACGGAGAAAGTTTTTTCTTGAAAAGATCTCATTGCATGAGTTTAAATAAAATCGGTCGTTGAAAAAAATGAAAAAATTATTATGTCACCCCCTGCATTTTAGCATAAAAGTAATTAAATTTTTTCTTCACTGCAAAAGCGCTAAGCACTTGTTTAAAATATTAACAACTTCTTTAAAAATAATTTTTTCGTAAAACGTCAAAATAAGTGTACATTTTTTTGGTTTCTATAATGATATATTTCACGGAGAAAGTTTTTTCTTGAAAAAATCTCATTGCATGAGTTGAAATAGAATCGGTCATTGAAAAAAATGAAAAAAATATTATGTGGCCCCTGCATTTTAGCATAAAAATAATTAAATTTTTTCTTCACTGCAAAAGCTCTAAGCTCTTGTTTAAAATATCAACAACTTCGTTAAAAATAATTTTTTCGTAAAACGTCAAAATAAGTGTACATTTTTTTGGTTTCTATAATGATATATTTCACGGGGAAAGTTTTTTCTTGAAAAAATCTCATTGCATGAGTTGAAATGGAATCGGTCATTGAAAAAAATGAAAAAAATTATTATGTCACCCCTGCATTTTAGCATAAAAATAATTAAATTTTTTCTTCACTGCAAAAGCTCTAAGCTCTTGTTTAAAATTTCAACAACTTCATTAAAAATAATTTTTTCGTAAAACGTCAAAATAAGTGTACATTTTTTTGGTTTCTATAATGATATATTTCACGGAGAAAGTTTTTTCTTGAAAAAATCTCATTGCATGAGTTGAAATAGAATCGGTCATTGAAAAAAATGAAAAAAATATTATGTGGCCCCTGCATTTTGGCATAAAAATAATTAAATTTTTTCTTCACTGCAAAAGCTCTAAGCTCTTGTTTAAAATTTCAACAACTTCTTTAAAAATAATTTTTTCGTAAAACGTCAAAATAAGTGTACTTCTTTTTGTTTCTATAATGATATATTTCACGGAGAAAGTTTTTTCTTGAAAAAATCTCATTGCATGAGTTGAAATAGAATCGGTCATTGAAAAAAATGAAAAAAATTATTATGTCGCCCCTGCATTTTAGCATAAAAACAATTAAATTTTTTCTTCACTGCAAAAGCTCTAAGCTCTTGTTTAAAATTTCAACAACTTCTTTAAAAATAATTTTTTCGTAAAACGTCAAAATGAGTGTACTTTTTTTTGGTTTCTTTAATGATATATTTCACGGAGAAAGTTTTTTCTTGAAAAAATCTCATTGCATGAGTTGAAATAGAATCGGTCATTGAAAAAAATGAATAAAATATTATGTCGCCCCTGCATTTTAGCATAAAAATAATTAAATTTTTTCTTCACTGCAAAAGCTCTAAGCTCTTGTTTAAAATTTCAACAACTTCGTTAAAAATAATTTTTTCGTAAAACGTCAAAATAAGTGTACATTTTTTTGGTTTCTATAAAGATATATATACATATATATTTATATATATTTATATATATATATATATATATATATATATATATATATATATATATATATTTATATATATATATATAGATATATATATATATATATATATATATATATATATATATATATATATATATATATATATATATATATATATATATATATATATATATATATATGACTGTGTCCGACACTTTTGCAAGGTATCTTCGTTATTATTAAAGATAGGGACTTGCGATTTTCGGAAACCTACGCTTACAGCTAATAGAAGTAAAATTTTGAAAACTGATACACAAATTCCCTATAGGTTATGAATATTGAATACTTATCTTATTAATAATTATTTAAACTTTTGGTACAACGTCTTGAATACAATTTAGAAATTTAATTTCTAAGTTTCTAAGATCATCTAATTATATTATGTTTCAACAGAGAAACTACAACTGAAAGGAAAAGTTTTATAATTTCCATTGCAATTTGCCAGGTGAAAATTAAACTAGGTTTGAAATGGTATTGTAGAGATTTTTTCATTTGATGAATATTTTTTTAAAGTATGAATAATCGATGCAAGACGGAGAGACGAAGAAACGGAAAGATATAGTGACGGAGAGATGAGTGACGGAGAGCCGCAGAGCCGGAAAACCGCAGCGCTGGTGTACCGGAGTGCCGAGTTGCTTCGAGATCCGTATAAACGGAGAGCCGCAGAGCCGGAATCACGGACAGCCAGATAGCCGGAGAACCGGAGCACTGCCGGATGGCCGGAAAGACGGAGAGAAGGAAGAGAGAGAAAAGGAGAGGTAGAGGGCGAGTGTGAGGGAGAAGGAGGGAAAGAAGGAGGCAGGAAGGGAGATCTTCTTTGGCAACCAATTTTAGTCAAAAGATTGTTATTCTTTTTTTTTTAATAGTAAGATATGTGGTTTTTTATTTTGGGAATGTATCAGGAATAGTATATAATAAAAATTGCAGTCAACTTTTAAGCTCGAAAATTTATTCTAAATAAAAGTCAAGACATTGTACCAGTGGTATTATTATTAATAAGATGTGTATTCCATATTCATAGGCTACTGCAAATTTAAATTTCAATTTTTAAAACAATACGAATAAAACGCTTACAAATAAATTGTATCATAAAATAGAGAATGCTGCTGTAATAATAATTTAAATATCCTGCAAAAGTGTGGAAAATTGGACATCTTCTACCCCCTTCAAAAATATTTACGCACCCCTCCCCCACCCAAAAAAAAAATAAAAATAAAAATTTCCACCCTGGTATATATATCATTTTCAAGGACAGGAGCTTGTTTATGTACAAATAAAAATAATTGCATTTATCTGTTTTTAAATATTAATAATTCAATATACTTTGTTTAAAATTTTAGTTGTTTTGTTTATTTATTATAAACCAGTGACAATATTGTGTGGCGAAATTAAGAATTAAAGTATCCATTTGACAGGTTCTGTACAGGAATTTTCATTAAACATTCTTTTATATAAGTTTTTGATTGTATCGAGCCCAAATGCGTAAACTCAACTTAGCATCATCTCAAACGACAGCTCCATGGTTGAGTTTGTCTTTAATACTTAGTAACACTTTTTTCTGTAGTGTACTGTACTTATATGTTGTAGTTGCTCCCCCTGTATTTTAAAAAAAAAGTGTATTTTTTTTGGTTTCTATAATGATATATTTCACGGAGAAAGTATTTCTTGAACAAATCTTATAGCATGAGTTGAAATAGAATCGGTCATTGAAAAAAATGAAAAAAATATTATGTCGCCCCTGCATTTTAGCATAAAAATAATTAAATTTTTTCTTCACTGCAAAAGCTCTAAGTTCTTGTTTAAAATATCAACAACTTCGTTAAAAATAATTTTTTCGTAAAACGTCAAAATGAGTGTACTTTTTTTTGGTTTCTTTAATGATATATTTCACGGAGAAAGTTTTTTCTTGAAAAAATCTCATTGCATGAGTTGAAATAGAATCGGTCATTGAAAAAAATGAAAAAAATTATTATGTCACCCCCTGCATTTTAGCTTAAAAATAATTATATTTTTCTTCACTGAAAAAGCTCTAAGCTCTTGTTTAAAATATCAACAACTTCGTAAAAAATAATTTTTTCGTAAAACGTCAAAATAAGTGTACATTTTTTTGATTTCTATAATGATATATTTCACGGAGAAAGTTTTTTCTTGAAAAAATCTCATTGCATGAGTTGAAATAAAATCGGTCGTTGAAAAAAATGAAAAAATTATTATGTCGCCCCTGCATTTTAGCATAAAAATAATTAAATTTTTTCTTCACTGCAAAAGCTCTAAGCTCTTGTTTAAAATTTCAACAACTTCATTAAAAATAATTTTTTCGTAAAACGTCAAAATAAGTGTACATTTTTTTGGTTTCTATAATGATATATTTCACGGAGAAAGTTTTCTCTTGAAAAAATCTCATTGCATGAGTTGAAATGGAATCGGGCATTGAAAAAAATGAAAAAAATTATTATGTCGCCCCTGCATTTTAGCATAAAAATAATTAAATTTTTTCTTCACTGCAAAAGCTCTAAGCTCTTGTTTAAAATTTCAACAACTTCATTAAAAATAATTTTTTCGTAAAACGTCAAAATAAATGTACATTTTTTTGGTTTCTATAATGATATATTTCACGGAGAAAGTTTTTTCTTGAAAAAATCTCATTGCATGAGTTGAAATAGAATCGGTCATTGAAAAAAATGAAAAAAATATTATGTGGCCCCTGCATTTTGGCATAAAAATAATTAAATTTTTTCTTCAATGCAAAAGCTCTAAGCTCTTGTTTAAAATTTCAACAACTTCGTTAAAAACAATTTTTTCGTAAAACGTCAAAATGAGTGTACTTTTTTTGGTTTCTATAATGATATATTTCACGGAGAAAGTTTTTTCTTGAAAAAATCTCATTGCATGAGTTGAAATAGAATCGGTCATTGAAAAAAATGAAAAAAATATTATGTGGCCCCTGCATTTTAGCATAAAAATAATTAAATTTTTTCTTCACTGCAAAAGCTGTAAGCTCTTGTTTCAAATTTCAACAACTTCGTTAAAAATAATTTTTTCGTAAAACGTCAAAATATGTGTACATTTTTTTGGTTTCTATAAAGATATATATACATATATTTATATATATATATATATATATATATATATATATATATATATATATATATGAGTGTGTCCGACACTTTTGCAAGGTATCTTCGTTATTATTAAAGATAGGGACTTGCGATTTTCGGAAACCTACGCTTACAGCTAATAGAAGTAAAATTTTGAAAACTGATACACAAATTCCCTATAGGTTATGAATATTGAATACTTATCTTATTAATAATTATTTAAACTTTTGGTACAACGTCTTGACTACAATTTAGAAATTTAATTTCTAAGTTTCTAAGATCATCTAATTATATTATGTTTCAACAGAGAAACTACAAGTAGGCTGCGCCTACTGCTGAAAGGAAAAGTTTTATAATTTCCATTGCAATTTGCCAGGTGAAAATTAAATTAGGTTTGAAATGGTATTGTAGAGATTTTTTCATTTGATGAATATTTTTTTAAAGTATGAATAATCGATGCAAGACGGAGAGACGAAGAAACGGAAAGATATAGTGACGGAGAGATGAGTGACGGAGAGCCGCAGAGCCGGAAAACCGCAGCGCTGGTGTACCGGAGTGCCGGGTTGCTTCGAGATCCGTATAAACGGAGAGCCGCAGAGCCGGAATCACGGACAGCCAGATAGCCGGAGAACCGGAGCACTGCCGGATGGCCGGAAAGACGGAGAGAAGGAAGAGAGAGAAAAGGAGAGGTAGAGGGTGAGTGTGAGGAAGAAGGAGGGAAAGAAGGAGGCAGGAAGGGAGATCTTCTTTGGCAACCAATTTTAGTCAAAAGATTGTTATTCTTTTTTTTTTTAATAGTAAGATATGTGGTTTTTTATTTTGGGAATGTATCAGGAATAATATATAATAAAAATTGCAGTCAACTTTTAAGCTCGAAAATTTATTCTAAATAAAAGTCAAGACATTGTACCAGTGGTATTATTACTAATAAGATGTGTATTCCATATTCATAGGCTACTGCAAATTTAAATTTCAATTTTTAAAACAATACGAATAAAACGCTTACAAATAAATTGTATCATAAAATAGAGAATGCTGCTGTAATAATAATTTAAATATCCTGCAAAAGTGTGGAAAATTGGACATCTTCTACCCCCTTCAAAAATATTTACACACCCCTCCCCCCACCCAAAAAAAAAATGAAAATAAAAATTTCCACCCTGGTATATATATCATTTTCAAGGACAGGAGCTTGTTTATGTACAAATAAAAATAATTGCATTTATCTGTTTTTAAATATTAATAATTCAATATACTTTGTTTAAAATTTTAGTTGTTTTGTTTATTTATTATAAACCAGTGACAATACTGTGTGGCGAAATTAAGAATTAAAGTATCCATTTGACAGGTTCTGTACAGGAATTTTCATTAAACATTCTTTTATATAAGTTTTTGATTGTATCGAGCCCAAATGCGTAAACTCAACTTAGCATCATCTCAAACGACAGCTCCATGGTTGAGTTTGTCTTTAATACTTAGTAACACTTTTTTGTGTAGTGTACTGTACTTATATGCTGTAGTTGCTCCCCCTGTATTTTAACATGAAAATAAATACATTCATTCCTCACTGCAAAAGCTCTAAATTTTTCTTTAAATTTTCGATAACTGCGTTAAAAATGATTTTTTCGTAAAACGTCAAAATAAGTGTACTTTTTTTGGTTTCTCTAATGATATATTTCACGGAGAAAGTTTTTTCTTGAAAAAATCTCATTGCATGAGTTGAAATAGAATCAGTCATTGAAAAAAATGAAAAAATATTATGTCGCCCCTGCATTTTAGTATAAAAATAATTAAATTTTTTCTTCCCTGCAAAAGCTCTAAGCTCTTGTTTAAAATTTCAACAACTTCGTTAAAAATTTTTTTCGTAAAACGTCAAAATAAGTGTAATTTTTTTGGTTTCTATAATGATATATTTCACGGAGAAAGTTTTTCTTGAACAAATCTCATTGCATGAGTTGAAATAGAATCGGTCATTGAAAAAAATGAAAAAAATATTATGTGGCCCCTGCATTTTAGCATAAAAATAATTAAATTTTTTCTTCACTGCAAAAGCTCTAAGCTCTTGTTTAAAATATCAACAACTTCGTAAAAAATAATTTTTTCGTAAAACGTCAAAATAAGTGTACATTTTTTTGGTTTCTATAACGATATATTTCACGGAGAAAGTTTTTTCTTGAAAAGATCTCATTGCATGAGTTGAAATAAAATCGGTCGTTGAAAAAAATGAAAAAATTATTATGTCGCCCCTGCATTTTAGCATAAAAATAATTAAATTTTTTTTTCACTGCAAAAGCTCTAAGCTCTTGTTTAAAATATCAACAACTTCGTTAAAAATAATTTTTTCGTAAAACGTCAAAATAAGTGTACTTTTTTTGGTTTCTTTAATGATATATTTCACGGAGAAAGTTTTTTCTTGAAAAAATCTCATTGCATGAGTTGAAATAGAATCGGTCATTGAAAAAAATGAAAAAAATTATTATGTCGCCCCTGCATTTTAGCGTAAAAATAATTAAATTTTTTCTTCACTGCAAAAGCTCTAAGCTCTTGTTTAAAATTTCAACAACTTCTTTAAAAATAATTTTTTCGTAAAACGTCAAAATGAGTGTACTTTTTTTTGGTTTCTTTAATGATATATTTCACGGAGAAAGTTTTTTCTTGAAAAAATCTCATTGCATGAGTTGAAATAGAATCGGTCATTGAAAAAAATTAAAAAAATTATTATGTCACCCCCTGCATTTTAGCTTAAAAATAATTATATTTTTCTTCACCGAAAAAGCTCTAAGCTCTTGTTTAAAATATCAACAACTTCGTAAAAAATAATTTTTTCGTAAAACGTCAAAATAAGTGTACATTTTTTTGGTTTCTATAATGATATATTTCACGGAGAAAGTTTTTTCTTGAAAAAATCTCATTGCATGAGTTGAAATAGAATCGGTCATTGAAAAAAATGAAAAAAATATTATGTGGCCCCTGCATTTTGGCATAAAAATAATTAAATTTTTTCTTCAATGCAAAAGCTCTAAGCTCTTGTTTAAAATTTCAACAACTTCGTTAAAAACAATTTTTTCGTAAAACGTCAAAATGAGTGTACTTTTTTTGGTTCCTATAATGATATATTTCACGGAGAAAGTTTTTCTTGAACAAATCTCATTGCATGAGTTGAAATAGAATCGGTCATTGAAAAAAATGAAAAAAATATTATGTCGCCCCTGCATTTTAGCATAAAAATAATTAAATTTTTTCTTCAATGCAAAAGCTCTAAGCTCTTGTTTAAAATTTCAACAACTTCGTTAAAAACAATTTTTTCGTAAAACGTCAAAATGAGTGTACTTTTTTTGGTTTCTATAATGATATATTTCACGGAGAAAGTTTTTTCTTGAAAAAATCTCATTGCATGAGTTGAAATAGAATCGGTCATTGAAAAAAATGAAAAAAATATTATGTCGCCCCTGCATTTTAGCATAAAAATAATTAAATTTTTTCTTCACTGCAAAAGCTCTAAGCTCTTGTTTAAAATTTCAACAACTTCGTTAAAAACAATTTTTTCGTAAAACGTCAAAATGAGTGTACTTTTTTTGGTTTCTATAATATATTTCACGGAGAAAGTTTTTTCTTGAAAAAATCTCATTGCATGAGTTGAAATAGAATCGGTCATTGAAAAAAATGAAAAAAATATTATGTCGCCCCTGCATTTTAGCATAAAAATAATTAAATTTTTTCTTCACTGCAAAAGCTCTAAGCTCTTGTTTAAAATTTCAACAACTTCGTTAAAAACAATTTTTTCGTAAAACGTCAAAATGAGTGTACTTTTTTTGGTTTCTATAATATATTTCACGGAGAAAGTTTTTTCTTGAAAAAATCTCATTGCATGAGTTGAAATAGAATCGACCATTGAAAAAAATGAAAAAAATTATTATGTCACCCCCTGCATTTTAGCATAAAAATAATTAAATTTTTTCTTCACTGCAAAAGCTCTAAGCTCTTGTTTAAAATATCAACAACTTCGTTAAAAATAATTTTTTCGTAAAACGTCAAAATAAGTGTACATTTTTTTGGTTCATTAATGATATATTTCACGGAGAAAGTTTTTTCTTGAAAAAATCTCATTGCATGAGTTGAAATAAAATCGGTAGTTCAAAAAAATGAAAAAATTATTATGTCACCCCCTGCATTTTAGCATAAAAATAATTAAATTTTTTCTTCACTGCAAAAGCTCTAAGCTCTTGTTTAAAATATCAACAACTTCGTTAAAAATAATTTTTTCGTAAAACGTCAAAATAAGTGTACATTTTTTTGGTTTCTATAAAGATATATATACATATATTTATTTATATATATATATATATATATATATATATATATATATATATATGACGGTGTCCGACACTTTTGCAAGGTATCTCTGTTATTATTAAAGATAGGGACTTGTGATTTTCGGAAACCTACGCTTACAGCTAATAGAAGTAAAATTTTGAAAAGTGATACACAAATTCCCTATAGGTTATGAATATTGAATACTTATCTTATTAATAATTATTTAAACTTTTGGTACATTGTCTTGAATACAATTTAGAAATTTAAATTCTAAGTTTCTAAGATCATCTAATTATATTATGTTTCAACAGAGAAACTACAAGTAGGCTGCGCCTACTGCTGAAAGGAAAAGTTTTATAATTTCCATTGCAATTTGCCAGGTGAAAATTAAATTAGGTTTGAAATGGTATTGTAGAGATTTTTTCATTTGATGAATATTTTTTTAAAGTATGAATAATCGATGCAAGACGGAGAGACGAAGAAACGGAAAGATATAGTGACGGAGAGATGAGTGACGGAGAGCCGCAGAGCCGGAAAACCGCAGCGCTGGTGTACCGGAGTGCCGGGTTGCTTCGAGATCCGTATAAACGGAGAGCCGCAGAGCCGGAATCACGGACAGCCAGATAGCCGGAGAACCGGAGCACTGCCGGATGGCCGGAAAGACGGAGAGAAGGAAGAGAGAGAAAAGGAGAGGTAGAGGGTGAGTGTGAGGGAGAAGGAGGGAAAGAAGGATGCAGGAAGGGAGATCTTCTTTGGCAACCAATTTTAGTCAAAAGATTGTTATTCTTTTTTTTTTTAATAGTAAGATATGTGGTTTTTTATTTTGGGAATGTATCAGGAATAGTATATAATAAAAATTGCAGTCAACTTTTAAGCTCGAAAATTTATTCTAAATAAAAGTCAAGACATTGTACCAGTGGTATTATTATTAATAAGATGTGTATTCCATATTCATAGGCTACTGCAAATTTAAAATTCAATTTTTAAAACAATACGAATAAAACGCTTACAAATAAATTGTATCATAAAATAGAGAATGCTGCTGTAATAATAATTTAAATATCCTGCAAAAGTGTGGAAAATTGGACATCTTCTACCCCCTTCAAAAATATTTACACACCCCTCCCCCCACCCAAAAAAAAAATGAAAATAAAAATTTCCACCCTGGTATATATATCATTTTCAAGGACAGGAGATTGTTTATGTACAAATAAAAATAATTGCATTTATCTGTTTTTAAATATTAATAATTCAATATACTTTGTTTAAAATTTTAGTTGTTTTGTTTATTTATTATAAACCAGTGACAATACTGTGTGGCGAAATTAAGAATTAAAGTATCCATTTGACAGGTTCTGTACAGGAATTTTCATTAAACATTCTTTTATATAAGTTTTTGATTGTATCGAGCCCAAATGCGTAAACTCAACTTAGCATCATCTCAAACGACAGCTCCATGGTTGAGTTTGTCTTTAATACTTAGTAACACTTTTTTGTGTAGTGTACTGTACTTATATGCTGTAGTTGCTCCCCCTGTATTTTAACATGAAAATAAATACATTCATTCCTCACTGCAAAAGCTCTAAATTTTTCTTTAAATTTTCGATAACTGCGTTAAAAATGATTTTTTCGTAAAACGTCAAAATAAGTGTACTTTTTTTGGTTTCTATAATGATATATTTCACGGAGAAAGTTTTTTCTTGAAAAAATCTCATTGCATGAGTTGAAATAGAATCAGTCATTGAAAAAAATGAAAAAATATTATGTCGCCCCTGCATTTTAGTATAAAAATAATTAAATTTTTTCTTCCCTGCAAAAGCTCTAAGCTCTTGTTTAAAATTTCAACAACTTCGTTAAAAATTTTTTTCGTAAAACGTCAAAATAAGTGTAATTTTTTTGGTTTCTATAATGATATATTTCACGGAGAAAGTTTTTCTTGAACAAATCTCATTGCACGAGTTGAAATAGAATCGGTCATTGAAAAAAATGAAAAAAATATTATGTGGCCCCTGCATTTTAGCATAAAAATAATTAAATTTTTTCTTCACTGCAAAAGCTCTAAGCTCTTGTTTAAAATATCAACAACTTCGTTAAAAATAATTTTTTCGTAAAACGTCAAAATAAGTGTACATTTTTTTGGTTTCTATAATGATATATTTCACGGAGAAAGTTTTTTCTTGAAAAGATCTCATTGCATGAGTTGAAATAGAATCGGTCATTGAAAAAAATGGAAAAAATATTATGTGGCCCCTGCATTTTAGCATAAAAATAATTAAATTTTTCTTCACTGCAAAAGCTCTAAGCTCTTGTTTAAAATATCAACAACTTCGTTAAAAATAATTTTTTCGTAAAACGTCAAAATAAGTGTACATTTTTTTGGTTTCTATAATGATATATTTCACGGAGAAAGTTTTTCTTGAACAAATCTCATTGCATGAGTTGAAATAGAATCGGTCATTGAAAAAAATGAAAAAAATATTATGTGGCCCCTGCATTTTAGCATAAAAATAATTAAATTTTTTCTTCACTGCAAAAGCTCTAAGCTCTTGTTTAAAATATCAACAACTTCGTAAAAAATAATTTTTTCGTAAAACGTCAAAATAAGTGTACTTTTTTTTGGTTTCTATAATGATATATTTCACGGAGAAAGTTTTTTCTTGAAAAGATCTCATTGCATGAGTTGAAATAGAATCGGTCATTGAAAAAAATGGAAAAAATATTATGTGGCCCCTGCATTTTAGCATAAAAATAATTAAATTTTTCTTCACTGCAAAAGCTCTAAGCTCTTGTTTAAAATATCAACAACTTCGTAAAAAATAATTTTTTCGTAAAACGTCAAAATAAGTGTACATTTTTTTGGTTTCTATAATGATATATTTCACGGAGAAAGTTTTTTCTTGAAAAGATCTCATTGCATGAGTTGAAATAGAATCGGTCATTGAAAAAAATGGAAAAAATATTATGTGGCCCCTGCATTTTAGCATAAAAATAATTAAATTTTTCTTCACTGCAAAAGCTCTAAGCTCTTGTTTAAAATATCAACAACTTCGTAAAAAATAATTTTTTCGTAAAACGTCAAAATAAGTGTACATTTTTTTGGTTTCTATAATGATATATTTCACGGGGAAAGTTTTTTCTTGAAAAAATCTCATTGCATGAGTTGAAATGGAATCGGTCATTGAAAAAAATGAAAAAAATTATTATGTCGCCCCTGCATTTTAGCATAAAAATAATTAAATTTTTTCTTCACTGCAAAAGCTCTAAGCTCTTGTTTAAAATTTCAACAACTTCATTAAAAATAATTTTTTCGTAAAACGTCAAAATAAGTGTATATTTTTTTGGTTTCTATAATGATATATTTCACGGGGAAAGTTTTTTCTTGAAAAAATCTCATTGCATGAGTTGAAATGGAATCGGTCATTGAAAAAAATGAAAAAAATTATTATGTCGCCCCTGCATTTTAGCATAAAAATAATTAAATTTTTTCTTCACTGCAAAAGCTCTAAGCTCTTGTTTAAAATTTCAACAACTTCATTAAAAATAATTTTTTCGTAAAACGTCAAAATAAGTGTACATTTTTTTTGTTTCTATAATGATATATTTCACGGAGAAAGTTTTTTCTTGAAAAAATCTCATTGCATGAGTTGAAATAGAATCGGTCATTGAAAAAAATGAAAAAAATATTATGTGGCCCCTGCATTTTGGCATAAAAATAATTAAATTTTTTCTTCACTGCAAAAGCTCTAAGCTCTTGTTTAAAATTTCAACAACTTCTTTAAAAATAATTTTTTCGTAAAACGTCAAAATAAGTGTACTTCTTTTTGTTTCTATAATGATATATTTCACGGAGAAAGTTTTTTCTTGAAAAAATCTCATTGCATGAGTTGAAATAGAATCGGTCATTGAAAAAAATGAAAAAAATTATTATGTCGCCCCTGCATTTTAGCATAAAAATAATTAAATTTTTTCTTCACTGCAAAAGCTCTAAGCTCTTGTTTAAAATATCAACAACTTCGTTAAAAATAATTTTTTCGTAAAACGTCAAAATAAGTGTACATTTTTTTGGTTTCTATAATGATATATTTCACGGGGAAAGTTTTTTCTTGAAAAAATCTCATTGCATGAGTTGAAATGGAATCGGTCATTGAAAAAAATGAAAAAATTATTATGTCGCCCCTGCATTTTAGCATAAAAATAATTAAATTTTTTCTTCACTGCAAAAGCTCTAAGCTCTTGTTTAAAATTTCAACAACTTCGTTAAAAACAATTTTTTCGTAAAACGTCAAAATGAGTGTACTTTTTTTGGTTTCTATAATGATATATTTCACGGAGAAAGTTTTCTTGAACAAATCTCATTGCATGAGTTGAAATAGAATCGGTCATTGAAAAAAATGAAAAAATTATTATGTCGCCCCTGCATTTTAGCATAAAAATAATTAAATTTTTTCTTCACTGCAAAAGCTCTAAGCTCTTGTTTAAAATTTCAACAACTTCGTTAAAAATAATTTTTTCGTAAAACGTCAAAATAAGTGTACATTTTTTTGGTTTCTATAATGATATATTTCACGGAGAAAGTTTTTTCTTGAAAAAATCTCATTGCATGAGTTGAAATAGAATCGGTCATTGAAAAAAATGAAAAAATATTATGTCGCCCCTGCATTTTAGCATAAAAATAATTAAATTTTTTCTTCCCTGCAAAAGCTCTAAGCACTTGTTTAAAATTTCAACAACTTCGTTAAAAACAATTTTTTCGTAAAACGTCAAAATAAGTGTACTTTTTTTGGTTTCTATAATGATATATTTCACGGAGAAAGTTTTTTCTTTAAAAAATCTCATTTATATAAGTTGAATAGAATCGACCATTGAAAAAAATGAAAAAAATTATTATGTCACCCCCTGCATTTTAGCATAAAAATAATTATATTTTTCTTCACCGAAAAAGCTCTAAGCTCTTGTTTAAAATATCAACAACTTCGTAAAAAATAATTTTTTCGTAAAACGTCAAAATAAGTGTACATTTTTTTGGTTTCTATAATGATATATTTCACGGAGAAAGTTTTTTCTTGAAAAAATCTCATTGCATGAGTTGAAATAGAATCGGTCATTGAAAAAAATGAAAAAAATATTATGTGGCCCCTGCATTTTGGCATAAAAATAATTAAATTTTTTCTTCAATGCAAAAGCTCTAAGCTCTTGTTTAAAATTTCAACAACTTCGTTAAAAACAATTTTTTCGTAAAACGTCAAAATGAGTGTACTTTTTTTGGTTTCTATAATGATATATTTCACGGAGAAAGTTTTTCTTGAACAAATCTCATTGCATGAGTTGAAATAGAATCGGTCATTGAAAAAAATGAAAAAAATATTATGTCGCCCCTGCATTTTAGCATAAAAATAATTAAATTTTTTCTTCAATGCAAAAGCTCTAAGCTCTTGTTTAAAATTTCAACAACTTCGTTAAAAACAATTTTTTCGTAAAACGTCAAAATGAGTGTACTTTTTTTGGTTTCTATAATGATATATTTCACGGAGAAAGTTTTTTCTTGAAAAAATCTCATTGCATGAGTTGAAATAAAATCGGTAGTTGAAAAAAATGAAAAAATTATTATGTCACCCCCTGCATTTTAGCATAAAAATAATTAAATTTTTTCTTCACTGCAAAAGCTCTAAGCTCTTGTTTAAAATATCAACAACTTCGTTAAAAATAATTTTTTCGTAAAACGTCAAAATAAGTGTACATTTTTTTGGTTTCTATAAAGTTATATATACATATATTTATTTATATATATATATATATATATATATATATATATATATATATATATATATATATATATATATATATATATATATGACGGTGTCCGACACTTTTGCAAGGTATCTCTGTTATTATTAAAGATAGGGACTTGTGATTTTCGGAAACCTACGCTTACAGCTAATAGAAGTAAAATTTTGAAAACTGATACACAAATTCCCTATAGGTTATGAATATTGAATACTTATCTTATTAATAATTATTTAAACTTTTGGTACAACGTCTTGAATACAATTTAGAAATTTAATTTCTAAGTTTCTAAGATCATCTAATTATATTATGTTTCAACAGAGAAACTACAAGTAGGCTGCGCCTACTGCTGAAAGGAAAAGTTTTATAATTTCCATTGCAATTTGCCAGGTGAAAATTAAATTAGGTTTGAAATGGTATTGTAGAGATTTTTTCATTTGATGAATATTTTTTTAAAGTATGAATAATCGATGCAAGACGGAGAGACGAAGAAACGGAAAGATATAGTGACGGAGAGATGAGTGACGGAGAGCCGCAGAGCCGGAAAACCGCAGCGCTGGTGTACCGGAGTGCCGGGTTGCTTCGAGATCCGTATAAACGGAGAGCCGCAGAGCCGGAATCACGGACAGCCAGATAGCCGGAGAACCGGAGCACTGCCGGATGGCCGGAAAGACGGAGAGAAGGAAGAGAGAGAAAAGGAGAGGTAGAGGGTGAGTGTGAGGGAGAAGGAGGGAAAGAAGGAGGCAGGAAGGGAGATCTTCTTTGGCAACCAATTTTAGTCAAAAGATTGTTATTCTTTTTTTTTTTAATAGTAAGATATGTGGTTTTTTATTTTGGGAATGTATCAGGAATAGTATATAATAAAAATTGCAGTCAACTTTTAAGCTCGAAAATTTATTCTAAATAAAAGTCAAGACATTGTACCAGTGGTATTATTATTAATAAGATGTGTATTCCATATTCATAGGCTACTGCAAATTTAAATTTCAATTTTTAAAACAATACGAATAAAACGCTTACAAATAAATTGTATCATAAAATAGAGAATGCTGCTGTAATAATAATTTAAATATCCTGCAAAAGTGTGGAAAATTGGACATCTTCTACCCCCTTCAAAAATATTTACGCACCCCTCCCCCACCCAAAAAAAAAATAAAAATAAAAATTTCCACCCTGGTATATATATCATTTTCAAGGACAGGAGCTTGTTTATGTACAAATAAAAATAATTGCATTTATCTGTTTTTAAATATTAATAATTCAATATACTTTGTTTAAAATTTTAGTTGTTTTGTTTATTTATTATAAACCAGTGACAATACCGTGTGGCGAAATTAAGATTTAAAGTATCCATTTGACAGGTTCGGTACAGGCATTTTCATTAAACATTCTTTTATATAAGTTTTTGATTGTATCGAGCCCAAATGCGTAAACTTAACTTAACATCATCTCAAACGACAGCTCCATGGTTGAGTTTGTCTTTAATACTTAGTAACACTTTTTTCTGTAGTGTACTGTACTTATATGCTGTAGTTGCTCCCCCTGTATTTTAACATGAAAATAAATACATTCATTCCTCACTGCAAAAGCTCTAAATTTTTCTTTAAATTTTCGATAACTGCGTTAAAAATGATTTTTTCGTAAAACGTCAAAATAAGTGTACATTTTTTTGGTTTATATAATGATATATTTCAAGGAGAAAGTTTTTTCTTGAACACATCTCATTGCATGAGTTGAAATAGAATCGGTCATTGAAAAAAATGAAAAAATATTATGTCGCCCCTGCATTTTGGCATAAAAATAATTAAATTTTTTCTTCACTGCAAAAGCTCTAAGCTCTTTTTTTAAATATCAACAACTTCGTTAAAAATAATTTTTTCGTAAAACGTCAAAATGAGTGTACTTTTTTTGGTTTCTATAATATATTTCACGGAGAAAGTTTTTTCTTGAAAAAATCTCATTGCATGAGTTGAAATAGAATCGGTCATTGAAAAAAATGAAAAAAATATTATGTCGCCCCTGCATTTTAGCATAAAAATAATTAAATTTTTTCTTCACTGCAAAAGCTCTAAGCTCTTGTTTAAAATATCAACAACTTCGTTAAAAATAATTTTTTCGTAAAACGTCAAAATAAGTGTACATTTTTTTGGTTCCTATAATGATATATTTCACGGAGAAAGTTTTTTCTTGAAAAAATCTCATTGCATGAGTTGAAATAGAATCGGTCATTGAAAAAAATGAAAAAAATATTATGTCGCCCCTGCATTTTAGCATAAAAATAATTAAATTTTTTCTTCACTGCAAAAGCTCTAAGCTCTTGTTTAAAATATCAACAACTTCGTAAAAAATAATTTTTTTCGTAAAACGTCAAAATAAGTGTACATTTTTTTGGTTTCTATAATGATATATTTCACGGAGAAAGTTTTTTCTTGAAAAAATCTCATTGCATGAGTTGAAATAGAATCGGTCATTGAAAAAAATATTATGTCGCCCCTGCAATTTAGCATAAAAATAATTAAATTTTTTCTTCACTGCAAAAGCTCTAAGCTCTTGTTTAAAATATCAACAACTTCGTTAAAAATAATTTTTTCGTAAAACGTCAAAATAAGTGTACATTTTTTTGGATTCTATAATGATATATTTCACGGAGAAAGTTTTTTCTTGAAAAAATCTCATTGCATGAGTTGAAATAGAATCGGTCATTGAAAAAAATGAAAAAAATTATTATGTCACCCCCTGCATTTTAGCTTAAAAATAATTAAATTTTTTCTTCACTGCAAAAGCTCTAAGCTCTTGTTTAAAATATCATCAACTTCGTAAAAAATAATTTTTTCGTAAAACGTCAAAATAAGTGTACATTTTTTTGGTTTCTATAATGATATATTTCACGGAGAAAGTTTTTTCTTGAAAAAATCTCATTGCATGAGTTGAAATAGAATCGATCATTGAAAAAAATGAAAAAAATATTATGTCGCCTCTGGATTTTAGCATAAAAATAATTAAATTTTTTCTTCACTGCAAAAGCTCTAAGCTCTTGTTTAAAATATCAATAACTTCGTTAAAAATAATTTTTTCGTAAAACGTCAAAATAAGTGTACATTTTTTTGGTTTCTGTAATGATATATTTCAGGGAGAAAGTTTTTTCTTGAAAAAATCTCATTGCATGAGTTGAAATGGAATGAGTCATTGAAAAGGATTTAAAAAATTATTATGTCGCCCCTGCATTTTAGCATAAAAATAATTAAATTTTTTCTTCACTGCAAAAGCTCTAAGCTCTTATTTAAAATTTCAACAACTTCGTTAAAAATAATTTTTTCGTAAAACGTCAAAATAAGTGTACTTTTTTTGGTTTCTGTAATGATATATTTCACGGAGAAGGTTTTTTCTTGAAAAAATCTCATTGCATGAGTTGAAATGGAATGAGTCATTGAAAAGGATTTAAAAAATTATTATGTCGCCCCTGCATTTTAGCATAAAAATAATTAAATTTTTTCTTCACTGCAAAAGCTCTAAGCTCTTATTTAAAATTTCAACAACTTCGTTAAAAATAATTTTTTCGTAAAACGTCAAAATAAGTGTACTTTTTTTGGTTTCTGTAATGATATATTTCACGGAGAAAGTTTTTTCTTGAAAAAATCTCATTGCATGAGTTGAAATAGAATCGGTCATTGAAAAAAATGAAAAAAATTATTATGTCGCCAATGCATTTTAGCATAAAAATAATTAAATTTTTTCTTCACTGCAAAAGCTCTAAGTTCTTGTTTAAAATATCAACAACTTCGTTAAAAATAATTTTTTCGTAAAACGTCAAAATAAGTGTACTTTTTTTGGTTTCTATAATGATATATTTCACGGAGAAAGTTTTTTCTTGAAAAAATCTCATTGCATGAGTTGAAATAGAATCGGCCATTGAAAAAAATATTATGTCGCCCCTGCATTTTGGCATAAAAATAATTAAATTTTTTCTTCACTGCAAAAGCTCTAAGCTCTTGTTTAAAATATCAACAACTTCGTTAAAAATAATTTTTTCGTAAAACGTCAAAATAAGTGTACTTTTTTTGGTTTCTATAATGATATATTTCACGGAGAAAGTTTTTTCTTGAAAAAATCTCATTGCATGAGTTGAAATAGAATCGGCCATTGAAAAAAATATTATGTCGCCCCTGCATTTTAGCAAAAAAATAATTAAATTTTTTCTTCACTGCAAAAGCTCTAAGCTCTTGTTTAAAATATCAACAACTTCGTTAAAAATAATTTTTTCGTAAAACGTCAAAATAAGTGTAATTTTTTTGGTTTCTATAATGATATATTTCACGGAGAAAGTTTTTTCTTGAAAAAATCTCATTGCATGAGTTGAAATAGATTCGGTCATTGAAAAAAAATGAAAAAAATATTATGTCGCCCCTGCATTTTAGCACAAAAATAATTAAATTTTTTCTTCACTGCAAAAGCTCTAAGCTCTTGTTTAAAATATCAACAACTTCGTTAAAAATAATTTTTTCGTAAAACGTCAAAATAAGTGTAATTTTTTTGGTTTCTATAATGATATATTTCACGAAGAAAGTTTTTTCTTGAAAAAATCTCATTGCATGAGTTGAAATAGAATCGGTCATTGAAAAAAATTAAAAAAATATTATGTCGCCCCTGCATTTTAGCACAAAAATAATTAAATTTTTTCTTCACTGCAAAAGCTCTAAGCTCTTGTTTAAAATATCAACAACTTCGTTAAAAATAATTTTTTCGTAAAACGTCAAAATAAGTGTAATTTTTTTGGTTTCTATAATGATATATTTCACGGAGAAAGTTTTTTCTTGAAAAAATCTCATTGCATGAGTTGAAATAGAATCGGTCATTGAAAAAAATGAAAAAAATATTATGTCGCCCCTGCATTTTAGCACAAAAATAATTAAATTTTTTCTTCACTGCAAAAGCTCTAAGCTCTTGTTTAAAATATCAACAACTTCGTTAAAAATAATTTTTTCGTAAAACGTCAAAATAAGTGTACATTTTTTTGGTTTCTATAATAATATATTTCACGGAGAATGTTTTTTCTTTAAAGAATCTTGAAATAGCATTTTCGTTTCGTGATGATTGATTTAATTGAAGAACTAATTATATTCTATGGTAAATCTTTTGTTTAATATTTTGTTTAGATAATTATTGGTAAATTTAATTAGGGATTAATTAATTAATATATATGTATATATATATATATATATATATATATATATATATATATATATATATATATATATATATATATATATATATATATATATATATATGCATAAGTAGTTTTTTTATTGTAATGAATCTGTTGTTCAATCACTACTTGATTATTTTTTTTTTGTAATTCTGGAGTCATACTGGAAATTTCACTTGTACTTTTTTAACACATTAATACTCAAATGTGACTCGAACTCAATAGTTAGAGCAAGCGACTACTCTAAATGATTGTTTAATTTTGCGGTTTAAGTAAATATTTCTTTTTCTATTAATTTGTAGTTTACCTTAGTGTTTTTAAAATTTTTAATGTAATGTCTTGACAGTTTGGTTGTAATCATTTTTTTTTTTTAAATATTTATTCGTTTACTCTAGCATTGAGATGGTTGGACATTGCTGTTATTTTTTTTTAATTTAAATTTGGATCCACCCTTGGGGTAAAAGAACAGCATATCCACCCTCTGGGTAAAAGTGAAACCCAGGTCCATCTTTGGGGCTAGAAGAAGTCCAGATCCTAATCTGAACAACTTAGATCCACCCTTAAGGACTTCTCTATTATTAGAATTAAGAGTAATTAATACAAAGCATGTCTTTCTTTTAACATTTTTGAGTTTTCATTTGTTCTACCACTTCTTGTCAACATTTAATTTAATCATTTGTATTTTTGATATTTTGTGCAGCAAGATAGAGAGCTGGGTTGAATGCTAGGCCCGAGCAAAACGTGGAGGGGTTTCTGAGTTTACCCGGCCAAACCTAGGTGGCGGCTTTAAAAATAATTACCAACCCCTACTCTACGGCATAGGGGCTAGCTCGGCACTTGTTTAATGGTACCGCCTCTAGCTTTCAACTATGGTGACTTTGTATATGTATTATCTGGGGCAAGGGACAAGTAAATATATTACACGACAAGCAGTGTAAACTAGATATATTTATATTCCAGATAATAAAATGTCTGGTCATTAGTCATACAATGTCCATCGTCTGCTAGACGTCAACTGTCTAGTTTTTATAAAAGTGTTCTTACAAAGCTCTATTACACATCCTTCCCCTTTTATAAATTCAGTTTATTAGGGGCCTTGAAAATACGACCTGACCTCGACAATTTTTGATTTTAGAACAGACTGAATTTTTCAATGGAACAACACTATTGTCACAGGGCTGGTCGAATTGTTCAGAAATGGGAGTTTCAAGGATGTGTTAAGAGATTTCAGGAGAAGTGGTTTCCTCAGTAAATTCAAACCCGATTTCTTCTTATTCTTATAATATCACCATACTCATTTTTAACAATATATGATCTAGACGACTGATGAAGTTTCAAAATCTGACCCGATTCCCACTTCTTCTGAATATGATTATACAAAACTACATCACTATCTGAGTCTAGAGGTTTCAAATATTTAGCATACATAGGGCTATTCTTTTGAGTCATTATCACTTTCACTTCTATCACTTGAAGTAATCATGCTCACTTCAGCCCAATGACAAATAAATGCATATTCAAAAGAACATGAAGTTATCAGTTACACTTTCTTCACTTTGATCAATTGATAATTACTCAAACGAATATATATAGCCCTTATTATATTGTTTTTTTTTTATAAATGGCATGGTTGTTTAAAAGTATTTCTCTTACATTAACACCACAACTGGGGTTTTAACAAATCTGAACTAATTGGTACTTTGGTTTTACAAATTCGACTCATTAAAAGTTGTGAGGGAGAATATCCAACATTTTTTAGAGGAGAGTTGTGATATTGTAACAAAGCAAACTCAATATCACCATGCCTTTCTAAGGATTTCTTTACAATGTTCTTTCCTATTCCTACCCCTTTTTCAGCTAGGCCGTTGAAACGTGGATAATTCGGGCTTCTAGTAACTATGTTAAAATTCCACTCTTTCGCAAAACTTTTAAATTCATAACTATTAAATGGTACATTATTGCAGGACACAATATCTGGGGACCAAAACACAGAAAAAATATTTTGAAGGGACTTTATTACTGATTTGATTGATTTATCCTTAATAACTCGCAGCTCAAACCAGTTTGAGTAAGAATCGAATAGAACTAAATAACTTATAGTAGCATAAGTGAAAATATCGAGTCCAAGCCGTTCGGGTATTGGGTATAACAACAAAGTTTCTTTTTATTGTTTTCGAGCATTGGTTTCACAAACTTTACATTTCTTAATGTAAGATTCGATATCATCACGCATGCCTGGCCAATAAAATATTTGACGAGCTCTAGATTTAGACTTTTCTATAGAAATATGGCCTTCATGCTGTAATTTGAGCATGTTGGCACGAAGAGAATGAGACACTATGATTTTGTCCACAAAAAGTATTAAACCATCTATAAAAATGAAACTATCTTTTATTTTATAATAGTGTCGAGCAAAATCTGGTACATCATACTTATTTTCTGGCCAGCAGTAAGTTTAAACTGCAAATTATTTTCTAATTCAGTTTTAAATTGTTGCCTTCTCTCAAGAGACATCGGAATATTTTTTTACAACAGATTGAACTGCAAAATTAAATTCTTGATCAGATTTTAATCCCTTCTCGGACAAAAATGCCCTAGATGATAAAAGTATCTGCAATATGAAGATATTTTTGCCAGGTTTGTAAGTAACAATCAAATCATAATTAAGTAGTCTTAATCTCGTTCTTTGTAAACGTGGTGAAATATTGGTTAAATCTTTTTTAAAAATAGTTTCAAGTGGTTTGCGATCAGTCTTACATTAACTTTTAGCCCATATGCAAAAAAGTGAAACTTCTGAATAGCAGACACGATCACTAGCATCTCTTTTTCAATTTGAGCATATTTTTGTTTTGTTGAATTCAAACTTCTTGATGCAAATGCCACAGGATGTCCGTCTTGTAAAAGATCAACACCCAAGCCATCCTTCCAAGCATCAGTTTCTATTTCAATATCTTTTTCAGAGTTAAAAAATTTAAGTATATTAGCAGATAATAATAAATGCTTAAGCTGAGAAAGAGATTGCTCGTGAACGCTGTGCCAATCCCATTGTTTTGTGAACTGTCTTAAAGGAGCGGTTACTTTTGACATATACTGCCCTCGATTCAAGAGTTTCAAGCTCAGGTGCATGAAACCCAGAGTAGCTCCGAGCAAATCTGAATAAAGCGGTTAAAGTGTTAATTTGAACGGTAAATAACCTCCAAATTTTTTTTTTGGAATTTGTACTTTTAATATGCATAGCAAAACATATTGAAGACAAAAAGGTAAAAATATTATTTTATTACTTATTAGTTTTGAGTTTTGTCGGTCAATAAATATTTCATAATTCGTTAAAAAAAAACTATGAACGCAAGTCCGATATCTTGTGAAATAATCTTATTTTTGTGTCTCCATTTCATGTAAAAAACGTTTTTTACCCAAAAATAGGATCTAAAAATGATAACTGATAGCTGCTACGGCTTTATACACCAAATATTTTTATTGGTGCTTGAGGGGTAAGGGGAAAGCAGATCTGACAAGCGCCCAGGCATAATGCACTACTTGAATAAAGCAAGCGTTTCTTGCACCTGTACAGCTCCGAGCTGTTCATGCCAATGAATCGAGAGCAGTAATATTTGGCACAAATTTACCCAAATATTTTGCCATTCCTAAAATTCTTAATAAATCATTTTTATTATCAGGTGTAGACAGATCTGAAATGGCTTTTACATCAGTTTTATTTGGTTCAATGCCATCTTTTGAATAAATTTGTCCCATAAACTTTACAAATTTAGATTTAAATTAAATTTTTGAACTCTTAAATTTTAAATTATATTTTAAGGTACGCTCTAACACTAATTGTAAATTTTGGTCATGTTCTTGTTCATCTTTATCTGTCAAAATCAGGTCATCAAAATAAAGCCCATACACCATTTAAATCTCCAAATATTTCAAAGTTTTTTTCTTTGAAAGACTTCTGGTGCCGAACTAATACGGAAGGGCAGCCTAACAAATTTATAGCGCCCAAAAACCGTACCAAAAGCTGTATAATTGGCACTTTCATCATCAAGACGTACTTGAAAGTAACCATCTTTCAAATCAAGAACAGTGAAATATTCTTTGTCAACCAATTTCATAGAAATTTCCTCAGTAGTAGGAATCAAAAAATGTGCTCGTTGTATGGCTTTATTAAGGTATTTTGGGTCGAAGCACAATCTTGCATCAACATTTTTTTTACATTTTAACCAATGGATTCAGCCATTCAGTAGGATTTTCAATTGTTTTAATAATACCTTGAGATTCAAGCTGCTCTAATTTTAATTTTAGCATATCATGTAAGGCTCTTGGAACCCTCCTGAGGGGCTGAACATGTGGTCTAGCATCACTTTTTAGAGTTATATGATGCTCTATAGGGAAACTCTCCCAATTCATCAAACACAGATTCATACAATCTAGTCATATCATCTAGAGAATTTGCAGTTTTTGAAATATTGGCAATTTAACATTTTTGTACCGTAAAAATACTAAACGGCTTACTTACACAGGGAAACAACTTCTTTTAATAAATGTTCAAAATTTTCACCATGAAGTTCCAAACTTTTTTCGCATCTCCGAGTTAGTTCATATTCTAGACATTCTTAAAGCTGCCACGCTTCTTATTAGTGGAGACATCTGAAATAATTATAATACCATTATGATACCAAATTTAGAAACAAAACTTATAGCCAATGTTGTAGAAATTGTAGTATATTGGCCTTTTGCTGCTCTAGATGTTCGAACAGTCGAATTTGTAAAGTCATTAGTTTGTCCAGAGATGGCAGCAAAAAGCAGAGTTGTTAAGATGGGCGAAAATAGGTTTTTGTATTATCTTGTTAGGAAATAAAATTCTAGTTTTTCTCAAGTTATTTTCGGCTCCAGATACCACAGAAATGATCTACAAAAATCTAAAAAAGAAATCATAAAATAAACGTTTAAAGACGGTTGAAATTCCAAGAAATACCTAAATTTCATACTGTCGGCGGGAACGGCGCATAGACACCGGACCGAACGGCGGCGCAGACACAAGCTTTGACAACACCGCGCTAAGTGCTGATTGGTTCTCTTTTTAAAGACCCGACGGAATGCCGAGAGGTTATAAATAGCACCCGATATCGCGATTCGTTAGCAGAATCTGATTGTCTTTTAAAGAGCACAGATCTCTCAAAGTTTTCTTACACACGCGCACACGAGGATCTAAGTCTTTTAAAGCATTTACTCAGCGAAACGTGAGATTCTCTGCCGTTGCATATTGGGAACACCTGTCCGGGAGGTATAGTCATTGTGCGAAAAATAAAGTATCCGATTTTCACTTCCTTTTCTAACAGATGGTTAAAGGAATAGTTTAAGCCTCTAACAGGCGCATCGGTAAGTACGCAACTATGCACTTGTCTCTATTATTCACCAAGGAGCGTCTTACAAGTAACAATTGCATGACATATCAAATAAGTAAAAGTGCATTTTGTAAAAATTCATATTTAAGCTGACTGAATAGTGAAATTTTTATTCTAAAAAATGGAAAACTTTCAGGAATATAATTACTATTGATATTTTAATCTATTGTTATTATTTCATCAGATAATAATTTGCAATAACCCTCAAATATTAAATAAAATACGTAAAATATTTCTTTTTTTATTTTATTTTTTTCAAGTAATAAAAAGTATTGTTGCTCGATGTTGTTCGATAATTAAATAAATGAGTCGATAGAGTGATTCATTATGTAATAGGTCCTGCAAAAGAATTCCTAACATTCTTGCTCAGATTGCAGTTTTTTACCAAAAACCAATCTATGTTTAGCGAAACTGTTAACCTATTTAATCTTTAATATGTTCAATTTTAGGTATTTTTATTAATTTTTATTAATATATCCCAATCAGCCATTATTCATAAAATTAAATGAATCTTGAATTTTTGAATAATTCTAAAAATTAAGCATGAAATTAAGGATTAGATGAAAGAAAACGCCGCGATGCGCGACTAAGACTGTAAAGAAATCGTGACATGCGGTCACGTCCTTGAGTCTACTTCAGTGTCCTTGCCTTTCTCTTTTTGTCAATTGGATTGCTATCCGAAGAAGCCCAAGAGGCGTCGAATAAGCATGTGAAAGAATTTCGTCGTTCGTTTTCCAGAAAATGCTCGTGAGAAAAAAACAGTGGAAGATATGTTTTGTAGGCTTCTGGTCCATTCTGACCTCTCGATTTCAAGCTTAAGACAAAAAAGCTTAAAACCATAAAGAGAACTCTTCAATAAGTATGATGGATGTAGAAAACGATTTTCCATCTAATTGAAAAAATTAAACAGTTCAACACGTGAGTAGGGAGATTTAAAATTCCTAGAGAACCCCCTTTCGGGCATCAAGAGGATCACTAAGCTGTTTACGCTAATGCAACGATGGAGGCCGCTCTGCTTACGACGGCTTAAGAAGAGTTGGAGATTCTTGATTGTCTTAATTAGGCAATCAAGAATTCAAATAAAGGAAATTCGATTCACAAAAGAAGATTGCGGTCAGGAAACCTCGTCTGTCAGGCGGAAATTCGTTAGAGGTCAACTCTAGTAGCTGATAACAGTTCAGTGCTAGGGGAGGAACCTCGAAGTAAAGTCTTCGTTAAATAAAAGCCGTGAAACGCAAATATTAGTAAAACTCCAGTGTCGTCGGGAAAAAATAAGCTTCTTTAAAAATCGTTCCACGTCAATTTTTTTCCAAATTCTTGCATAAACTGTTTGAAATAAATAATATACGAAGTATTTAGGTGCCTAGTTCTACCAATAAAATAGGGTAACAATTCGGAATAGGGTAAATCTAGAGGTAAGTTTTTATTGTTTTGATTTTTTTTTGATAATTTTCTTGATTTTCCTGATAAAAAACAATGCACACTAATAGAAACATCCGTATTATATAAAATTTCAGAAATTTTTATCTGAAAAATCCAAAAATTATCAAAAATAAATTAAAACAAACAAAACCAAAATGGCACCCACCTCTAAATATACTCAAATCCGAATTATTTTCTAAAATAGTTTGTGGAAATTAAATTGCATTAAGGATACCTGATAACAACATATTAAATTTAGATAATCCCAATTGCGACATAAATAATTTTGTGTCAAGAGAAAGTTAGTTACAACCTGATAGTGACATCGTTAACGGATCTAACAACACTAAACGGCTTTAGTTTACACTTAACACAAAAATTTTTCGGAATAATTGAATTTCAGAAATTCCTTAAGAGGCCCAACACTAGATTTTAATTTCGACAGAAAATTTAAGATTCCCAGTCTCTAACATTAAATTAATCTTTAAAAGTCAATTTTTTTTTAATCTAATCCCCTATTTTTATAACGTTGCCTTATTTAGCATAAAAAATATGGGTGACTCTGTATAAGCTTGTCTGTTCCAAAAATTTGCAGTTTTTGAAATATCGGCAATTTAACATATTTGTATCGTAAAAATACTAAACGGCTTACTTACACAGGGAAACAACTTCTCGTAATAAATGTTTAAAATTTTCAGCATGAAGTTCCAAACATTTTTTGCATCTCCGAGTTAGTTCGTATTCTAGACATCCTTAAAGCTGCCATGTTTCTTATTAGTGAAGACATCTGAAATAATTATAACACCATTATGATCCCAAATTTAGAAAGAAAACTTATGGTCATTGTTGTAGAAACGATCTACAAAACCCTAAAAAAAATCATAAAATAAAAGTATAAAGACGGTTGAAATTCCAAGAAACAAACTTCACACTATCGGCGGGAATGGCGCATAGACACCGAAAAATTAAACAGTCAACACATGACTAGGGAGACTTAAAATGCCTAAAAGTTTTCCTGGAGAGCCCCTTTTGGGCATCAAGCTGTTTAAGCTAGTGCAACGAGGGAGGCTGCCCTGCTTACGACGCCTTCAGAAAAACTAGAGGTTTTTGATTATCCTAATTATGCCATCAAGAATTTAATGAAAAGAAATTCGACTCATAAAAGAAGATTAAGAAGATTGCGGTATTTGAAAGGCTAGGAAACCTCGTCTGTTAGGCGAAAATTCTTTAGAGGCCAACTTTAGTAGTTGATAACATTTCAATGCTAGGGGAGGAACCTCAAAGTAGTATTCAGTTAAATAGAAGTCGTTAAACGCAAATATTAGTAAAACTCCAGTGCCGTCGGGAAAAAATAAGCTTCTTTAAAAATCGTTCCACGCCAATTTTTTTTCCAAATTCTTGCATAAACTGTTTGAAATAAATAATATAAGGAGTATTTACGCGCCTAGTTCTACGAATAAAATAAGGTAATAATTCGGAATAGGGTAAATCTAGAGGTAAGTTTTGTTTGTTTTGATTTTTTTTGATAATTTTCTTGATTTTTTAATAAAAACAATACACACTAATAGAAACATCTATATTATATAAAATTTCATAAATTCTTATCGGAAAAATCGAAAAATTTTCAAAAATAAATCAAAACAAACAAAACCAAAATGGCACCCACCTCTAAATTTCCTCTAATCCGAATTATTATCATAAAAAGTTTGAGGAAATTAAATTGCATTAAGGAAACCTGATAGCGACGTATTCGATTTAGACAATCCCGATTGCTACTTAAATAATTTTCTGTCAAGAGAAAGTTAGTTACAACCTGATAGAGAGATCGTTAACGGATCCAAGAACACTAAACGTGCCATAGTTTACACTTGACACAAAAAATTTTCGGAATAATTGAATTTTAGAAATTCCTTAAGGGTTCCAACACTAGATTTTAATTTTGACATAAAATTTAAGAGTCCCAGTCTTAAAACCTTTTACTACTAACCTGAACTAACATCAAATAAATCGTTAAGTCATTTTTTTTTAAATGTAAGCCCCCTATTTTTATAACGTTACCTTATTTAGCATTAAAAATAAGGGTTACTTTGTATAAGCTTGTCTATTCCAAAAATTTACAGTTTTTGAAATATTGGCAATTTAACATTTTTGTACGGTAAAAATACTAAACGGCTTACTTACACAGGGAAACATCTTCTTTTCATAAATGTTCAAAATTTTCACCATGAAGTTCCAAACATTTTTCGCATCTCCGAGTTAGTTCATATTCTAGACATCCTGAAAGCTGCCACGCTTCTTATTAGTAGAGACATCTGAAATAATTATAATACCATTATGATACCAAATTTTGAAAGAAAACTTATAACCAATGTTGTAGAAACGATCTACAAAACCCTAAAAAATCATAAAATGCACATAAACATGTAAAGACGGTTGAAATTCCAAGAAATAAACTTCACACTATCGGCGGGAACGGCGCATAGACACCAAAAAATTAAACAGTTCAACACACGAGTAGGGAGATTTAAAATTCCTAGAGGTTTTCCTGGAGAGCCCCTTTCGGGCATCAAGAGGATCACTAAGCTGTTTAAGCTAGTGCAACGAGGGAGGCCGCTCTGCTTACGACGGCTTCAGAAAAGCTAGAGGTTCTTGAATGTCCTAATTGGGCCATCAAGAATTTAAACAAAAGAAATTCGACTCATAAATGAAGATTAAGGAGATTGCGGTACTTGAAAGACCAGGAGACCTCGTCTGTTAGGCGGAAATTCGTTAGAGGCGAACTCTAGTAGTTGATAACATTTCAGTGCTAGGGGAGGTATCTCAAAGAAAAGTCTTCAATTAAATAAAAGCCGTGAAACGCAAATATTAGTATAATTCCAGTGCTGTCGAAAAAAAATAAGCTTTTCTAAAAATCTTCCCACGTCTATTTTTTTTCAAAATTCTTACATAAAGGGTTTGAAATAAATAATATACAGAGTATTCGTGTGCCTACTTCTACGATTAAAATAATTTGCGGATATTAAATAGCGTGAAGAAACCTAATTTTCTGTCAAGAGAAAATTAGTTACAACCTGATAGTGACATAGTAAACGGATCTAAGAACACTGAACGTGTCTTAATCTACGCTTAACACAAAAACTTTTCGGCTAATTGAATTTCGAAAATTCCTTAAGAGACCCAACACTAGATCTTAATCTTGACAAAAAATTTAAGAGTCTCATTTTAAAAACTTTTACTACTAACCTGAACTAACTTTAAATAAATCTTTAAAAGTCAATTTTTTTAAAATATAAACCCCCCATTTTTATAACGTGACCTTATTAAGTATTAAAAATAAAGGTGACTTTGTATAAGTTTGTCTATTCCAAAAAATTGCAGTTTTTGAAATAATGGCAATTAAACATATTTGTACTGTAAAAATACTAAACGGCTTACTTACACAGGGAAACAACTTCTTTTAATAAATGTTCAAAATGGTTGCCATGAAGTTCCAAACATTTTTCGCATCTCCGAGTTGGTTCATATTCTAAGCATCCTCAAAGCTGCCATGCTTCCTATTAGTGGAGACATCTGAAATAATTATAATACCAAATTTAGAAAGAAAATTTATAGTCAATGTTGTAGAAACGATCTACAAAACCTTAAAAAAATCATAAAATAAAATAAACGTATAAAGACGGTTGAAATTCCAAGAAATAAACTTCAGACTATCGGCTGAAACGGCGCATAGACACCGAAAAATTAAACAGTTCAACACATGAGGAGGGAGATTTAAAATTCCTAGAGGTTTTCCTGTAGCGCCCATTTCGGCATCAAGAGGATCACTAAGCTTTCTACGCAAGTGCAACGAGGGAAGCCGCTCTGCTTACGACGGCTTCAGAAAAGCTAGAGATTCTTCATTGTCTTAATTAGACCATCAAGAATTTAAATAAAAGAAATTCTACCCATGAAAGAAGATTAAGAAGATTTTGGTACTTGAAAGGCCAGGAAACCTCATCTGTTAGACGGAAATTCGTTAGAGGCGAACTCTAGTAGCTGATAACATTTTAGTGCTAGGGGAGGAACCTCAAAGTAAAGTCTTCAATTAAGTAAAAGCCGTGAAATGGCAATACTAGTAAAATTCCAGTGCCGTCGATTTTTTTTTCAAAATTCGTGCGTAAGCTGTTTAAAATAAACAATATGTCGAGTATTCTCGCGCCTACTTCTACGAATAAAATAATTGCGTTCAGGAAACCTGATACCGACATACCCGATTTAGACATTCCCGATTGCGATTAAATAATTTTCCGTCAAGAGAAAATTTGTGACATCGTTAACGGATCTAAGAATATCAAACGTGCCTTAGTTTACGCTTAACACAAAAAATTTTCGGAATAAATGAATTTCGGAAATTTCTTAAGAGTCCCAACAATAAAATTTAATTTCGACACAAAGTTTAAGTGTCCCAGTCTTAAAAACTTTTACTAGTAACCTGAATTAACATTAAATAAATCTTTAAAAGTCGATTTTTTTAAAATATAAACTCCCCATTTTTATAACGTTACCTTATTACGTATTAAAAATAAAGGTGACTTTGTATAATTTTGTCTATTCCAAAAATTTGCAGTTTTTGAAATATTGGCAATTCAACATTTTTGTACCGTAAAAATACTAAACGGCTTACTTACACAGGGAAAACTTCTTTTAATAAATGTTCAAAATTGTCGCCAAGTTCCAAACATTTTTCGCATCTCCTAGGTGGTTCATATTCTAAGCATCCTCAAAGCTGACATGCTTCCTATTAGTGGAGACATCTGAAATAATTAAAAACCATTATGATACCAAATTTAGAAAGAGAACTGTTGTGAAAACACAACGTTTTTTAATATTCTTATCTTGATAAATAAATGTTTATAAAAATTGCTATGTCTAGCGAAAAGGAAGACTGGCAATTATTAAACCTTGGTAATAGTGCGATTTATGGATTGAAGTGCGGTAAGGGAGACATAGTGTTAAAAGCGGTTCGATAGATTTCGTTTTGCTGAAGTAGTTAAAAGTTAGTTCTCCAAGCAGTAAACTTTTGAATAAGTGTGTTTCTCTTGACTCGACCTGATAGACGGTCAAATTCGCAAAGTAAAAAATAAGAACAAAAATTCATTGTATTCTCAATATCTCTGCAAAAAAGTAGTGTAATTTGCCATTCCTTTTTCAATTAAAATAAAGTATTAAAATAGTGTATTGGATTTAATTTTCCCAGAGTAGAACTTCGCCTATGGAAAAACCCCCTTAAACCCCTCACAGTAAGAAGGGTCTTTGGCTGAGTAAAGGTCAAAGCGCAAAGAGTTGTGAGCAAGTCAAAGCTTCAACAAGAACTAATAGTCAATGTTGTAGAAACGATCTATAAAACCTTAAAAAAATCATAAAATAAAATAAACGTATAAAGACGGTTGAAATTACAAGAAATAAACTTCCAATATTGGCGGGAAAATTAAACAGTTCAACACATGAGTAGGGAGATTTAAAATTCCTAGAGGTTTTCCTGGAGAGCCCCTTTCGGGCATCAAGAGGATCACTAAGCTGTTTACGCTAGTGCAACGAGGCTGCTTACGACGGTTTTACAAAAGCAAGATGTTCTTGATTGTCTTAATTAAGCCATCAAGAATTTAAACAAAAGAAATTCGACTCATAAAAGAAGATTAAGAAGATTGCGGTACATGAAAGTCCAGGAAACCTCGTCTGTTAGGCGGAAATTCGTTAAAGGCGAACTCTAGTAGTTGATAACAGGTCAGTGCTAGGGGAGGAACCTCAAAGTAAAGTCTTCAATTAAATAAAAGCCGTGAAACGCAAATACTGGTAAAATTCCAGTGCCGTCGAAAAAAAAATAAGCTTCTCTAAAAATCTTCCCACGTCTATTTTTTTTTCAAAATTCTTACATAAAGTGTTTGAAATAAATAATATACGGAGTATTCGCGTGCGTATTTCTACGAATAAAATAATTTGCGGATATTAAATAGCGTTAAGAAAACCTAATAGCAACATACCCGATTGCGAATTAAATAATTTTCTGTCAAGAGAAAATTAGTTACAACCTGATAGTGACATAGTAAACGGATCCAAGAACACTGAACGTGTCTTAGTCTAGGCTTAACACAAAAAATTTTCGGCTAATTGAATTTCGAAAATTCCTTAAGAGGCCCAACACTAGATTTTAATCTCGACAAAAAAATTAAGAGTCTCAGTTTTAAAAACTTTTACTACTAACATGAACTAACACTAAATAAATCTTTAAAAGTCAATTTTTTAAAAATATAAACCCCCCATTTTTATAACGTTACTTTGTTAAGTATTAAAAATAAAGGTGACTTTGTATAAGCTTGTCTATTCCAAAAATTTGCAGTTTTGAAATATTGGCAATTTAACATTTTTGTACCGTAAAAATACTAAACGGCTTACTTACACAGGGAAACATCTTCTTTTAATAAATGTTCAAAATTGTCGCCATGAAGTTCCAAACATTTTTCGCATCTCCGAGTTGGTTCATATTCTAAGCATCCTCAAAGCTGCCATGCTTCCTATTGGTGGAGACATCTGAAATAATTATACCAAATTTAGAAAGAAAACTTATAGTCAATGTTGTAGAAACGGTCTACAAAACTCATAAAATAAAAGTATAAAGACGGTTGAAATTCCAAGAAATAAACTTCAGACTATCGGCTGAAACGGCGCATAGACACCGAAAAATTAAACAGTTCAACACATGAGGAGGGAGATTTAAAATTCCTAGAGGTTTTCCTGTAGCGCCCATTTCGGCATCAAGAGGAACACTAAGCTGTTTACGCTAGTGCAACGAGGGAGGCCGCTCTGCTTACGACGGCTTCAGAAAAGCTAGAGATTCTTCATTGTCTTAATTAGACCATCAAGAATTTAAATAAAAGAAATTCTACCCATGAAAGAAGATTAAGAAGATTTTGGTACTTGAAAGGCCAGGAAACCTCATCTGTTAGACGGAAATTCGTTAGAGGCGAACTCTGGTAGCTGATAACATTATAGTGCTGGGGGAGGAACCTCAAAGTAAAGTCTTCAATTAAGTAAAAGCTGTGAAACGGCAATACTATTAAAATTCCAGTGCCGTCGAAAAAAAAATAATAAGCTTCTCTAAAAATCTTTGCACGCCGATTTTTTTTTCAAAATTTGTGCGTAAGCTGTTTAAAATAAACAATATATAGAGTATTCTCGCGCCTACTTCTACGAATAAAATAATTGCGTTCAGGAAACCTGATCCCGACATACCCGATTTAGACATTCCCGATTGCGATTAAATAATTTTCCGTCAAGAGAAAATTTGTGACATCGTTAACGGATCTAAGAATATCAAACGTGCCTTAGTTTACGCTTAACACAAAAAATTTTCGGAATAAATGAATTTCGGAAATTTCTTAAGAGTCCCAACAATAGATTTTAATTTCGACACAAAGTTTAAGTGTCCCAGTCTTAAAAACTTTTACTAGTAACCTGAATTAACATTAAATAAATCTTTAAAAGTCAATTTTTTAAAATATAAACTCCCTATTTTTACAACGTTACCTTATTAAGTATTAAAAATAAAGGTGACTTTGTATAATCTTATCTATTACAAAAATTTGCAGTTTTTGAAATATTGGCAATTTAACATTTTTGTACCGTAAAAATACTAAACGGCTTACTTACAGAGGGAAAACTTCTTTTAATAAATGTTCAAAATTGTCGCCAAGTTCCAAACATTTTTCGCATCTCCTAGGTGGTTCATATTCTAAGCATCCTCAAAGCTGACATGCTTCCTATTAGTGGAGACATCTGAAATAATTAAAAACCATTATGATACCAAATTTAGAAAGAGAACTGTTGTGAAAACACAACGTTTTTTAATATTCTTATCTTGATAAATAAATGTTTATAAAAATTGCTATGTCTAGCGAAAAGGAAGACTGGCAATTATTAAACCTTGGTAATAGTGCGATTTATGGATTGAAGTGCGGTAAGAGAGACATAGTGTTAAAAGCGGTTCGATAGATCTCGTTTTGCTGAAGTAGTTAAAAGTTAGTTCTCCAAGCAGTAAACTTTTGAATAAGTGTGTTTCTCTTTACAAGTCAAAGCTTCAACAAGAACTAATAGTCAATGTTGTAGAAACGATCTACAAAACCTTAAAAAAATCATAAAATAAAATAAACGTATAAAGACGGTTGAAATTACAAGAAATAAACTTTCACTATTGGCGGGAAAATTAAACAGTTCAACACATGAGTAGGGAGATTTAAAATTCCTAGAGGTTTTCCTGGAGAGCCCCTTTCGGGCATCAAGAGGATCACTAAGCTGTTTACGCTAGTGCAACGAGGCTGCTTACGACGGCTTCACAAAAGCAAGATGTTCTTGATTGTCTTAATTAAGCCATCAAGAATTTAAACAAAAGAAATTCGACTCATAAAAGAAGATTAAGAAGATTGCGGTACATGAAAGTCCAGGAAACCTCATCTGTTAGGCGGAAATTCGTTAAAGGCGAACTCTAGTAGTTGATAACAGGTCAGTGCTAGGGGAGGAACCTCAAAGTAAAGTCTTCAATTAAATAAAAGCCGTGAAACGCAAATACTGGTAAAATTCCAGTGCCGTCGAAAAAAAAATAAGCTTCTCTAAAAATCTTCCCATGTCTATTTTTTTTTCAAAATTCTTACATAAAGTGTTTGAAATAAATAATATACGGAGTATTCGCGTGCGTATTTCTACGAATAAAATAATTTGCGGATATTAAATAGCGTTAAGAAAACCTAATAGCAACATATCCGATTGCGAATTAAATAATTTTCTGTCAAGAGAAAATTAGTTACAACCTGATAGTGACATAGTAAACGGATCCAAGAACACTGAACGTGTCTTAGTCTAGGCTTAACACAAAAAATTTTCGGCTAATTGAATTTCGAAAATTCCTTAAGAGGCCCAACACTAGATTTTAATCTCGACAAAAAAATTAAGAGTCTCAGTTTTAAAAACTTTTACTACTAACATGAACTAACACTAAATAAATTTTTAAAAGTCAATTTTTTAAAAATATAAACCCCCCATTTTTATAACGTTACTTTGTTAAGTATTAAAAATAAAGGTGACTTTGTATAAGCTTGTCTATTTCAAAAATTTGCAGTTTTTGAATTATTGGCAATTTAATATATGTAAAAATACTAAACGGCTTACTTACACAGGGAAACAACTTCTTTTAATAAATGTTCAAAATTGTCGTCATGAAGTTCCAAACATTTTTCGCATCTCCTAGGTGTTTCATATTGTAAGCATCCTCAAAGCTGCCATGTTTCCTATTAGTGGAGACATCTGAAATAATTATAATACCATTATGATACCAAATTTAGAAAGAAAACTTATAGTCATTGTGGTAGAAACGATCCACAAAACCTTAAAAAAATCATAAAATAAAATAAACGTATAAAGATGGTTGAAATTCCAAGAAAGAAACTTCACCCTATCGGCGGGAACGGCGCATAGACATCGAAAAATTAAACAGTTCAACACATGAGTAGGGAGATTTAAATATCCTAAAGGTTTTCCTTTCGGCATCAAGAGGATCACTAAGCTCTTTACGCTAGAGCAACGAGGGAGGCCGCTTTGCTTACGATGGCTTCAGAAAAGCTAGAGGTTTTTCATTGTGTTAATTAAACCATCAAGAATTTAAATAAAAGGAATTCGACTCATAAAAGAAGATTAAGAAGATTTTGGTACTTGAAAGGCCAGGAAACCTCACCTGTTAGGCATAAGTTCGTTAGAGGCGAACTCTAGTAGCTGATAACATTTTAGTGCTAGGGGAGGAACCTCAAAGTAAAGTCTTCAATTAAGTAACAGCTGTGAAACGCAAATACTAGTAAAATTCCAGTGCCGTCGAAAAAAAAATAATAATAAGCTTCTTTAAAAATCTTTTCACGCTGATTTTTTTTTTCAAAATTCGTGCGTAAGCTGTTTAAAATAAATAATATATGGAGTATTCACGCGCCTACTTCTAGGAATAAAATAATTGCATTAAAGGAACCTGATGGCAACATACCCGATTTAGACATTCCCGATTGCGACTTTTTTCCGTCAAGAGAAAATAAGTTACAACCTGATAGTGACATCGTAAATGGATCTAAGAACATCAAACGTGCCTTACTTTATGCTTAACACAAAAAATTTTCGGAAAAATTGAATTTCGGAAATTCCTTAAGAGTCTCAACACTAGATTTTAATTTCGACCTAAAATTTAAGAGTCCCAGTCTTAAAAACTTTTATTACTAACCTGACTAACATTATATAAATCTTTTCAGTCAATTTTTTTAAAAATGTAATCACCCTATTTTTATAACTTTACCTTATTTAGCATAAAAAATAAGGGTGACTTTGTATAAGGTTGTCTGTTCCAAAAATTTGCCGTTTTTGAAATCTCGGCAATTTAACATATTTGTACCGTAAAAATACTAAACTTACTTACACAGAGAAACAACTTCTTTTAATAAATGTTCAAAATTTTCACCATGAAGTTCCAAACATTTTTCGCATCTCCGAGTTAGTTCATCTTCTAGACATCCTTAAAGCTGCCACGCTTCTTATTAGTGCAGCCATCTGAAATAATTATTATACCATTATAATACCAAATTTAGAAGGAAAACTTATAGTCAATGTTGTATAAACGATCTACAAAACCCTAAAATAAAATAAACGTATTAAGACGGTTGAAATTCCAAGAAATAAACGTCACACTATCGGCTGGAACGGCGCATAGACACCGAAAAATTAAACAGTTCAACACATGAGTAGGGAGATTTCAAAAACCAAGAGGTTTTCCTGGAGAGCCCCTTTCGGGCATCAAGAGGATCACTAAGCTGTTTACGCTAGTACGACGAAGGCCGTTCTGCTTACGAGGGTTTTAGAAAAGCTAGAGGTTCTTGATTGTCTTAATTAGGCCATTAAGAATTCAAATAAAAGTAATTCTACTTAAAAAAAGAAGATTGCCATACTTGAAAGCCCAGGAAACGTCGACTGTTAGGCGGAAATTCGTTAAAGGGGAACTCTAGTAGCTGATAACAATTCATACATACAACATTATTATAATTTTTAATTCTTGATCTAACAGTAGCTAGCGTTTGTTTTTTTAATAATTTTTGAAATTTAATCTATACCCATAACAGGGAAATTTTGAGATATTTTGCGTTTTAATTTTGAACATAAATCATGAGTCATGAAAGAAAATTGAGAACCTGGATTTAACAGGGCTCGCCATTCTATTGGATGTCCACGACTGTCTAAGATCTGTATTACAGCAAATGAAAAAATGTTTGTATAGTGTTTGAGTTGAATGAACAAAAGTGGATGTATTTTCCATGTTTTTACTATTGTTTTACTCGCGTTTTGCGTATTTATGTTTGCTATATTTGTGTTAGAATTAATATTTGTATTATTTTGAACACTGTTTTCTAGATGCAATAAAGTATTGTGAACATTTATTACTAATTTTACATGTATTACATGATTTACATAGAAAATTTGAATAACAATTAGTGCATAAATTACGTTTTTGGTTTCATTTATTCGTTTTGATACGGACCATTTTAAGAAGGTTTCACATTGATTATTATAAGGACCTTCATTGCAAAAAATTCTTATTTGTTGTAGCAACATATATTTTTATTGGAACTTTCCATTTTTTATTTTAGGAATTTTTGAATTTGGTTCAGTTTTTTCTAATAATTGACATCGTTTTAAAAGAAATTAAATTCTTTAAAAGTAGGAAATTGTTTTTTATTTGGAGTTAGATTTTCCCATTCTTTTTTAGCGCTTAAATCGACTTTTTGTACACAGATGAAACTTAATAAGGTATCCTATATATCAACCAGTTGCGCTAAAGCAATAAGACTGTATATTTTTCTGAAGTGTATCTAAAATATTCTAAGTTGCGCTAATGATTCATATTTAAGTGTAGGTAAGTTTAAAATAGCATTAATATGCCTTAGCACGACCAACTACTGAAAAATAGTAATTTTCAAAAGATTCTCTTTATTTTGTTTTTCATCATCGCTATAAAGTTCAATGTCCGAGTGTAAATAAATAAAATAAAAACAAAATTTTAAAATCTTCCTCTGAAATCGGCATTTTAAATATATTTCTAAAAAAGGTATACTAACTCTTGTGTTTTTACTAAAAGTGTAGTAAATCTGATATTTTGTTTACTAACTTAAACCGTAATAGTTTAAAATAGGAATATGGCAAAATGAATGGTCTTACTTGTATTTTGTTTTGCTTCTCAACTTGATATTTCGCCAAACTTCAGTTCAACCAATCAAAATTCACATAAGAGACGCTAACTTGACTTTTGACAGAATTGGCGGGCTCCAACTCATTTTTTAGTAATAAGGGTCAATTTCGCCTAAATTTAGCACAGATGAGTCCAAAAATCACCATTTTTGGCAGAAAAATCTCTTTTTTTCGACAAAAAGCCATCGTTTTCTCGCTTTAAGGCACAAAGTTCTTCATTTGAGCACTATCATCACTCTTTTGTGTAGAAATTTTTGTTTCTTGCTTATAAAATTCTCCTGTAAACTGTATCCGTTGCCCAGAAAGTCCAATATTAATAGCAAAATACTATTTATCCAGTTTTCGAAGGACCATCTTTTATGTCGTAGTTTCGACGGTGTTTTTTGTGAGTCTCGTTTTCTTTTTTGAGCCATTTATTGCCGATAAAAAACTTCAAAAGCAAAAAGCGCAGGATGGCAACTACCTTATAAGGATTCAAATTAGCGACTGTCGTTATCTTCGCGAATCATCGACGCGCACTTTCGGCTTGTACCGACCGCAGCGTCGGTATAACTCTAACTTGACTTTTGACAACATTGACGGGCTCCAACTAGTTTTTTAGCAATAAGGTCCAATTTCGCATAAATTTAGTACAAAATTTGTTAATAATGATGAATTAAACTTTTAGCAATAAGGTCCAATTTCGCATAAATTCTGCAATAATCAATGCTATAAAGTTCAATGTCCGATTGTAAATGTAAACTATCAAATTTATCCCAAAGTTGACCTATTTTAGACAACCGTGTTTCAAAATTAATATAATTTTCAGTAGTACTTATTTCAAAATCGTTTAAAAAATTATAAATCTAATAACTGAGGCTTTACAATAAGCGCATTTGACAGTTAAAATTTTAAAATCTTCCTCTGAAATCAACATTTTAAATATATTTTTAAACAAGGTATACTAAAACTCTTATGTTGTTGTTTTTACTAAAAATGTAGTAAATCTTATATATTTTTTACTAATTTAAACCGTGATAGTTTAAAATAGGAATATCGAAAAAATTCATGGCCTTACTTGAATTTTGTTTTGCTTCTCAACTTGACATCTCGCCAAACTTCAGCCTAACCAATCAAAATTCATATAAGAGACGCTAACTTGACTTTTGACAGAATTGGCGGGCTCCGACTAATTTTTTAGTAATAAGGGTCAATTTCGCCTAAATTTAGCACAGATGAGTCCAAAAATCACCATTTTTGGCAGGAAAATCTCGTTTTTTCGACAAAAAGCCCTCATTTTCTCGCTTTAAGGCACAAGGTTCTTCATTTGAGCACTATCATCACTCTTTTGTGTAGAAATTTTTGTTTCTTGCTTATAAAATTCTCCAGTAAACTATATCCATTGCACAGAAAGTCCAATATTAATAGCAAAATACTATTTATCCAGTTTTCGAAGGACCATCTTTTATGTCGCAGTTTCGACGGTGTTTTTTGTGAGTCTCGTTTTCTTTTTTGAGCCATTTATTACTGATTAAAAACTTGAAAAACAAAAAGCGCAGGATGGCAACTACCTTTTAAGGATTCAAATTAGCAACTGTCGTTTTCTTCGCGAATCTTCGGCGCGCACTTTCAGCTTGTATGTACCGACCGCAGCGTCGGTATAATTCTAGCTTGACTTTTGACAGAATTGGCGGGCTCCAAATCGTTTTTTAGCAATAAGGTCCAATTTCGCATAAATTTAGCACAAAATCTGTTAATAATGATGTATTTAATTTTTTAGCAATAAGGTCCAATTTCGCATAAATTCGGCAATAATCAACGCTACAAAGTTCAATGTCCTATTGTAAACTATCAAATTTATCCCAAAGTTGTTCTACTTTAGACAACCGTGTTTCAAAATTAATATAATTTTCAGTACTACTTATTTCAAAATCGTTTAAAAAATTATAAATCTTCCTCTGAAATTGGCATTTTAAATACATTTTTAAACAAGGTATACTAAAACTCTTGTGTTGTTTTTACTAAAAATCTAGTAAATCATATATTTTTTACTAATTTAAACCGTGATAGTTTAAAATAGGAATATGGAAAAAAGATATGGTCTTACTCGTATTTTGTTTGTTTCTTAACTTGATATATCACTCAAACTTCAGTGTTACCAATCAAAATTCACATAAGACACGCTAACTTGACAGAACTGGTGGACCCCAACTCGTTTTGTAGCAATAAAGTCCAATTTCGCATAAATTTAGCACAAAATTTGTTAATAATGATGTATTTAATTTTTTAGCAATAAGGTCCAATTTCGCATGAATTCGGCAATAATCAACGCTATAAAGTTCAATGTCCGATTGTAAACTATCAAATTTTTCCCAAAGTTGTTCTATTTTAGACAACCGTGTTTCGAAATTAATATAATTTTCAGTAGTACTTATTTCAAAATCGTTTAAAAAATTATAAATCTAGTAACTGAGACTTTACAATGGTCGCATTTGACAGTTAAAATTTTAAAATCTTCCTCTGAAATCGGCATTTTAAATATATTTTTAAACAAGGTATACTAAAACTCTTGTGTTGTTTTTACTAAAAATGTAGTAAATCCTATATATTTTTTACTAATTTAAACCGTAATAGTTTATAATAGGGATATGGCAAAAATATATGGTCTTATTTGTATTTTGTTTTGTTTCTCAACATGATATATCACCCTAACTTCAGTGTAACCAATCAAAATTCACATAAGACACGCTAATTTGACTTTTGACAGAACTGGCAGACTCCAACTCGTTTAATAGCAATAAAGTCCAATTTCGCTTAAATTTAGCGCTAATGGGTCCAAATTTGAAAAGTGAAAAGCAAAGGATGGCAATGACCTTATAAGGATTTAAATTAGCTACTGCCATTTTCTTCGCGAATCTTCGGCGCGCACTTTCGGCTTCTACCGACCGCAGCGTCGGTATAACTTGACGGCGATTTGACAGAGGCGTAACAGCCAGCGGGGCAACAATATTATAATAAAAGTCTCGACTGTATTAAAACATATTAGATATTTAAAAATTGCCTCTCTATTGGTTGTTATGTCGATAAATATTGATATTGTAAATAATTATAACCCAAAGAAATGGAGGTGGTTCCTCTATTTTATTTTAATGATGAAAAAGCCAGCATTTGTGTACACAATAAAAGCTCTCTCTCTAGCAAGCACTGCAGTTCTCTTCATAAATCTTTATATATATGGTTTTATAAAAATTACACGTACAAAAAATGGGTTCGTGATGATTGTGGGGCAGCTTGGGATCATTTTCGACGTACTTTGCTACGTAGCATCGAAATTCGAGGTCAGAATTGATCCATCATGTCAGGATTTTGAGATATTTGAGATTATGTACTTGAAAAATGTTTTTTTTGGCTACTTTTGAGGTTATGTGCAGGATGCACAAAATTATTTGGTACGTTTTCTTAGTTGCATTATTTAAGACTACTTCTACATTTTAAAATAAGCTATTGAGTAGTCACCCATGATTTTTTATGGCATAATTAACCTTAAATACCGATTAATAAGTTTTGAGAGACCGGTACCGTTTTTCTATTTCCTGATATACTATAATATTTGTAATCAGTTACTCAGAAAACCCCCAAGTAAAATTTTACGCTAAAGCAATAAGACTACGTATATTTTTTTGAAGTGTATCTAAAAACTTCTGCACTTTTACTACATTTGCATTATTGTTAATTAAAGATTCAAATATATCAACAAAACTAAACCATTCATCGTAAGCACCGGAAAATTCAGGTAGATCTAACGCAGGCAAATACACTTCAGTTTTAATCGCAAGATTTGTTGGTACTGATGTATTTATATTCGTATTTGCTTGGGTATTTTGAGCTACATTATTAACTAAAATGCCTTAGCACTACCAACTACTGAAAAATAGTTATTTTCAAAAGATCAATATAATTTTTAGTAGTACTTATTTCAAAATCGTTTAAAAAATTTATAAATCTAATAAATGATGCTTTACAATGGCCGCGCTGGGCAGTTAAAATTTTAAAATTCTCTTTTGAAATCGACATTTTAAATATTTTTTTCCTAATTTAAACCGCGATAGTTTAAAATAGGAATATGAAAAAAAAAGAATGTTCTTATTTGTATTTTGTTTTGCTTCTCAAGTTGATGTCCCACCAGACTTCAGTGTAGCCAACCAAAATTCACATAAGACCACTCTAACTTAATTTTTGATAGAGTTGGCGGGCTCCATCTCGTTTTTTAGCAATAAGGTCCAATTTCGCATAAATTTGGCACTAATGAGTCCAAAAACTACTATTTTTGGCAGCAAAATCTACTTTTTTTTTACCAAAAAGTCCTCGTTTTCTCGCTTTAAGGCACAAAATCTTTCAATTGACCACCATCACTCTTTTGTGTAGAAAGTTTTTGTTTCTCGCTTATAAAATTCTCGTGTAAACTGTCCCCATTGCACAAAAAATCCAATATGACTTTTGAAAGAATTAGCGGCCTCCAACTTTTTTTTTTAGCAATAAGGTCCAATTTCGCATAAATTTAGCAAAAATAAGTGTACTTTTTTTGGTTTCTATAATGACATATTTCACGGAGAAAGTTTTTTTTTGAAAAAATCTCATTGCATGAGTTGAAATAGAATCGGTCATTGAAAAAAATGAAAAAAAATATTATGTCGCCCCTGCATTTTAGCATAAAAATAATTAAATTTTTTCTTCACTGCAAAAGCTCTAAGCTCTTGTTTCAAATTTCAACAACTTCGTTAAAAATAATTTTTTCGTAAAACGTCAAAATGAGTGTACTTTTTTTGGTTTCTATAATGATATATTTCACGGAGAAAGTTTTTTCTTGAAAAAATCTCATTTATATGAGTTGAAATAGAATCGGCCATTGAAAAAAATGAAAAAAATTATTATGTCACCTCCTGCATTTTAGCATAAAAATAATTAAATTTTTTCTTCACTGCAAAAGCTCTAAGCTCTTGTTTAAAATATCAACAACTTCGTTAAAAATAATTTTTTCGTAAAACGTCAAAATAAGTGTACTTTTTTTGGTTTCTATAATGATACATTTCACGGAGAAAGTTCTTTCTTGAAAAAATCTCATTGCATGAGTTGAAATAGGATCGGTCATTGAAAAAAATGAAAAAAATTATAATATCACCCCCTGCATTTTAGCATAAAAATAATTAAATTTTTTCTTCACTGCAAAAGCTCTAAGCTCTTGTTTAAAATATCAACAACTTCGTTAAAAATAATTTTTTCGTAAAACGTCAAAATAAGTGTACTTTTTTTGGTTTCTATAATGATACATTTCACGGAGAAAGTTCTTTCTTGAAAAAATCTCATTGCATGAGTTGAAATAGGATCGGTCATTGAAAAAAATGAAAAAAATTATAATATCACCCCCTGCATTTTAGCATAAAAATAATTAAATTTTTTCTTCACTGCAAAAGCTCTAAGCTCTTGTTTAAAATATCAACAACTTCGTTAAAAATAATTTTTTCGTAAAACGTCAAAATATGTGTACATTTTTTTGGTTTCTATAATGATACATTTCACGGAGAATGTTTTTTCTTTAAAGAATCTCATTGCATGAGTTGAAATAGCATTTTCGTTTCGTGATGATTGATTTAATTGAAGAACTAATTATATTCTATGGTAAATCTTTTGTTTAATATTTTGTTAAGATAATTATTGGTAAATTTAATTAGGGATTAATTAATTAATATATATATATATATATATATATATATATATATATATATATATATATATATATATATATATGCATAAGTAGTTTTTTTATTGTAATGAATCTGTTGTTCAATCACTACTTGATTATTTTTTTTTTTTTGTAATTCTGGAGTCATACTGGAAATTTCACTTGTACTTTTTTAACACATTAATACTCCTATGTGACTCGAACTCAATAGTTAGAGCAAGCGACTACTCTAAATGATTGTTTAATTTTGCGGTTTAAGTAAATATTTCTTTTTCTATTAATTTGTAGTTTACCTTAGTGTTTTTAAAATTTTTAATGTAATGTCTTGACAGTTTGGCGGTAATCAATTTTTTTTTAAATATTTATTCGTTTACTCTAGCATTAAGATGGTTGGACATTGCTGTTATTTTTTTTTATTTTATTTAAATTTGGATCCACCCTTGGGGTAAAAGAACAGCATATCCACCCTCTGGGTAAAAGTGAAACCCAGGTCCACCTTTGGGGCTAGAAGAAGTCCAGATCCTAATCTGAACAACTTAGATCCACCCTTAAGGACTTCTCTATTATTAGAATTAAGAGTAATTAATATAAAGCATGTCTTTCTTTTAACATTTTTGAGTTTTCATTTGTTCTACCACTTCTTGTCAACATTTAATTTAATCATTTGTATTTTTGATATTTTGTGCAGCAAGATAGAGAGCTGGGTTGAATGCTAGGCCCGAGCAAAACGTGGAGGGGTTTCTGAGTTTACCCGGCCAAACCTAGGTGGCGGCTTTAAAAATAATTACCCACCCTTACTCGACGGCATAGGGGCTAGATCGGCACTTGCTTGATGGTGCCGCCTCTAGCTCTCAACTCTGCTCTGCTCGCACAAGACAGCTTTTTTTGCCCCTTTAAATAAATACTAGCGTAGCGTCAATTTTTTTTTAAATGTAAACCCTCTATTTTTATAACATTACCTTATTTAGCATTAAAAATAATGGGGACTTTGTATATGTATTATCTGGGGCAAGGGACAAGTAAATATATTACACGACAAGCAGTGTAAACTAGATATATTTATATTCCAGATAATAAAATGTCTGGTCATTAGTCATACAATGTCCATCGTCTGCTAGACGTCAACTGTCTAGTTTTTATAAAAGTGTTCTTACAAAGCTCTATTACACATCCTTCCCCTTTTATAAATTCAGTTTATTAGGGGCCTTGAAAATACGACCTGACCTCGACAATTTTTGATTTTAGAACAGACTGAATTTTTCAATGGAACAACACTATTGTCACAGGGCTGGTCGAATTGTTCAGAAATGGGAGTTTCAAGGATATGTTCAGAGATTTCAGGAGAAGTGGTTTCCTCAGTAAATTCAAACCCGATTTCTTCTTATTCTTATAATATCACCATACTCATTTTTAACAATATATGATCTAGACGACTGATGAAGTTTCAAAATCTGACCCGATTCCCACTTCTTCTGAATATGATTATACAAAACTACATCACTATCTGAGTCTAGAGGTTTCAAATCTTTAGCATTCATAGAGCTATTCTTTTGAGTCATTATCACTTTCACTTCTATCACTTGAATTAATCATGCTCACTTCAGCCCAATGACAAATAAATGCATATTCAAAAGAACATGAAGTTATCGGTTACACTTTCTTCACTTTGATCAATTGATAATTACTCAAACGAATATATATAGCCCTTATTATATTGTTTTTTTTTATAAATGGCATGGTTGTTTAAAGGTTTTTCTCTTACATTAACACCACAACTGGGGTTTTAACAAATCTGAACTAATTGGTACTTTGGTTTTACAAATTCGACTCATTAAAAGTTGTGAGGGAGAATATCCAACATTTTTTAGAGGAGAGTTGTGATATTGTAACAAAACAAACTCAATATCACCATGCCTTTCTAACGATTTCTTTACAATGTGCTTTCCTATTACTACCCCTTTTTCAGCTAGGCCGTTGGAACGTGGATAATTCGGGCTTCTAGTAACTATGTTAAAATTCCACTCTTTCGCAAAACTTTTAAATTCATAACTATTAAATGGTACATTATTGCAGGACACAATATCTGGGGACCGAAACACAGAAAAAATATTTTGAAGGGACTTTATTACTGATTTGATTGATTTATCCTTAATAACTCGCAGCTCAAACCAGTTTGAGTAAGAATCGAATACAACTAAATAACTTATAGTAGCATAAGTGAAAATATCGAGTCCAAGCCGTTCGGGTATTGGGTATAACAAAAAAGTTTCTTTTTATTGTTTTCGAGCATTTGTTTCACAAACTTTACATTTCTTAATGTAAGATTCGATATCATCACGCATGCCTGGCCAATAAAATATTTGACGAGCTCTAGATTTAGACTTTTCTATAGAAATATGGCCGTCATGCTGTAATTTGAGCATGTTGGCACGAAGAGAATGAGACACTATGATTTTGTCCACAAAAAGTATTAAACCATTTATAAAAATGAAACTATCTTTTATTTTGTAATAGTGTCGAGCAAAATCTGGTACATCATACTTATTTTCTGGCCAGCAGTAAGTTTAAACTGCAAATTATTTTCTAATTCAGTTTTAAACTATTGCCTTCTCTCAACAGACATAGGAATATTTTTTACAACAGAGTGAACTGCAAAATTAAATTCTTGATCAGATTTTAATCCCTTCTCGGACAAAAATGCCCTAGATGAAAAAAGTATCTGCAATATAAAGATATTTTTGCCAGGTTTGTAAGTAACAATCAAATCATAATTAAGTAGTCTTAATCTCGTTCTTTGTAAACGTGGTGAAATATTGGTTAAATCTTTTTTAAAAATAGTTTCAAGTGGTTTGCGATCAGTCTTACATTAACTTTTAGCCCATATGCAAAAAAGTGAAACTTCTGAATAGCAGACACGATCACTAGCATCTCTTATTCAATTTGAGCATATTTTTGTTTTGTTGAATTCAAACTTCTTGATACAAATGCCCCAGGATGTCCATCTTGTAAAAGACAAACATCCAAGCCATCCTTCCAAGCATCAGTTTCTATTTCAATATCTTTTTTAGAGTTAAAAAATTTAAGTATATTAGCAGATAATAATAAATGCTTAAGCTGAGAAAGAGATTGCTCGTGAACGCTGTTCCAATCCCATTCTTTTGTGAACTGCCTTAAAGGAGCGGTTACTTTTGACATATACTGCCCTCGATTCAAGAGTTTCAAGCTCAGGTGCATGAAACCCCGAGTAGCTCCGAGCAAATCTGAATAAAGCGGTTAAAGTGTTAATTTGAACGGTAAATAACCTCCAATTTTTTTTTTTTTTTTGGAATTTGTACTTTTAATATGCATAGCAAAACATATTGAAGACAAAAAGGTAAAAATATTATTTTATTACTTATTAGTTTTGAGTTTTGTCGGTCAATAAATATTTCATAATTCGTTAAAAAAAAACTATGAACGTAAGTCCGATATCTTGTGAAATAATCTTATTTTTGTGTCTCCATTTCATGTAAAAAATGTTTTTTACCCAAAAATAGGATCTAAAAATGATAACTGATAGCTGCTAGGGCTTTATACACCAAATATTTTTATTGGTGCTTAAGGGGTAAGGAGAAAGCAGATCTGACAAGCGCCCAGGCATAATGCACTACTTGAATAAAGCAAGCGTTTCTTGCACCTGTACAGCTCCGAGCTGTTCATGCCAATGAATCGAGAGCAGTAATATTTGGTACAAATTTACCCAAATATTTTGCCATTCCTAAAATTCTTAATAAATCATTTTTATTATCAGGTGTAGACAAATCTGAAATGGCTTTTACATAAGTTTTATTTGGTTCAATGCCATCTTTTGAATAAATTTGTCCCATAAACTTTACAAATTTAGATTTAAATTGAATTTTTGAACTGTTAAATTTTAAATTATATTTTAAGGTACGCTCTAACACTAATTGTAAATTTTAGTCATGTTCTTGTTCATCTTTACCTGTCAAAATCAGGTCATCAAAATAAAGCCCTACCACACCATTTAAATCTCCAAATATTTCAAAGTTTTTTCTTTGAAAGACTTCTGGTGCCGAACTAATACCGAAGGGCAGCCTAACAAATTTATAGGCGTACCAAAAGCTGTACAATTGGCACTTTCATCATCAAGACGTACTTGAAAGTGACCATCTTTCAAATCAAGAACAGTGAAATATTCTTTGTCAACCAGTTTCACAGAAATTTCCTCAGCAGTAGGAATCAAAAAATGTGCTCATTGTATGGCTTTATTAAGATATTTTGGGTCGATGCACAATCTTGAATCACCATTTTTTTTCCATTTTAACCAATGGATTCAGCCATTCAGTAGGATTTTCAATTGTTTTAATAATACCTTGAGATTCAAGCTGCTCTAATTTTAATTTTAGCATATCATGTAAGGCTCTTGGAACCCTCCTGAGGGGCTGAACATGTGGTCTAGCATCACTATTTAGAGTTATATGATGCTCTATAGTGAAACTCTCCCAATTCATCAAACACAGATTCATACAGTCTAGTCATATCATCTAGAGAATTTGCAGTTTTTGAAATATTGGCAATTTAACATTTTTGTACCGTAAAAATACTAAACGGCTTACTTACACAGAGAAACAACTTCTTTTAATAAATGTTCAAAATTTTCACCATGAAGTTCCAAACATTTTTCGCATCTCCGAGTTAGTTCATATTCTAGACATCCTTAAAGCTGCCACGCTTCTTATTAGTGGAGACATCTGAAATAATTATAATACCATTATGATACCAAATTTAGAAACAAAACTTATAGCCAATGTTGTAGAAATTGTAGTATATTGGCCTTTTGCTGCTCTAGATGTTCGAACAGTCGAATTTTAAAAAATCATTAGTTTGTCCAGAGATGGCAGCAAAAAGCAGAGTTGTTAAGATGGGCGAAAATAGGTTTTTGTATTATCTTGTTAGGAAATAAAATTCTAGTTTTTCTCAAGTTATTTTCGGTCCCAGATACCACAGAAATGATCTACAAAAATCTAAAAAAGAAATCATAAAATAAACGTTTAAAGACGGTTGAAATTCCAAGAAATACCTAAATTTCTTACTGTCGGCGGGAACGGCGCACAGACACCGGACCGAACGGCGGCGCAGACACAAGCTTTGACAACACCGCGCTATGTGCTGATTGGTTCTCTTTTTAAAGACCCGACGGAGTGCCGAGAGGTTATAAATAGCACCCGATATCGCGTTTCGTTAGCAGAATCTGATTGTCTTTTAAAGAGCACAGATCTCTCAAAGTTTTCTTACACACGCGCACACGAGTATCTAAGTCTTTTAAAGCATTTACTCAGCGAAACGTGAGATTCTCTACCGTTGCATATTGGGAACGCCTGTCGGGGAAGTATGGTCATTGTGCGAAAAATAAAGTATCCGATTTTCACTTTCTTTTCTAAGAGATGGTTAAAGGAATAGTTTAAGCCTCTAACAGGAGCATCGGTAAGTATGCAACTCTGCACTTGTCTCTATTATTCACCAAGGAGCGTCTTACAAGTAACAATTGCATGACATATCAAATAAGTAAAAGTGCTTTTTGTAAAAATTCATATTTAAGCTGACTGAATAGTGAAATTTTTATTCTAAAAAATGGAAAACTTTCAGAAATATAATTACTATTGATATTTTAATCTATTGTTATTATTTCATCAGATAATAATTTGCAATAACCCTCAAATATTAAATAAAATACGTAAAATATTTCATTTTTTATTTTATTTTTTTCAAATAATAAAAAGTATTGTTGTTCGATGTTGTTCGATAAGTAAATAAATGAGTCGATAGAGTGATTCATTATGTAATAGGTTCTGCAAAAGAATTCTTAACATTCTTGCTCAAATTGCAGTTTTATTACCAAAAACCAATCTATGTTTAGCGAATCTGTTAACCTATTTAATCTTTAATTTCTTCAATCTTAGGTTTTTTTATTAATTTTTATTAAATATATCTCAATCAGCCATTATTTATAAAATGAAATGAATCTTGAATTTTTGAATAATTCTAAAAATTAAGCATGGAATTAAGGATTAGATAATAGAAAAAGCCGCGATGCGCGACCAAGATTGTAAAGAAATCGTGACACGCGGTCACGTCCTTGAGTCTACTTCAGTGTCCTTGCCTTTCTCTTTTTGTCAACTGGATTGCTATCCGAAGAAGCCCAAGAGGCGTCGGACAAGGAAGTAAAAGAATTTCGACGTTCGTTTTCCAGAAAATGCTCGTGAGAAAAAAACTGGAAGATATGTTTTGTAGGCTTCTGGTCCATTCTGACCTCTCGATTTCAAGCTTAAGACAAAAAAACTTAAAACCATAAAGAGAACTCTTCAATAAATATGATGGATATAGAAAAAGATTTTCCATCTAATTGAAAAAATTAAACAGTTCAACACGTGAGTAGGGAGATTTAAAATTCCTAGAGAACCCCCTTTGGCATCATGAGGATCACTAAGATGTTTCCGCTAGTGCAACGATGGAGGCCGCTCTGCTTACGATGGCTTAAGAAGAGTTGGAGATTCTTGATTGTCTTAATTAGGCAATCAAGAATTCAAATAAAGGAAATTCGACTCACAAAAGAAGATTGCGATCAGGAAACCTCGTCTGTCAGGCGAAAATTCGTTAGAGGTCAACTCTAGTAGCTGATAACAGTTCAGTGCTAGGGGAGGAACCTCGAAGTAAAGTCTTCAGTTAAATAAAAGCCGTGAAACGCAAATATTAGTAAAACTCCAGTGCCGTCGGGAAAAAATAAGCTTCTTTAAAAATCGTTCCACGTCAATTTTTTTCCAAATTCTTGCATAAACTGTTTGAAATAAATAATATACGAAGTCATTAGGTGCCTAGTTCTACCAATAAAATAGGGTAATAATTCGGAATCGGGTAAATCTAGAGGTAAGTTTTTATTGTTTTGATTTTTTTTTGATAATTTTCTTGATTTTTCTGATAAAAAACAATGCACACTAATAGAAACATCCGTATTATATAAAATTTCAGAAATTTTTATCGGAAAAATCCAAAAATGATCAAAAATAAATTAAAACAAACAAAACCAAAATGGCACCCACTTCTAAATATACTCAAATCCGAATTATTTTCTAAAATAGTTTGAGGAAATTAAATTGCATTAAGGATACCTGATAACAACATATTAAATTTAGACAATCCCAATTGCGACATAAATAATTTTGTGTCAAGAGAAAGTTAGTTACAACCTGATAGTGACATCGTTAACGGATCTAACAACACTAAACGTGCCTTAGTTTACACTTAACACAAAATTTTTTCGGAATAATTGAATTTCAGAAATTCCTTAAGAGGCCCAACACTAGATTTTAATTTCGACAGAAAATTTAAGAGTCCCAGTCTCTAACATTAAATTAATCTTTAAAAGTCAATTTTTTTAATCTAATCCCCTATTTTTATAACGTTGCCTTATTTAGCATAAAAAATATGGGTGACTCTGTATAAGTTTGTCTGTTCCAAAAATTTGCAGTTTTTGAAATATCGGCAATTTAACATATTTGTATCGTAAAAATACTAAACGGCTTACTTACACAGGGAAACAACTTCTCGTAATAATGTTTAAAATTTTCAGCATGAAGTTCCAAACATTTTTTGCATCTCCGAGTTGGTTCATATTCTAAGCATCCTCAAAGCTGCCATGTTTCTTATTAGTGAAGACATCTGAAATAATTATAATACCATTATGATCCCAAATTTAGAAAGAAAACTTATGGTCATTGTTGTAGAAACGATCTACAAAACCCTAAAAAAAATCATAAAAGTATAAAGACGGTTGAAATTCCAAGAAACAAACTTCACACTATCAGCGGGAACGGCGCATAGACACCGAAAAATTAAACAGTTCAACACATGAATAGGGAGACTTAAAATTCCTAAAGGTTTTCCTGGAAAGCCCCTTTTGGGCATCAAGCTGTTTAAGCTACTGCAACGAGGGAGGCTGCCCTGCTTACGACGCCTTCAGAAAAACTAGAGGTTCTTGATTATCCTAATTATGTCATCAAGAATTTAATCAAAAGAAATTCGACTCATAAAAGAAGATTAAGAAGATTGCGGTATTTGAAAGGCCAGGAAACCTCGTCTGTAAGGCGGAAATTCGTTAGAGGCGAACTTTAGTAGTTGATAACATTTCAATGCTAGGGGAGGAACCTCAAAGTAAAGTCTTCAGTTAAATAGAAGTCGTTAAACGCAAATATTAGTAAAACTCCAGCGCCGTCGAAAAATAAATAAGCTTCTCTAAAAATCATTCCACGCCGATTTTTTTTTTCAAAATTCTTGCATAAACTGTTTGAAATAAATAATATACGGAGTATTTACGCGCCTAGTTCTACGAATAAAATAAGGTAATAATTCGGAATAGGGTAAATTTAGAGGTAAGTTTTGTTTGTTTTGATTTTTTTTGATAATTTTCTTGATTTTTTAATAAAAACAATACACACTAATAGAAACATCTATATCATATAAAATTTCATAAATTCTTATCGGAAAAATCGAAAAATTTTCAAAAATAAATCAAAACAAACAAAACCAAAATGGCACCCACCTCTAAATTTCCTCTAATCCGAATTATTGTCATAAAAAGTTTGAGGAAATTAAATTGCATTAAGGAAACCTGATAGCGACGTATTCGATTTAGACAATCCCGATTGCTACTTAAATAATTTTCTGTCAAGAGAAAGTTAGTTACAACCTGATAGAGAGATCGTTAACGGATCCAAGAACACTAAACGTGCCTTAGTTTACACTTGACACAAAAAATTTTCGGAATAATTGAATTTTAGAAATTCCTTCAGAGTCCCAACACTAAATTTTAATTTTGACATAAAATTTAAGAGTCCCAGTCTTAAAACCTTTTACTACTAACCTGAACTAACATCAAATAAATCGTTAAGTCATTTTTTTTTTTAAATGTAAGCCCCCTATTTTTATAACGTTACCTTATTTAGCATTAAAAATAAGGGTAACTTTGTATAAGTTTGTCTATTCCAGAAATTTACAGTTTTTGAAATATTGGCAATTTAATATTTTTGTACCGTAAAAATACTAAACGGCTTACTTACACAGGGAAACATCTTCTTTTCATAAATGTTCAAAATTTTCACCATGAAGTTCCAAACATTTTTCGCATCTCCGAGTTAGTTCATATTCTAGACATCCTTAAAGCTGCCACGCTTCTTATTAGTGGAGACATCTGAAATAATTATAATACCATTATGATACCAAATTTAGAAAGAAAACTTATAACCAATGTTGTAGAAACGATCCACAAAACCCTAAAAAAATCATAAAATAAAATAAACGTATAAAGACGGTTGAAATTCCAAGAAATAAACTTCACACTATCGGCGGGAACGGCGCATAGACACCGAAAAATTAAACAGCTCAACATATGAGGAGGGAGATTTAAAATGTCTAGAGGTTTTCCTCGAGAGCCCCTTTCGGGCATCAAGAGGATCACTAAGCTGTTTAAGCTAGTGCAACGAGAGAAGCCGCTCTGCTTACGACGGCTTCAGAAAAGCTAGAGGTTGTTGAATGTCCTAATTGGGCCATCAAGAATTTAAACAAAAGAAATTCGACTCATAAATGAAGATTAAGGAGATTGCGGTACTTGAAAGACCAGGAGACCTCGTCTGTTAGGCGGAAATTCGTTAGAGGCAAACTCTAGTAGTTGATAACATTTCAGTGCTAGGGGAGGTACCTCAAAGTAAAGTCTTCAATTAAATAAAAGCCGTGAAACGCAAATATTAGTATAATTCCAGTGCTGTCGAAAAAAAATAAGCTTCTCTAAAAATCTTCCCACGTCTATTTTTTTTCAAAATTCTTACATAAAGTGTTTGAAATAAATAATATACGGAGTATTCGCGTGCCCACTTCTACGAATAAAATAATTTGCGGATATTAAATAGCACTGAAGAAACCTAATAGCCATACCCGATTGTGAATTAAATAATTTTCTGTCAAGAGAAAATTAGTTACAACCTGATAGTGACATAGTAAACGAATCCAAGAACACTGAATGTGTCGTAGTCTACGCTTAACACAAAAAATTTTCGGCTAATTGAATTTTGGAAATTCCTTAAGAGGCCCAACACTAGATTTTAATCTCGACAAAAAATTTAAGAGTCTCAGTTTTAAAAATTTTTGCTACTAACCTGAACTAACATTAAATAAATCTTTAAAAGTCAATTTTTTTAAAATATAAACCTCCCATTTTTATAACGTTACCTTATTAAGTATTAAAAATAAAGGTGACTTTGTATAAGCTTGTCTATTCCAAAAATTTGCAGTTTTGAAATATTGGCAATTTAACATTTTTGTACCGTAAAAATACTAAACGGCTTACTTACACAGGGAAACAACTTCTTTTAATAAATGTTCAGAATTGTCGCCATGAAGTTCCAAACATTTTTCGCATCTCCGAGTTGGTTCATATTCTAAGCATCCTCAAAGCTGCCATGCTTCCTATTAGTGGAGACATCTGAAATAATTATACCAAATTTAGAAAGAAAACTTATAGTCAATGTTGTAGAAACGGTCTACAAAACTCATAAAATAAAAAAACGTATAAAGACGGTTGAAATTCCAAGAAATAAACTTCAGACTATCGGCTGAAACGGCGCATAGACACCGAAAAATTAAACAGTTCAACACATGAGGAGGGAGATTTAAAATTCCTAGAGGTTTTCCTGTAGCGCCCATTTCGGCATCAAGAGGATCACTAAGCTTTTTACGCTAGTGCAACGAGGGAGGCCGCTCTGCTTACGACGGCTTCAGAAAAGCTAGAGATTCTTCATTGTCTTAATTAGACCATCAAGAATTTAAATAAAAGAAATTCTACCCATGAAAGAAGATTAAGAAGATTTTGGTACTTGAAAGGCCAGGAAACCTCATCTGTTAGACGGAAATTCGTTAGAGGCGAACTCTAGTAGCTGATAACATTTTAGTGCTAGGGGAGGAAACTCAAAGTAGAGTCTTCAATTAAGTAAAAGCCGTGAAACGGCAATACTAGTAAAATTCCAGTGCCGTCGAAAAAAAAATAATAAGCTTCTATAAAAATCTTTTCACGCCGATTTTTTTTTTAAATTCGTGCGTAGGCTGTTTAAAATAAACAATATATAGAGTATTCTCGCGCCTACTTCTACGAATAAAATAATTGCGTTAAGCAAACCTGATACCGACATACCCGATTTAGACATTCCCGATGGCGATTAAATAATTTTCCGTCAAGAGAAAATTTTTGACATCGTTAACGGATCTAAGAACATCAAACGTGCCTTAGTTTACGCTTAACACAAAAAATTTTCGGAATAAATGAATTTCGGAAATTTCTTAAGAGTCCCAACAATAGATTTTAATTTCGACACAAAGTTTAAGTGTCCCAGTCTTAAAAACTTTTACTAGTAACCTGAATTAACATTAAATAAATCTTTAAAAGTCGATTTTTTTAAAATATAAACTCCCCATTTTTACAACGTTACCTTATTAAGCATTAAAAATAAAGGTGACTTTGTATAATCTTATCTATTCCAAAAATTTGCAGTTTTTGAAATATTGGCAATTTAACATTTTTGTACCGTAAAAATACTAAACGGCTTACTTACAGAGGGAAAACTTCTTTTAATAAATGTTCAAAATTGTCGCCAAGTTCCAAACATTTTTCGCATCTCCTAGGTGGTTCATATTCTAAGCATCCTCAAAGCTGACATGCTTCCTATTAGTGGAGACATCTGAAATAATTATAATACCATTATGATACCAAATTTAGAAAGAGAACTGTTGTGAAAACACAACGTTTTTTAATATTCTTATCTTGATAAATAAATGTTTATAAAAACTGCTATGTCTAGCGAAAAGGAAGACTGGCAATTATTAAACCTTGGTAATAGTGCGATTTATGGATTGAAGTGCGGTAAGGGAGACATAGTGTTAAAAGCGGTTCGATAGATCTCGTTTTGCTGAAGTAGTTAAAAGTTAGTTCTCCAAGCAGTAACCTTTTGAATAAGTGTGTTTCTCTTGACTCGACCTGACGGTCAAATTCGCAAAGTAAAAAATAAGAACAAAAATTCATTGTATTCTCAATATCTCTGCAAAAAAGTAGTGTAATTTGCCATTCCTTTTTCAATTAGAATAAAGTATTAAAATAGTGTATTGGATTTAATTTTCCCAGAGTAGAACTTCGCCTATGGAAAAACCCCCTTAAACCCCTTACAGTAAGAAGGGTCTTTGGCTGAGTAAAGGTCAAAGCGCAAAGAGTTGTGAGCAAGTCAAAGCTTCAACAAGAACTAATAGTCAATGTTGTAGAAACGATCTACAAAACCTTAAAAAAATCATAAAATAAAATAAACGTATAAAGACGGTTGAAATTACAAGAAATAAACTTCCACTATTGGCGGGAAAATTAAACAGTTCAACACATGAGTAGGGAGATTTAAAATTCCTAGAGGTTTTCCTGGAGAGCCCCTTTCGGGCATCAAGAGGATCACTAAGCTGTTTACGCTAGTGCAACGAGGCTGCTTACGACGGCTTCACAAAAGCAAGAGGTTCTTGATTGTCTTAATTAGGCCATCAAGAGTTTAAACAAAGAAATTCGACTCACAAAGGAGATTGCGGTACTTGAGAGGCCAGGAAACCTCATCTGTTAGGCGGAAATTCGTTAGAGGCGAACTCTAGTAGCTGATAACATTTCAGTGCTAGAGGAGGAACCTCAAAGTAAAATTTTCAATTAAATAAAAGCCGTGAAACGCAAATATTAGTAAAATTTCAGTGCCGTCGAAAAAAAAAATAATAATAAGCTTTTCTAAAAATCTTTTCACGCCGATTTTTTCAAAACTGTTTAAAATAAATGTTATACGGAGTATTCGCGTGCCTACTGCTACAAATAAAATAATTTGCGGAAATTATTTTATTCGTTAAAGAAACCAACCAAACCAGCAACATACCCGATTGCGACTTAAATAGTTTTATGTCAAGAGAAAATTAGTTATAACCTGATAGTGATATCGTTAACGGATCTAAGAACACTCAACGTGCCTTAGTTTACGCTTAACAAAAAAAAATTTCGGAATAATTGAATTTCGGAAATTCCTTAAGAGTCCCAACACCAGATTTTATTTTCGACAAAAAAATTAAGAGGCCCAGGCTTGTCTATTCAAAAAATTTTCAGTTTTTAAAATATTGGCAATTTAACTATTTGTACCGTAAAAATACTAAACGGCTTACTTACCCAGGGAAACGACTTATTTTATAAATGTTCAAAATTTTCACCATGAAGTTGCAAACATTTTTCGCATCTCCGAGTTAGTTCATCTTCTAGACATCCTTAACACGGCAATTAATCGCAGCCCCGCTTCTTATTAGTGGAGACATCCATTATGATACCAAATTTAGAAAGAAAACTTGTAGCCAAAGTTGTAGTAACGATCCACAAAAACCTAAAAAAAAATCATAAAATAAAATAAACATATAAAGAAGTATTTTAAAGGATTTACTCAGCGAAACGCGAGATTCTCTACCGTCGCTTAGTAGTCTAGCACTTGCACTACGTCAGAGAAAGGCACGGAGAATCTTCAATAGGTGGGTCACTCCTGTAATCTCACAAGAGATTATTGTCGGTTTCCCTTCCAGAAAAAATTAAACCGTTCAACACCTGCGTAGGGAGATTTAAAATTCCTAGTGCAATGTACCATCAACCAAAAATTGTTGGATTTTGTGAAAATATAGGAAGAATATCTCGTTTTTCGTGTGAACGTTAACACGAATAATACTAGTGATGAAATATGTGACCTAAAATATTTTAAACCCATGCGGTTAACACCCAAATTTATTTAATTATTCCCGTGTATTTCATAGTTTAGAAAAAAAGACTGATCACTGAAAAACTTCTCTATAAATTGAACATCATTAACGAGATGAAATAGGAAACAGATGATATCGTCAATATTAAGAAATAAATATGTTTTTAGTTCTCCTTAAATTGATAGTTCTATTAAAAAACACTACCATATTTTTGAATATAAAAACAACTTTAAGAAGCTGTTTTCCGATGTTTTCCTACCATCTCCGCCAAACAGCGCATCCTTAAATCCGTAAAAACAACTTCTAAGAAAGATTTCCAACATTTTCAACGAAAAATAGCAACTTCTCGACGATTTAAATTCTAAAACATCGCCAGTCTACGCCATTTACTAAAACAATAAAAGGACACATGTTTCCATTGTGCAAAGACGGAGTTCGAAGCTTCTTGAAATTCACTCATGCATTAAACAAAAGGGTCTTTCAAGACGCGGATCGCTGTCTTGACCACAACCTGTGACCCTAAGGTCACCCTTAAGATGTTTCCTATTCAATTGGGAGATTTTGCATTGTTCAAGGTTTTTATGTTGAAGATGGACAATAAAGTGAAAGAATTTTTTTTTGTTGTAATATGTAAGTTTCATGATATAATCTCATTAATCGATAAAAAAAATTAATTCAGAAATAGATGAAAAGAGAGATGAAAGAAGATTCCCCATACATTTGCCAGCGTAATTTGAATACAAGGACTACTATCAAAAACTCACCTAATTTTTATCGTTGAACTATTTTCTTTAAAGACGGCAAGATGGAGCAAATAAACATGTAATGACTGAGAAGTTTCTATCTCGCTTTTTTCAATTTCTGTCATATCACCAAGCTCAATATATTTATTTATAAATTTAGTATAAGAAACTTTTAAATCAGAATTTCGCTCTAATTTATATTCTAAATTATAAAATCGCCTAGTATCTCCAATTTTATTAATATTATTGTAGGTAATTTATCTAAAAATCTACCTTGCTCGTTTTTAGTATAATTATTCTCTAAATGATCTTTACATTTTTGTTCTTCTCGCGTAAATTTAATTGGTAAATTTTCCAAAATTTTTCTAATTGCTCGTGAAATTTTTGATCATTAATCGATAGCTTAGATATTGAATCTGAAGACAAACAATATTGAGGAACTTAACCTGTTGCAATCCAGTCAAATTTAGTTTTTTGGAAAATAAAATTATTAGGTTTGGGTTTTATTTGACCAATGCATAACAACTGTTAAACAACCTCGACTTCTAATAAAATATTAACAGGTCCGGACTTACTAAAGTTAGGATCTGTTAATTACACGTTGAGATATATTAAATGAGCTTTGGGGAATATTATCTGTTATTTTGTCTATATTATGAGGAAAGAAGTAGTTTTATTATAATTTTTAATTCTTGATCTAACAGTAGCTAGCGTTTGTTTTTTTAATAATTTTTGAAATTTAATCTATACCCATAACAGGGAAATTTTGAGATATTTTGCGTTTTAATTTTGAACATAAATCATGAGTCATGAAAGAAGATTGAGAACCTGGATTTAACAGGGCTCGCGATTCTATTGGATGTCCACGACTGTCTAAGATCTGTATTACAGCAATTAAAAAAATGTTTATATAGTATTTGAGTTGAATGAACAAGAATTGATGTATTTTCCGTGTTTTTATTATTGTTTTTACTTGCGTTCTGCGTATTTATGTTGGCTATATTTGTGTTAGAATTAATATTTGTATTATTTTGAACACTGTTTTCTAGATGCAATAAACTATTGTGAACGTTCATTACGAATTTTACATATATTAAGTGATTTACATAGAAAATTTGAATGACGATTAGTGCATAAATTACGTTTTTTGGTTTCATTTATTCGTTTTGATACAGACCATTTTAAAAAGGTTTCACATTGATTATTATAATGACTTTCATTGCAAAAAATTCTTGTTTGTTGAAGCAACATATATTTTTACTGGAAATATGTTATTTTTTGTTTTAGGAATTGAATGAATTTGGTTCAATTTTTTCTAATAATTGACATCGTTTTAAAAGAAAATCAGTAAATTGTTTAAAAGTAGGACATTGTTGTTTATTTAGAGTTAGATTTTCCCATTCTTTTTTAGCGCTTAAATCGACTTTTTGTACACACATTTGAAAATTAATAAGGTATCCTATATATCAACCGGTTGCCTTAAAGCAATAAAACTGTATATTTTTTTGAAGTGTATCTAAAAATATTCTAAGTTGCGCTAATGATTCATATTTAAGTGTAGGTAAGTTTAAAATAGGAATAGTATGCCTTAGCGCGACTAACTACTGAAAAATAGTCATTTTCAAAAGATTCTCTTTATTTTGTTTTTCATCATCGCTATATAGTTCAATGTCCGAGTGTAAATAAATAAAATAATAATAAAATTTTTAAATCTTCCTCTGAAATCGGCATTTTCAATATCCTTTTAAAGAGGGTATACTAACTCTTGTGTTTTTACTAAAAATGTTGGTAAATCTTATATTTTGTTTACTAATTTAAACCGTAATACTTTAAAATAGGAATACGGAAAAAATTCATGGCCTTACTTGTATTTTGTTTTGCTTCTCAACTTGACATCTCGCCAAACTTCAGCCTAACCAATCAAAATTCATATAAGAGACGCTAACTTGATTTTTGACAGAATTGGCGGGCTCCAACTCATTTTTTAGTAATAAGGGTCAATTTCGCCTAAATTTAGCACTGATGAGTCCAAAAATCACTATTTTTGGCAGCAAAATCTCGTTTTTTCGACAAAAAGCCCTCGTTTTCTCGCTTTAAGGCACAAAGTTCTTCATTTGAGCACTATTATCACTCTTTTGTGTAGAAATTTTTGTTTCTTGCTTATAAAATTCTCCTGTAAACTATATCCATTGCACAGAAAGTCCAATATTAATAGCAAAATACTATTTATCCAGTTTTCGAAGGACCATCCTTTATGTCGTAGTTTCGACGGTGTTTTTTGTGAGTCTCGTTTTATTTTTTGAGCCATTTATTACTGATTAAAAACTTGAAAAGCAAAAAGCGCAGGATGGCAACTACCTTATAAGGATTCAAATTAGCGACTGTCGTTTTGTTCGCGAATCTTCGGCGCGCACTTTCAGCTTGTATGTACCGACCGCAGCGTCGGTATAATTCTAACTTGACTTTTGACAGAATTGGCGGGCTCCAAATCGTTTTTTAGCAATAAGGTCCAATTTCGCATAAATTTAGCACAAAATCTGTTAATAATGATGTATTTAATTTTTTAGCAATAAGGTCCAATATCGCATAAATTTGACAATAATCAACGCTATAAAGTTCAATGTCCTATTGTAAACTATCAAATTTATCCCAAAGTTGTTCTATTTTAGACAACCGTGTTTCAAAATTAATATAATTTTCAGTACTACTATATTTCAAAATCGTTTAAAAAATTATAAATCTTCCTCTGAAATTCGCATTTTAAATACATTTTTAAACAAGGTTTACTAGAACTCTTGTGTTGTTTTTACTAAAAATCTAGTAAATCATATATTTTTTACTAATTTAAACCGTGATAGTTTAAATTAGGAATATGGAAAAAAGATATGGTCTTACTTGTATTTTGTTTGTTTCTTAACTTGATATATCACCCAAACTTCAGTGTCACCAATCAAAATTCACATAAGACACGCTAACTTGACAGAACTGGCGGACTCCAACTCGTTTTATAGCAATAAAGTCCAATTTCGTATAAATTTAGCGTTAATGAGTCCAAATTTGAAAAGTGAAAAGCAAAGGATGGCAACGACCTTATAAGGAATTAAATTAGCTGGTGTCATTTTCTTCGCGAATCTTCGGCGCGCACTTTCGGCTTGTACTGACCGCAGCATCGGTATAATTCTAACTTGACTTTTGACAGAATTGGCGGGCTCCAAATCGTTTTTTAGCAATAAAGTCCAATTTCGCATAAATTTAGCACAAAATTTTTTAATAATGATGTATTTAATTTTTTAGCAATAAGGTCCAATTTCGCATAAATTCGGCAATAATCAACGCTATAAAGTTCAATGTCCGATTGTAAATGTAAACTATCATTCTCAAAAGATTCTTTGTTTTCCATCATCGCTATAAAGTTCAATGTCCGAGTATAAATAAATAAAATAAAAAGAAAATTTTAAAACCTTCCTCTGAAATCGGCATTTTAAATATATTTTTAAAGAAGGTATACTAATTCTTGTGTTTTTACTAAAAATGTAGTAAATCTTATATTTTGTTTACCAACTTAAACCGTAATAGTTTAAAATAGGAACATGGCAAAATGAATGGTCTTACTTGTATTTTGTTTTGCTTCTCAACTTGGTATTTCGCCAAACTTCAGTTTAACCAATCAAAATTCACATAAGAGACGCTACCTTGACTTTTGACAGAATTGGCGGGCTTCAACTCATTTTTTAGTAATAAGGGTCAATTTCGCCTAAATTTAGCACTGATGAGTTCAAAAATCACTATTTTTGGCAGCAAAATCTCGTTTTTTTGACAAAAAGCCCTCGTTTTCTGGCTTTAAGGCACAAAGTTCTTCATTTGAGAACTATCATCACTCTTTTGTGTAGAAATTTTTGTTTCTTGCTTATAAAATTCTCCTGTAAACTGTATCCATTGCACAGAAAGTCCAATATTAATAGCAAAATACTATTTATTCAGTTTTCGAAGGACCATCTTTTATGTCATAGTTTCGACGGTGTTTTTTGTGAGTCTCGTTTTCTTTTTTGAGCCATTTATTACTGATTAAAAACTTGAAAAGCAAAAAGCGCAGGATGGCAACTACCTTTTAAGGATTCAAATTAGCGACTGTCGTTTTCTTCGCGAATCTTCGGCGCGCACTTTCGGCTTGTATCGACCGCAGCGTCGGAATAACTCTAACTTGACTTTTGACAGAATTGGCGGGCTCCAAATCGTTTTTTAGCAATAAAGTCCAATTTCGCATAAATTTAGCACAAAATTTGTTAATAATGATGTATTTAATTTTTTAGCAATAAGGTCCAATTTCGCATGAATTCGGCAATAATCAACGCTATAAAGTTCAATGTCCGATTGTAAACGTAAACTATCAAATTTATCCTAAAGTTGTTCTATTTTAGACAACCATGTTTCAAAATTAATATAATTTTCAGTACTACTTATTTCAAAATCGTTTAAAAAATTCATAAATCTAGTAACTGAGGCTTTACAATAGGCGCATTTGACAGTTAAAATTTTAAATATCTTCCTCTGAAATCGGCATTTTAAATATATTTTTAAACAAGGTATACTAAAACACTTGTGTTGTTTTTACTAAAAATGTAGTAAATCTTATATATTTTTTACTAATTTAAACCGTAATAGTTTATAATAGGGATATGGCAAAAATATATGGTCTTACTTGTATTTTGATTTGTTTCTCAACTTGATATATCACCCAGACTTCAGTGTAACCAATCAAAATTCATATAAGACACGCTAACTTGACTTTTGACTGAATTGGCGGACTCCAACTCGTTTAATAGCAATAAAGTCCAATTTCGCATAAATTTAGCGTTAATGAGTCCAAATTTGAAAAGTGACAAGCAAAGGATGGCAATGACCTTATAAGGATTTAAATTAGCTACTGACATTTTCTTCGCGAATCTTCGGCGCGCACTTTCGGCTTCTACCGACCGCAGCGTCGGTATAACTTGACAGCGATTTGACAGAGGCATAACAGCCAGCGGGGCAACAATATTGAAATAAAGGTCTCGACTGTATTAAAACATATTAGATATTTAAAAATTGCCTCTCTATTGGTTGTTATGTCGATAAATATTGATATTGTAAATAATTATAACCCAAAGAAATGGAGGTGGTTCCTCTATTTTTTTTTAATGATGAAAAAGCCAGCATTTGTGTACACAATAAAAGCTCTCTCTCTAGCAAGCACTGCAGTTCTCTTAATAAATCTTTATTGATGTAAGTCCTGGTTTTATAAAAATTACACGTACAAAAAATGGATTCATGATGATTGTGGGGCAGCTTGGGATCATTTTCGACGTACTTTGCTACGTAGCATCGAAATTCGAGGTCAGAATTGATCCATCATGTCAGGATTTTGAGATATTTGAGATTATGTACTTGAAAAATGTTTTTTTTTGGCTACTTTTGAGGTTATGTGCAGGATGCACAAAATTTTTTGGTACGTTTTCTTAGTTGCATTATTTAAGACTACTTCTACATTTTAAAATAAGCTATTGAGTAGTCACCCATGATTTTTTATGGCATAATTAACCTTAAATACCGATTAATAAGTTTTGAGAGACCGGTACCGTTTTTCTATTTCCTGATATACTATAATATTTGTAATCAGTTACTCAGAAAACTCCCAAGTAAAATTTTACGCTAAAGCAATAAGACTACGTATATTTTTTTGAAGTGTATCTAAAAACTTCTGCACTTTTACTACATTTGCATTATTGTTAATTAAAGATTCAAATATATCAACAAACTAAACCATTCATCGTAAGCACCGGAAAATTCAGGTAGATCTAACGCAGGCAAATACACTTCAGTTTTAATCGCAAGATTTGTTGGTGGTGATGTATTTATATTCGTATTTGCCTGGGTATTTTGAGCTACATTATTAACTAAAATGCCTTAGCACTACTAACTACTGAAAAATAGTTATTTTCAAAAGATCAATATAATTTTTAGTAGTACTTATTTCAAAATCGTTTAAAAAATGTATAAATCTAATAAATGATGCTTTACAATGGCCGTGCTGGGCAGTTAAAACTTTAAAATTCTCTTTTGAAATCGACATTTTAAATATTTTTTTCCTAATTTAAACCGCGATAGTTTAAAATAGGAATATGAAAAAAAAAGAATGTTCTTATTTGTATTTTGTTTTGCTTCTCAAGTTGATGTCCCACCAGACTTCAGTGTAGCCAACCAAAATTCACATAAGACCACTCTAACTTAATTTTTGATAGAGTTGGCGGGCTCCATCTCGTTTTTTAGCAATAAGGTCCAATTTCGCATAAATTTGGCACTAATGAGTCCAAAAACTACTATTTTTGGCCGCAAAATCTACTTTTTTTTAACCAAAAAGTCCTCGTTTTTTCGCTTTAAGGCACAAAATCTTTCAATTGACCACCATCACTCTTTTGTGTAGAAAGTGTTTGTTTCTCGCTTATAAAATTCTCGTGTAAACTGTCCCCATTGCACAAAAAATCCAATATGACTTTTGAAAGAATTAGCGGGCTCCAACTTTTTTTTTAGCAATAAGGTCCAATTTCGCATAAATTTAGCAAAAATAAGTGTACTTTTTTTGGTTTCTATAATGATATATTTCACGGAGAAAGTTTTTTCTAGGAAAAATCTCATTGCATGAGTTGAAATAGAATCGGTCATTGAAAAAAATGAAAAAAATTATTATGTCACCCCCAGCATTTTAGCATAAAAATAATTAAATTTTTTCTTCACTGCAAAAGCTCTAAGCTCTTGTTTAAAATTTCAACAACTTCGTTAAAAATAATTTTTTCGTAAAACGTCAAAATAAGTGTACTTTTTTTGGTTTCTATAATGATATATTTCACGGAGAAAGTTCTTTCTTGAAAAAATCTCATTGCATGAGTTGAAATAGAATCGGTCATTGAAAAAAATGAAAAAAATTATGTCACCCCCTGCATTTTAGCATAAAAATAATTAAATTTTTTCTTCACTGCAAAAGCTCTAAGCTCTTGTTTAAAATATCAACAACTTCGTTAAAAATAATTTTTTCGTAAAACGTCAAAATAAGTGTACATTTTTTTGGTTTCTATAATGATACATTTCACGGAGAATGTTTTTTCTTTAAAGAATCTCATTGCATGAGTTGAAATAGCATTTTCGTTTCGTGATGATTGATTTAATTGAAGAACTAATTATATTCTATGGTAAATCTTTTGTTTAATATTTTGTTAAGATAATTATTGGTAAATTTAATTAGGGATTAATTAATTAATTAATATATATATATATATATATATATATATATATATATATATATATGCATAAGTAGTTTTTTTATTGTAATGAATCTGTTGTTCAATCACTACTTGATTATTTTTTTTTTGTAATTCTGGAGTCATACTGGAAATTTCACTTGTACTTTTTTAACACATTAATACTCCTATGTGACTCGAACTCAATAGTTAGAGCAAGCGACTACTCTAAATGATTGTTTAATTTTGCGGTTTAAGTAAATATTTCTTTTTCTATTAATTTGTAGTTTACCTTAGTGTTTTTAAAATTTTTAATGTAATGTCTTGACAGTTTGGCGGTAATCAATTTTTTTTTTTAAATATTTATTCGTTTACTCTAGCATTAAGATGGTTGGACATTGCTGTTATTTTTTTTTATTTTATTTAAATTTGGATCCACCCTTGGGGTAAAAGAACAGCATATCCACCCTTTGGGTAAAAGTGAAACCCAGGTCCACCTTTGGGGCTAGAAGAAGTCCAGATCCTAATCTGAACAACTTAGATCCACCCTTAAGGACTTCTCTATTATTAGAATTAAGAGTAATTAATATAAAGCATGTCTTTCTTGTAACATTTTTGAGTTTTCATTTGTTCTACCACTTCTTGTCAACATTTAATTTAATCATTTGTATTTTTGATATTTTATGCAGCAAGATAGAGAGCTGGGTTGAATGCTAGGCCCGAGCAAAACGTGGAGGGGTTTCTGAGTTTACCCGGCCAAACCTAGGTGGCGGCTTTAAAAATAATTACCCACCCTTACTCTACGGCATAGGGGCTAGCTCGGCACTTGCTTGATGGTGCCGCCTCTAGCTTTCAACTCTGCTCTGCTCGCACAAGACAGCTTTTTTTTGCCCCTTTAAATAAATACTAGCGTAGCGTCAATTTTTTTTTAAATGTAACCCTCTATTTTTATAACATTACCTTATTTAGCATTAAAAATAATGGTAACTTTGTATATGTATTATCTGGGGCAAGGGACAAGTAAATATATTACACGACAAGCAGTGTAAACTAGATATATTTATATTCCAGATAATAAAATGTCTGGTCATTAGTCATACAATGTCCATCGTCTGCTAGACGTCAACTGTTTAGTTTTTATAAAAGTGTTCTTACAAAGCTCTATTACACATCCTTCCCCTTTTATAAATTCAGTTTATTAGGGGCCTTGAAAATACGACCTGACCTCGACAATTTTTGATTTTAGAACAGACTGAATTTTTCAATGGAACAACACTATTGTCACAGGGCTGGTCGAATTGTTCAGAAATGGGAGTTTCAAGGATGTGTTAAGAGATTTCAGGAGAAGTGGTTTCCTCAGTAAATTCAAACCCGATTTCTTCTTATTCTTATAATATCACCATACTCATTTTTAAGAATATATGATCTAGACGACTGATGAGGTTTCAAAATCTGACCCGATTCCCACTTCTTCTGAATATGATTATACAAAACTACATCACTATCTGAGTCTAGAGGTTTCAAATCTTTAGCATTCATAGAGCTATTCTTTTGAGTCATTATCACTTTCACTTCTATCACTTGAAGTAATCATGCTCACTTCAGCCCAATGACAAATAAATGCATATTCAAAAGAACATGAAGTTATCGGTTATACTTTTTTCACTTTGATCAATTGATAATTACTCAAAAGAATATATATATAGCCCTTATTATATTATTTTTTTTTTTTATAAATGGCATGGTTGTTTAAAGGTTTTTCTCTTACATTAACACCACAACTGGGGTTTTAACAAATCTGAACTAATTGGTACTTTGGTTTTACAAATTCGACTCATTAAAAGTTGTGAGGGAGAATATCCAACATTTTTTAGAGAGTTGTGATATTGTAACAAAGCAATTTCAATATCACCATGCCTTCCTAACGATTTCTTTACAATGTTCTTTCCTATTCCTACCCCTTTTTCAGCTAGGCCGTTGGAACGTGGATAATTCGGGCTTCTAGTAACTATGTTAAAATTCCACTCTTTCGCAAATCTTTTAAATTCATAACTATTAAATGGTAAATTATCGCAGGACACAATATCTGGGGACCGAAACACAGAAAAAATATTTTGAAGGGACTTTATTACTGATTTGATTGATTTATCCTTAATAACTCGCAGCTCAAACTAGTTTGAGTAAGAATCGAATACAACTAAATAACTTATAGTAGCATAAGTGAAAATATCGAGTCCAAGCCGTTCGGGTATTGGGTATAACAACAAAGTTTCTTTTTATTGTTTTCGAGCATTTGTTTCACAAACTGTACATTTCTTAATGGAAGATTCGATATCATCACGCATGCCTGGCCAATAAAATATTTGACGAGCTCTAGATTTAGACTTTTCTATAGAAATATGGCCTTCATGCTGTAATTTGAGCATGTTGGCACGAAGAGAATGAGACACTATGATTTTGTCCACAAAAAGTATTAAACCATTTATAAAAATGAAACTATCTTTTATTTTATAACAGTGTCGAGCAAAATCTGGTACATCATACTTATTTTCTGGCCAGCAGTAAGTTTAAACTGCAAATTATTTTCTAATTCAGTTTTAAACTATTGCCTTCTCTCAACAGACATAGGAATATTTTTTACAACAGAGTGAACTGCAAAATTAAATTCTTGATCAGATTTTAATCCCTTCTCGGACAAAAATGCCCTAGATGAAAAAAGTATCTGCAATATAAAGATATTTTTGCCAGGTTTGTAAGTAACAATCAAATCATAATTAAGTAGTCTTAATCTCGTTTTTTGTAAACGTGGTGAAATATTGGCTAAATCTTTTTAAAAAATAGTTTCAAGTGGTTTGCGATCAGTCTTACATTAACTTTTAGCCCATATGCAAAAAAGTGAAACTTCTGAATAGCAGACACGATCACTACCATCTCTTTTTCAATTTGAGCAAATTTTTGTTTTGTTGAATTCAAACTTTTTGATGCAAATGCCACAGGATGTCCGTCTTGTAAAAGATCAACACCCAAGCCATCCTTCCAAGCATCAGTTTCTATTTCAATATCTTTTTCAGAGTTAAAAAATTTAAGTATATTAGCAGATAATAATAAATGCTTAAGCTGAGAAAGAGATTGCTCGTGAATGCTGTTCCAATCCCATTGTTTTGTGACCTGCCTTAAAGGAGCGGTTACTTTTGACATATACTGCCCTCGATTCAAGAGTTTCAAGCTCAGGTGCATGAAACCCTGAGTAGCTCCGAGCAAATCTGAATAAAGCGGTTAAAGTGTTAATTTGAACGGTAAATAACCTCCAAATTTTTTTTTTTTTTTTGGAATTTGTACTTTTAATATGCATAGCAAAACATATTGAAGACAAAAAGGTAAAAATATTATTTTATTACTTATTAGTTTTGAGTTTTGTTGGTCAATAAATATTTCATAATTCGTTAAAAAAAACTATGAACGTAAGTCCGATATCTTGTGAAATAATCTTATTTTTGTGTCTCCATTTCATGTAAAAAATGTTTTTTTACCCAAAAATAGCATCTAAAAATGATAACTGATAGCTGCTAGGGCTTTATACACCAAATACTTTTATTGGTGCTTGAGGGGTAAGGGAAAAGCAGATCTGACAAGCGCCCAGGCATAATGCACTACTTGAATAAAGCAAGCTTTTCTTGCACCTGTACAGCTCCGAGCTGTTCATGCCAATGAATCGAGAGCAGTAATATTTGGCACAAATTTACCCAAATATTTTGCCATTCCTAAAATTCTTAATAAATCATTTTTATTATCAGGTGTAGACAAATCTGAAATGGCTTTTACATAAGTTTTATTTGGTTCAATGCCATCTTTTGAATAAATTTGTCCCATAAACTTTACAAATTTAGATTTAAATTGAATTTTTGAACTGTTAAATTTTAAATTATATTTTAAGGTACGCTCTAACACTAATTGTAAATTTTGGTCATATTCTTGTTCATCTTTACCTGTCACAATCAGGTCATCAAAATAAAGCCCTACTACACGATTTAAATCTCCAAATATTTCAAAGTTTTTTCTTTGAAAGACTTCTGGTGCCGAACTAATACCGAAGGGCAGCCTAACAAATTTATAGCGCCCAAAAAGCGTACCAAAAGCTGTACAATTGGCACTTTCATCATCAAGACGTACTTGAAAGTGACCATCTTTCAAATCAAGAACAGTGAAATATTCTTTGTCAACCAATTTAATAGAAATTTCCTCAGCAGTAGGAATCAAAAAATGTTCTCGTTGTGTGGCTTTATTAAGATATTTTGGGCGAAGCACAATTTTAAATCACTATTTTTTTTCCACGTTAACCAATGGATTCAGCCATTCAGTAGGATTTTCAGTTGTTTTAATAATACCTTGAGATTCAAGCTGCTCTAATTTTAATTTTAGCATATCATGTAAGGCTCTTGGAACCCTCCTGAGTGGCTAAACATGTGGTCTAGCATCACTTTTTAGAGTTATATAATGCTCTATAAGGAAACTCTCCCAATTCATCAAACACAGATTCATACAATCTAGTCATATCATCTAGAGAATTTGCTGTTTTTGAAATATTGGCAATTTACCATTTTTGTACCGTAAAAATACTAAACGGCTTACTTACACAATTAAACAACTTCTTTTAATAAATGTTCAAAAATTTTCACCATGAAGTTCCAAACATTTTTCGCATCTCCGAGTTAGTTCATATTCTAGACATCCTTAAAGCTGCCACGCTTCTTATTAGTGGAGACATCTGAAATAATTATAATACCATTATGAAACCAAATTTAGAAACAAAACTTATAGCCAATGTTGTAGAAATTGTAGTATATTGGCCTTTTGCTGCTCTAGATGTTCGAACAGTCGAATTTGTAAAGTCATTAGTTTGTCCAGAGATGGCAGCAAAAAGCAGAGTTGTTAAGATGGGCGAAAATAGGTTTTTGTATTATCTTGTTAGGAAATAAAATTCTAGTTTTTCTCAAGTTATTTTCGGCTCCAGATACCACAGAAATGATCTACAAAAATTTAAGAAAGAAATCATAAAATAAACGTTTAAAGACGGCTGAAATTCCAAGAAATACCTAAATTTCACACTTTCGGCGGGAACGGCGCATAGACACCGGATCGAACGGCGGCGCAGACACAAGCTTTGACAACACCGCGCTAAGTGCTGATTGGTTCTCTTTTTAAAGACCCGACGGAGTGCCGAGAGGTTATAAATAGCACCCGATATCGCGATTCGTTAGCAGAATCTGATTGTCTTTTAAAGAGCACAGATCTCTCAAAGTTTTCTTACACACGCGCACACGAGTATCTAAGTCTTTTAAAGCATTTACTCAGCGAAACGTGAGATTCTCTACTGTTGCATATTGGGAACGCCTGTCGGGGAAGTATGGTCATTGTGCGAAAAATAAAGTATCCGATTTTCACTTTCTTTTCTAACAGATGGTTAAAGGAATAGTTTAAGCCTCTAACAGGAGCATCGGTAAGTATGCAACTCTGCACTTGTCTCTATTATTCACCAAGGAGCGTCTTACAAGTAACAATTGCATGACATATCAAATAAGTAAAAGTACATTTTGTAAAAATTCATATTTAAGCTGACTGAATAGTGAAATTTTTATTCTAAAAAATGGAAAACTTTCAGGAATATAATTACTATTGATATTTTAATCTATCGTTATTATTACACCAGGTAATAATTTGCAATAACGCTCAAATAGTAAATAAAATACGTAAAATATTTCATTAATATTTTTTTTTCAAATAATAAAAAGTATTGTTGCTCGATGTTGTTCGATAATTAAATAAATGAGTCGATAGAGTGATTCATTATGTAATAGGTTCTGCAAAAGAATTCCTAACATTCTTGCTCAAATTGCAGTTTTATACCAAAAACCAATCTATGTTTAGCGAATCTGTTAACCTATTTAATCTTTAATATGTTCAATCTTGGGTATTTTTATTAATTTTTATTAAATATGTCCCAATCAACCATTATTCATAAAATGAAATGAATCTGGAAGTTTTGAATAATTCTAAAAATTAAGCATGAAATTAAGGATTAGATAAAAGAAAATGCCGCGATGCGCGACTAAGACTGTAAAGAAATCGTGACACGCAGTCACGTCCTTAAGTCTACTTCAGTGTCCTTGCCTTCCTCTTTTTGTCAACTGGATTGCCATCCGAAGAAGCCCAAGAGGCGTCGAATAAGCAAGTAAAAGAATTTCGACGTTCGTTTTTCAGAAAATGCTCGTGAGAAAAAACAGTGGAAGATATGTTTTGTAGGCTTCTGGTCTATTCTAACCCATTGATTTCAAGCTTAGGACAAAAAAAGCTTAAAACCATAAAGAGAACTCTTCAATAAGTATGATGGATGTTGAAAAAGATTTTCCATCTAATTGAAAAAATTAAACAGTTCAACATGTGAGTAGGGAGATTTAAAATTCCTAGAGAACCCTCTTCGGCATCATGAGGATCACTAAGCTGTTTACGCTAGTGCAACGATGGAGACCGCTCTGCTTACGACGGCTTAAGAAGAGTTGGAGATTCTTGATTGTCTTAATTAGGCAATCAAGAATTCAAATAAAGGAAATTCGATTCACAAAAGAAGATTGCGGTCAGGAAACCTCGTCTGTCAGGCGAAAATTCGTTAGAGGTCAACTCTAGTAGCTGATAACAGTTCAGTGCTAGGGGAGGAACCTCGAAGTAAAGTCTTCAGTTAAATAAAAGCCGTGAAACGCAAATATTAGTAAAACTCCAGTGCCGTCGGGAAAAAATAAGCTTCTTTAAAAATCGTTCCACGTCAATTTTTTTCCAAATTCTTGCATAAACTGTTTGAAATAAATAATATACGAAGTATTTAGGTGCCTAGTTCTACCAATAAAATAGGGTAATAATTCGGAATAGGGTAAATCTAGAGGTAAGTTTTTATTGTTTTGATTTTTTTTTTTGATTATTTTCTTGATTTTTCTGATAAAAAACAATGCACACTAATAGAAACATCCGTATTATATAAAATTTCAGAAATTTTTATCGGAAAAATCCAAAAATTATCAAAAATAAATTAAAACAAACAAAACCAAAATGGCACCCACCTCTAAATATACTCAAATCCGAATTATTTTCTAAAACAGTTTGAGGAAATTAAATTGCATTAAAGAAACCTGATAACAACATATTAAATTTAGACAATCCCAATTGCGACATAAATAATTTTGTGTCAAGAGAAAGTTAGTTACAACCTGATAGTGACATCGTTAACGGATCTAACAACACTAAACGTGCCTTAGTTTACACTTAACACAAAAAATTTTCGGAATAATTGAATTTCGGAAATTCCTTAAGAGGCCCAACACTAGATTTTAATTTCGACAGAAAATTTAAGAGTCCCAGTCTCTAACATTAAATTAATCTTTAAAAGTCAATTTTTTTTAATCTAATCCCCTATTTTTATAACGTCGCCTTATTTAGCATAAAAAATATGGGTGACTCTGTATAAGCTTGTCTGTTCCAAAAATTTGCAGTTTTTGAAATATCGGCAATTTAACATATTTGTATCGTAAAAATACTAAACGGCTTACTTACACAGGGAAACAACTTCTCGTAATAAATGTTTAAAATTTTCAGCATGAAGTTCCAAACATTTTTTGCATCTCCGAGTTAGTTCGTATTCTAGACATCCTTAAAGCTGCCATGTTTCTTATTAGTGAAGACATCTGAAATAATTATAATACCATTATGATCCCAAATTTAGAAAGAAAACTTATGGTCATTGTTGTAGAAACGATCTACAAAACCTTAAAAAAATCATAAAATAAAAGTATAAAGACGGTTGAAATTCCAAGAAACAAACTTCACACTATCGGCGGGAACGGCGCATAGACACCGAAAAATTAAACAGTTCAACACATGAATAGGGAGACTTAAAATTCCTAAAGGTTTTCCTGGAAAGCCCCTTTTGAGCATCAAGCTGTTTAAGCTAGTGCAACGAGGGAGGCTGCCCTGCTTACGACGCCTTCAGAAAAACTAGAGGTTCTTGATTATCCTAATTATGCCATCAAGAATTTAATCAAAAGAAATTCGACTCGTAAAAGAAGATTAAGAAGATTGCGGTATTTGAAAGGCTAGGAAACCTCGTCTGTTAGGCGAAAATTCCTTAGAGGCGAACTTTAGTAGTTGATAACATTTGTGCTAGGGGAGGAACCTCAAAGTAAAGTCTTCAGTTAAATAGAAGTCGTTAAACGCAAATATTAGTAAAACTCCAGTGCCGTCGGGAAAAAATAAGCTTCTTTAAAAATCGTTCCACGCCAATTTTTTTTCCAAATTCTTGCATAAACTGTTTGAAATAAATAATATAAGGAGTATTTACGCGCCTAGTTCTACGAATAAAATAAGGTAATAATTCGGAATAGGGTAAATCTAGAGGTAAGTTTTGTTTGTTTTGATTTTTTTTGATAATTTTCTTGATTTTTTAATAAAAACAATACACACTAACAGAAACATCTATATTATATAAAATTTCATAAATTCTTATCGGAAAAATCGAAAAATTTTCAAAAATAAATCAAAACAAACAAAACCAAAATGGCACCCACCTCTAAATTTCCTCTAATCCGAATTATTATCATAAAAAGTTTGAGGAAATTAAATTTCATTAAGGAAACCTGATAGCGACGTATTCGATTTAGACAATCCCGATTGCTACTTAAATAATTTTCTGTCAAGAGAAAGTTAGTTACAACCTGATAGAGAGATCGTTAACGGATCCAAGAACACTAAACGTGCCTTAGTTTACACTTGACACAAAAAATTTTCGGAATAATTGAATTTCAGAAATTCCTTAAGAGTCCCAACACTAGATTTTAATTTCGACATAAAACTTAAGAGTCCCAGTCTTAAAATATTTTACTACTAACCTGAACTAACATCAAATAAATCGTTAAGTCATTTCTTTTAAATGTAAGCCCCCTATTTTTATAACGTTACCTTATTTAGCATTAAAAATAAGGGTAACTTTGTATAAGTTTGTCTATTCCAGAAATTTACAGTTTTTGAAATATTGGCAATTTAACATTTTTGCACCGTAAAAATACTAAACGGCTTACTTACACAGGGAAACATCTTCTTTTCATAAATGTTCAAAATTTTCACCATGAAGTTCCAAACATTTTTCGCATCTCCGAGTTAGTTCATATTCTAGACATCCTTAAAGCTGCCACGCTTCTTATTAGTGGAGACATCTGAAATAATTATAATACCATTATGATACCAAATTTAGAAAGAAAACTTATAACCAATGTTGTAGTAACGATCTACAAAACCCTAAAAAATCATAAAATACACATAAATATATAAAGACGGTTGAAATTCCAAGAAATAAACTTCACACTATCGGCGGGAACGGCGCATAGACACCGAAAAATTAAACAGTTCAACACACGAGTAGGGAGATTTAAAATATCTAGAGGTTTTCCTGTAGCGCCCATTTCGGCATCAAGAGGATCACTAAGCTTTTTACGCTAGTGCAACGAGGGAGGCCGCTCTGCTTACGACGGCTTCAGAAAAGCTAGAGGTTCTTGAATGTCCTAATTGGGCCATCAAGAATTTAAACAAAAGAAATTCGACTCATAAATGAAGATTAAGGAGATTGCGGTACTTGAAAGACCAGGAGACCTCGTCTGTTAGGCGGAAATTCGTTAGAGGCGAACTCTAGTAGTTGATAACATTTCAGTGCTAGGGGAGGTATCTCAAAGTAGTCTTCAATTAAATAAAAGCCGTGAAACGCAAATATTAGTATAATTCCAGTGCTGTCGAAAAAAAATAAGCTTCTCAAAAAATCTTCCCACGTCTATTTTTTTTCAAAATTCTTACATAAAGTGTTTGAAATAAATAATATACGGAGTATTTGCGTGCCCACTTCTACGAATAAAATAATTTGCGGATATTAAATAGCATTGAAGAAACCTAATAGCCATACCCGATTGTGAATTAAATAATTTTCTGTCAAGAGAAAATTAGTTACAACCTGATAGTGACATAGTAAACGGATCTAAGAACACTGAATGTGTCGTAGTCTACGCTTAACACAAAAAATTTTCGGCTAATTGAATTTTGGAAATTCCTTAAGAGGCCCAACACTAGATTTTAATCTCGACAAAAAATTTAAGAGTCTCAGTTTTAAAAATTTTTGCCACTAACCTGTACTAACATTAAATAAATCTTTAAAAGTCAATTTTTTTAAAATATAAACCCCCCATTTTTATAACGTTACCTTATTAAGTATTAAAAATAAGGGTGACTTTGTATAAGCTTGTCTATTCCAAAAATTTGCAGTTTTGAAATATTGGCAATTTAACATTTTTGTACCGTAAAAATACTAAACGGCTTACTTACTTAGGGAAACATCTTCTTTTAATAAATGTTCAAAATTGTCGCCATGAAGTTCCAAACATTTTTCGCATCTCCGAGTTGGTTCATATTCTAAGCATCCTCAAAGCTGCCATGCTTCCTATTAGTGGAGACATCTGAAATAATTATACCAAATTTAGAAAGAAAACTTATAGTCAATGTTGTAGAAACGGTCTACAAAACTCATGAAATAAAATAAACGTATAAAGGCGGTTGAAATTCCAAGAAATAAACTTCAGACTATCGGCTGAAACGGCGCATAGACACCGAAAAATTAAACAGTTCAACACATGAGGAGGGAGATTTAAAATTCCTAGAGGTTTTCCTGTAGTGCCCATTTCGGCATCAAGAGGATCACTAAGCTTTTCACGCTAGTGCAACGAGGGAGGCCGCTCTGCTTACGACGGCTTCAGAAAAGCTAGAGATTCTTCATTGTCTTAATTAGACCATCAAGAATTTAAATAAAAGAAATTCTACCCATGAAAGAAGATTAAGAAGATTTTGGTACTTGAAAGGCCAGGAAACCTCATCTGTTAGACGGAAATTCGTTAGAGGCGAAAGGCGAACTCTAGTAGCTGATAACATTTCAATGCTAGGGGAGGAACTTCAAAGTAAAGTCTTCAATTAAGTAAAAGCCGTGAAACGGCAATACTAGTAAAATTCCAGTGCCGTCGAAAAAAAAATAATAAGCTTCTCTAAAAATCTTTGCACGCCGATTTTTTTTTCAAAATTCGTGCGTAAGCTGTTTAAAATAAACAATATGTTGAGTATTCTCGCGCCTACTTCTACGAATAAAATAATTGCGTTCAGGAAACCTGATACCGACATACCCGATTTAGACATTCCCGATTGCGATTAAATAATTTTCCGTCAAGAGAAAATTTGTGACATCGTTAACGGATCTAAGAATATCAAACGTGCCTTAGTTTACGCTTAACACAAAAAATTTTCGGAATAAATGAATTTCGGAAATTTCTTAAGAGTCCCAACAATCGATTTTAATTTCGACACAAAGTTGAAGTGTCCCAGTCTTAAAAACTTTTACTAGTAACCTGAATTAACATTAAATAAATCTTTAAAAGTCGATTTTTTTAAAATATAAACTCCCCATTTTTATAACGTTACCTTATTAAGTATTAAAAATAAAGGTGACTTTGTATAATTTTGTGTATTCCAAAAATTTGCAGTTTTTGAAATATTGGCAATTTAACATTTTTGTACCGTAAAAATACTAAACGGCTTACTTACACAGGGAAAACTTCTTTTAAGAAATGTTCGAAATTGTCACCATGAAGTTCGTCGCATCTCCTAGGTGGTTCATATTCTAAGCATCTTCAAAGCTGCCATGCTTTCTATTAGTGGAGGCATCTGAAATAATTATAATACCATTATGATACCAAATTTAGAAAGAAAACTTATAAACAATGTTGTAGAAACGATCTATAAAACCCTAAAATCATAAAATAAAATAAAAGTATAAAGACGGTTGAAATTCCAAGAAATAAACTTCCACTATTGGCGGGAAAATTAAACAGTTCCACACATAAGTAGGGAGATTTAAAATTCCTAGAGGTTTTCCTCGAGAGCCCCTTTCAGGCATCAAGAGGATCTCTAAGCTGTTTAAGCTAGTGCAACGAAGGAGGCTGCCCTGCTTACGAGGCCTTCAGAAAAACTAGAGGTTCTTGAATGTCCTAATTGGGCCATCAAGAATTTAATCAAAAGAAATTCGACTCATAAAAGAAGATTAAGAAGATTGCGGTACTTGAAAGGCCAGGAAACCTCGTCTGTAAGGCGGAAATTCGTTAGAGGCGAATTCTAGTAGTGATAACAGTTCAGTGTTAGGGGAGGTATCTCAAAGTAAAGTCTTTAATTAAATAAAAGCCGTGAAACGCAAATATTAGTATAATTCCAGTGCTGTCGAAAAAAAATAAGCTTCTCTAAAAATCTTCCCACGTCTATTTTTTTTCAAAATTCTTACATAAAGTGTTTGAAATAAATAATATACGGAGTATTTGCGTGCCCACTTCTACGAATAAAATAATTTGCGGATATTAAATAGCATTGAAGAAACCTAATAGCCATACCCGATTGTGAATTAAATAATTTTCTGTCAAGAGAAAATTAGTTACAACCTGATAGCGACATAGTAAACGGATCTAAGAACACTGAATGTGTCGTAGTCTACGCTTAACACAAAAAATTTTCGGCTAATTGAATTTTGGAAATTCCTTAAGAGGCCCAACACTAGATTTTAATCTCGACAAAAAATTTAAGAGTCTCAGTTTTAAAAATTTTTGCTACTAACCTGAACTAACATTAAATAAATCTTTAAAAGTCAATTTTTTTAAAATATAAACCCCCCATTTTTATAACGTTACCTTATTAAGTATTAAAAATAAAGGTGACTTTGTATAAGCTTGTCTATTCCAAAAATTTGCAGTTTTGAAATATTGGCAATTTAACATTTTTGTACCGTAAAAATACTAAATGGCTTACTTACACAGGGAAACATCTTCTTTTAATAAATGTTCAAAATTGTCGCCATGAAGATCCAAACATTTTTCGCATCTCCGAGTTGGTTCATATTCTAAGCATCCTCAAAGCTGCCATGCTTCTTATTAGTGGAGACATCTGAAATAATTATAATACCATTATGATACCAAATTTAGAAAGAAAACTTATAACCAATGTTGTAGAAACGATCTACAAAACCCTAAAAAAATCATAAAATAAAATAAACGTATAAAGACGGTTGAAATTCCAAGAAATAAACTTCTACTATTGGCGGGAACGACGCTTAGACACCGAAAAATTAAACAGTTCAACACATGTGTTGGGAGATTTAAAATTCCTAGAGGTTTTCCTGGAGAGCCCCTTTCGGGCATCAAGAGGAACACTAAGCTGTTTAAGCTAGTGCAACGAGGGAGGTCGCTCTGCTTACGACGACTTCGGAAAAGCTAGAGGTTCTTGATTGTCCTAATTAGGCCATCAAGAATTTAAACAAAAGAAATTCGATTCATAAAAGAAGATTAAGAAGATTGCGGTACTTGAAAGGCCAGGAAACCTCGTCTGTTAGGCGGAAATTCGTTAGAGGCGAACTCTAGTAGTTGATAACAGGTCAGTGCTAGGGGAAGAACCTCAAAGTAAAGTCTTCAATTAAATAAAAGCCGTGAAACGCAAATATTAGTAAAATTTCAGTGCTGTCGAAAAAAAAATAAGCTTCTCTAAAAATCTTCCCACGTCTATTTTTTTTCAAAATTCTTACATAAAGGATTTGAAATAAATAATATACGGAGTATTCGCGTGCCTACTTCTACGAATAAAATAATTTGCGGATATTAAATAGCGTGAAGAAACCTAATTTTATATCAAGAGAAAATTAGTTACAACCTGATAGTGACATAGTAAACGGATCTAAGAACACTGAACGTGTCTTAGTCTACGCTTAACACAAAAACTTTTCGGCTAATTGAATTTCGGAAATTCCTTAAGAGGCCCAACACTAGATTTTAATCTTGACAAAAAATTTAAGAGTCTCATTTTAAAAACTTTTACTACTAACCTGAACTAACTTTAAATAAATCTTTAAAAGTCAATTTTTTAAAAATATAAACTCCCCATTTTTATAATGTTACCTTATTAAGTATTGAAAATAAAGGTGACTTTGTATAAGCTTGTCTATTCCAGAAATTTGCAGTTTTTGAAATATTGGCAATTTAACATCTTTGTACTGTAAAAATACTAAACGGCTTACTTACACAGGGAAACAACTTCTTTTAATAAATGTTCAAAATTGTTGCCATGAAGTTCCAAACATTTTTCGCATCTCCGAGTTAGTTCATATTCTAGACATCCTTAAGGCTGCCATGCTTCTCATTAGTGGAGACATCTGAAATAATTATTATACCATTATAATAGCAAATTTATAAGGAAAATTTATAGTCAATGTTGTAGAAACCATCTACAAAACCCTAAAAAAATCATAAAATAAAATAAACGTATTAAGGTGGTTGAAATTCCGAAAAATAAACGTCACACTATCGGCGGGAACGGCGCATAGACACCGAAAAATTAAACAGTTCAACACATGAGTAGGGAGATTTAAAATTCCTAGAGGTTTTCCTGGAGAGCCCCTTTCGGGCATCAAGAGGATCACTAAGCTGTTCACGCTAGTGCAACGAGGCTGCTTACGACGGCTTCACAAAAGCAAGAGGTTCTTGATTGTCTTAATTAGGCCATCAAGAGTTTAAACAAAGAAATTCGACTCATAAAGGAGATTGCGGTACTTGAGAGGCCAGGAAACCTCATCTGTTAAGCGGAAATTCGTTAGAGGCGAACTCTAGTAGCTGATAACATTTCAGTGCTAGAGGAGGAACCTCAAAGTAAAATTTTCAATTAAATAAAAGCCGTGAAACGCAAATATTAGTAAAATTTCAGTGCCGTCGAAAAACAAAATAATAATAAACTTTTCTAAAAATCTTTTCACGCCGATTTTTTTTTCAAAAACTGTTTAAAATAAATGTTATACGGAGTATTCGCGTGCCTACTGCTACAAATAAAATAATTTGCGGAAATTATTTTATTCGTTAAAGAAACCAACCAAACCAGCAACATACCCGATTGCGACTTAAATAATTTTATGTCAAGAGAAAATTAGTTACAACCTGATAGTGATATCGTTAACTGATCTAAGAACACTCAACGTGCCTTAATTTACGCTTAACAAAAAAAATTTTCGGAATAATGGAATTTCGGAAATTCCTTAAGAGTCCCAACACCAGATTTTATTTTCGACAAAAAAATTAAGAGGCCCAGACTTGTCTATTCCAAAAATTTGCAGTTTTTAAAATATTGGCAATTTGCCTATTTGTACCGTAAAAATACTAAACGGCTTACTTACCTAGGGAAACGACTTATTTCATAAATGTTCAAAATTTTCACCATGAAGTTGCAAACATTTTTCACATCTCCGAGTTAGTTCATCTTCTAGACATCCTTAACGCGGCAATTAATCGCAGCCCCGCTTCTTATTAGTGGAGACATCCATTAGGATACCAAATTTAGAAAGAAAACTTGTAGCCAAAGTTGTAGTAACGATCCACAAAAACCTAAAAAAAAATCATAAAATAAAATAAAGATATAAAGAAGTATTTTAAAGCATTTACTCAGCGAAACGCGAGATTCTCTGCCGTCGCTTAGTAATCTAGCACTTGCACTACGTCAGAGAAAGGCACGGAGAATCGTCAATAGGTGGGCCACTCGTCGGTAATCTCGCAAGAGATTATTGTCAGTTTCCCTTCCAGAAAAAATTAAACCGTTCAACACCTACGTAGGGAGATTTAAAATTCCTAGTGCAATGTACCATCAACCAAAAATTGTTGGATTTTGTGAAAATATAGGAAGAATATCTCGTTTTTCGTGTGAACGTTAACACGAATAATACTAGTGATGAAATGCGTGACCTAAAATATTTAAACCCATGCGGTTAACACCCAAATTTATTTAATTATTCCCGTGTATTTCATAGTTTAGAAAAAAAGACTGATCACTGAAAAACTTCTCTATAAATTGAACATCAATAACGAGATTAAATAGGAAACAGATGATATCGTCAATATTAAGAAATAAATATGTTTTTAGTTCTCCTTAAATTGATAGTTCTATTAAAAAACACTACCACATTTTTGAATATAAAAACAACTTTAAGAAGCTGTTTTCCGATGTTTTCCTACCATCTCCGCCAAACAGCGCATCATTAAATCCGTAAAAATAACTTCTAAGAAAGATTTTCAACATTTTCAACGAAAAATAGCAACTTCTCGACGATTTAAATTCTAAAACATCGCCAGTCTACGCCATTTACTAAAACAATAAAAGGACACATGTTTCCATTGTGCAAAGACGGAGTTCGAAGCTTCTTGAAATTCACTCATGCATTAAACAAAAGGGTCTTTCAAGACGCGGATCGCTGTCTTGACCACAACCTGTGACCCTAAGGTCACCCTTAAGATGTTTCCTATTCAATTGGGAGATTTTGCATTGTTCAAGGTTTTTATGTTGAAGATGGACAATAAAGTGAAAGAATTTTTTTTTTTTGTAATATGTAAGTTTAATGATATAATCTCATTAATCGATAAAAAAAATTAATTCAGAAATAGATGAAAAGAGAGATGAAAGAAGATTCCCCATATATTTGCCAGCGTAATTTGAATACAAGGACTACTATCAAAAACTCACCTAATTTTTATCGTTGAACTATTTTCATTAAAGACCGCAAGATGGAGCAAATAAACATGTAATGACTGAGAAGTTTCTATCTCGCTTTTTTCAATTTCTGTCATATCACCAAGCTCAATATATTTATTTATAAATTTAGTATAAGAAACTTTTAAATCAGAATTTCGCTCTAATTTATATTCCAAATTATAAAATCGCCTAGTATCTCCAATTTTATTAATATTATTGTAGGTAATTTATCTAAAAATCTACCTTGCTCGTTTTTAGTATAGTTATTCTCTAAATGATCTTTACATTTTTGTTTTTCTCGCGTAAATTTAATTGGTAAATTTATTTCCTGAGTTTTCCAAAATTTTTCTAATTGCTCGTGAAATTTTTGATCATTAATTGATGGCTTAGATATTGAATCTGAAGACAAACAATATTGAGGAACTTAACCTGTTGCAATCCAGTCAAATTTAGTTTTTTGGAAAATAAAATTATTAGGTTTGGGTTTTATTTGACCAATGCATAACGACTGTTAAACAACCTCGACTTTTAATAAAATATTGACAGGTCCGGACTTACTAAAGTTAGGATGTGCTAATTACAGGTTGAGATAAATTAAATGAGCTTTGGGGAATATTATCTGTTATTTTGTCTATTATGAGGAAAGAAGTAGTTTTATTATAATTTTTAATTCTTGATCCAACAGTAGCTAGCGTTTGTTTTTTAATAATTTTCGAAATTTAATCTATACCCATAACAGGGAAATTTTGAGATATTTTGCGTTTTAATTTTAAACATAAATCATGAGTCATGAAAGAAGATTGAGAACCTGGATTTAACAGGGCTCGCCATTCTATTGGATGTCCACGACTGTCTAAGATCTGTATTACAGCAATTGAAAAAATGTTTCTATAATATTTGAGTTGAATGAACAAGAATTGATGTATTTTCCGTGTTTTTATTATTGTTTTTACTCGCGTTTTGCGTATTTATGTTGGCTATATTTGTGTTAAAATTAATATTTGTATTATTTTGAACACTGTTTTCTAGATGCAATAAAGTATTGTGAACGTTTATTACAAATTTTACACATATTAAGTGATTTACATAGAAAATTTGAATGACAATTAGTTTTTTGGTTTCATTTTTTCGTTTTGATACGGACCATTTTAAGAAGGTTTCACAATGATTATTATAATGACCTTCATTGCAAAAAATTCTTGTTTGTTGTAGCAACATCTATTTTTACTGGAAACTTGTCATTTTTTGTTTTAGGAATTTTGGAATTTGGTTCAATTTTTTCTAATAATTGACATCGTTTTAAAAGAAAATCAGTAAATTGTTTAAAAGTAGGAAATTGTTTTTATTTGGAGTTAGATTTTCCCATTCTTTTTTAGCGCTTAAATCGACTTTTTGTACACAGATGAAAATTAATAAGGTATCCTATATATCAACCGGTTGTTTTAAAGCAATAAGACTGTATATTTTTCTGAAGTGTATATAAAAACATTCTAAGTTGCCCTAATGATTCATATTTAAGTGTAGGTAAGTTTAAAATAGCATTAATATGCCTTAGCACGACTAACTACTGAAAAATAGTGATTTTCAAAAGATTCTCTTTATTTTGTTTTTCATCATCGCTATATAGTTCAATGTCCGGGTGTAAATAAATAAAATAAAAATAAAATTTTTAAATCTTCCTCTGAAATCGGCATTTTAAATATCCTTTTAAAGAGGGTATACTACTAACTCTTGTGTTTTTACTAAAAATGTTGGTAAATCTTATATTTTGTTTACTAATTTAAACCGTAATACTTTAAAATAGGAATACGGAAGAAATTCATGGCCTTACTTGTATTTTGTTTTGCTTCTCAACTTGACATCTCGCCAAACTTCAGCCTAACCAATCAAAATTCATATAAGAGACGCTAACTTGATTTTTGACAGAATTGGCGGGCTTCAACTCATTTTTTAGTAATAAGGGTCAATTTCGCCTAAATTTAGCACTGATGAGTCCAAAAATCACTATTTTTGGCAGGAAAATCTCGTTTTTTCGACAAAAAGCCCTCGTTTTCTCGCTTTAAGGCACAAAGTTCTTCATTTGAGCACTATCATCACTCTTTTGTGTAGAAATTTTTGTTTTTTGCTTATAAAATTCTCCTGTAAACAGTATCCATTGCACAGAAAGTCCAATATTAATAGCAAAATACTATTTATCCAGTTTTCGAAGGACCATCTTTTATGTCGTAGTTTCGACGGTGTTTTTTGTGAGTCTCGTTTTCTTTTTTGAGCCATTTATTACTGATTAAAAACTTGAAAAACAAAAAGCGCAGGATGGCAACTACCTTATAAGGATTCAAATTAGCAACTGTCGTTTTCTTCGCGAATCTTCGGCGCGCACTTTCGGCTTGTACCGACCGCAGCGTCGGTATAACTCTAACTTGACTTTTGACAGCATTGACGGACTCCAACTAGTTTTTTAGCAATAAGGTCCAATTTCGCATAAATTTAGTACAAAATTTGTTAATAATGATGAATTAAATTTTTAGCAATAAGGTCTAATTTCGCATAAATTCTGCAATAATCAATACTATAAAGTTCAATGTCCGATTGTAAATGTAAACTATCAAATTTATCCCAAAGTTGGTCTATTTAAGACAACCGTGTTTCAAAATTAATATAATTTTCAGTAGTACTTATTTCAAAATCGTTTAAAAAATTATAAATCTAATAACTGAGGCTTCACAATAAGCGCATTTGACAGTTAAAATTTTAAAATCTTCCTCTGAAATCGACATTTTAAATATATTTTTAAACAAGGTATACTAAAACTCTTATGTTGTTGTTTTTACTAAAAATGTAGTAAATCTTATATATTTTTTACTAATTTAAACCGTGATAGTTTAAAATAGGAATATGGAAAAAATATATGGTCTTACTTGTATTTTTTTTTTGTTTCTTAATTTGATATATCACCCAAACTTCCGTGTAACCAATCAAAATTCACATAAGACACGCTAACATGATGTTTGACAGAATTGGCGTACTCCAACTCGTTTTATAGCAATAAAGTCCAATTTCGCATAAATTTAGCGTTAGAGTCCAAATTTGAAAAGTGAAAAGCAAAGGATGGCAACGACCTTGTAAGGAATTAAATTAGCTAGTGTCATTTTCTTCGCGAATCTTCGGCGCGCACTTTCGGCTTGTACCGACCGCAGCGTCGGTATAACTTGACAGCGATTTGACAGAGGCGTAACAGCCAGCGGGGCAACAATATTATAATAAAAGTCTCGACTGTATTAAAACATATTAGATATTTAAAAATTCCCTCTCTATTGGTTGTTATGTCGATAAATATTGAAATTGTAAATAATTATAACCCAAAGAAATGGAGGTGGTTCCTCTATTTTATTTTAATGATGAAAAAGACAGCATTTGTGTACACAATAAAAGCTCTCTCTCTAGCAAGCACTGCAGTTCTCTTAATAAATCTTTATATATATGGTTTTATAAAAATTACACGTACAAAAAATGGGTTCATGATGATTGTGGGGCAGCTTGGGATCATTTTCGACGTACTTTGCTACGTAGCATCGAAATTCGAGGTCAGAATTGATCCATCATGTCAGGATTTTGAGATATTTGAGATTATGTACTTGAAAAATGTTTTTTTTTGGCTACTTTTGAGGTTATGTGCAGGATGCACAAAATTTTTTGGTACGTTTTCTTAGTTGCATTATTTAAGACTACTTCTACATTTTAAAATAAGCTATTGAGTAGTCATCCATGATTTTTTATGGCATAATTAACCTTAAATACCGATTAATAAGTTTTGAGAGACCGGTACCGTTTTTCTATTTCCTGATATACTATAATATTTGTAATCAGTTACTCAGAAAACCCCGAAGTAAAATTTTACGCTAAAGCAATAAGACTACGTATATTTTTTTGAAATGTATCTAAAAACTTCTGCACTTTTACTACATTTGCATTATTGTTAATTAAAGCTTCAAATATATCAACAAAACTAAACCATTCATCGTAAGCACCGGAAAATTCAGGTAGATCTAACGCAGGCAAATACTTCAGTTTTAATCGCAAGATTTGTTGGTAGTGATGTATTTATATTCGTATTTGCCTGGGTATTTTGAGCTACATTATTAACTAAAATGCCTTAGCACTACTAACTACTGAAAAATAGTTATTTTCAAAAGATCAATATAATTTTTAGTAGTACTTATTTCAAAATCGTTTAAAAAATTTATAAATCTAATAAATGATGCTTTACAATGGCCGCGCTGGGCAGTTAAAATTTTAAAATTCTCTTTTGAAATCGACATTTTAAATATTTTTTCCTAATTTAAACCGCGATAGTTTAAAATAGGAATATGAAAAAAACAGAATGTTCTTATTTGTATTTTGTTTTGCTTCTCAAGTTGATGTCCCACCAGACTTCAGTGTAGCCAACCAAAATTCACATAAGACCACTCTAACTAAATTTTTGATAGAGTTGGCGGGCTCCATCTCGTTTTTTAGCAATAAGGTCCAATTTCGCATAAATTTGGCACTAATGGGTCCAAAAACTACTATTTTTGGCAGCAAAATCTACTTTTTTTTTACCAAAAAGTCCTCGTTTTTTCGCTTTAAGGCACAAAATCTTTCAATTAACCACCATCACTCTTTTGTGTAGAAAGTTTTTGTTTCTCGCTTATAAAAAATTCTCGTGTAAACTGTCCCCATTGCACAAAAAATCCAATATGACTTTTGAAAGAATTAGCGGGCTCCAACTTTTTTTTAGCAATAAGGTCCAATTTCGCATAAATTTAGCAATAATGAGCCCCAAAACCATTATTTTTGGCAGCAAAATCTCGTTTTTTAACAAAAAGCCCTCATTTTCTCGCGTTAAGGCACAAATTTTGTTGGTAGTGATGTATTTAATTCATATTTGCTTGTGTATTTTGAGCTACATTATTAGATAAAAATGCCTTAGCACGACTAACTACTGAAAAATAGTCATTCTCAAAAGATTCTCTTTCTCTATCTTGGTTTTCATCATCGCTATAAGGTTCAATGTCCGATTGTAAACTATCAAATTTTCCCCAAAGTTGTTCTATTTGAACCAACCGTGTTTCAAATCAATATAATTTTTAGTAGTATTTATTTCAAAATCGTTGAAAAAATTTATAAATCTAGTAACTGAGGCTTTACAAAAGCCGCGCTTGACAGTTAAAATTTTAAAATCTTGCTCTGAAATCGGAATTTCAAATATTTTTTTATTAATTTAAACCGTGATAGTTTAAAATAAGAATATGAAAAAAAAAGAATGGTCTTACTTGTATTTTGTTTTGCTTCTTAACTTGATATTTCACCAGACATCGGTGTAGCCAACCAAAATTTACATAAGACCACTCTAACTTGATTTTTGACAGAACTGGCGGGCTCCAAATCGTTTTTTTAGCAATAAAGTCCAATTTCGCATAAATTTGGCACTAATGAATCGAAAAACTACTATTTTTGGCAGCAAAATCTACTTTTTATCAAAAAGTCCTCGTTTTCTCGCTTTAAGGAACAAAATCCTTCATTTGAGCATTATCACTCTTTTGTGTGGAAAGTTTTTGTTTCTTGCTTATAAAATTTTCGTGTAAACTGTACCCATTGTACAGAAAATCCAATATGACGCCAAGGGCTCCAACTCATTTTTTAGCAATAAGGTCCAATTTCGCATAAATTTAGCAATAATGAGTCTAAAAACCACTATTTTTGGCAGCAAAATCTTGTTTTTTAAGAAAAAGTCCTTATTTTCTCGCGTTAAGGCACAAAATTTGTTGGTTGTAATGTATTTAATTTTTGAGCAATTAGGTCCAATTTCGCATAAATTTAGGAATAATCATGGCTATAAAGTTCAATGTCCGATTGTAAAATATCAAATTTATCCCGACCGCAGCGTCGGTATAACTCTAACTTGACTTTTGACAGAATTGGCGGGCTTCAAATCGTTGTTTAGCAATAAGGTCCAATTTGGCATAAATTTAGCACAAAATTTGTCAATAATGATGTATTTAATTTTTTAGCATTAAGGTCCAATTTCGCATAAATTCGGCAATAATCAACGCTATAAAGTTCAATGTCCCATTGTAAACTATCAAATTTATCCCAAAGTTGTTCTATTTTAGACAACCGTGTTTCAAAATTAATATAATTTTCAGTAGTACTTATTTCAAAATCGTTTAAAAAATTCATAAATCTAGTAACTGAGGCTTTACAGTACTCCCGTTTGACAGTTAAAATTTTAAAATCTTTCTCTGAAATCGGTATTTTAAATATATTTTGAAACAAGGTATACTAAAACTCTTATGTTGTGGTTTTTACTAAAAATCTAGTAAATCTTATACATTTTTTAATAATTTAAACCGTGATAGTTTAAAATGGGAATATCGAAAAAGATATGGTCTTACTTGTATTTTGTTTTGTTTCTCAACTTGATATATCACCCAGACTTCAGTGTAACCAATCAAAATTTACATAGGACACGCTAATTTGACGTTTGACAAAATTGGTGGGCTCCAACTCGCTTTTTAACAATAAGGTCCATTTTCGCATAAATTTAGTTCTAATGAGTCCAAAACCTACTATTTTTGGCAGTAAAATCTCGTTTCTTTATCAAAAAGGATGGCAATGACCTTATAGGGATTCAAATTAGCGACTGTCATTTTCTTCGCGAATCTTCGGCGCGCATTTCCGTCTTGTACCGATGGAAGCGTCAGTATAACGTCACAGCGATTTGACATAGGCGTAACAGCCAGCGGGGCAACAATATTATAATGAAAGTCTCGACAGTATTAAAAATATTAGATATGTAAAAATGTCCTCTCTATTGGTTGTTATGTCGATAAACACTGAAATTGTAAATAATTATAACCAAAAAAAATTGAGGTGGTGCCTTATTTTATTTTAATGATGAAAACGCCAGCCAATCTAGGTCTTGTTTTGTCAAAAATTACACAGGTCTATAAAAAATGGGTTCATGATGGTTGTTGTGCAGCTGGGGATCATTTTCGAAATACTTTGGCTACATAAAATCCAAATTCGAGATCAAAATTGGTCCATCATATTAGGCTTTTGAGATATTTGAGGTTATGTACGCGAAAAAATGTTTTTTATGGCAACTTTTGAGGATACGTGCGGGAAGCACAATATTTTTTGGTCTTTTTTCCTAGTTTCATTATTTAATATTACTTCTACTCTTTAGAATAACCTATTGAGTAGGATTTTTTATTTGAAAGTTGTGGCTATCTTAAATATAGATTAGTAAGTTTTAACAGACAAATATCGTTTTTTTTTCCTATATTTCCTAATATACTATAATATTTGTAATCAGTGGCTTCCAAAACCCCAAGTAAAATTTTTTAGATACCAATATCATTTCTTGTAAATTTTGACGAGCCGTTTTAAATTCGATCTTGGAAATAAAAATTTCAATTTCCTTACTCCATTTTTATACTAAGCGACCCCAAAAGCCACCAAATTCAAATTTTCGAGAAAAACGTATACAAAAGGTTAATGTGAATGCTTATGACCTTGGTGGGATATATTTCATTATTTAAAATGACAGTAAGAAATCAAACTGACAGCTCAATAGTTTATTTTGAAGGGTAAGAATAGTATTAAATGGCGCAACTAAAAAAATACAAGAAAAATTTTGCGCATCCTGTACAAAACTTTTAAAATAGCTAAAAAAAATACATTTTCGAGTACATACTCTCAAATATTCCAAAATCCTGACATGATAGGCCAATTCTGACTCCGTATTCAACTTCTACATAACAAATTATTTTGGAAATAACCCCAGCTCTTCAGCAACAGAACCTTGTAAACCTGTGTGTTATTATTATTCATTGCTCTTCTTTGTATGTAATTTTTGAAGGCGAGAAACTTCATTGGATTAGGTTAGAATAAAACGCTTGAGCAATAGTTCAAATAGGGTACTATTGGCGTAATATTCAGTGTCATTAATATATTGTTGTATGAACCACCGCTTATAGGTGGAACATCTTACCCATAGATTCCGTCAAGGAATTACTTCAAATATAACATCCGAATAATAGATAAGTATGTAAACAAGGGTGTCTGGGAAAGGCATCGTCGTTGGGTACTGACGAGTCCGCCACCGGTATCAAGACGAAACAAGTCTTAGTGATCGAAAATTAGCTTGTACTTATGTGGTAACGTCGCCGGCATATTTGCAACAATATAAAATAAAAAGTACCGTTACTTATTGGCATGCTAATTCATTACTTAAAAAAACGGAACAGTGGAAAAAACAATTGTAAATTGTTTTTCTTATCTGTCTAAATGTAATAAAAGCATTCTTAAAATAATTTATGCATACGTTAAAATTTGCGCTTGAATATCACGTTACTTTGTCGGCACATCACCTGATTTTGGGACGTAACTTCCTGGAAAGTATAATAACCCGTCAGATTTTATACATAAATCAGCGGTAGTAGCAGAATTTAAGTATTATTAGGTAGTAGCAGATCAGATCTAAAGAAAGAGAATATTCAAGGGGAGCTGCGGAATTCAGTTGCCTTAAGATGTGGTTGTAAGTTGAGAAGCAAGTTACAGAAAACGTCGAATTTGTCGGATCTCGGGATTTTTAGAAAAAAAAATCGTTTTTTATAAATGACCTTCTAAAAGAGACGACAAATTTCAGAACTTTCATCGCTTTTAGGATGGGTGAATAGCCAAGAAGAGGTTACAACATCGACGATCTTTTAGAGGGCTGCGTTGCTGAAAGTGATAGTGTTTTTTAATCTATTTAAAATAAAGTACCTCTGAGGCCCCTGGACGAACTAGTAGCTTTTACCCGGGTAATTGCCAAAGACTGGGGCGCCTGAAAACTTTAAAAATCATCAATCTATTGCAAAAAAATCGGTTTAAATACGATGTATCGCGAGTCCTCTGGATAAAACTAAATAGTGTCTAGGTAAGAAAGGTTTTATTTCACAGAGCTCGGTACACTACAGTTCGAAAGACGGGCGATATTCGCGATTATATACGCGAACTGGTGTTGCAATCTCGGATCACCGTCATAAAGATCGCGTAGCTATTCTAACTTGAGTTTCCAATACTCAACAAACAAAATAAAATTTTCTCTTTCAGTCAGAAGATTAAGAAGAAAAACTAAGCAGATTTTTAGCGGAAATTTAACGTTAAAGACATTCTAAGTTTTCAGTGAAAATCGTAAAAAAATTAGACTGAAAAACCTTACCCTCCAGAGACATTACACTAGTTAACTTTTCCAAATTTACTTGCGGAAATCCTTTTATTAGTTTTTCGTGAAAATCTAATTTTTATCTTAATTTCTTCTTAAAAAAAAGATCTATTACCCTTACTTTTTTCGAATGTGAAAATTAATAAAATTTAAAGTCTAGTTACTCATACTTCTTGCGCATTTTTAAAATTTTACGATAAAGTTCAATAACCTATACTTTTTCTGCGTTAAAATTTCGGCGTTGAAAATCATTGAGGATTTTAACAATAAATAAATAAATTTGCGACTTGCGGTGCGAGCTAGCGTTCGACTCAAGTTAAACAATTGATCGACAAGTTAGAATAAATAAATAATTATTCGAAAAAGTTAGGATCTTTGCGTTTTCAAAAATATTTGGCCACGACAAAGTATACTTGACTCTTGCCCCATACTAATTATTTTTTCAAACGATAATTGGTATAACCCTTGAACTCTTATAAAATTTAAAAAATTTTTCAATTTTTTTTTCTTAAGTCGTCTTGAGCATGCACACTCGCTTCCCAGACGCACAACCCCATAGCCTCTTTTTAAATTTCGGCATAAAAGTTTTTCTTTTTTCCCAATTTAAGAGCATGGCTCATCTTCCTCAGGTGTCCTCGACAAAGATCAAGAAAGGTGAGGCGGCTTGGCTTTTCGCCGGGTCGGGCGGTTATGGTGGGTCCTCTCCGGCACAGCCTGCGCGGTGCCCTCCCTTTCAATTTCCGGAACAACGTCCGATGTTCCAAAACTTTCAAACTAACTCTGTGGGTACGTTATCCTTTGATGCAGAGTTTAGGCAATTTCCGGGATTCATTGATGATAGTAGCATAGAATTTAACCTAATGCCAGCTACCCCAGAAGCATCGTCATTTAGGCTTCATCAAACACAACCAAAAGAGACAACTCCTGGTGGAACAACTCAGGAGTGCTACAGGACAAATAATTCTCAAATATCAGAAACGGTTATTAGCGCAGATGTTATGTCAAATTTAGCGGCGATCGTATCACCTAATGGCACCGGCATACTCTTAGAACAGGTACGCAATTCAGATACCGACCGACCGACGTTGCGATAAAACACAGTACCCATTGCTAAGGTTTGGTCGAGACCTGTCCTATAATCCTCCAGTGCTGCACTACTCTGTATTTAAAGAAATAAATTCTGATCGGAATCCAGTTACTTATTATGAACAACTAATTGATGGTTCTACTATTTGTCAATACCTTTGATCATATCAGTAGATATATATTACAATATTTTTGTTTCAACGTTGTTTGTGGTCGATGAAGGAGAGCTTTATTTTTGATGTTTGACAGACACAAATATTTTTATTTGATTTTGCCCTCGGTGTGTTTGCTTGTCGCTATTTCAAAATTCGACTTTAGCTTTATAGAATTTTTATAACATATATGCTGGCTTATTCTCATATCACCACCAATATAACGTCCGGGGACGTCCTATATTGAAAAAAAATTACGCAGTATTGCGAAAACTTTATTACGGTCCTTCGGTCCGTTAAACTTCCATAAGATGGAAAGTGTTTCGTTATCCTTGTGTTGCGGTTTGTAAAAGAGCTTAATAAGGGCTTTAGGATTTTAGGAATAAATTAGGCGGTGGGACGAGCTGTTGTGGACTCCCTTAATAATTAATTTGGGAAGATGTCAAGATTTGTCCAAAGCTTATGGACCAGGATTTGCTAAAGGACGGAAAAGCTTTTGATATCATTACTGGTTGCATTAATTTAAATGTGTTTGAGCATCTAGTTGAACATATTAAGGATGAATGATTAAAAATACAACTTTCGCTTTTTAATGTTTCTTTTTCTTTTATGTAGTTTTTATTGAGCCATTTGTGTCTCGACACTTGCTTCTTTAAGTTTTTGCTAGAAATCATTGGTTATTTCCCCAATATGGCGCCGAACATACTCAGGATATTTATCGTTTAACAGCTCCCTTAATTCTGTCATCCATTTTATTTTAGGAAATCCATGGTTATAGTATTCTATATTGCAAGTGGCTTGCAATTTATCCTCATTTTTTATTCACTCAATTATCTGTTACTTCTGCTTTTGAACACATTCTCACCATTCAAAGTTAGAAAAAGCTTTAAAAAGAAATAACCAAAATCTTTCGAGAAATACTTTTTATGACACAATATACACCCAACTTATACAAATCAACAATTGACCCGAATTTCCCGGACTTTTATATGTTTTTTGTCCCTTTTCATCTTATCGGCCGAACAGGCGTCACCGCGGAAATAAAATGGAAAAATTACTTGGAAAATTGTGTTGGAAAGAGACTTAATACGCCGCAGTTAATAATCGATATTGTCATAAATTTTACTGCGGCCAAAAATAATTGGCAAATATGCAATCGGATGAATGGATACCGGGGACTTTACACTAATAGAAAATCTTTACTATCTAAGTTTCTAATTATTTATTACAAAGTTCAATGATCAACAAGTTAGAGTCATTTTTATAACCAAAGAATAAATGATATCAATATTGGAAGAACATTTAGATAGATAGATAAGTCTTTATTTATTCCAATAAGTATCACTTACAAAGAAACCCATAAGGATATGGAACAATGTCAAAAAAAAACATCATTACTGTAATAAACATCATAATAAAAATTACAGTTCATTCTCAGCTGTAGATAAAAAAAGAAAAAAAAAATGAAAAGGAAAAAAACCTCAACAATAATAATACTGTTTTAAATACATTTCTTGAATAATTCTATCAAGTTAATGTAGTAAAAACAAAACAATTACAACTTAAGATAAAGGACAATATTATAAATGAAAAAAATTTAAATAACAAGGAAACTTACACACATTTAAAATTTAATGATATAGCCAATAACAAAAATTCTACTTCGAGACAATGCTGCCGTTATCACACTTATAAAACTCTTTTAATGTACAGAAGGCTTTTTTACACAAAAAGTTTTTTAGGACACACTTTAACCTATTTCTCGGTAGTAAATGTACATTTTCAGGTAAAGAATTAAAAACTTTTATTTAGAAAACATGACATTTTTCTGCAAATAACTAAAGTTATATTGATCAGGAAGCAGATTTGTTTTATTTCTAGTAATGTAGTTATGTTTAATAGATGCACCATCAAAAAGATCCCCGCTATCAATAACAAACATCACCAAATCCAAAATGTAGATACCCATAACCATCAAAATATTGTTACTAATAAAGATATTTCTACAATTGTCTTGTTGTTTCATTCCAAAAATACACCGTAAACATCTTTTTTTTGCAGAATCAAAACTCTATTAATATCACAGGAATTACCCCAAAATATCACACCACATCTGAGTCTGGACTGTACAAATGCATGGTAAGCTGACAGAACTGCTTCAATTCCAACTTTCCGAAATAGTTCTTAATGCAAAACGATACTGAAATATTTTAGGGGCAACTCTCTCGATGTGCGCCCCCTAGTCCAATCTTCTATCGATGTTTAGTCCCAAAACAACACCGCTCTCAACTAATGCCCTCAAATGTTAATGTAAGTTAGTTATTTAGTCTGTTGCCAAACAGACACTACGTCTTGGAAACATTTAGCGACAGGCTGTTGGAACAAAAGTACCCATCGAGAATGTCCATCACAGATTGAAACTTCATCGATAGCAACTCCGCCGTGTTTCCCTGAATATAAGCGATGCATTATCAGCATATAGAACAGTCTGCTCTCCAGAGATTTCGGGTAAATCATTTGTATAAAGAATATACAAAAGAGGTCCAAGTATTGAGCTCTGAGGGATGCACCTCTTCATTTTAAGCCTCTGAGACATTATAGCCCTACCATGGAAATCAAACTTCACCACACACTGAGTTCTGTCTATTGAATACGATCTTATTAATTCCAGAGTCTTACCTCTTATACCATACATTTGAGGTTTTAACAATAATGTTTTTGATCCACAGCATCAAAGGCTTTAGACAGATCCAGATACATGGCCAATGTTTGCTTTTTTTATTTAGTGATTCTAGAATTTGTGTAAGTGTTTGGTACAAAGCTGTTACTGTGGATTCCCATTTTCTAAAGCCATTTTGTTTATCTGATATTACAGAAAACTTATCCAGAAATGTTACAATTCTCTGATATAAAACTTTTTCAAAAACCTTGCTTATATTAGGCAACAGCGAGTTTGGTCTATAATTCTTTTCTTCAGATTTCTCCCCTTTCTTATGGATCGCTCTAATATGGGCATTTTTTAGCTTACTTCGAAAAATACCTGTTGTAAAACACAAATTTACAAAAAAAGATAAAGGCTCAGAAATAAATTTACCTACATCTTTTGAAATAGAAATAGGTATTTGATCATCTCCAAACAACTTCTTATTTTTTAAATCCTTTATAACTTTTAATATCTCATCAGAATCAGCAGGAAATAAATAAATCGAATTTGTTACTCTCCCTTCAATTTGTGAACTATGACATCGAGAGTCAACGGTAGGGCATGAATTTATAAAATAATTATTTAAACTATTGACTATCTTCAAAATGATCATTAAATTTTTAAGAAAAGTTTTCAATAACTGTACTGGTTGGTACATATCGTGCAGTCATGTTAACATAAATTTATTACAAATTTTATTAATAAGACTTTTTTAATTATTAAAAGTATTATTTTTTCATGCAAAAATGATGACACTGCTTTTTTTTGGAACTGATATCTACATCCTCTCTTAATAAGGTTGAGCAATAGTGTGGTAGCATAGTAGGGATAACCGACTTCCCTTGAGACTTACGTTATATATATATATATATATATATATATATATATATATATATATATATATATATATATACTGGACAATATCTTAATCATAGTTCGAATCATCTACAATAATGCCGATTCATTGGAAAAAGAGGTACCAAATATTAAATCCGATTTACAACAGAATGGTTATCATTTAAAATTAATTAACTTTAGAACAATGACCACTGGACAACAAAAGACACATTCATTATAAGCTTCTAAGAGTGGGCCATCTGTTGGTTTCTTTTTTAACTGTTAATTTCGATGTTAAGTAACAAACTTCATAATGTTATGTTCTGACATATGTCAAGTGAAAAGCACGGCAAATTTAGTCATGAATCTTTTGTCAACACAAGAGGGCATTTTAATAATCGAAACTTATTATGAAAACGGACGACCTGTATAAGTTACATTTCGTAAACTTCGTGGACATTTCGGTCAATATAGGCGTCCTACAGAACCCGGAATTCGCAAAACCGTTCAACGTTTCAAGTTGTTTCGTCAAAATATAGCCGCTGTAAATGAAAGTGTTCGTGAAATGCCACATCAACCGGGCAACGTTCATAAAAATTAAACACTCCCCTAACCACTTTATGTCGCATTTTGCATGTTGATCTTTATTTGCATCCATACAAGATCCAATTGACCCAAGAATTGAGACTACAAGATCATCATTAACGCCGTACTTTCGTCATTTGGATTTTTGAGAGAGAAGAGGTTTTTTTCTTCAAAAATCATTTTCTCCGATGAAGCACATTTTTATTTGAATGGATATGTTCAAAAACAGAACTGTTGCATTTGGGGCTCGGAAAATCCTCACGTGATTCACAAAGAACATCTCCATGCTGAAAACGTTATGTTTGGTGCGAATTATGGGCTAGTGAAGACATTGGACCTTTTTTCTTAGAGGATGAACGTGAAAAGGTTGTTAGAGTGAATTCTGAGCATTATCGGAGCATGCTGACGGGCTTTTTTTTGTCAAAATTGGATGAACTGATAGTGAGTGATCTTTAATTTCAACAACAACACACGTAACATGCGGAACAATAGGTAATGGAGATCGAAATTCGGCGAAAGTTTAATTTTCCTAATTTTAAAATAAATTGGCCTGCAAAATCATGTGATTTGACATCTTTAGACTACTCTCTTTGGATTTTTTTGAAAAAAAAAGTTTGTGCCAATGCTCCACGAACAATTCAAGACCTTAAACGCAACATTCATCATAAAATAGAGGAAATTTTGATGTCTGGATGCAGGTCTACCAAAGGAGCCGTGGTGGTCGTATGAATGATATTGTTTTTGTTATAAATGTCACACTATTCATTTTCAATAAAGTTTCAAGAATTTAGTTGATATATGCTTAATTTTAATTTACAGAAAAAACAACTGATAGCCCACTTTTTATATTAGTGTCGTAGCATGCTAGCTGCTTTACTTGGAAACTGCTTTGAACAGTGTAGAATCTTCCTCTTTTCAATCATCAGTAATTATCGTCCATTCCTATATATATATATATATATATATATATATATATATATATATATATATATATATATATATATATATATATATATATATATATATAGGAATAACCAAACTATTCATTCTACCATCCGTGAAAATCTACGATATAACATATATATATATATATATATATATATATATATATATATATATATATATATATATATATATTTCCTAATAATTTGCAGAAAACTATTTTTCAAAATAACCTCGTATCCTAAGCCTCTAGAAATTTATACCAAGTTGCGGTATAGTCGATATAACATAAACTAGGGCAGCGGATAGAGTTTATGCCAAGTTTTTTTTTGTTTATTTTTAGTTATGTTTCCAGAAGTGGCGTACTTGAGCCGTAAATAATGCGCGGAAAGCCAGTATCGTTAAAAACTTTAAAATGCGAATGGATAGCGCAATTTTTTAGCTTTTTATTGGAAAAGTTTAAAAATATATACAGTTGGTAAACAGCAATTGCGGGGCCTTGTAAATACTTTTTGGAATTTTATTGTGGCGATTTTCATTGAAGTTAGTTATCGTACAATAATTTGGTCTGATTAATTGAAATTCGGGATTGATTAGCTCCCACTAGCGTGGATACATACACACCTGTCTCGACACGTGATTTTAAATTCATTTTAACGATCTCAAAATAAAAATGTTAATTAATTTTTTGTTAATAGATTGTGATTTGGGTTATGTAAACTTCTAAACAAATATTTTTTGAATTATCGGACCTCTTAAGCAACACAAAAACTATCTACGGGGATTGAAGTTATTATTAAATATAGTGCGTTGCGGCTTTTTACTTAACTGTCCCTACTTTTTAATAAAACGAAAGATTCCAGTGTCAAAGGATCCAGCGGATTAAGAGGGTCGGAACTGTCCCCTCGGTAATAAAAAAATAAAAAACACCTGGTTGTTCTACATCAAAAAGTACTCACTTAAAAAAAATTTTAGCCACTTTTTATTGTTACATAACCTCAAAATAAATTAAAACGTCTTTTTTCGTTTTTTACGATATCTTCGGTACTAATCATCGTAGAAAATTCATTTTTTTTTCATTTTCTAGGCTTTTTTAATGCCTACATCAGGATATTTTTTACAAAAATTTTTGAAGCGAAATTCAAATTTTTATGGGTGTTCGAAAATTTTTAAATTCAATAAAATAAAAACTAGGACGATATCAGGGCCGAAAAAAAATATGTTGTTTTTTAGACGCCAAACTATATCCATGAATTTTTTCAAATTTTTAAAAGTGGTAAGACAATCAACATCGCAAAAAATTACATTTATTACCATTTTTTTGGATATTGAAGCATGGAATTTTCTTATAAATCCTCAGTTGTCTTAAAACTATGTATGTATATATAATATATACATATATATATATATATATATATATATATATATATATAAATTATTACACTAAATTCTGTTCATATCTCAATAGTATGAACGTGCTGTTTAAAAATTGTTCTGCTACGGCTAGTTCTAATTATGGATTTAACATAAACACTTGTGTCCATATATCCACAAACACTTGAGTATCTTACTTTGAAACAGTTAAGTGTAACATAATTGTTTTCATCAACACAACTTATAAAAAATTTGAGAAATAACAATTTATAAGATATTTAAAACTGTTAAATGCAACATTTGACTTCCTTACGCCGTGTTAAACACTATACTACACTATAATTAAAAAAATATTATGGTTATAATTTATTACGACATATAAATTTGAACCCTACAGGACAACAAACGAGGTCCTTCAGAATAAAAAGCTTATTTATAGTACGTTTGGTCTTCAAGCCCCTACAAATCTTCACAAAATAATAAAAAAAAAGTATATTAAAGGTTGAATAGTATCATTAATGGAGGTCTTTTAGCTGGCCTATGGTTCCGGCCCCTGGTCGTATACAGTTCCTCTATCACCGGTCAAGTTTCAGGTTTTCTTTCAAACTTAATTGTCAAGACAGGAAGTCTTGCAATAATCGGCTGGATGTTTTGTGAATGCATACAATAATTGATTGGTGGACAGCTAGGATGATGGATTTTAGTCATACTACATAGAGCAGTGGTTTCTACCGTTTCAAATTTTATGAGTGCTGGCTTCCTGCAATTACTGTATCTAGGGAGTATGTATTCCTATTAAAGTCAGTATATTGCTTTGTATATATGAGTTGTTTTTCTTGATATGCCTTTTTCTTTGTATATTAGACGCCTAAGGTATTTGGCCCTTGGTATACATTTTTGTTTAACAGTTCCAAAGTGCCAATTTAAGATAATTTTGTGGTCTATATTTACACCTAAATATTTGACTGATGGTTTGGTGCATATTACTTGGTTGTTAAGTTATATAAAATAAATTTAGTCCAGGGAAAAACAAAAATTACTTCACAATAATAACAACGACACTATTTTTTGACTTTTGACGGTTAACTTGACGTGCCAAAACGCCACTTTTACCCAAAATGGCGCAGAGCATTCTCCGGACATTTTTCGTTTGACAGCTCCATTACCATCTGTCATCCATTTTATTTTCAGAAATCCGTGCATAACAGCTATTATGGAACACTATTCAGACAGTGGCGCCCTCTCTTAGCAATTCGAATAAGTATTTAGATAGTGGCGTCCTTTCCTAGCAGCTAGAATAATTTAAAATTTTAAAATTAATTTAAATATATCAAGCATCTTCTAAGAAAAAAACTCGTTTTAAAAGAATACGTTATCAAAAAAAGACTAATAAAAAAAGAAATGCGAAAAAAACACATTTACTTTTAAAATATGGTTTATATTTCAATTCCACTCTTCAGTGAAGTTTTTTTGAACAAAATATTTTAGTAAATAAGTTTTTTTTTTCTTTTTTTATTACAAACCTTTGAATTTATTGTTCAAGACTAACTAAACATGCCCAATTCTCCTGTGAACTATTTTATATTACTAATAACTAAGTGATTTTTGTTATCTTGATAGTTTAATTTTAAATAGTAATTTCCTAAAATTAGATAATTTAGTGCTTCTAAAGTTGCAACTATGTAATATTTATAAATACATAATATTTCCTTTTTTTAAAACTAATAATACAGCTTAACGAATTTAAAATAATATCCATTTCTATTTAAAGTCAGCAATGTCAAAAAGTATGTGTAAATATATAAAAATAACAAAGTACTCAAAGATATTTATTTATATTACTGAAATAATAACATACAATATATTAATACTGAATTTAGTACAGCCTTAGAACCAAGCTACAATACTTAATCATTTCCATATTATACCTGTAAAAAAAAGTGTGATATCAATAAAAATTGAAACTGTGATTTACCAGGGTGAATTAAATTTAAACCCAGTCTAAACTGAGAGCTAACAGCCAGATTTACTAAGAATATTTAAGATTTAGACCCACAGAAGTTAGATCCAATAGACCTATTGTTTTTTTGTTTATGATATTGTCATAATTTATATTACATATGTCAACAAATACAATACTTATATACGGATATTAAGAATAAAAACCTAGCGATAAGGCCTTGTGTGTTCAAAAATAATAAAATTCTCCATTTTTGCAGGTTCAGTACAAAAAGAACATTATTTTTTTATGCTTGTATTTTAAAGGTTCAAAACTTGTTTGACTAATTGTTGTTCTTGTTAGTTTCAACTTTCTACTGTTAGTTTAGACTGGCTTTACAGTTAAACCATCTTTATGAATTAGGAGGTAAGGGTTTAAATTAACCCTCTTCTATACATTAACTGAAAAAATGTTTTGTTCCTAAATAGATAGAAATGAAAAAATTTGTTATATTTTATATGACTAGAACTCTCCCTACCCCTAAAACACCTTTTTACACGTGAAAATAATTGTGTAATAAATATTTGAGATATTCAAGAAAATTTTTCTATCGGCTGAATGTTCCTACATTTTAAACTAAAAAATGACAGTAGTAAACTTCAAACAATAATACAAAAGGTTCTATAATAAGTTGGTGTAACGAGGGAACACTCGTTGCAGGTTGAGCCCTAAAGTGCTTAGGTGATTAATGTGTAAACGTTCCCGACGGGTTCCTAATAAGGAGGGTGTAAGCGCGGGACGAGAGAAAGAGAAGCTGACTAAATTAAAGACACAGGACCCATACAAACTAGTAGTTAACAAAAACGGTGGGGAGAGATAGAGATAGCATGCCCCGTATTCGCCTTCTCTCTCTCTCTCTGCCTTGTAACACCTACGAAGCATTGCGTTGGCTCTAAAGATCAACTGTATAATACGGAATAAAAAGACTAGTCAGCACCAACTGTTAACAGGATCAAGAATAAAAAAGGTGGAAAAGATACGAATAGGTATGTGCACAAAGGTGGGCATAAGATTAGATGAGCCGATAGCTAAATATGATGATGACGATGCTGAAACTATTTAGATAAATATATTTCGTTGATCTCTTATGAAGGATGTTTCATTTTTGAATACAAGTCCTGTTTAAAACTTAAAACTCTTTAGGGAATCTGGCTGACGCCTTTTCACCCACTCAAATTTCCGCTATATAAATTAATCATAGTAAAAACCAAAAAAAAATTAAGCATATTGATTTTCTCAAACTCCCGAGAGAATATAAAAGTTTCGTTACTGTTTTATAAAAATATTTCACTCAATTTCTATGGCAATCCCCGAAAACCTTGATAATTATAACTCATACTTTTGAATTATTAACAAAAAAACTTTTTAACAAGGGTTGGCATACGTTACAAAAAACTTCCCTTAATCTAATTAACTTTTCAATTTAGTAATTTACCGAAATTTTAATTACTTAATAATAGTTTATAAATAATTTTTTATCATTGTTCCCAACGAGAAAATGTTATACTATAAATACAATCCGAAACCTACGCTAGAGAACAACGAGTTCAAGCTTAACTGTGATCGAACTGTGCTTATGGATCACACGGTGGTATATAACAGGCCCCAGTTCATTTTAGTGAATAAAGCATATAAGTGAGCAACACTAATTGGTTGGTATTTCAATAGATACAAAGGACCACCTTATTTTGTGAATATACCCAAACAGCACAAATACGTCTTAAAGACGTCCATAAAACGTTTAATCTCAATATTCACGACGTCTTATGTATGTCCATAAAAGACGAATGACGTCCATAAGACGTTGTATAGACGTCTTATGTTACAAAAGGTAACGTCTTTAAGACATTTGTTTACAACGTCTTATGGACGTCCCTTCCCAACATTAAAACAACATATTCCATCAATAAAATTATGTATATTAAAAAGAGTCCCTTTAATTTTTTTGTTTGTCTTATTTACAAAGTCAAACCTTAATTATTCAAAAGCCCAAGAAATAACTTTAATTAAGAAAAAATTAAGAGCAAAATATACACTACCATTTTAAATAACTACAAGTTCCGCATGAATAATTTGCTTTAAAAAATATCTTCAACATAATCTCTTTATACAAAAAATACTTAACTTAAGCATAATGTAAACTTTTTCTAATTTGAAATTTAAGAAGTGAGGTAGAAGAGCAAATATTTTCAGAACTACTACTGTTCGAACTATTAGTGAACCTATCAAATTTAAGCCTTAGTTTATTCCTTCGATATAATAACTCTAAAAGGTAGACTATCAACAAAATAAAAGTTTATTGAAATAAAAAGTACACAAATCTTTAAATAGTTTTAAAAACAAGAATTTTTATCTAGTCGAATAACAAATCTGGTCTGATGCCCTTTTCAGCCATGTTTGGATTGAAATTTCCTCATTCTTCCGACTTTTTGCCAGTCCTGTTGTCTCTGTAGATCCTAATAACAAACTGATTTTAATTTTATAGTTTATCATTTGTGGGAGTAAATTTTGTGATATTTTTGCGTATTTTTATAATTGTCCTCTACTATAGAGTCGTGACTTATGCTATTTCAAGGTTAATATGCACAATGAAAGACAGAACTTACTCATAATAAGTCTCGCCAAGTTGTAATTGTAGAACTTTCTCTTTCCTTTTCGGACTAATCAACTGTGCATGGTAATTTTACAAGCTCGCTTTACAAAGTCATAAATGCTCCCTACTCCCAGTTTTGAAATTTCTAAAACCTTAAACAAAATTACTTCTTGTAATTAACAAAACTCTATTTTCTATTATATTTAAATATAACCAATCATCAGGAACAAAATAAATCTTACAGGTTTCATTAGTCGAGCACTCCATAAACAAACATTTCGCCTTCCACTTCATTAGTAATATTTCTTGTAATATTTAGGACCGGGTCTGGATGAGCTGTGCAAGCCTTTTTCGCACAGATAATATTTTTGAAGATTTCATTTCATACTTCTAATAACATAGAGTTACTACAAAAATATAAGTGGTAAAGCATTCGGAAATTTCCTGTAACACTACCTATAAATAACGTTACTGTTTTTCCTAAGTACATATGATTCTCGATCTTACTTTAAGTATTACATAAACACGAATAAAAAAGATTTTCAGAGGCACATAGATAAATCAACTATATTTAATAAAATTCTTTCATAAGCTAAATTTTCAGAGGCGGCACCCCAACAACATTGAAAATGAATAACGACATGACGAAATACAAAAACAAAAATGACAGAGTTGACAGAAACAAAAGGCGGGTTTTTTAAAGTTAGTTGGCATCATATTGTTATTGTTATCGGTACATCAAACAGTCTGTGACAAAAAGCACCAAAGTATTGATAAAAAAGATCACGCAAGTTCCATTAACCAAGATCGTAGTGAGGCTACTAAAAATTTGTCGTTCAATCAAATATTTTAACCTCAACTTGTATTCAGCAGAGCTCTGTGCGGCGTTGCAAACTTATTACCCAACTGCGACAAAATCCATAGAGAAGGAAATGCTTTTTAGTTTTTATCAACTAAATTATACACAACTGTATTTATTTTCATATAAAATGTTGTATGTAGATATGTAGACTTTTAAAAGATATCTTAAAGACGTTGTATATAGACGTCTTATGGACGTCTTTAAAACAACGTCTGTAAGACGCCTTATTTATGTCTTAAGACGTTCAGACATAATCTGGATATAAAAATGACGTCTATAAGACGTCTAGTGCTGTGTGGGTATAAGGCAATTTTTTTACGCGAAAATTGACAGTTATTCACAAATCTGGTTGGCTTCTGCCGGTCGGCATTCAAAGATCTCGATGAATGATTCTGGTTTACAGTAACACAAGTACAAAAATGGTTCTAAGCCGTTGAGGCCACAAGTTACACACCAAGACGCTACGTATGGTTCCCCTTGTAGCACACCTCCACGATCTGACGCTGTCTCTCTGATCATACCAGCGTGCATTCAGGGTCAAGTGCACAGATACCAATTGTGAATTATCAGTATAAAAATTATGATGCGGAATCAACCATTATATACTTTAATTGAATGCTTTAACGGACTAGAAGTCACCTTCAACCAGCCATAACTTGGTAGGTATTGCATCTACAGAAATGGAAAAAAAAACAATCTTCTTGCTTTTATAAGGTTAATTTTCATTTATTACAATTTCTTTAAATTAAATGTAAGGTTTTTGAGTTATTCGTAAAGAACTTTTCAAAAACATGCCTTCGTAAATGAAATATGAACATTTCTAATCACAAATAACTAAAAAAAATATTGATTTATCGAAATAACTTTAAAGGAAAATTTTTGCTTATAATTTATCAATTTCCTGGGCTACTTTGAAGGTTATAATTTCGACCAGCGAGAAAGGGTAGATCTACCGCGAGGGCAAAAGCGCCCATCATTTCCTAATTACTATCCAAATTTTATGTTCCGGAAGAATTCAGAGAAAACCTTCAATGATTGGATGTCGTTAGAAAAGACAAGGTAAAGTAGGTGACCAGAATGGGGCACACTCTGTGTGACACGCAATTCCGTTCAACAAACTGAAGACGGTCTTTACGATATGGTGCAAAAAATTTATGAGATGACACCCTTTTGCTGAGTTCCATACAGTTATAACAGGAACAATTTATGATGGACACCACCAAAAGCACGTGAGAAATCCTCCGTCAGGCGGGGATTCAAGGGGGTATCGGTTCCCCCCCCCCCACACCAAGAGCTTTGAATTCAGGAAAATAGACCCCATCGTCCCTTTAACACTAGAAATGGAAATGTTACTGACGTCTACTCCTCATCGACAACTTGGTTTCGCTTGCTATAATGTACTTTTGTGATATCACCGCCCCCCTCCTCCCCAAAGAGAGAGGCTGGATTCACCCCTGCCCACGACCAGCTCTAAAACGAACACCTTTTGGTCCAGGACGTCAACTTCTTTTTTCTGAAATGAACATAAAGCTGAGATGGGTTACTAACTGGTGGAAACTGGACGCTAAATGCTGAAGATAGGAATCCATGGAAAAACCTGAAAAAGATCTATATCTAACAGTGAATTAATTCAGGTTAAAAGAAGAAGAACACTTTATTGAAAGCGTTTTTCAAAATTATATTATATGAACCATATATGTTTGTTATTTTAGTACCTAAATATTTGAAAATTTTCGATCTCTCTTTTTTCTAAAATATAAGAATTTGCAGCTAGCAAAAGCCGATTAAAAAATCCTAAACAACGTCAAGTAATTTAATTCTATCCGCGTACACACTTTAACAATACCCGCTCCCTTTTATTAAGTTCCTTTACTCCTCGCTTAACACTTCCCAAAGTTTTACAACTTTGTCGCCGAAAAATTAATAAAACAATCCGAGTAAACTTAATAATTAAACAATTCTGTAAAACAGCAAAATTTTGCTTGAATAAAAATGTTATCGCTCATTTCCACTCGGGCACTTATAACTCGAGAGTTGAAATAATACCGAATGAAAACTCTTCAAGCCATAAAAGCTCAAGCAAAATGCTTACACTTTCGTTATTTAAAAGGGTTTGAGAAACATTCTAACAACGCACAGTGGTCCTTTATTCTAATTCTTGCGTCAAAAAAGAACGGAAAACTTGTTGCAAACTTAAACCACTGCAATAAAAAAATCATATTTTTGAGTAGGTTCTGTATATACGAGGGATATTAGAAAAATTATCTGTCTGACCATAACAGAAACAACGACTTCAATAGTTCAAGAGTAATAACTTTTTTTCACTGGCGTGTAAAATTTGATATTACAGTTCATTTAGTATTTTGATTTTTGTAAAGTGTTTTGAAACAGAAAATGAAGTTTGTGAAAATGAAAAATTGCATGTTTCAAATAATCAAATATTTAATAGAGAAATACAGAATGTTTCCAAAATGTCTGTACACAAAGCACACACAGTTTCAATGTACTTGGAAAGAGGGCGCCACCAGCGACAAGTCTCCCATACTTAAAGTTTCATAACTTTTTTTTGGCTCTGTATATTATCATATATTCAGAAAAATATTTGCCAATGGAAGGGGATGGTATCCAGATGTAATAAATACTGATGTTTTGAGGAAAATTAAATTATTGACTCTTGAAGATCGTCGTTTGACTTTCTAGTGCCTACGATTGATAAAGCATAAAATATACAGGGTGCGCCATCTTTTATGTCGGTATGTAAACATTGAATAACTTTGACATTTACCAATTGATTGATTTTGGTTATACGTGTTTTTGAAACGTCAATTCAGTACAATTTTAACTATGAATCGCTTTATACCGAAACAACGCGTCGAAATAGTGACAATGTACATTGAAAATAGTCGTTGTGTTAACTCAACGTGCATATCGTCGAAAATATCGTGGCCAACAGGCACCGTCTAACAACACTATCAATCGTTTGGTTTCGAATTTTGTTGAGTACGGGACAGTGGGAGATCGTCAACACACCGTTCATCAACGACCAAGACGTTCCAATGAACTGGTTGATGCGGTCAGAGAGAGCGTTGCCCAGAACCCAAAAGTGTCGTATCGTCACCGCGCTCAGTATTTTGGCATCAGTGGAACCACTTTGCGGTGCATTTTGTAGGATGATTTGCATTTATTTTCGTATAAAGTGCAGTTAACACAAAAAATATTGTCGACAGACCGTCCACGTCGCTTGAAATACGGCCAGTCGCTCGAATGGTTGACACTGAACCTGATTTTTGAAAGCAAATTTTGATGATCGACCAGGCTCATTTCACACTCTCTGGCGGCGTTAATAAGCAAAATTGCCGCATTTGGGGGACGGAGAATCCATAAGAGATCCACTAAACGCCATTACATTACCGAAAAGTAACTGTTTGGGCCGGCGTTTGCGCCAAAACCACCATTGGGTCATTTTTTTTTTCAATGAAAACGAAACAGTCGATGGAAATCGATATTGGTGGATATTGGCTCATTATGTCTGCCTACAAATGCGTGAAAAGGTCTTGATGGTTACTGGTTTCAACAAGACGGTGGGCCATGCCACACAATCCAATTTCTGCAACGAAAATTCCCTGGACGTCTGATGTCAAAAAGAGGCGACACCCAGATCTCCAGATTTGACCGCTCCGGACTTCTTTTTGTGGGGTTATTTAAAAAGCAAATTGTACGTCAGCCAGCATAGGACCATTGAAGAGCTGAAGGCAAACATTCGTGCCGAAATTACCGCTATACCATCCCAGATGCTCGGTCAAAAAGGTCACATTTTGCTTTGGACAAAAACTAGTCCCAATAAATTGAGGACCAAATTTAATAGAAATATCTCATATATAGAAATCAGTTTTTTTTCAAAGTTATTCAATGTTTACATACCGACATAAAAGATGGCGCACCCTGTACCTTAACCAGGACAATCTATGTGATAAGTAAGTCTGAGTAAAGTTTCAAAAGGTTATTACAAGATTGTTAACTCCAGAGGATAAACTGCTTCAGTTTTACCTTTAAGAAGGAGCAGATAATGAGACTTCATTATGCCATAGGTCCATAAATAACCCGCACATAATCTCCTTTCGGAAAATTCATACTTACAGTTTTACGGGCTTCAGCAGGAGTAATTTTGATTGAATACATGTCCAAGAATACTACAATAGAAGCAAATACCTGCTGTAATATTTCGAATAGCTGTTGATAAAAAAGACCCTGTTTGTATCACAACAATGTTATCCTTTTTCACGACAAAGTTTGAGTTTACAAAGCAGCTAAAGTTCAACTCGTCATCCGCAAGTGCATCTTCTTTGAGATGAAATTGATGCCTATTTTGAATACCAAAAAAAGTCATTCTTTTTGTAATGGAAAAAATACATGTTCTTTATTATTCAAAAAAAATTATGGTTCTTCGCTTGTTCTTCACTCAATTCAACTAACAAACTTTACCGTCACAAACTGCAGTAATACCTATAATGAACTTCACGAGATCTCACTACTTTTCTCGAATGTTTCATAAAGCAGGAGCACAAAATATTGTCGACAGCCACGTATACCATCAGAGCTAGTGTAGCTACATCAAGAAACGTGCGCAACTATTCTTGTGGGATACAATTTTGCTTTGTGGCATATGCAAACGCGTTATAAGCATTCATGTAAGCTCTGAATTATAAAACGCATTGTGCTCCGTTTTTCACTCAACCTAACATACAGGGTGATTCAAAAATCGATCACGAAACTTAAGGGGGTGATTCTACTTGACAAAATAAGGGTAGAGCTTCTTCTTAATGCAACATAAACATTCATCTTAATAAGTTTTTCGTTGAGAACAAAATGCCTTGGTTTAATGATTTTGGAATATATAGAGGTGGAAGCGATATACTTATCTCAAGTAATATACAGGGTGATTCAAAAATCGATCACGAAACTTAAGGGGGTGATTCTACTTGACAAAATAAGGGTAGAGCTTCATATAATTTTTTTTCAAAATGTCATTCGTTTTCGAGTTACAAGCCGTCCAAGTTCAAGTTTTTATTTTTTGTTTTTTGAATTACTCGCTTACAGGAAAACCGATTTGACTAATATTTGAAAGATAGGCTAAGTATTCTGCGCTTCATCATTTTAGTAACAATTCACATTGATTGTTTGCCGCTAGAGGGCACTTTACCTACATTGAAAATTGTTTTTTTTGTCATAATTTTTTAGTGTTGACAGCTACAGTAGTTTTTGGCATAATTTTTGAAAGACTGATGCCAGGCCTTTAAAAAAGGTGCTCTTTATTTACATCGCTAAACCCAACGGTTTAGACGTAAATCACCCTTAAAAATTAAGTGGTAAATTTACTTTTCTCATTTCATTACCACCAGCTACCAGGTAAATAGCTATCAAAGTATACTAGAGCTGTCAGTTTAACATCAAATAAATTCGCTTTTTAAACTATTTAATTTATAATCTTAAAATAACTAATAATGGCTAATCACCAATATTCAAATATCGAATATTGTTATATCCATTTTTGTTATGGAAAAGCAAATGGTAATGCAGAGTTGGCAAGAAGATATTATATGGAGAGTTATCCGGAAAGAAATATCCCTCATGCTCAAACATTTTCCAGTGTGCACAGGAGGCTTGCGGAATGTGGTTCCTTTAAAAGTTATAATGGAAATAGGGGAAGACCTAGAACTGCTAGAAACGTGCAACAAGAAGAAAGAGTGCTTGAAATTATTGAAGATAATCCAGGTATTAGTACTAGAAAAATTGGGAATGAAGTGCGGCTCTGTCAGGCTAGTTCATGGAGGATACTAAGAGAAGAACAACTCTACCCGTTTCATTCAAAAAAGGTGCAGGCTCTTTATGACGATGATCGGCCGAGACGGTTGGAAATGTGCAATCAGATCCTAGCTAAGTATGAACACGATAATCGATTAATTGGCGTCATATTATTCACTGACGAAGCTGGTTTCACTCGTGATGGCATAACAAATCTACACAACATCCACACATATGCTTACGAGAACCCAAACAATGTGGTAGAAACGAAACGTCAGCGTAGATTTTCACTAAATGTGTGGGCAGGGATAATAGGAGATTACCTTATTGGTCCTCATTTCTTTGATGGCCCATTAACTGGTGACGTATACTTAGATTTTATCCAAAATCGTCTCCCATTGTATCTGGAAGATGTGCCATTGGAAGTAAGGGCCAACATGTGGATCCTCCAAGACGGAGCTCCGCCCCACTTTAGTATACGTGTCCGACAGTATTTGAATGCAACGTATCCTGAGCGATGGATAGGACGAAGTGGACCATTGGCATGGGCAGCGAGGTCACCAGACCTTAATCCTATGGATTTTTTCTTTTGGGGTCATTTGAAACAATTGGTGTACGATATTCCAGTAATCAACGTCGAGGATCTTCGCTTCAGGATAATCGAAAAGTGCCAAATTATTAAAGAAACACCAGGAATTTTTCATCGAGTTAGGCGACATTTTTTGAAGAGTGTTAGGAAATGTATGGAAGAAAATGGGGGACATTTTGAGAATCTTTTTTAGTTTGCTTAGTACTGTTTCATTAATTTTTATCAATTAAATGTATATCGCAATAATCCATAATATGAATATTTACTGATTAGCCATTATTAGTTATTTTAAGATTATAAATTAAATAGTTTAAAAAGCGAATTTATTTGATGTTAAACTGACAGCTCTAGTATACTTTGATAGCTATTTACCTGGTAGCTGGTGGTAATGAAATGAGAAAAGTAAATTTACCACTTAATTTTTAAGGGTGATTTACGTCTAAACCGTTGGGTTTAGCGATGTAAATAAAGAGCACCTTTTTTAAAGGCCTGGCATCAGTCTTTCAGAAATTATGCCAAAAACTACTGTAGCTGTCAACACTAAAAAATTATGACAAAAAAACAATTTTCAATGTAGGTAAAGTGCCCTCTAGCGGCAAACAATCAATGTGAATTGTTACTAAAATGATGAACCGCAGAAGACTTAGCCTGTAAGCGAGTAATTCAAAAAACAAAAAATAAAAACTTGAACTTGGACGGCTTGTAACTCGAAAACGAATGACATTTTGAAAAAAAATTATATGAAGCTCTACCCTTATTTTGTCAAGTAGAATCACCCCCTTAAGTTTCGTGATCGATTTTTGAATCACCCTGTATAAATACATTTTCAATTTGTCTGAACTTATTAAAGAATCATCCAAGTAATACAAATATATTTTTATGCCTCCGAATTTAGAAAATCTAACACCCACAAATACGCCTAATTTTACCTTAAAACATATCTTCAAAATAGTAGAAAACTACTCGTCACAAATACAAAAAAGTAATAGAAACGTTCAACTACCGCACGATGACAACTTAGATTTCTAAGCATTTTCCAAGTAATCCAACAACAAAAAGTAAAGAAAAAATATCTCACGGATCATCATCATAAATCAACAATTATTTTACGAATACCAAGAATAATGTTTGTTTATAGACCATTTTATGTTGTTCAGGTTATACAGCTCTACTGACAAGATCATGAGGTAATCGAAACGCGTATGGAGAGAGGACCAGAGCGATATTTGCAGGAAATAAACTGTTTGTATATACAGGGTGATTCAAAAATCGATCACGAAACTTAAGGGGGTGATTCTACTTGACAAAATAAGGGTAGAGCTTCATATAATTTTTTTTTCAAAATGTCATTCGTTTTCGAGTTACAAGCCGTCCAAGTTCAAGTTTTTATTTTTTGTTTTTTGAATTACTCGCTTACAGGAAAACCGATTTGACTAATATTTGAAAGATAGGCTAAGTCTTCTGCGCTTCATCATTTTAGTAACAATTCACATTGATTGTTTACCGCTAGAGGGCACTTTACCTACATTGAAAATCGTTTTTTTGTCATAATTTTTTAGTGTTGACAGCTACAGTAGTTTTTGGCATAATTTCTGAAAGACTGATGACAGGCCTTTAAAAAAGGTGCTCTTTATTTACATCGCTAAACCCAACGGTTTAGACGTAAATCACCCTTAAAAATTAAGTGGTAAATTTACTTTTCTCATTTCATTACCACCAGCTACCAGGTAAATAGCTATCAAAGTATGCTAGAGCTGTCAGTTTAACATCAAATAAATTCGCTTTTTAAACTATTTAATTTATAATCTTAAAATAACTAATAATGGCTAATCAGTAAATATTCATATTATGGATTATTGCGATATACATTTAATTGATAAAAATTAATGAAATAGTACTAAACAAACTAAAAAAGATTCTCAAGATGTCCCCCATTTTCTTCCATACATTTCCTAACACTCTTCAAAAAATGTCGCCTAACTCGATGAAAAATTCCTGGTGTTTCTTTAATAATTTGGCACTTTTCGATTATCCTGAAGCGAAGATCCTCGACGTTGATTACTGGAATATCGTACACCAATTGTTTCAAATGACCCCAAAAGAAAAAATCCATAGGATTAAGGTCTGGTGACCTCGCTGCCCATGCCAATGGTCCACTTCGTCCTATCCATCGCTCAGGATAAGTTGCATTCAAATACTGTCGGACACGTATACTAAAGTGGGGCGGAGCTCCGTCTTGGAGGATCCACATGTTGGCCCTTACTTCCAATGGCACATCTTCCAGATACAATGGGAGACGATTTTGGATAAAACCTAAGTATACGTCACCAGTTAATGGGCCATCAAAGAAATGAGGACCAATAAGGTAATCTCCTATTATCCCTGCCCACACATTTAGTGAAAATCTACGCTGATGTTTCGTTTCTACCACATTGTTTGGGTTCTCGTAAGCATATGTGTGGATGTTGTGTAGATTTGTTATGCCATCACGAGTGAAACCAGCTTCGTCAGTGAATAATATGACGCCAATTAATCGATTATCGTGTTCATACTTAGCTAGGATCTGATTGCACATTTCCAACCGTCTCGGCCGATCATCATCATAAAGAGCCTGCACCTTTTTTGAATGAAACGGGTAGAGTTGTTCTTCTCTTAGTATCCTCCATGAACTAGCCTGACAGAGCCGCACTTCATTCCCAATTTTTCTAGTACTAATACCTGGATTATCTTCAATAATTTCAAGCACTCTTTCTTCTTGTTGCACGTTTCTAGCAGTTCTAGGTCTTCCCCTATTTCCATTATAACTTTTAAAGGAACCACATTCCGCAAGCCTCCTGTGCACACTGGAAAATGTTTGAGCATGAGGGATATTTCTTTCCGGATAACTCTCCATATAATATCTTCTTGCCAACTCTGCATTACCATTTGCTTTTCCATAACAAAAATGGATATCACAATATTCGATATTTGAATATTGGTGATTAGCCATTATTAGTTATTTTAAGATTATAAATTAAATAGTTTAAAAAGCGAATTTATTTGATGTTAAACTGACAGCTCTAGCATACTTTGATAGCTATTTACCTGGTAGCTGGTGGTAATGAAATGAGAAAAGTAAATTTACCACTTAATTTTTAAGGGTGATTTACGTCTAAACCGTTGGGTTTAGCGATGTAAATAAAGAGCACCTTTTTTAAAGGCCTGTCATCAGTCTTTCAGAAATTATGCCAAAAACTACTGTAGCTGTCAACACTAAAAAATTATGACAAAAAAACGATTTTCAATGTAGGTAAAGTGCCTTCTAGCGGCAAACAATCAATGTGAATTGTTACTAAAATGATGAAGCGCAGAAGACTTAGCCTATCTTTCAAATATTAGGCAAATCGGTTTTCCTGTAAGCGAGTAATTCAAAAAACAAAAAATAAAAACTTGAACTTGGACGGCTTGTAACTCGAAAACGAATGACATTTTGAAAAAAAATTATATGAAGCTCTACCCTTATTTTGTCAAGTAGAATCACCCCCTTAAGTTTCGTGATCGATTTTTGAATCACCCTGTATATTTTTCATATTCTCTGCCTGAAAGGAGAATTACATATATAACGGTCCAAGTCCTTGTTATAACGTGCCTTTGATTCACTGGGAATATGGTTCTCATTTCACTCATATCATCGATATTTTCAGCTGTGGGTTATACTTTTTAGATATTGGATTTATACCATTAAGAATACTGCCAGTTGACTCGATTTTACTGGTTATATTCCGAACAATACAGTAGGACACTTGATTATCTGATTATTTCACAGAACATAGAATGAACAGATTCATTATTTTTGCAAAAAAACTTTAGAAAATTCTTTACGATATGCAACTTTCATTACTTTTCGGTTCTAGTTTAAAAATAACTTTTTGTTTGCACGATTTTAACATATTAATATAAAAATTGGGCCAAAATTAAAATTTAATCAAAAAAATACTACCAAACGACATCATTCAAAAATACCACTAAAGCTCCCCAAAAAATGTATGTGTGACAAAATTGAACTGTGTAGATGAATCGAACAGGTACCCGGAGGAAAAAAATTTCATTTGTTAGGCTAGGTCATACTCAGTTCATGTAATAAATTAACCTCCATTTTTTTTCATGTCAATTATTTAATTTTTTACCACAGAATATTCGGATTTCTCACTTAGTAATGTTTGAAATAACTACTAAACTAACTATTTCTCAAATATTTGTATTTAAAGTTTTTCTAAATCTATCAGCTTACGAAATATGGATGAACACTGTATATGAGAAACTAAAAAAAGAATTTTGTCCGTCTTTTAACAGGCTTTCAACCATTGTGCAACGTCGACACTTTGTGAAACTTTAATTAAGAACTAATGTTTTTCGCGACTGCTGTTAAGAAAAGCGGGAAAGCGACGGAATATTGGCTGGTATCGAGGAAAACTGCATTTTAAAATGGCAAAATTGCGCAAATAACGGCTTCTTTGAGTTCGTTTCGATCGTAAATAACCGAAGTTTTGAGTTTCGTTAACTGAAAATGGCGCCAACTTTGACTTTATTACTTTATAATAGGAGTTATATTTTGTGTCGTCAAATTTTATTTATTATTCAATAAATCTCGTTATTAATAAGCCAATTATTTACCTTAGTTTGCAATTTATAAATTCAGAAACGAATTGGAAACAAAGAAAATCTAATGTTATTTTTTTTTAGATTTAATTTTATTTCTTATTTTTTACTTACTTTTACCACAATACCGAAAAATTAAATAATGTGTACTGTTTGGGGAAATTTTTTAGGAAAATAAATTTGTAATTATTGGCAATCACACATTTTAAAGATTCTGAAAAGGATCAGAACCGATAGACAGTATATCAGACATGCGACATCGAAAGTAAAAAATTTTTGAGTTTTTTGGAAAAGTGCTTCTCGAAAGATAGAGTACAATGGGATTTAAGTAAATATGTATTCTCTCTTAGGTATTCTTAAAATTACACAAATTATTTCGTTAAAGTAAGCATATTTCCACATAGATTATTTTTATTTATTCTTGAGAATAAATCATCCATTGTCATTTCATGCTAGTTAAAAATCAGTCAACCTTGAATCGATTACTGTAAAATTTTTGGCCATAAGACTATTTAGTTTTTCCGGGTTCGTAAGGAAAACATCTTGTATGTGGGGGAAAAAACTTGATCTAAAAATGTCCTTTTATGTAAAATGTTTGCTAACGGTTTAGTTGGGTAATGTGAAGGAATATGATGAAAGTGAACAATACCAGCAAAATATGTAATAAAATATGAAGATCCAAAAAATGGAATTTAGAAATATGCTCTGTTAAAAAAGTTTGTTAACGGATTTGGTCGGCAATGTGGCGAAACTTCCCAATGGACGACATACCTCGTAAAATGCAAAAAAAAATAATCTAGGAATGTCCTCTTCTGGAAAATGTTGCTAACAGAAATGTGACGGAACTTCCTAAAGATGGACAATATATATAAAAAAATGCAAAAATGTAACCTGAAATGTAAATGTAAATAAAATTTTTATGAACTGACTTCTAAATGTGCGCTAAAAAGTGAAAAATAACTATAAATTTCTACAGGAAATTGAAATTTTTGAAATCGGCGCCAAATTAGTTCTAAATGAAATAAATAACTACTAATATGTACAAATTATGGTAAGAAAATAATTACAAATAGAGTTTTTTTAATCTGTTTATGCGAATTACATTTTGTCAGGTATTAGTTTGGTGCCAACTTCAAAAATTGCAATTTCATATAAAAATTTATAAGTTATTTTTCACTTTTTAGCGCACTTTTAGAAGTCGGTTCAATTTATTTTTATAAAAATTTTAATTTTCCTTTTTCTATTGTTGAATTCATTATGATATCCATAAATTATGTGAACTAATTACTAATCGAAATTAGTGTACCTCGCAATGACTCCACGGTGGCAAAAAAGTACCCATTTTATCCAAAGTTGTATATTACCCTAAAATGAACCACTAAAAAAAATTCTTTGATTCTTAAAGTGGTCCAAATACCAGTGAAATTGTGTCAAACAAATATTTAGTCTGTCATAGTAAATCCACTATCTTAAATTTCAAATTAATCTTGGACTGGTAATATAGGTTCCCAAAACCTTCCAATATCGATATTTAAAGGACTTGAGACGTAAATTTCTTACACCGATATATTTTATACTGCATATTGAGTTTATATACGCCCCAGGAACCCCACAATATCAATATTAGACAAAAATTGAAATATGTAAAATTTCCTGTCCCTCATATTGTATCTTATCAGCCTAATAGTTGTAAAAAATTAACTTCATATTCATAATACACCACCCCGAAAATCTCCTATACCAAATCTAAAAAAATGCGAATAAGATAAAATTTTCAACCCACCATATTGGATCCACCATATGGAATATCAAAAAAATAATTTTAACGTCTTAATCTGATCCAAATCTAAACCCTCCAAAGCCCCCCTACACCAATTTTGAATAGAGTCCGGAAATTTAAAATTTGTAGACCGTCATATTGCATCTGACATATTAGATTTTCTTAAAATAATTTTATATTCGCTATTTTCATCCTCAAAAACGATTCAGTCTCACCTTTGAACAAAATCGAAAAATGTAAAATTTTTAGTCATTGGATTCACCATATCGAATCCTGAAAAAATACTTTTGAGTTCATAATTTACACCCTCAAGAACCCCCTTAATCATTTTTGGAGAAAATCGAAAATTGTAAAATTTTTTGGTTGCCATATTGAATCCGCTAGATTGAGTACAAAAAATATTTGAAATTCGTAATAAACACCAACAAAAATCCCTCTATATTGATTTTAGACAAAATCGAGAGATGTAGAATTTTTAATCCGCCATCTTGGATCTGCCATATTTATTTTTTTTTTAAATAATTTGAGATTTATAATGTACGATCCCAAAAACTTCTCCATATCAGTTTTGAAAAAAAACGGACAATATTAGTTTTTTATTCGCCATATTGAATTTTTATAAATAATTTGAGATTCGTTATGTGTAACCCCGAAAACTTGCCGATATCAATTTTAAAGAAAATCGAACAAAATTTCATCCACTACATTGGATCCGCCATATTGAATTTTCTAAAAATAATTTTATCGTTATCTGCGCCCCGAAAATTTCCTCGTACCAATTTTGGAGAAAATTGGACAAAAGTGTCTGTCCGGAAAATTAATTTTTTTTGTCCGCCATATTGAATTCTTTAAAAATAATTTTAGATTCGTGATGTGCAACCCCGAAAACTCTCCCGTGCCAATTTTGGAGAACACCGGACAAAACTGGTTTTTGTTGTCCGCTATATTGGAACCGCCTTATTGAATTTTTAAAAATATTTTTGATTTATTATGTGCGACCCCGAAAACTTCCCCACATCACTTTTGGAGAAAATCGGAAAAAATTTAATTTTTTTGTCCGCCATATTAGATTCGCCATACTGAATTTCTTAAAAATAATTTGAGATTCGTTGTTTACGACTCCGAAAATTCCCCCATACCAATTTTGGAGCAAATCCGACAAAATTAATTTTTTTGGCAGCCATATTGCCAGCGCCATCTTGGATTTTACTACACCAATTTCATCCAAAAGAATGTGTGACTACCGCAGCAACTTTCTGAATATAATGCAAAAAAATTTATTCAAATCGGTGCTGCCGTTCCGAGTGTACAGGGTGAGTCAACGATTGGATGAAGTAGGTTTGTGCCTTTTCGGTGAAATTTACAAAGAAACTATATTTATTGTTTGATACAGTTTATTTTTACGCAGATTTTAAAAATATTTAGGACTCTACAGGGTGAGCCAAAAAACTAGGACACCATAAAGTTGTATTTTTTTAAATAGAACACCCTATATACGAATCGTATTTTCGATTTAGCTTATAATTTTAAATCTTTTTTATTAAGGGTTTACTATAACAAAACTTTATAGTTTCTGAGATAATTAAGTTTAAAGAAAAAAAGTCACATTTTCAAGCATCAATTCAATCCTAAATAACGTTTTCAATTTTGTGACAAATATATTCAAATTTGGAATTTAGCAAGGCCAAGGACAAGTTAACATAATTTTTACCTAATATTTGCAATAAAAGCCACAGGGTGTTGAACACATCGGCTCAAATTTGAACAAGTTTAAATGAATAAATATCTTTTTTTTAAATGGTACACCCTGTATATTTTTATGTTATTTAATAGAGTAATAAAAACCCTAAAAGTTTTGTTCAATATATCCTATACCTATTTATAATAGTTTTTGAGATATTTCAGTTTTTCTTATTTTCCATACTTTTTTACAGAAATAGTCTTCATTATCATAGTAGCCATGGCAAAAACAATGTAAAAGAACATTTTTCTGTGTGTCAAATTTATAACCGCAATCGCTTCTTTTGGTTTTTATGTAGTGTAGTTTGGTTTTTTTTGCATTCATCTTATATTGTAAAATGAATTTTCCAAAGAATGAGTTAATAGATATGATTTATACAATAGGAGAGGCTCAAAAAGATTGCCTTCTTGCTCAAAGAATTTACAAAATGAAGTATCCTGATCGACGCTAGCCTAATACCCATACTTTTCAAAACTTAATGCAAAGATTTGATTCTTCTGGTACTGTTGATTATCCAAAACGTAAAGTGGTCAACAAACCAGTAACTAATGAAGAAAAAGAACTACAAGTATTGTTAAATGTTCAGGAAAATCCTTATAATGGTAGCCGTCAATTAGCAGCATTATGTGAAACATCACAATCCACCGCTAATCGTACTACTAAGAAATATAGGTATCATCCATATCACATGGAATTACACCAATAATTGCATGAACAGGATTTTGAAAGTCGTGTAAACTTTTGTCGTACAATAAATGCGGAGATTCAATTAAATCCAAATTTATTAGGCAAGGTAATGTTTAGTGATGAAGCTACTTTTAGAAGTAACGGTGCCGTAAATAGATGCAACATGCATTATTATGCCACAGAAAACCCATTTTGGATTAGAGAAGTGCAACATCAAAACCACTGGTCATTTAATGTTTGGTGTGGTATTCATCATAATCGAATTATTGGACCCCACTTTTTTAATGAACCACTAAATGGCCATAGTTACCTGAACTTTCTACAAGAAGAACTACCCCAACTGCTTCAAGGACTCGATAAGGATGAGCTCGACAGTATGTGGTTCCAGCACGATGGTGCGCCTCCGCATTACCATCGTGAAGTTCGTGCGTTTTTGGACCAACGATATCCGCAAAAATGGATTGGACGTGGGGGTTTCATTGAGTGGCCACCAAGGTCTTGCGACATCACCCCATTAAAAATAAGGTGTATGTTAATCCACCAACAACAGTGGAAGATATGCGAAACAGGATTAGGGATACCTGTAGAACAATAACGCCACTAATTTTGTCCAGGGTCCGAGAAAATCTGCAAAAAAGACTAAATTTGTGCATTGCACAAAAGGGTCGTTTATTCGAACACTTATTAAAAAGAAATAATTAATCTCAGTATTTAATAGGTAATTTTTTGTTTCAATTTAGTATAAAAGTAAATATGTATTTGCCTTGTCGTTATTGTTGTGTTAATTTTTTCACATTATGTTTAATTAAACTATTGCCGTTGTAATATAACGAATAATGTATTTCATCATATTTAACCACATTCTGTTTGCTTCTGTAGTTTCTTTTTATTATTTTACATGGCTACTATGATAATGAAGACTATTTCTGTAAAAAAGTATGAAAAATAAGAAAAACTGAAATATCTCAAAAACTATTATAAATAGGTATAGGATATATTGAACAAAACTTAGGGTTTTTATTACTCTATTAAATAACATGAAAATATACAGGGTGTACCATTAAAAAAAAAAGATATTTATTCATTTAAACTTGTTCAAATTTGAGCCGATGTGTTCAACACCCTGTAGCTTTTATTGCAAATATTAGGTAAAAATTGTGTTAACTTGTCCTTGGCCTTGCTAAATTCCAAATTTGAATATATTTGTCACAAAATTGAAAACGTTATTTAAGATTGAATTGATGCTTGAAAATGTGACTTTTTTCTTTAAACTTAATTATCTCAGAAACTATAAAGTTTTGTTATAGTAAACCCTTAGTAAAAAAGATTTAAAATTATAAGCTAAATTGAAAATACGATTCGTATATAGGGTGTTCTATTTAAAAAAATACAACTTTATGCTGTCCTAGTTTTTTGGCTCACCCTGTAGAATCCTAAATATTTTTAAAATCTGCGTAAAAATAAACTATATCAAACAATAAATATAGTTTCTTTGTTAATTTCACCGAAAAGGCACAAACCTACTTCATCCAATCGTTGACTCACCCTGTACATACATAAAAAAATACATAGTCGACGAAGTCAGTTAAAAATTATCCGTTGTTTTACCCACACATTCAATTTGGGCCCCATAATATAATTAATGTAATTTTCATCAAAAATGTCTCCTATATTCCATACATAAGTCAATTAATTATACCTTTTACATCACATTTTATCTTAAAACAGGAACCGAAATCAGTTTACGAAAGTATACTTCGTATTAAGTCGAGAAATCTATCAAAAGGAAGCTGAAACATGTTCAACTAGACTGAAATTATACAGTAACAGCACGAATATTGCATACTAATGAAGAACTTTGCATATCTGAAGGCAGGTCTATCATCTAAGACGAGAGATATTCTTCGCCGGCTAAAAAGAACCAACCAATTATATTCTTTAGTAAAGATAAAATTATAGCTTTTGTAGGAACATAACACAATGACTTAGAGAAAATAACGTATATTATTCAGGCTCTTTTACTCTCGGGGGATAATATTTTAATAGAGTTATCAAATATTAATATTTAAATTTTGCTCATTAAAATTTTATATTTATTCTTGCGTTAGATGTTTCTGCAAGACATAAAATAAATTTAAAAATGACGAGAGAATTATTTAATTTTGTATACAAGATATAAAAATATAGTTAAAAGAAAATGTGGAAGTGGGTGAAAGTGAAAAAGTTAATTTTCTTTACAAATGAGTCAAAATTCAGGGTGTAAGTTTTTAAAGGGCCAATTACATTATTTCCACATAGCATGAAAAATTGTAGCAGGCTTTCAGCAAGCTTTCGAGAACGCTTTTAAATCTTATAAAAAACTTTCGAGGAATCCTGCGGTAATTACCAAATGTCCGCAAAAAATATTAACGTAAAGATAACGTCTAAGTTATATATAACCTTTCAGGAAAGCATAACGTAAGACTCTTTTTAAACGTAAGACAAGACTCAAATAAGGTTCTGAAAGTTTCTACTTGGTATTTATTACCTTACACAAAAGTATCCTGCAAGCAATATTTGTGAAAGCTTGCATAGAAGCTTCCAGTAATTACGTAAGGTTACTCAAGGTTCCGCCTAAGCATATATATATATATATATATATATATATATATATATATATATATATATATATATATATATATGAATAGTTTGGTTATTCCGGGTTTCAATCCGTTCGTTCAAAAAATTGTTTTCACGACGTTTCGCCAAAATCTCATTTGGCATTTTCAAGTGCGGTTCGTCTCGTTACTCGCTGAGAACTGATGGTGGCCTCTGAAGAATTTCGAGTTTTGTTTAGTTGGCCCGCTGCCTGCTTAGGTGGGCGGCTTCGTAGGCTCCTCCCCTCTCCCGAGTGCGATATACTTTGTTCTTGTATGCAGGTCTCTCGTGTACTAGTTGATTTTTGTTGTTTTCTTTCTTGATTTTTTATTAATGTTTTCCATGTAGATGAAAAATTTATAGCATCGTCTCGTTTATTTAGCTGTCCCGCTTTTTCGATTTCTAGGGCCTCTCTTATGACGCGTACCTTGTAGTTCTGTACCGGTGCTATTTCTTTTGTTTTTTCGAAATCGATGGTATGTCCGGTTGTTTGGTGATGTTGAAATAGGGCTGAGGTTGTCTGTTTGTTTTTGAGGCTGTTTTTATGTTCTTGGATTCTTGCTAATATGCGCCTGTTTGTTTGGCCTATATAAGTTTGATGGCAATCTGCACATGGAATGCTGTAAACGCCATGATTTTCAAGGTTGGTCTTGTCTTTGGGATTTCCCAGGATGTTGGCTATTGTTTTTTGTGGTTTAAATATGGGCTGTATGTTGTGTTTTCTTAAGATTCTTCCGATTCTGTCTGTTATTCCTTTTATGTATGGTATTATGGCTTTGTTCCTTGTTTGATCTTGGTCTTTGGTCTTTGTTGTAGTCTTCTCTTGTCTTTTTATGTCTTTCTTTATATCTGCTTGTGAGAAACCATTCCGTTCTAGAGCTGTTGAAATGTGTCTTATTTCGTCTTGTTTTGTGTCAGGTTCTGTTAGGCGGAGAGACCTTGATACTAATATGTTGACTACTGCCTGCTTTTGAGAGGGATGATGATGTGACGCTGTATTGAGATATCGGTCAGTATGTGTGGGTTTCCGATATACGCTGAAGCCCAAGGTGTTGTTGAGTTTCCTAGTTAATAGCAGGTCCAAAAAAGGAAGTTTCTTTTCTTGTTCGATTTCTAGCGTGAATTGGATTCTGTGGTGGATATTGTTAAGATATATGAGGAAATCGTCCAGGTGTTCTTTTCCATGTGGCCATATTATAAAAATATCATCGACATAGCGTTTCCAAAATTTTGGTTTTAAAGGTGCCTTTTGCAGTGCCTCTTGTTCGAAATATATCATGAAAAGGTTGGCAATGACTGGTGAAAGCGAGGACCCCATAGGTGCGCCATCTGTTTGTTTGTATATATGGTTATTGAACCTGAAGTATGTGTTCTTTAGGCAGTGTGCTGCAAGTTCAATTGTGTAGTCTGGAAAATCCTCGTTCATGGCGATTTTGTCCAAAGCCTCATTCAGTGGTATGCTTGGATATAGCGATTTTATGTCGAGGCTTGCTAAGATATCATTTTCTTCGAGGTGAATGTTTTTGATCATTTTAGTCAGATGCTCGGAGTTTTTCACAAAGGAATCAGCCAGTTCGACTCTTGGTTGCATGATACTTGCTAGATATTTTTCCAGTTTTTGTGTAGGAGATCCCACGGCGCTCACTATTGGTCTGAGTGGTGCATTTGTTTTATGTATTTTTGGTAAGCCATATAGTTTTGGACATCTGCTTGATTTTTCTCTTGGTATTATAGATTTTTCAATTTCAATTGTCATCAAACTTATATAGGCCAAACAAACAGGCGCATATCAGCAAGAATCCAAGAACATAAAAACAGCCTCAAAAACAAACAGACAACCTCAGCCCTATTTCAACATCACCAAACAACCGGACATACCATCGATTTCGAAAAAACAAAAGAAATAGCACCGGTACAGAATTACAAGGTACGCGTCATAAGAGAGGCCCTAGAAATCGAAAAAGCGGGACAGCTAAATAAACGAGACGATGCTATAAATTTTTCATCTACATGGAAAACATTAATAAAAAATCAAGAAAGAAAACAACAAAAATCAACTAGTACACGAGAGACCTGCATACAAGAACAAAGTATATCGCACTCGGGAGAGGGGAGGAGCCTACGAAGCCGCCCACCTAATCAGGCAGCGGGCCAACTAAACAAAACTCGAAATTCTTCAGAGGCCACCATCAGTTCTCAGCGAGTAACGAGACGAACCGCACTTGAAAATGCCAAATGAGATTTTGGCGAAACGTCGTGAAAACGATTTTTTGAACGAACGGATTGAAACCCGGAATAACCAAACTATTCATTCTACCATCCGTGAAAATCTACGATAACATATATATATATATATATATATATATATATATATATATATATATATATATATATATATATATATATATATATATATATATATATATATATATATATATAATGTTTATGAGGCTTTCACGGATTCCTCCCTGTGAGATGCAATAGCAATGAATATATCCACATTATGCCGTTGTAGTGCTAAAATCTCATTCAGCAAACGTACAACTATATGCAACTCCGTAAATAGATGAGGTAAAATACGAACAGTAATTGAAAACTTCGTTCCATCACATCCTTTCCGTGTTAGAGGTTGCACAGTTTGAATGAATTGCTCCAGAACACAATTCATCCTATTACACCACCATCGAGATGATGGCCTACCTGTACCACCATACCGAGCAGAAAGTCAAAACTTACCCTCCCCGTTACAGTGATACGGCAGAGGTACATGTTTCGTCTCTACTAGACTCATCAAAGTACCGAAACGCACCTGTTTGTGCAAATTGCAATTACTGTTCGTATTTTACTTAATCTATTCACGGAGTTGCATATAGTTGTAAGTTTGCTGAATGTGATTTTAGCATTAGAACGGCATAATGTGGATATATCCACTGCTATTGCATCTCACACGGAGGAATCCGTGAAAGCCTCATAAACATATATACGCCATTCAGCGGGAGGTCGGCGAAGCTGCGTTCAGTGTTGCATACTTCTTTGCAATCTGTCCTTTGCACAAACAGGTGCATGTCGGTACCCTGATGAGTCTAGTAGAGACGAAACATGTACCTCTGCCGTATCACTGTGGCGGGCAAGGTAAGTTTTGACTTGCTTCTCGGTATGGTGGTACAGGTAGGCCATCATCTCGATGGTGGTGTAATAGGATGAATTGTGTTCTGGAGCAATTCATTCAAACTGTGCAACCTCTCTAACACGGAAAGGATGTGATGGAACGAAGTTTGCAATTACTGTTCGTATTTTACTTCATATATATATATATATATATATATATATATATATATATATATATATATATATATATATATATATATATATATATATGATATTTATTGAATTGTTGGGCGCTGGACAGAAATAACTATAAAAAAGTATAATCAATTTGAACCAAATTTTTATTTTTATTTTCAATAAATACTACTCAACTACACATGTGCTGTATTTCTGAATGTACTCCATTTTAAGTGATTTGACATTTGAAACATTGATGTCAAATTTCTCTCTCTCAAGTGAGTTCAGGTGAAAATATAATAATTGTAAAAACACAAACACAAACTTTATTCAGAAAATACAAAGATGTCAGTGGATCCAGTTTTCCTATGTAAAATTTTATAAAACACTTTATCTTAACCTAATTAAATTATAAAAATTATTCATTGTGCACTGTATTCTTTTTATGGGATTTTGAATTATTAAAATCTCGCAATATAGAATAAATATCTAAACGGTTACAAATGCGTGGTGTCTTAAGATTTATGTTTTTATTTAAACAATCTATAAATATTTTAGTGTGTGCTGTTATCACTATTAGTGATGTTGAAGCAGTACAAATGAAAAAATTTATTTTTTATTATTTACTACAACTATTTGCTATGAGGTTTGCATAAATCTATTTTATCAAAATTATTTTATTATTAACTATGATTTCTCACAATGAGGTTAATATAAGTCTATTTATTAAATTATTATCGAGCAAGTCAAAAATTTTTAATATCTTACACAATAGATGTAAATATCTTTTTTAAATCTCCAGAAAAATTTTTTAATAACCACGTTTTATATTTCCTCGTGCCTTTCTTTTAATAAAACAAAAATTTATAAATCCTTTCTCCTTTCCCAATTATTTAAATCTTTTCTACAGCTGCTTACCTATTGATTTAATTTATTTACTAGTTAATTAAACTTCTTTTTACTTCTTCTAAAATGGACTTCCAATTTCCAGGAAATTTTTTATCTTCAAGCGCTACTTTTTTTTTTTAAATTAATAAATGAGACCAGCAATATTTTTCTTCAATACTGATTATTCTGCACTGTCTTCTTTTTAATTTATTTATAAATAACAATTAAAAAACTCGTAGGTTATGGTCCCGTCAATAAAAAAAGACTAGCGAATTTTACACTATGTTCGATCAATAATCATTACTACTTTTACTTTCAAATTATCAACTGAATATTGAGGTTATGTTAACATTTTTACGAACCAGACTGATGATGTTAATCGTACAAATGATGGACCTGTACTCTCTAAAAAAAATGAATTTTAGCTTTTTATAGTAAGTGATCACGTGGTATAAATTTTTGTTTTAATTTTTTTCTGATTGGTCGGCCATTTGACGTGAACTGGCAACTAGATGAAATTTTAAGCTTTGAAACACAAAATCAAAATGGATTCCTAATTGTTAATTTATGATAAAATTTTGTTATTTTATTGATATTATGAAATAAATATTCTATTTGATGACAGTTAATTATGATTTATGTAAATTGTGCACTTTTCCTGGCATTTTGATATATCTAAACTTTATTTTTTCTTATTATTTACCACATAAGTTTGATAAATAAGATTGGATTACATCTTAGAAAATTTTACCTATACATTTCAATTTTAATTTTACATAATTAAGTACTCTTTTATCTTAATTTCTTATTAAAATAAACTTGTAATCTAGATTTTCTTATACTATTATTACACGTTTACAATATTACAATTTACAAGTTTTAACAAATACTGTTGTTGTAATACGTAGAAACTAATATGTGTGTGTCTATTCTACCATCTGCAATTACCACATAAATGCATTAATTAATTATTTATGTCCATTTTTGTTTCACTTTTTCATAATCAAAAATTATCACACCTGGGAAAAGAATATATATATACAGGGTGATTCAAAAATCGATCACGAAACTTAAGGGGGTGATTCTACTTGACAAAATAAGGGTAGAGCTTCATATAATTTTTTTTCAAAATGTCATTCGTTTTCGAGTTACAAGCCGTCCAAGTTCAAGTTTTTATTTTTTGTTTTTTGAATTACTCGCTTACAGGAAAACCGATTTGACTAATATTTGAAAGATAGGCTAAGTCTTCTGCGCTTCATCATTTTAGTAACAATTCACATTGATCGTTTGCCGCTAGAGGGCACTTTACCTACATTGAAAATTGTTTTTTTGTCATAATATTTTAGTGTTGACAGCTACAGTAGTTTTTGGCATAATTTCTGAAAGACTGATGCCAGGCCTTTAAAAAAGGTGCTCTTTATTTACATCGCTAAACCCAACGGTTTAGACGTAAATCACCCTTAAAAATTAAGTGGTAAATTTACTTTTCTCATTTCATTACCACCAGCTACCAGGTAAATAGCTATCAAAGTATACTAGAGCTGTCAGTTTAACATCAAATAAATTCGCTTTTTAAACTATTTAATTTATAATCTTAAAATAACTAATAATGGCTAATCACCAATATTCAAATATCGAATATTGTGATATCCATTTTTGTTATGGAAAAGCAAATGGTAATGCAGAGTTGGCAAGAAGATATTATATGGAGAGTTATCCGGAAAGAAATATCCCTCATGCTCAAACATTTTCCAGTGTGCACAGGAGGCTTGCGGAATGTGGTTCCTTTAAAAGTTATAATGGAAATAGGGGAAGACCTAGAACTGCTAGAAACGTGCAACAAGAAGAAAGAGTGCTTGAAATTATTGAAGATAATCCAGGTATTAGTACTAGAAAAATTGGGAATGAAGTGCGGCTCTGTCAGGCTAGTTCATGGAGGATACTAAGAGAAGAACAACTCTACCCGTTTCATTCAAAAAAGGTGCAGGCTCTTTATGACCATGATCGGCCGAGACGGTTGGAAATGTGCAATCAGATCCTAGCTAAGTATGAACACGATAATCGATTAATTGGCGTCATATTATTCACTGACGAAGCTGGTTTCACTCGTGATGGCATAATAAATCTACACAACATCCACACATATGCTTACGAGAACCCAAACCATGTGGTAGAAACGAAACATCAGCGTAGATTTTCACTAAATGTGTGGGCAGGGATAATAGGAGATTACCTTATTGGTCCTCATTTCTTTGATGGCCCATTAACTGGTGACGTATACTTAGATTTTATCCGAAATCGTCTCCCATTGTATCTGGAAGATGTGCCATTGGAAGTAAGGGCCAACATGTGGATCCTCCAAGACAGAGCTCCGTCCCACTTTAGTATACGTGTCCGACAGTATTTGAATGCAACGTATCCTGAGCGATGGATAGGACGAAGTGGACCATTGGCATGGGCAGCGAGGTCACCAGACCTTAATCCTATGGATTTTTTCTTTTGGGGTCATTTGAAACAATTGGTGTACGATATTCCAGTAATCAACGTCGAGGATCTTCGCTTCAGGATAATCGAAAAGTGCCAAATTATTAAAGAAACACCAGAAATTTTTCATCGAGTTAGGCGACATTTTTTGAAGAATGTTAGGAAATGTATGGAAGAAAATGGGGGACATTTTGAGAATCTTTTTTAGTTTGTTTAGTACTGTTTCATTAATTTTTATCAATTAAATGTATATCGCAATAATCCATAATATGAATATTTACTGATTAGCCATTATTAGTTATTTTAAGATTATAAATTAAATAGTTTAAAAAGCGAATTTATTTGATGTTAAACTGACAGCTCTAGTATACTTTGATAGCTATTTACCTGGTAGCTGGTGGTAATGAAATGAGAAAAGTAAATTTACCACTTAATTTTTAAGGGTTATTTACGTCTAAACCGTTGGGTTTAGCGATGTAAATAAAGAGCACCTTTTTTAAAGGCCTGGCATCAGTCTTTCAGAAATTATGCCAAAAACTACTGTAGCTGTCAACACTAAAAAATTATGACAAAAAAAACAATTTTCAATGTAGGTAAAGTGCCCTCTAGCGGCAAACAATCAATGTGAATTGTTACTAAAATGATGAAGCGCAGAAGACTTAGCCTATCTTTTAAATATTAGTCAAATCGGTTTTCCTGTAAGCGAGTAATTCAAAAAACAAAAAATAAAAACTTGAACTTGGACGGCTTGTAACTCGAAAACGAATGACATTTTGAAAAAAAATTATATGAAGCTCTACCCTTATTTTGTCAAGTAGAATCACCCCCTTAAGTTTCGTGATCGATTTTTGAATCACCCTGTATATATATATATATATATATATATATATATATATATATATATATATATATATATATATATATATATATATATATATATATATATATATATATATATATATAAGGTTTATTATTTTAATAATGTTAATGTATATAGTGTTTTGAATGTATTAATTTTAATTTGGGACAGCTTTTTATTTTTTAATTGTATATGTGATTTGTTATGTGTGGAGGCTACGCTGGTGTTGTTGGAGACTGTTCTCAAAATGGCAGGGTTGAGGTGTGCCCTTTGACGAGGTCTGACCCCTGAGGATGGTCTAAGTTAGACCGTAAGCGCTTGGCCGATAATAATAATTAAAAAAATACACACTGAAATACATAATCCGTCTATTTCTTGATTTCTTCAGTGTACAACCTGTTAATAACTTATTTCTTTTTGATGACAATTAACTTAGCCACCTTCCAATCTCAGGGAAAATGTCTTAATTGTATAACCGCATTGGCTATATTAGTGATAGCCGAGAGGGTTCTGTCCAGAGCGCGCCTCAGAGTGAGTCCACACGATACCAAAAATTTCGGCGTAGGCGTATTACGCGCATTTATGTTAAAAATGTCTCGTCCACACGGGGAACTTTTATCGTGCAGTCATGCAGTCGTAATGTTTTTTTTTGTGGTAACCTAACTTTTTTCTGATTTTTTGATAATATTTATTTATGTATAAATTAAAATGAAAGAAAATAAAGAAAATAATTGCAGCAATGTTGTTATGTAGAAAAAGAAAACTAAAGAAAAAATTACAAAAGATAAGGATATTATTAATATATTCTTTATTAAAAAAACGGAAAAGTCTTCGCTACTAGGTCCGATCTGTTTTTGAGAAAAACATTGGAGAAAGGCTTGGACATACTAATGATTTAATTCAAGAAATGCGAGAAAGTGATCCTGATATTTTAAAAATATTTTCCTGTTACTCTTGGTGAGTTTGAAAAGCTGTTGTTGGGCCAATAAATAGGAAACACGCTATGGAAATGTGTACAGCTATACCCTTATTACAAGGTTTGAAAAAACATTGTGATATTTAGCTGATGAAATCAGCATGTGAAAGCAACAGTGCGAATTCCGAGTCGGTAAACAGTGTTTTTGAAATTAGTCATGTTACTTGTGCGATAATATGAGACTCTTTAAAGCAAGTTTTATTTCCGAAGTTTACCACTTCTACCTGGTAAAGAATTGCCAAAGAGTTCAAAGACGAGAGTTTTAATATAAAGTGTCATTTTAACAATCGTTTTAATAATTACAATTGTTTGTAGTTTTTAGAAGAATATATTACGTATAACACTAACTGGATTTCTGTTATTAAATTTCCATTAATGTTAATTTTTACTTTTTAATTGTTTATAATAGGTTTATATAAAATTTGCTAAGGGTAGGGTTATCAGACGACAGGAATTTTCCTGACATGTCTGAAATTTTAGCCCCTCGTTAGGAAGAAAGAGGAGAAAACTGCAATTGTCAGTATTTTTTTGAAATTAAAAGAGGAAAATATAAGTAATGAAAAAATATTTATTAATCATTCTAGTGAGAAAAAATAAATTGATTAAACGTTACCAAAATGAGTGAACTGTTAATTTAGTATATTAATAAATTTAGTTTCATACTTTTTATTGTTTGATGTTTCTTTTGGCAATTGCTGGACTTTTATAACTATTTCATGACATTCTTACATGATATGTTCTTTAAGTTAAATTGTGTCTAGAGTAGAACCTTAACAGAAGACATTGTTGTAAACCAACTATTACTACAAATTATTAATTATTAAATTAGTATATATATTTTTAAGTTACTCTTATGGATTAATAGATAATTATAGTCTAATATTTAATGCTCCCTTAAGAAATAGTTATATCTTAAGTAAATTTATGTTCTAATAGGTTCAAACAAAAGCATGCCTTAATCTCCGAAACTCTAAAACTTTACTTTTTACAGAGACCATTAGTTTTGTTTATATTGTCATCGTCCCATAAATACACACTTCTTCATTTCAGTAATCATGTAAATAAATAGTTATAAGTTATATTTGTTAGTACGCCTATGACTGTCAAATATATAATTTAGATTCAGAATAGAATGTAACTAGGACATGAACATTGAAACGAGAGGAACTAAAATCAAAAAACTACAATAGTAACATTAAATTAGTAAGTAAGAACAAAAACTGTTGTTACCTCATGATTTAGTGAACATTATAATAAAATATTAAAAAAGTAATATTAGAAGATTTATTTGAATTCATCGAACTAGCAAAGTTATAACATTGATGGCAGCGAAAGGCAAAGCTTATAACAATATAGACAGTCTGTCTCTCCTTAGTCCACTACGCTCCCATTAATGAGAAGACTCACTCGATATTGGCATTTGATGCTTTGATTGCAAAAATTTTGAAAATCTCACTGCCATAACATACAACATTCAGATAAAATGTCCGGATATTTACAGAAACATTAGGGATATTGTCAGGAAAACTCATTATTTGATCTGGTAACCATAGCTAAGGGCATGTCTGTGGATTAGCGTCTCGATATCACAGATTGTCGTTGAACAGAAATTGTATTATATAATGGCCTTTATTTCATAAGCTTTAATTTATATAATGAACACCTGTATTATTGCAATTGTTATAAAATTAATAAAAAAATGAACAAAAATCTTTTTTTTTTTTTTTTTTGAGGACCAAGCAGTAATGATCTTCGGTAACAAGCATTTTTAATAAATTAAAACAATTTAACATAATTCATAAATATCTATTATTTCAAAACTCGCTAAATAAAATATATAAATAAAACAACAAAGTTTAAAAAAAAACATAGGTTATGTTTTCATACAAAATATTGAAAATAATCAGTTTCCACCATTTTGAAAACAGTCCGCTGAAAAGTTAAACATGATTTGGCGTAATGACCTTGCAAAAGGCGGATTTAGGCGGGAAATCTTCGGTTTTTGTCTTTTTTTAAATCTAACAAATCACAATGCTTGAAATTTGACATATGTCTTATTACGCTACGCTGCCGCCGAAATTTTTGGTATCGTGTGGACTCACTCTTAAAGTCGCGTTCGGCGGACCATCCAGACCAAGCACTTTTCTAGCAATCAATCCCGAAAGAATCCCTTTGACTTCGTCACGGCCAATGATAGGTATGCCAATATCGATAAACCGGACTGATCTAAAAATTTGTACCGTTCGATGCTAGGATTTGGACTAAATTGTTCAAAGAGTATTAAACCCTTTTATATATTACATTATATATAGAAATATCAGCGTCTAATACACTGTGTGTTATGACAAACGTAATAATTTTCATTTAATACTAGAACGGAGATATGTCGCGTATATATTGTTAATAAAAAATATTAATTTTTCAAAGTGCACTCAAAACGGTTTTAATTTAAAACAATAATAACTTTCTCCTAATACCAAATTTTAATCATTCATTCCCGACGAAACAACAGCGATCCAAGTGTCGCAAAATGAAACCCGTGCCCATTGAATCGCAATGACAATGTCGGATGTCTGTACAATATGTCTACAATATTGCATCCTCTCGTTCTTGAGTACAATACATTCATCTAGCATTGTTTAGCGTGCATATTGCCACTTTACAACTTGCTGTGCATGTGAAGCAGAAGTACTGAAGCAGTCGGACATATGTCATTATTGTTTCGTTGAATATGGACTTATTGTTTTGGCGAATATTTAATACGATACTCGTTTTTATCATTATTGAGAATCATTTGGTGTTATTAAAATACGGGGGTAATAAAAAAAACATTCCTTGTAAATATTTTTAGAGTAATGACGTTTTTTTGATGTAATTTTTTAATATATGTGCAAGATATTTTCGTAAATTTCAATATAGACATGTAGACTGAAACCTAGAAAAAATTTACAGTGTCAACACTTCAGTAGAAACATGAAATTTATATTTTCAATATAAGGAAATAAACCTTTATAAGTCAGGAGCTAGTCTGTGATAAAAGGTAGGTCTGTGTTTATTTAACGTTTTTCTTAGAGGTGTAAAAGTAACGAAAAAAAGCGTACCCGTATGTATTCGTTACTATAACAATTAGTACTCGTTACTATCGTATCGTTACGTTACTCGTTACTTCTGATACCTCATAACAGGCTATTGCAAAAAAAATACTTAGGTATACATTACATACTAAGCAGCGTAAGGTGCATTTTTTCACTTTTCCGTATTTTGAACCAGAGTTGTGTTTAAGTTATTCTAAATTTAGTTTGATTTAATAGGTAAAGTGTAGAACTACAAGAACTGTTGACGGAATCTACTAAATTTGCAATGGATTTACTGTTTTGAAAATTTTAACCGTGAGCTTATATTGTATCACAATAACATCGCAATCCATTATGCATCGATTATAGTGAAAAAGCAACAAATAGGTGTCGAAAATTATTTATTGACAACAAAATTTAAACAACATTCTAACGATAAATTAACATGAAAATAGTTTTGCTTAGAATGAAATTAAACATAATAATAAAATAAAAACATATTTTAAACAAAACTAAAACAACAAAGAAAACCTTTTTTCTTAGAATGAAATTGAACCTAGAGTGCGGCAATTGCTATGGGCACTAATACAATATATTATAAAAAAAAAACATATTAAATAAAAACATTTTTTGGCAGGAATCTCTGGTTCATATTTAAAAATAAAATTTTTTCCATTCGCTTTGGTTCAATAGAGCTGCGCCTCTCACTTAATATTTGGCCCGATTTGGAAAAAGTCCTTTCAGATGGTACCGAGGTAGCTATCACTGATAAATATTTCTCAGCCAAGTTTGAGAGTTCGGGGTATATAATTGCCAGCGCCTGCCACCATTTCAAAGGACACCCATTTCGAGGAATAATGCTTTCTTCTAGATATTGCCTCATGGTAATTATGTTGCTGCTAACTATAGAGTTCGAAGCAGACGCTGACGTTGCCAAAGCGTCAAAATCTTTCCATATTGAGTCGTTATCAGCGTCGGTGTCGCCAGTAGATATAGCTAATATCGATTCGTTCTCGTTAGGTTCTATTGACTCCGTATGAAAGTTAAACTCGTTTTGCAGCTCAGTTTCCAATGCATCTTTGGCAGACTCATAACTTGATGCATCAAACCTAAATGCCAGCTTCTTAAAACGCGGATCTTACAGTGCTGCTTTAGATAACACTGGGTGCCTGTAACAATTATTGAATCTTCTTTTAAATTCCGTTATTACTTTATTTGCCAGTTTCTTTCCTGTATCTGTAATAATATTTGTATCTAAATTGTGAAAAATTTTAATCATACTTTCTGTCAAAGCGAGGACTATTGAAACAGTCACTTTTTTTTCTGAAGACATTTCTTCAGTGAGTTGTTTGAATGGCTTCAGAATTTTTATTATTTCTGGCAGTGTCTGCCATTCGCCTTCCGAAAGATTTTCTACCGGATTGTGTAGGATTCCAAGAGACGCTTCTAAAGGTTCTTGAAGTGAACAAATCCTCTCAATCATGCCCAGGGTACTGTTCCATCTGGTCACTATGTCCATTTTAAGCTTCAATGGTTTTTGATTAGGCCTCAGCTGCTCCTGCATTGCAATTAGTTTTTTGGTAGCTATTGGACTCTTGTGGAAATGTTCCACAATGGCTTTTATTTTTTTTATCAGCTCCCCGAGTCCACAGTCCTGGAGTCCTGCACGCACCACTAAATTAAGAGTGTGAGCGATACACGGCAAATGTTCATAATTTGTTAATCGTATAGCCGCCTTCATGTTCGCTGCGTTATCTGTAACGCAGACAAATATTTTATTTTGTATGCTCCAATGGAAGAGCAACCTATACAGCTCATTTTTAATATATTCGGCCGTGTGCCGCTCATGACATTCAAAACATCCTAATAAAGCAGACTTCAACTCCCAATTTAATAAATAATGGGTTGTTACAGCTTGGTAAGAAGTTGTTGCTCTTGAAGTCCAGCCATCCGTGGTGATCGATACATATTTTGCACTCTCCAATTCTTCTTTTATTTTTTTTTGGACTACTGAGTATTGAGCATCCAATAAAGTATTGCTTAATATGTACCTTGAAGGCATTTTGTAACCTGGTTCTAAATAATTAATTAGATCTTTTAAATCCGCGTCTTCAACTACAGAAAAAGGCTGAAGGTCTTTAACTATAATTTTAAAAATTAAATCATTAATTTTTTTTTCTCTTACTACACCTACTGGACGTTTAATAAAGACACTTAACTTCGTCTGCTGGGAATTGGTTTCATTTGTTTTATTTACAGGATTCGTAGATTCTGTACTTGCTGAAGTTGATGGTATAGGAGCTTCCAGAACAGTTGCATCTGACACGGAGCATGGAATGATGGTTTCATAGGTTGATCTGTGTTTTTTCATGAGATGCTTTTTCAAATTTGTAGTAGAGCCGCCTTTCACTGAATATAACGAATTACAAAGATCACATTTTGCCTTATCGTCTTTAGTCTGCGTAAAAAAACCCCATAGTTTACTTCTTTTCTTATCCATTGTAGTACGTAAATTGAACTGTAAAATAAAAAAATAATAAGTGTAAATAATAATAAATCGAATATAAACAATTAACAATATTTGATAATTAACAGCTTTTGTTAACCAAAAAACAACTAAATCTCATTAGAGCGGCTTTATTATAATATCTCTTTTAAGATAAGAGCAAAAAAAAACGTGAAAATACGCGATAATAAAAAAAAAACATACATAGGTATTTCTAATTTCTAAAAAATACTTTCTTACCTTGTTTCTGTTCCAATCTCAAACTTTGTCTACACACACAATACCTTTAATAAACAGTAAATAACTTGGACGACGAATTTCCAAATTATACTTTTAATAAACAAACATCGTTCTTTGTAGCGTACGTTTTTAAATTCACCGAATAAGTGCATGCATGAGTAAAACATACAATCGGCAAATGTTTCAATACACGCATCAACGGCACTTGCGTGATCTGAAACAGTGTAGGTACCCATACTACGAAAAATGCGAGTAACGAAATGCATTCGCGTGTAACGTTTCGTTACTCGGTACTAGATAGCGCACCCGTTACTCAATACCGAATACATACGGTTTGCTACAGCTCTAGTTTTTCTATATCACGTTTTGTGGGGGTAATATTTGGCTGAAATAAAAGGAGGAGGCTTATTTATGTAGATTCCTGATACTGATAAAATTAAAACCCTCTGATCTCATTTTCAATCATAGATGATTTTAGGTCTTGATAAATGTCTTCATTGTGGATGTGCGTGTTACTTTATGGTTCAAAAAAATTGTATATCCATGATGTGTATTGACTATGGTACGAAATATTTTATTCTGGTACAGTTAGAAAATATTATTGGTTAATTTATTGGTATATCCACAAAGTTGAATGCAATGGGTTAACCTAGGCTTAAGGATTTGCATATCAAGGAACAGATTGTCATCACATTACGTTGATAGCTCCGAGCCGTCTCTAAGAAGTCAATATATTACTTGATTCTATTTCTCAACGGTTTTTTCATTTGACGTTTGATATCCTACTGACAAATGATAAAAGTGAACTAACAATACGTCACTATTTGGTACTTATGTTATGCTTATTCTATGCTCAAAACACGGATTTGTGAAAATAAAATGGATGACAGATGGTAATGGAGCTGTCAAACGAAAAATGCCCGGAGTATGCTCTGCGCCATTTTGGGTAAAAGTAACGTTTTGGCACGTCAAATTAACCGTCAAAAGTCAAAAAATAGGTTCATTGTTGTTATTTGTAGGGGCTTGAAGACCAAACGTACTATATCTAAGCTTTTTCTTCTGAAGGACCTCGTTTGTTGGCCTGTAGGGTTCAAATTAATCTGCCCTAATAAATTATAATCATAATAATATATATTTAATTGTGGTGTAGTATAGTGTTTAACACAGGGTAAGGAAGTAAAGTGTTGCATTTAAGATTATTTGAATATAAAATTTAATGTTACTTATTTAAATAAAAGTTTTAAATATCTTACAAATTGTTATTTTTCAAATTTTTTATAAGTTGTGTTGATGAAAACAATTATGTTACACTTAACTGTTTCAAAGATACTCAAGTGTTTGTGGATATATGGACACAAGTGTTTATGTTAAATCCATAATTAGAACTAGCCGTAGGAGAACAGTTTTTAAACAGCACACTCATACTATTGAAATATGAACAGAATTTAGTGTAATAATTTTGTATGTCTATAATCTCAAATTTAGTCGAAATTTGCGAAACATTCAACTTTCTAAGGATATTTTAATTAGAAAATACGGAAAGTAACGGGGTACCACCTAATTAACATTTCAACTGTTTTTTCATAAAATAAAATGTTTTGAAGAAACGGTTCGTCAACATATTGCTTTTTTTAATGACTAGTTATTTTTAACAACCAAAAATATAATAAAAAATTTTTAATCTATTTTTAGGACCGACCAATAGTATGGCGGACATCTACACATGAACAATCAATTGACATGAATTGGATAAGTAGGGTCAGGTTATATCGTAATACTGTCATTTTATCTCTTTCTACCATTCGTTTCATTCAACTACTTATGTCGATAAAATTTCGGAAAAGTATGCAAATTGCTTCAAACCTTGCCAGTGGGAGGTAAACGATTACGTTTAGTCGTTATAATTTTTCAGTGGCGACAACGTATTCACTATTGTTATAACTTCACTTTACCCAAAATGGCGCATAGCATGGTCCGGACATTTTCTGTTTATTTGACGATCAGTACATATACTTTAATATGTGCATGGCTCAAAAACTTGATAAAAATTTACTATTTTAAGGCAAAGAATATATTTTTTTTATACATATTTTTATCAAATCCATTAGGTAGTTAAACACAGACTAAATAAAAAAAAAACATATCTCGATAATTGTTTTAATATTAGAAACAATCTCGTTTCACACATTGATTGTACTCTCTTTAGATCAAGTAATATATCAAAAAGCATTATAAAACAGCAACAGAGTTTCAAAATAATGATATTACATAAAAATAGTCAAACCATTTCAAATAAAACCTAATTTTAAATGTTTTCTAATTATTCAGCACTGTACCTAGTAAATATTTTGTTCTTTTATCTTAACTGTCATAATACATCATAATGAATTTTATTTTTACGTTTTAAACGAAAACGTCCAATTAACAGAAACCTAAATTGTAATGTAGGTCGGTAATTTATCATAATTTTAAAAGATTTTTCCAACAATGACAAGAATATAATAATTAGTTAATTTAAAATAGCTTTTATCATTATGAAAAAATATTGGATGTACACTAGAGGACGAAAGCAGAGCAACAAAGTTCTTTTGTTCCTTTGAATTAGTATATATATATATATATATATATATATATATATATATATATATATATATATATATATGACGTTTCTGTGAAATCTCATTCACCATTTTCAAAACTCACTCTGCGGCATCTGTGGGCGAACGGTGCGGAATTGTAAAGAACTTCTTGCTGTCCAGTGGTCGTTGTTCTAAAGTTTTTTATAACGTCGTTGGCTGACATTATTGCATGTAGATATAGCGCGATTATAGAGGTTAAGTATAATTCCCCGTTTTGTTACAATAGAATGATTAGAACTGTGGTTAAGATATTGTCCAGAATGTGTTGGCTTCCTATATACTGAAATTTTAATAGTTTCATTGGAACGGTTCATCATGACATTTAGAAAGGAAAATGGATCATTTACTCATTTTCCATGGTAAACTTATTTGTATGCCTAATGGTGTATAGATGTTTCAAGAAATCATTAAAATACATGGAGCTTAATGAGTATTTCCGCTATTTTAAATCCTAGAGGGTCGAGGCTTTGTAGCTGGAGGTCATCCCCAAAAGCCCTCTCCCCCATGTGGTGTGGCTAGATTATGAACAGTTTCCCTAAACTTAGAAAAAACGCAGACTTGGCAATGTCGCTCCCCGATACGCTGTAACAACTTATATATCGCATAGGTACATCCTTATATCTGCTTTGACATTAATCAAAACATGATGATTTTGTCCAGATTTTGCTATGTGATACGACAACATACAGGGTGACATAGGTAGAAATTATATTCATAAATTTTGCGGAGAGGATATTTATGAAGAACAGTATTACTATAGCTTTTGCTGTTACTAAAAAACTTTCTTTTTAGGATTGTATTAAAACGTAATTTTACTTTTGAAGCATACATTTTGCTATTTAGAAGTTTACTATAATATCAATTAATATGTTTTGATTTAAGGAAATAGTTGTCGTCGCCGATATTTTAAAACACAATATATTTAAATGAGATACCGTGGATTTAGTATAATATAATTTTGGGGATTTGTACATCATTTTAAAGTGTTGCTCTACTTTTGCCTGCCAGTGTATAAATTGTTGTTTTTTTTTCGCGTCTGCTAAACTATGCTTTTTAATCTATTTTTCGACTTATATTTTTTGTCATCTATTTCTTTATAATTTTGTCACCTTTTTTTAATAGAAAGTTATTCATAAAACATTATCCTTGACCCTAAATTAACGTTTTTAATCAGCAATTTATCATTTCGTTACAGCTCCCCTATTGTGTTATCAGACAAAAAATAAAAAACTAGTCTTCTAATTTATTAATACGAGAACGGTATGACTTTAAAATTGATCTAAGTAGAGAATAAAAGGTTTATGTTAAAAGTTTTGTAATTTTGGAATGAACGTGGAATTTGTTCAGGTTAGTGAAATTTTGACAGGTTCCCTTGTCTTTAAACCCTCTTCTACTCAAACGAACATTAGTTCATCATTTTTGAAATTCGTCGAGTCAGTTAGCAGCATTCTGTAGAATAAAGTATCAAGAATAGTTATCAATAATTTGTGTTCATCCTTTTTGTTCTGTACCAGGTCTTCGTAAGAAATTTCTAGTCCCTACATTTTATAGAGCTATAATTTTTGTCGCTTCAGCTCAATCAGAGTGTTTAACTGGTGACCTATTGTTATTTTTATAGAAGAATATCGAAACGTGATTCACTATCGCTCACTTATTTCAACAAACGTCACTTAATCTATTTTAATTTGTGAATTATGTAGGGATTATTTTGCCGCCTACCAGATGAATGACACCAGCAAATATATAAGTTTAGGTCACTTAATTAAAATTATTTTCAGGCAACAATAATAACAAAAAAATTTTGATAACTTTGTACAAGAGAGTATTGAATTATGGCAATATCATAACTAATTAAATATGGTGGATTAAAGATTTTACATCTTTCGATTTTGTCCAAAATTAGTATTGGGGGATTTTTGTTAGCGTTAATTACGAATTTAAACTCAATCTTGCGGATTCAATATGGCGTTCTTCAGGGTGTAAATTGTGAATTTAAAAGTATTTTTTCAGGATTCGATATGGCGAGTCCAATATAGCAGACTAAAAATTTTATATTTTTCGATTTTGTTCAAAGGTGGGGCAGAATCTTTTTTGAAGATGTAAGTAGCGAATATAAAATTATTCTTAGGAAATGTAATATGTCAGATGGCTTTGAAGGTTTTAGATTTAGATTAGATTAAGACGTTAAAATTATTTTCTTGAAATTCAATATGGCGGATCCAATATGGTGAGTTAAAGATTTTACCTTTTCAGATTTGGTATTTGGGGATTTTCGGGGTCGTGTATTAAGACAATACAATATGAGGGAATGAAAATTTTTCAATTTCCGATTTAGTCTAAAATTGATATTGCGGGGTTCCTGGGGCGTATACAAACTCAATATGCAGTATAAAATATATGGTGCTAAGAAATTTACGTCCCAAGTTCTTTAAATACAGAGACTCGATATTGGAAAGTTTCGGTGCTTATATTATCAATCTAAAATTAATTTGAAACTTAAGATAGTAGATTTACTATGACAGACTAAATATTTGTTTGAAACAATTTCACTGGTATTTGGAGGACTCTAAGAATCAAAGAATTTTTAGTGGTTCATTTTAGGGTGATTTATAACTTTGGATAAAATAAGTACTTTTTTGCCACCTTGGAGTCATTGCGAGGTAGACTAATCTCGATTAGTACTTAATTTAAATAATTCCAACTTCTAAAAGTGCGCTAAAAAGTGAAAAATAACTATAAATATTTATGTGAAATTGAAATTTTTGAAGTCGGCGCCAAATTAATTCTAAATGAAATAAATAACTTCTAATATATACAAATAATGGTAAGAAAGCAATAAAGTATTTTTAATCTGTATATGCGAATTACATTTTATCAGGTGTTAGTTTGGCGCCGACTTCAAAAATTTCAATTTCATATAAAAATTGATAGTTATTTTTCACTTTTTAGCGCAGTTTTAGAAGTCGATTCAATTTTTTTTATAAAAATTTTATTTGCACAAAAATTGTTCGAAATAATGGAATTTTATTTAATTAAACTATCTATAATTCTCATATCATTACAATTATTTTTTTATTTATGACATCGGTTTTATCTTTTTAATGGAAAAAGGAAATGTTGTTTTGTCGGACAACTCGTTCATCATATGCTTTTATCTATCAGTTTAAAATATTGCCACCACTGTGATATTTATTAATCTAATACTATATAGCAAAAATTCAGTTAATATAAAAGTTAAATATTCCACTATATCAAACAACTAACTATAACTATAAAGCGAAATCTCTGAAGCAAAGAATAATAAAATGTAAAGCGCCAGCGGCGAAAATTTGATATAGAGCTGTTGTACTTAGCTTATTTCCAACTCCGAAATTTGCCTTTTGAGATTATATTTCGCATACGACACAAATCATAATAAAATATAATGTTGCACTTAGATGTGTATATAGTTAAGTTAGTTATGGTTAAAATTAACTAATGTCATACATAATTTCGTAATTAGCCAAGAACTTATTTTAAATTTATTATATAATAAATTGTCTATTCGAGGTTAACCATTTATATTTAAAAATAACAAAAACAAATATTTATCATAAAAATGGCTTTATTGTTTTTCAAATTATTCTCTACAATAACTAATTTACTTTTGCATGGGTTTGCACCATTCCAAAAAGCAATTTTTCACTATGAAGATGATATCCCCAAAATATCGTTTTTGATCGTAGCAACGACCTGTTCTGGATAGAAACTTATTGACCGTGCAGCTTCTTCTTCATGTATGGGAACAAAAACAATCATTGGGTGTTAAATCTGGTCTGTACGGTGGATAAAATATCAAATCCACATTTTTAGTTAAGCCGATGTGCAAGAGCTCGCATTATCATGGCGGAGGATAGTCTGTCATATACGGAGGGTTTTCCTCAAATCATTAAATACTTCAGGCAAACAAATGCTTGTGCAGCATATAAAGAATGTTTTTTATAGAGATATAGAACGTTTAAATGGAACAAAACAAAGATGAATTTTTTAAATTGACATGAACTTTACTTTATTCGAAAGATAACCTTCTGGCATTTTAATTTAAATATGACTTCTGGCATATGACCGCCACGGCTGGCTCGGACGTAGTCTAATCTGGAGGTTCAATTTTCGATGACTTTTTCCAACATTTGTGGCCGTATATCGGCAATAACGCGGCAAATGTTGTCCTCCAAGTGATCAATCGTTTCGGGCTTATCGGCGTAGACTAGGGACTTCACATATCCCCACAGAAAATAGATCTTGGGAGGCCAATTCACGGGTTCGAAACGTGAAACTATGCGGTTACCAAACGTTTCCATCAATAAATCAATTGTGGCACGAGCTGTGTGACATGTTGCGCCATCTTGTTGAAACCACAGCTCCTGCACATCATGGTTGTTCAATTGATGAACGAAAAAGTCAGTAATCATGGCTCTATAGCGGTCACCATTGACTGTAACGTTCTGACCAGCATCGTTTTTAAAGAAGTACGGACCAATGATTCCATCAGCCCATAAAGCACACCAAACAGTCAGTTTTTCTGGATGTAACGGTGTCTCAACATACACTTGAGGATTATCATTACTCCAAATACGGCGGTTTGGTTTATTGACGTATCCATTGAAACAAAAGTGAGCTTCATCGCTAAACAAAATTCGCTTATGAAAATCGGGATCAACGGCAATCTTGTTTTTGGCCCATTCACCGAATCTACGCCTTGCTAGGTGATCGTGTGGCTTCAATTCTTGCACGAGTTGGATTTTGTCAGCACGCAAACCAAGATCTTTCCGCAAAATCTTCCATAAAGTGAATAGACACATATCCAATTCCTGTGTACGATGGCGGATAGACTGATTCGGGTCTTTCTCTACGTTACGCTCTACAGCAGTAATGACTTCTTCTGTACGCACTGTACGACGTCTCTGTGGATGCGCATTATCATTTAGCGTAAACGTGGTGCGAAAACGTTCCATAGTTAATCGAATTAATTGCTCTGATGGACGATTATGTTGACCGTAAAATGGACGTAGTGCGCGATACGTATTTCGAACAGAACCATGATTTTCAAAATAAATTTGCACAATTTGGAAGCGTTGATCAGGCGTCAGTCTATTCATGTTGAAATGCCAAACCAAACTAAACATAAATCACTTGACAGCTGACAAAATGGCCGCCAGTTAAAAAAGTGTTGCCAACTTAAAGTTCTATACCTCTATAAAAAAACAACCTTTATAATTGGTCATTTTAGAAATCTCTAAACTCATAGTTGCTATATGGTCAGTTTCTTTGAAAAAACATGGGGTTATCTACTTCGAAGTACTTCTTAGGCGAGCAACTTCTCTTGATTTTGACTTATCATGGAAGAGTCATACGACTGACTGTTGTTTATTTCGCCCTTATGCCCATAAAACCACGATAGTTATCAGTCATGATCTTATAAATGTTTTCTAAAGGACCCCGATCATATTTTTGAGCAGTTCCTTGAAAGATCCAACACACACATACGTTCTAACATTATTTAAGTTGAATGGTAATAAGTTAATGGATTATATAATGATCCTAATTTCTATTCCATAAAAAATTCAAAGTGCTTTTGTCGTGGCAATAATAGATAAGTATGGTTTAATGATAAACTTCCTGCAAATTGCCAAACAGGTCATAACGAAAGATCATATTGAGTCTTTCTTCAAGTTATCCAAATAAATATCGATATGTGTGTTTTCAACTATGAAGCTTTATTAAAAACAAATACGAACCTGTAGCATAAAAACAATAAAATATAAACTACATTAATTGTCAGCGAAAATTACTAAACTTCTTTCGCATTATATTAGTATTGCAAATTAATATAATAATAAATTTGGATGGAGAGACAACTGGATTTCGACCTCAAACGAGGATCGATGAGGCATTGTGTAGATAACAGAACTTGGTTCCACCTAAAAGAAGAAGAAACAAAAATAATAATAAATTTAATTAGCGGACTCTTCCACGCCACATCGAGCAATATGCGAGGCAGACGATTCAACGCCGCTACAGTTGAGGGAACAAGATATTACTTCTCACCACCAAACAGACCAAGAGAAGTTGCAAACCTGGCTACAGAAGCCACTTCATGGACGGCATCCAAATGAGATTAATCAGGATAATGTCGACAACTCGGCGTCGAACTACTGATTGATTTCAGGACAGATGTTTCCGCAAACGGGGGGCTTCTTGTTAGCTATCCAAGACCAGGTTATTCCGACGAAAAACTATAGGAAATTCATCATTAGAGATCCCTCAATAGAAAATGACCAATGCAGATATGGCTGTCGAACATCAGAGACAATCCGGCACATGACTGGAGGATGCCAAGCGTTTGCCACAACCGAGTATAAGGAAAGACACGACTCAGCCGCTAAGATACTCCACCAAGAGTTACCAGAAAAGTTGGACCTATTACACGTAGAAAAGGTGCTTATTACAGATACAATCCGGAGCTTATTCCTGAGAACAACCAGTTCAAGTTATATTGCGACCGAACGGTTCTGACGGATCAAATAGTTGCTCATAATAGACCAGATATTATACTAATAGATAAAATTTCTAGACGAACTACACTAATCGACATCGCTGTATCTAACAACAACAACCTAAGACTAAAATACAACGAGAAGTTCGCCAAATACAGAGATCTGGAGGTGCAAATCCGAAGACAATGGGCAATGAAGAGCGTCCAAACGATTCCCATAATATTGTCAACAACTGGAGTGACACCAAAGAGCCTCCTGCAGAAAATCAAGGGACAGGGTCTTAGTGAGCATCTGTATAAACCGATGCAGAAGGCAACTCTCCTAGCAACCGCGCGAACCGTCTGAAAGTTCATGGGAAATACAACAGACCACGTCACCTAGGACCCGATAACATGGAAAGGGTTCCCACAGAGCTTCATACTTTTGGTATCTTTGTGTACCCTGTATGAGTGAATATTCCCTGGAGGGAGTGCGAAGCCGTCTGGCTTGTAAATCATAATAAATTTATTTTAATGCGTTTCTTCTGCAAATTTGAACAATTTTTTTACTTATCTGCTTGGAGATTATCATTCTCAAGATACAGTCATTAAAAGATGGTCTCGGCCACAAATAAGACACTTAAAAAATAAAAGGGCACAGTGAATGTGTTTATATTTTTATGTACTTATGGTAGAATCATGCCGTTGTCTTCAATGAGATTGGTAAACGTGGCCAAAAAGAAAACACAACGCATTCACCAGCAAATGTAGTTAATCTTGGAGAAATATATAATATTTTTTAAAAAATCTAAATTTCAGTAAGAAATAAAGAAATCTATCTCCCGTATTTAAATAATTGTTATATATGTAATTTTTCTTTCAGGCAGAGAAAAGGAAAAATATATACAAACAGCCCTTTTCCTGCAAATACCGCTCTGGTCGTCTCTCCATACGCGTTTCGACCTCTTCATGGTCTCGTAATATTTATTATTATGATGAAATCTGGATATTTAAAATTTATAGATTATCGTATTTCATCTGACATATTAGATTTTCTTAAAATAAGTTTATATTCGCTAATAATATTCTCAAAAACGATTCAGTCCCATCTCTGAACAACATCGAGAAATGTAAAATTTTTAGTTCACTATATTGGAATCGCCATATTGATATTGAATCTTGAAAAAATCCTTTTAAATAATTTACACCCTCAAGAACCCCCTGTCAGTTTTTTTTGAATTCATCAAACTGTTTTTCAAAAAATATTTTAAATTTGTAATTAACATTAACAAAAATCCCTCAATACTGATTTTAGACAAAATCGAGGGATGTAGAATCTTTAATCCGCCGTCTTGGATCCGCCATATTTATTTATTTTTTTAATAATTTCAGATTCGTAATGTGCGATCGCCAAAACTTCACCATATGAATTTTGTAAATAATCGGACAAAATTAATTTTTTCATCCGCCATATTAAATTATTTTAAAATAATTTTAGATTCGTTATGTGCGACCCCGAAAACTTCCCTGTACCAATTTTAGAAAAAGTCAGACAAAATTGACTTTTTTGGCCGCCATATTGGATCAGCCATATTGAATTTTTTAAAAATATTTTGAATTCGTTATATGCGACTCCGAAAACTCCCCCACATCATTTTAGAGAAAATTGGACCAAATTAAATTTTTTTGTCAACCATATTGGATCCGCAATATTGAATTTTTAAAAAATAATTTCGAATTCGTTGTGTACGACCCCGAAAATTCCCCCAAACCAATTTTGGAAAAAATCGGACAAAATTAATTTTTTTGGCCGCCATATTGTTAGCGCCATCTTGGACTTTACTGCATCGATTTCGTCTAAAAAAATATGAGACCACCACAGTAACTTCCTGAACATAACATAGAAAATTTCATTCAAATCGGTGCCGCCGTTCCGGAGTAATCGGTGTACATACAAAAAAAAAATACGTAGTCGACAAATCTTTTAAAAGTCGGTTAAAAATGAAATTTACCAACAACTTCTGGGATGGATTCAAATTAAAATTATGTATAATATTTTTCAAAATGCACTTAGCAACTAAGAAACAACTAATACTAAATGTATAATAAATTCCCCATTTTAGCTAAAAATTAATGTAAAACGCCAGCGGCGAAAATTTGATATAAGCTCGTAGTACTTAACTCATTCCGAACTTGGAAACTTGCCCTTTGAGAATATGTTTTGTACACAAGAGCGAAATGTTATAAAACATAAAGTTGCACTTTAGATGCGTATCTAGTTAAGTTAGTTGTGGTTTTAATGAACTAATGGTGTGGTGGTTTGATAAAGTACATGTTTACAAATTACAAAGTATTTTGTTTTTTACATGTTTTCGCTTTTAGTTATTTTGGTAAAAATATATTTATATGATATTTGTTGGTGTGGCAGAATTCTTTTTAAGCTTAAAAAATGTTTTATATTGATTAATATCTAAATAACCTTTTAATATTTATGATTGATGATAAGATAAAATATATGTTAATTATATTTTAATGGAGAAATGAGAGCAAAATTTTATAAACATATAGTGAGTAGAAAATAGTCATCAAAATAAATAATGAAGCTCCCTCAAGGCTACATGGCCAATGTGGTCTAAAAATTTACTTTAATTTACGACGGCAGCAAAAATTGCTAGCGCACGTAGCACTTCGAAGCAAATGGTCTGCTTCTCTGAAATGGTTAGCAAAATTTGAATTATGCCTTTCTAATAAAAATGCGATTTTGTGTTCTTTAAATCTCGTATGGAAATTTCTCCCCGTTTCTCCGATGTAACAACTGTTGCTATCCGTCTATAAACTCATAATTCTCGTAGAGAGGAAATTATATTTTTGGCATTAAATATTCAAGTAAGTTTTCTATAAATATCAAAAAAAAAACTATTGCTTATTTTTGTAATGGTGATATCTAAGAAACTTATTTTATTTTCTAAACTTATTTTATATATCTCCTTTTCTATTGTGAATTTTATTTTATTGTATGTGTATACTGTTGAGATGTTTTACTATATCTTCTAATTCGGTTTCATTACCTTTAAAACAAGCAAGGATATCGTCAACAGATCTATACCAGGAAAAAACGTTTTCCAAAAAGTGTGTTCTAGAAAAGTTTTCTTCGAAAATGGTCATAAAAATTTCTGTTAGAAGGAGATTCAGGGGAGAGCCAATCACTAGGCCATCTTTTTTTTATATCTTCTAATTCGGTTTCATTACCTGTAAAACAAGCAAGGATATCGTCAACAGATCTATATCAGGAAAAAACGTTTTCCAAAAAGTGTGTTCTAGAAAGCTTTTCTTCGAAATTGGTCATAAAAATTTCTGTTAGAAGGAGATTCAGGGGAGAGCCAATCACTAGGCCATCTTGTTGTTTATATCTTCTAATTCGGTTTCATTACCTGTAAAACAAGCAAGGATATCGTCATTAGATCTCTACCAGGAAAAAACGTTTCCCAAAAAGTTTGTTCTAGAAAAATTTTCTTCGAAATTGGTCATAAAAATTTCTGTCAGAAGGAGATTCAGGGGAGAGCCAATCAGTAGGCCATCTTGTTGTTTATATCTTCTAATTCGGTTTCATTACCTGTAAAACAAGCAAGGATATCGTCAACAGATCTCTACAAGGAAAAAACGTTTTCCAAAAAGTTTGTTCTAGAAAGTTTTTCTTCGAAAATGATCATAAAAATTTCAGTCAGAAGGAGATTCAGGGGAGAGCCAATCACTAGAGCATCTTTTTGTTTATATCTTCTAATTCGGTTTCATTACCTGTGAAACAAGCAAGGATATCGTCAACAGATCTCTACCAGGAAAAAACGTTTTCCAAAAAGTTTGTTCTAGAAAGTTTTTCTTCGAAATTGGTCATAAAAATTTCTGTCAGAAAGAGATTCAGGGGAGAGCCAATCAGTAGGCCATCTTGTTGTTTATATCTTCTGATTCGGTTTCATTACCTGTAAAACAAGCAAGGATATCGTCAACAGATCTCTACCAGGAAAAAACGTTTTCCAAAAAGTTTGTTCTAGAAAGTTTTTCTTCGAAATTGGTCATAAAAATTTCTGTCAGAAAGAGATTCAGGGGAGAGCCAATCAGTAGGCCATCTTGTTGTTTATATCTTCTAATTCGGTTTCATTACCTGTAAAACAAGCAAGGATATCGTCAACAGATCTCTACCAGGAAAAAACGTTCTCCAAAAAGTTTGTTCTAGAAAGTTTTTCTTCGAAATTGGTCATAAAAATTTCTGTCAGAAAGAGATTCAGGGGAGAGCCAATCAGTAGGCCATCTTGTTGTTTATATCTTCTAATTCGGTTTCATTACCTGTAAAACAAGCAAGGATATCGTCAACAGATCTCTATCAGGAAAAAACGTTTTCCAAAAAGTTTGTTCTAGAAAGTTTTTCTTCGAAATTGGTCATAAAAATAACTGTCAGAAGGAGATTCAGGGGAAAGCCAATCACTAGACCATCTTTTTGTTTATATCTTCTAATTCGGTTTCATTACCTGTAAAACAAGCTAGGATATCGTCATTAGATCTATACCAGGAAAAAACGTTTTCCAAAAAGTTTGTTTTAGAAAAGTTTTCTTCGAAATTGGTCATAAAAATTTCTGTCAGAAGGAGATTCAGGGGAGAGCCAATCACTAGACCATCTTGTTGTTTATATCTTTTAATTCGGTTTCATTACCTGTAAAACAAGCAAGTATATCGTCATTAGATCTCTACCAGGAAAAAACGTTTCCCAAAAAGTTTGTTCTAGAAAAATTTTCTTCGAAATTGGTCATAAAAATTTCTGTCAGAAGGAGATTCAGGGGAGAGCCAATCAGTAGGCCATCTTGTTGTTTATATCTTCTAATTCGGTTTCATTACCTGTAAAACAAGCAAGGATATCGTCAACAGATCTATATCAGGAAAAAACGTTTTCCAAAAAGTGTGTTCTAGAAAGCTTTTCTTCGAAATTGGTCATAAAAATTTCTGTTAGAAGGAGATTCAGGGGAGAGCCAATCACTAGGCCATCTTGTTGTTTATATCTTCTAATTCGGTTTCATTACCTGTAAAACAAGCAAGGATATCGTCATTAGATCTCTACCAGGAAAAAACGTTTCCCAAAAAGTTTGTTCTAGAAAAATTTTCTTCGAAATTGGTCATAAAAATTTCTGTCAGAAGGAGATTCAGGGGAGAGCCAATCAGTAGGCCATCTTGTTGTTTATATCTTCTAATTCGGTTTCATTACCTGTAAAACAAGCAAGGATATCGTCAACAGATCTCTACAAGGAAAAAACGTTTTCCAAAAAGTTTGTTCTAGAAAGTTTTTCTTCGAAAATGATCATAAAAATTTCAGTCAGAAGGAGATTCAGGGGAGAGCCAATCACTAGAGCATCTTTTTGTTTATATCTTCTAATTCGGTTTCATTACCTGTGAAACAAGCAAGGATATCGTCAACAGATCTCTACCAGGAAAAAACGTTTTCCAAAAAGTTTGTTCTAGAAAGTTTTTCTTCGAAATTGGTCATAAAAATTTCTGTCAGAAAGAGATTCAGGGGAGAGCCAATCAGTAGGCCATCTTGTTGTTTATATCTTCTGATTCGGTTTCATTACCTGTAAAACAAGCAAGGATATCGTCAACAGATCTCTACCAGGAAAAAACGTTTTCCAAAAAGTTTGTTCTAGAAAGTTTTTCTTCGAAATTGGTCATAAAAATTTCTGTCAGAAAGAGATTCAGGGGAGAGCCAATCAGTAGGCCATCTTGTTGTTTATATCTTCTAATTCGGTTTCATTACCTGTAAAACAAGCAAGGATATCGTCAACAGATCTCTACCAGGAAAAAACGTTCTCCAAAAAGTTTGTTCTAGAAAGTTTTTCTTCGAAATTGGTCATAAAAATTTCTGTCAGAAAGAGATTCAGGGGAGAGCCAATCAGTAGGCCATCTTGTTGTTTATATCTTCTAATTCGGTTTCATTACCTGTAAAACAAGCAAGGATATCGTCAACAGATCTCTATCAGGAAAAAACGTTTTCCAAAAAGTTTGTTCTAGAAAGTTTTTCTTCGAAATTGGTCATAAAAATAACTGTCAGAAGGAGATTCAGGGGAAAGCCAATCACTAGACCATCTTTTTGTTTATATCTTCTAATTCGGTTTCATTACCTGTAAAACAAGCTAGGATATCGTCATTAGATCTATACCAGGAAAAAACGTTTTCCAAAAAGTTTGTTCTAGAAAAGTTTTCTTCGAAATTGGTCATAAAAATTTCTGTCAGAAGGAGATTCAGGGGAGAGCCAATCACTAGACCATCTTGTTGTTTATATCTTTTAATTCGGTTTCATTACCTGTAAAACAAGCAAGGATATCGTCATTAGATCTCTACCAGGAAAAAACGTTTCCCAAAAAGTTTGTTCTAGAAAAATTTTCTTCGAAATTGGTCATAAAAATTTCTGTCAGAAGGAGATTCAGGGGAGAGCCAATCAGTAGGCCATCTTGTTGTTTATATCTTCTAATTCGGTTTCATTACCTGTAAAACAAGCAAGGATATCGTCAACAGATCTCTACAAGGAAAAAACATTTTCCAAAAAGTTTGTTCTAGAAAGTTTTTCTTCGAAATTGGTCATAAAAATTTCAGTCAGAAGGAGATTCAGGGGAGAGCCAATCACTAGACCATCTTTTTGTTTATATCTTCTAATTCGGTTTCATTACCTGTGAAACAAGCAAGGATATCGTTAACAGATCTCTACCAGGAAAAAACGTTTTCCAAAAAGTTTGTTCTAGAAAGTTTTTCTTCGAAATTGGTCAAAAAAATTTCTGTCAGAAAGAGATTCAGGGGAGAGCCAATCAGTAGGCCATCTTGTTGTTTATATCTTCTAATTCGGTTTCATTACCTGTAAAACAAGCAAGGATATCGTCAACAGATCTCTACCAGGAAAAAACGTTTTCCAAAAAGTTTGTTCTAGAAAAGTTTTCTTCGAAATTGGTCATAAAAATTTCTCTCAGAAGGAGATTCAGGGGAGAGCCAATCACTAGACGATCTTTCTGTTTATATCTTCTAATTCGGTTTCATTACCTTTAAAACAAGCAAGGATATCGTCAACAGATCTATACCAGGAAAAAACCTTTCCCAAAAAGTTTTTTCTAGAAAAGTATTCTTCGAAATGGGTCATAAAAATTTCTGTCAGCAGGAGATTCAGGGGAGAACCAATCACTAGGCCATGTTTTTCTTTATATCTTCTAATTCGGCTTCATTACCTGTAAAACAAGCAAGGTTATCGTCAACAGATCTATACCAGGAAAAAACGTTTTCCAAAAAGTTTGTTCTAGAAAGGTTTTCTTCGAAAATGGTCATAAAAATTTCTGTCAGCAGGAGATTCAGGGGAGAGCCAATCACTACGCCATTTTTATGTTTATATCTTCTAATTCGGTTTCATTACCTGTAAAACAAGCAAGGATATCGTCAACAGATCTGTACCAGGAAAAAACGTTTTCCAAAAAGTGTGTTCTAGAAAAGTTTTCTTCGAAATTGGTCATAAAAATTTCTGTCAGAAGGAGATTCAGGGGAGAGCCAATCAGTAAGCCATCTTGTTGTTTATATCTTCTAATTCGGTTTCATTACCTGTAAAACAAGCAAGGATATCGTCACTAGATCTCTACCAGGAAAAAACGTTTTCCAAAAAGTTTGTTCTAGAAAAGTTTTCTTCGAAATTGGTCATAAAAATTTCTGTCAGAAGGAGATTCAGGGGAGAGCCAATCACTAGACCATCTTGTTGTTTATATCTTTTAATTCGGTTTCATTACCTGTAAAACAAGCAAGGATATCGTCATTAGATCTCTACCAGGAAAAAACGTTTCCCAAAAAGTTTGTTCTAGAAAAATTTTCTTCGAAATTGGTCATAAAAATTTCTGTCAGAAGGAGATTCAGGGGAGAGCCAATCAGTAGGCCATCTTGTTGTTTATATCTTCTAATTCGGTTTCATTACCTGTAAAACAAGTAAGGATATCGTCAACAGATCTCTACAAGGAAAAAACGTTTTCCAAAAAGTTTGTTCTAGAAAGTTTTTCTTCGAAATTGGTCATAAAAATTTCAGTCAGAAGGAGATTCAGGGGAGAGCCAATCACTAGACCATCTTTTTGTTTATATCTTCTAATTCGGTTTCATTACCTGTGAAACAAGCAAGGATATCGTTAACAGATCTCTACCAGGAAAAAACGTTTTCCAAAAAGTTTGTTCTAGAAAGTTTTTCTTCGAAATTGGTCATAAAAATTTCAGTCAGAAGGAGATTCAGGGGAGAGCCAATCACTAGACCATCTTTTTGTTTATATCTTCTAATTCGGTTTCATTACCTGTAAAACAAGCAAGGATATCGTCATTAGATCTATACCAGGAAAAAACGTTTTCCAAAAAGTTTGTTCTAGAAAAGTTTTCTTCGAAATTGGTCATAAAAATTTCTGTCAGAAGGAGATTCAGGGGAGAGCCAATCACTCGAACATCTTTTTGTTTATATCTTCTAATTCGGTTTCATTACCTGTAAAACAAGCAAAGATATCGTCAACAGATCTATATCAGGAAAAACGTTTTCCAAAAAGTTTGTTCTAGAAAAGTTTTCTTCGAAATTGGCCATAAAAATTTCTGTCAGAAGGAGATTCTGGGGAGAGCCAATCACTAGACCATCTTGTTGTTTATATCTTCAAATTCGGTTTCATTACCTGTAAAACAAGCAAGGATATCGTCATTAGATCTTTAACAGGAAAAAACGTATTCCAAAAAGTTTGTTCTAGAAACTTTTTCTTCGAAATTGGTCATAAAAATTTCTGTCAGAAGGAGATTCAGGGGAGAGCCAATCACTAGACCATCTTTTCGTTTATATCTTCTAATTCGGTTTCATTACCTGTGAAACAAGCAAGGATATCGTCAACAGATCTCTACCAGGAAAAAACGTTTTCCAAAAAGTTTGTTCTAGAAAGTTTTTCTTCGAAATTGGTCATAAAAATTTCTGTCAGAAAGAGATTCAGGGGAGAGCCAATCAGTAGGCCATCTTGTTGTTTATATCTTCTAATTCGGTTTCATTACCTGTAAAACAAGCAAGGATATCGTCAACAGATCTCTACCAGGAAAAAACGTTTTCCAAAAAGTGTGTTCTAGAAAGCTTTTCTTCGAAATTGGTCATAAAAATTTCAGTCAGAAGGAGATTCCGGGGAGAGCCAATCACTAGACCATCTTTTTGTTTATATCTTCTAATTCGGTTTCATTACCTGGAAAACAAGCAAGGATATCGTCAACAGATCTCTACCAGGAAAAAACGTTTTCCAAAAAGATTTTTTTAGAAAGTTTTTCTTCGAAATTGGTCAAAAAATTTCTGTCAGCAGGAGATTCAGGGGAGAGCCAATCACTAGATCATCTTGTTGTTTATATCTTCTAATTCGGTTTCATTACCTGTAAAACAAGCAAGGATATCGTCAACAGATCTCTAACAGGAAAAAACGTTTTCCAAAAAGTGTGTTCTAGAAAGTTTTTCTTCCAAATTGGTCATTAAAATTTCTGTCAGAAGGAGATTCAGGGGAGAGCCAATCACTAGACCATCTTTTTATTTATATCTTCTAATTCGGTTATATTACCTGTAAAACAAGCAAGGAAATCGTCATTAGATCTATACCAGGAAAAAACGTTTTCCAAAAAGTTTGTTCTAGAAAAGTTTTCTTCGAAATTGGTCATAAAAATTTCTGTCAGAAGGAGTTTCAGGGGAGAGCCAATCAGTAGGCCATCTTGTTGTTTATATCTTCTAATTCGGTTTCATTACCTGTAAAACAAGCAAGGATATCGTCAACAGATCTCTACCAGGAAAAAACGTTTTCCAAAAAGTTTGTTCTAGAAAGTTTTTCTTCGAAATTGGTCATAAAAATTTCAGTCAGAAGGAGATTCAGGGGAGAGCCAATCACTAGACCATCTTTTTGTTTATATCTTCTAATTCGGTCTCATTACCTGTGAAACAAGCAAGGATATCGTCAACAGATCTCTACCAGGAAAAAACGTTTTCCAAAAAGTGTGTTCTAGAAAGCTTTTCTTCGAAATTGGTCATAAAAATTTCTGTCAGAAGGAGATTCAGGGGAGAGCCAATCGCTAGACCATCTTTTCGTTAATATCTTCTAATTCGGTTTCATTACCTGGAAGACAAGCAAGGATATCGTCAACAGATCTCTACCAGGAAAAAACGTTTTCCAAAAAGTTTGTTCTAGAAAGTTTTTCTTCGAAATTGGTCATAAAAATTTCTGTCAGAAGGAGATTCAGGGGAGAACCAATCACTAGACCATCTTTTTGTTTATATCTTCTAATTCGGTTTCATTACCTGGAAAACAAGCAAGGATATCGTCATTAGATCTATACCAGGAAAAAACGATTTCCAAAAAGTGTGTTCTAGAAAGCTTTTCTTCGAAATTGGTCATAAAAATTTCTGTCAGAAGGAGATTCAGGGGAGAACCAATCACTAGACCATCTTTTTGTTTATATCTTCTAATTCGATTTCATTAACCTGGAAAACAAGCAAGGATATCGTCAACAGATCTCTACCAGGAAAAAACGATTTCCAAAAAGTGTGTTCTAGAAAGCTTTTCTTCGAAATTGGTCATAAAAATTTCTGTCAGAAGGAGATTCAGGGGAGAGCCAATCACTAGACCATCTTTTTGTTTATATCTTCTAATTCGGTTTCATTAACCTGGAAAACAAGCAAGGATATCGTCAACAGATCTCTACCAGGAAAAAACGATTTCCAAAAAGTGTGTTCTAGAAAGCTTTTCTTCGAAATTGGTCATAAAAATTTCTGTCAGAAGGAGATTCAGGGGAGAGCCAATCACTAGACCATCTTTTTGTTTATATCTTCTAATTCGGTTTCATTAACCTGGAAAACAAGCAAGGATATCGTCAACAGATCTCTACCAGGAAAAAACGATTTCCAAAAAGTGTGCTCTAGAAAGCTTTTCTTCGAAATTGGTCATAAAAATTTCTGTCAGAAGGAGATTCAGGGGAGAGCCAATCACTAGACCATCTTTTTGTTTATATCTTCTAATTCGGTTTCATTAACCTGGAAAACAAGCAAGGATATCGTCAACAGATCTCTACCAGGAAAAAACGTTTTCCAAAAAGTGTGTTCTAGAAAGCTTTTCTTCGAAATTGGTCATAAAAATTTCTGTCAGAAGGAGATTCAGGGGAGAGCCAATCACTAGACCATCTTTTTGTTTATATCTTCTAATTCGGTTTCATTACCTGGAAAACAAGCAAGGATATCGTCAACAGATCTCTACCAGGAAAAAACGTTTTCCAAAAAGTGTGTTCTAGAAAGCTTTTCTTCGAAATTGGTCATAAAAATTTCTGTCAGAAGGATATTCAGGGGAGAGCCAATCAGTAGGCCATCTTGTTGTTTATATCTTCTAATTCGGTTTCATTACCTGGAAAACAAGCAAAGATATCATCATTAGATCTATACCAGGAAAAAACGTTTTCCAAAAAGTTTGTTCTAGAAAGTTTTTCTTCGAAATTGGTCATAAAAGTTTCTGTCAGAAGGAGATTCAGGGGAGAGCCAATCAGTAGGCCATCTTGTTGTTTATATCTTCTAATTCGGTTTCATTACCTGTAAAACAAGCAAGGATATCGTCATTAGATCTCTACCAGGAAAAAACGTTTTCCAAAAAGTTTGTTCTAGAAAGTTTTTCTTCGAAATTGGTCATAAAAGTTTCTGTCAGAAGGAGATTCAGGGGAGAGCCAATCAGTAGGCAATCTTTTTGTTTATATCTTCTAATTCGGTTTCATTACCTGTAAAACAAGCAAGGATATCGTCAACAGATCTCTATCAGGAAAAAACGATTTCCAAAAAGTGTGTTCTAGAAAGCTTTTCTTCGAAATTGGTCATAAAAATTTCTGTAAGAAGGAGATTCAGGGGAGAGCCAATCACTAGACCATCTTTTTGTTTATAACTTCTAATTCGGTTTCATTACCTGTCAAACAAGCAAGGATATGGTCAACAGATCTCTACCAGGAAAAAACGTTTTCCAAAAAGTTTGTTCTAGAAAAGTTTTCTTCGAAATTGGTCATAAAAATTTCTCTCAGAAGGAGATTCAGGGGAGAGCCAATCAGTAGGCCATCTTGTTGTTTATATCTTCTAATTCGGTTTCATTACCTGTAAAACAAGCAAGGATATCGTCAACAGATCTCTACCAGAAAAAAAACGTTTTCCAAAAAGTTTGTTCTAGAAAGTTTTTCTTCGAAATTGTTCATAAAAGTTTCTGTCAGAAGGAAATTCAGGGGAGAGCCAATCAGTAGGCCATCTTGTTGTTTATATCTTCTAATTCGGTTTCATTACCTGTAAAACAAGCAAGGATATCTTCATTAGATCTTTACCAGGAAAAAACGTTCTCCAAAAAGTTTGTTCTAGAAAATTTTTCTTCGAAATTGGTCATAAAAGTTTCTGTCAGAAGGAGATTCAGGGGAGAGCCAATCAGTAGGCCATCTTTTTGTTTATATCTTCTAATTCGGTTTCATCACCTGTAAAACAAGCAAGGATATCGTCAACAGATCTCTACCAGGAAAAAACGATTTCCAAAAAGTGTGTTCTAGAAAGCTTTTCTTCGAAATTGGTCATAAAAATTTCTGTCAGAAGGAGATTCAGGGGAGAGCCAATCACTAGACCATCTTTTTGTTTATATCTTCTAATTCGGTTTCATTACCTGTCAAACAAGCAAGGATATCGTCAACAGATCTCTACCAGGAAAAAACGTTTTCCAAAAAGTTTGTTCTAGAAAAGTTTTCTTCGAAATTGGTCATAAAAATTTCTCTCAGAAGGAGATTCAGGGGAGAGCCAATCAGTAGGCCATCTTGTTGTTTATATCTTCTAATTCGGTTTCATTACCTGTAAAACAAGCAAGGATATCGTCATTAGATCTATACCAGGAAAAAACATTTTCCAAAAAGTTTGTTCTAGAAAGCTTTTCTTCGAAATTGGTCATAAAAATTTCTGTCAGAAGGAGATTCAGGGGAGAGCCAATCAGTAGGCCATCTTTTTGTTTATATCTTCTAATTCGGTTTCATTACTTGTTAAACAAGCAAGGATATCGTCAACAGATCTCTACCAGGAAAAAACGATTTCCAAAAAGTGTGTTCTAGAAAGCTTTTCTTCGAAATTGGTCATAAAAATTTCTGTCAGAAGGAGATTCAGGGGAGAGCCAATCACTAGACCATCTTTTTGTTTATATCTTCTAATTCGGTTTCATTATCTGGAAAACAAGCAAGGATATCGTCAACAGATCTCTACCAGGAAAAAACGTTTTCCAAAAAGTTTGTTCTAGAAAAGTTTTCTTCGAAATTGGTCATAAAAATTTCTCTCAGATGGAGATTCAGGGGAGAACCAATCAGTAGGCCATCTTGTTGTTTATATCTTCTAATTCGGTTTCATTACCTGTAAAACAAGCAAGGATATCGTCAACAGATCTCTACCAGGAAAAAACGTTTTCCAAAAAGTTTGTTCTAGAAAGTTTTTCTTCGAAATTGGTCATAAAAGTTTCTGTCAGAAGGAGATTCAGGGGAGAGCCAATCAGTAGGCCATCTTTTTGTTTATATCTTCTAATTCGGTTTCATTACCTGTAAAACAAGCAAGGATATCGTCAACAGATCTCTACCAGGAAAAAACGATTTCCAAAAAGTGTGTTCTAGAAAGCTTCTCTTCGAAATTGGTCATAAAAATTTCTGTCAGAAGGAGATTCAGGGGAGAGCCAATCACTAGACCATCTTTTTGTTTATATCTTCTAATTCGGTTTCATTACCTCTCAAACAAGCAAGGATATCGTCAACAGATCTCTACCAGGAAAAAACGTTTTCCAAAAAGTTTGTTCTAGAAAGTTTTTCTTCGAAATTGGTCATAAAAATTTCTGTCAGAAGGAGATTCAGGGGAGAGCCAATCACTAGACCATCTTTTTGTTTATATCTTCTAATTCGGTTTCATTACCTGGAAAACAAGCAAGGATATCGTCAACAGATCTCTACCAGGAAAAAACGTTTTCCAAAAAGTTTGTTCTAGAAAGCTTTTCTTCGAAATTGGTCATAAAAATTTCTGTCAGAAGGAGATTCAGGGGAGAGCCAATCAGTAGGCCATCTTGTTGTTTATATCTTCTAATTCGGTTTCATTACCTGGAAAACAAGCAAGGATATCGTCATTAGATCTATACCAGGAAAAAACGTTTTCCAAAAAGTTTGTTCTAGAAAGTTTTTCTTCGAAATTGGTCATAAAAGTTTCTGTCAGAAGGAGATTCAGGGGAGAGCCAATCAGTAGGCCATCTTGTTGTTTATATCTTCTAATTCGGTTTCATTACCTGTAAAACAAGCAAGGATATCGTCATTAGATCTCTACCAGGAAAAAACGTTTTCCAAAAAGTTTGTTCTAGAAAGTTTTTCTTCGAAATTGGTCATAAAAGTTTCTGTCAGAAGGAGATTCAGGGGAGAGCCAATCAGTAGGCCATCTTTTTGTTTATATCTTCTAATTCGGTTTCATTACCTGTAAAACAAGCAAGGATATCGTCAACAGATCTCTACCAGGAAAAAACGATTTCCAAAAAGTGTGTTCTAGAAAGCTTTTCTTCGAAATTGGTCATAAAAATTTCTGTAAGAAGGAGATTCAGGGGAGAGCCAATCACTAGACCATCTTTTTGTTTATATCTTCTAATTCGGTTTCATTACCTGTCAAACAAGCAAGGATATGGTCAACAGATCTCTACCAGGAAAAAACGTTTTCCAAAAAGTTTGTTCTAGAAAAGTTTTCTTCGAAATTGGTCATAAAAATTTCTCTCAGAAGGAGATTCAGGGGAGAGCCAATCAGTAGGCCATCTTGTTGTTTATATCTTCTAATTCGGTTTCATTACCTGTAAAACAAGCAAGGATATCGTCAACAGATCTCTACCAGAAAAAAAACGTTTTCCAAAAAGTTTGTTCTAGAAAGTTTTTCTTCGAAATTGGTCATAAAAGTTTCTGTCAGAAGGAGATTCAGGGGAGAGCCAATCAGTAGGCCATCTTGTTGTTTATATCTTCTAATTCGGTTTCATTACCTGTAAAACAAGCAAGGATATCGTCATTAGATCTATACCAGGAAAAAACGTTTTCCAAAAAGTTTGTTCTAGAAAGTTTTTCTTCGAAATTGGTCATAAAATTTTCTGTCAGAAGGAGATTCAGGGGAGAGCCAATCAGTAGGCCACCTTTTTGTTTATATCTTCTAATTCGGTTTCATTACCTGTAAAACAAGCAAAGATATCGTCAACAGATCTCTACCAGGAAAAAACGATTTCCAAAAAGTGTGTTCTAGAAAGCTTTTCTTCGAAATTGGTCATAAAAATTTCTGTCAGAAGGAGATTAAGGGGAGAGCCAATCACTAGACCATCTTTTTGTTTATATCTTCTAATTCGGTTTCATTACCTGTGAAACAAGCAAGGATATCGTCAACAGATCTCTACCAGGAAAAAACGTTTTCCAAAAAGTTTGTTCTAGACAGTTTTTCTTCGAAATTGGTCATAAAAGTTTCTGTCAGAAGGAGATTCAGGGGAGAGCCAATCAGTAGGCCATCTTTTTGTTTATATCTTCTAATTCGGTTTCATTACCTGTAAAACAAGCAAGGATATCGTCAACAGATCTCTACCAGGAAAGAACGATTTCCAAAAAGTGTGTTCTAGAAAGCTTTTCTTCGAAATTTGTCATAAAAATTTCTGTCAGAAGGAGATTCAGGGGAGAGCCAATCACTAGACCATCTTTTTGTTTATATCTTCTAATTCGGTTTCATTACCTCTCAAACAAGCAAGGATATCGTCAACAGATCTCTACCAGGAAAAAACATTTTCCAAAAAGTTTGTTCTGGAAATATTTTCTTCGAAATTGGTCATAAAAATTTCTCTCAGAAGGAGATTCAGGGGAGAGCCAATCAGTAGGCCATCTTGTTGTTTATATCTTCTAATTCGGTTTCATTACCTGTAAAACAAGCAAGGATATCGTCATTAGATCTATACCAGGAAAAACCTTTTCCAAAAAGTTTGTTCTAGAAAAGTTTTCTTCGAAATTGGTCATAAAAATTTCTCTCAGAAGGAGATTCAGGGGAGAGCCAATCAGTAGGTCATCTTATTGTTTATATCTTCTAATTCGGTTTCATTATCTGTTAAACAAGCAAGGATATCGTCATTAGATCTATACCAGGAAAAAACCTTTTCCAAAAAGTTTGTTCTAGAAAGTTTTTCTTCGACATTGGTCATAAAAGTTTCTGTCAGAAGGAGATTCAGGGGAGAGCCAATCAGTAGGCCATCCTTTTGTTTATATCTTCTAATTCGGTTTCATTACCTGTAAAAGAAGCAAGGATATCGTCAACAGATCTCTACCAGGAGAAAACGTTTTCCAAAAAGATTTTTCTAGAAAGTTTTTCTTCGAAATTGGTCATAAAAATTTCTGTCAGCAGGAGATTCAGGGGAGAGCCAATCACTAGACCATCTTGTTGTTTATATCTTCTAATTCGGTTTCATTACCTGTAAAACAAGCAAGGATATCGTCAACAGATCTCTAACAGGAAAAAACGTTTTCCAAAAAGTGTGTTCTAGAAAGTTTTTCTTCGAAATTGGTCATAAAAATTTCAGTCAGAAGGAGATTCAGGGGAGAGCCAATCACCAGACCATCTTTTTGTTTATATCTTCTAATTCGGTTTCATTACCTGTGAAACAAGCAAGGATATCGTCAACAGATCTCTACCAGGAAAAAACGTTTTCCAAAAAGTGTGTTCTAGAAATCTTTTCTTCCAAATTGGTCATAAAAATTTCTGTCAGAAGGAGATTCAGGGGAGAACCAATCACTAGGCCATGTTGTTGTTTATATCTTCTAATTCGGTTTCATTACTTGTGAAACAAGCAAGGATATCGTCAACAGATCTCTACCAGGAAAAAACGTTTTCCAAAAAGTGTGTTCTAGAAAGCTTTTCTTCGAAATTGGTCATAAAAATTTCTATCAGAAGGAAATTCAGGGGAGAGCCAATCAGTAGGCCATCTTTTTGTTTATATCTTTTAATTCGGTTTCATTACCTGTGAAACAAGCAAGGATATCGTCAACAGATCTCTAGCAGGAAAAAACGTTTTCCAAAAAGTGTGTTCTAGAAAGCTTTTCTTCGAAATTGGTCATAAAAATTTCTATCAGAAGGAAATTCAGGGGAGAGCCAATCAGTAGGCCATCTTTTTGTTTATATCTTTTAATTCGGTTTCATTACCTGTGAAACAAGCAAGGATATCGTCAACAGATCTCTAACAGGAAAAAACGTTTTCCAAAAAGTGTGTTCTAGAAAGCTTTTCTTCGAAATTGGTCATAAAAATTTCTGTCAGAAGGAGATTCAGGGGAGAGCCAATCACTAGACCATCTTTTTGTTTATATCTTCTAATTCGGTTTCATTATCTGGAAAACAAGCAAGGATATCGTCAACAGATCTCTACCAGGAAAAAACGTTTTCCAAAAAGTTTGTTCTGGAAAATTTTTCTTCGAAATTGGTGATAAAAATTTCTGTCAGAAGGAGATTCAGGGGAGAGCCAATCAGTAGGCCATCTTGTTGTTTATATCTTCTAATTCGGTTTCATTACCTGTAAAACAAGCAAGGATATCGTCAACAGATCTCTACCAGGAAAAAACGTTTTCCAAAAAGTTTGTTCTAGAAAGTTTTTCTTCGAAATTGGTCATAAAAATTTCAGTCAGAAGGAGATTCAGGGGAGAGCCAATCACTAGACCATCTTTTTGTTTATATCTTCTAATTCGGTTTCATTACCTGTAAAACAAGCAAGGATATCGTCATTAGATCTATACCAGGAAAAAACGTTTTCCAAAAAGTTTGTTCTAGAAAGTTTTTCTTCGAAATAGGTCATAAAAATTTCAGTCAGAAGGAGATTCAGGGGAGAGCCAATCACTAGACCATCTTTTTGTTTATATCTTCTAATTCGGTCTCATTACCTGTGAAACAAGCAACGATATCGTCAACAGATCTCTACCAGGAAAAAACGTTTTCCAAAAAGTGTGTTCTAGAAAGCTTTTCTTCGAAATTGGTCATAAAAATTTCTGTCAGAAGGAGATTCAGGGGAGAGCCAATCGCTAGACCATCTTTTTGTTTATATCTTCTAATTCGGTTTCATTACCTGGAAAACAAGCAAGGATATCGTCTACAGATCTCTACCAGGAAAAAACGTTTTCCAAAAAGTTTGTTCTAGAAAGTTTTTCTTCGAAATTGGTCATAAAAATTTCTGTCAGAAGGAGATTCAGGGGAGTGCCAATCACTAGACCATCTTTTTGTTTATATCTTCTAATTCGGTTTCATTACCTGGAAAACAAGCAAGGATATCGTCAACAGATCTCTACCAGGAAAAAACGTTTTCCAAAAAGTGTGTTCTAGAAAGCTTTTCTTCGAAATTGGTCATAAAAATTTCTGTCAGAAGGAGATTCAGGGGAGAGCCAATCACTAGACCATCTTTTTGTTTATATCTTCTAATTCGGTTTCATTAACCTGGAAAACAAGCAAGGATATCGTCAACAGATCTCTACCAGGAAAAAACGTTTTCCAAAAAGTGTGTTCTAGGAAGCTTTTCTTCGAAATTGGTCATAAAAATTTCGGTCAGAAGGAGATTCAGGGGAGAGCCAATCACTAGACCATCTTTTTGTTTATATCTTCTAATTCGGTTTCATTACCTGGAAAACAAGCAAGGATATCGTCAACAGATCTCTACCAGGAAAAAACGTTTTCCAAAAAGTTTGTTCTAGAAAGTTTTTCTTCGAAATTGGTCATAAAAATTTCTGTCAGAAGGAGATTCAGGGGAGAGCCAATCACTAGACCATCTTTTTGTTTATATCTTCTAATTCGGTTTCATTACCTGGAAAACAAGCAAGGATATCGTCAACAGATCTCTACCAGGAAAAAACGTTTTCCAAAAAGTTTGTTCTAGAAAGCTTTTCTTCGAAATTGGTCATAAAAATTTCTGTCAGAAGGAGATTCAGGGGAGAGCCAATCACTAGACCATCTTTTTGTTTATATCTTCTAATTCGGTTTCATTAACCTGGAAAACAAGCAAGGATATCGTCAACAGATCTCTACCAGGAAAAAACATTTTCCAAAAAGTGTGTTCTAGAAAGCTTTTCTTCGAAATTGGTCATAAAAATTTCTGTCAGAAGGAGATTCAGGGGAGAGCCAATCAGTAGGCCATCTTGTTTATTATATCTTCTAATTCGGTTTCATTACCTGGAAAACAAGCAAGGATATCGTCATTAGATCTATACCAGGAAAAAACCTTTTCCAAAAAGATTGTTCTAGAAAGTTTTTCTTCGAAATTGGTCATAAAAGTTTCTGTCAGAAGGAGATTCAGGGGAGAGCCAATCAGTAGGCCATCTTGTTGTTTATATCTTCTAATTCGGTTTCATTACCTGTCAAACAAGCAAGGATATCGTCAAGAGATCTCTACCAGGAAAAAACGTTTTCCAAAAAGTTTGTTCTAGAAAAGATTTCTTCGAAATTGGTCATAAAAATTTCTCACAGAAGGAGATTCAGGGGAGAGCCAATCAGTAGGCCATCTTGTTGTTTATATCTTCTAATTCGGTTTCATTACCTGTAAAACAAGCAAGGATATCGTCAACAGATCTCTACCAGGAAAAAACGTTTTCCAACAAGTTTGTTCTAGAAAGTTTTTCTTCGAAATTGGTCATAAAAGTTTCTGTCAGAGGGAGATTCAGGGGAGAGCCAATCAGTGGGCCATCTTGTTGTTTATATCTTCTAATTCGGTTTCATTACCTGTAAAACAAGCAAGGATATCGTCATTAGATCTATACCAGGAAAAAACGTTTTCCAAAAAGTTTGTTCTAGAAAGTTTTTCTTCGAAATTGGTCATAAAAGTTTCTGTCAGAAGGAAATTCAGGGGAGAGCCAATCAGTAGGCCATCTTTTTGTTTATATCTTCTAATTCGGTTTCATTACCTGTAAAACAAGCAAGGATATCGTCAACAGATCTCTACCAGGAAAAAACGATTTCCAAAAAGTGTGTTCTAGAAAGTTTTTCTTCGAAATTGGTCATAAAAATTTCTGTCAGAGGGAGATTCAGGGGAGAGGCAATCACTAGACCATCTTTTTGTTTATATCTTCTAATTCGGTTTCATTACCTGTCAAACAAGCAAGGATATCGTCAACAGATCTCTACCAGGAAAAAACTTTTTCCAAAAAGTTTGTTCTAGAAAAGTTTTCTTCGAAATTGGTCATAAAAATTTCTCTCAGAAGGAGATTCAGGGGAGAGCCAATCAGTAGGCCATCTTTTTGTTTATATCTTCTAATTCGGTTTCATTACCTGTAAAACAAGCAAGGATATCGTCAACAGATCTCTACCAGGAAAAAACGATTTCCAAAAAGTGTGTTCTAGAAAGCTTCTCTTCGAAATTGGTCATAAAAATTTCTGTCAGAAGGAGATTCAGGGGAGAGCCAATCACTAGACCATCTTTTTGTTTATATCTTCTAATTCGGTTTCATTACCTCTCAAACAAGCAAGGATATCGTCAACAGATCTCTACCAGGAAAAAACGTTTTCCAAAAAGTTTGTTCTAGAAAGTTTTTCTTCGAAATTGGTCATAAAAATTTCTGTCAGAAGGAGATTCAGGGGAGAGCCAATCACTAGACCATCTTTTTGTTTATATCTTCTAATTCGGTTTCATTACCTGGAAAACAAGCAAGGATATCGTCAACAGATCTCTACCAGGAAAAAACGTTTTCCAAAAAGTTTGTTCTAGAAAGCTTTTCTTCGAAATTGGTCATAAAAATTTCTGTCAGAAGGAGATTCAGGGGAGAGCCAATCAGTAGGCCATCTTGTTGTTTATATCTTCTAATTCGGTTTCATTACCTGGAAAACAAGCAAGGATATCGTCATTAGATCTATACCAGGAAAAAACGTTTTCCAAAAAGTTTGTTCTAGAAAGTTTTTCTTCGAAATTGGTCATAAAAGTTTCTGTCAGAAGGAGATTCAGGGGAGAGCCAATCAGTAGGCCATCTTGTTGTTTATATCTTCTAATTCGGTTTCATTACCTGTAAAACAAGCAAGGATATCGTCATTAGATCTCTACCAGGAAAAAACGTTTTCCAAAAAGTTTGTTCTAGAAAGTTTTTCTTCGAAATTGGTCATAAAAGTTTCTGTCAGAAGGAGATTCAGGGGAGAGCCAATCAGTAGGCCATCTTTTTGTTTATATCTTCTAATTCGGTTTCATTACCTGTAAAACAAGCAAGGATATCGTCAACAGATCTCTACCAGGAAAAAACGATTTCCAAAAAGTGTGTTCTAGAAAGCTTTTCTTCGAAATTGGTCATAAAAATTTCTGTAAGAAGGAGATTCAGGGGAGAGCCAATCACTAGACCATCTTTTTGTTTATATCTTCTAATTCGGTTTCATTACCTGTCAAACAAGCAAGGATATGGTCAACAGATCTCTACCAGGAAAAAACGTTTTCCAAAAAGTTTGTTCTAGAAAAGTTTTCTTCGAAATTGGTCATAAAAATTTCTCTCAGAAGGAGATTCAGGGGAGAGCCAATCAGTAGGCCATCTTGTTGTTTATATCTTCTAATTCGGTTTCATTACCTGTAAAACAAGCAAGGATATCGTCAACAGATCTCTACCAGAAAAAAAACGTTTTCCAAAAAGTTTGTTCTAGAAAGTTTTTCTTCGAAATTGGTCATAAAAGTTTCTGTCAGAAGGAGATTCAGGGGAGAGCCAATCAGTAGGCCATCTTGTTGTTTATATCTTCTAATTCGGTTTCATTACCTGTAAAACAAGCAAGGATATCGTCATTAGATCTATACCAGGAAAAAACGTTTTCCAAAAAGTTTGTTCTAGAAAGTTTTTCTTCGAAATTGGTCATAAAATTTTCTGTCAGAAGGAGATTCAGGGGAGAGCCAATCAGTAGGCCACCTTTTTGTTTATATCTTCTAATTCGGTTTCATTACCTGTAAAACAAGCAAAGATATCGTCAACAGATCTCTACCAGGAAAAAACGATTTCCAAAAAGTGTGTTCTAGAAAGCTTTTCTTCGAAATTGGTCATAAAAATTTCTGTCAGAAGGAGATTAAGGGGAGAGCCAATCACTAGACCATCTTTTTGTTTATATCTTCTAATTCGGTTTCATTACCTGTGAAACAAGCAAGGATATCGTCAACAGATCTCTACCAGGAAAAAACGTTTTCCAAAAAGTTTGTTCTAGACAGTTTTTCTTCGAAATTGGTCATAAAAGTTTCTGTCAGAAGGAGATTCAGGGGAGAGCCAATCAGTAGGCCATCTTTTTGTTTATATCTTCTAATTCGGTTTCATTACCTGTAAAACAAGCAAGGATATCGTCAACAGATCTCTACCAGGAAAGAACGATTTCCAAAAAGTGTGTTCTAGAAAGCTTTTCTTCGAAATTGGTCATAAAAATTTCTGTCAGAAGGAGATTCAGGGGAGAGCCAATCACTAGACCATCTTTTTGTTTATATCTTCTAATTCGGTTTCATTACCTCTCAAACAAGCAAGGATATCGTCAACAGATCTCTACCAGGAAAAAACATTTTCCAAAAAGTTTGTTCTGGAAATATTTTCTTCGAAATTGGTCATAAAAATTTCTCTCAGAAGGAGATTCAGGGGAGAGCCAATCAGTAGGCCATCTTGTTGTTTATATCTTCTAATTCGGTTTCATTACCTGTAAAACAAGCAAGGATATCGTCATTAGATCTATACCAGGAAAAACCTTTTCCAAAAAGTTTGTTCTAGAAAAGTTTTCTTCGAAATTGGTCATAAAAATTTCTCTCAGAAGGAGATTCAGGGGAGAGCCAATCAGTAGGTCATCTTATTGTTTATATCTTCTAATTCGGTTTCATTATCTGTTAAACAAGCAAGGATATCGTCATTAGATCTATACCAGGAAAAAACCTTTTCCAAAAAGTTTGTTCTAGAAAGTTTTTCTTCGACATTGGTCATAAAAGTTTCTGTCAGAAGGAGATTCAGGGGAGAGCCAATCAGTAGGCCATCCTTTTGTTTATATCTTCTAATTCGGTTTCATTACCTGTAAAAGAAGCAAGGATATCGTCAACAGATCTCTACCAGGAGAAAACGTTTTCCAAAAAGATTTTTCTAGAAAGTTTTTCTTCGAAATTGGTCATAAAAATTTCTGTCAGCAGGAGATTCAGGGGAGAGCCAATCACTAGACCATCTTGTTGTTTATATCTTCTAATTCGGTTTCATTACCTGTAAAACAAGCAAGGATATCGTCAACAGATCTCTAACAGGAAAAAACGTTTTCCAAAAAGTGTGTTCTAGAAAGTTTTTCTTCGAAATTGGTCATAAAAATTTCAGTCAGAAGGAGATTCAGGGGAGAGCCAATCACCAGACCATCTTTTTGTTTATATCTTCTAATTCGGTTTCATTACCTGTGAAACAAGCAAGGATATCGTCAACAGATCTCTACCAGGAAAAAACGTTTTCCAAAAAGTGTGTTCTAGAAATCTTTTCTTCCAAATTGGTCATAAAAATTTCTGTCAGAAGGAGATTCAGGGGAGAACCAATCACTAGGCCATGTTGTTGTTTATATCTTCTAATTCGGTTTCATTACTTGTGAAACAAGCAAGGATATCGTCAACAGATCTCTACCAGGAAAAAACGTTTTCCAAAAAGTGTGTTCTAGAAAGCTTTTCTTCGAAATTGGTCATAAAAATTTCTATCAGAAGGAAATTCAGGGGAGAGCCAATCAGTAGGCCATCTTTTTGTTTATATCTTTTAATTCGGTTTCATTACCTGTGAAACAAGCAAGGATATCGTCAACAGATCTCTAACAGGAAAAAACGTTTTCCAAAAAGTGTGTTCTAGAAAGCTTTTCTTCGAAATTGGTCATAAAAATTTCTATCAGAAGGAAATTCAGGGGAGAGCCAATCAGTAGGCCATCTTTTTGTTTATATCTTTTAATTCGGTTTCATTACCTGTGAAACAAGCAAGGATATCGTCAACAGATCTCTAACAGGAAAAAACGTTTTCCAAAAAGTGTGTTCTAGAAAGCTTTTCTTCGAAATTGGTCATAAAAATTTCTGTCAGAAGGAGATTCAGGGGAGAGCCAATCACTAGACCATCTTTTTGTTTATATCTTCTAATTCGGTTTCATTATCTGGAAAACAAGCAAGGATATCGTCAACAGATCTCTACCAGGAAAAAACGTTTTCCAAAAAGTTTGTTCTGGAAAATTTTTCTTCGAAATTGGTGATAAAAATTTCTGTCAGAAGGAGATTCAGGGGAGAGCCAATCAGTAGGCCATCTTGTTGTTTATATCTTCTAATTCGGTTTCATTACCTGTAAAACAAGCAAGGATATCGTCAACAGATCTCTACCAGGAAAAAACGTTTTCCAAAAAGTTTGTTCTAGAAAGTTTTTCTTCGAAATTGGTCATAAAAATTTCAGTCAGAAGGAGATTCAGGGGAGAGCCAATCACTAGACCATCTTTTTGTTTATATCTTCTAATTCGGTTTCATTACCTGTAAAACAAGCAAGGATATCGTCATTAGATCTATACCAGGAAAAAACGTTTTCCAAAAAGTTTGTTCTAGAAAGTTTTTCTTCGAAATAGGTCATAAAAATTTCAGTCAGAAGGAGATTCAGGGGAGAGCCAATCACTAGACCATCTTTTTGTTTATATCTTCTAATTCGGTCTCATTACCTGTGAAACAAGCAACGATATCGTCAACAGATCTCTACCAGGAAAAAACGTTTTCCAAAAAGTGTGTTCTAGAAAGCTTTTCTTCGAAATTGGTCATAAAAATTTCTGTCAGAAGGAGATTCAGGGGAGAGCCAATCGCTAGACCATCTTTTTGTTTATATCTTCTAATTCGGTTTCATTACCTGGAAAACAAGCAAGGATATCGTCTACAGATCTCTACCAGGAAAAAACGTTTTCCAAAAAGTTTGTTCTAGAAAGTTTTTCTTCGAAATTGGTCATAAAAATTTCTGTCAGAAGGAGATTCAGGGGAGTGCCAATCACTAGACCATCTTTTTGTTTATATCTTCTAATTCGGTTTCATTACCTGGAAAACAAGCAAGGATATCGTCAACAGATCTCTACCAGGAAAAAACGTTTTCCAAAAAGTGTGTTCTAGAAAGCTTTTCTTCGAAATTGGTCATAAAAATTTCTGTCAGAAGGAGATTCAGGGGAGAGCCAATCACTAGACCATCTTTTTGTTTATATCTTCTAATTCGGTTTCATTAACCTGGAAAACAAGCAAGGATATCGTCAACAGATCTCTACCAGGAAAAAACGTTTTCCAAAAAGTGTGTTCTAGGAAGCTTTTCTTCGAAATTGGTCATAAAAATTTCGGTCAGAAGGAGATTCAGGGGAGAGCCAATCACTAGACCATCTTTTTGTTTATATCTTCTAATTCGGTTTCATTACCTGGAAAACAAGCAAGGATATCGTCAACAGATCTCTACCAGGAAAAAACGTTTTCCAAAAAGTTTGTTCTAGAAAGTTTTTCTTCGAAATTGGTCATAAAAATTTCTGTCAGAAGGAGATTCAGGGGAGAGCCAATCACTAGACCATCTTTTTGTTTATATCTTCTAATTCGGTTTCATTACCTGGAAAACAAGCAAGGATATCGTCAACAGATCTCTACCAGGAAAAAACGTTTTCCAAAAAGTTTGTTCTAGAAAGCTTTTCTTCGAAATTGGTCATAAAAATTTCTGTCAGAAGGAGATTCAGGGGAGAGCCAATCACTAGACCATCTTTTTGTTTATATCTTCTAATTCGGTTTCATTAACCTGGAAAACAAGCAAGGATATCGTCAACAGATCTCTACCAGGAAAAAACATTTTCCAAAAAGTGTGTTCTAGAAAGCTTTTCTTCGAAATTGGTCATAAAAATTTCTGTCAGAAGGAGATTCAGGGGAGAGCCAATCAGTAGGCCATCTTGTTTATTATATCTTCTAATTCGGTTTCATTACCTGGAAAACAAGCAAGGATATCGTCATTAGATCTATACCAGGAAAAAACCTTTTCCAAAAAGATTGTTCTAGAAAGTTTTTCTTCGAAATTGGTCATAAAAGTTTCTGTCAGAAGGAGATTCAGGGGAGAGCCAATCAGTAGGCCATCTTGTTGTTTATATCTTCTAATTCGGTTTCATTACCTGTCAAACAAGCAAGGATATCGTCAAGAGATCTCTACCAGGAAAAAACGTTTTCCAAAAAGTTTGTTCTAGAAAAGATTTCTTCGAAATTGGTCATAAAAATTTCTCACAGAAGGAGATTCAGGGGAGAGCCAATCAGTAGGCCATCTTGTTGTTTATATCTTCTAATTCGGTTTCATTACCTGTAAAACAAGCAAGGATATCGTCAACAGATCTCTACCAGGAAAAAACGTTTTCCAACAAGTTTGTTCTAGAAAGTTTTTCTTCGAAATTGGTCATAAAAGTTTCTGTCAGAGGGAGATTCAGGGGAGAGCCAATCAGTGGGCCATCTTGTTGTTTATATCTTCTAATTCGGTTTCATTACCTGTAAAACAAGCAAGGATATCGTCATTAGATCTATACCAGGAAAAAACGTTTTCCAAAAAGTTTGTTCTAGAAAGTTTTTCTTCGAAATTGGTCATAAAAGTTTCTGTCAGAAGGAAATTCAGGGGAGAGCCAATCAGTAGGCCATCTTTTTGTTTATATCTTCTAATTCGGTTTCATTACCTGTAAAACAAGCAAGGATATCGTCAACAGATCTCTACCAGGAAAAAACGATTTCCAAAAAGTGTGTTCTAGAAAGTTTTTCTTCGAAATTGGTCATAAAAATTTCTGTCAGAGGGAGATTCAGGGGAGAGGCAATCACTAGACCATCTTTTTGTTTATATCTTCTAATTCGGTTTCATTACCTGTCAAACAAGCAAGGATATCGTCAACAGATCTCTACCAGGAAAAAACTTTTTCCAAAAAGTTTGTTCTAGAAAAGTTTTCTTCGAAATTGGTCATAAAAATTTCTCTCAGAAGGAGATTCAGGGGAGAGCCAATCAGTAGGCCATCTTGTTATTTATATCTTCTAATTCGGTTTCTTTACCTGTAAAACAAGCAAGGATATCGTCAACAGATCTCTACCAGGAAAAAACGATTTCCAAAAAGTGTGTTCTAGAAAGCTTTTCTTCGAAATTGGTCATAAAAATTTCTGTCAGAAGGAGATTCAGGGGAGAGGCAATCACTAGACCATCTTTTTGTTTATATCTTCTAATTCGGTTTCATTACCTGTCAAACAAGCAAGGATATCGTCAACAGATCTCTACCAGGAAAAAACTTTTTCCAAAAAGTTTGTTCTAGAAAAGTTTTCTTCGAAATTGGTCATAAAAATTTCTCTCAGAAGGAGATTCAGGGGAGAGCCAATCAGTAGGCCATCTTGTTGTTTATATCTTCTAATTCGGTTTCATTACCTGTCAAACAAGCAAGGATATCGTCAACAGATCTCTAACAGGAAAAAACATTTTCCAAAAAGTGTGTTCTAGAAAGCTTTTCTTCGAAATTGGTCATAAAAATTTCTGTCAGAAGGAGATTCAGGGGAGAGCCAATCACTAGAACTTCTTTTTGTTTATATCTTCTAATTCGGTTTCATTACCTGGAAAACAAGCAAGGATATCGTCAACAGATCTCTACTAGGAAAAAACGTTTTCCAAAAAGATTGTTCTGGAAAAGTTTTCTTCGAAATTGGTGATAAAAATTTCTGTCAGAAGGAGATTCAGGGGAGAGCCAATCAGTAGGCCATCTTGTTGTTTATATCTTCTAATTCGGTTTCATTACCTGTAAAACAAGCAAGGATATCGTCAACAGATCTCTACCAGGAAAAAACGTTTTCCAAAAAGTTTGTTCTAGAAAGTTTTTCTTCGAAATTGGTCATAAAAATTTCAGTCAGAAGGAGATTCAGGGGAGAGCCAATCCCTAGACCATCTTTTTGTTTATATCTTCTAATTCGGTTTCATTACCTGTAAAACAAGCAAGGATATCGTCATTAGATCTATACCAGGAAAAAACGTTTTCCAAAAAGTTTGTTCTAGAAAGTTTTTCTTCGAAATTGGTCATAAAAATTTCAGTCAGAAGGAGATTCAGGGGAGAGCCAATCACTAGACCATCTTTTTGTTTATATCTTCTAATTCGGTTTCATTAACCTGGAAAACAAGCAAGGATATCGTCAACAGATCTCTACCAGGAAAAAACGTTTTCCAAAAAGTGTGTTCTAGAAAGCTTTTCTTCGAAATTGGTCATAAAAATTTCTGTCAGAAGGAGATTCAGGGGAGAGCCAATCACTAGACCATCTTTTTGTTTATATCTTCTAATTCGGTTTCATTACCTGGAAAACAAGCAAGGATATCGTCAACAGATCTCTACCAGGAAAAAACGTTTTCCAAAAAGTGTGTTCTAGAAAGCTTTTCTTCGAAATTGGTCATAAAAATTTCTGTCAGAAGGATATTCAGGGGAGAGCCAATCAGTAGGCCATCTTGTTGTTTATATCTTCTAATTCGGTTTCATTACCTGGAAAACAAGCAAAGATATCGTCATTAGATCTATACCAGGAAAAAACGTTTTCCAAAAAGTTTGTTCTAGAAAGTTTTTCTTCGAAATTGGTCATAAAAGTTTCTGTCAGAAGGAGATTCAGGGGAGAGCCAATCAGTAGGCCATCTTGTTGTTTATATCTTCTAATTCGGTTTCATTACCTGTAAAACAAGCAAGGATATCGTCATTAGATCTCTACCAGGAAAAAACGTTTTCCAAAAAGTTTGTTCTAGAAAGTTTTTCTTCGAAATTGGTCATAAAAGTTTCTGTCAGAAGGAGATTCAGGGGAGAGCCAATCAGTAGGCCATCTTTTTGTTTATATCTTCTAATTCGGTTTCATTACCTGTAAAACAAGCAAGGATATCGTCAACAGATCTCTATCAGGAAAAAACGATTTCCAAAAAGTGTGTTCTAGAAAGCTTTTCTTCGAAATTGGTCATAAAAATTTCTGTAAGAAGGAGATTCAGGGGAGAGCCAATCACTAGACCATCTTTTTGTTTATAACTTCTAATTCGGTTTCATTACCTGTCAAACAAGCAAGGATATGGTCAACAGATCTCTACCAGGAAAAAACGTTTTCCAAAAAGTTTGTTCTAGAAAAGTTTTCTTCGAAATTTGTCATAAAAATTTCTCTCAGAAGGAGATTCAGGGGAGAGCCAATCAGTAGGCCATCTTGTTGTTTATATCTTCTAATTCGGTTTCATTACCTGTAAAACAAGCAAGGATATCGTCAACAGATCTCTACCAGAAAAAAAACGTTTTCCAAAAAGTTTGTTCTAGAAAGTTTTTCTTCGAAATTGTTCATAAAAGTTTCTGTCAGAAGGAAATTCAGGGGAGAGCCAATCAGTAGGCCATCTTGTTGTTTATATCTTCTAATTCGGTTTCATTACCTGTAAAACAAGCAAGGATATCTTCATTAGATCTTTACCAGGAAAAAACGTTCTCCAAAAAGTTTGTTCTAGAAAATTTTTCTTCGAAATTGGTCATAAAAGTTTCTGTCAGAAGGAGATTCAGGGGAGAGCCAATCAGTAGGCCATCTTTTTGTTTATATCTTCTAATTCGGTTTCATCACCTGTAAAACAAGCAAGGATATCGTCAACAGATCTCTACCAGGAAAAAACGATTTCCAAAAAGTGTGTTCTAGAAAGCTTTTCTTCGAAATTGGTCATAAAAATTTCTGTCAGAAGGAGATTCAGGGGAGAGCCAATCACTAGACCATCTTTTTGTTTATATCTTCTAATTCGGTTTCATTACCTGTCAAACAAGTAAGGATATCGTCAACAGATCTCTACCAGGAAAAAACGTTTTCCAAAAAGTTTGTTCTAGAAAAGTTTTCTTCGAAATTGGTCATAAAAATTTCTCTCAGAAGGAGATTCAGGGGAGAGCCAATCAGTAGGCCATCTTGTTGTTTATATCTTCTAATTCGGTTTCATTACCTGTAAAACAAGCAAGGATATCGTCATTAGATCTATACCAGGAAAAAACATTTTCCAAAAAGTTTGTTCTAGAAAGCTTTTCTTCGAAATTGGTCATAAAAATTTCTGTCAGAAGGAGATTCAGGGGAGAGCCAATCAGTAGGCCATCTTTTTGTTTATATCTTCTAATTCGGTTTCATTACTTGTTAAACAAGCAAGGATATCGTCAACAGATCTCTACCAGGAAAAAACGATTTCCAAAAAGTGTGTTCTAGAAAGCTTTTCTTCGAAATTGGTCATAAAAATTTCTGTCAGAAGGAGATTCAGGGGAGAGCCAATCACTAGACCATCTTTTTGTTTATATCTTCTAATTCGGTTTCATTATCTGGAAAACAAGCAAGGATATCGTCAACAGATCTCTACCAGGAAAAAACGTTTTCCAAAAAGTTTGTTCTAGAAAAGTTTTCTTCGAAATTGATCATAAAAATTTCTCTCAGATGGAGATTCAGGGGAGAACCAATCAGTAGGCCATCTTGTTGTTTATATCTTCTAATTCGGTTTCATTACCTGTAAAACAAGCAAGGATATCGTCAACAGATCTCTACCAGGAAAAAACGTTTTCCAAAAAGTTTGTTCTAGAAAGTTTTTCTTCGAAATTGGTCATAAAAGTTTCTGTCAGAAGGAGATTCAGGGGAGAGCCAATCAGTAGGCCATCTTTTTGTTTATATCTTCTAATTCGGTTTCATTACCTGTAAAACAAGCAAGGATATCGTCAACAGATCTCTACCAGGAAAAAACGATTTCCAAAAAGTGTGTTCTAGAAAGCTTCTCTTCGAAATTGGTCATAAAAATTTCTGTCAGAAGGAGATTCAGGGGAGAGCCAATCACTAGACCATCTTTTTGTTTATATCTTCTAATTCGGTTTCATTACCTCTCAAACAAGCAAGGATATCGTCAACAGATCTCTACCAGGAAAAAACGTTTTCCAAAAAGTTTGTTCTAGAAAGTTTTTCTTCGAAATTGGTCATAAAAATTTCTGTCAGAAGGAGATTCAGTGGAGAGCCAATCACTAGACCATCTTTTTGTTTATATCTTCTAATTCGGTTTCATTACCTGGAAAACAAGCAAGGATATCGTCAACAGATCTCTACCAGGAAAAAACGTTTTCCAAAAAGTTTGTTCTAGAAAGCTTTTCTTCGAAATTGGTCATAAAAATTTCTGTCAGAAGGAGATTCAGGGGAGAGCCAATCAGTAGGCCATCTTGTTGTTTATATCTTCTAATTCGGTTTCATTATTTGGAAAACAAGCAAGGATATCGTCATTAGATCTATACCAGGAAAAAACGTTTTCCAAAAAGTTTGTTCTAGAAAGTTTTTCTTCGAAATTGGTCATAAAAGTTTCTGTCAGAAGGAGATTCAGGGGAGAGCCAATCAGTAGGCCATCTTGTTGTTTATATCTTCTAATTCGGTTTCATTACCTGTAAAACAAGCAAGGATATCGTCATTAGATCTCTACCAGGAAAAAACGTTTTCCAAAAAGTTTGTTCTAGAAAGTTTTTCTTCGAAATTGGTCATAAAAGTTTCTGTCAGAAGGAGATTCAGGGGAGAGCCAATCGGTAGGCCATCTTTTTGTTTATATCTTCTAATTCGGTTTCATTACCTGTAAAACAAGCAAGGATATCGTCAACAGATCTCTACCAGGAAAAAACGATTTCCAAAAAGTGTGTTCTAGAAAGCTTTTCTTCGAAATTGGTCATAAAAATTTCTGTAAGAAGGAGATTCAGGGGAGAGCCAATCACTAGACCATCTTTTTGTTTATATCTTCTAATTCGGTTTCATTACCTGTCAAACAAGCAAGGATATGGTCAACAGATCTCTACCAGGAAAAAACGTTTTCCAAAAAGTTTGTTCTAGAAAAGTTTTCTTCGAAATTGGTCATAAAAATTTCTCTCAGAAGGAGATTCAGGGGAGAGCCAATCAGTAGGCCATCTTGTTGTTTATATCTTCTAATTCGGTTTCATTACCTGTAAAACAAGCAAGGATATCGTCAACAGATCTCTACCAGAAAAAAAACGTTTTCCAAAAAGTTTGTTCTAGAAAGTTTTTCTTCGAAATTGGTCATAAAAGTTTCTGTCAGAAGGAGATTCAGGGGAGAGCCAATCAGTAGGCCATCTTGTTGTTTATATCTTCTAATTCGGTTTCATTACCTGTAAAACAAGCAAGGATATCGTCATTAGATCTATACCAGGAAAAAACGTTTTCCAAAAAGTTTGTTCTAGAAAGTTTTTCTTCGAAATTGGTCATAAAATTTTCTGTCAGAAGGAGATTCAGGGGAGAGCCAATCAGTAGGCCACCTTTTTGTTTATATCTTCTAATTCGGTTTCATTACCTGTAAAACAAGCAAAGATATCGTCAACAGATCTCTACCAGGAAAAAACGATTTCCAAAAAGTGTGTTCTAGAAAGCTTTTCTTCGAAATTGGTCATAAAAATTTCTGTCAGAAGGAGATTAAGGGGAGAGCCAATCACTAGACCATCTTTTTGTTTATATCTTCTAATTCGGTTTCATTACCTGTGAAACAAGCAAGGATATCGTCAACAGATCTCTACCAGGAAAAAACGTTTTCCAAAAAGTTTGTTCTAGACAGTTTTTCTTCGAAATTGGTCATAAAAGTTTCTGTCAGAAGGAGATTCAGGGGAGAGCCAATCAGTAGGCCATCTTTTTGTTTATATCTTCTAATTCGGTTTCATTACCTGTAAAACAAGCAAGGATATCGTCAACAGATCTCTACCAGGAAAGAACGATTTCCAAAAAGTGTGTTCTAGAAAGCTTTTCTTCGAAATTGGTCATAAAAATTTCTGTCAGAAGGAGATTCAGGGGAGAGCCAATCACTAGACCATCTTTTTGTTTATATCTTCTAATTCGGTTTCATTACCTCTCAAACAAGCAAGGATATCGTCAACAGATCTCTACCAGGAAAAAACATTTTCCAAAAAGTTTGTTCTGGAAATATTTTCTTCGAAATTGGTCATAAAAATTTCTCTCAGAAGGAGATTCAGGGGAGAGCCAATCAGTAGGCCATCTTGTTGTTTATATCTTCTAATTCGGTTTCATTACCTGTAAAACAAGCAAGGATATCGTCATTAGATCTATACCAGGAAAAACCTTTTCCAAAAAGTTTGTTCTAGAAAAGTTTTCTTCGAAATTGGTCATAAAAATTTCTCTCAGAAGGAGATTCAGGGGAGAGCCAATCAGTAGGTCATCTTATTGTTTATATCTTCTAATTCGGTTTCATTATCTGTTAAACAAGCAAGGATATCGTCATTAGATCTATACCAGGAAAAAACCTTTTCCAAAAAGTTTGTTCTAGAAAGTTTTTCTTCGACATTGGTCATAAAAGTTTCTGTCAGAAGGAGATTCAGGGGAGAGCCAATCAGTAGGCCATCCTTTTGTTTATATCTTCTAATTCGGTTTCATTACCTGTAAAAGAAGCAAGGATATCGTCAACAGATCTCTACCAGGAGAAAACGTTTTCCAAAAAGATTTTTCTAGAAAGTTTTTCTTCGAAATTGGTCATAAAAATTTCTGTCAGCAGGAGATTCAGGGGAGAGCCAATCACTAGACCATCTTGTTGTTTATATCTTCTAATTCGGTTTCATTACCTGTAAAACAAGCAAGGATATCGTCAACAGATCTCTAACAGGAAAAAACGTTTTCCAAAAAGTGTGTTCTAGAAAGTTTTTCTTCGAAATTGGTCATAAAAATTTCAGTCAGAAGGAGATTCAGGGGAGAGCCAATCACTAGGCCATCTTCTTGTTTATATCTTCTAATTCGGTTTCATTACCTTTAAAACAAGCAAGGATATCGTCAACAGATCTATACCATGAAAAAACTTTTTCTAAAAAGTGTGTTCTAGAAAAGTTTTCTTCGAAGTTGTTCATAAAAATTTCTGTCAGCAGGAGATTCAGGGGAGAGCCAATCACTAGACCATCTTTTTGTTTATATCTTCTAATTCGGTTTCATTACCTGTGAAACAAGCAAGAATATCGTCAACAGATCTATACCAGGAAAAAACGTTTTCCAAAAAGTGTGTTCTAGAAAAGTTTTCTTTGAAGTTGTTCATAAAATTTTCTGTCAGCAGGAGATTCAGAGGAGAGCCAATCACTAGGCCATCTTCTTGTTTATATCTTCTAATTCGGTTTCATTACCTTTAAAACAAGCAAGGATATCGTCAACAGATCTATACCATGAAAAAACTTTTTCCAAAAAGTGTGTTCTAGAAAAGTTTTCTTCGAAGTTGTTCATAAAAATTTCTGTCAGCAGGAGATTCAGGGGAGAGCCAATCACTAGGCCATCTTCTTGTTTATATCTTCTAATTCGGTTTCATTACCTGTAAAACAAGCAAGGATATCGTCAACAGATCTATACCAGGAAAAAACGTTTTCCAAAAAGTTTGTTCTAGAAAAGTTTTCTTCGAAATTGTTCATAAAAATTTCTGTCAGAAGAAGATTCATGGGAGAGCCAATCACTAGGCCATCTTTTTGTTTATATCTTCTATTTCGGTTTCATTACCTGTAAAACTAACAAGGATATCGTCAACAGATCTATACCAGGAAAAAACGTTTTCCAAAAAGTTTGTTCTAGAAAATTTTTCTTCGAAACTGGTCATAAAAATTTCTGTCAGAAGAAGATTCAGGGGAGAGCCAATCACTAGGCCATCTTTTTGTTTATATCTTCTAATTCGGTTTCATTACCTGTAAAACAAGCAAGGATATCGTCAACAGATCTATACCAGGAAAAGACGTTTTCCAAAAAGTTTGTTCTAGAAAAGCTTTCTTCGAAATTGGTCATAAAAATTTCTGTCAGCAGGACATTCAGGGGAGAGCCAATCAGTAGTCCATCTTTTTGTTTATATCTTCTAATTCGATTTCATTGCCTGTAAAACAAGCAAGGATATCGTCAACAGATCTATATCAGGAAAAAACCTTTTCCAAAAAGTGTGTTCTAGAAAAGTTTTCTTCGAAGTTGTTCATAAAAATTTCTGTCAGCAGGAGATTCAGGGGAGAGCCAATCACTAGACCATCTTCTTGTTTATATCTTCTAATTCGGTTTCATTACCTTTAAAACAAGCAAGGATATCGTCAACAGATCTATACCAGGAAAAAAACATTTTCAAAAAGGTGTGTTCTAGAAAAGTTTTCTTCGAAGTTGTTCATAAAAATTTCTGTCAGCAGGAGATTCAGGGGAGAGCCAATCACTAGGCCATCTTTTTGTTTATGTCTTCTAATTCGGTTTCATTACCTGTAAAACAAGCAAGGATATCGTCAACAGATCTATACCAGGAAAAAACATTTTCCAAAAAGTTTGTTCTAGAAAATTTTTCTTCGAAATTGGTCATAAAAATTTCTGTCAGCAGGAGATTCTGGGTAGAGCCAATCAGTAGGCCATCTTTTTGTTTATATCTTCTAATTCGGTTTCATTACCTGTAAAACAATCAAGGATATCGTCAACAGATCTATACCAGGAAAACAAAAATTCCTAAAACTTGTTCTAGGAAACTTTTCTTCGAAATTGGTCATAAAAATTTCTCTCAGCAGGAAATTCAGGGGAGAGCTAATCACCAGGCCATCTTTTTGTTTATATCTTCTAATTTGATTTCATTACCTGTAAAACATGCAAGGATATCGCCAACAGATCTATACCAGAAAAAAACTTTTTCCAAAAAGTGTGTTCTAGAAAAGTTTTCTTCGAATTTTGTCATAAAAATTTCTGTCAGCAGGAGATTCAGTGGAGAGCCAATCACTAGGCCATCTTTTTGTTTATATCTTCTAATTCGGTTTCATTACCTGTAAAACAAACAAGGATATCGTCAACAGATCTATACCAGAATAACCTTTTTCAAAAAGTTTCTTCTAGAAAAGTTTTCTTCGAAATTGGTCATAAAAATTTCTGTCAGTAGGAGGTTCAGGGGAGAGCCAATCACTAGTCCATCTTTTTGTTTGTAGAACTGGTTACTATGGTTCAAGTAGTTTTCAGAAATGCCAAGATCAAACAGTGATAAAATTTAATTTTTTACAACTGGATTAATGTTATTATTGGATAGAGTGGTTTCAATTATTCTTAAGCAATCTCTGTTTGAAATATTTAAGTTCATATTCGTTACATCGAAAAATACCAAGGTACTATTTTCTGATATTTTAATATTTCATTACCGTGTTGGAAGTTCAATTGAATTTTTTATGCTATGTTTGGGTTTGAAATCTGTAATTTCCCTGAATATATTATTTAATTGTACCACTAAGTTTCTTAGAGGACTGTCTGTGTAAGAGACAACTGATCTTGTGTGGGCATCTTCTCTGTGAAAATGATAGAGGATTCATGTTTATTTTAAATTTGCCTGAACCTGAAAATATGTGTATGTCTTTTAATGTGGCCTTAAGTTTATTTTGGACTTTTATTGTTGGATCTTGTTTGAGTTTTGTTGGATTTTCTTCTTTAAGAAATATATCGATTTTTTGTTGATAATCACCTTTAGGATGCATCATGTATTGATTTGATGGTAGAATTTTATCTATGGGTCCTAGAATTATTTTTCTGAAGTGTGTTTGATTTTTTCTTTAGCATAGTTCGAGTTGAGGACCTTATCTAGAGAGAGTTTAACTTCAAAATTTATTGTTTTAAATACCTTTTATGATTGTAATTGGGGTTGTATTTTGGATCATTTTCTAGTAGTTTAATTTCGTTTTTTGTAAACTCGGTGTTCGATAAATTGATGATTTTTTTATGGAAATAAATTGAATTTTGTGTTTCAGAATGTTCTTATATTTAGTTAGGTCTGAGAGTTTTTTATATGGAGTTTGATATCTTTTATGAATGATTGTGGAAATTTGTTCTCGAGCTTCATCATCTAAGATATCAAACTCAATCGGGTGGAGTTTATAGGTTAATTTGGAGTGCAATACCTCAATATGTAAAAGTAGATTATCCCGTATGCCGAACCATCTTCTTGCTTCTTGTTTCAGCCAAATTGTTTTTCCCGTTTCCATGGCTTCTTTCGCTGAGGTGGTCTTTGATTACACTTAAAATTGACAAATTTATGGTACAATTTTTGCTTTAAACACTATTGAACAAACTATGCATACTGCACTGCAATTCTGAATTACACAACTATATATATATATATATATATATATATATATATATATATATATATATATATATATATATATATATATAAGAGAAACTTTGCTCTCAACCAACTGGAAAAACCTTATACTTTAAGGACAAATGTACTCTGTTCTAACACAGTTAGAGACAAAGCACTATTTCGGATTGCAAGAATACCAGGAAAGGGTGGAAGCCTTTCCTATGGTAGTGCAACGCCATCTGTAGACCCGCTTCGAACTTGTTAGTTCTCGTCAGTACAGAATAAGCTAGCGCACTTCAGCATCGGAAAAGTAAATCCTTTAAGCAACTTATATTAGACAACATATGAAATCTAATACAAGCGGCGCCATCTCCCAGCTGGGAGATTGTATGTTTTATATACCCAACTGCAAGTATATTATCCACTTTCGGTTTATAACTATATATATGCCGGAGGTGAATTGAAAAAACTAACCGGATACGATGATACATTCTTCACCACTACCATGTAAGTTCTGACACAGCGGCTCAAAGAAGTGACTTTTTGAGCTTTCAAAACGTGGGATTGATTAGCTGTCCATCATACAGCTCTAATTGTTCCCTTACATGAACAAAAAACTGCGCTGTCGACAATCTGAAAAAACGATTGATGTTCAGTGAAATAATTTAAAAAAATGAATTTGACAAACAACACAAACTTATCTCGGTTTATATATATTCAACTGCCACATGGTATTATATTTTTAAATTATTATTATATTATTATTTTTATTCTAGATTAATTTATAATAGAAACAAACGCAGTTTTTTCTATAAATTGAACATAGTTCTAATTTATCTGCGGTTGGTGTAAATGATGTTGAGTGGGATAAAGAAGGCATGCTAATTGCTCCGGTCAGACTGCGAGGGGATCACTAGTGAGAGGAGCCCTGGAGCAGACATGAAAAAGACTGACGCCAAAAATGTATGGGTAATTCGAACTTCGTCGTCCGAAAAAATGTATGGGTAAGAACATGGCTTCGGTAAAACGAGTGCAAAAAATGTATTGGTAATTCGAACTTCGTCGTCCGAAAAAATGTAGGGGTAAGAACATGGCTTCAGTAAAACAAGTGCAAAAATTATATGGGTAATTCGAACTTCTCGTCCGAAAAAATGTATGGGTAAGAACATGGCTTCAGTAAAACAAGTGCAAAAAATGTAAGGATAATTGGAAATTCGTCGTCCGAAAAAATGTATGGGTAAGAAGATGGCTTTGGTAAAACAAGTGCAAAAATTAGATATTCCCAAAAAAGGAGTTAATTGAATGCCGCAGCTGAAATTGAAGAATTTTATCGAGCATAATGTCTCTGTAGGGTTAAAGTTTTTCTATCTAATTTTTAGTTTTTTGACAAAAAATAAGAATGTCTTTAACTCTTGTTTTCCGCCAAAAATAACATGTTTTTTTGAAAAGTTATTTGTTTGGTTATTATGGGAAAACTCAAGTTATAGTATAAAGTTTCGCGATCTTTAGTTGCCAGATGCTGTTCCACAGCAACCTCCTTCAGCTATACGGAGTATACGCGATTTTTGGCTGAACACAAGTGAATCTCGGGTCCCTTTTTATTCCCGGGAACTTACCTAGGAGTCCGTGAAAAAGGGGAAAGCCCAGAGACACTATTTTAACCGATCCTGAAATCTTCAACAATAATCCGCCTTTCAGCTATCGGTGTGCAATGATAACCTACTCAGTGAACGTCGGATATTTTCACGAACGGTTAGGGGTGTTGTAGATAAACTTCCCTGACGCACACGCCTAACCAGATTATTTTCGTAGGTTTATTGACTCTTCTAGAAGATCTGGAAGGTCTATGCTGCCGTCAGAAAGATCGTCGTTGATCTGAAGACTTGGAAAATTCTGTTTGAAAATAAATCCTTTTCAAAAATAGAAGTTTGGATCATCGAAATCAGCCGTGAAAAGAGCCTTTAAAGACCAAAACTCTATCAGCGATTCGAAATGTTGCTAAAATTCAGAGGTCCTTCAAAGTTGGCTTAGTAATTCTTCGTACTGCTTCGCTCTTACTGCAATCTAATCTTCGTAAACTCGATCCGCTGCTAAATTTCCTCAAAAACGTGAGGTATTTATACTGATCAGGTCGAAACGCACCAAAATCAGGTGATGTTCGTAAAAAATTAAATGGTATGACTTGTTGAAAATGCACGTATACTACAATGAAAAATCGGGAAATTAAATTTTTAAGCAATAAAATAATTTTTATTCAAGTAACGCGCAAATTATTTTCAGAATGAAAGTTATGTTTTTTTACAAAGGAATTCTCTATGGAGTTTCTCGTAACAAATGCACATGAAATTTTGTAAGCCTACACATTTTGTTCGAAACCGTTTAAAATAACTAATTACTTTATGTAAATATTTATTTTAGGAGGCTCGGTAAGCACAGTAGCACTTACCGCGACTTGTTTAGGTTGTTCATCGCGACATTTGCGGCGTTGCCACTTTTTGGTGCGCTACACACCTAAAGATATATAAAAGAGTCGAGGTGCGGTAAACACCGATAAACATATATATATATATATATATATATATATATATATATATATATATATATATATATATATATATAAATATATATTGTTCCAAAAATTGGGAGGTGGGGCGACCATTACTGATGTAAAAGTTAGGCTGAATGAAATATGTGAAACTAAAAATGTACATATCTCAAGTTTTTTCAAAATCGGTATTGGGGGATTTTACAGACGTAAATTAAGAATCAAAAATTAATTTCTTAAAATTCAAGACCCAGAATTTAAGGCCAACTAAATTTTTATTTTGTCCAATTTTATTTAAGTCTTGTATTTGAAGAACTCTTACAATTAAAAAAATTTTTAATATCTGGATCTATAAAATCTTCATTATTGATATAATAGACTGGAGACGATTCCTTCGCAACGAAGTGACAACCGTGCGGTAACAAGGAGGAGTTTATCCTCTTTAGTCGGTAAGGAGGGATATACAACTTTGCTATGTTTTGAACAGACATCCAACAATTTAATTTCTTTTATACTTGTTACAAAGACACGTACATAACATTTTACTACTGATATTCAATCATTCGCAACATTGTAATTATGAATGAGTTGTCTCCTATCGTTGTGTCCATTTTATGTGCGTCTAAATATAGCATTGGAGTAACACTCTTGTGTTTATTTAGTCAATGCTATAAGGCATTGTTAGAGAGCCCGCCTTTATTTTTCACTAACATAGATTTGCTATTGATTACATTAAACTTCAAAAAGGATCACATATAATTAACTAGTTTTTATCATTTTAAAGCTTTATTTCAGTAAGTAACGTATTGTTTGATATAGTTTTGTTGTTTATTCACTATATATAGGATTTTTGCTTGTTCCTGGTAAAAGTATCAAGACTGATTTTGAAAAACGATAAAACGCTTTTGATAACAAAAGATGTGTGAACTAAACTACTTAGTTTAACCCGTACGCCCCTCGTTTTTCACTAATAGCAATAAAGTTTCACTCGCAGCACTCCATTAGGTATCTAAACCGTTCAGTACAGTGCCAATTACTATTGTTGAGGCCTAAGCTAACTGCTTTTACGACAAACTTCCTTGGTCGTTGGTCGTTAACATGTCCATATCATTTTAAAGTTAAATTAACAGCCAATTGCTAGCATAGAAGAGAATCAGTAGCGTTGTAAGGGCTTTTGAAGAAAGCTTAAATGTAAAAATTAACATAACAAAAACATATCTTACTTTGGACTAATAATTTTGCATAAAATTGGGATTTAGTTTATTTTGAATATCGATGACACATTTTAAATCTAAAAGCAGGTCTTTGGATAGAATTGAGGCCCAAAACCTAAAAAAAATAATTCAGTGAATTGTACATAAAATTTAATTAAAGATCTGATCAATTAAATTCATACAGGGTGGCCCTAAAAGGTCTGTACAAAAGCACAATTTTTTGAACCCAAGATGTTCAAGTCCAAAATTTGATAGTTTCCAAAATATAGGGAGTCAAAGTTATTATTAACCGACTTCTAAAAGACAGAAGTTCTCAAATCGTCGGCTATGTATTTTTTTTATGGATGTACACCGATTACTCCGGAACGGCGGCACCGATTTGAATGAATTTTTTACGTTATGTTCAGGAAGTTGCTGCGGTGGTCCCATATTTTTTTGGATGAAATTGGTGGAGTAAAATCCAAGATGGCGCTTACAATATGGCGGCCAAAAAAATTAATTTTTGTCCGATTTTCTCCAAAATTGGCAAGGAGGAATTTTCGGGGTTTTACCCAACGAATCTGAAATTTTTTTTTTAATTCAAAATGGCGGATCCAATATGGCGGACAAAAAAATTTAATTTTATCCGATTTTCTCCAAAATTGGTGTGGGGGGGAGTTTTTGAGGTCGAACATGACGAACCTAAAATTATTTTTTAAAAATTTAATATGGCGGTTTCAATATGATGGACGAAAAAATTAATTTTGTCCGATTTTTTTCAAAATTGATATGGGAGAGTTTTTGGGATCGCGCATTACGAATTGGAAATTATTTAAAAATAATTCTAATTCTACATCTCTCGATCTAACATCAGTATTGGGGAATTCTTGTTAGTATTAATTACGAATTTAAAATATTTTTTGAGAAACGCGGATTCAATATGGCGTTGTTACAGTTTTAAATTTTTCAATTTTCTCCAAAACTGATATAGGGGGTTCTCGGGGGTGTGAATTATAAATCTGAAAATATTTTTTCAGGTTAATATAGCGAATCCAATATAAAGGACTAACAATTTTACATTTTTCGATTTTGTTCAAAGGTAGGACTGAATTGTTTTTGAGGATGTAAATAGCGAACATAAAATTATCTTAAGAAAATCTAATATGTTAGATGATGGTCTAGAAATTTTGAATTCCCGAATTTCATCTAAAATTGGTACTAGGGGGCATTGTAGGGTTTAGATTGAGATTAGATTAAGACGTTAAAATTATTTTTTTGAAATTCAATATGGCGGATCTAACATGCGGGGTTCTTTGAACGTATACAAACTCAATATGCGGTATGAAATATATCGAGCTAAGGAATTTACGTCTCAAATTCTTTAAATATCGACATTGGAATGTTTCTGGGCCTATATTACCAATCTAGAATTAATTTGAAATTTAAGATAGTGGATTTACTATGACAGACTAAATATTTGTTTGACACAATTTCACTGGTGTTGGGGGAACTCTGAGAATCAAAGAATTTTTAGTGGTTCATTTAAGGGTGAATTACAACTTTGGATAAAATGGGTACTTTTTTGCCACCTTGAAGACATTGCGAGATACATTAATCTCGATTAGTACTTTGTTTAAATAATTTATGGATATCATAATGAATTCTAAAACTAAAAACAGAAAAATAAAATTTCTATTTAAAAAAATTGAACCGACTTGTAAAAGTGCGCTGAAAAGTGAAAAATAACTATAAATTTTTATATGAAATTGAAATTTTTGAAGTCGGCGCCAAATTATTTCTAAATGAAATATAAAAATTTGTACCTTTTTCTTTTTAGAGCACTTTTAGAAGTCGGTTCAATTTTTTTTATCAAATTTTTTTTTCGAAATCTTATTTTTGTAAATATTTATCTTAATAATAGTTTAATTTGAGTTTTCTTATTTTCAGAAATCAAGACCTAGCTACAGTTTCTAAGTACACTGCAGAGGGCGCCACTAGCAGCACTTCGTCGACATCTAAAGCTTCACAATTTTTTTGTAGCTCAGAATATTAAATTTACAAATAAAAATTGCTATTCTGTGATATATTTTATCCAAAAAAGTTATAAGTAGGTGTCGCTGCGAGCTGTCGTTTCTGAGATATTTGAATTTAAATGTTTTATTGCGCACTGATACTTGTCGTAGTTTTCCTTGAAACTCGACTTTTATTTAAAAGTTTACGATTATTTTATATACTCTTTTGAGAAAAAACTTTAAATGCGTTTTTCTCTAAACATCGGTTTTTTGACGTGTTTGACACGATTTTTAAATATCTATGTGACCGATTGGGCTGAAATTTTCAGGAAATATTCAGCATATATATAATTTCAGTTCGTAGTAGAATAAAAACTTAAAAAAAATATCTGACTCTTTTTTTGAACAATTTTATTTGCAAAAAAGGATAAAAAAATTCAAAGGTTCTCCATTTTGTTTTCTTTTGCATCCAAAATGTTTAATTTTACTATCGACTATAGCCTCTTACTTATTTTTCTAAATGTCGTTCGATTTTTTTGTTTCAGACGTACCTGATCCAGAACATCGTGTCAACCAATTTTTCAAAAGTTTCCTTATGGCCGCCATTTTGTCGCTATAAATAAAGGGAAAAAATCGTTAAGTTCAATGTGTATATTTCATTCTACAAAAGTTTTGAAAGATTAAAATATATGCTTCTATGAAAAAAAAAAATATTGAAATTTTGTGCATTAAATACAGACTGTCCAGTTTTCATATTTTGTTTTATTCTTTTATTATATGTTCCACACATTTTTCCCAATTTTTAACAGCAATTTATTCAAAAAATATTTCAAATGTTCAGTTAAATCACTAATTTTCTAACTTGTGTTAATTCTAGCAACTCTACTTTTACTTGAGCCTATATCGTGAAGTTGCTTAATTGTTCGGAGATATTTCCTTCTCCAACGGACAGTTTCCGGACGATCTATAAGAACAGATTTCCTATCTGATTTTCTCCAGCACAAATTAAGTTCTCTGAACAATTTCCAAAGCTCAGTTCTTTTAATTTCAGGTAAATCTCGATCTCTATTGATTCTAGTTAGAATTTAGTTGACGGCTGCGATCTGCTTCTCATAATAAAATGTATGTACAACTCTTTTTATTGCAGTTTTTAACTCTTCTTCCAACGGGGTTTTTCGTCTTCTTGTTACCGAATGGGTCAGAAAGCACCAACAATTCCAGTCGACTTTTTCTCCTTCAGCATTCGGTACATAATAGACTTTCCAACTCCTGTCATTTTAGAACACATCTCAACAGAACTTATAACATTATTATCTGGATATTGGTGTCAAGGAATCGTAAACATTCATCGTAATAAGTTTTTCGTTGAGGAAAAAATACTTTGTTTTAACGATTTTGAAATAAATGTAGAGGTGAAAGCCATATCTTTTGGGTATCTCACTCATCTCAAATGATGTATAAAAAGAAGCGCTAACAAGATAAATCACTAAAGACACACTATAAGCTCTACTTTGCTCACTGACAGAAATTAAACTGAAGTATGAGAAATTTTGTTGTTGCAGTAAATTTATAAAAGCTTATAATAATTAAATATAATTAGATTTATGGCAGTCCTCGATTTTCTGCCGCACTGGAGTAGGTACGTCGGAGGTTTCACTGACAGTTTTATTACTCTCTGTCTGTCTAGTTCTTGAATAGAGTATAGAGTGTATTGCTTACACATTGACAATTGCATCCGATTTAAAAACCTTTTTAATAAATCTGACTTTAACAATATTTTTTTGTTCTATTTACTTCATTTGCAATGAATAACATTAGTTAATACCGCCACTGACCTATAAACTAAATTTGCATATGTTTGCTATTGGCATGCTGTCAATTTGTGTTCTATTTATGTCTCCTGTATGCGATTGGTGAGTTGCGGACAATGTCGTATGAAAATGCCCATTGTCCCAGTTTAATTTGAGGACAATCAGTCGGCAGACAAATGAGAACGTTTTGCATCAATCGGTTACTATCTAAATATGGACCATACGCTTGAATTTTATACAAATTGTGTTTGTATACGATTGACGGATAGGTTGCGTGGTAGAACTAATTTTAATTTGGTTTGCAGAATGTTTATTTTAATCGATATGCAGCTTAAATTGAATTATTTTTAGAAACAAACAAATAAAAATTTTTTAATACCATAACTTTTTATAAATGCAGAAATATAGAGCAGGTACAAAAATAATTTTTCGATTTTCTGAGCTACTGTTGAAGTTACGACAAAAACACTACAATTTTGCGTTGTCGTAGTAATGCCCCTGATGTTAAGGGCATATAACTAACGAACTCTTTGCGACCACCTAAAATGTACGGATGTTTCGTCCCGATACCGGTATCTTCCCCAGACATCCTTGTACTTTCCACAAACTTGGACTTCTATTTAAGTCCAGTTTTTGACGGAAAGCGGTGGCAAGATGTTAAGTTCCACAACATGCCTCCCCTAAGGCATTTGCTTTCCAGCTTAAACTGTCGGACAGTCCAAGCCGTAAGAGAGCACAGGCCTGAAAAGGAAGTGGAACGGACATCCTAGGTGGTCTTTCCAAGTTCGGGTCAGGCTTAATCAAAGCCAAGGGCGGTTTAGACTCTTGTCTGTCGCCGTCCCTACTCGGGCGCCATGTCGTAGTAATGCCCCTGACGTTAAGGGCATATAACTAACGAACTCTTTGCGACCACCTAAAATGTATGGATGTTTCGTCCCGATACCGGTGGTGGACTCATTAGTGGGATCCACCGGTATATTTCCCAGACATCCCTGTACTTTCCACAAACTTGGACCTCTATTTAGGTCCAGTTTTTGATGGAAAGCGGTGGCACGATGTTAAGTTCCACAAAAGCTTCTAATGATTTTTGTCGTAACTGTAACGATATCAATGTGTGCATACATTTTCGGAGTAAAATTTTTCTTATATTGAATCTCACATGTGGAATGAGAATATTTTTTTTTGCATTTATGTATCGTTTGTATTATATTTCAAAATTCTGAAAGAAAAATCATCGCCATTGCAAGTTTGGAGAGATTTACATTCTGTGATAAAAATAAATATCTAATAATTCCGTACAATTTTATATTTTTATTCAGCCTTTGTTCATATTTTCGACATTTGAATACAGGGTGTCCAACGACAAACTGCCGTGGTCGATATCTAGGAAAATAAGTTTTGAAAATTTTTTTTAATTTGCCAGTTTACTAAAGGGGATCGTCCACCTTTCCAGTTTTGAAAAATTGATTTTTTTTGCATAATTCGAATCTAGATGTAACCAGGAATACGTCATATGAAGAATTTTGTGAAATACACTTTACTTCGTAGATATATGGAACCTGTAACATGGTCACCTCTGTCCTCTTCGAGCGCTTTAGCCCCGCGTGGCCGCTTCGACTCCCTCAGGTATCAATTCTTTTTCGGAAGGGTATAGCAGTTGTTCGTTGACGTTTTGTAAATACGTGTTGGTGTATCCTTTTCACGTTAACTTTCCAAGCAAGCTTAGTTTGGGAACGCATTTCAAGTCAGAAACATTTCGATCGTTCTAAAGTTTGAAAGTCGCGGTTTTTTCGGAGTTTTTTACCCTGGAACACTGCAGTTCATCAGACGAAAATTCTCAACACTCAAAGTGTTCACCCGGCAAGGATAGTTGGTGCAAGTGGCGTCAGGCCGAGGACATCGGGACTTTGGCGACTTTTCAGTATAACAGAATTCATATTGCTCCCTCGATCGTCAAATTACGAAAATTTGTCATCTGAAAGTTTTTTGGGAAAATATTTGGGTGTCCATACTCAAAATAATAACGAGTCTGTGAACAGCTGCATCTGGATATTGGCGACAAAACACTTACATTCAGGCAAGCAGGTGGTCAAACTATAACTCATTTGGAAGTCATGTTTTTCAGTGAGGAATTTTCATCAATTCTACTATGGAAGTCTCGGGAATTACCATGAGATCTCAAGCAGAGATGTGCGCAGCTCGACTCGACGAGGACCGCATCGACCTCTCGGAACGGAGTGTGAGCAACGCGGCAAAAAGGACCCGAATACAACAAAGGGAGGTGCATGTGGCAGACCAAGAACGACTCCGTGATGAGAAGGGGGAGCTCTACGGTCCTGGTATAGTCGATTAGATCATAAGTTTTTCCAACTACGTTTTATATTGTCATTTATCCAATCCGATTTTCCAAAAATTGCATTTTTTCAACTTTTGTAAGTTATTCGGTAAACTATGTTTCTTCAAGTACGATTTTTGAAATTTTATTTTTGTTCTATTTTTACAGCCTCTGATATGTTAAAAAAAAAGGTCGAAATTCGAACATTTTTTAAAGAACTACGTAATTTTAACAAATTTAAATATAAAAAAAAATCGTTTTCGGAGAAATATAGCCAACGTAACACAAAATAAAGAGGTATTTCATTTTTTTTTGGTTTCAGACAACTGAGATAGCCAAAACTTTACCAAAAATTTGCATTTTTGGGGAGACAAAGTCAGGGACGTCAAAAGATCGCAAGTGTGATTATTATTATTTTCTAAAAATACATTTTAAAAACGAAGCTTGTACCAATAAAGGATAAAAACATGTTTTAATTATCTTCAGTAATTTCTTTGTAATTAATTCTTTAAAATAGGCTTGAATTTTACGGTTCAAAGGTGGACGACCTCCTAAAGTCAATGGGGAAAATTCAGCTTAAATATTTTCGAGATGGTGGCACTTCCTGTTATACCGGAATTTGATGGCTTCTTGCTTATTTTAAAATAGAACATCCTATATGTTATTTCATTTTTACATTTTACGCAAAATTATAAACATATTTCATGTGTAATGTTCTATACTTAAATCTAACCGTTTTTAATATATTTTGAATTTTATGTCAAAAATGGCGTTTGCAGACCTAAACATAACTATCAATTTATCCCATATGAAAACCTTTGTTATTTAATTGGGGTTAGTTTCCTTCTAGAACGAGATGTACTTTATGGAATGTGTTGATATTTTGATGATAAATAAATACAGGATGATTAAAAACTAACATGAAATTTAAATTTGAAGAAATCGTTAACAATATAAACCCACTATTTTATCACATTTCGCCAGCATGACCAACTAATAACAACATTTAAAAGCTGTATAACGTTTTTTACAATACAAAAGTATTAAATTACCAATATTCCAAAAACTACAAATTTTTTAAATAGACAACCTTATTCAAATTCATCCTTATTTTTAATGCTAAATAAGATAACATTATAAAAATAGTGGGTTTATATTCAAAAAAAATGTTTGTTTTTGACCACACTGTATTTATTTATTATCAAAATATCAACACGGTAAATTAAAGTAGATCCCCTTTTAGAAGGAAACCAACCCCAATTAAATATTAAAGGCTTTCATACACAAAAAATTGATAGTTATGTCTAGGCTTGCAAACGCCATTTGTGACATGAAATTTGAAATATTTCCAAAATAATTAGACTTAAGAACTGTATATTATACACAAAATGTGTCTATAATAAAAAAAACTAAAAATAAAATAATATATAGAGTGTTTTATTTAAAGTAAGCAAGAAAGCATCAAATTCCAATATAACGATAGGTCTACAACCTTGAAAATATTTTAGCAGAATTGCTTCCATAGACTTTGGTAAACTGCCAAATTTAGAAAATTTTCCGAAAAATCAATCACGATAGTTTTTCATGGGACACACTGTATATACTTAGATTACTAATATGTTACAATTCAATACACATTTCATGTAATATCCAAGGGGTATTAGGCCAGGCAGTGAGGCATACTCAAACGGTCTAGAATTCATATAATTTAAATACTATTGAAATATTAAGTGACAAAAAATACTCCACAACAATAACTATGTTAAACCATGGTCAAAATATTATAAACAACTAATTCTAGCCATTATTAACCTCATAAAGTGATAAAATGATCATAGAATAGTTAAAATACGAGGGCGGTCCGATAAGTAATTAGCCAACCTAAGAAAAACGAAAATTGTGGAAGAGTGGCGATTTATTTCTCAACATAGTCTCCTTTTAGGTCGGTACACTTGACCCAGCGATGCTCCAACTTCTTTAACCCGTCTGAAAAATACGTTTTCCGGAGGTCTGCAAAGTAGGCCTCCGTGGCGGCGATAACCTCTTCATTCGACTCAAATTTCTGTCCGGCGAGTGACTTTTTCAAGTTTGGAAACAAAAAGAAGAGAATACGGTGGATGGGGCAGCAGTTCGTAGCCCAATTCGACCAATTTGGCCGTGGCGATGGCGGAGGTGTGAGCTTGTGCGTTGTCATGGTGGAAGAGCAGTTTTTCTTCGCCAAATGGGGCTGCAATTCGACGTCGAATCGGTCCAATAATTCGGCATAGAAGAGCCCTGTGATCGTTTTGCTCTTCTCCAGGTAGTCGATATAAATCACAACGTGTGAATCCCAGAAAACGGTGGCCATCACCTTTCCGGCCAATAGAACAGTGTTCGCCTTCTTCGGAGCACGTTCGCCGGGTGAAGTCCACTGTTTCGACTGTTCCTTGGTCTCTGATGTATACCAGTGGATCCATGTTTCGTCGACGGTCACGAAACGACGCAGAAACTCCTTCGGATTGCGCTTAAACAGCGTCAAACACTGCTCTGAAGTGGTCTCACGGTTGCGCTAGTTGTCCGGAGTGAGCAAACGCGGCACCCATCGCGCCGACAGCTTTCTCATGCCCAAAATTTCATGCAGAATATGACCGACGCGGTCTTTTAAGATGCCTACTGTCTCAGCTATCTCGCGCACCTTCAATCGGCGGTCTGTCAATACGAGATCGTGAATTTTTGTCACACTATCCTCCGTGGTAGCCGTTTTAGGGGCGTCCGACAACGTTGAAACTCATTAAACCAATTTTTGACGGTCGCCATCGAAGGAGAAGAGTCACCGTACACCGCATCCAAGCGCTCTTTGATTTCGCTGCACGATTTCCCCTCCAAAAACAAGAATCGAATCACCGACTGATATTGCTCTTTTTCCATTTTTCTAAAATCTGCGGACACCCCCGCTTCTACACGCGATCAAAACAAAACTGCGAGTCCGATTCGGCTGAAATTTTGACAGTAGCCGTCTACGAGAATGTACTACACGATAGTAAATTTATCTTGCGATAGTGACGCCATCGGGCGGTGAGGCTAAGTACTTATCGAACCGCCCTCGTTTGTACACTGCCGAGAGTTTGAAATATACATTTCGAACACACGTAAGTACAGGCCAGGCTATAAATTTTCCAGCGATTTGGTCTTGTGCTTTCTAGACTGCTCCATATGTGACGATTGATATCATTATGGTAGTGTACATTCATTGTAGGATATTTGGATTAGTGTCTGAATTTCTTCTCCTCAGTGTCTACAGTAATCAATACATGTGCTATCCTGGTTGTTAAAATGCCAATGCCTCTATAATTGTCTTTCTAAAACAGAAATAAAGTAAAAAAATGTCCAAATAAAAAGTTAATAGAAAAAAAAGCCACCCAATTCCATAACGTTCATAAAAATAGATACTTATTAATGTTTATTGTCATGTCAAATCTCCCTATTAAAAAATTTACCACAACGCAGACAAAACCTCTTACATAAGTCATAAAAATGTGCTCATCATCCGGGAGTGCCAGTCGCATTAGACTGGTTTATGCTCGAATTTACGCGAAAGTGTTAATTTAAATGTAAATTTAACTGTCAAGTCTAATTAGAGAAGGAAACTAATTTTCCAGCAACTTTTCAGGTAGATACAACTACAGAAGCGAAGCGTTGGCAAATTTTCAAAGTGCAATGAAAAATTAGAAAGTTCTGTCTTGGAAAATTACGGCATTTTGAGACTAATTACTGTCAGTTTGGAATGCGGGGATATAGACTGGCGCCTTTATAAACAAATATTACCAAGTAATTACGGGGTAAAAACGACAAGACTATGTTAGGCTTTTGACTCGGTTGAAATGTAAAAGTATTATTAACCGACTTCTAAAAGGAGGTTCTCAATTCGTCGAGAATGTATTTTTTTATGTATGTACAGGGTGAGTCAACGATTGGATGAAGTAGGTTTGTGCCTTTTCGGTGAAATTAACAAAGAAACTATATTTATTGTTTGATACAGTTTATTTTTACGCAGATTTTAAAAATATTTAGGGCTCTACAGGGTGAGCCAAAAAACTAGGACAGCATAAAGTTGTATTTTTTTAAATAGAACACCCTATATACGAATCGTATTTTCGATTTAGCTTATAATTTTAAATCTTTTTTATTAAGGGTTTACTATAACAAAACTTTATAGTTTCTGAGATAATTAAGTTTAAAGAAAAAAAGTCACATTTTCAAGCATCAATTCAATCCTAAATAACGTTTTCAATTTTGTGACAAATATATTCAAATTTGGAATTTAGCAAGGCCAAGGACAAGTTAACATAATTTTTACCTAATATTTGCAATAAAAGCTACAGGGTGTTGAACACATCGGCTCAAATTTGAACAAGTTTAAATGAATAAATATCTTTTTTTTAAATGGTACACCCTGTATATTTTCATGTTATTTAATAGAGTAATAAAAACCCTAAAAGTTTTGTTCAATATATCCTATACCTATTTATAATAGTTTTTGAGATATTTCAGTTTTTCTTATTTTTCATACTTTTTTACATTATAACCGCAATCGCTTCTTTTGGTTTTTATGTAGTGTAGTTTGGTTTTTTTTGCATTCATCTTATATTGTAAAATGAATTTTCCAAAGAATGAGTTAATAGATATGATTTATACAATAGGAGAGGCTCAAAAAAATTGCCTTCTTGCTCAAAGAATTTACAAAATGAAGTAGCCTGATCGACGCCAGCCTAATACCCATACTTTTCAAAACTTAATGCCAAGATTTAATTCTTCTGGTACTGTTGATTATCCAAAACGTAAAGTGGTCAACAAACCAGTAACTAATGAAGAAAAAGAACTACAAGTATTGTTAAATGTTCAGGAAAATCCTTATATTGGTAGCCGTCAGTTAGCAGCATTATGTGAAACATCACAATCCACCGCTAATCGTACTACCAAGAAATAAAGGTATCATCCATATCACATGGAATTACACCAAGAATTGCATGGACAGGATTTTGAAAGTCGTGGAAATTTTTTTCGTACAATAAATGCGGAGATTCAATTATATCCAAATTTATTATGCAAGGTAATGTTTAATGATGAAGCTACTTTTAGAAGTAACGGTGCCGTAAATAGACGCAACATGCATTATTATGCCACAGAAAACCCATTTTGGATTAGAGAGGTGCAACATCAAAACCACTGGTCATTAAATGTTTGGTGTGGTATTCATCATAATCGAATTATTGGACCCCACTTTTTTAATGTACCACTAAATGGCCATAGTTACCTGAACTTTCTACAAGAAGAACTACCCCAACTGCTTCAAGGTCTCGATAGGGATGAGCTCGATAGTATGTGGTTACAACACGATGGTGCGCCTCCGCATTACCATCGTGAAGTTCGTGCGTTTCGATATCCGCAAAAATGGATTGGACGTGGGGGTTTCATTGAGTGGCCACCAAGGTCTTGCGGCATCACTCCATTAGATTTCTTCCTATGGGGTTATATTAAAAATAAGGTGTATGTTAATCCACCAATAACAGTGGAAGATATGCGAAACAGGATTAGGGATACCTGTAGAACAATAACGCCACTAATTTTGTCCAGGGTCCGAGAAAATCTGCAAAAAAGACTAAATTTGTGCATTGCACAAGAGGGTCGTTTATTCGAACACTTATTAAAAAGAAATAATTAATCTCAGTATTTAATAGGTAATTTTTTTGTTTCAATTTAGTACATAAGTAAATATGTATTTGCCTTGTCGTTATTGTTGTGTTAATTTTTTCACATTATGTTTAATTAAACTATTGCCGTTGTAATATAACGAATAATGTATTTCATCATATTTAACCACATTCTGTTTGTTTCTGTAGTTTCTTTTTATTATTTTACATGGCTACTATGATAATGAAGACTATTTCTGTAAAAAAGTATGGAAAGTAAGAAAAACTGAAATATCTCAAAAACTATTATAAATAGGTATAGGATATAAAACAAAACTTTTAGGGTTTTTATTACTCTATTAAATAACATGAAAATATACAGGGTGTACCACTTAAAAAAAAGATATTTATTCATTTAAACTTGTTCAAATTCGAGCCGATGTGTTCAACATCCTGTAGCTTTTATTGCAAATATTAGGTAAAAATTATGTTAACTTGTCCTTGACCTTGCTAAATCCCAAATTTGAATATATTTGTCACAATATTGAAAACGTTATTTAGGATTGAATTGATGCTTGAAAATGTGACTTTTTTTCTTTAAACTTAATTATCTCAGAAACTATAAAGTTTTGTCATAGTAAACCCTTAATAAAAAAGATTTAAAATTATAAGCTAAATCGAAAATACGATTCGTATATAGAGTGTTCTATTTAAAAAAATACAACTTTATGCTGTCCTAGTTTTTTGACTCACCCTGTAGAGTCCTAAATATTTTTAAAATCTGCATAAAAATAAACTGTATCAAACAATAAATATAGTTTCTTTGTTAATATCACCGAAAAGGCACAAACCTACTTTATCCAATCGTTGACTCACCCTGTACACCGATTTGAATGACATTTTTTACGTTGTGTTCAGAAAGTTGCTGCGGTAGTCCCATATCTTTTTGGACCAAATTGGTGCGGCAAAATCCAAGATAGCGCTAAGAATATGGCGACCAAAAAAATGTATTTTGTCCGATTTTCTCCAAAATTGGCGTGAGGAAGTTTTCGCTGTCGCACATAACGAATCCTAAATATTTTTTAAAAATTCAAAATCAATTTTTGTCCGATTTTCTCCAAAACTAATGTAAGCAAGTTTTCGGGATCGCCCATAACGAATTTAGAATTATTTTTAAAACGTTCAATATGGCATATCCAATATGGCGGACGAAAAAATCAATTTAGTCCGATATTTTTCAAAATTGATATGGGGGAGTTTTTGGGATCGCACATTACGAATCTCAAAGTATTAAAAAAAAAATTAAATATGGCGAAATCGACTCCAAAATTGTCGAACAGGTAAATCACTTCAAATATCTGGGAGCAGAAATAACGATCCATGGAAACCTTTTTAACGCAGTAAGAGAGCAAACGATGAAAATGGCTAGAATTTCTGGATGTCCAAAAGAAATTGTCTGGAAGAACAAATACCTTAATACCGAAAGCAAAACTAAGATATATAAAACGGCTCTAAGACCCATCATAACATACGCGGCAGAAACAAGACCAGATACAGGCAGACCTCTACAAATGATGAGAACAGTCGAAGTATTAAGAAATATACAAGGCAAAACTATACACGACAGAATACGAAATGAAGATATCAGACCACAATGCGGGATACAGGACATAGGAATATGGGTTAGACAAAGGTGAAGAATCTGGAACGAACATATAGGGAGAATCGAGGACGGTAGACTCGTTAAAAGCGCAAAAATGAATAACCAGGTAGGAAAAAGATCACAGGGAAGACCACCAAAACGATGGCGAGAATGCTGAACCTCATCTTCCGGGGAAGACGTGATGGCAATGAATAGGCAATAGCCGACTAGCATGGTTAATTGTGTTAGAAAGAAGAAGAAGAAGAAAATTTGTATTACTATAAATACATTTTTTGGTTTCATTTTTAACTGTGAAAAGTTTACCAATTTATTAGATTTTAAGAGGCATAATATTAAGTAGTTTCAGAGCAAAATATTTAAAGGACTTCATAAGGATAAATTCATCAGAGAACAAAGAAAATGCAATGATAACCATGGACGTTGTAACATATGAACAAAAAATTGGAGATATCTCGCAAAAAGAAAATATGGACTGAAACTCAGAAATCTAATTAACACATAAGAAATTTCCACACACATATACCTGACAAGTTACTGTTGACTCTCACGCCACTTTATAACATTAAGTCACCACATTTTTAAAGGATTATCCAAAATTTACAAAACTAAGATACCATTGAAGCCTATAACCAGCTCCAAAGCATCAACAAGTGCAAGTGCCAAAAATTTTACAGCCTTTAGACGGTAAGGCAAACTCATGTTAAAAATTCCACACATTTTTTTTAATATTATTATTATTTCTAACATAATTAAGAAAGTTACGTTCTATAATCAAATTAGAATTGCAAAATATCCAACATTACGAGATCGAACCCAGTTAACCACTGGACGGAGTTGTAGATCTTTTTGAGAACTGTGTTCGTGGTGTTTATTTTCAAGGAAAGAACAAGTTTTACACTTCGCAGAATGGGTTTTCCATGGACTCGTTCTCTCCAGTCGTGGCAAAACATTGGAGCATTTATTTGCCTAATTGAATTTTCACCTCTATCATCGATATTTGTCTAAAAAACATATGATTTTCCAACCTAAAAACCTAAAAAGTGAACAACTAATACACAAATTAATAAAAGATAAAACTTTGAAACTTATAATGAGTCGAAACAAAATGAAGTGTTGAAATTCATTATTCAGATTTTCCATACCTTTGTAAGGAAAGCAAAAAACAGAAAACTATAAAGAGTTGGTAATTTAGACATTACACTTTCTTCGGTGTAAAATATCTCTCAAAATGCACATTCTGGACTTACATTGACATTTTTGTCCCCGAAATATAAGGAATGCTAGCAACGAGCCAACAATTCCTAGATACAAGAACAAAAAAAAAAAATGCAAAACATTATACTCTCTTGGATGTAAAGAATTTATTGAAATATTCATTGTGGAGTTACATTGAAATTTTTGTCCTGTAGGGGATACTACAACTATTAGATATTAAATGATGTTACCGCCCAACGTCCCTTGGTTTTGTAATAACTCCAATAATACGGTCTTAGAACATCTCCCATAATGTATCTACACTTAGGACTGGTAATAAATTTAAAATTTTCGAAATATCGATATTTTTATTTTTGTAATTAGGAGTTATAGAATGCGCTTGTAGCATACTAAGACATATTAGATGGCAAATGAATATATCAAGAAAATTGGAACCGGCTATGCTAGCAAATTCTTAATAAATCTTGTGGAGGAAGCTGCAGGTATCTGACAAAACAATATAATGAATATATTGACTGACTCCGTAGCACTACAACCCAGGGTGGGTCTTGGCTTCCTCGACTATCTGCCTCCACCTAGAACCGTCTTGTGCCAGCTCCCTCCATTCTCGCTGGTCAACTTCAAGGATAGCTAGATCCTTGTGGATGTGATCTCTCCATCTGAGCCTAGGTCTTCCCAGTGGTCTTTTTCCTTGTGGTGCTTTCTCCCATACCCGTTTTATTGGTCAATCGTTTTGACTCCTTTGTATATGACCTGCCCATCGTAGTCTTCTGGACTTTATTTCTTAAATGATGTCAGGGCCTTGATATATTTGCGCAAGCTCTATGTTGCTTCTCATTCTGTGACGGCTTGTTTTAAGGTCTCGGTATGGGCCATATATTATGTGCAGGATTTTTCTCTCAAACCTTCTTATCAGCTCCGTATCGTGGACTGTCAGGGTCCATGTTTCACTGGCGTAGATTACTACTGGTCGCATTATTGTTCGATAATTTTCAGTACTGGCGACAAAGCATCTCCCTGTTTTAATCCTCTGTTGATAGAAAATGTTTGCCTACACTCTCCTTCAATTTTGACACAGCTTTTTGCCCCCTCCAGGCACGCTCTACACAGTCTAATCAGCTTGTGTGGGATTCTAAATTCTTCCATAGCTTCTCACAACCTTATCCTAATGACACTGTCATATGCCTGCTCGAAATCTATGAACAAGGTATGTAAGTTTTTGTTAAACTCCCAACATTTCTCCAGCATCTGTCGGATAGTGAAAAGCTGGTCAACTGTTGATCTTCCGCTTCGAAAGCCACATTGGTAGTCTCCGATAATCTCCTCGGTATACGGAGAGAGTCATTGAAGGAGACTGCTGGAGAATAATTTATAGACAAGGTTTAGTAGAGCAATACCTCGGAAATTTTTACATTGCATTTGGTCCCCTTTTTTGTGGAGTGGAATTATTACCCCTTCTTTCCATTCATCAGGAATGATTTCTTGATTCCAAATTTGTTTCACGAGGTTATGTATTTGTGTGATTGGATCGTTCCCTTCATATTTCAGACTTTCTGCCAAGATATTATCTCGACCTGCCGTTCTGTTATTTTTGAGCTTCTTAATGGCTCTAATGGTCTCTTCCATGGATGGAGGTGGGATATTAACCTCTGCCGTAGCGAATACTGTAGCTTCAGGTTCTTCATTCATTATATTGTAATTTTTTAATCAAAAATTAAAACTTTAGTTATAATACAAAAATTATTACTCAAATTTTCATTAAATTAGAGCTAAAAAGAGTGCCAAATTAATTCTAAAATGAACATATATTCGTGCTCTTTCAAAATCATGGGCTTATAAAAGGATCTAATTTGTAGATCGATGTTATTAATGATAAAACTAAATCTAACTTTATCTTTAATGTAAATAAATCAAAGAAAAAAGTATCTCAATGGTTTGATTCCTGCTAATCCAGGACATTCGCCCTCATTTTTCTCATCTTTTTATATGTTACTTCAGGAGCACCTTTTAATCTTACCTCTATAACACTTAGCTGTATGCTTTTATCGTATTAGTTTCCACTAATTGATTTACGATCAAATTTGTAACGTTTCGGCACCTATTAATAGGTAATTTGTTCCCGCATAACCAGCTAATTTCATTAAAACCGGCAGGCTAAATATTCAGTTTCATCAACTGCCGTAATCGTACTTAATGCACTTGCATTAGCATAATAATATTGGCACAAACTGCTACACGGTATATGGGGTGTTAATGAATTTATGTGTTACATCTTTACATTTGTTAGACCATTGTGATTTTTAGAGAAATATGAGGGTAAACAATTCAATTTAATTATTATTGTTTTGTGTTTCATGAAGTATTTTCCAACATAAATTGAGTTTTGTGAAATTGGAACATTGCAATGTTCAACAACAAAAAAAAAACATAATATTTAAGATATGATCTTTTTTCAAATGAGAAGATAAGGTCAATTTCGTTTCTTGTATGTCCGTCTAGGTTAATCCATATAATTTACTATGAGCTTTATTTTTGAAAAAAGTGTTCATGGCATACAATATTAAGTTATAGTTGGATATAAAGTTCATGAATATATCTTTTCAGAGTATTTTATTCCTATACCATGCTCTTTTTCTCTCCAGCTCTAGTAATGTTCACAAAGCCTAGCTTCATCTCTTCGTCAAAATGTATATATACTTGTACTATTTTTATTTTACACTGCGATGTCGTTAATATCACGCAAACCACCCGGTCCAAGTGTTCTTAAAAACTTATTATTCTTTCCAGTGTGGGAGAACAGATTACAAAATTTTTGAGTCAATAAAGTTTAGTAAAAAAAGATTTATCCCTCTTGATTTGTCTGATAAGGCTTAATTCGTACAAAATCTTCGAGAGTGAAACCTCCTCAAGTATAATTTGAGCTTGTAGTAGGGGCGTTCTACTTTTCTACCGACAATCTGAGTGATAAATTTTTAGATTTGTAAAAAAAATAAAAGTGTATATTCTTTTATAAAATGTATTTTAAATTATTGTCTAGTTATCGGAGATTTAAGAAATGTATAATGCATTGAAGTTTTATTTTATACCTTATATTTATTTCAAGTTTTATCGGAATAGTAAGACAAAATAAACACCTCAGTCACAAAAAAAAAATAATAATTTATTAGTTATTATGTAAAATCAAGTGTTCAGTTTTTTTTAACTTTGCTTAACTAGAATATGAGCATTTATTATTATTTAGCTCGATTTATCGAAAATATTATTAGAAATATATAAAAAATTACATTTAATACCACTCTGTCACATTTTTGCTTGTTAAGGCAACAAACTTTGAAATATTTTGCAAATAATTGCAATAAACATAGCTGAAATTCTGTTAATACATTGTATGGTCAATATATAATATTATAATACGTTATTTTAGTATATGTTTTCATTAAACTGAATCATATGCTACTTCGACGTTTAATTACAAGAGGGACAAAATTGTGACAGAGTGGTAGATATTAATTAGCCAATATTTGAACTTAATCCTTTAACATTTCTAAAGTCTTTAAACCGATAACAAAACATAATACTTCTCTTATAATGCTACATAAAATATTATTTCTTAGTAGAACCATCCTTTGGTACACGTAAAATCAGACTAATCTTCTCTTTTCTCTTATTCTACTGTTCAAATACTTCTATTGGTTCAACAAATTCGTAATAAACACGCCTTCCTCTTTTGACTTCTTTAGGACTTTGAATTATTTTTATCAATTTTTCAAACATCACATCTGATTTTACTAATTTAAATATTTTTCCAGTGTCATCAACAGTTTTATAAAACATCACCCGAACATCTCCATCTTCATCCACACAACTTTTTGCAACTCCTAAGTAGGTGTACTCTACTTTGTTTTTACTGGGTACTTTTACTAACATATGTGTACCATTTTTTATTAATAATGGGTGGATGTTGTGTACAGACAGGTCATATGAAGTACCCGGTTTTATGTGCACAGTTTTTTTCAGATTAACAAGGGGCTGACCACCTTCATCTTCTGAATTAGAAGTATAAAGAGTCTCATAAAATCTCTTTGTAGGAACTCTAATTATGTTGGTTATATCAGCCAGTGGTTCTTCTAAATCTGAGGTTGGGCTGTCGCTAACTTCTATCTCATGTTCAGGCAATGGGCGATAAGTCTTCAAATTGTAACAATCACAAAATGTGTTGCAAAAACAACTCAATGTTCGGTAGCTCAGCACTCCAGGTTGCTGAGCCACTAGTTGGTGGAAGTAGTGCCTTTCAATAATTCCACTTGGAATTTCCATTAAAAACAGCTTTATCTTACTGCGGTCTTTAAGTGCTTCATAAAATTGTAAAGCGTCAACAATGTCGTGTCCACTGGCGACGAAATGGTCAGCTAAACGTTTAATAGACCCTTCTATACCATCAGCTGCTCCCTTACCGTGACCAGATTCAAAAAAATTCCAGGTTGAACTTTCAAATCTGTATTGCTCAATCTGTCTCGTCTAACTTTTTCTCTTCCCCTTGCGCTAGCAGCGGATGAGGCTGGATTCAGTGAACAAGATCTAGAATTTAAAGGAAGTGACCTGGAGCTTGAAGGAACAGGTGTGGAAGCCGGAGTATTCATTAAAACGTCCTACAAAGCTTTCTGTTGTTCTCTTCTCTTGTAGTTTTTAACTTGTCATTTTCTTTTCATTTGTCTATGTTCTCTTGGTGTCATATCTTTGACTTATTTTTGCGAGCATGGTATCTTTCTAAGTCTTTAGGTTTCACTTCTGCAACTTTTTCGGAGTCTTGTTTCCTTTTTTCACGACAACGTCACTGACTTTCCGCCGCAGATAACGCCATTTTTTAAATACCCCGATGGTAATACCTTAAATTAATAAAAAAATTGATTATGTAATGTATAGAACACAAAAAACATTAATTAACTATTGTGAAAATCAATCAAGGCAAAGTTCCAGACAAAAATTACCACTCCGTAACGAGTTATGCCACTCCGTCACAGATTTTTTGTGACAGAGGTGCCTCGTGACAGAGGTGTAAAATAATAATGTTCGAGGATCTCAGCGTTCACCTAATTACGATTTGTTCGTCAAAGTAGGTGAATATGACAGATTTACTGGCAAACAATAATATTACGTATATAAATGGGAACTACAATAAGATTTCAAAGTAGTAACTTACGTGACAGAGGGGTCGCCGAATAAATACACGCACCTCTGTTCACTACCTGCGGGGGGCTAACTCGGCTCGCTCCTGGGTGGGGCCTCAAGGCGTGAGGCCAAGGGGGGAGGGGAAACCGTTCTGTTGCTTAGTGTTGAAGGTCAAACAGCTAAAGCAGGTTTTTTGTTTTGCAAAATGCGTGACGGAAGATAGCAAGAAAAAACATATACAGCCGGACCCAACGATAAAATATTTTTTTGTTTAATAGTATGAACCTTTACGTTTATTTTATTCTTATAAATTTAATGATAATATTTCAGAAGTTCAATAAATAATTTTATATTAAAGGGTTCTATATGATTTTTTTAAGCGAGAGCATTTTGTAAAATTGGGTTGCGCAAAGAGACACATTTTATTTGTATGTAAAACACATCTGTCACACATTTCGAATACTATGTCACAATGATTTTGTAAAGAGCAAAAACAATAAAAACGGAATTTTAGTATTATTATGATGACTTTATTGTCCAAAAAAAGCTTGTGTAAATAAAATTTGAAAAACTGCAATTTTGGAAGAATACCGATTTTTTTTCCGGAGGAGACACGTCATTGTCGGTAGAAAAGTAGAACGCCCCAGTAACAAATCATAATTCCAATAACTTCAATCGCAAATATTTTATTTTTACCAATTATAATAATCATTATTATAGAAGAATAATTATTTTCCGAAATTCAGTCATCAGATGAAAACGAAATAAGTAACTTTATCAGGTCTATTATGAAAATTTATTTTAATAGCTTCAAGTGAATGAAGATACATTTTAATTAATAATTTTCTTTATCTATATGCGGAAAAGTAATTAAAAAGCTATATAATTGTACATAAGTACCTTTATACACCTGGCACATGTTAATAGAAGCAAATACAAAATAAATTTATTATAAGATAAATTATGTGTGGGTAATATTATTTATGATGTGTCGCATTTTATGTTGTCATGTAACATTTTACCTTAAGAAATGTACATTTTTAAGTATATAAGTACATAAATTATTTTATATACTAAGTGTTGCATAAAACTTTGTCTACATACAGATTGTTATTTTTATTATTTCCTAAAAATATGTTTAAATATCCCGTGTGTTTTGCTGGAAAATATGTGAATGATGTCTTCATTAAAACTTGAGTGTTAAGTAAATTAAAAAACGCATTATTTTAATGATATTTTCGAAATTTCTGAAAGTTTCCTTGGTTCCGTAACACGGTTAAGGAAAGTTGAACAAATTTTTCCACTCTGGTTGTCTCAGCATACACGTTTCGACTGCCGAATAGTCCCTTCAGTGAAGATGTGGTTCGAAACAATTTATCGGTGAGCCAATTTGGTTATATCACTATTGCAGTTATTACATGTACAGTTTTTCCAGGCGATATTTATTTTTCCTATGTCCACCAAAATTTTTTTTCTCTTTTACGCCCAGCTGTCTTTTGTCTGTGTGGTCCCGCAAAAACATTTTTAAACATTTTGCTTTTTTTAAATTAAAAGTTGAGTATATATTTAATATATATATATATATATATATATATATATATATATATATATATATACAAAAAAATATTAAGTGAAGATATTAATTTTCATTCTATGAAAAATCCACTTGTTACACAATGCAAAACAGCTTTTAATGAAGTTATTTCTACCGAAACATCAAGTTTAAGGCGTCGTCCGTAGCTTAAGACTGATAAAACAATAACTCCGGGCTCTTGCTTCAGGTTATCCAAATAAAACATCAGAAACTATGAAATTTAATTTAATAAAAAAAAATATGGTACCTGTAGCAAAAAAAAATAATAAACTGAAACTTACAATATTTATCAGCCAAAATTTCAATTTTCTTTCAATTATATTGATATTGTGAATCAACATAATTAAAACCAATTTATGACAAATTTATTTTAAATACGTTTTATACTAATTTTAACAATTTGGTTACTTATCTACTTGAAGGTAGCCGTTTTCGGGCTACAGTCACCAAAATATGGTCTCAGCCGCCGGGAATAAAGTTGAAAAGCAGTACATCATATTAGACGTGTTAATGTTTATATGAACTCATCGTGGAATTATGCACTTTTCTTCTATATAATTGGAAAATGTGGCAAAAACAATAACAGGTGTATTGAAAAATTAGGCAGCAAAGTAGTTAGTATTGGAGAAGTACTTTTATCAAGGGCGAATCCACTATATTTAGAAAAATGTAGCTATTACATTAGAGTATCGGTATAGCTAGAAGTTTGAAGAAAAAGCTGAACTTTGAAGATGAAATGAATCTTGAAGAAAAAAATAAAGGTGAATCCTGAAGAAAAAGGAATAAATTTTGACGAAAAAAACAGTACAAATTGATATTTTATTTGGTTCTGGCTCGTTTTATAAATATAATGAAGCATATTACTTCCTAGAAATGTTTTATTTTTATTTTGTACGCAAGGAATCTAGCTGTATAGTAATGAGGATGATCTCATAGAGGTCGAAACGTTGACAAATACAGCAGAGTGTTCCATAAGTTGTTTTATTGACCTAGTCTAACTAAATCCTAGATTTAAAAACGGATAAGACTTGAAAAAAAAACTGACAAAGCTTCAAAAAATGAGATAAAGCTGGCTCCTAAAACAAAAAGGAACATATTGAATTTTTGGAGGTGAAAGCATGCATAAAAGAGAAATAATTTAAGTTATCGAACTCGAGGATTAAAACGAAAAATATAGAATATAGTTACCTGATTTTGGTGTAGATCAACCAAATCCAATAAAGTAGAACACAGTGATTACTGATTTCGTTCTTTAATAACTCTACATGACGGCAAGTTTGGCCAGTTGCAGAAAAAATGACTGAGTTCACAAAATGTTAAAATTTGACTTTTAAACAGGCATCTTTTAAGAGATTTTTGAGACCACTGTCCTAAATATTAGAAAAATATTAGACATGGCAAATTCCCAAAATTCAATATTATCTACCAAAAACTTCATCAGAAACAGATTTTCAATTTACAGACACAAAAATCGATAAAAAATTCTAATAAAGGAAGCCCACAAAATCGCAGCTCCAGTTACGATCAATGCCAATAGATGGCGAGACGCATACAATGTCTTGCTAAGTTCCAAATTTAAATGAAACAAGCGTGGAAGGAAAAAATAACTATTATAGTATCATATGAGTTTCGTATTAATTTAGGGTTAGTGAGAATTCAATATTTTCGGCAATAACTTCATGAAAATATGTTATGACATGCGATCCCGTAGCAGCTTGCAAAGTTTATTTGTTGGGTTTTCTTTAAAAGTTTGTGGAGGCTAGATATCCTTCAGTTAAGTTTGCTATTGTATCAAAATTGTTTGACAATATATTACCTAAATTCATTTTCTACATTAAAACTTACTCAGCTTAATTTAGTATATTGAAATAATAGAAAGCTTGTAACACTGAAAAATTTTGAAGTTAGATGATTTAATTGTTTCAGTTTTTCTGATTATAAGGCAAGTAAGAATAACAAGGGCTTGTTTTTTTATGTGCTGGAAAAACTAATCTAATTTTATACTTATGTACTCTTTTAAATGAGCATTTTATTCATTTATTGAAGGTTTTAGTTTAAATGCAATGCAATTCTTTATAATTTTGACTTTTTTTTTGAAGAGCATCTATTTGTAGTAAAATTTTACGATTTTAGAAGGTGTAACGCACAAAAATTGAGACCAAATTAGAATTGGTGAATAAAGATTAGCAAAAATACTTACCTGATGTCTCTAGAGATAATAAATTATTTTTATGATTAGAGTTTACACTCACAAAATAATAATTTATCATTGGAATAATGCTGTAAAAGCCCTTTTTATATAAGTAAGTAAAAAATCTCCAACCTTTTTCATTTTTAACTGGACACATCAAGAAAGGATAATCTAATTATTTTTTAAGCCGTGGCGAATGTAATCTAGGTTAAATTCCTAAAGCCGACAAAATAACAAATGAAAGTGAAATTACTTGTTAATGTCGGACAACATTGTCGCAGCCTTTTGATGTTAAGTGGGCTGAGGTGTTACAATATATATTGCAAATTACGTAACGCTAATAATACATAATAACTGCCCGAGGGGAATGCATATTGATTGGGGCCTTTACCAGTAATATGTATTTATGAACAATGGTAAATGGTGTATTATGACGTGGCGTTTCTGATTAAATATCTAGTGCAAAATTCATTATTATTGAAAGTTTATATGAAATTTGCTTTCAAAATTGAAAAACAAAAATTTATGTTAATTTAATAACTACTTTTTTAAATGAATGTAACGGTTTAGTTCAGGTTATCAACCAGTAGACCCATCCGAATTAAAGTTCTTTCTTTAGACCACCTATACACATTATAACTGTTCAATGGAAAGTCAAACGAATACGACATCCAATTCTACTTGGCCCTTATAGATTTCAAAAAGGGATTCTACTCCATAGAAATATGGGCCTTTCTCTCAGCGATGGACCTATTGAAATAAATATTAAAAAATTTACTGCCTAATAATAGAGAACATAGATAAGAATATTTATCTTGGACGTATGATAAAGTTCAGTAAGAACAATAAGTCTATGAAAATCCAAAAAAAGATTGTACTCCCTACCCTCACATACACTGATTGGAGAAAAGTGCGAACAAATTAAAAAAGAATGGCCAAAATAAGTCTGAAGGACAGAGTATGAAACAACGATATTAGACAAAGAACTAAAGTCACAGATCCCATATGGCAATGCGTTGGTGATATAGACAGACAAATTAACATTTGTTGACCGAGAATATTAGTACAATATTAATGTACAGAAATAAGAAGAGGAATAGGAAAACCTCTAAAAAGATGGCTGGATGATGTAAAGAGTACAGCAGGTATCAAATTGCTCAAGACAGAAATGTATGGAAGAGATTAGAAGGGGCTGTAGTTCTGTTCTGTAGTGCAGTGAAGAAGAAAAGGTAAGAAATCGCTACTATGATTTCAGGTGGACAATGCAAATTGCGCAATGAAGACGAAGTCTACATAAAAGAAACATCGTAAGAAGAAGACTGGCAGGAATTGGTACCAACTGATACACAAAAGAGAGTCGCGGAAGAGGGTTGGAAAATTCTACTTTTAAGACTAAGCTATAAGGGGATGTTGAAAAAAGAAAGAAAATTTTATTAAGAAGGCAATGGTTAGGCTTGAGAATATTAATACAGCCAATATTTTGATGAAATTGTTTTTTAGATTGTGCTATAAAAAGTATACTGACTGGTGTACGTATGTTACTTTCTTATCGGTCTGGATGAGAGGAAGCCTACATCCGGGAGTCGATGGCAAAGTCAGGGTTGCTGAAACAAGAAGAATATGTTATTTAGGGTACGATACATGGGCAGCAGAGTATGATAAGATTTGTATTCAAATTGTTAGCACCAAAAGCTTTAGATTTTATATTAAAGATAATATTTGATACTATATTTTTAGTGTAAAGGTTTTACAGATTAATTTAACGTGTTTATAAAAATTAAAAAAGTTTTGTTTAATATGTAATTTTAAAACTGTAATGTAATTACTATGGTAAAAATAATAAAAATATATTATTATTTTAGGGATGTTACAAAACTGTCATCGTAGTATTATGTAAAATTACCGAGGGCTTTTCCTTGAACTAATATTTCCTCTAAAAAAAATGCACGGTAACAAAAAATTGACAAATGACCGGAAAAATTAAGCCACAATATTAAACGAAAAAGGCATAAAAAGAGCAGTTTTCGTTAATGATATTAGATGGCCAGAGTCCCCCAGGCCGTAGTTCCATTACGTCTTCACGCTACATTAAAAATCTAATGGGTGAGATATTTGAGATCATAAATTTGGAGCATAAGAAGGAACCGTTTAGTGTTTAGGTTTTTCTTTGAAATTTTATTTTATTAAATTACTACCATTAGGTATTATGTTGGGTTTTTTGTTTTAATCAAGCCTTTTTTCTTCCAAGTTTTTTCTTCGACTTGATTATTATGACTTGTTTTGCACATTACATTAAGTATGTTGGGAATTCGTTTCATTGCCATTCCCATTTAAAAGAGGCGCATTAAATAAATTGCTAAATTTTATATGGTTTCGGTTTTAGTTGTTCAAAGAAGCCAGTTTAATATCACGTCAAGTTTATTTAACACGAAGTCTTATTCGTGGCTTATAAAGGTAATAATTGGCTTAAGTCATTTACCTCAAAATCCATATACAGGGTGTCCGGGAAAATGTGGTAAATCTCCCGTATATGAAAAAAATAAATGAAACAAGTTCATATAAACTTTTTTCGCTTAGGCTTCCCCTTCAGAGATATGGGTTTCCAAAGAGTTGCAATCGAATCAACTTTTTTACACATAATTATTGAACTACTACGTATATTTCTAATTTTTAATATGATGTATACTAGGGAAGACCCTTCAAATTATTATGCAAAAAAGTGTTGTGAATTACTCACAGCTGCAGGGCGGACTAGCTGTGATACTCATGACCTCATTTTTTACGCCCTGTCTGATAAGAACATTGAACAACGTTTTTTACATACCTTTAACTATTGACTAAAAATTAAGTACTCTTCATTCATGTCGCTAGTTCTAACGGTTTTCGACAAAACGTCAATTTATTTACACCGCTTGTCTCCTAAGTTCTGTGGGGTTTAATATGAAAAAGAGGAATTTTCCTCTGTCACCATAAATTCAATGAAAAGTTAAACTAACTGCTTAGTTAATAAAAAAATTGAACCGACTTCTAAAGGTGCGCTATAAAGTGAAAAAAACTATAAATTTTTATAAAACATTGAAATTTTTGAAGTCGACGCCAAATTAATACCTGACAAAATGTGATTCGCATAAACAGATTAAAAATATTTTATTTGTCATTGCTTTCTTACCATAATTTGGATATATTAGTAGTGATTTATTTCCTTTAGAAATAATTCGGCGCCAATTTCAAAAATTTCAATGTCATAAAAATGTATAGTTATTTTTCACTTTTTAGCGCACATTTGGAAGTCGGTTCAATTTTTTTTATAAAAGTTTTACTTTTCGATTTTTAGTTTTGAATTCATTATGATATCCATAAATTATTTGAACTAAGTACTAATCGAGATTAGTGTACCTCGCAATAACTCCAAGATGGTAAAAGAGTACCCAGTTTATCCAAAGTTGTAAATCACTCTAAAATGAACCACTAAAAATTCTTTGACTCTTAGAATTCTCTAAATACCAGTGAAATTGTGTCAAACAAATATTTCGTCTATCATAGTAAATCCACTATCTTAAATTTCAAATTAATTTTAGATTGGTAATATAGACACCAAAACCTTCCAATATCGATATTTAAAGAACTTGAGACGTAATTTTCTTAGCCCGATATATTTTATACTGCATATAGAGTGTTTATACGCCCCAAGAACCCCGTAATATCAATTTTAAACAAAATCGGAAAATGTAAAATTTTCAGTCTCTCATATTGTATCTTATCAATCTAACAGTTGTAAAAAATTAACTTCGTATTCGCAATACTCGACCCCGAAAACCCCCTAATACCAAATCTGAAAAAATGCGAATTTCAAAAAAATTATTTTAACGTCTAATCAAAATCTAAACCCTTCAAAGCCCCCTAGTGCCAATTTTGGATGAGATCCGAAAATTTAAAATTTCCAGACCATCATATTGCATTAGATTTTCTTAAAAAAATTTTATATTCGCTATTTACATCTGATTTGAACAAAATCGAAAAATGTAAAATTTTTAGTCCGCTATATTGGGTTCGAAATATTATATCCTGTAAAAATACTTTTAAGCTCATAATTTACACCCTCAGGAACCCCCTATATGAGTTTTAAAGGTAATCGAATAATGTAAAATTTTTATGACGCCATACTGAATCCGCCAGATTTAGTTTTTAAAAAAATATTTGAAATTCGTAACTAATACTAACAAAAATCCCATACTGATTTTTGACAAAATCTTTAATCTGCCATCTTGGATCCTCCATATTTAATTTTTTTTTTAACAATTTCAGATTCGTAATGTGCGATCCCAAAAACTCCCCCATATCAATTTTGAAAGAAATCGGGAAAAATGAATTTTTTGTCTGCCATATTTGATACGCCATATTGAATTTTTTAAGAATAATTTCAAATTCTTTATATGCCGCCCTGAAAACTTCCCCATACCAATTTTGAAGAAAATCGGACAAAATTGATTTTTTCGTTCGCCATATTAGGTCCGCCAGGTTGAATTTTTTTAAAAACAATTTTAGATTTGTTATGTGCGACCCCGAAAAATCCTCGGTACTAATTTTGGAGAAAATCGGACAAAATTGATTATTTTGTCTGCTATATTGGATCCGCCATATTGAATTTTTTAAAAGATATTCTGGATTCGTTATGTGTGACCCTGAAAATTCCCCCACACTAATTTTGGAGAAAATCGGAGAAAATTAAATTTTTTATCAGCAATATTATATCCGCCATATTGAATTTTTCAAAAATAATTTCAGATTCGTTGGGTACCACCCCGAAAATTTCCCCATACCAATTATGGAAAAAAATCCGTCAAAATTAATTTTTTTGGGCGCCATATTGTCAGCGCCTTTTATGGTGTCCCCACAGGTAGAAAACCAACGGCGTTAGGTTGGGAGATCGAGGAGACGAGGCAATGTTATTTTTTTTTTATTTTGTAGGTATTTCTAGGGCACATAACTCACGCTTAGAATTTTTTTTCTAAGAAGCAGTAGCTTTTTCTACAACTCAAAAAAATTGTTTTTCACAACTTTATTGTTTAATAAAGAATGTTGCCCAAAAAGAAAACTGTACCCTAAGAAACCATGAATAACCACCATCATTCTGAACATTTTTTCGCCAGCTGACATATTTTTTTCCAAATTTAATTCAACTGGCCTAATATATTTCATTTCACAAGCACCAGTTGAGGAATTGTTTTATTTATAAGTGCAGTTAGAACGCAATCATTCTCTTAACAGTATTTTAAAATGCTCGTACTGATAAAGGCAAATAAGTATTCAAAAGATTTGGTATCATTTGTTTTGTAATAAATTTTGTGTTACGCTCTATTGACTGTTTTGTTCTCTAAATAAATACAGACTACCTTTTAGAACAAATAAATTTTTTCTCATCTCCTCTTAAAGGCTATTTTAGGATTTAATTACAAATAAATAAATGTATTTTCGGGAAATGTTTAAAAGGAACTACTATGTTTTATACCACTAAATTTATTAAGAAAACAGTGACTGCAGTTTCAACTCATAGAGTCATTGTCAAACTGAATAACAAAGGTAGACTAAGTATTCAATCCAGAAACATGAGAAAATTTAACAATAAATAAAAACTACCTGAGATATTTCATTATTACAAAGGGGAGGTACTAAATTTTGGGAACTAATAATTATTTGGCGACAACAAATAACGAGAAAAACCTAAGTTCTGTCTGGTCATTAAGCAAATTTACATTTTTATTTCTACTATGTTTATATGTTTCTAAAGATTCAAGAATATTTAACTTTTGGCCCTTTGTTGAATAATGTAATATGTCAGTGTTCCCCAAATCACGGAAACTGTGGCTGTGTTCTAAGCAATGGTTGGCAAAGCTCGAGTCTGTTTTTTGTAGTCTATATGATCGGTGGTGTTCTGAAAAGCGAGTTTTAAAGCTTCTACCACTTTGTCCAATATACAAGCTATCACACTCTGAACATTTTAACTTATAAACTCCTGACTTATCAAATTTATTAATTTTATCTTTAGCATTGTAAAGGATAGTGGACAGATTGTGTTGAGATTTAAAGGCTACTTTTATGTTATGTTTGGAAAGAGTATTAGCTATGTTTTCTGATAGGGTACCACAGTATGACAGAGATATATAAGATGAACTATCTTTATCATTTTTTATTTTAGGATATATTGAATTAAAAGCTAGTTGTTTTTGTTTTTTAGTTATTAATTTGTTTATGGTTTGTTGGGAGAAATTGTTTGATACTGCAATCCTTTCAATGATATTTAGTTCCTCTTGAAGATCTTCTTCAGAGAGAGGCAAAGAGAATGCTCTATGTATCATTGAATTGTATGCAGCCATTTTGTGTTGTAAGGGGTGAAAAGAATCATTAGATATAGTATTACCTGTAAACGTTGGTTTTCTAAAAATTTTAAATTACACTGATTATTGAGGTGAGATATGGTGAGATCAAGAAAATTTATTTTATGGTTATTTTCAGTTTCCAGAGTGAATTGAATTTTTGGATGGCACTTATTAATGAATTGTAAGAATTTTTGAAGCTGTCTAGTAGTGTCTTTAAAACATGCTAGAACATCATCTACATATCTGTACCAAAATTGAACATGGTTTTTGCTTAACGGGGAATTAAGAATTTTGTTTTCTAAATTTGACATGAAAATGTCTGCTAGGAGAGAGCTAAGAGAAGAACCCATTGGTAGGCCTGAATTTTGTAAATAAAATTTGTTATTAAACTGGAAATAGGTTTGTGATAGGCCAAGTTCGAAAGAGGACAAGATTTCAGAAGTAACTATTGGATTTATATTTCGTTCCTGTAAGTTTTCTTGGATGAGTATAAAACATTCATCTGTTGGAATATTAGAAAACATGCTTTTTATGTCAAAAGAAACTAGTATGGAGTTATCTGGGATTTTTATGTTTTTTAGTTTTTGGACGAGATCTACTGAATTATTTAAACTATGATTTGGTTTAAAATTGCTTATTTGTTTGAAGAATGAATTTAGTTTCATACTGAGTTCTTTCGTGGGGCTATTTATGTATGAAACGACTGGGCGAATGGGATTTCCTGGTTTGTGATTTTTTATAAGGCCATAGAGTTTTGGTGCTTGTGGGTTCATATTGATTATTCTTTTTTTATCGAATTCTGAAAAGATGGTTGTTATGTTTGACAGGGTTTGTTTCAAATTTGTTTGAAAAACTTTTGTAGGATCGCTTTTAATTTCTGTAATATTTTCGGATTGAATAAATGCTTCTATTTTATTGACATATTCAACTTTTGGTAAAATAACTCATTCATTTGATTTATCTGCTTTTGTTATTATTAGATCATTATCTTTTACTTTCTCTCTTATACTTTTTACTGTGTCTAAAGCTGTATTATTGGATTTTAAATTAGTAGATTTTATATGTTTTTAATTGTTCCAGTAGTTAAGTCAATATTATTGGTGTGTTCTATTTTGTTTAGAGCTAGAGTACTTTCAGATATGATGGAATCGATAATATTTTTATTGTTTATGTGAGGTGTAAATTTAGGGCCTTTTGACATTAGATCTATTTCTTTACTATTAAAACCTACGTTTGACAGATTTATGACTCTTTCACTAAAATTTTGATTGGACTGTGGTGTTTCGTTAGTTGTTTGGGAAAATTTACTTGACTTTAAATGGTTAAGTTTTTTAGATTGAGTTTCAAATTTTTTGTGGATAATTATGCTAATTTTTGATCTAATACTATCGTCTAAAATATCGAATTCAATTGGATGAAGTTTATAAGTCAATTCAGAATGTAATACCTTAATATAGTTTTGTAGAAAAAATCTTCTGGAGAAATGATGTTTGCATTCTTGTTTCATCCATATGGTTTGGGCTTTCTTTATTGCGTAGTCGGAGGATGCTGATTTTCTTCTAATTTTAATATTCACGTACTTGGGAAAAACTTTGTTTCTGAGGCATTCTTGATTAAACCAGATGTTTTGGCTTGCTAGTCTGTATTTAAGACTTAGTCTGAAGAAAACATAGTAGTTCCTTTTAAACATTTCCCGAAGATGATTAACTACCACATAGTAACGGCTACCAGCACCAACTTTTTAAAAAAATGTATTTTTAGTGTTTTTGAAATAAATACGTTTTATTTGAAAAGACAATTTTTACAAAAATGTTCGGAATATAAATATAATTGAAAACTATTTTTCCGAGCTCTATAGAGTATAAACTCATCTAATATCGAATTCACAAACACCACCAATACTAAAAGCCAATCAAAACGTACTAAAGCTCCCATTCTCCGATCCCAAAACTAATAATTTATTTAAACGGTTTTGCAAAATTTATATTGGCTCCAAAACAATGGCTCGGAGAACTAATATGATCGACATACGCATTCACATACAATATAAATATCGAGGGGACAGTTTAACCCATTATACGGGGTATTAGCATTATTGGACAAAACATAAAGCATAAAGAGAGTATGGAACAACAAACAAGTAATGAACGATTAAATAACAGGGTCCAATTAACAGACGGCCTAGCCATAACTCATGGACATTTACATGTCATACTTGTCGCAGGGTCGGAATAAGATGTTATTTTAAAGATAAACTAAAAACTTCTAGAAAATTCTTTCAAACTTCAATTTGGTAAAAAAGTCATAAATTTTATTATACATACAGGGTGTAATAGGTAATTTCTAAAAAGGTAACAAAAACTTAAATTTCGGATAAATTAAAATTAGATCTTAATAAAAAGTTGATGCTGGTAGCCGTTACTATGTGGTAGTTAATTATCTTCGGGAAATGTTTAAAAAGGAACTACTATGTTTTATACCACTAAATTTATTAAGAAAACAGTGACTGCAGTTTCAACTCACAGAGTCATTTTCAAACTGAATTACAAAGGTAGACTAAGTATTCAATACAGAAACATGGGAAAATTTAACAATAAATAAAAACTACCTGAGAAATTACATTATTGCAAAGGGGAGGTACTAAATTTTGGGAATTAATTATTATTTGGCGACAACAAATAACGGAAAAAACCCAAGTTCTGTCTGGTCATTAAGCAAATTTACATTTTTATTTCTACTATGTTTATATATTTCTAAAGATTCAAGAATATTTAACTTTTGGCCCTTTGTTGAATACTGCAATATGTCAGTGTTGCCCAAATCAGGAAAACTGTGGCTGTGTTCTAAGCAATGGTTGGCAAAGCTCGAGTCTGTTTTTTGTAGTCTATATAATCGGTGGTGTTCTGAAAAGCGAGTTTTAAAGCTTCTACCACTTTGTCCAATATACAAACTATCACACTCTGAACATTTTAACTTATAAACTCCTGATTTATCAAATTTATTAATTTTATCTTTAGCATTGTAAAGGATAGTGGACAGATTGTGTTGAGATTTAAAGGCTACTTCTATGTTATGTTTGGAAAGAGTATTAGCTATGTTTTCTGATAGGGCACCACAGTATGACAAAGATATATAAGATGAACTATCTTTATCATTTTTTATTTTAGGATATATTGAATTATAAGCTAGTTGTTTTTGTTTTTTAGTTATTAATTTCTTTATGGTTTGTTGGGAGAAATTGTTTGATACTGCAATCCTTTCAATGATATTTAGTTCCTCTTGAAGATCTTCTTCAGAGAGAGGCAAAGAGAATGCTCTATATATCATTGAATTGTATGCAGCCATTTTGTGTTGTAAGGGGTAAAAAGAATCATTAGATATTGTATTACCTGTAAAAGTTGGTTTTCTAAAAATTTTAAATTTACACTAATTATTGAGGTGAGATATGGTGAGATCTAGAAAATTTATTTTATGGTTATTTTCAGTTTTCAGAGTAAATTGAATTTTCGGATGGCAATTATTAATGAATTGTAAGAATTTTTGAAGCTATCTAGTAATGCCTTTAAAACATGCTATAACATTATTTACATATCTGTACCAAAATCGAACAAGGTTTTTGCTTAAAGGGGAATTAAGAATTTTGTTTTCTAAGTTTGACATGAAAATGTCTGCTAGAAGAGGGCTAAGAGGAGAACCCATTGGTAGGCCTGAATTTTGTAAATAAAATTTGTTATTAAACTGGAAATAGGTTTGTGATAGGCAAACTTCGAAAGAGGACAAGATTTCAGAAGTAACTATTGGATTTATATTTCGTTGCTGTAGGATTTCTTGGATGAGTATAAAACATTCATCTGTTCAAATATTAGAAAACATGCTTTTATGTCAAAAGAAACTAGTATGGAGTTATCTGGGATTTTTATGTTTTTTAGATTTTGGACGAGATCTACTGAATTATTTAAACTGTGACTTGATTTAAAGTTGCTTATTTGTTTGAAGAATGAATTTAGTTTCATACTGAGTTCTCTCGTGGGGCTATTTATGTATGAAACGACTGGGCGAATGGGATTTCCTGGTTTGTGATTTTTTATAAGGCCATAGAGTTTTGGTGCTTCTGGGTTCATATTGATTATTCTTTTTTTATCGAATTCTGAAAAGATGGTTGTTATGTTTGACAGGGTTTGTTTCAAATTTGTTTGAAAAACTTTTGTAGGATCGCTTTTAATTTCTGTAATATTTTCGGATTGAATAAATGCTTCTATTTTATTGACATATTCAACTTTTGGTAAAATAACTGTTGCATTTGATTTATCTGCTTTTGTTATTATTAGCATGTTTTAAAGGCACTACTAGACAGCTTCAAAAATTCTTACAATTCATTAATAATTGCCATCCGAAAATTCAATTTACTCTGGAAACTGAAAATAACCATAAAATAAATTTTCTTGATCTCACCATATCTCAAATTTAAAATATTTAGAAAACCAACGTTTACAGGTTATACTATATTTAATGATTCTTTTCACCCCTTACAACACAAAATGGCTGCATACAATTCAATGATACATAGAGCATTCTCTTTGCCTCTCTCTGAAAAAGATCTTCAAGAGGAACTAAATATCATTGAAAGGATTGCAGTATCAAACAATTTCTCCCAACAAACCATAAAGAAATTAATAACTAAAAAACAAAAACAACTAGCTTTTAATTCAATATATCCTAAAATAAAAAATGATAAAGATAGTTCATCTTATATATCTTTGTCATATTGTGGTGCCCTATCAGAAAACATAGCTAATACTCTTTCCAAACATAACATAAAAGTAGCCTTTAAATCTCAACACAATCTGTCCACTATCCATTACAATGCTAAAGATAAAATTAATAAATTTGATAAATCAGGAGTTTATAAGTTAAAATGTTCAGAGTGTGATAGTTTGTATATTGGACAAAGTGGTAGAAGCTTTAAAACTCGCTTTTCAGAACACCACCGATCATATAGACTACAAAAAACAGACTCGAGCTTTGCCAACCATTGCTTAGAACACAGCCACAGTTTTCCTGATTTGGGCAACACTGACATATTACATTATTCAACAAAGGGCCAAAAGTTAAATATTCTTGAATCTTTAGAAATATATAAACATAGTAAAAATAAAATTGTAAATTTGCTTAATGACCAGACAGAACTTGGGTTTTTCCCGTTATTTGTTGTCGCCAAATAATAATTAGTTCCCAAAATTTAGTACCTCCCCTTTGTAATAATGAAATATCTCAGGTAGTTTTTATTTATTGTTAAATTTTCTCATGTTTCTGTATTGAATACTTAGTCTACCTTTGTAATTCAGTTTGAAAATGACTCTGTGAGTTGAAACTGCAGTCACTGTTTTCTTAATAAATTTAGTGGTATAAAACATAGTAGTTCCTTTTAAATATTTCCCTTGGATCTTAATACTCCAAATAATCGTTTTCTGCACCATTTTGTGTTTTTTTGAATAGATATTCTAATGTATCTAGTTGCCTAAGGCATTTAGGAACGTCAGATAATTGATTTAATCTGTCAGTTTAGTCTGCAAAGCCTGTTGCTATAATAGCTGTATTATTTAAATATTGTTTTGTTATTGTTTTGTCTAAATGAAGATTTATCCACAGAAAGAGCGTATTAATATGATTTTTATCCTTGGAGAATGCCATCAAAATTGTTTGTTGACTTCTCGTGTCTATGCTCAAAGGTTTCCTGAAAGAAACCATCCTAAACCCATCGTTTTTGTGACACTTTTAAACCAGTTTCGGAAAAGTGTCAGTAATAAAAAACCTGTTCTAAGAAAACCTGACACTGAGGATGAAGAAAATTTTTTTGCTGTACTTGTTTCAGTGATCGAAAATCTCAATATTAGTCAGAATCATATATCCGAAAATACTAATATTAGCCAAGCAAGTGTTTCAAGGATTCTTAACAAGTACAGATTCCATCATTCTAAAATCAAGCTTTGCCAAGAGCTTCACGGAAATGATTTTGACATTCAAAATGAATTTTGCTTGTGGGTGTTAACTAAGTGGCTGAAAATGAACACTTTTTTGATAATGTGTTATTTAGTGATGAATAAACTTTTCATAACAATTTAATACAGAGTTATGAGAAACCAGAATAGTTGTTCGATAAATGTGCGGGGGGGGGGGGTAATATTGGGTCCATACTTAATTGGACCCTACTTTTTTGAAGGACCTTAAAATGGTTTGATGTTTCGCAATTTCCATTTACATGAACTTTCAGTGTTATTAGAAAATGTCCTTTTAAATATTAAAACAACTATGTGGTTTCAACTGGATGGAGCTCCGCCTCATTATCATCGCAAGGTTTTTTATTTTTAAATGTCAACTTTCGAAACAGATGGATTGGGAGAGATAGATTTCAAAATTGGTCCTCGAGATCTCCAGACTTAACTTCACCAGATTTCCTTTTTTGGGGATATATAAAAGGAATTGTCTACAATGCGCCCCCGACAACACCACAAGATATGAAAATACGCATAAGAGATGCTTTTCAAACTGTAACCCCGCAAATGTTGTCCAAAGTTAGCAGTGGTTTCGAAAAAAGAATACAGAGGTGTTTGGAAATGGATGGTCGACATTTAGAACATCTACTATAAATGTTTTGCGCCTGTTTTGTGCTATCGTCAATATGCTATTATCATTATTGCTGTTGTAGCCTGTTGGTGGACGACTATAAATCGCGTTCCGAGTTTCTGAACATCTGTAAAGATATTCCTAATTATTATTCTTATAGTTGTAAATTACCTGTCATTTCCAAATGCCATAGGCAACTAGATACATTAGAACATCTATTCAAAAAACACAAAATTGTGCAGGAAACGATTATTTGGAATATTCTGTGAAAAAGCGAAGACTTAGCTATAGAACACTCTTATACCATTCGATAGGTATTTAAAAGGTACATTTTCTGGTAAGGTAAAAAGTATAGCGTTCTATTTAAATTAATCAAGTTATAGCCACTTAGAGTTCTTATTTGATTAGTTTGAATTTTTGGACACCCTGTATAATATAGCAAGTTTATTATAAATATGATATAAAATATGATTTATTGTTACCCTTTGCTGTAAATTTTAAGTACATAACTGAAATATTTTTTAAGTATTTAAAACAGGAAAATTAGGTTAGATTTTGTCAAAGTTCAAATTATTTAAAAACCCTTAAGGTTTAGGTACTATAAACCTTATTAAAATAGGCCCTTATTTTGATCGGAGAATCCAAAAATGTAATTATATACAGGGGTTCCATTTAAACAAACACAACTTTGATACTTTCAGAGCTTTTGGGACATCCTGTATAATATGGGAATAATATTTTCCAAAAGTAAAACTTTTTGAAAGTCACGTATTTTGGCTGCAATATTCGTGCCGAATGTTGCTCAGGGTTCGATACAGCTCGACTGACAAGACCATAAGGTGGTCGAAACGCGTATGGAGAGTGATATTTGAAGGAAATAAAATGTTTTCTTTTCTCTGCCTGAAAGGATAATACACACCAATATAAACAACCGTTTAAATACGTCTGATAGATTTCTTTATTTCTTACTCTGATACACCTTGGAATTTATATTTCATATAGCATTTGTTTTCTGCGCGTGTTGCTCTCGCTTCGATACAGCTCCAATAACGAGGCCATAAAGTAATCGAAACGCGTATGGAGAGAGGACCAAAGTGATATTTGCAGGAAATAAACCGTTTGTATATTTTATTTCCTTTTCTCTGCTTAAAAGGATAATACATATAAACAACCACTGAAAGAAAATATCCTTATTTATGCTACTTCTGAAGTAAAATATGCATCATTATCACTGAAAATCTTATTAAAGTACATCCCTGGCAATTTGCAAATTTACATAACATAACTAGAACACAGTATTGATGTCGAAAAGCTAAGTTGGGCTGTCAGCTTGATGTTTTATATGACATCAAAACTAAGGACTAAAGATCCTTAGGGAGTATAGATAAACTCCAGGTTACTCTGACATTGCTAGATTAGTCCTTTATTGATTGATGAAGTAAACCAGATTACAAACCGTCCAAATGGGTTAAGCTGTAATTAGTAATTATGGACGTTGATAAACTTTAATATTTCGTCGATAGAGTGTTTATGTTCTAGATATTTATTTACAATAATATTCTGATTTCAATGCTTATTTCTACTTGCTTCTCGCTCAGCTTTTTTTTAGAACAAAGCAAATTTTATTGGTATTTGGAAAACAGTAAGAACCAAAGAATTTTTAGTGGTTCATTTTAGAGTGATTTACAACTTTGAATAAAATGGGTACTTTTTTGCCACCTTGGAGTCACTACGAGGTACACTAATCTCAACTAGTACTTAGTTCAAAAAATTTATGGATATAATAATTAATTCAAAACTAAAAATATAAAAATAAAATTTTTATAACAAAATTGAACCAATTTCTATAAGTGCGCTAAAAAGTGAAAAATATCTATAAATCTTTATATGAAATTGAACTTTTTGAAGTCGGCGCCACATTATTTGTAACTGAAATAAATAACTACTAACATATACAAATTATAGTAAGAAAGCAATTACAAGAATAGTATTTTTAATCTGTTTATGTAAATCACATTTTGTCAGGTATTAGTTTGGCGCCGACTTCAAAAAGTTCAATTTCATATATTATCTAAAAAAAAATAGGGGAAGGTGGGGTAATTGCGAACACTTAAGGGAGAACTGAAATACAATAAAACCAAATGAAGTTACAAGGCTTATTTATTGCTTAACATTTACTTAAAATAATCATTCTTATGTTCTCATAATTAACTTAGATAAGTTTTCAAAAATAAAATCAAATTAAAACAAAAAACAAAACCTCTGGTGTCCGGGATTACCCCACAGCTTGGGGGATAATTACGGATGGTGTATGGGGTAATCACGGACAGAGTCTAATTGGCACAGAAATCACAGATAAATCCCCTTGATGTGCTTGCACCACTCGTGCAATTTTCGTAGGCCCACAATTTACATTTGATGCACATTATCCAATCTTCTGTGATTGGTTCTTCATACTTTTCATTACAAATAAGACAATAATAACTTTCATCAACCTTTGTAGCACTTTTGTTGATTTTCCATTTCTTGCGCTGTACGTTCCTATCTTTAGCCTTCATATCATCTTCAAATGCTTTAAGATTCTTCATACCTTTCTTTCTTTCAGTGGTTCGTACAGACTTATCATTTTCTTTTGCCTCTTCTTTATTTTTCTTCCTTTGTTCCTTTTCTTCTAAAGCGACAATTACACACACTAATCACACTTATATGGAAAGAAGAGAAAATGCCAGCAAAATGGCACGAAAGCATAATAATCCCTATCCATAAAAAGGGAAACAAAACCAAGTGCTCCAACTATAGAGAAATCTCCCTACTTAACACGGCAATCAAAATCTTATCGAATATCTTATTAAGTAGACTAACGCCTTTTGTAGAAAATTTCCTAGGGGAATACCAATCGGATTCAGGAAAAATAGTTCGACTATAGATCAGATCTTTACTATAAGGCAGCTACTTGGAAAAGGATGGGAATTCAATAAAACTATCTACAATCTTTTCATCGACTTCCGATAAGCATACGACAGCATTAAAACAGATCAACTGTGGAATGCAATGGCAGAACTTTCGATTCCAAAAAAACTGATCACCTCGCCTAAGTATGCGTAAATGGTTGTAGATCCAGGGTACGGATAGGTAATCAACTCTCAGAATCGTTTAAAATAAACAGTGGCCTAAAACAAGGAGAAGCACTGTCACCCATTCTCTTTAATATAATCCTGGAAAAAGTAGTGAGAATAACACAAATTAGAACAGAACTAATAACAGTAAATGGACCAAAATTACTACTAGCATACGCTGACGACATTGATATTGTTGGAAACACCGTCCCCAATGTAAAGGAAACTTTCAACAAAATAGAGATAGAGGCAAGGAAAACCGGTCTAATGGTCACTGAGGAGAAAACCAAATACATGTGCATTAACAGACAAAAGAATCGAGATAGAATAGGACAAAATGAAACAATAGACACATATAACTTTGAAAGAGTGGAGCGTTTTAAATATCTCGGAGCGACAATCACCGCAGATAACGATATCACAGAGGAGATAAAAGGGAGAATTCAGGCAGCAAACAGATGTATATATAGTCTCAACGACACCATCAAATCCAAGAACCTAACACGAACCTCAAAAATCAGGATATATAGAACAGTGATTAGACCAGTGCTCATGTATGGCTGTGAGACGTGGACGCTGACAAAAGCAATGGAAATGAAACTTAGATGTTTTGAGAGGAAAATCCTTAGAAGGATTTTCGGACCCTATCACGACCCCAATACTAATCAATACCGAATAAGAACAAATGCCGAGGTCAAACAGATATATAACGCTAGCGACATCGTAAAAGAAATTAAATCCCAACGCCTAAGATGGGCTGGCCATGTCCATAGGCTCCCTAATAACCGCCTTACCAAGTTAATTTGGAAGGAGGCCCCGACAGGGAAAAGACCCTTAAGACGCCCAAGAATGCGATGGAGAGATAACATATGGTCAGATTTAACAACAATGGGGTTACCCACCGACCCAACTATAATGGACGACCGTGTGAGATGGAAGCAATTTGTGCAGTCAACCAAGGCCCGGGTTGTAGGGCTACTAAGGAAGAAGAAGAAGAAACCCTATTAAAATAGGCACTTATTTTGATCAGAGAATCCAAAAATGCAATAATATACAGGAGGTTCCGTTTAAAAAAAAAAAAAAAAACTTTGATAATTTTAGAGTATAATGTGAAAATAATTTTAGAATGTAACTATATTAGACCCCATATATCCCAAGTGAGTGAAACTTTTTCAAGTCAAGTATTTTGGCGAAAATATTCTGTGCCGTATAAGGTGAATAACTCTGTATACAAATGTGGGTGTTAAATCGATTTGATCGAAATTTTGAGCATTAAATAAGCTTTATACCAAATAATTATATCAAAAATAGTAAATTGTAAATCTTTAGATATTTTATCGTTACTTTTTCCTTTGCGTGCCGAGGGCCCCATTTTTTAATTATCAATACCAACATATATTATCTTTATTTAATCAGTTTGACAAGTAATAATCTTGCAAAAGATATATGCAAATCCTCGTTAATAAGCACGAAAGGGTCTGCCAACATGTATACACACTTTTGATGATTTATCGTTAAAAATCAGCATTTTCAGATATATTCGAGTGATTATTGTATTAAAAAAGCGGTACCTCATACGCAATTTAAATTGAACAAACTTATATATTATCTTTGAGCGGTTAATTACCAATTTTTAATTTGAACACGATAAATTTTGACAACGATCGTTTTAAATTAAAGGCTTTTGTAATCTACAAAAATTTCGAATATTAAATTAATTACTATTATTTTCGAAATTACACTGGATTAAAAAATTGCATTCAAACGTAATAAATAAATTAAGAACTGTTTAACTAATTTAATAATTGTTCATTTAATCATTAAGGCCCAGTTTTACTATGTGTGGCTACCGAAAAGTTGGAAAAAAACTGAATATTTACAAATAACTGTTTTATAATTGTTGGTTGACGTTTTAGAGGAAGTTAACGATGAGTTAAATTTACTAATGAATATTCCTGTAGTTACTTGTTTAACTAAAAGAACATAACCTCATTATTCTGCTTGCGCTTCTTGTGTGTCGTTTTTATATAATATATAGAGTTGATTATTTTGAAAAAAATGATGTGTATTATTTTTTTGAAGATTTACATTAATTCCCGTCGAAAATTTTTAAAAATCAAACTTTCAGTAAGAAATAAAGAAATCTTTCTGTCGTATTTAAATAGTTTGTTATATATGTAATTCTCCTTTCAGGCAGAGAATATGAAAAGTATATGTACAAACAGTTTATTTCCTGCAAATATCGCTCTTGTCCTCTCTCCATACGCGTCCCGATCACCTCATGATCTCGTCAGTGGAGCTGTATCGTATTGGCAGATGGCAGGTGCAATATCCTGCCGATATACCTTGAAATTTATGGTTCATATATCAGTTATTTCCTGCTAATGTTGCTCTCGGTCCACTGACGAGATCATGAGGTGATCGAAACGCGTATGGAGAGAGGACCAGAGCGATATTTGCAGGAAATAAACTGTTTGTGTATATATATATATATATATATATATATATATATATATATATATATATATATATATATTTCGTATTCTCTGCCTGAAAGGAGAATTACACATATAACAAACTATTTAAATACGGCAGAAAGATTCCTTTATTTCTTACTGAAATTTTGATATTTAAAAATTTCACGTTACTCCGTTGATTCATAGATGTCGTTCGACTGGCGATATTTTTCAGTCTGACATCGAAGTTGGTAGATGGCAGGTGCCATATCCTGCCGACATACCTTGACATTTATGGTTCATATATCAGTTATTTCTTGCTAATGTTGCCTCACACCAAGTCAACAATATCTTTTAACACTTAATTTTTATACTAAGGGTTTATTCTTACGTATAGCAGGTGATACTAGTGGAGTAGGAAAATCAGCTGTTTGTTTTACAGTGAGAAGAGACATAACAAAATACTTCTAACAATTATAACAATACAATCACATTTTATGAGATTTTTTTTAACAAATACCTAAATAATATTTATATTGCTGTGAAAGATTGAAATAAAGGAATGTAAATTTTATCGATAACTAAAATAAATTTAAAAAAACTAACTAAACCTTAACTTAATTGACTAGATAAGATTTATTAAACATATATCGGGTTAGTTCAAATTCGTTTCTTCTAAACTAATTTTGAGCATTTACCGGAGAAACTTGGCAATTGCAAATTCTGAACTTTCACAGGAAAACCTTCATTTAATAATCTAAATTCTAAATAAAATAAAATATATAACAGTGGTGAAAAAATATTAGAGACTACTCGCTTTAAGTTGGAATAAAAATTCATATTACTATACTTTTCCATAAGTGTATAAAACAGTAAAATACAATATATCTAATTAAATTTAATCTCTTTCTAATTTTCTCTTTTCGAAGTTTTACGCACTCTGAATTTTCTTCTATTAGAAGGGCATTGAGATTTTTGTACTTCTTTACATTTATATTTTTTCCTTTCCTTGAAAACTCAACAAAACCTACAAGATTTTATATTATGTTCTTTACTAAATGTGCTAAACTATGACACTGCGAAGAATTTAAAAATATATATATATATATATAATTTAGTACATAATTTTAACAACAAACTAGAAAAAAAATATTTTTAAATAAAAGTTAAATAAAATTTTTATAAAAAAATTGAACTGACTTCTATAAGTGCGCTAAAAAGTGAAAAATAACTATTAATTTTTTTAAAATGTGATTTTCGGCTCCCTTGAAAAAAACACCGAATTTCCTCCTAACTCTGATGAATCAATTAATAACATTATACTACAAGCTATGTGACTTGCGTCTGAAAAATCTCGTTAATCGCTTACAAAAACTCCCTAATATTAACAAAGGATAAATCTCATAAAGCTACCCATCCATGCAAAAAAAAGTAGACCCTCGTTAACCTCGACTAAAAATTATGTATTTTTAGACAGAGGTTCATAAAACAACGTATTATTTTGAGGAGGAAAAACTCAACAATCCGGAGAATACATACAGATTTTTAATCTAAATGTAAATTAGACCGCATTCGCAGTCACTAATTTCTTTCACATTAGGTGTACATTCGCGAAAGGTGGGTCTAATTCTAACTTGAAACCTAGTTATTATGAGATTTTGCAATTAACTTTTTATACTTATCCTTTAGGATTTGTAATAATTGGTACATTTCTAAAATTTAAATTTAAATTGAAAATTTATTTAATGAAATAAATATTGTACACTTTTAAAAGAACATTTAAAATTAAATATCATTTAATCTATAACAAATCAGTATTCGCAAATTTGCAAATTATTTTAGTAAGAATAACAAAAAATTATTTAAAATGTTACCAAAAAACTTGCTTTTTAGTAAAAAAATTCTCGGTAAATATCGAACACCAACGAACCCCTATATTTTACTTTTTGGGAAAGCATTTGTTAGTAGGTAGCGGGTAGATACTCATCTATAATCCCAATAGGTGACAGATCTACTTCAGGGATGCGCCCCTGCCTTACGCGAGCCTTGGTTTCAATTTTACTCCCTAGCACCCATAGGGAAACCATTGTCATACCCTCAATTCCCTTATCCGAACCCAAACATTCCCCTTTCCAATATCCCAAACCACAACTCGCCAACCCGCTCGGCAAACGTGGCGTTTTAAGATGCCAAAACCTCTCAACATGAAGAAATCGAGTATCAACACGAGATTACCCCAGGTGAGTAGAGTAAACTACTCAGAATCTCACAATGAGCAATCAGTCAGCCTCACGGATTCTGGGGGAGGCAAGTACTCGACTGAAAATACATAAAGAAAACTCAACCCATCTTACTTCCACATAGCCACATACAACACACGAACTATGAGGACCGAAGAACACCTTGACGAACTAGAACACGAACTAGCCAATGTCAAATGGGATATACTAGGACTTTGCGAAACTCGCTTGCGAGGAGAGAAATGCACTACCTTAAAATCCGGTCATATCCTATTCCAGAAGAACTCAGACGAAAACAGCCATATAAGTGGGGTAGCATTTCTGATAAATAAAAGGTTTCTCTACGAAATAACAGAATCCTGCTCACTGTCTAACAGGGTCATATACATTATAATAACTTTAAACAAAAGATACAGCCTACAGATCATACACGGATATGCACCGATGGGAAACTCAGAAGACGAAGAAGTTGAAATCTTCTATGAAGATTTGGTAACGGCAAGAAGAAAAGAGAAAACACAATTTGTAATAATTACAGGAGATTTTAACGCAAAAATCGGAAAGAAAAAGCAGGGAGACACACACTATATTGGCCACTTTGGGCTGGGTGATAGGAATGTGAGAGCGGAGATGTTATACAACTACCTGAACAACGAAAACGTATTTTGCCTCAATACCTTTTATAAAAAACCCAAGCAACGTACGTGGACCTGTACCAGCCCAGACAAAGCAACTAAAAACGAAATAAACTATATTCTCTCTAATAGGAAAAACATATGTACCGACGTGACAATACGGAATAAGTTTTATACCGGAAGCGACCACAGATTAGTACGAGGGAAGATCAAGATACACATGAGAACAGAACGCAACAAGCTCATCAAACAAGAACGCTACCCAACCACGGAAACCCTGACACAAGAACAAATCAACCATCAAAATGAATTAGAAAAAAGACTAACACCAATAGAAACAATGCAAATGTAAATAAATGAACTAGCCACGAAAATAAAAGAAACCATAATCACATCGGTTAAAAAAGTCTGCTCAAAATCAAAAATAACAAAGACCTCCAAACTACAACCAAATACCTTGAGACTTCTCAAAGAAAGACGAGAAAGGACAGATCGAACAACAGACATTTTCAAAACTCTAAACAAGGAAGTGAAAAAAGAAATTAGAAAAGACAATAGAAATTATACCAATAAACTAATAAAAGACACAGTAAGTGAAAACTGCAACATGAAAGTACTAAAAACAAAAAACTCAAGAGGCAAAACAAGAATAATAAAAATAAAAATCGCGAAAAACGTGACCGTCCAGGACGAAAAGGAAATAAGCAGAGCCATAGAAGAATTCTACACTAAGCTATACTCGCCACACGCACAACAAGAGCAACAACGAACAAAAAGAACCATACTCAACATAGGCTCAGAGGAAATTCCAGAAGTAACAAACTCAGAGATAAGAATGGCACTAAATAATTAAAGAACAATAAATATGCAGGAGAAGACAAAATTACAGTAGAGATGCTGAAAATTGGCGGCAGAAAAATAGAACAAATATTGAAGATTCTATTTCATAAAATAATTGAAGTAGGAAAAATTCCACAGGAGAGAGAGAGAGATTAAAAATTGATGTAAAACCCAAAATATATATATAATTTAATATTTACAGGAAATGGTGAGGAAAACTAAAATATTTTATTTATCTGTATGCAATGAGAGATGAAAAATAAAATATATGAATTATTCCGAAGCATTTCCCACAGGAAATAGCTCCTGAAAAATACAAAATTTAATTAAACTTCTAGTTCAGAAGAAAATACTACAATACATATTGAACGAAAGCTGATTGTAAATACGAACATTTTTTAAAATAATGAAAAAGACATCCTTTGTTAAACATGAAAAATTCTTCTTACCAGTAAAAAGGTAACGAATATCTTCCGCTTAAATTAAACCTTACAAAATAGCACCAAGAAAATAAAACGGCAAAAGAAGAAACATAAAATATAACTAAGAAGTCTGAAGGCTGCTGGTGAAAAATGTCTGCATACATTTACTCTAATATCAGCGCATTTTATTTAAAAGCATCGTAAATAGAATTTATGTAAACGTACAATGCTGGAAAGATGCATTTTAATCAAAACAATTTTTGGGAAAATATAAATCATTTTGAGCGATGTCCGTGCAGTGACAAGCGATTGTAATACTTTCGTATCTAATGATTTTAATTTAATAGTTGAAGAGTACTATTTTTCCATAATTTAATTTATTATTTGTTTTTCTTTGTTACTAAATAGGTACAAAGGAAAAGCAAATAAAAACGAATATTTATATTATTTATTTATTTTATTACATTTGTATATATATATATATATATATATATATATATATATATATATATATATATGGTGAGTTTTTGCAACTTAATGTCGCATCTCGCAACCCAGACGTAATCGTTTTCTATCGTTTCAGACTCTTTTGCGGAGTCCTCTAATTTCATTTCTGTGTTGATGTTTGAAATCCATTTTTTCTGTGGCCTTCCTCCTTTATTTCTTTATGCTGGTGTCCAGTTCCAAACCTTTCTTTCTTCGTTCATTCGTTGCAGGTGTTCATACCATTTTAACCGTTTTTCAGTTACATTGTCCATTATCGTATTTTATACTTCCATTCTTTCTTTGATGATCTCATTTCTTACATGATCAAATAAAGTTAAATCAGAACATCTTGTCCAGTACATCATTTTGGTTGAAAGAAGTTTTTGTAACATATTTTTTTCTGTGACCCACACTTTTGGCCCATATGTCAGTACTGGCTGACTCATAGCCTGAAATATTCTTCTTTTTGTTTTCTTTGTTAGGTTCTTACTCCACAAGATTGGATGTAGTGTTTAAATCATATTCTTTTCTTTTCCTATTTTCTTTAGTATATCTTTATAATATTTTCTCTCTTCATCTATTGTCACTCCTAAGTATTCGTATTGTCTAACGTTTTTTATCATTCCTCTTTCTGTTTCGATGTCTTGTCCAGTCCCTCCTATAGTCATGTATTGTGTGTGTCTTTTGTATGTTTATTTCTAAACCCCATTTAGCGAATTCTTTTTTGAGTTTATTCATCATGTAATTCATGTCTTGCTGGTCTTCCGCAAGAACTACCTGATCATCTGCAAAGAGAATTGCTTTTTATGTCTGCTTCTATATATATATATATATATATATATATATATATATATATACTTTTTATGTCTGCTTCTTTCATTGCGATCCATAATTTTTGCAAGGGACGGAGTCAAATGCCTTACGAAGATCTATAGAAGTAGCTTAAAACTACATTTCTCTTGCTAGTATCTTTTCTATCAGTTGTGTTATTGTAAATATATTGTCCACGCAGAATCGCCGAGATCGAAATCCACTTTGTTTTTCCATTTTCGTGGCTTCCTCTTCTATTCGGCTGTTAGGACTCTAAACTGCTAAACATCCCATAAAGTTAGTTTTTATCTTGGAAAAAATAAAATGCTAACAACGATTATTTTCTGCTGTAATGAAAGCAAGCTCAGACATTTACTCTACCAAAAATAAACAGGCCAACCGACTATAGTCATATAAGATGCGTAAGCATGCTTCCTACTTTATATGTAGTGCTCAAAAAGATAATAGAAAAACGAGTAACATTATTTTTAGATCAAAACAACATTTTACCAAGAAAACAGTCAGGTTTTAAATCAAATCAGAGTTGTGAAAGTGCATTGGCTCTTATAACTGATGCTATTTTTAAAGCAGCTGATCAAACTAAAGTTAGTGCTTTGGTTACAGTTGATTTTAGTAAGGCTTAATACTGAATTATAAGATTCTCAGTTCTGTTCTTCATTATGTATGCTTTAGACAGGATGCTAGTAATTTTATAATTTCTTTTTTAACTGATCGAACTCAAGAAATCACTTATAACAAGCAATGTTCGGAGCCTTCGCTCGTGAATTTTGGAGTGCCGCAGGGCACTATGTTGGTCCTCTATTATACATCATGTATACTTCTAACTTTCATAAGTCTCTTTAGAATTCTAATTTTCACTTCTACGCGGACGACACCCAACTATATTATTCTCTGAGAGAGAATCAGGCGGCGGAAGCACGGATCTTAATAAACTCTGACTTAAATCTATTCGATATAGTTGCTTCCAATTACTTACAATATTAGTCTCACAAAATCATCCGTCATTATTGTCGGAAACCAGACTTTAGAATTTATTAAAAATAATAATGAAATTAAAATTAACAATAGGAATTTACGCTTTTCTGACTCCTGTAAAACTTTGAGCTTAATATTAGATTCAAAGTTACGTTTCAAGCAACATGTTACAGCTAGGCTACGTATTTCTTATGGTATTCTAAAACCTATTTTGGTTAAAGGTTTTGCTTGTTCAGAGAGATTCGAAAGCTGCTTTGCGATTCAATTGTTCTTTCCCAATTTAACCACTGTAATGCGGTGGACCTTCCTCGCCTTGATGCCATAGACCGGTAACGTTCATTCTTCATATTTCAAATTTACCATGGCTAATACCACTTTTTCCCCTCCTTTTGCCATTTAGCTTTCAATAATAATAAACTTATGGCATCCAGTAATACTTTTGTTAATTTTGGGTTAGAATAATATCGAGTTCCTTCCATTGGATGTCTGATTGTTTTAAGGCCCATTGCTTGTAATTTTTTGTGTATATATTTTGGTGAACAATAAATATTTTATTATTATCAGATTTATAAGCCAAACGGCTTCGCACTCCCTCCAGGAATTATTGATTCATACCAGGTATACAAAGACACCAAAAGTATGAAGCTCTGTGAGGACCCTTTCCATGTTATCGGGTCCTAAGTGGCGTGGTATTCTGTATTTCGTGAAAACTTTCGGACGATCCGCGCGGTTGAAAAAAAACTGCTTTTTGAATCAGTTTATACAGATGCTCACTAAGGGCCAGCCCCTTGATGTTCGGTAGGAAGTTCTTTGGTATCACTCTAGTTGTTTATAGTATTATGGGAATCGTATAGATGCTGTTCATTGCCCACTGTCTGCAGATTTGCACCTCCGAATCTCTATATTTGGCCATCTTCCTATTGTTTTTTGGTTGTTGTTATTAGGCGTAGCAATGTCAACCAATGTAGTTCGCATAGAAATTTTATCTGTTAGTATAATGTCTGGCCTATTATGAGCAACTGGTTTATCTGTCAGAACCGTTCAGTCCCAATATAACTTGAACTCGTTATTTTCAAGAATAGGCTCAGGATTGTATTTGTAGTAAGGCACTTTTCCTACCTACAATAGTTTTAATTTATCTACTAACTCTTGGTGGAGAATCTTAGCGGCTGAGTCATGCCTTTCCTTATACTCCGTTGCGGCAAAGGCTTGGCATCCCCCAGTTATGTGCTGGATTGTCTCTGATGTTCGACAGCCATATCTACATTGATCATTTTCTATTGAGGGATCCCTGATGATGGACTTCTGGTCTGTTCGGTGGTGAGAAGTAATATCTAGTTCCCTCACCGGTAGCGGCGTTGAATCGTTTGCCTCACATAGTGTGGAAGAATCTGCTAACCTGTGGAAATATGAACGTAAGTTTATTATTTGTTGGTCGAGCTGCTTACCAATATCGACCAATCCTCTCCCACCTTGGTATCTTGGAAGCATTGTACGTTCAATAGATCTTCGATTATTATTATTAAATAAACGATCAATATTAATAATCTTAATTCAACATGGGAAAACTCCAAACACTTATCTTACACAAATTTTTTCTACATATTCTTTTCTGACATTATATTTATTGATTAAACGAAACGAAGTTACTAAAACTTCTGTTGTTGCTATAGGAACTAGTGTTATATATAGTGTATTGGATTTACAATCTGATAAATGGCTTATAACAAATATAATTAGTCATAGTTATACAAAAAATAAATATTATACCATTCTCATAATACCTGGTATAGATTCTGACATTATTTTAATAAAGTAATCAACGGCTGTTTAATAAGCTACTACAATTATGCAAGCTTGTATAATACACATTCTTTTAATCCACATAAATGGACAAAAACAATTATATCCATATTACAAGTTTATTAAGATAAAAATCAGCCTTCGAATAAACAATGTCTTATTCAAACAGAACTCGTGAATCGGCATTTTTTGCTTCTATTGTTTTATTTCAGCTGTTAATTACTATTCAATAGAATTAGAATATTACAAAACAAGTGTGTAGGTACTACAAGATTTTTATTATGTTGAATCTTATGCTAGTATGTAGAATTTACATAGGGAGAGCTTATTAAAGTTCCCTTTTGAAGACTCAGGGCATTTTCTAGTGTACGAGAGAATTATACGTCCAAGTGTAATAACTTGGTAATTATATCAATTAATAAGTGTATTGATTAATAATTTCGATATTAATAAGAGATGGTATCATTAATACTTTTGTAGAGTAATAAATCATTTTTTATCCTTTTTTTCTTCGCAAACTACCGATATCTTTGGAAAAATCTGGAATGGGTTGGAAATTTTATAATCAAAAATACCGGTATATAATAATGGACTAGTTGGGTTAAATAACAATATATATTTGGAACTGTGAAGTGTTAAACAGGATTTTAATCCTTGTCATAGGCATCGAAAGGAGGTTTATTTTATCACTAAGTATTTATGGCATAGAATATTATTTCGGTAATAAACTTAAAATAAAAAGTTTTTATAATATTATTTTATTTCTTATAATTTCTTAATAATTACAACAACATTACAAAATATAGATAATTTTGACATATTTGATGCAAATCACAAGTGTATTTTTATTATTTTTAATTTTGGCATAGAAACCGTTTTTGGCATATTCAGACTAAAACGTAGTGTTTTTCTCTCAAAAAATTCTAAGTTATAATTTAAATACTTACAAAATACCCATTGTCAAAAATACAAGAAGGTAAACATATACAGGGTGATTCAAAAATCGATCACGAAACTTAAGGGGGTGATTCTACTTGACAAAATAAGGGTAGAGCTTCATATAATTTTTTTTCAAAATGTCATTCGTTTTCGAGTTACAAGCCGTCCAAGTTCAAGTTTTTATTTTTTGTTTTTTGAATTACTCGCTTACAGGAAAACCGATTTGACTAATATTTGAAAGATAGGCTAAGTCTTCTGCGCTTCATCATTTTAGTAACAATTCACATTGATTGTTTGCCGCTAGAGGGCACTTTACCTACATTGAAAATTGTTTTTTTGTCATAATTTTTTAGTGTTGACAGCTACAGTAGTTTTTGGCATAATTTCTGAAAGACTGATGCCAGGCCTTTAAAAAAGGTGCTCTTTATTTACATCGCTAAACCCAACGGTTTAGACGTAAATCACCCTTAAAAATTAAGTGGTAAATTTACTTTTCTCATTTCATTACCACCAGCTTACCAGGTAAATAGCTATCAAAGTATACTAGAGCTGTCAGTTTAACATCAAATAAATTCGCTTTTTAAACTATTTAATTTATAATCTTAAAATAACTAATAATGGCTAATCACCAATATTCAAATATCGAATATTGTGATATCCATTTTTGTTATGGAAAAGCAAATGGTAATGCAGAGTTGGCAAGAAGATATTATATGGAGAGTTATCCGGAAAGAAATATCCCTCATGCTCAAACATTTTCCAGTGTGCACAGGAGGTTTGCGGAATGTGGTTCCTTTAAAAGTTATAATGGAAATAGGGGAAGACCTAGAACTGCTAGAAACGTGTAACAAGAAGAAAGAGTGCTTGAAATTATTGAAGATAATCCAGGTATTAGTACTAGAAAAATTGGGAATGAAGTGCGGCTCTGTCAGGCTAGTTCATGGAGGATACTAAGAGAAGAACAACTCTACCCGTTTCATTCAAAAAAGGTGCAGGCTCTTTATGACGATGATCGGCCGAGACGGTTGGAAATGTGCAATCAGATCTTAGCTAAGTATGAACACGATAATCGATTAATTGGCGTCATATTATTCACTGACGAAGCTGGTTTCACTCGTGATGGCATAACAAATCTACACAACATCCACACATATGCTTACGAGAACCCAAACAATGTGGTAGAAACGAAACATCAGCGTAGATTTTCACTAAATGTGTGGGCAGGGATAATAGGAGATTACCTTATTGGTCCTCATTTCTTTGATGGCCCATTAACTGGTGACGTATACTTAGATTTTATCCAAAGTCGTCTCCCATTGTATCTGGAAGATGTGCCATTGGAAGTGAGGGCCAACATGTGGATCCTCCAAGACGGAGCTCCACCCCACTTTAGTATACGTGTCCGACAGTATTTGAATGCAACGTATCCTGAGCGATGGAAAGGACGAAGTTGACCATTGGCATGGGCAGCGAGGTCACCAGACCTTAATCCTATGGATTTTTTCTTTTGGGGTCATTTGAAACAATTGGTGTACGATATTCCAGTAATCAACGTCGAGGATCTTCGCTTCAGGATAATCGAAAAGTGCCAAACTATTAAAGAAACACCAGGAATTTTTCATCGAGTTAGGCGACATTTTTTGAAGAGTGTTAGGAAATGTATGGAAGAAAATGGGGGACATTTTGAGAATCTTTTTTAGTTTGTTTAGTACTGTTTCATTAATTTTTATCAATTAAATGTATATCGCAATAATCCATAATATGAATATTTACTGATTAGCCATTATTAGTTATTTTAAGATTATAAATTAAATAGTTTAAAAAGCGAATTTATTTGATGTTAAACTGACAGCTCTAGTATACTTTGATAGCTATTTACCTGGTAGCTGGTGGTAATGAAATGAGAAAAGTAAATTTACCACTTAATTTTTAAGGGTGATTTACGTCTAAACCGTTGGGTTTAGCGATGTAAACAAAGAGCACCTTTTTTAAAGGCCTGGCATCAGTCTTTCAGAAATTATGCCAAAAACTACTGTAGCTGTCAACACTAAAAAATTATGACAAAAAAAAGCAATTTTCAATGTAGGTAAAGTGCCCTCTAGCGGCAAACAATCAATGTGAATTGTTACTAAAATGATGAAGCGCAGAAGACTTAGCCTATCTTTCAAATATTAGTCAAATCGGTTTTCCTGTAAGCGAGTAATTCAAAAAACAAAAAATAAAAACTTGAACTTGGACGGCTTGTAACTCGAAAACGAATGACATTTTGAAAAAAAATTATATGAAGCTCTACCCTTATTTTGTCAAGTAGAATCACCCCCTTAAGTTTCGTGATCGATTTTTGAATCACCCTGTATAATAATGGACTAGTTGGGTTAAATAACAATATATATTTGGAACTGTGAAGTGTTAAACAGGATTTTAATCCTTGTCATAGGCATCGAAAGGAGGTTTATTTCATCACCAAGTATTTATGGCATAGAATATGATTTCGGTAATAAACTTAAAATAAAAAGTTTTTATAATATTATTTTATTTCTTATAATTTCTTAATAATTACAACAACATTGCAAAATATAGATAATTTTGACATATTTAATCCAAATCACAACTGTATTTTTATTATTTTTAATTTTGGCATAGAAACCGTTTTAGGCATATTCAAACTAAAACGTAATGTTTTTCTCTCAAAAAATTCTAAGTTATAATTTAAATAGTTACAAAATACCCATTGTCAAAAATATAAGAAGTTAAACATATATAAAAACATAAATTCGTCCATATAATATTAAAAATTTTTTGGGGCTATCGTTCATTTTATTATTAATTAAAAACATTTCTAGGACATTTGACGTTTCAGTTTATTTATTTGTTAAACCATCTGCAGAATTACAATTAAACACTAAAAAGGGATATAAATGTAATTAATTTTTATATGTTACAGTTAAAATTAGACCTACTTATTTTTATTTCTGTTTCACTGACACCTTAATTTAATTTACTCTATTACATGGAAATCCGATAGCCCCAAAAAAATAAAATAAACTTGTTAATTCTACCCTATAAACAACATTAAACAATAAAATATAATAAAAACAAAAATCTAAATAATAAATTGTTTTTACACTGGTAAAAATTACGTACCTAATTTTGTTTCTATTTGTTGATCGTGTAGTTATTAATTAGTTTTTACTTTTTTGGATTTCGGTCATATTATTACTTTATAAAAAAATTAACACATGTTTTTCCGACGTTTCGGTTTATTTTATTGATTAAACCATCTTCAGAAAATTACTGTAAATATGAAAAGGAATATGTAAATTTATGCTATATAAACTGAAAATTTTACTTTCTTACCTAATGTTAACAGGTGGTTCACTTGAATAACTTACATTTAACTATTTTATTACTTTAATACAATATAATAAAAAACTTCTTTTTTAATATAAATACAAATGACCTGAGTAATGTATATACGAATATAATAGGGCAATAAAATTGCAGATGGTCAAGAAACTTTCAAACCCTTTGGTAGTACTCTGTCAAAAGCACAACAAACCAGAGGTGAAAAAAAACGCATTCAAAAAATAATAGTTTTCTATATTTATATTTATATTAAAAAAGAAGTTTTTAATTATATTGTATTAAAGTAATAAAATAGTTAAATGTAAGTTATTCAAGTGAACCACCTGTTAACATTAGGTAAGAAAGTAAAATTTTCAGTTTATATAGCATAAATTTATATATTCCTTTTCATATTTACAGTAATTCTATGAAAATGGTTTAATCAATAAAATAAAACGAAACGTCGGAAAAAAACATTTGTTAATTTTTTTCTTCTTCTTCTTTAGGTGCCCTCTTCATTACTGAAGGTTGGCGACAATGTTGGCAAACTCTTCTCTATCTATTGCTGCTCTCAGTAAGGTGTGTGTGTCCAATCCCGTCCACTCTCGTACGTTCTTCAGCCATGAACATTTTCGTCTTCCAGGACCTCTTCGGCCCTCTATTTTTCCTTCCATGAGAAGTCGCAGAAATTGGTATTTTGTTCCTCTGTATATATGTCCCAGATAACCCGTTTTCCGTCGTTTCACTTGCTGCAAGAGTTCTCTATCTGTCCCCATCATTCTAATGACATTCTCGTTCGTCATTCGTCTTGTCCATGGGATCTTCAACATTCTACGAAAGACCCACATCTCGAATGCCTCCACTTGTTGCATTATTCTTTTTCCCATTGTCCAAGATTCCGCTCCATATAAAAGAATAGAGTATATATATGTTTTCACAAAACGGTATCGAGTATCAAGTGACAGGGTAGTATTTGTTAGTAGTTTCTTCATTCTTATAAAAGCAGCTCTTGCATTTTCGATTCTTGCTCGAATTTCGACTTCTGTATCCAAGTTTTGGGTTATCCAAGACCCGAGGTATTTAAATTTTTTAACTTCCTGGATCGGTGTACCGTATATTTGAACGTAAACTCGTAAGTTTTGATTTTTGCTGATGACCATCACTTTTGTCTTTGTTGTATTTATTTTCAGGCCGTGCTGATCTCCTGTGTTCACTACTCTATCCAGCAGCTCTTGCAGTCCTTCTGATGTATCTGCAAAGATGACGGTGTCGTCAGCATATCTTATGTTGTTCAGTATATTCCCGTTCACCCTAATGCCGATGTTAACATTCTCCAATGCTTGTTGGAATATATACTCGGAGTATACATTGAACAGAAGAGGTGAGAGGACACATATAATTTTTTTATAAAGTAATAATATGACCGAAACCCAAACCTGAACTAATTACGTATCTAATTCATAATCAAAGTCAGTGAAGCTATCTTCGCTCATATTAATTATAATTGGTTCCTCTATCTCAACGATCATGAGATCGAGTTTCCACATTTTGTTTTATTCTTTTATTATATGGATTCTTCTCAATTTTCCGCAGTAACTTTATTTAAAAAAATCCTTCAAAAGTTCAGTTAAGTTACCAATTTTGTAAGTTGTGTTATTTCTAGCAACTCCACCTTTTACTTGAGAGACATATTTCCTTCTCAAACGGACAGTTTCCGGACGATCTATAAGAACAGATTTCCTATCTGGTTTTTGTCTGCCTGTAATCGAATGTGGCTTGGGAGTACTCACAATTCCAGTCGTTTTTATTCCTTTAGTATTCGGTACATAGTAGATTTTCCAACTCCTGATTCTGCCGTTTATATTAGGAATGTGTATGCTGCTGGCATCCCCTCCTCTCCAAGAGCTTCAAATTCAGAAAAATACCTTTTACACTAGATATGAAAATGTCGCGCCTCCCTACCCCCACCCTCGTCGACAACTTGCCTTCGCTTGCCATATTGCCATACAGTACTTTTGTGATATCACCGCCCCCCTCCCCAAAGAGAGAGGCTGGATCCACCCCTGGTCATGACATCTATGGCGTTTGAAAGGTAAATAAATGCCATTGGAAGCCAGTTTGTTATCAATTGACAATGTGCAAAAAACATAGTTTTTTATCATTTAGTTTAATAAGATTCTTTCATTTAAAGAAAATAGCCCTTGAAAACTATCGAGTATTGGTTGGAGCATACGGTGAGATTGTTTTAACCCAAAAAACTTGTAAGCAATGATTTAAATGCTTTAAAAGTGGCGATTTTGACGTAAACAACAAGGGACACCCAGGTCAGGAGAAAAAATTTGTAAATGTGGATTGTCACGAATTATCAGATGAGAAGACTCAACTAAAACGTTAAAAAAATTGGCACTAGTATTACATGTTTCCCAGTCCACTATTTGCGAATGTCTACAGGCATTCAGTAAGATCCAGAAAAAAAGGAAAATGGGTTCTATATGAATTGAATGAAAGAGACATTGAAAGGTGAAAAAACACTTATGAAATTCTGCTTGTCAGATAGAAAAGAAAAGGGTTGTGCATCGAATTGGGACAGGTGATCATGGGTAGATTCCGGCCCGCTTTCAAGATCACATTCAGTACGCAATATACATGGAAAGCAGGTTTCACTGTACATTTGGTGGGATGATAAGAGAGCTGTGGTATTACGAACTCTTAAAATCTGGTGAAACAATTACTGCCGATGAATATCGACAAAAATGATAAAATTAAACCGAGCATTGAAGGAAGAACAACCAATATAAGCTGAAAGATACGATAAAGTAATTTTTCAACATGACATTTTTTGATTTTGATTAGTTAATAATTAATTCAACTTGTGTTAACCGTTTTTGAGATCCCCATAGCACAAACTCAAATTTGTTGCACCCTATATATTGAAAACAGTCATAACTTTTAAGTTGTGCAATTAAAAATAATTATAACTTTCGGATTAAGCAGATAATATCAATATTTGGCTACTACCTTGCTAAATACCGTGAAATTATGTCAAAAACTGATGGCGTAAAAAATGATTAAATCAATAAATGACTGACATAATTTATGAGGAAACGTTAAAAGCATTTTTAGAACATATCTTAAGGTGTGGTACCATTGTTTATTACAATAATTATACAAATTCAAATATTAGGAATTGAGTGTTGTTGTTATAAGGACGTGTGCACATTACTTAGATGAATATCTAAATAGGTTGTCGTTTTAAAAAGTAACACTTCCTCAACATCAACAAATTTACGTATAGCAAAATAATGGCATAGTTTTTATATCTGTAATAAAAAACAGAGGTTCCTATTTGAAACAATCAACTTGATCATGAAGGTACCAAGAGATAGTCAGGGAAAATCCTACAATTTTTGTATTTAAAGTTTTTCATGACAGCTCGATCCTGCAAAGTTATTTAAGATTTTCGATATTTATTACATACATATATATATATATATATATATATATATATATATATATATATATATATATATATATATATAAAGGAGGTAGTTTCGTGACTGGACAAAAGTTTAAGATATTTTTGTGGGGCTGCAGCCAAAAGGAAGGTTGGCAAGAAAAGACGACTTTTTTTTGTTAGTTTAGCTTTCGAGAAATTTTATTCTCTTCATCAGGATTTCTACAAAAGACAAAATAATCTTCTTTAAATCTATTTATCGTAAAACAAGAGTAAAGAAAAAACCTACCAAAGTGAGTATATATAAAATGCCAGGTTTTGTTCAACAGAAACAGTCATTATGCACTTTACACTAGAATTATACATTATAACAAAAATAAATATTCTAAAAGGCAAAAATTCTTTATTTCATTTGAGAACTTAATTTCTAGCACGTGAACAATTACTAGCATTTGAGCAGTATATACTTTATCTATTAAAACGGGCTTTTGCCGCCAACGGTCAAATTCATTCAGTTATTTTGAAATGGCATTTCGACAGCGTCTTTCTGCTAGAAATTATTTTTATGGGGTCATTTCTAATTTATATATAATATAAGTTTCAAATTAAAAGTAATGCCACATATTAAAAACTGTTAAAAAATCAACATATATCTAAGTATGAACGTCGTAGTACCAAGAATTTATGAGTTACCGGAACTACACAAACCAAATACACCTCTCAGACCAATTGTTTCAAGTATACGATCCCCATTTTATAACCTGTCTAAACGCTTATCAAATTGCTTAACAAATATCATAGGAAAAAATAATCACTATGTGAAGAACTCTTTTACCAAACAATTCATTGATACAATACAAAATACCAACAAAAAATATATGAGTTTCACTAGATGTGGTTTCTTTTTAATGATATCGTTTTCAAAGATTTGGAAAAAAAATGGTACGAATTAAAAAATATACAACATTGACATTCAATGAATTTATAGAATTCGCAAAACTTACATTAAACAATAATTCAAAGTTCAAAGATAGTCTATATCAACAATTAGACAGTTGTGCTATGGGTTCACCAATTTCCTCAACAATAGCACAGATAGTTACGGAATAATTTGCACTCGAAACTAAAATTTACATCCAAAAATGAAAACGAACAAATAATGAATTTTTTTATACTTAACTCTACATAGAAACAAAACAAATAACAGCCTTCATACAAACTGTTACACAAAGATTCTTGGTGGGCCGTTATTTAAATTTTAACTCTCAACATCTAAATAAACAGAAAAATAATGTTATAATTGGTTTAGTCAATCGAGCTCCAATAATGAACCTTTTTTCCAAACTTCTTATAGAAAATAATTAAACAAAGACCCTTTTTACATTATAATACGAACAAGAAAAATAAAATTAACAATAACACAATACAAGATACTTTAATTGCATTACCGTATATAAAACCAACTATCAGAAAAATTAAAATATATTTTCGATAAACATAACATAACAGTATGCCATAAAGAAAACAATTTATTGGGATCATGTTTTACGAAATTAAAAAGTAAAGTTCCTGCAAAAAAAGATCTAATGTAATATATTTAATTTCATGCCTTAACTGTCCTAAAAATACATTGGCATGACGACACAAGAAACGCATCGACATCTGAACATAAACACGAACAAACAACTAAGCATGAATTCGATTTTTAAAAAACTCACTTTTTAGATACAGATAGAAATTACCACAAACTGGTCATCAAAGAAATGATACATATAAAAAGACATAAAAATGCCGTACATGATAAAGAAGATGTCAAAAACATTAGTTAAATTTACTATAACTTATTTTTTACATACTATGTACCTATAGCTACACTATAATAAATACTATAAATAGTATAATGATGCTTGACACCACTCTATATAAATACATGTATATTAAAGAATGTTATAAAAATAATCTTTTTTTTTCTTATTTTTTGCTATTATATAAAGTAATCTATTCATATCAAATGCATATCAGAGTGTAATAGTTCAATTTATTTTTAAGCACACTTGCCAGGCTACTTTCAAGAGAGGTTTTATTGTTTTAACCTGTTGTATCGTTTTGTTTTAATTTTAGACTAATAAAAAATCTGTTTGTTTTTATTAATTTTAAACATTAAATTAAAAATATAAAAAAAAATTGTAATTTTGTTGACATGAAAAAATACATACAAAAATAAATAACTTTGAAAAAGCCAAAAGCCAGAATATACATATATATATATATATATATATATATATATATATATATATATATATATATTTATATATATGGTAAACACATATTAACAGTTGGCCAAACCTTCTCCAGACTGAAAGACACGGATAGCAACCCTAACAAATCAGGGGTAGTATACCGTTTAAAATGTATAGATTATCACAAACATTTCATAGGTCAAACATAAACTGTTTTGAAAGATAGAATCACCAGACACAGGAGTGACTGTAGATTGCAAAAGAGGACATGCACCTTGTCGGAACATGTAATCAATGTGGATCACAGGTTTGATTTTGTCAGTGTTGAGGTAATCAACAAAGAACAAAATAATTATAAAAGGCATTTTCTGGAGATGATAGAAATTTATTTAGATGATAACTGTATCAACAAAAGAGAAGATATTGAAAATCTCAGTGTAATCTACTCTCATCTCTTGTCCACCTTAAATAATAAAAATACAAGACAACAAGTCTTCCAGCCTCTTGACTTCACAGTTTCTCCATAATTTTCTTCAAATTACGTAAGTGCATTTTAGTCACATCCCTATAACAACTAAATTGCTAGTAGATATTTTGCAATTTTCAAATGATTCCACATTTAAAATTACCGCTAAAATAAAATTAGACATTTCTGGCATATCCCATCTACCAAAAAAAGAGTGTTTCAAGGATTTTCTTATCAGATAAACTTACATTCAGTACAACTAAAAGGACCCACAAGATAAAATTATTTATTAGTGTTTTAAAAAATCATTTTAATAATAAAATGTAATAATTATGCAAAAATCAACAGTTTCTACATGAATTTTCCGTTTCATTTTCTAAAAGCCATAAATGGACTCAATTTGCACATAAGTCTTTGAATTTAGAATCATTTTCTTTTTATTATTAAATATCATACATTGTAAAATTTAAAATTATAATTAACAGAACTGTTCTGTATTGTAGCCCTGAAAATAAACTTCCGAAAGCTTGGCGTTAGTAAAAAACAGAGTTTCATTCAGCCCTAGGACCGCTATCCCAAGACTTAGATTTTTCTTTTCTAACTAGTCGGTTAAGAACTAGTCTTCCCCTTATATACATATATATATATATATATATATATATATATATATATATATATATATATATATATATATATATATATGTATATAGTTCGTATGGGTTTAAAGGGTTAAAAATATTTTTGAATTCCAAGGAGCCAAAAGCTTTGCTCTGCGACGTCCAAAATGAATAAGATACACTAAGAAAAACAAATATTTTTTCCTTAATACTCATATCTCTAAAAGAAAATTTACGTTTCTGGTGTTAAAATACTCTTATGCTTGTAATTTCGTCTCACTAGTAACATATATAGTTGTATACAAGTCTATAAACAATGATAGAGTAGCCATATTTATTTTACACAATATACTTTTTTCGTTTTGCCTGAATACGGAAATTTTTATTGAAAGTACTTCAGAATATTAGCTTTTGTCTTTGCTCTACTAGCACAAATCTAAACATTGCCCTTTTTAGCCGTACGGCTTTGAAAAGTTCTTTTTCCATCACGTTTTTTTAAATGAGAATCCATTTGAAGATAAAAACCAGGTCAAATGCAAAGCTGAACAACAAAGAAGTCTTTTGTAGCAAAGAATGCGTTTGTTTCGTTTAAATGAAAAATCATGCTATTTTTAGTGCAGCTTTTGGAGCTAATACAGACGAATACTTTTAGTTATTAAAGAAGTTATTTTTAGCGGAAGATATGAATGATATAAATCTTTAAACTCGTTTTGAAATTAATTTTATTTGGATTTTAGTATTTTAATCTATTCTGAGTTGATGTTTTTTCTAAAAAATCGTATAAAAGGTAATAAGAGCAACGGATATTGTGGTCTTAGATTATATTCTCATTTTTATTGCAGACTCTCTTTGGAACCTAGAAGCCAAGATAATAATTTTAGGCAAAATATGTAGAACAGAGATATAGATAATTAAAAGACCTTTAATTTGAGGTCCCGTAGGTATTGCAAAAAGGATAAAAAATCACGATGCCTGATGTTTGTTATCGCATCCACTTTAAGTACGCTCTAATTTATGAATAATTTTTTAAAATCAAGGAACAGATTTTTGTAAAAAATAAAATTTTTACAAAAAAGACAAGGCCTTTACTATCCAATGCCACTGGATTCATTTCATAATTTTTATAAACAAGCGGTTCAAATTTCAACTTAAGTTCACTATGACTAATTCAGTTTTATTTTTGCAAATACTCATGTTATTGGTAACACAATATCATTTTCTTAAGCATTTCTCATAAATACTTTGAATAAAAGCATACTATTCGTTGTATTTTTGGCTCGTAGTTCTTGTTCCTTACTAATTTCTTTCCCAACTTCATTCATTTTATCTTTCTGAAATTTGCCTTTCCTCTTACACAACAAAATACGGTTTTAAATTAGTTTCATTGTCAGTTCGACTATTATATTGATATTTTGCGGCACTATGTTTGGTTGTTTTTTATGGATGTGTTTTAAGAAAAATTTGGGTTCTCCTTCCTGCTATTCGAGTGAAATTCTTCTTTTTATCCTATCTTAGGCAATTTTCCTGAAATTATTTTAGATAATTCCGTAGATTTTATTGATTTTGTGCTTAGGTTAGATCATATGTCACCTTTTTCTTTGCATCGATAAGAAATTTTACACGCTTAAAGGAATATTCATTTCATCAGCTTTATATTGTGGGTTGCATAACTTTTTGTTTTGTAATTTTGAGGGAAAATTTGAACAGGTTTTATCCTATGTTGGTATTAGACTACCTACAATTGTGGTCAATCTCTGGTAATGAACTAACCTGGTCTTGGCTAGCTAACAAAAATCCCCCCGTTTCGGGAGACATCTCACCTGAAATCAATCAGTAGTTCGACGCTGAGTTATGGATATTGTCCTGATTGATCTCATTTAAATGTCGTCTATGAAGTGGCTTTCGTAGCCAGGCTTGTAACTTATCTTGGTCTGTCTGGTGCTGAGAAGCAATATCCTGTTCCCTCAGCTTTGGCGGCGTATATATATATATATATATATATATATATATATATATATATATATATATATATATATATATATATATATATATATATATAATTAGTAAGTAGTTTTATTTGAGGAAAATTAATTTTCTTACATTTACTGAGCAAGCAAATTGTTTTTTTGTATTAGTTTTACATTATTTTACAATATGGGCCATAATCTATTGTAATTTCTATAGTATTATACGAGGGGAGATAATGATAATAGTGAATATTTTATTTTTAATTTATTAATTAATATTTAAGAATTTGAATTGAATTCAAATTAGCTCTTAACTTGACAGCAAGCTATAAACCCTATTTGTATTTTAGACGTTTCATTTTTACTTCAGGGTTTTTTCTTTGGTTCTTTCATTCATTCCCTATCTTTTGATGTTTATTTTCTTCCCTTACGGCTGTGACTTTTTGAAAAAAATCCTTCCTGACTCCTTTTGGTTACTGTTTTTATTTGAAAATCTTTGTTATGAAGTTAGCTCTCAATATACCAGAAACACGTAAACCTTACGGGTGATGCTGTAGTTCTCCTTATTTATTAAAATAGTATCTCATTTTTTAAAACTATAGATAGAGGGTTATTTATTGAGTTTTTTTTATTTATTCTTATTACAAAAATTTTTGAGTTTTGACAGTTATCTTTATGTACAGAACATGTAATTAAAAAAATTTTCAGAATATTGCAGGGAGTCCAAAAGTGTACTAAAAATTGGAAGTCACTATATAACAAATCCAAGTTGATTATAGACACAGCTTCTTTCGAGTCCCCGTATAAAATTTATTATATAAACAAAGCCCACCTGTCCCAAGGATGTTTGAAAAACCCCAGCATTTTTTAAATAATAAATTTATTCCAGATTTACGTCCTCATTGTATAATCGCATGCAAATCGTATGCCATCAAAAAACATTCATACCCATAAGAGTCTGTTCTTAATATTCTACATGAAAGTAAAACTACTTTAACATGCATAAATCGGTTGTTTGCAGGCTTGTTTCTTACTAAATCAATTGTCTGTCACTTTGTTTTTATTACCTAACCGACAATGTAGATCTGGGATAATGGGCAATTGAAAACTGCAACCGTATTGGCCAATATTTGACTATGAATTTCACTAGATTTGCTTTTTTAATTTAAATATGAATTGACGAAAAACTAGCTAGTATATATTTCTTTTGAGGTTTGTTTTTTGATCCATATTTGATTTGAACCATGCTATTGGTTAAAACTAGGAATTTGATAGTTTGGATAGAAAAATCAGAAAAAAAAGATTCTTTCGGAAAAAAGGACAAAAGGCACTAAATAAGGCAACAAAAAAAATTATTCTAATGTAGATACCTTAATGTTCTGGACTGGAGAGCAATGAATGATCATATTTACTTGCCAAGAGAAGGTTAAAGATATATTTTCTTGAACCAGAACTGGTATTGGGAGTTGCATTCAGGACTGCTACATACAAGTAAGGATAATCTTTAGTAGACCCAGTATTGAGAGACGTACCTTTGACAACAATTGCTTTCTAATTTAATATCACCGAGGTGTGGGCATTGAAATAAATCCTACTTTTTAGCTCATATAGAAACTTATAGTTTTAGTGTAAGAATGACATAAATAAACCGTAATAAAAACTATTGCTTCCTAAACTAAAAAAACAAACGATGTTCAGAAATCTATGGGGACTCACTTAGCCTAGCCCTTCAAGTTTAAGGATCCAAAGCAAACGTAAATAAACTATTTAAGAATACAGCCGTACACTTTAATATTAATATTATTGAACGGAAAAATTTAATATATCCACAATCGATATGTATATATGTATGTAGCGACATAACGAAATGTACCCACTAAGTAACTATACATAACACAGGAGTTATTACGTTCAATATGCTCAGTGAGATACAGTACCATACGTTATAAATCAGGGTTTACTAGCTAGGGTGCAAATGAGCTTTAAATTAAAAAAAATAAAAATTAAAATTTGATATATAATAACGTAAGTTAAACTAAGTAAAATGTTATTAAATAATTTGACAAAACTATATTATTCATTAAAAAACCTGAGATCGAACAGTAGTATCGTTTCCCTAACTACGGATAGTATACTGCCTGTTAAACAGCATTTGGTCCTCAAAATCAAGACAGAAAAACAACAAAACGGGGAAAAAGAAGTATGGACAACTGCCAGGAATAAAATAAAAACTCTAAAAATAGTTAAAATCCTTATAACTCTTCATATGCCATGTACAAAGTAGAATAACAGCTTCAGTTCGGTCAGTAAAATCAGACTATTAATTTTATCAAATGTGAAATTCAATCCACAAAATCAACTAAGTTACTACTACGGCTTTAATTATTAATATTGAGAAAATAATATAATTAAAAAAAAAATAACTAAATAAACTTACAACGCAGGCAACGTGCTTTTTGATAAAAAATAGCCGACGAAACGATGTTAATGGTCCCCAATAAAGTGTTGATTAACCCTACTTTTTACTACAGTGAACCTAAACTCCAACAATACCAAACTACATAAAACACTACAATCACTAAGAAGGGCAAAACAATTCACTTAATTCCTTTTAAAAGTGGAGTATAATCTCCAAAAGTGTCTTATTGGCTCACACACCGTTGCATCTTTAACGATATTTTTTGGAAAAAAGACTGATTTTTGCAAACACCAAATTTAACAAAATGCATTAAATTGACTGGATGCCGCACATGCCTGCTAAAATATCAGTTAAAGAATAGCTAGCAATGACATCGAATGGTATTCAACCAATTTATGAAACCTAAATAAACAATCCACCAATATATACATTCCTTAAACCGACAAATAGTATAAAGTGACCAATATCTGCTATTTAACACTCCGTTATATTTTATCATCCTACTGGAATTCCCTAGAAACGAGTATCAACCTCCCTCTAGTGAGACGTCTTCAATATTCTACATCAGACGGCGTAGCAATAAAACCACACTTAAACCCACGAATAAAAATCTGCCAGTTTTGACGTTACGAAAAAAACAGAATTAGAATGAGAAACAATTCGCCTTTTCTTTAAAGAAAGCATACCTATTTGCTCAAGAACGACAAAAGTGCAGTAATAAATTTAAAACAGATCCCAGGAGAGTTTGAAAAAAAAAGGTACACTGTGGAGATTAAAAATTTAACCCATGTTCCTTTTGTTTACATGTTTATCTTTTATATTCTATCCTTGATAAAAACTGTAAGTAAATCAAAAGTTAAAGACATGGTCTTGAATCATTGAAATATCCAATAAAGGAACCCCATAACATGATCACCTCTCCCTGGTACCCAGTAAAAGGTTTAGGGCCATAAAATTTTCTGAGAGCGGTTTCCATGCAAAAAGTACTATATTATTGGTTATCTGTGACTGGTTACTGAATGATAAGTTAAGCATCAAATATTCAAATTATAAATCTATTAACCGCGTTAATTTAGGTTGTATGTTTAAGGCGAAATCTACATGTAACAAATCAACAAAAATATAAACATGCATATCCAACAATTGCTATTTTGTCGTACCTCTCATTCTCTAAGTGACTTGATACCCAAAGATTTCAGGAATTGATTACATGCTTTTCCATATTCCATACGATACCGATGCCGGACTGTTGTCCACCTATCATAACTCGCAAGTAGTTGACGTTTATTTCAATAAAGCTTCATGAATTACTCATATTGCGGTAAGCTTGTACCTACTTATGAAGTTTTTCGTATTAGTGTAAGAGGGCAATAAACAGCTGGATCGATACTTTGAAAAGAAAGAAAAAAAGAACTTGATTTTTTCCTCACGAATTACATCAATAATATTTAAGATTTACGTCAGCTATATCAACTTTTATTTTCTATTATTAACCTACAATGTAACTATTTCCTTTCAGAAGATCAGCAGAAAGTGTTATGGCCCATTAATAACTAATTATTTTAATTCTTGATCGCCTTTTTGACAACTTAATTAAGATAACTACTAATTTAAAAAGTATCATCACAAATGTTATATTATTCATTATACACTCTAATTATATGTATGCGACATCACATAAAATAAAATTGGCTACTTTAATAAACATATTAGAGCTAATTACTATTATTTCAGACTTTTATAGTTGCCTGACGATAAACTGTAATTTTAAATGTTACCCACATTATAATAGTGTCATTGTTAAAAGCTTATTTATTGCAGATTATGTAAAAACATAAATTTGTTGTTCTATGGAAGTATTTTAATGTGGAGATAAAATAGTATACGTGAACATACCGTAGGAATGACATAAGAGATAATGAAATAGGCTAGTCATTAACGGCGTTTTTAAAAAATTATTTAGCCAGATTAGGTCAGCAGAATGAACATCTGGAAAAAATTTATTGTTAATTGACTTCTGATTACGTAGAAACCTTCAAAATGATAATAGTAATTATGTAGTATCTAATGTATCATTTTCTTTCCGGAGGGAAATTTTTTATTGAACAATTAAGACATGAAAAAACAGATTTTTCAAGTTCCCAAATGCCGGTAAGTGGTCGTGAAATTTTGGCGCATATTTGGAAAAATTCTGTACGACCACTTGAAGCTGAGACAGATTTTTTTTCTACAAAATTGCTGTTGTGTTGTTTATTATTAAGGGATTATTAAAGTAGGGACTCATAGGGAGATGGTTAAACTATTGTATGCAGCAGTTTTCAACTCAGTTTTTTCAGAATTATTGATGTTGCAATAGTTTAAAGTTGCACCTACTCCAAGAGTCAGAAAGTGAGCAGTGGAGGGGGGAGTTCTTTCAGCCTGCGGCGCGCAGAAAAAAACGTGACTCGGACGGTTCACATTCGTTTCGCTGGAAAAATTTGAATTATCTATATATTGGCCGTAGAATCTTTTTTTTTTTTTTTGGTAATCTGTGGTTTCTCGATGAGATATGAACGATGGATGACATGTTTTTGTAATGAAATTATTGTTAAATACAGCAATAAACAAATTATTGCACGTGCTTTTCAAATTGCGAAAAAATATTACAATATACAAGTCTACTACTAATTAGGAATATTAACAATCATAACATAATATTTATTCTGTTCTACGTTTTTTAGACATCGATGGATACTTATTTTCGAAACCCTTATCGGTTTCATTATATATCACTCTTATCGTCATCATTATTATTATCATTATCATCATCACTCTAATCATTGACATAATTATAATCATCATCAACATCATCATTATTATTATGATTTACAAGCCAAATTGCTTCTCACTTCCTCCAGGGATTATTCACTCATACTAGGCATACAAAGACACCAAAAGTATGAAGCTTTGTTGGAACCCTTTCCATGTTATCAGGTCCTAGGTGACGTTGTCTGCTGCATTTCCAACGAACTTTCGAACGGTTCTCGCGGTTGCAAGGAGAACTGCTTTCTGCATAGGTTTATATAGATGCTCACTAAGGCCCAGTCCCTTGATGTTCTGCAGGAGGTTCTTTGGTATCACTCCAGTTGTTGAGAGCATTATGGGAATCGTTTGGACGCTGTTCATTGTCCATTGTCTTCAAATTTGGACCTCCAGATCTCTGTATTTGGCGATCTTCTCGTTGTATTTTGGCTCTAGGTTGTTGTTGTTGTTGTTAGGTAGAGCGATGTCAATTAGTGTAATTCGCCTAGAAATTTTATCTATTAGTATAATGTCTGGTCTATTATGAGCTACTGTCTGATCCGTCAGAACCGTTCGGTCCCAATATAACTTGAACTGGTTGTTCTCAAGAATAGGCTCCGGATTGTACTTTTAATAAGGCACTTTTCCTATCTGTAATAGGTTTAGCTTTTCTGCTAACTCTTTGTGGAGTATCTTAGCGGCTGAGTCGTGTCGTTCCTAATACTCGGTTGCGACAAACGCTTGGCATCCTCCAGTTATGTGCTGAATTTTCTCCGATGTTCGACAGCCATATCTGCATTGGTCATTTTCTATTGAGGGATCTCTAATGATGAACTTCCGATAGTTTTTCGTCGGAATAACCTGGTCTTGGATAGCTAACAAGAAGCCCTCCGTTTCCGGAAACACCTGTCCTGAAATCAACCAGTAGTTCGACGCTGAGTTGTCGACATTGTCCTGATTGATCTCATTTGGATGCCGTCCATGAAGTGGCTTCTGTAGCCAGGTTTGTAACTTCTCTTGGTCTGTTTGGTGGTGAGAAATAATATCTTGTTCCCTCAACTGTAGCGGTGTTGAATCGTCTGCCTCGCATATTGCTCGATGTAGTGTGGAAGAGTCTGCTAACCTGTGGAAGTATGAAAGTAAGTTTATTATTTGTTGGTCGACCTGCTTACCAATATCCATCAATCCTCTTTCTCCTTGGTGTCTGGGAAGCATTGTACGTTCAATAGCATTCCGAGGGTGATGTTTTTGTGCTTTTGTTAGGAGTGTCCTTATTTTTCTTTGCAGATTTTGGATGTCCATTCTGCTCCACTTTACAATTCCAAAAGAGTAGCTCAGCGTTGAGCAAGCATCATTATTATCATAATCATTATTATTGTCTCTCCTATTATTTTCATCGTCTTTGAAAGCAGTATTACAATAATTCTCGATTGGATAATGGCTTGCAATATAATCGTCAATTGTTGTTTATTCTGCATCTCGAAAAATAATAATGCTATCAACAAATATTGCTATTTATTTCATGCTATCCCTCGATAAATATTAAGCATACATTGAAAATCAATCTAATTTGTAATATTCCTAATTAATAGTATAATGTTGACCACTGCAACAATTTTTTCGCAATTTGAAAAGCACGTAAGTACGGTAAAATTATAATTATGCATAAAATGTATAAAAGCGCACCAATTTGTTTATTGCTATGTTTAAAAAAAATTTGATCAGAAAAACATATCATCCCTTGTTCGATTTTGAAGCGTTCAAGTTACGTTTGCTTCCGCGTGCCGCAGGCTAAAAGAACGCCCCCCCCCTCCATTGCTCACTTTCTGACTCTCGGAGTAGGTGCAAATTTAAACAATATTATATTTTTTGTCCGACGTATTATCAGCGCGCCATCTTGGATTTTACTTGACCAATTTTTGGCCAAAATGATATGAGACCACCGCACCAATTTCCAGAATAACGTAAAAAAATTCATTTTAAATTGGTGAAGCTGTTCTGAAGTAATCGAGTTAGATATAAAAAAAAATTATATATAACAATCGAATTGAGTACGTTCTTGTTTTTTGAAGTCGTTTAAAAAAGCATACTTGATATCACAGAGTATAAATCTAATTGAAACTAAAAGGAATCGAATATCTTTTTTTTTTAATTTCATTAAAAATAAATCAACAGCTTTGTTTTTTCTTAAATTGCAATACATTTGCTCCATTTGATTTGAGCATCAACTTTAAATTAAAAAAAAAATATGTTAGTTTAAATAAGAAGAAAATGCGACTGTAGACAACATGATCTACAACCTAATCTCAATAATAAAGAAGGATCGGAAAAAGAGGTAAAATTCTAGAATACTTTATTTGGGCTGTAGCATAATGTGTTACTAATTGATAAAAAATGTCTTGTGCTTAAAACGACAAGTATATTTCTTTTCGTTTTGACCTTACCATATGGAATATCAATTCAATTTGACAATTCAAATCTTTATCACGATTAGATCGGCAGGTGTGTAGGTACGGATCAAAATTAATTTTTTTAATATTATCTAGAATAATTACAAGCCCCTGAGAAGAAAAAGTAGATCATAAATAATATTGCATAAAGAGTTATTCTCTTAAAAGCGAGCAATAAAAAATTAGCAATAAGAGGTTCCACGACAAAATAAGAAATTTATGTTTTCTATTAAAAAAAAGCTTAAGAGTAAATATATATTGATTTTTTTTTATTAATTTTAAAATTAAGTTTAGTTATTATGACCTCAAAATATTAAATTATAAGAAGAAATTTTAAAAATAATAGAAAAACTAGTTTTTAGAGTTTCCAAAGTACCAAAAAATGATATTAAGTTTCGATGCCTATCTGCATGTTACAACTATTTGTTTCAGTAACTACATATTTGGTCCGGAGTGAGGTGTCGGAAATATTTTTATTTTTGTTACGTCATATAATCCCATTACACATTATAAAACTGGTTTTCTATTGATCTCGTTTACAACATGGCGACCGTGAAAGGACCTAAGGCAACAAGGGTTGTCTGGATTGCTAGGTTGCTAGCAATGGGCCTGTAAGGCCCGAAAAGCGTCCGCATCTGCAGTTTCATCAGGAAGCACTTTCTATACATGCGGGATCTAACGATCTCGTCTGCATACTAAGTATTTACCTTGGCGGGGTGATGTCGCAGATGGCGGCACACTCAGAATCTGGTTTATAGGTTCCGACGTAGAAAGGTTTAAATATGAGTATGCAGATGTAGAAAGTGTACCAAAGGTGTCTGGAGAAAGCTCCGACGGACCCACTGATGAGTCCACCGTCGGTAGCTAGGACGAAACACCTCTTTTAGGGTCTAAAATTAGATTGTGACGAACTGATCGCTTCGACACAGGTGCGGTCTCGTTTACAACACAGCATAGCAAATACTATAGAAAAATCACTATAAGAAAAGGAGATCTGTTATTGAGTATAAACGTATGAAACACAAATTGAATGTGTTTCAGTATTCCCAAATTTCATAACCTTACATAACACACAGATATTTGCTAACCAAGCAAGAAGAATATTTTGATTTAAGAGAAATTAAGGCAGAGGCATCACTAAGCAATATACTTGTACTTGTTCTGTACCTTTCGTACATTAGTGATATACCTGCATAACACTCTACTTTCGCTGATCACACTGCAACACTAGCAGTTGGAAACAGCAACAAAAAACCATAGAAAAAAATCAATCAACAATATTCAAAATTGCAATTGAGGAAATTGAGTTGGGACACAAAAAAACACCTACAATTAAGGGAGATAATTGTGAACTCGAACCAGATTTTTTTCTAGAAAATACAATGCATAATTAACAAGACAAATCACATAAGAGTTCATAGGTTTATGATCGGGCGTAAAATTTTTTAAAAACAGAACATATTTTAGATTTTTGCTCTTTTTATATTAATCTGCAAGATTTTTGGAATACAAAAAAAACTAATATTTTATTTTTTTTAGAAAGGCATTAGAAACGAGCTAAAAAGCTTCAGATGCTGATGCTTTTAAAATCTATAAATATCTCTCTCCTCCTTTTTTAACTTCAAGTATTATGCACCTTACAGGGCATAGGCAACTTCTCACACACATCTGTGTTGTATGCTGTGTTGTATGTTGACTACGTCTTCTCTCTCTATTGATCAAAAGCTTCTCGGTTTGTCTCATGAGATTGTCCTCCTTTATCATAATAAAGCCCGAGTCTACCAAGTTGCATACACCTTTCGCGAGTGTAATTTCTTTGTTCAGGATGGTCCGTAGAAGAGTCCAGATTTAACTACGTTTAATTTTAAAAACAAAAAATTTGCAACAGCATCTCAGTAAAGTCAATTTGCAGACAAAAAGCAAACGAGAGAGGATATTGATGACTATTTTCAAGACCAATTATTATTTTTCTCATGAAATGAGTTTGTTTCAGGACAGGTAGTTCAATAATATGAAATATGTCATTGGCTTTTTATATCATTGTTGAGAAGAATATTTTCTGGTGCTCTTCAGATTTTTATTCGAATTTTATTCCTTTAATACAGAACGTCAAACCTTTCATTATTAAAAATTTTTGTCATAGTACAATATAATTTATTTTTCATTTATTTTTATTTTTTTATTTTTTTTACCTTATCTGTGATATATATATATATATATATATATATATATATATATATATATATATATATATATATATATATATATATATATTTATATATATGTAATTTCTAGTTACTATAAATTATAGCAATTTTGAGAGAATGACTCGTATCCTCAATAAAAAATCAATTACTTGTCTATACAAAAATGAAAGTAAGTCTTTTAATCTTGAGATTGGTATTCTTGCATCAAAGACTAGCGACACTCCCTAAAATTACTTTAAACTATCGTTGGCAATTGATATTTCCGCAACGATTATGTCAGTCATTTAATCATTTTAATCATTTTTGTGTCACATTTTGATATATATTTTATCGTTTTTGCCTAAACCAGCGGCTAAATATTGATATTATCTGTTATCTACTAATGGTGATTATCATTATTAATTATAGAAACAAAAAAACCAATACTAAATTTGAGGCCAACAAATTTATTAGTTATCTGTTGTTCATGACCTGAAATTAATTTGGGATTTGTTCGGAGAATATTTTTTCATAAAAAACTTTAATACCAAATGCCGTAGTAAATTAAAAATATTAAAAATATACCGACATAAAAATTATTAAAAAATAAATTAACGACTATTTTATGTCACAGTTGGGAATTATTCGGAAGAGGGAAATCATCCAATTGTTTGCTGATTTTGATTACATCCTATATTTTGGGGTCGTAGCAAATGATTCTTAAGATTTCTTGACGATGGCCTAATTTTTTCAAAAAAAAATATCACTTTTACTTCTAGTCCACACACAATACAGGGCCTTATATTGAAAATGATTATCACTCGTTTTTCGTTACTCATTTGGAACTGAATGACTGACCACCTTTTATAAGTCAACTTTACACAATAAAATATTTTTAAAGAATTCGTTTCAATTTTATAAATTTTGAATTAAAATACCTGAAAGAAGAGCAGGTTTACCTTTGTAAAATATAAGGGATGCCTAGAAATGATATAATTAAAGTTTTGCTTTGTTTCAAATAACAAGTCATTTCCATTTTGTTTTGTAAGGATATCATAATTAAAATAAGGGATATTGCAAAAATGTTTTTGGGGGTGAAATACGGAGATAATTTTTATTCTCTTAAAATGAATCTTCGTCGAGAAAAAAATACGTGTTTTTTGTGTTCATAATATTAAAAATTCGTGAAAATCAGAGCTGGACCCTTCGGGTACCTTCCTTCTAAGGGTCTTATTTGTACTGGGAATACAAGAAGCTAATAATTTGATATGTAAGGAACATAATTATAGATATTTGATCTCATATGAAAGAGGGTGTTTTCAAATGCGAAAGGATCCCGGGATTGTTTCAGGGAAAACTTTTAAGTCATTTTCATCAAAAATTATAGTAATCCAGATGTAGATAAAAAGTCTCAATGGGATCAAAGTCCGACTATGAATTGTTTTGGAGAGATGTGGGGTCAAAGTGACTATTTTTAATGCTTGTACACAAAAAATTACTCACATCTCTTGAAATTTCAAGAGTTTGTAGTATTTCTTTCATTTTGGAATCAAACAGTTATGATAACGCTTCATATATGTTATCTATACCTTAAATTTTAAGTTCTAAAGTGGAAAGTAATTCATTTCCAAACGATCTTGACCACAACGGAGGTCATTGCAAGATTAATTAGAAATATTTATATTTCCTATACGACAAATAAACTACTTTATATCCAGTATAGCTTCATAATAGCTCATTTGGCCGTAGAAAATTCCTCTGACCTTGAAATGATCTTGAACAATGTTACTAGAGGTGAATTTTAGGTCAACCAGATAAACAACCCTGTTTTTTCTTTTATTTACTTTGGTAGATTGTGATAGAAATTAAACAATTTATTTGAAATTAAGACTAAATGGATCGGTGAAATATTTCTCAAGGATTATATTAGGTCGGTCAATAATAATTAAAATTCCATTTCTAGTTTAGCTAGTAGTTGATTTTAGTGAAACAAGTTCCCAAATTCTACTGTGTGACGGACTGCTTAATTTAGATGAGTTACACTCGTGAAGGATGGATTGAAAATAGAACATATTTCTGACAAATCCAGGACGTTTTACCGTTGATATATTAATCTACTATTATGATAGTGATCTTCGGTATGTATTCAACAATAACAGCTCCTGTTTGATCCTAAAAGACGAAGAGCTTCTTTGCTGTAACTTCAATTATACCTAGTTACAGTAACTTTTCTGAACACTCTATATCGGTTAACTGAGTAGTTCTAAAGATGTATAACGCATAAGTTCTCTATTAATTGATTGGACAGGTTTTTTCGTAGTTTTTAGGTATAGGCTGGATCAAGGGCGGATCCAGCATCTCTCTTGGGGGGGGGGGGCGTGATATCACAAAAGTACAGCATGGCAAGGAAAACAAGTTGTCAAAGGGGAGGGGGGTGCAAGCAGCATACACATTCCTAACATAAAAGGCAGAATGGGTTCATGATGCATTAAAATATCAATATTTAGATAATAATGTTGAAAGCTCTGTTGAGATGTGTTCCAACATGACAGAAGTTGGAAAATCTACTATGTACCGAATACTGAAGGAGAAAAAACGAGTGGACTTGTTAGTACTCCCAAGCCACATTCGATCACAGACAGGCGAAAAACCTCGTTGGAAGAAGAGATGAAAACTGCAATTAAAGGGCTTGTATATACATTTTATTATGAGAAGCAGATCCCAACCGTCTACAAAAGTCTATCTAAAACCAATGAAGATCGCGATTTACCTGAAATTAAAAGAACGGAACTTTAGAAACCAGATAGAAAATCTGTTCCTATAGATCGTCCGGAAACTGTCCGTTGGAAAAGTAAATATCTCTCTTAATAAAAGGTAGAGTTGCTAGAAATAACGCAATTTACAAAATTAGTAATTTAACTAAACTTTTGAAAGATTTTTTTGAATAAAGTTACTGCGGAAAATTGGGAAAAATTCATATAATAAAAGAATAAAATAAAATGTGAAAACTCGATCTCATGATCGGTGAGATAGAGGAACCAATTATAATTAATTTGAGCGAAGATAATTTCACTGAGTTTGATTAGGCATTAGATACGTAATGTTTACTATTGTAAACACAATTCATTGTTTAAATTTTTGTTTTGTTGTATTTTATTGTTTAATGTTGTTTATACATTTTTTTATTTTTTTTTATATTTTTATTTTAGTGTGTCCCACTCTTTAATTTTATATATATTCAATTCCAATTAGCCGTAAGTTTTTTATTATTTAATTATTGTATTTATGTCTTTTTCTTAAGCGTGTAGAATTAACATGTTTATCCTGTTTTTTGAGGCTATCGTATTTCCATATAATAAAGTAAATTAAGCTTAAGATATCAGTACAATAGAAATCAAAATACGTAGGTCTAATTTTTATCACAACATATAAAAAGTAATTTCATTTGAATCCCTTTTTAGTGTTTAATTGTAATTTTGCAGATGGTTTAAGAAATAAATAAACTGAAACGTCAAATGTCCTAAAAATGTTTTTAATTAATAATAAAATGACCGATAGCCTCAAAAATATTTTAATATTATATGGACAAATTTATTTTTTTATATATGTTTAATTTTTTGTTATTTCGGCAATGGATATTTTGTAAGTATTTAATTTATAACTTCGAATTTTTTGTGAGAATAAGGCTACGTTTTAGTCCATTGTTATAAACCGGTATTTTTGATTATAAAATTTCTAGCCCATTCCTATGAAAAATATATGTGTGTAACAGATTTTGCTAAACACACCGGACTAAAGAACACAGGTAGTTTGCGAAGAAAAAAAGGGTTAAAAATGATTTGTTACTCTCTCTAGTTCTTAAATAAACTGTAGTATAAGAGGAAAAATCGGGTCCATTTTCCTAAACTCAAAGCTCTTGGGGGGGGGGGGGGACGATCACACACAATTGATAAACATTGACAGTTTATAATGTAGAATTCTCAAAATATTTGGTTCGGATGTATTTAATACTTTCAGAAGATAATTTTCGAGAACCAAAAACAGACTTGACATCTAAAATATCATTTTTCAACTCCCACTTGGCAGATTTTTTATATTTTCTCTTATATACATTCTAAATTCTACATATCCACCAAATTTCAAGTTTCTAGCAAACTTGCAAGTTAAAATCCACTTATAACAGTGAAAAGCATTATCCTCTGTCTCGGCTACGCAACAGCGAAATAAAAATATGTTTTAATCCGATTCCGTCGAGATCTCAAAAGAAGGTAATTTGCAACATTTGATTCTAAATTGACATTTTCTTTCGCCTTTGACCTAATTATCACGAAAACTATAATAATACAATACGAAACAAAGTGTACGCTTTAATAACGATACAGCACGTTTGTTACCTTTTGTTGTTATTGATTTCGATGATATTTTTATTGTTATTGGTACAATAATTGGTTGTGTAAGAGAATGGGAATAGATTTTTTATTATAGTCGTGGGGATTTCTTTGGGTAATATTTTAACCATGACTTTAATAAGTTTAGATATAACTAATTTATTTAAGGTATAAAATTTTAAAAATATTTCATTTAGTAAAAATTACATATTTTTAACGGATTTTTCACAATATAATATCCTCGTTAGGATTTATTAAAAAAAGCGTGGTTATGAATTCGAGGTATAAGTTAAAATTTGCTGGTTTATAAATGTTTTGATTTTAGTAGGAGATTCCGTTAAACCGTATCTATGGTAGGTTTACGCAAGGAGGCTAAAAACTGAAAAAATTGTACTTAATAGCAGTTTTGATTGGGCTTTTACGCTTGTTGCAAGGGGTACTCACACAAGGATCTTAAATAAATAATGGGTGTTTTGCAAACTTGTTTTTTTTTGAGAATTTTATTTCATTCCTTATTTTTTTTGAGTCATTACGGATTTAATTTTGTCTTAATGGAATTTCTTCTCATTTTTAGTTTTTTCTAAAAACCTTTAATAAATTTGTGTAATAAACTTGATTTCAGATCATAGACTGGTGTATTGTAAAATTGCAAAAAACACCAGAATATAGCAAAAATTATTGCAGTATACGAATATAAAATTTTTAAATATAGCAACCTTATAGCTGATCTTCAGCGAATAGTCTGTAATAATATTATTTATATCCCGGGTATTGATGATAAGGTTAAGTTTCTGAGTGTCAATATTTTACTGTTACTCATGCCCCTATTTGGGTAATTATAATTAGTAAACTAAAAATGTCATGAATAACGGATGTTTTTAAAATAATGATAAAGTCTGAAGAGTACTGGTTATAATACAAATAGCTCAGAAACTTTACATTGTCATGCATATATCGGGAAAAAGAAGTATATATTGAAAGATCTTTTCTGAACATGGATAAAAGTAGCTGGTGATCTCTTAGAGTTTTAGTTATAAGAAATAAAAAACTAGAGATTGAAAATGCGATACACTCCATAAAATTAGATGCATATGTATTGATCTGTAATAATGTTGAAATATTGCATACCGTATATTACAAACTACTGTTTTTGGAAATGCCTATTTTCTATCTACCTGGAAAGAGGCCATCGTACGGCCCATACCCAAATACGCAAACCTTTCAACTTAGACAGATCTGGGGCGAATAAGTGTACTACTGGTTTTATCGAAGGTCCTTAAAAGAATAATTTACCACCAATAAGCGACTTATATAAAGGAAAATGTTATCTTGCCTGGGCACCAGTCTGATTTCAGAGAATCTGACAGCATAATCACTAGTAAAAGTTACTGATGATATTCTTGCTACAAATGAACAGAAAATAATAACTGCTTTGGTACTGATCGTCTACTTAAAGCTTTTGATAAGGATAAACCCCAAAAAGTTCAGTTTTTGGGGTTTAACGGAATTTCTCACTTATTTTTTTCCTCACATCTTTTAGGCATTAAATAGATATCATCTGGTATACCTCAGGGTTCAATTTTGCCACCCTTATTTCCTCTGGTATATAGTTCAGATATACTTAATAGAGCCACTACCTGTAGTAAGCAAGGCTTAATTAATGATATTATATTAAAATTTTGATCTGAGAGAAGCACATGTAGCGCTAAATACAATAAATGAAGATTTAAATAACGTATATCAATTTTCTGTCTCTCATAGCCTCAAATTAAATGCCACTAAATTCTGCTTTATGCTATTTGGCCACTCCAACATTATAAGTACCGTAAAATTCGCGTTTTACTAGTTATTAATTCAAATGATCTTTTATTGAATGAAGGATGTAAGAGTTTTAGAACTATATAAGATTCAAACCTGAAATTTATGGAAAATATTAAGAAAGTGTTTCCCAGAACTTGCTTTGGTTCTTCCTATGAAAAAAATTCTATGAATCACTGATCTTGTTTATATTTAATTATGCAAATGCTGTGTACAAACCAACTTCGATTCATATAACAAAAAGACTCTTTCAGCGCGTGCAAAATAATTGCTGCACTTTGTTATCAACTTTAGATAACATGATTGAATTTCTTCAACTTTACGAATGTTGAACTGGATTCCTCTGGATGATATTTGGAAAATTCATCTTACGTCATTAATGTATAGTTCGCTTCGACCGAGTGGGTCTTACTATCTCCATGACAGAAATATTTCAGCATAGCCAATATTACATTTTCACATACATCTTTAAAATTATTTCTAATCTTACTTTCAAATTGAAAATTAAAGCCCCAATATATGAAAAAATTTTTTGAACCGTATAAAGAAACTAATAATTTGCTTGGCTCATATTAATTCATGAACAATTCTGATTTAATGTTTTATTGATTTGTTTGCGTCGGAAAAGTAAGATTAGATCATTATCTTTTATGTGTTAATTAATAGAATACCCCCTCTGTCTTCTGCTTTCTCTCCTTTTTTCATTCATCTATTCTTCAGACTCCGTTGTCTAACTTCTTGCTTCTTTTCAGTTCACAAGATTACTCTCGACGTTTAAACCAAACGGCTTCGCACTCCCTCCAGGTATTATTCACTCATACCAGGCATACAAAGACACCAAAAGTATGAAGCTCTGTGGGAACCCTTTCCATGTTATCGGGTCCTAGGTGACTTAGTCTACTGTATTTTCTACAAACTTTCAGACGGTTCGCACGATTGCAAGGAGACTCCTTTCTGAACCAGCTTATACAGATGCTCACTAAAACCCAGTCCCTTGATGTTCTGCAGGAGGTTCTTTGGTATCACTCCAGTTGTTGATAAAATTATGAGAATCATTTGGACGCTGTTCATTGCCCATTGTTTTCGAATTTGCACCTCCAGATCTTTATATTTAGCGATCTCCTTAGGTTGTTGTTATTATTATTATTATTACTTTCAAAATTGGAAGAGATCTTTTTCCAGATTTGGCCTGGATAACAAGAAAGTTAATGATGATGATGATGAAGGAAAAAGAAAAGTACTGGATGCCCTAACTTTAAAGATGATCAGTGAGATGACAGAAACCAATGAATCAGGAATCTGACCATTTCCTCCAAATTATAAAGAGGCATTTTCGAGAACGTCTATGTTTTAATAAAAAAAAAACTACTAAATATAGCAGATTTAACAAATGACACACAAAATATTTATTGATAATTGTAATGATTTATTTTTGAGTTTGAATTTATTATTTATTTTTTGGTGAAATTTTTTGAAATAAGCATAAATTTTTCACGTTGTAAAAGACCTGACCTGATTAGATTGATACGTGCTCTAGCCATAAATAGAGCATGAGTAACATCTATAATTACAACAAACCATTACATTTCATTGGCTGTAACATAGATAAGGGCCAGTCCGACAAACAAATTTCATTTTCGCATAACTCCGGAACTGTCAGTAAAATCAGAGCACATATCTCGTAATCGCATTAAAAAAGACTTTGAAATGCAATCCTCATGACCATTTTGATTAAAACTAACTAAAGTGCTAATGGGACTAATGCCTTTACGGATTTAATCCATTCGTTCAATGCGTCGATAAATCCATTCCCGATTAATTAAAAGCGATTTTCAAATTCTGACGAATTATCGGCAGATTCTGAGTGTTTATTCAAATCATTTATTAAATATATATTAACAATTTACATAGAACGGCAGCTTTTACGGAATTAGCCATTTGGCAAATCATTATTTTGTATCAGTTTAGACTGTATACACGACGTATCTTCAGAGATCTTCCTACCTGTAGCTCGTAGAAATCCCTAAATAATTTTCTGCAATACTTAGTGGTATAAAATTTATTTATATGTTTAAAAAGGAACTACTATGTTTTATACCACTAAATTTATTAAGAAAACAGTGACTGCAGTTCCAACTCACAGAGTCATTTTCAAACTGAATTACAAAGGTAGACTAAGTATTCAATACAGAAACATGAGAAAATTTAACAATAAATAAAAACTACCTGAGAAATTACATTATTACAAAGGGGAGGTACTAAATTTTGGAAACTAATTATTATTTGGCGACAACAATTAACGGGGAAAACCCAAGTTCTGTCTGGTCATAAAATAAATTTACATTTTTATTTTTACTATGTTCATATATTTCTAAAGATTCAAGAATATTTAACTTTTGGCCCTTTGTTGAATAATGTAAATATGTCAGTGTTGATTAAATCAGGAAAACTGTGGCTGTGTTCTAAGCAATGATTGGCAAAGCTCGAGTCTGTTTTTTGTAGCCTATATGATCGATGGTGTTCTGAAAAGCGAGTTTTAAAGCTTTTACCACTTTGTCCAATATACAAGCTATCACACTCTGAACATTTTAACTGATAAACTCCTGATTTATCATATTTATTAATTTTATCTTTAGCATTGTAACGTTTTTCAAACAAATTTGAAACAAACCCTGTCAAACATAACAGCCATTTTTTTAGAATTCGATAAAACAAGAATAATTAATATGAACTCACAAGCACCAAAACTCTATGGTCTTATAAAAAATCACATACCAGGAAATCCCATTCGTCCAGTCGTTTCATACATAAATAGCCCCACGAGAGAACCCAGTATGAAACTAAATTCATTCTTCAAACAAATAACCAATTTTAAACCAAGTCACAGTTTAAATAATTCAGTAGATCTCGTCCAAAAACTAAAAAGCATAAAAAGCCCAGATAACTCCATTCTAGTTTCTTTTGACATAAAAAGCATGTTTTCTAATATTCCAACATATGAATGTTTTATACTAATCCAAGAAATCTTACAGGAACGAAATATAAATCCAATAGTTACTACTGAAATCTTGTCCTCTTTTGAACTTTGCCTATCACAAACCTATTTCCAGTTAAATAACAAATTTTATTTACAAAATTCAGGCCTACCAATGGGTTCTCCTCTTAGCCCTCTCCTAGCAGATATTTTCATGTCAAACATAGAAAACAAAATTCTTAATTCCCCTTTAAGCAAAAACCATGTTCAATTTTGGTACAGATATGTGGATGATGTTCTAGTATGTTTTAAAGGCACTACTAGGCAGCTTCAAAAATTCTTACAATACATTAATAATTGCTATCCAAAAATTCAATTTATTCTTGAAACTGAAAATAACCATAAAATAAATTTTCTAGATCTCACCATATCTCACCTCAATAATCAGTGTAATTTTAAAATTTTTAGAAAATGAACGCTTACAGATAATACTGTATCTAATGACTCTTTTCACCCCCTTATAACACAAAATGGCTGCATACAATTCAATGATACATAGAGCATTCTCTTTGCCTCTCTCTGAAGAAAATCTTCAAGAGGAACTAAATATCATTGAAAGGAGTGCAATATCAAACAATTTCTCCCAACAAACCATAAATAAATTAATAACTAAAAAACAAAAACAACTAGCTTTTAATTAAATATATCCCAAAATAAAAAATGATAAAGATAGTTCATCTTATATATCTTTGTCATACTGTGGTACCCTATCAGAAAATATAGCTAATACTCTTTCCAAACATAACATAAAAGTAGCCTTTAAATCTCAACACAATCTGTCCACTATATTTTACAATGCTAAAAATAAAATTAATAAATTTGATAAATCAGGAGTTTATAAGTTAAAATGTTCAGAGTGTGATAGCTTGTATATTGGACAAAGTAGTAGAAGCTTTAAAACTCGCTTTTCAGAGCACCACCGATCATATAGACTACAAAAAACAGACTCGAGCTTTGCCAACCATTGCTTAGAACACAGCCACACTTTTCTGATTTAAGCAACACTGACATATTACATTATTCAACAAAGGGCCAAAAATTAAATATTTTTGAATTTTTAGAAATATATAAACATAGTAAAAATAAAAATGTAAATTTTCTTAATGACCAGACAGAACTTGGGTTTTCCCCGTTATTTGTTGTTGCCAAATAATAATTAGTTCCCAAATTTAGTACCTCCCTTTGTAATAATGTAATTTCTCAGGTAGTTTTTATTTATTGTTAAATTTTCTCATGTTTCTGTATTGAAATACTTAGTCTACCTTTGGAATTCAGTTTGAAAATGACTCTGTGAATTGAAACTGCAGTCACTGTTTTCTAAATAAATTTAGTGGTATAAAACATAGTAGTTCCTTTTTAAACATTACCCGAAGATGATTAACTATCACATAGTAACGGCTACCAGCATCAACTTTTTAGTTATATATGTAAACATATGATTGAGTTGATCTTTACTTGCTAAAAATCCATATTTAGTTCTGGTGTATTTAAAGAAATAAGCTGTTTCAGATGTTCAACGATTTAAAATTTAAAAACAAATGAAAATCTAAAACAGTTTGCTTCTTTAAATACACCTGAATAATTTTTACCGAAGTTTCGAGTCGTCAGATATTCATCTAATAAAAAAAATCCGATAAAAATGTTTAAAAAATTCCACGCATTTACCCATGAGCATAACCTGAACGTTTAAAACGAGTATACTACAGTTATACACTTTTATTGTTAGAGTACATTAAAGCCTGTGGTATTGTAACCCATATCTGATTAGATTAGGACTAATGGAGTACAAAAAAGTCAATAAATCATATTCTGGTCAATAATACCCTGCCAGCGAAACGAATTGGTTTGTACTAAAATCTGACAGGTCAATCACTACTTTATACAAATTAATTATATTTTAAATCAGATAAATTTTAAAAAGAAGGTTTGTTGGTTTCTATTTCAGTTAAAATTACCATATAAGGAATTGATAGCGAGTTCTGAAATATGGGATGTTTTGTTAAATTTAATTGGTACTATGTACTTTTTTTTAAATAAATTTTGAAAATCTGTATATGAATATAGATGAAACACTAAACCGCTTGGTGAGAAAAATTTTAACACACTCACTTGAAACAAATTACAATTTCAGGACTGCGAATGATCTTGAATAATAAGTTCAAGGATAAAAAAGTATAAACGAAGTTGTTCTCAAAACATACACATTAATGTTCAATACACACACATATTTTTTTCTTTAAAATATTAGTTTATCTATCTACCATTTCAGTTATAATAATTAGTAAAATTTTTAAAACCAATATAATTTCATTATGTCGGCATTCACCTACCCATAAATAATTTATTAATTTTAATTATTAATTAATAATAAAACATGTGTAGCAAAGTTATAATATAAAGTTATGTATACTTGTTTGCATAAATTATTTTAATCATGTGTGTTAGTTAAACATATTGCTTGATATTTTATGAATGTTGAAGTTGAAGTTGAGCGCAACCCTATGCGAGTATTCTTTCTATCTTTTTAGTATAAATTATGCATCCATAGATTGAGACATTCGCATTCCAAACAACGGACTTTCATTTACCCAGATTTACTCCGATATCAACTAAATTCTTGCGTAATATGCTTCATTGTCTCTGATGTACGACATCGGCATGGGCATTAATTGTTCTCAATTAAGGAGTTCCTGAAGATGTATTTTAGACAAATTTTCGTTAGAATAGCCTAGTCTTGAATAGCTATTAAAAAACTTTTGGTTCCTGAAAATATTTCTTCTGAATTCACTTAAAGTAGTTCCCGGGTGACTTTATTTGGAAGTCATCCATGAAATCCGGCTTCAAGCTTCTTTTGATCTGGTTGGTGATGTAAAGCCAATTCTTGTCGGTTCGACCGCTACAGTGTTGAATTTTCAACCTCACATACTGCCGGATGCAGTCAGCTAACCTGTAAAAATAAAAATTGTATATTATTTTTTAAAGTTATATATATATATATATATATATATATATATATATATATATATATATATATAAATAAATATATATATATATATATATATATATATATATATATATATATATATATATATATATATATTGTATATATATATATATATATATATATATATATATATATATATATATATATATATATACAATTTTTCTTTTATTTTGTCTTTTCTTGGGTTTAGGTTCTATATTTAATAAATACAAAAACTATTGACGTTTCTGAAACAGAAACAAAACAGTAAAATGTCAAGGAGGCAAAAAATTTTGAAAATGCCTTGAATAAATGGCGAAACGTCAATAATTTTGTATTTATTAAATATGGAACCTAAACCCAAGAAAAGACAAAATAAAAGAAAAATGATATAATCTATGGTTCAAGAATCAAGAAAATATATATATATATATATATATATATATATATGACAGATGTACACATCCCAGATGACGTCGCCGAAGTTCTTAGTTTAAGACCGAATTTTGCAATGCCAATTCGAAATAAAAAAGACTTACCAATTCCACAAATTATCAGTAATACAGAAACCTCACTTACAAACTTTACAAATGAAACCAAAGAAGAAATTAGATCCTCTTGTTGCAATATCATCACAAACTACAAAAACAACCTACCTAAAATTACAAACAACAAATCTCAAAAAACCTTCTTAAAAAAAAATAAACAAAACCAAATCCTTTCTAAAAACAAATAACAGCTTAAAAATTCTATTACCCGATAAATCTAACAAAACAGTTGTTATATATTCTGCTGAGTGTGATCAAAAAATGAATGCCTTACTGCAAGATAACATTACCTACAAAGGACTAAGAAACGACCCAACCACTATTTATCAAAAAAACAACGAAATAATAACCCATCGGGAAAACAAAATGTATATATCACCAAACACATCGAAAAATTCAAAATGCCCTCCCACCACGTATATAAGGAATCCCAAAGTTACACAAAGAAGGAATTTTTCTTAGACCCATCGTAGCTTGTATTCAATTGCCCTTAGAGAACCTCTCCAAATTTCTCAAAAACATTCTACAAAACATTATTAACAAAAATAACTATTACATAAAAGATTCTGTAGACTTCAAGAACAAAATAAGAAATATACCGATCCCAGATGATCATGAACTTATATACCTAGACGTCGTTTCCTTATATTCAAACATACCAATCAACTTAGCAAAAGAAATAGTAACAAAAAAATGGAACCAAATTAAATCATTCACCCGTAAATGAATTCTTAAATGCACTTGAATTAACTTTAAACTTTACATACTTCATACACAACCAAAAATTTTATAAACAAATAGAGGGATGTGCAATGGGAGCCTCCATTTCTAGTGTTATAGCACAACTTGTATTAGAGGACCTTGAGGAAACTGTAATGAAAAAGCTTGAATTCAAATTGCCCTTCTTTTATAGGTACGTTGACGACTGCATCACAGCAGTACCCCAAAACCTATGTGCCTCTGTATTCGAAAAATTTAACTCCTACCATCCTAAACTACAGTTTACAATAGAAACAGAAAAACAAAATAAAATCAATTTCCTCGACCTAACCTTACACTACATTAACAATACCATAAAAACCGATTGGTACACTAAAAAAACATGGTCCTTCAGATATTTACATTTTAAATCCCAACACCCTCTCTCTTACAAAAAAAACCATGGTTATAGGCCTCGCAGATCGCAGCATTAAGTTATCGGATCCGGAATATGAACTGAGAGAACTGAACAGTTCTCAGCGAGTAACGAGACGAACCGCACTTGAAAATGCCAAATGAGATTTTGGCGAAACGTCGTGAAAACGATTTTTTGAACGAACGGATTGAAACCCGGAATAACCAAACTATTCATATATATATATATATATATATATATATATATATATATATATATATATATATATATATATATATATATATATATATATAATTTATTTTTGTATCTTAAACCTTTTCTTAAATATTTTTTTCTAATATTTTCTTGGGTATAGGTTTTTTCATTAGAGAAACAAAGGACAATAATTTTCTTTCTGACGTTTCGCTCTACATAGCGAGCTTCTTCAAAAGAGCTTGGTATATTTATTTTACATCTACAAAAATTACAGAATTTTTTATATAATAAACATATATCACAGTAATTACACTTTTATATTTTTAATTTAATTAAAATTAATAAAAACAAAACAGATTTTAAAATAGTCTTAAAGTTTAAAATTTAAAACAATACAAATAGGTTAAAATAGTGAAGATTATAAAATAGTACATACCTTGAAAGTAGTTTTGTGTGTATTCATAATTGAATTTTACTTTTAAACATACACACAAAGCTACTTTCAAAGTATGTACTATTTTATAATCTTCACTATTTTAACCTATTTGTATTGTTTTAAATTTTAAACTTTAAGACTATTTTAAAATCTGTTTTGTTTTTATTAATTTTAATTAAATTAAAAATATAAAAGTGTAATTACTGTGATATATGTTTATTATATAAAAAATTCTGTAATTTTTGTAGATGTAAAATAAATATACCAAGCTCTTTCGAAGAAGCTCGCTATGTAGAGCGAAACGTCAGAAAGAAAATTATTGTCCTTTGTTTCTCTAATGAAAAAACCTATACCCAAGAAAATATTAGAAATATATATATATATATATATATATATATATATATATATATATATATATATATATATATATATATACATAGGCAACTATTTCAACACCACAGAAAAGTAGATTTATTTATTTTTTAATGAAAACTTAATTTTTAAATGAGACTTTTCGACTTTCACAAATAAAATTTAAATTAGTGATATATTTTAGACTACATAATTTTTATTTATGTATTTTTAGTTTGTAATAAATATGATATAGATATTTTGAAACTTAGTATGGCTATATAATTTGTAATTATTAAATAACATTTTTAGAGTAGGGAACCCAATATTATGGGGAGGTGTTATTATTAGTTTGAATTTAGTCTTAAGAAAAGCATTATTTAAAATTTGAGTGTAGTCAAATATTCAACTTTCTGTTAAAGTGTTTTTAGCTATTTTTAGTTTACATAGTTGTTTTTTAGTGTTTCACATTGTGTTATAGAAAAAATTAGGTGCTCTACGATGGGTTAAAAATCCAATAAGGCGGTCATAAAGAAAGACAAAATTAACAATGATTTTTTATCCTTCACAAAAAAGTCGCATCTAGTCCTTTCGGTACTACTCTAACTTCAAGAATACACACGTGGTCATTTTTATTTTGTTATTTTACGATGTCCAATATAATATAATAATAACTTGATTTACACACAGTGAGTGCAGTGTTTGTTCGTGAATTATTGTTCAAGCTATACACTGTATATTATGACGAAGCTAAAATAAAATATCAAAACGTTCGTCTTTAAAAAATATAAAATATAGAAGATATAACACCACTATTACATATCCTACCTGGGATGCAATATCGGTGATACATGGGATCATAGTTACGAAATAAGGACCCGTATTGAAAAAGCCAGAAGCGCTTTTGGTCGCCACAGAAGAGTCCTTTGCAACCTCTCTCTAAATATCAATATACGCATAAGAATTCTCAGATGCTACGTCTTTACCGTTCTCCTCTACGGGGTAGAAAGCTGGAGTCTTACAGAAGCTGCCATCAAACGCTTGGAGGCATTTGAAATGTGGTGCTATCGCCGCATCTTACGAGTGTCATACACACACCACACAACTAACATCACGATTCTCGAGAGGCTCGGAAAAGACAGGGAAATTATCACCACTATAAAGAACAGGAAACTGGCTTACTTCGGCCACATTATGCGTAATGATAAGTATCGATTACTAAGATTAATTCTACAGGGCAAGATCGAGGGCAAGAGAGGCCATGGACGTAGACGAATATCCTGGCTGGCCAATCTTAGAAAATGGACTGGTCTAACATCAACTGACCTATTCCGAACTGCAGTGAATAGGATAAGATGGGCTAACGTGGTCGCCAACATCATAAGAAGATAGGCACCTTAAGAAGAAGATTACATTTTGGATTCATTTTTAACGGACCATAATCCTAAGAAAAACAAGAAATAAATAATAAATACTTTATATATATATATATATATATATATATATATATATATTATATATATATATATATATAATTAAAAATAAAAATTTTTTATCCAAATATTTCTGCGTTTTTAACTTGCCAATTCTTGCAAACTTAACTAGGTTTATTAAACCTGTTGGGTAATTAAACATTTTTCATTCCGGCAATATCTGCCCAAAAAAGATAACCTCTCTATAAAAATGTAGATTAAAACTTTTAAAACGTTTTTTGGAATAATGAATATTTACATTTAAAACGTTTTTAATCACTCCACCGGTTTTGTTGGTTCATCGAAAAATTTTTAAGCTTTTACTAAGCCTCCCGATAAAAAAAAAATAGTTTAAATATTGATTTATTGTCACGTATGAAAGGAATTTTTATTTAATTTTTGGGAATTTTTTAAAACGTAAATGCTTATAACTGAATATTAAAAAATTGATTCCACTAGTATTTTCGGTTTGGCCTTAAAGTTTCATCGCTTGGCAGAAGTGTGCAGTCATCGAGGCTATACGAAGAAATAACCTGAACTAATCTGAATTATCCCCGTCATCCCATCGCCTAAGTGACAACCAGCAAAAGAAAAAAAACCTAATACAAATAAAAGAAGTTTACACACAAAATGGCAACAACATGAACTCGAGACTGTATACAAAACTGATTTTGACAACTGCCTGTAAATCGCCAATATAGAACACTACAAGGCTAGATTGATTGTCGAGTTCACTCAAATTATAAAAAAAAAGGATTTCTAATAAGAAAGACGATTTCCTTAATTTTTCTTATACTTATAAAAAAATCTCCTCAGGCGAGATCATTATACCAGCATGGCGCCTGAGCCTGACATCACTAATGGCTCTTGAAAGGAGGATGGAGCCAAAAGTGACGCCAATACCAACGCTTACATCAACGGTAATCAATAGAGTAGATATTCAACAGCAGATAAAGCATGTTACACATTAAATTTCCTCAGTTGATCTTCAACCAGCAAGCGCAGAAGATGCCACATGAGATTTTGGCGAAACGCCTGCCAGTCTCCACAAAAAACCGAACTAATCGATCAATGCATTTCAGATTAATAATAATTACTATCACACGTTCTCATCTTAAAAAACTACGCTAAAAATCAGGTATTAATGTGTAACGTCTGTTACTTCTCGATACAGCAACGATACGTTCGGCAGCTCAATATGTCGGACGCTAGGTTCTTATCTCTTTTACAGATTTGTGCTTTGTTTTGGTTATTTATAGGCTCCATCTATTTTGCACTGTTTGTAGTACTTATCCAGTGTATAAAAAACAGGAAAACATATAGACTTCAGGAATAATATTAATTTACCAAATTTCTGGTGTGTAGCTACATAATAAAACAAATATTTAAAATAAAGTAACTACTCCATTTTATTCTTACTAAGCGAGTAATAAAATATATATATATATATATATATATATATATATATATATATATATATATATATATATATATATATATATATACAAAAAAAAAAGAATGGAACCTACAACCTTTGATATTAGCCTTTATATTACGAAACAATTAACTTTTTCTCAGATATAACTATACAGGATAATTCTCAGGGAAGTTTATCGAACGATTGTATATATTATTGTGTTTTTAATTTCTACGTAAAATTCTAGATATATTTCATTTATAGTATTCTATACTTAAGTCTCTACGTTTTGGACATATTTAAATTTTTATGAAAAAATTACGTTTGCGGACCAAACAAAAGAATTTTTCCTATAAGAAAGTCTTTATTATTTAATTTGGGTTAGTTTTCTTGTAGACGAAGATCGATTTTAGAAAGAACTATTCATAGGTGGTTCTTCTTATTGACTGAAGATTAAGTTCTTCAAATTCTATTCTGGTGCGCTGCATGCAATATTCCATAGTGGTTAATGCGGTGTTGTATACTTTATTTTTGATTGTCCCCCAAATAAAAAAATCAAGTACTGGTAGGTCGAGGGAGCAGGGTGGCCAAAGCTGTGGCCCATTCTTGGCTATCCATTGATTATAAAACAAATTTTGCAGATAATTGTTAACTAAATGACTATTATGTAGATGCGCCCCGTCATGTTGAAAAAATAGAGATCTATGTTCAGCCAGCGACAAGTTATCTAAATAGTTCACTTCTAAATTTCTGCAGATGTCGAAGTAACACTCAGCTATAAATTAAAAAACGTATTTTGTATCTAGAAATCTTCAAAAATGGCTAACCTACCATTCAGATTATCTTGGTAGAATTCTAGGGCGACGACGCTGTCATTTCTTATAGCACAATACACGTTAAACTGCCAAGACACTTGAAAATTTAATTCTTTAAATGGATGTACGTTTGAGTCGCTCCAATAGTGGGAATTGCATCGATTAAACAATACATTTTTTGTGAATTTGGCTTCGTCCGACCAAACAATATTATACCAAAAACCAGCATTTTCTTGTGACCGAAATAAAATAAATTGACAGAACTCTACTCTTCGTTAAAAACCAGTGCCTTTTAAATGTTGTACTATGGAATATACATAGGGATGAAAATTGTGATTCTATAAAATCCTTAAAACTGATGTTTGAGATAATTCAGACTCCTGCCCTGTAAATATTTTCGGATATGCAGCGAAAAATCCTAAAATTGTTGTTTCAATATTTTCATTATTAACAACTGGTTCATTTCTATTTCTTTTTGCTTTTATGGATCCAAAGTTCTTAAAGTTTTCTATAATCCTTTTAACAGTTGGTGGTGTTGGTTTCTGTTTCTGCGAATATCGGATCGCGAATGTATCGCATGTTCTTGATATAACTCTATCACATTCTCCATAAATGTGTAATTTAATCGCTAAACATAATTATTATTAATGAGTGTCAAATGGAAAAAAATAGTGACAATTCTGTAGGGTTCGATTGTTTAATTTTCGCCACGCCTCACCGTTAATGCTTAATATGATAAAATTATGTTTTCTATTTGAAAAAATTGACTTTTAACGATTTTTTCAAATATATAAGTTATTCTTCTCTTTTGATCACTCTGTACTAGTAATTTTCAAAATACCATAAAAAGATTCCTAAAGTCGATCTTCGTCTACAAGAAAACTAACCCAAATTAAATAATAAAGACTTTCTTAAAGGAAAAATTTATAGTTAAGTTCTGGTCCGCAAACGTCATTTTTGACTTAAAAATTTAAATATATCCAAAACGGTGAGACTTAATTCTTCTTCTTCTTCGGATGCATGTCCATTAATGGATGTTTGCGATCACATGCTTCATTGCTTCTCTATCTCGGGCGGTGTGGATCAGTGTTTGTACATCACGTAACCCTCTCCATTGTCTTATGTTCCAAAGCCAAGACATTTCCTTCCTCCCCATTTCCCTTCTGCCCTCAATTTTGCCCTCAATCATCAACTGTAAGAACTTCCTCATTTGTCTTCTTCTCCGTCCATGAGATTTTAAGAATTCTGTGATACAGCCACATCTCGAAGGTTTCCAGTTTATTGATATTACTCGTTTTTAGGGTCCAACCCTCCACGCCATAAAGAAGCACTGACGATACGGATCATTTCATAAACCTCACCCTCAAGTCAATATCGAATTTTGAGCAGGTAAGCACATCTTTAAGCCTATCGGGCTTGCTCAACACGGCTTTGTTATTTCTCTGTCCGATGTCCAATCCTCACAAAGCCATGTTCCCAGGTATTTAAACTTGCCCACTTTTTCAATGGGCGCTGCATCAAATGTTATTCCGGAGTTTGTAAATGCATCCAAGTTTCTGGAGATGATCTTAAACTTTGTTTTCTTATTATTGATGTTCAGGCCCATAGATGCACTGTGTTGTCCAACCATATTTACTATTTGTTGTAGATCATCTATATTTTTGGCTATCAGGACCGTGTCATCGGCATAACGAATGTTGTTGATCCATACACCATTCACTGTAATGCCATTTTTTACATCTTCTAAGGCTTTTAGAAAATTGTCTCCGAATATAGATTAAATAGGAGCGTAGATAGTACTCACCCCTGTCTCACTCCCCTCTTAATTTGTTACAGTATTGGACATACCATTTTCATTTTTTCCTTGTGCATTCTGGTTTCAATACAAATTTTGGATGCACCGGATGTCCTTTTGATCGATGTCGAGCCTCTCGAGGAGTTGTAGTAACTTTTGATGTTGAACACGGTCGAAAGCCTTCTCATAATGTATGAAACATAGGCACACATCTTTTCTTTGGTCATAGCAATTTTGTACCAGTACCTGTATGGCGACTATCGCCTCCTTGTATCTAATCCCTGTCTAAATCCAAACTGGGAGTCGCTCAAGTCTCTTTCACATTTCTTGTATATTCTTTGGTGTATTATTTTTAAGAAAAGCTTTAATTTATGACACATTAGATTGATAAGTCTCTGATCTTCGCATCTATTTGCATTGGGTTTCTTTGGTAGCGGGATAAAAGTAGAACATAGCCATTGTTTGGGGGTAGAGACCTGTATTGTAGATGAGAGACTTAATTATACAAAAATATATTTAGAATTTTGCGTTAAAAATCAAAAATGCAATAAAATAAGCAGGTTGACATCTACTTCCGGTATAACCAGAAGTGCTGCCATCTTGAAAATATTTTAGTCGGCTGTCCCCCCATGTACGTTAACACACTCAAATTTTCAGATCCTTCCTAATTATAGTTTTCCACCCTGTATAGATATAAAGCTAAAATTGAAAAAATATAGCATCAAAGCAAACTTCAAATTTAAATTCAATGTTTATTTAATGTTAAATAAATTCGCATAATAATATTACTACAAACTTTTTCTTTTTGCAAACTCTTACCTTTCCAAAACAATAACATGTTGTGTTTTTTTTAATTGCAGCATAAGCCTTATAAAAACATTGTTAATTTTTCAAAACTAAAAAACACCTGTGACTTGCCGTTTGGCATGCAATCCACCTCCAAGTCCTCTCGATTACAATATTTAATTTAATTAACTTCCTAAAAAAACCAACAAATCGATGATTAAAACGATCATCACGTAGACGGTAAATTTCCATATCTCCTTTTAGTATAATGTATATAATTTTCTTTGTATGTTGATGAACCGATTATACTCCATCGTGATGACATTTCATAATACAAATTCAGAGAAGTGCTCCAGATTTGTTGTATTGAAATACAGCTTTCTAGATAGGACGGAACGCGATAACACTAATGGGTTATATGTATTGTATTTACCTATATAGTTTCTTCAAGATGTCTTCCTTTGATTAATTGTTACATGTAGCGTAACGTATACGTAACGGATGAGAAGCAAGAATCGAACGACTTTCATCTTGAAATTGAGGAAGGGTTAAAGGGTAATGCACTTTACTGATTGTAATATGCAACTAAGACATTTTTGGTATATATATGATATATTTATATATATATATAGTATATATATATATATATATATATATATATATAGTATATATATAGTATCCGGTTTCATAGCGTCCTACGCCTTCCGGTTCCCAGTCTTCATTGTTTTCGGTCTTCCCAATCCCCCTAGAAGTAAGTTTCTTTCTGACATGGCTCGGTTAATGCCCTTAATAAAGGTAACTTTTTGGTCTTCCTCTTTTATTTTTTCATTGGGTGTCCATTTTAGGACTTGCTTTGGTAGACGTTCGTCCGTCATTCTCTCCACATGTTCATACCATACCAGCTGACGTTATTCGATTTCATCGAGAATAGTTTTCTTTACGCCCATAATCTCTCTAATTCTCTCGTTGGTTATCCGTTGGATCCTTGACTTTCCGGCAGATCTTCGCGAAAAGTCCAGTTTAAGAGCCAGCAGTTTACGTTCTAAAGTTTTATTTATCTGCCATGTTTCACATCCATATATATTGCATTGTATAAAGATGTTTTCTTTCCTTGGAGATGTTTGTTGACCATAATAGTGAGTTTAGGCATCCCCATAGCTTTTTTTCCCTTTAGTTATTCGCTCCAATATTTCTTCTTCAGTTCGTCCACTTTGATTGATCTTCGTTCCAAGGTAGGTGTAATCAGAATAAGATTTTACTATGATATTGTCATCCACTTGCAAAGCTGTTTCTTCTCCACCGATACACATATATTTAGTTTTACTGCAGTTGACCGTTAATCCCCACTCTGCGTATTCTTTAAATAGTTTCCTCGTCAAACAATTCGAGGTCTTCTTGACTTGGGTCACTACCACTTGGTCATCTGCAAAATGAAGCGTATATATATGGGTGTCATTATTTAATTCTCTTAACATTCTACTGCATGATCTTCTCCATTCTTTAAAGCTTCATTGAGGTAGATTTTAAGAGAGGAATTGGTGATAGACAACATCCCTGGCGAAGGCCTTTGGTCACATGAAAGCTTTCTGATAAGTTATTGCAGATCTTAATTCTGTAGAATGCTTGGTCGTATAGCTGTTTGATGGCTTGGATCGCTGTATTGTTAATTGGAGACTTCTCCATCTCGTGCCATAATTTTTTCAATTGGAACCGTATCATATGCTTTTGTGAGGGTCAACAAAAAGCAGATGAACCTCTCTATTTCTTGCCACCTTCTTTTCATTAAGTTGGGTTAAACTAAATATATGATCTACGCACGATCGGCAGCTCTAAAACCTGCTTGTTCTTCAATTTCTTGGGGGCCATATTCTGTTTCTACGATGTTTCTACGCAGTTTTCCGTATACTCTACTCATTGTGCTGATTACAGTTATACATCTATAGTTTGAGCATTCGTCGCGTCTTCTTTTTTGGTGGATTGGTGTTATCCAGCCTTCTTTCCATATAGTTGGGATAGGATCATCATTATTTAGGAGTATGTTAAATAGTTCTTGAAGAAAGGACATTAGTTTTCCAGTACCATTCTTTAACAGTTCAGCGGGTATTCCTTCCGGTTTTTAAATATTGATATGAAAAAATTTATATCTAGTTAGAATTAAAAAAAAGGTCCTTTAGAGCCCTAAACTATTTCTTTTTATGCCCATACAACACTACGATTCATACATATTTTGAAGCTCAGATAACAAAAAGGATGCAGTTTTGAAATTTTCATAGATACGAAATGGAAGCAAATAACCAGAAACGGTAAAAAGCTTCAACTCCTCAGAGTCATTGTAGAGCTGTCGTAATTATTTTAAAAATTAGCTCAGGTATAATCAATAATTACAGAATACATAGCGCAAAGACTTATCCAGGAGCCGATGTTCTTAGCGATCATAGTCTATTATTATTTAAAATACAAGTCCTATTGAAAAGGATTAAAAAGCCAGAAGTAAGGAAATTAGATATAACTTTGAAAGACACATCAGATACTAAACAATAAAATAGATAATCTCAAAGCTCACAACAAACTGCATACGGGAGAAATAAATATATAGCAGTCACACAGCTCAATAACACTCAAATCACAAACCAAGTTAAGCTACGAAAAAACACCATAGATACACAGATGGAAAAGTGATGAATGAAAGAAAAAAAGCATGTACAAAAATTCAGTAAAATATCGTAATATAGATCGCAAAATAGAACAGAAAATCAAACAAACAATGGGAGAGTGGGATGATAGAAGCATGTTGAAATATAGAAAGGGTGAAAGAAAAACACGATGAGCGAAATTTTGACAGGAAAGTTAAGGAATCACAAGCAAGAATAAATCAAGAATTCCTATTGCACCAACCGACGATAAAAATAAAATTCTAACAAATATCGAATCAATTTACAGCAGATGGACGAGCTATATCAAGGTGTTGTTTTCAGATATTACTGTAATCGATTATCCTCCTGATAGTCTAGATCTAGCTCCCTCTAAAGTATAGCCAGATCGAAGAAAAAAAATATTAGCATTTTCATCATTCTAGACAAGCTCTCTGAAACTAAGAAGTCTCTAAAAATCATAAGAAATAAACTTGAAGAAGGTCAGACGCTAGCAGAAAAAACATCTTTACGACCGCACGCCGTTATGGACCTGTTGGAAAGTGGTTTGAATAATTCCTATTTTCAGGAGAAGGTAAAATTCTACATCCAGGATGATGGACTATCGATGGGATTCTCATTCTCACCGATGGGAGCAAATATTTTCATGAAATGATTCAAGACTTTTGCAATTGAATCCGCAATTAAGAAACCAAAGTTGTGACTTAGATACGTAGACGATACCTTCATTATCTGAAATGGACACGACTAAAAACTTCAAAATTTCCTTTCTCATCTCAACAATGTCAGCCCAATCATTATACTTACCATGGAAAGAGATACAAAATAAATTACCTTTCTTAAAAGTTTTGGTTGAAAGAAATGGCATATAAATTCGAACCTCACTTTACAGAAAAGCCACACACACATGACAATACTTAAACTACTCATCTAATCACTCCAACAACACCAAACAAGGAATTATAGGAAATCTCGTAGATAGAGACCTAACTCTCTACAACGCCAATGAGGACTAATTAATTTGTAGCTTGCCAATTTTCTGTTCAGCAGTGTGTACTATTTTATTATTGGAAATAATAATATATAATAAAAATAAACGGTAAAAATTATTATAATTCCTTATGAATTGTTAACCATGATTGTTCATACGCGTTTAAATTTAAGGGACAAATTGTAATATGCAAGTCCCGTAAATTGTCCGCATTCCTGACGACAATGTTTTTCAGTTTACCGTTTTCTTGGTACTAAAATTTCCTTGGATAATTTCCAACAGTTTTGAAGTGCATAAATAAAACCATTTTATGATGTCTAAGAGCTTAAAATTAAGACATTAAATTTGTTAACTTTTATTACCTTTTAATGATAAATAAAATGTTTATTAAAACGAGTAAAAAGTAATTTTTTTGTAAAAAATTGTCACAATTTTTCTGCAAAATACAAAAGTTGACTTGTCCTCTAGAGGCAATTCTAAAAAAAAAAAAACATAAAAAATAATTTTTTTTTAACCCGAAAATCAGTGGTTTATAGTTCTTAATAATATCCTGTAAAAAATATTGTTCCGGACGGCCGATTTTTGAACACACACTGTATTATTGAACACACTCTATTATTAACATTTGTCAAACTAATTCCAGTTGCCTCCACGAGCTCTCAAACTAAACTGTCCCCAAGAGTCGATCTGGACCCTTTATATAACCTTTTGGTCGATACCGGAGGATTCCCTAATTTTCTAGAAGGATTTTCATACTACATGGTGTAATCAAAATAAAAAAAGGAATAGTCCGGCGATTTCTAGACCTTCTATAATAAGTCTTCCATGTTAGAAATAAGGAAATAGAATTCTTTTAAAAGTTCCTGATCTTTTTTCATAGACGTCTCCTGAGGAAATTAACAAAGATAAAATTAATTAAATAAATTATGAACTCGTAGAAAATATACCTAAAACCCTACAAATTGCAAACACAAACTAATACTATGAAATGTACAATGCTATAAAGTTCTTTATAATATGTATGGTACGAGTGAATCATGATCCCACATAAGCGGCCAAAAAATCTATAACCTAATCAGACTATAAGCAAAAGATTACTGATCATATATATTTGCTGGCGACTTTGTATACGTGGTGGGCGACATCAAACATCATAGTGGTTACAACCAATCAACCATGATTCTATTACCAAAATAGTCATTTTCTGTAAACTTCCATTCCCTATTTTACCCCCATAAGGAATAAATTTCCAAAAAAGAGTGGCACAGAAAAGTTTTCTTTCTAACCATATTAATTCTTAAATTTCTAGCGTCTAAAATGAAGAACTTTAATACAAACTTTTAGTTTCTATTTCACCCTCTTAAAAAACGAATTAAAAAAATAATATAGAAAATATTTTTTCTAACCATAAGTCTCCTTGAAGTCGACCAGCCGTCGAGGAAGTATCACTTGAAAATGCCAGATGAGATGTTGACGAAACGTCGTGAAGATTATATATATATATATATATATATATATATATATATATATATATATATATATATATATATATATATATTTAAGGTGAAGCATTTATCTTGGGACGTATAAATATCTCGGTGGGATCACATTTTTTCGAAAAATGTTTTATACAAAAATTATATGGTGGCAGGGGGGTTAACTAGCAGTGACCTTGGAAATGGCCTGGATCTCGTTTCAAGATCATTTGAAGGTCAACTCCGGGATCTTAAATAGGACCCCCCAATTTCGACCTCGGGAATCAAAAGGGCGAAAAATTCTAGCACCTGATATGACTTTGTTCTCAACGTGAAGGCCAAATGTCAAGGTCATTTGAATGTCGAAACAAAAAAGATCACAGTGTTTCTTGAGATGAAAGTTGTTGGCCGGCACGGGGACCAAATAGTAGTGACCTTGAAAATAACCTTGATCTTAACCTTCAAAGTAATTTGAAGCTCAATTTCAAAATCTGAAAAGGTAATTTCAATGACGCAAAATATCTTTATATTTTGCATTGAAGTTGAATGTAACCATTTTTTGAGTCCTTATTGAAATAACTTCTTTTATGATCATACAAATTGATGAGGAATGAGGGGACTTATAGAAAACAAGCACCTCGATGATAAGAGGCAAGGGGATTCACCGAAAACAATTACCTCGATGGTAAGAGGCCGAGGGAACTTACCGAAAACAAGCACCCCAAAGAGAACAAAAACTACTACGTCCCCGTAGTTGTTCCTGGGTAGTGCTAAAAAGTTCATCATGCAACATAGTTGTACTACGTACAGTTTTCGCTAAAAATTCTGTACGAATAAATTTTTTCATGAAGATCGCGATCAAGGTAATGTTATAGCAACTTTGCAACCTTACAACTTTAGCATGAAACATTTTATAAAATAATGACGTTAAAGATTTTCGGTTGACCTTAGAATGACCTTAATATTGAGGTCAAGATCATATATGTTGATGAAATTATTGTGAAATCGATCGGTCTTTACATTTTGGTGGTCAAATTGGAGGTTTCCTTTTCAAATTTTGAAATTGAGATTTAAATGACCTTAAAGGTCAAGATCAATGTTATTTTCAAGGTCACTATCACTTAGCATTCAGTACCACCCAACAATTTTTGTATGAAACATTTCACGAAATACTGCGATGTATTTGTTTTGACTCTGAAATTTCCTTGATGTTTGACCTTTCACTTGAAGTCAAGGTCACATCTGACGGTAAAATTTTCCCCTTTTTCATTCCCGAGGTGAAAATTGCGGAATCTCATTTAAAATTCTAAAGTTGACCTTCCGATAATTTTGAAGGACACTGTCAAGGTCATCTCGAAGATCACTGCTAATTAGGTCCCCTGCTACCTTATAATTTTGTATAAAACATTTTTCGAAAAAATGTGATACCACCGATATATTCCATTGTAGTACATATATATATATATATATATATATATATATATATATATATATATATATATATATATATATATATATATATATATATATATATATATAAATTGATAAAAACGAATTGTAAATTTTAAATGTATACAGTCCTGTATGAATTCCACATTCTATTTTAAACTGTCTTAATTACAGACATTTTTCTATTTTAAGTGCAACAAAGAAGTCGTAAACAATATATATTATCCTCCTAAAGCAAAGCGGCACAGATTCATATAAAAGTCCGGTTGTTATGAGCCAGGCAATGACTCAAGTTGATTAAAAGCGAGCTTTTGCCAAATGGAATTAGTTGATTTTTGTGTAATTGCCAATGGGAAAGTTTTACACCTGTCTGTTTGTTAAAAGTATAAATTGTTGTTCTGTTTTTAGTACGCAAAAAATGTATTTTCAAACCATAAAATATTAAAATCTTAATATCCCGAAACGCTGGTATTATACTCCTATTTTATTTAATCTCAAGTTAATAACTTTTAATATTTATTCATCTTTACTTCATTTTAGTTCTAATCAAAAATTTTGCAGAATTTAACAATATTTATAATAAAAATTTGAAACAAATTTTAAAATTAATATTTATGTATTTTAATATAGCTATCTGATTAGGAGAGAATGGGGAAATTGGAGCCTACTAAGGATATTTTGTAATAAAACTCATAATTTACTTAATCAAAAAATGTTTTTATTATGGACGGGAGAGTTGCCTATCTGGCTACTTATAATTACAGAAATAACATGAAAACAAAATCATCATCAATGATGAGAAAAAAAAAACAAAAAATGTCATTCGCTCCCATTACTCTCCTCTTCGAGTAATTAGAGCCATGAACACCCCATATGTCAAATGGGAGCCATAGTATTTTTATAAAATATTTATAAAGTCTTTTCTTTGCTTATAATCAGTCTCACTAAGATTTTACCTTCATCGGTTAAGTAACTATTAATCAACGTAAACATTTGGCAATAAAATCAACAGCAATCATTAATAACACTAGGCAAAATAGATACTTAAGGAACCAAACAGAATAAACGTATATAATCATTTGGACTTTTACTGCCAGAACATTCTGCATGTGACCCTTTTCCACAGCTTCGGCAGCGATACCAAAGTTCTTTTCCTTTGCCTGCGTCGAGATAAACGTTTTTCTTCATCTGAGTATTTAGATTCATCATCGCAATTTTTGTTTTTATCAACTTCTTCATTTGATGACCCATTTTCATCACTGTTGAAGAAATATTTCATTACTCTTTTCTTTTTTCCTTTTTAACTGTATTCTTCTTTCCTTTAGAACCTTTGCTTTAGCACTCGATTTTTTGTCCCCTTTTTTCTTTGCTTTTTTTACTCTTGACACCTTTTTTAATTGGTTTAGGATTTTTAGCATCCTTTTCCATACGTTTCTTCTTCTTTTTTTCAAAAAACACTTTCATTGGTGTACTCATCAAAATTTCAGAATGTTGTTTCTGCCTGATAGTCATCGATTTCGGGCTTAAAACAGAGAGAGTAGAAACAAAATCAGAAAATGTGCTAGGCTGTGGTTGAAAGTTTTCGGAGTCATCAATCGTATTTAGTAAATCGGTTTGTTGCTGCTTTTGTAAATTATTCGATGCAGTCTGAACTGGAAAAGAATCAACTAGAGTTGCAGTGGTGTTTCATTTGCTGTAGATCGGATAATATCACGGTTAAGAGAAGCTAGCTGTTCGGTTGCAATATTATCAGTCAAATCTTCATACATCAAAAACCTCCGGATTAATGGGAAATATTCCCGTAGCCTTAAAACCCGAAATCCCTTTCTAAACTTGCAACCCTACTGTAAGCTTTATTTAACAGTCCTGCGATTTCATATGGTGTTATTTTTATCATATTTTTTGATTTCATGTACATATCACACTCCTTGTTATATGCTTTTTTTAAGGGCGCGAAAAAAGTTACATCCAACGATTGTAAACGGTGGGATGAATGTGGGGGATAGTCAACATTATTACGTGATTAGTTTTAGCCAATTCCCAAGCTTCTAAAGTGGCATGAATATTGTGATTATCCATTACAAGCAGAACGGGTTTTTTGGCTGTAGGCTTTGAGTGCTGTATAAAATGTTTTAACCACAGAATGAATATGTTTTCTTTTGTCCAACCATTATGTGTGCAGGCGTAAATAACTCCTGGTGGTCCATCTTTTTCTATTAAGGGCGAGTGGCGTTGGCTTGGAAATATAAAAAGTGGTGGTATGAACAATCCTAAAGTGCTCATGGCACATATTACTATAACATTTTTCCCCTCTCCCAAGATGTCACTGATCCAATACGTTTATGTCCTTTAGGCGCAATAATTTTTTCAGTTTCTTGTACTGTGGTGACACGAGACTCATCTGCATTGTAAATGTTAGTTGCTTCAAATTTGTGTTTAACCATAACTGTCTCCAAATTTTCAAAAAAAAACGATTTATTTCCACTCTGTTGAATCCAAGTATTCTGTTAATACTTGTAGCTTGGGGCTTTCTGATACTGAGATCGGGATGTCGCTGCAAAAATCCATATAGCAAGTTTATTGACTTCATTAAATCGATTTGACACACCGAACTTCATAGCCAAGTCCTAACATATTTTACGAAATTGAGATTTTGTTAACCCGTAATGATGATCGGTCAGCTGTTTTTCTTGTTCGTCATTGAACACTGCACCTCTTTCCAACTTTGAAGGACAGTTGTACTTATTATTATTTGCTTTAGCTAATCTGTATCGTTTTTTAGCGTACTGTAGGGTATTCTTGAGGCCTTAGCTACTTTGTACACGGATATGCCCCCGTTTTGAAAGGTTTTGATGGCATTTTCTAATGTTTCTCTGGCACAAGAAGCTGTTGACGTCGTACAAGGTTTCTTCGTGGCATCTGGAAAGGTTAATTAAGTCATGTAAGTCAGTGAAAATTTAATAAACTGCAATGGGGTAGTGGGAGCCAAATTCCAATAATGCGGGTAATGGGAAACATGACTAGCTCTCATTATCCGCATATCAACTACTTCAAAATTAAAAGGATAATAAAAACACAGTACCGTAAATTAGATAGATATGGTGATACATTTAGTGCGAATACAATACAATATGAATATAATATTTTAACACCTATCTTGAAAGATGAAATCTATAATTTTTTATAACCACGGAGCCACAAACACACTTCCGTCTCGTGCGACTGATTGCGGGACACTGGGGGGTCCACCCGCGGGCGGCATACGTTTCCGAACATTGCCGAGCACACCCGAGCGTCATTTGCATGAATACGATCGTCGGATAAGTCTACACCGACACCGCTCTCATTACCCGCTGGCTCCGATTCCCCCACGCTCCCCTACCTAGCAGAACTGAAATTCCTAATAATGATTACAGGCAAATTTCTGCTAAAATTAGTACATTACATTTACAACTTAATCTCTTTTACTTAAAAAATTCTCCAAAATTTGCCGGACCACATTTAATAAATATTTTTCAAGCAAATTGAAATAATGGGCTACGTAATTTTTACAGCGTATTTTTGTTTGCTTATATTGAAACTATTTTTTACATATCCTATTCGTTTTTTTTTTTGTTAAAAAGGCCTACAGAAATAAATAAATAGATATACAAATATGATGGTTACTCCTTTTTTGAGGTCAGTAAAAAGAAATAAGTTGTTTTTTTTTTAAATCCGCCGCTTTGAATAAATTTCTTGCCCCTGGGGGCTTGCAGCTTACAAAATTAATGGTTTTCATTTACCCAATTTCATATTTACGCACGGTAAGGTCAAATATAATAGAAAAATATTAAACAATATTAATTATATGATTCTGCTTATATACCTTAAAAACAATTTTATTGACAGTTAATTTCGAAGATTTAACAAATCATTTTGTATTCCTTTAATGAATAAATTATTCTTTAAAATGTTGTAAGTTATCTTTGATTAGGTTTCATTTACAATTTATCACCCAATGGCAATATTTTATTACTTTTTGATTTCTATATAAAAGTAATAGCATTTATAGAATATTAATGAAAACCCCTTTCGCACCACGTTACCGCCTATAAGTATGATTGTTTAATATATATAAGGTGGAAACTTTCATAACTCACCATTTTATCAAAAAAAAAACAAGAAATACGTCAGTATATATATATATATATATATATATATATATATATATATATATATATATATCTAATGAGTGAAAACCAGTCCCGTTAAATGGTACATCATGTGTTACGATACTTCTTTTGAAATGATATTGAATAAGAAATTCCCTTATTTGCCTTATTTCGTATCAAATAAATTCTACAAGTTCAACTATTCTACCTGACGTGGTTCAAAGGAATGCTAAATAAATAAGTAAAGTTAAATTAACTGCAATATAAACACTTCATAATTTATTGTTTATTGTTTATTGCTTAGTTCAATCTTTTAAGTTTCAATTAGTCTTAGAATGGATAGAATGGGTAGAAATAATATACGTTACGCTACCACAAATGAAAGAAAAACATTTAAAAAGGAGAGAAAAAAAAAACAACCAAAATAACTACAATTGTACACAATATCAGAACAATCCCTGAAAACTAATGTAGATACTAAATGAACAAAACACAACAGACATGATTTTATTACAGAATAAAGTCTATCCACTTTAAATTTATTTTTGGTACAATTAAACAAAATTTTCTACATTTACGCGAGACCTTTGCATATTAGTTTATAATAAAATTTTTATAAAAAAAATTGAACCGACTTCTAAAAGTGTGCTAAAAAGTGAAAAATAACTATAAATTTTTATATGACATTGAAATTTTTGAAGTCGGCGCCAAACTAATACCTGCAAAATGTTATCCACACAAACAGATTAAAAATACTTTATTTGTAATTGCTTTCTTACCATAATTTGTATATATTAGTAGTTATTTATTTCATTTAGAAATAGCTTGGCGCCGACTTCAAAAATTTCAATGTCATATAAAAATGTATAGTTATTTTTCACTTTTTAGCACACTTTTAGAAGTAGGTTCAATTTTTTTTATAAAAATTTTATTTTTCGATTTTTAGTTTTGAATTCAATCATTATGATATCCATATATTATTAAAATTAAGTACTAATGAGATTAATGTATCTCGCAATTTCTCCAGGGTGACAAAAAAGTAGCCATTTTATCCAAAGTTGCAAATCACCCTAAAATGAACCACTAAAAATTCCATGATTCGTAGAGTTCTACAAATACCAGTGAAATTGTGTCAAACAAATATTTAGTCTGTCACAGTAAATTCGCTATCTTATATTTCAAATTAATTTTAGATTGGTAATATAGGCCCTAAAACCTTTCAATATGGATATTTAAAGAACTTTTGACGTAAATTTCTTTACCCGATATGTTTTATACTGCGTATCAAGTTTGTATACGCCCCAAGAACCCCACAATATCAATTTCAGACAAAATCGGAAAATATGAAATTTTCAGTCTCTCATATTACATTTTATCAATCTAATAGTTGTAAAAAATTAACTTTATATTAGTAATACACGACTCCGAGAACCTATTAATATCAAATCTGAAAAAATGCGAATAAGGTAAAATTTTCAACCCACCATATCGAATTTCAAAAAAGTTATTTTAATGTCTTAATTTAATTAAATTTCAACCCTTCAAAGCCCCCTAGCACCAATTTTGGATGAAATCCGGAAATTTATAATTTCTAGACCGTCATATTACATCCTCAAAGACGATTCAGTCCCCTCTTTGAACAAAATCGAAAAATTTGAAATTTTTAGGACACTATATTAAAACTGCCTGATTGAGTTATCAAAAAATATTTTAAGTTTGTAATTAACACTGACAAAAATCCCCCAGTACTGATTTTAGACAAAATCGAGAGATGTAAAATCTTTAATCCGCCATCTTGGATCCGTCAGATTTATTTTTTTTAAATAACTTCAAATTCGTAATGTGCGATCTCAAAAACTTTCCCATATCAATTTTGAGAGAAATCAGACAAAATTATTTTTTATCCGCCATATTGGATACGTCATATTGAATTTTTTAAAAATAATTGCAGATTCGTTATGTGCGACCCCGAAAACTCCCCCATACCAATTTTGGAGAAAATCGGACAAAATTTACTTTTTTGTCCACCATATTGGATCCGCCATATTGAATTTTTTTAAAATAGTTTTAGATTCGTTATGTGCGGTTCCGAAAACTTTCCCGTACCAATTTTGGAAAAAACGAACAAAATAGATTATTCTGGCCGCCATATTGGATCCGCCATATAGAATTTTAAAAAATATATTTTGGATTCGTTATGTGCGACTCCACAAACTCCCCCATACTAATTTGGAGAAAATCGGACAAAATTATATGTTTTTGTCCGCTATATTGGATCCGCCATATTGAATTTTTTTAAAATAATTTCAGATTCGTTGTGTACGATCCCGAAAATTCCCACATACAAATTTCGGAGAAAATCGGACAAAATTAATTTTTTTGGCCACCATATTGTCAGCGCCATCTTGGATTTTACTGCACAAATTTCATCCAAAAAAATATGGGACCACCGCAGCAACTTCCTTTATATAACGTAAAAATTTTTATTCAAATCGGTGCAGCCGTTCCGTAGTAATCGGTGTACATATATAAAAAATAAACATACATAGGTGACGAATTGAGAACCTCCTTCTTTTAGAAGTCGGTTAAAAAGAAAGAATTTTACTCGAATAATAGGCAGGAAAATCGAGACCTATCTAAAAAAAAGGAAACAGTAAATTGATCATCAGTAAACAACAACCAAGCTCAGTGTAATAAAATATCAATTTAATGGTCAAACTGATAATCAAATTTACTCAAAACCGTTTTTTTTTAGTGCAATAGTATGGGTAAATTTCAGAAAGATAAAAACAATCCAGCTGGGAAACAAATTAATAGAACTGTAATGGTTCAGAATATAGTAATACCCAAAATGTAACGAATTTAATGTATTTATGAGAAATGCTTAAGGTAAATGATATTGTGTTGCCCATCACGTGAGTATTTGCAAAAATAGGGTAAAATTATCTAAATTAGCCATAGTGAATTTATGGGTCTAAAATTTTTTTCAAATTTAAATGCATTTTAAACCACTCCAACTGTCATACTCTAAAATCACTGTACCTAATAAATGCTTATCGACTTCCGATTTGCGAAAATAATTCACCGTCATTGAATCATCATCAATAAATAATTTAAAACACTTGAGCTTGCAAAATCTCATCTGAAATTAAACTATAAATATATAACCTTAATCTGAATCATTCTCTAGTATTTATTACTTTTCAGGTTGTAGATTTTTTACTGCTTCTAAATTACTGATCTTTAACGTAATTACACTCTAATTTTTAACGTCTTTTCCTAATGTTTTAAATAGATACGTGCACGATTATTATCTATTCACGGTACTAAACCAAGTATAAAATTAATGTTCCAAAAAAAATACAGGCAATAAAAATTTCATTGCACAGAATCGCGTAAACATTAAAAAAGGTCAAATTACCGATAATTATTCATCTAATCGTTTCGTGGTTATACCAAAAAAAAAATGATTTTATCTTGTGAAAGTGATAGATTCATGAAAATTAATTGCCAGTATGAAGTAAAGTAAGGACTTTTAATCATGATAGTCTTTAAAAATTGATGGTTTTGTAATAAATGTAATAGCACACCGCCAATTAATTAATAATTATCCTAAATGCTTTATAATAATGAATAATTATATAAGTAGTAAGATCCCTTTTATAGTTCAGGGTTAAAATACCACGAAAATTGTGTTTAATTAAAATGGACTGGTATTTATTTACGTACTGGGTAGCCATGAAATTAATAACTTCTCCACTATAACACAAATAATTTAGATAGCGAATGTTCAAATCAGAACAGACGAACTATTACTTATTTAGTAATAAAATTTGGCCCAAATACGTTAATTTGGAAATATTATTTATTTTCTTTTTAACTTTTGATATTTTTATAAACCAACTTCTAGAAAAGAAGAAGGTTCTCATATCGACGATATATCGCTACTATATATACAGGGTCTTCCAAATTTGATACTTTTATGGGGCTTCGCGTTAATTATTAAAGTTAACAAAAAACTAATGTAGCAATCACGAGCTGTTTTTTTAGAGAAAATAAAATTGCCACTAACAGAACTTAAAAATTTTCTTTTGTTTTGATGATACAAGGGAAAATTTAAAAGTTGACAATTTTTATAATGATCTGTAACTTTCTATTTGAAAATATATTACATTTTAAACGTCCAATTTTTAACCGATTTCTGAATTCTTAAGATTCTCTTGTATTTTTTTTATGTATGTACACCTATTACTCCGGAACGACGGCACCTATTTGAATGAAATTTTTTACGTTATGTTCAGGAAGTTTCTGCTGTGGTCTCGTATTTTGGACCAAATTGGTGAAGTAAAATCCAAAAAGGCGCTGACAATATGGCGGCCACAAAAATTAATTTTGTCCGATTTTCTCCAAAATTGATATGTGGAAATTTTCGGAGTCGTACACAATGAATCTGAAATTGTTTAAAAAAAAATTCAATATGCAGATCCAATATGGCGGACAGATAATTTAATTTTGTCCGATTTTTTTCAAAATTGGTGTTGGAGAGTTTACGAGGTCGTACATAACGAATTCAAAATATTTTTAAGAAGTTCAATATGGCGAATCCAATATAGCCAACGAAAAAATCAATTTTGTCCGATTTTCTCCAAAAATGGTATAAGGGAGTTTTCGGGGTCGCACATAACGAATCTAAAATTATTTTTAAAAATTGCGATATGGCGGATCCAATGTCGGGGACGTAAAAATTTTTTTTTTCCATTTTTTCCAAATGGTATGGGGTTGTTTTCGGGGTTGCACATAACGAATCTAAATTTATTTAAAAAAAAAATTTATATCACGTATCCAATATGGCGGATAAAACATTAATTTTGTCCGATTTTTTTCTAAATTGATATGAGGGAGTTCTGGGGATCGCACATTACGAATCTGAAATTATTTAAAAAAAATTAAATATGGCGTATCCAATACGGCGGATAAAAATCCAAGATGGCGGATTAAAGATTCTACATCTCTCGATTTTGTCTAAAATCAGTAATGGGGAATTTTTGGTTGTATTAATTACGCATTTAAAATAGTTTTTGAAAAACTGAATCTGGTAGATTCAATATGGCGTCCTGAAAATTTTACAGTCTTCGATTTTCTTAAAAACTGTTGTAGGGGGTTCTTGAGGGTGTAAATTATGAATTTTTTCATGATTCAATATAGCGGACTAAAAGTTTTACATTTTTCGGTTTTATTCAAAGGTGGGACTGAATCGTTTTTGAGGATATAAATAGCGAATTTAAAATTATTTTAAGAAAATCATGTCAGATGTAATATGACGGTCTGGAAATTTTAAATTTTCGTATTTCATCCAAAATTGATACTAGGGGACTTTAAAGGGTTTAGATTTAGATTAGATTACGAAATTTTTTTTTGAAATTTAATATAGCGGATCCAATATGGTGGGTTGAAAATTTTACCTTATTCACATTTTTTCAGATTTGGTATTAGGGGGTTTTCGGGGACGTGTATTACGAATATCAAGTTAATTTTTGTCTCTCTAACTGTGTTAGAACAGGTATCTTTGTCCTTATTGCATAAGGTTTTTTCAGTTGGTTGAGAGCTAAGTTTCTCTTATATAATTGTATTTTATACACCCAACTGCAAGTATATTATCCACTTTTGGTATATATACAAATCTCTACGAGATTATATATTCAGACTGCGTGGAATGCTGGGAGATGGCGCCACTTGTTTGTCTAATATAAGTGGCTTAAAGGAGTCACTTTTCCGATGCCAAAGTGCGCTGGCCTGTTCTGTACTGACGAGAACTAACAAGTTCGAAACCGGTCTACAGATGACGGTGCACTACCATAGGAAAGGCTTCCATCCTTTCCTGGTATTCTTGCAATCTGAGATATTGCTTTGTCTCTCTAACTGTGTTAGAACAGAGTACGTTTGTACTTATTGTATAAGGTTTTTTCAGTTGGTTGAGAGCTAAGTTTCTCTTATATAATTGTAATTAATTTTTTTCACTTATTAGGTTGATAAGATACAATATGAGGGATCGAAAATTTTACATTTTGTGATTTTGTCTAAAAATGATATTGCAGAGTTCTTGGGACATATACAAACTCAATATGCGGTATAAAATATATCGGGCTAAGAAATTTACGTCTCAAGTTCTTTAGATATCGATATTGGAAGGCTTTGGGGCCTATATTACCAATCTAAAATTAATGTGAAATTTAAGATAGCGAAGTTACTATGACAGATTAAATATTTATTTGACACAATTTCACTGATATTTGGCGAACTCTAAGGATCAAAAAAGTGGTTCATTTTAGGGTGATATACAACTTTAGATAAAATGGGTGCTTTTTTGCCAGCTTGGATTCATTGCGAGATACATTAATCTCGATTAGTATTTAGTTCAAATAATTTACGGATATCATAATGAATTCAAAACTAAAAATCGAAAAATAATTTTTTTTTAAATTGAATCGACTTCTAAAAGTGCGCCAAAAAGTGAAAAATAACTATAAATTTTTATATGAAATTGAAATTTTTTAAGACGCCAAATTATTTCTAAATGAAATAAATAACTGCTAATATATTCTAATTATGGTAAGAAAGCAATTACAGATAAAGTATTTTTAATTTGTTTACACGAATCACATTTTGTCAGGTATTAGTTTGGCGCCGACTTCAAAAATTTGAATTTCATATAAAAATATATAGTTATTTTTCATTTTTAGCTCACTTTAATAAGTCGGTTCAATTTTTTTTATGAAAAATTTTTGTAATATTTTACGCGTAATCTAACGGTTAAGGATCTTGCTGACAAGTAAATAAAAAACAAAAAAAAATGCTATGATAATTATATTTAAACTTAAGGATATATTTTCAAATAATTTGAGTTTATCACGAAGAACAAAAGAAAAACAATTGTTTAAAGGTTTGCTATTTAAGTTTGTTTACAAAGTTCTATGTGAGTGTCGAGAAACCAAGTGTCCACTAGAATTTAGAACTAAGGAACATAAAACTCATATACAAAAAGAGGAAATGTCGGGATATGGTACTGCAGAACACTCCTGGAATAAACCACACCATATAAAATGATCTGAAGCTGTGACAATAAATATGGAACAACGTGAAAAAAAGATAATTTATACAAGCACTTTACATTAAAAATAATAAGGAAATCTTCAGTAAACCTAGTGCTAAAATACAACAGCTACTTTGTAACATTAAATCATTGAGGTGTGTACAGTAAAGCGAAACATCGCACTTCAATGAATAAAGCCCCGGTATAAGCTCGTAATGTTAAGACAAAACATTCAGTTTATATATGATAACTATTAGAGATACAACTTAATCGAAACGTTGCAAAAACAAACAAAAATGAAGACAATGCAAGTTCGATAACCGCATTTTAGTCAATGTTCAACATTGTCTATAACCTTCAAATATATGTTATCATTGTTTGCTCGTTACTATGTAAAATTTTATTGTTAGTCGCTTGTTGGCCTTTAAATATGTTCCAAGTTGCTTAGACCATTTTTAAGACTGAACAAAGTGTAGAGGGGGGCTTACGATGAGTACCAAAAATACCAAAAAAATGTTCCAGAGAGGAAGAAAGTTTTTTTCAAAATCCAGCACAGGATTACCTATATGAAAATACTTAAACTTGTAATAAAGTGTTTCTACATATTTTGCTTGAAAGTTATTGGAAAATCTTGCACATTTTTAGCTGCATTTCAAATGAAGACTTATACTAGTAGTACGTTGTTTGACGACAATGTTTGCTTGAAACATACCTTTGGCATTAGAAAAAAATATCCTTGCACTTTGAGATACAATATATAAAGATATTTAAACAATTTCAGTTCTAGTCTAGAGCCTTTCATTTTAATTGCTGCAAGGCAGTAGTAATTTCGAACCGTCGTTGTTCTATATAGATGACTCCGGCTGATAACTTTACATAAATCAATAATCGTAACATTTCATCAATTTGCAATATATAATTTTTGACAAGTTATTAATTATTGGCTGATTATCTAGTTAGGAGTTTCTGCAATGTACAGATTCTTATATTTTTTTGCATTGATAGATAGTTGTGTTTGCGGTACAGCAATCCGTAAGAACGGTTTTATTCAAAAGGAAATGAGGTTGAGTATGTGGAGAGTGTCGTTATTTTTAATATAAACGTACTCGCAAATCAATCTTGGATCCTGTTTCGAGCTGATGATGAACATGGGCTGCTGATGTTATCTGGCTGTTTCTTATTTTCCTAGCCTTGCCAATATTCTTCTGTAGGTAAGGCAATGTGTTTTTTTTTTATTTTCGGTGCCTTATGTGGTCTTATGTACACGTTCAATTATTTAGATTGAGTTTGCTCTTTAGTTTTCTTAGAGAAGAAACTGTAGATATATTGTATTTTGGGCTTATCCGAATCCTTCATTTGCATAGAAGGTACCTTTAAATCCAAATATATAAACAAAGTGTGTTACTTACCCAACAACGCCCTTTCTGTTTAATGAAATTCGTTATGAGGTGGCGGGTGAGCAAGTCCCCATGGTTCGTAAAAAATCTCGCTGCATGGAGCGAAAACAAACCCCATAGTGATCAACAGGAGATCCCTTATCTCCTCTAGTTTCTAATATGGTGTTAGACGAATTTATTTATGACCTCGAGTTTCCGAGCTTAGAACTACAACTGGCATAAAACCAGCACTTCAGTAATGGGATATACTGATGACTTAATTCTATTCTCAAATACTATAAAGAAGGTACAAAAACTTTGAATAAGGATAAGTACGTTGCACTGTCTTCAACCAGTCTAACAAATACTTATACCAAATTACAGGATCAGATTTCTAAGTCCAAGATATTTCCGTCAGATTTAGGAGGGAGATTATTCTAATTATCTGGGCAAGAAGTATGACGCGTTTGATGCATTAAAGCCAGTCATTCCTGAACTTAATCTAATTTTTAGAAGGCTCTCTTTTGCCTTTGAAACCTTACCAGCGAGTAGCTCTAATCAACTCTCGCGTTTTACCAAAACCGATGGACTCCTTCAGAATACCTCACAAAGATTAGCATGCCCAAAATTCTTAGATTGGTTTACCCGAATTTTTGTGAAAAAATATCTCCATTTAAATGGATCCTCACAGGACGCATTATTTAGATGCTCCACAAAAAGAGGAAGGTCTGGGGATCGTATGCTTCCGATCACACATCCACATGATCATGCTGAAAGGAATATCGAAACTAGAATGATAAATCACCATGCTATCGAATTCTGTCTTAAATCTGGCATATATTGTGAAATTAAAACAAGATGGTGCAATAATCAGGTCAGTGGACCTACAGAAAGGCTCGAATCTACTTATTCTGGTGGCGGTCTTCGTCAAGATGCTTCTGAAAGCAGTCATCGGTTAGAGAACCATCCACCTTTTTGATCATGGATATGGCCCAAACCTCGACAAAGTTAAAAGCCTTGCTAGACGGATTTGAATATTATATTCGGTGCAAATGCTTTATTGAAGTTAAAATACATTAATATAAGGATTTTGGGAAATTTAATGTATTTATTGCTTTCTAGAAACCGCTCATGTTTCACATTTCTTTATTAACCTGTAAACTTTTTAAAATATTTCCTACAATAAAAAAATGCATCTCGAAAACTCCACCGCAATTCCGAATCCAAATAATCTATTAAACGAATCAATACAGAAATAATACCCGCAAACTACCTGTTGTCCTCTCTATTCTAATCGACTCATTAAATCTGGACCAATTTTTTCTCAACAAGATAAGTCAGTATTAGGTAATATTCGAACTAATTTGGTTTAATTGGACTGCTTTTGTTTTCACTTGGGAATCAACTTTCGATTATACACATGTGAAGTAGTTGTTCTTGGAACCGGTATTTGATTTAAAAGTGATTAGTATATAAACATAGAATAGTAGGAACCTATAGGCCGTATTTATTTTCAATGAATAAATTAGTTGAAGATGAATTTAAGACCGTTTGTAAGTCCCATGATTAAGAAATGTTAAACAACATAATCAAGCTGGTAATTCAGCTCTGAAGGGTTACAGAAAATCTTTTACTTATTTGTGGGGAGACTTCCAAGCTTCTAGATTGCATTTATTATAGTTTTCGAGAGAGAGTAAATGGTCTTTTCATACCTGATGCACTGATTGAATATTTTTTTTTGTTTCTAACATGTAATAGTTTTAATCTTTGGTCCTTGTTTTCCCACTATCTAGGTATTTCACGAAATGATTAATTACGCTAAACGGTGTGTCATAAAATCTTAATATACTATTAACAGGATAATATTATCTTATTAAACTGCAACGCCCATATCCTGCAAAAATTTTTATCCATCAAAAAATACTATTCTTCTTAGCCTCCAAAAGACGCGATCTAAATTCAAATTACGTGGAATGCTAGGAGATGGCGTTATTTGTATTATGTTCTTTATTTTAGCCAATATAAGTTGTCCGAAAGATTTGTTTTTCCTGTGGTTCGATGCTTCCATGGGCAAAGTGGCTGAGCTACTGATACTCAGGAAAATTAGATCAAAGACAGAAGAGCTCGGTGTGATGCCGGAGGAGCAGTTTGGCTTTGTCAAGGACCTATCAACGACGCATCAAACCACCAGACTGGTACACCAGATAGTATCAGCTTTCAATAGACGGGGCCACCTAGGCGCAGTCATGCTGGACACGTCCAAAGCCTTCGACAAAGTTTGGCATGACGGCCTAGCAATCAAAATGGTCAGGCTGGGTTACCCGCAACAAGACACGAAGCTGGTACTATCCTTTCTATCAGACAGATCCTTCTCGGTGAGAGTCAGCGATGCCCTCTCAAGGCCCAGGACAATGGCGGCAGGCGTTCCGCAGGGATCACCTTTGTCTCCGCACCTCTTCAACATCTATACGTCGGACATCCCCAAGTCAGCCCATACCAGTTTATGCCTGTACGCAGACAACACGGCAATCACTACGTCGCACAGGAACCTCCGAGTGATCACGACGAGACTCCAAGATCATCTGGGAAAGCTCGAGGAATGGATGGACAAGTGGAAACTGAGGCCAACGCGGACAAAACGCAGGCAATCATTTTCACAAAGTCCAGAAAGCCGCCCGTTGGCCAACTCAGACTCTACAACGTACCCATTCCTTGGGCCAGCAAGGTCAAGTACCTGGGGCTCCTGTACGACAAGAAACTGGTATGGAAAGACCAAGTGCTGGAGGCAAAGGCAAAAGCGCAAGGGCTCCTGGCATCCCTGTTCCCACTACTAGACAGAAGCAGCAAGCTGTCCCTCAGGAACAAATTGACGATTTACAAGGCCATCATCCGCCCGGCGATGCTGTTGGGCATCACCTCATGGGCCCAAATCCCAAAGACGAGGAGATACATCCTACAGGTGATGCAGAACAAAATCCTGCGCATCATCGTCGACGCACCCTGGTACCTGAGGACAGATCAGCTGCACAGGGAACTCCAGATCCCCACCATCCTGGAACTTGCCAGGACCACTGCGCAAAAATTTTTCGACAAGATCCCGGACCACGCAAACAGCACCATCAGGAACGCCTTCCGCCCCTGTCCCTTCTACAGAAGAATATACCCCCTCCCGAGCGACCCAATCCAATAATGCCCAGCCAGCTACACGAGGACTATAAAATATATTAGGCTAGATTTAGTTCTAAACATGTAATATAGATAGAATATAAATTGTAATTAGTCATTTAAATTAAGTCTACATATGTAAATAGAAGTTCAAAGTTGTAAAACTGACTTAAAAGCCAATAAAGACTATATAGGACTATATAGGTTCGATGCTTTGGTTAAATAAAGTAGAGAAATCAATATCAATACTAATTTGTGTGACTGCGTAGTGCGCCCTCTGCTAGAGTGTTCGTACACTAGCAACTACGTAGGGAAAAAATTAACTGATCCAAATTTATGACATAATGTAAAAATTATGTGAAATACACACAGATGGGTAAAAAATTAGCCATTTTTCGTCGCCTCTGACAAAAATATAAACATTTTTTATAATAGACAGTTTTTTTGTGTTTATATTTAGTCCAATTGTTAACTTAATATTTGGGTAAAAATTATACAGAACTTTCTCTTGTAAACCATATAAATAATTCGTCTAACATACTCTACTTTGTAATTTTTAGCATTTTTGACTTTTTCTCCAATTTTTATTAATTATATTAATGTGGGATACTCGATGAATCGAAATATTTCATTGTTTTGTAAGACAGTTTGAAGATTTTTTAGTACATACTAGTTTACTTTGATTCATCGACAGCATCAATGTCATACAAACAGAAAATTTGGATTTAACAAATGTTAAGAAATCACAATAAATGTGTTTTTGATGATTTATAAGAATAATTTTGGTATAATTTTTAAAGAAGTTAGAAACTTGAAGTGAATATAAAGACCAAAAAAATGGCTTGAATGAAAACTTTTTTATGTGAGAGGGTTCGAAAAACAGCTGATCTTTACCCCTCTCCATACCAACGTTTTTTGTGGTTTTAAACATTTGGAAAATGATGTCTGGTGTAAGTTGTCTTCACAGCAAAACATAAAACATAATTTAAATAGATGTAAAAGCAAGCATAAATTTCTTGAAAAGAACAAAACTATGGAATATTGATATCTTAAAAAATAATTAATTAATTATATATATATATATATATATATATATATATAATTTATTCTTGTATTTTAAACCTTTTGTTAAATATTTTTTTCTAATATTTTCTTGGGTATAGGTTTTTCCATTAGAGACACAAAGGATAACAATTTTTCTTGTCGTTTCGCTCTACATAGTGAGCTTCTTCAAAAGAGCTGGTATAATTTATTCTACATCTTGAAAGTAGTTGTGTCTGTAAGATACGTCAAAAAAATTGTTGTTCTTTGTGTCTCTAATGGAAAAACCTATACCCAAGAAAATATTAGAAATATATATATATATATATATATATATATATATATATATATATATATATATATATATATATATATATATATATATATATATATCGTATATATCGTATAACCTCAATCAAGAATCAAATTTACTTACCAACTTCTTCACTATGATTTCTAAAAACAGTGCCCATTTAGTTATACAATGAATACAAAAATAAACGATTTAAGACAGGTCTAAACAAAAAAACAATGAAATACATTTTACAAATCATCACCATTAATATCTTTATTTAAACAAAATGACAAAACCTTTCGGATGATAAGCCAGCAATGTGAGGTCCTACTTTACTGGCACACTAGCTCCATCTATTGAAATGTTCGCCTACTAAAAACGCCGTCTCACTTTTCTCATAAGGAATGTCCAGACTCTGGTTAGATGTGCTTGCTTACCCTTTGCTGACGAGCATCAATGAGTTCGAAACTGGTCTGCAGGTGGCGGTGTAGTGCCGTGGAGAAATTTCGACCCTTTTCTGGAAATATAAGTTTTTTTAGTTGGTTGAGAACTATATAGAAATGATTATATATCGATCTGAAATTTTTACTACTTTTTTGGTTTTTATGCATTATCGAAATCGTAGATTCATTTTTGTAAAAGTTATTGTGTATTAATCAAATAGTAAATTTTTACCTTTTTAAGAGATTTTTTCAGCAGCAAATAATCCAGTCCATTCGTGCAAAAGCTTGTTTTAAACATTTTTAAAAGGTCTACAAGATGTTTGACTCGAAACAGATTGATGCTTCTCTCTTATAAGCCTGCGAAAATCTTCATTTTTTCACCTCTAATTGTTAACCATCACTCTAGTTCTATGAAATACTAGCAGGGGACATATATACTTTATTGCTACACCTTTAAACTAACTGAAACACGTGTTAGTTAATTATTGTAGAAAGTGTCAGGACAATAAACTAATTGCCTTGGTCTATTAATATCTGGTCGTAGAAAGAATTCAAACCATTGAAGTCAAAAAAATATCAACCAATTATTAAAATCAATTTAAAATATACATTTACTATTTTTAAGTTTAATCTATAGCTGAAAATGACATAAATAGCTTACACAAACCTATAGAAAGTAAGTTTTTAAGCTTCAAAGTTTATATTATTCCTATCACAGTCGACAGTAAATTGGTTCACTGAAAATATAATTTTATCGCTGTATTTCTAGCATTTCAAAGTGTGTTTGGACATGTTGTTACTGAAAGAGCTCGTCTTGGGAATTTTAATTTTTCTGAAAAAGGAGACTGGCAAAATATAAAATAAAAACAGATTCACAGAGAAAATTTACAAATTTTATTCAATATTGGTATGTTTTGTTTAAGTCTCTAATCAGCTGGATCATTTTTAATACTCTTATAATATACAAATACCTATCAAATGATACAAGCTATGACAAAATATAAAAAAAGGAAATAAAAACAAAATGACACATACGAGAGAAAATTATAACATATTATGAGAACTAATTATAAATGTATACCAAGTTATCTACAAGCCATTTACTTTATCAAAGTCACAGTATATCTATCAACTCTAATAATACTGCTAAAGAAGCTGTTATAAATGAAAGTCATCTTGCTGTCACAGTGGTTATACATTCCAGTTTTCTTTTCTACTAATCCTTAAGTGGAAGTCTCAAACAATAGGACATGACAATGTTTCTTCTAAAATAATTACACTCAAGGATATGTCCAAGGCTTTCGATATGGTTAACTTTGATAACTGGCTGGCCAATTATCTAAGTCAGCGATCTTAAATTACTGTGTTAACTATTACTGACTGTCATCTGAATACTTTCTCGAATTCTGCAAGACTGGGGTTTGGGGTTCCTTAGGGATTGGTGCTTGGACTCATCTTATTTTTTATTTTTACTTCTGATCTCGTGGATGTTCCGCAGCACTGCCAGATCCATATGTTTGCTGACGACATACAACTACTTTACCAGTTTTAGCCCAGTGAGTAGCATGCGGCTTAGCAATAAGTTAGAACTCGTTAAAATTTGGGCTATCATGAACACCATACATATTTTCTTACAGGACTGTTCTTTTATGTACTGTTCAATAATAATGGTTTTTATATCTTATTTTAACTTATTGAATTATTGGTTGTATTTTTAAATGTTTTGTTATTTTTTTAATTATAGACTTGAATAAATTTGTTAGTTTTAAGTTGCAGGATTTATATTTTCTTACAGGGTTGTTAATATAAATTTTTATACCCTGTCCTTTTATGTACTGTTCAATAATAATGTTTTTTATATCTTATTTTGACTTACTGACTTAATGCTTGTATTATTAAATGGTTTGTTATTATTTTTATTATGGACTTGTGTAAATTTGTTAGTTTTAAGTGGCAAGATTTATATTTTCTTATAAGGTTGTTAATACCATTTTATGTACCCTGTTCTTTTATGTACTGTTCAATAATAATATTTTTTATATCTTATTTTAACTTATTGACTTATTGCTTGTGTTTTTAAATGTTTTGTTATTCTTTTAATTATAGATTTATGGAAATTTGTTGGTTTTAAGCGATAGTATTTATATTTCCTTACAGGGTTGTTAATATCATTTTATGTACCCTGTCCTTTTATATACTGTTCAATAATAATGTTTTTTATATCTTATTTTGGCTTATTGACTTAATGCTTGCATTTTTAAATATTTTGTTATTATTTTAATTATTGACTTGTGTAAATGTGTTAATTTTAAGTTAAAGTATTTATATTTTCTTATAGATTGTTAATATCATTTTATGTACCCTGTCTTTTTATGTACTGTTCAATAATAATGTTTTTTATATCTTATTTTGGCTTATTGACTTAATGCTTGCATTTTTAAATATTTTGTTATTATTTTAATTATTGACTTTTGTAAATGTGTTAGTTTTAAGTTAAAGTATTTATATTTTCTTACAGGGTTGTTAATATAAATTTTTATACCCTGTCCTTTTATGTACTGTTCAATAAGAATGTTTTTTATATCTTATTTTGACTTATTGACTTAATTCTTGTATTATTAAATAGTTTGTTATTATTTTAATTATGGACTTGTGTAAATTTATTAGTTTTAAGTTTCAGGATTTATATTTTCTTATAGACTTGTTAATATCATTTTATGTACCCTGTCTTTTTATGTACTGTTCAATAATAATGTTTTTTATATCTTATTTTGGCTTATGGACTTAATGCTTGCATTTTTAAATATTTTGTTATTATTTTAATTATTGACTTGTGTAAATGTGTTAGTTTTAAGTTAAAGTATTTATATTTTCTTATAGATTGTTAATATCATTTTATGTACCCTGTCTTTTTATGTACTGTTCAATAATAATGTTTTTTATATCTTATTTTGGCTTATTGACTTAATGCTTGCATTTTTAAATATTTTGTTATTATTTTAATTATTGACTTGTGTAAATGTGTTAGTTTTAAGTTAAAGTATTTATATTTTCTTACAGGGTTGTTAATATAAATTTTTATACCCTGTCCTTTTATGTACTGTTCAATAAGAATGTTTTTTATATCTTATTTTGACTTATTGACTTAATTCTTGTATTATTAAATAGTTTGTTATTATTTTAATTATGGACTTGTGTAAATTTATTAGTTTTAAGTTTCAGGATTTATATTTTCTTATAGACTTGTTAATATCATTTTATGTACCCTGTCTTTTTATGTACTATTCAATAATAATGTTTTTTATATCTTATTTTGGCTTATGGACTTAATGCTTGCATTTTTAAATATTTTGTTATTATTTTAATTATTGACTTGTGTAAATGTGTTAGTTTAAAGTTAAAGTATTTATATTTTCTTATAAGATTGTTAATATCATTTTATGTACCCCATCTTTTTATGTACTGTTCAATAATAATATTTTTTATATCTTATTTTGACTTATTGACATAATGCTTGTATTTTTAAAAGTTTTGTTATAATTTTAATTATTTTGTGTTAGTTTTAAGTTAAAGTATTTATATTTTCTTACAGGGTTGTTAATATCTTTTTATATACCCTGTCCTTGTATGTCCTGTTCAATTTTTTCTTTGATTTGATATTAAAAAAACCAGTAACCTACTCAACAGTGCTATCGAAGCCTGATAATAAAGGCAGTAACTCCAACGCTGGTCCTAGATCTTATCACCCATACTTAGATGGGAGCACTTTAATGATGTATGTAATGTAATAAGAATAGATATGTTATTCGAAGACCAGATTCACCAATTTCTTACCTTTTGATGGAGATTTACGTAAAAAAGTGAGTTTTTTGTCATTAAATGTGGTTTTCATACGAAAGAGATGAACACTTAAATTTTATATTACAATTTTTTAGAACTAATAAAGTAAAAAAAGTTGAATCAAATTATTATTGCCCACTTTATCTTCAAGTCTGTTCATTTAATTTAAAATTAAAGGTGAAACGGAATATAAGTATATAAATAAATTATAAACAACAAATAAATACGAAATAATGTTATTATGTATCGTCAACTCCCTCAGCTTGTTATATCCCTAAGGACACAAAAGATACAAATTACATTACGTCACATAAAATGACTGGATCATCAAAGAACGGAACAAATTCCACTTCATCCCGTATTCTGACCGCGAATAGCGACATCACAGGCCCTTTTGTATCTGGACGTTTTTTCCCTTTTTCTCGCAAACTTTCCTTAAATTTATTTGTCTATTGACATAGGATACCGACATTCGATACTTTCTTTCTTTTTTAATACGAGACATTTGATATTGTTTTATTTACTTAAGGTTTTTTTCGCTCTTCTTGGTTTTAGTTTCATATTTTCTTCCTTTGTACAAATGATGTGTACAAAGCAAGGAAAAAAATGAAATGAGAATTTGTTTTTATTTACCAAATACAGACTTGGATAAAATTATAGAGTATCAATAATTCCTTTGTAAAAAAAATAATTTGGATAAATTAAATGATTTAAATGTTTAGTATATACAGGGTGATTCAAAAATCGATCACGAAACTTAAGGGGGTGATTCTACTTGACAAAATAAGGGTAGAGCTTCATATAATTTTTTTTCAAAATGTCATTCGTTTTCGAGTTACAAGCCGTCCAAGTTCAAGTTTTTATTTTTTGTTTTTTAAATTACTCGCTTACAGGAAAACCGATTTGACTAATATTTGAAAGATAGGCTAAGTCTTCTGCGCTTCATCATTTTAGTAACAATTCACATTGATTGTTTACCGCTAGAGGGCACTTTACCTACATTGAAAATTGTTTTTTTGTCATAATTTTTTAGTGTTGACAGCTACAGTAGTTTTTGGCATAATTTCTGAAAGACTGATGCCAGGCCTTTAAAAAAGGTGCTCTTTATTTACATCTCTAAACCCAACGGTTTAGACGTAAATCACCCTTAAAAATTAAGTGGTAAATTTACTTTTCTCATTTAATTACCACCAGCTACCAGGTAAATAGCTATGAAAGTATACTAGAGCTGTCAGTTTAACATCAAATAAATTCACTTTTTAAACTATTTAATTTATAATCTTAAAATAACTAATAATGGCTAATCACCAATATTCAAATATCGAATATTGTGATATCCATTTTTGTTATGGAAAAGCAAATGGTAATGCAGAGTTGGCAAGAAGATATTATATGGAGAGTTATCCGGAAAGAAATATCCCTCATGCTCAAACATTTTCCAGTGTGCACAGGAGGCTTGCGGAATGTGGTTCCTTTAAAAGTTATAATGGAAATAGGGGAAGACCTAGAACTGCTAGAAACGTGCAACAAGAAGAAAGAGTGCTTGAAATTATTGAAGATAATCCAGGTATTAGTACTAGAAAAATTGGGAATGAAGTGCGGCTCTGTCAGGCTAGTTCATGGAGGATACTAAGAGAAGAACAACTCTACCCGTTTCATTCAAAAAAGGTGCAGGCTCTTTATGACGATGATCGGCCGAGACGGTTGGAAATGTGCAATCAGATCCTAGCTAAGTATGAACACGATAATCGATTAATTGGCGTCATATTATTCACTGACGAAGCTGGTTTCACTCGTGATGGCATAACAAATCTACACAACATCCACACATATGCTTACGAGAACCCAAACAATGTGGTAGAAACGAAACATCAGCGTAGATTTTCACTAAATGTGTGGGCAGGGATAATAGGAGATTACCTTATTGGTCCTCATTTCTTTGATGGCCCATTAACTGGTGACGTATACTTAGATTTTATCCAAAATCGTCTCCCATTGTATCTGGAAGATGTGCCATTGGAAGTAAGGGCCAACATGTGGATCCTCCAAGACGGAGCTCCGCCCCACTTTAGTATACGTGTCCGACAGTATTTGAATGCAACGTATCCTGTGCGATGGATAGGACGAAGTGGACCATTGGCATGGGCAGCGAGGTCACCAGACCTTAATCCTATGGATTTTTTCTTTTGGGGTCATTTGAAACAATTGGTGTACGATATTCCAGTAATCAACGTCGAGGATCTTCGCTTCAGGATAATCGAAAAGTGCCAAATTATTAAAGAAACACCAGGAATTTTTCATCGAGTTAGGCGACATTTTTTGAAGAGTGTTAGGAAATGTATGGAAGAAAATGGGGGACATTTTGAGAATCTTTTTTAGTTTGTTTAGTACTGTTTCATTAATTTTTATCAATTAAATGTATATCGCAATAATCCATAATATGAATATTTACTGATTAGCCATTATTAGTTATTTTAAGATTATAAATTAAATAGTTTAAAAAGCGAATTTATTTGATGTTAAACTGACAGCTCTAGTATACTTTGATAGCTATTTACCTGGTAGCTGGTGGTAATGAAATGAGAAAAGTAAATTTACCACTTAATTTTTAAGGGTGATTTACGTCTAAACCGTTGGGTTTAGCGATGTAAATAAAGAGCACCTTTTTTAAAGGCCTGGCATCAGTCTTTCAGAAATTATGCCAAAAACTACTGTAGCTGTCAACACTAAAAAATTATGACAAAAAAACAATTTTCAATGTAGGTAAAGTGCCCTCTAGCGGCAAACAATCAATGTGAATTGTTACTAAAATGATGAAGCGCAGAAGACTTAGTCTATCTTTCAAATATTAGTCAAATCGGTTTTCCTGTAAGCGAGTAATTCAAAAAACAAAAAATAAAAACTTGAACTTGGACGGCTTGTAACTCGAAAACGAATGACATTTTGAAAAAAAATTATATGAAGCTCTACCCTTATTTTGTCAAGTAGAATCACCCCCTTAAGTTTCGTGATCGATTTTTGAATCACCCTGTATAAGAAGAATTTAGTGAACAATATTAAGTTGTTATAAAAGAAAGTCATAAGTAAAAACATTATGCTAAATGTTACGAAAATTAAGATTATTTACTTCAAAATGATAAAATATGTTATTGAGATTACAAATACTGGTCTTTTGAGTAAAATAAAAGCCTATTTAGTTACTCAGATTACTACTGAGTAGAGCTTGAATGTATTTTTGAGGATTTCCTTTTATCTTGTACTGCAAAGTGAAAATCTTCCATTTAACTAACCTGAACTAAATTTCTTAGTCCTGCGTGGCGGTTTAGGTGATTCTTTTTGAGCTGCATTGGATTTAAGTCTGTACTATGTGCTCGACAAGATGAAGGAGCTGGAGCCGGAGTATTCGGCAGGAGCACAGAAGTTAGAGAGTACTACCCTCTCGGACAATTTTCACAGCGGAAATTTATGCTATTCTGCAGTGTGCCCATCTCTGTGAGAGGAATATAGACAGGAACAGAGTAATAAATATATGCTCAGACAGTAAGGCTGCGATATTGGCACTGAAGTCCGCTGTCGTGACTTCGCGACTGGTATCTGAGTGCAAGGATGTACTAAATGGTATGACAAGTAAAGGCTGCACAGTCAGACTCGTATGGGTCCCGGGTCACTCGGGCGTACGCGGGAATGAGGAAGCAGACCGTCTGGCAAAGTTGAGTTCGGCGACTGAACCATATGGACCCCAACCAATATTACCTGTCCTAATTGCTATTGGCAAAAGGGAATTAAAATCGTTGCTGGAAAGCAAATTTATTGAATCGTGGAGGGGAGCTCCTGGAATGAGGTGTGCTAAGGAACATATAACTGGGCCTAGTGCACGGCGTACTAAGGAGCTTCTCTCCTTGGGAAGGAAAAAACTGCGAATTGAGGTGGGATTGTTGACAGGACATTGTCACCTCAGGGGCCATCTTCATAGAATCGGTGTCGAAGACGATCCGACGTGCAGATGGTGTTTGGAGGAGAATGGAACTGTTGATCATGTCCTCCGAGAGTGCCCAACAGTCAACGGACTGAGACAGAGATATTTCGGAGATACAATTTTGTTACCGGAAGCAGTTAGGCAAGTTGAACTAACGAAGCTGCTTGGATTCGCAAAGGTGATCGGCCTTGAATAACCTGCAGCTATGGTGGGATGTAAAGGACATAATAGAGGCCTAGGCATCGATGATCTATTATCACGACCCATTTTTCATTCATTCAAATCTGTGCTATATGGTGAATGATCCATTTTACCAAAAAAATGTAAGGAAACTATATTTAACTGCGTTGACAGGGGCCCATAGGCAGGCGGAATCACTTCTGACTTATCTCGAGTGTTTAATACTATTAATCCGAATTGTATTGCTAATAAAATCTATAACTTAGCTATCAATATAGAGATTGTATCCTTTTTAGAGGAGTGACAGTCTACTGTTATGCTTGGAATAATAACGTTCGGTCTTTCTGAGTTTGGCAGTCGGGATACCTCAGGAAAGTTTTTGTTATATATTAATGACCTGCCTGATCATGTGACTTTTGTGGGCAGTACGAAAATACATACATTTACCGATGACATCACTATTTTGTGAAAGATTATATATATATATGTATTTTCTTGATTCTTGAACCATACATTATATCATTTTTCCTTTATTTTGTCTTTTCTTGGGTTTAGATAGGAAAAGACAAAATAAAGGAAAAATGATATAATCTATGGTTCAAGAATCAAGAAAATAAATATTAATAGTTTGGGTTGAAGCTACTAACAACATCCATTATGACATTTTATGAGGAAATAGAAGTATCATATGGGCCGCACGTGGTAATGCATCTTAAGGAATTATCAAAATCATACACTAAACTTGCCGCTCAAAAAAATAGAAGAATTTTTTTATTAAGATGTAAACATTTAGATCTATTTCCCACGTTTTTAAACCTGAATGTTTCACATATTTGTTTTACAGGTACGTACTTTGAAAATAAATTTAATCATATCATTAAGAAAGCTAAATATAGTATTTTAAATTTATCAATTACACAGGCAACCAAAGCAATTAATTCTTTGAATACATCTATTAGAGAAAACATTAAAACAACTGACAGAAAAAAAAAATAGAACCTAAAACCAAGAAAAGACAAAATAAAGGAAAAATAATATATATATATATATATATATATATATATATATATATATATGCATTGATGTTTTCCGGTTTTCAATCCGTTCATCAGAAGAAAAATCTTCTTTCTCTTTCTAGGGAACCACACTGATTTATATATATTACGCAGAGATAAGGGTATGTAACTGTAGCAATGAAAAAAGACAAATATCTGTTAAAGAGTCAAGAATTGTTAGATAATACCAACTATTACAAAAAATTAAATCACAATTCTGCGTACACACTTCAACTTAAAGTAACAAATTATTTAAATTTTTGAATGACAAGGGTGCCATTGATGAGGATGCTAAATCTAAGTTAACAACTTATGATACAGTCTGTTCTAGATTTTACACTTTGCCTAAAATTCATAAACCAGCGTTATCAATGTGACCCATCGTCTCATCAATTAATCGTCCAAATGGTTCTATAGCTAATTATCTCACTAACATCGTAACTGCAACCTACAATTTTGATACTGAATTTTATTGTAAAGGACTCCTTCTCATTTAGCACTTTCATTAATAATTTTCAAATAACTATATAATTGTTAGTTTTGATGTGGTCTCCCTATTTACCAATTTACCTTTAGAGGCTATCCTCAACAGCCGTTGTGAGAAATAGGATGACATATCACAGTACTGTGGGATCAATTATGACTTCTTTGAGTAACTTATGGAATTTCTTTTCGATTCAACGTTTTCAATAATAACTATTATAAACAGATTTTTGGAACATCAATAAGGCCTAAAATTGCTCCCATTTTAGTTAACTATGTGCCAGATGATTTGGTTGAGTATTATCTCCAATACATGCCTTTTCACATTTCATTTGTCAAGCGATATGTAGATGACTTATTGCTTGCTGTACCTGCGGGTAGAATTTAAATAGCTCTTGAACTCTTTAAGTCCTTTAATTCTCGTATTCAATTCACAGTACACGACGAAACTAACAAACGTATCCCATTTTTGGATATGTTAGTTATACGTACGAATGAAAACACTTTAAAAATAGTGTAGTAAACCATATTGTTCTAATAGATTCATTAGTTACCATTCGTATCATTTTATGAGATCTAAAATCAATCTTATCCTAGGCATGAAAAATGGAGCTGTCAAACTGGCACATCCAAATTTTAAAGGAGAGACATTATGCCAACTTAATGATATACCATTGGAGAATTCTTACCCTGACACCAATATTAAAAAATTTCTCTATAATACCAAATATAATATCCCTGAAAACATCTTTGAAATACCTTCGCAACCGTCTCTTTTGCATACTCAATTTTTAAGTCCTGCTAACACTCTTTCAAATGTAACAGTACAAATTCAGTTTTTCCACACACTAACTCATATAGAAAATCTTACTGACAAATTGATCATTATTTTTAAAAATACAGATATCAAAATAGCTAGAAAATAATTACTTACTCTCTCCAAAATTAATTATAAAACCAAAATACCGTTGCAGCTGAATGAGACGTCCTGCATAACTGTAAATTAGTTTACATAGACCAGACTTCCAGAAGCCTCAAAGGCAGACTCACTTCCCATCGTACTGATATTAATAGAGGTTTGCCCTCTTGTGCTCTGGCTGAACGTGTTTTTCATCAAAGTAACATCATTAACTGGGATGGTACCGAGATTCTGGAAAGGGCTCTTGCATATCACAAAAGGCTCTTCCTTGACATGGTGCATATTAACCAAAATAGCAATACCAGAAATAAAAAAAAGTGATACCGAGAGTCTGAATGTAATTTAGAGTTATATTTTAAAATTGGTAAAAGAAAAGTATTTGACCCTCAATTAAATTCTCTTATATCATGTAAAAAATATCAAACGCGTGATTTTTTAATTTTATATTCTATTTTTGCTAAATCTCAAGCTTCACTACGCCACTGTTTTACGGGTCCGTGTTTGCCCCAACGACTTATGCCACCCGCGCTACTTCTCGGTTGACACTTGACATTTGTTACTACAAAATGGTGAAATAGTCGAGTAAGATGTTTGGCTGTTTAATGATTTTTAGAATTTGAACGATTTTTTACAGTCCTATCACAATATGCCTCTAAATATTAATAAAAAGTGCTAAAGCTGGGTTTTCTTCCTGTTTTTCAAATAGTTACTTGTTTTATATTCAAACCACATTGATGAGTTACTTAATAGTTGTAGAGATGTCCTGAAGAAGAGACAAATAAATTCTCGACAGCTTGACAGAATCAAAAAAGGGTTTTTTCCTTAACGAGGCCTACAAATTTAAATAGACTGCATCCCCAATAACCGTAGTTATATATATATATATATATATATATATATATATATATATATATATATAAATGTATGGTAACTTCTTTGGATTAGGTTTCAAAACTTAATACTACTATTCTGTGCTTGACGTTTCGCCCAACGTAGTGGACTTTTTCAAAAGTATAATCTAAAATAAAAACAAAAGATCAGCGTAATAATAAGTTTGACTGATAGAGCTTTAACCCTAACGTCGCCGAAATATCGTCAAGAAGCTTTAAAGAAAGTCAGACAAGTCCCGCGTGATAATAATCTCCCTGAAAAACTCACAAACAGAATAATAAAACAACGAACCTACAAACTGTATAATAAGAACGCCCTTACACAAAATAATAATAATAACAACCCAAAAACATATGTTACAATACCATACATAAATTCAATGTCAGAAAAAGTTACACATATCCTCAAACAGCACGATATTATAGTTTGCCACAAAACATACAACCACTTGTCACCACTATTTACAAAGCTAAAAAGTAAGGTGACCCATAAAAAGAAATCTAACATTATCTATTCCGTACCATGTCTAAATTGTCCACGAAAATATATTGGAATGACAACACAATATCTAGACAGCAGATTAAACGGACATAAATACACAAAAAACGAAACGACAGCATTACACAAACACGAGACAAATTTTAAACATGAATTTGATTTTTCAAACACAAAGATTCTAACCCAGGAAAGAAACTACCATAAACTTCAAATGAAGAAAATGCTACATATAAAAAAAGAAAAACAAGCAATCAATGACAAACAAGATATCAAAAAGCTGAACCAAATATATTTTAACCTAATAAACTAAACCACCTATTGTAGCCCTTATTGTTTTGCAACACACTGTATAGTCAATATCGATAAAATTTATTTATAAATCAGAAAAAACTGAGTGGAAAGGTTTCCAAATAAAAAAAAAATATTTAAGTTGATAGTAACTGAAGGAATCGTCAAATACTTCACTGAGAAACATGGCCAAGGTAAATAGAGGTGTTTATCTGGGATTAATTTGTAATTTTTAATTTTAATTTTTAATTTTTAATGTCACATTATTTTATTCAATTGATATTTTTAATTAATTTTGTACCATTTAAGTGTTAATTCTAAGTCTTATGAGTGTGCGTTATTATTATTATATATATATATATATATATATATATATATATATATATATATATATATATATATATATATATATATATATATAATATTCGATAATTTTAGTTATGAGTGTTTTTTCTCGAACTTACAAAATTCCTATTATATAAGCTACCTTTACTTGAAAAAATACATAAGTATTCTTATGCTTTGACCAATATTGCAATAACAAGTAGAGATAAAGCATTAGCTTGATTTTCAATTTGGGCTAATTCTACTTTCATTTGTTCTGTAATATTTTTTGTTATTTCAAATGATGAAAATATTTCTCTGAATTATTTTTAAACGCTGGAATAATTTCATAACTATTATTATAACATTATGTTTTTTAAGGCAGAGGTATTCAACAGAAGTGTAACATTATTGTTTCAACATCGTGATACACCAACAGGAAAACAGAACACTTTTATTTTCGTTTGCAACAGAAAGAGCGCAATTGCAGGTTAATGGGTATTTAATGTTTTCGAATTGGGTCGGCAATAAATAAAGTTGCACAGTATGGATAAGGCTGTAATAACATGCTTGTAAGTGTTATGTAAGTTATTGTTACAATTATCTGGTAATTATACCATTAGAGTTTTGTTGCTAGAAGTAAATTTTGTACGGGCTTGCGTTTAGGTTAGTTCGGTAAAAACATGGAATATTTAACACTTTATAATAGATAGTAATAATGGTAAATAAAACATCTAAATGAATAATACTGATCAAAATTGCCGCTATCTAGTGTCCGATAATATAGAAAGAACTCCTTTGATATCTGAGTCTATCTGGAACACGTGACGAAAATTACTTGACTAAGTAAATCAAAAAAATAACAATAATAATTTACAATCAAATAACAACATATAAAATATATGAAAAAAAGGGATTGATTAATAAACTGTTATATAATACTCGTCATAAAGGAAGATAGTAATAAAGATAATTTTAATAGAAGAGAGGATACAATATACGACTTATATTCGATATAAATTCAATATCTTTCTAATTAAAGAACGATGGAGCAGACAGCTTTATACGATGGGGAAGTTTTATTATTATTAGTATAGATACATTGAAATTGTATAAAGTAGTATCGGAGAACACCAGATTGATTACGATGATAAGTATTAAAAGTATAAATGTTCGTACAACGAATAATTTTCTCATCTGAAAATTTGGTTCTTTAACAGACATAATCTTATGAATTAGCCTAAAAGATGTAAATGGAACTGGTCATCTAAATTTAGCCAACCGATTTGACTCAAGGTCGCAGAAATACGATCAAATTTCCACAATCTACAGAAAATCTAAAATAGGGATTAGGAAGACGTTGAAAACCAATGATCCCTTTTTAAACAATAGCTCAATGGGCTCGAATGGAAGCATTTTAAATAATAACTCACTTATATATATATATATATATATATATATATATATATATATATATATATATATATATATATATATGTAATATTCTCACGGGTGTGATGTATAATCGAAGGTTTTCGGGCATCCCGTGTACGTACTGAGTCCCTCTCAGGACTGTAAGGCAGCCGACTTTTCGTTGAAATCTCATTCACCATTTTTAAAGCTCACTGTATGGCGTCTACGAGCGAAATGACGCCTGCGACTCGGGTGCTGTCGGTCCCGTGTCTACATCGGACGCGTTCGTTTTCCGAATGGTTCTGGCCAATCAGGTTGCAATTATTTGCAGTAGTGAAATCACTTGCGTTTCGATCGCAGTCCCTTACACATCAAGAAAATTATCACAAAGAGATGAACATACTGCAAGACACCCTAACAAAAAACGATTATAAAAAAGAACATATAGACATATATATATATATATATATATATATATATATATATATATATATATATATATATATATATATATATATATTGTCGTCATGCTTTCCACAACCTGGAACTCCTACTTATATCAAATTTCATCGGAGAACACCGGTGGGATGTCCTTACCACAACATGCCCCCCCCCCCAAGACATTTGCTTGTCTGACTTTGACTATCGCAAAAAGTCCAAGCTGTAGAAGCACAGGCCTGATAAGAGAAATGTGGAACGGACATCCAAGGTGGTCTTCCAAGTATCAGGTCAGGCTTAATCAAAGCCAAAGGCGGTTTATACCCTTGTCTTCCGCTGTCCCTGCTCGGGCGCCGTGTCGTAGTAATGTCCTTGACATTAAGGGCATATAACTAACGAACTATTTCGACCACCGTTAAAATGTTAGGATGTTTTGTCCCGGCATCGGTGGTGGACTCATCAGTGGGATCCACCGATGCCTTTTTCAGACATCCTTGTCATGCTTACTACAACTTGGAACTTCTACTTAGGTCAAATTTGTCGTAGAACAACGGTGGGATGTTCTTACCACAACATGCCCCCCTAAGACCTTTGCTTTTCTGACTGACTATGGCGGAAAATCCAAGCTGTAGAAGCACAGGCCTGATAAGAGAAATGTGGAACGGACATCCTAGGTGGTCTTCCAAGTATCAGGTCAGGCTTAGTCAAAGCTAACAGCAAAAACAAGGGTCTAAACCCCCGTTGACTTTGATTAAGCCTGACCCGATACTTGAAAGACCACCTAGGATCTCCGTTCCACATTTCTATTATCAGGCCTGTGCTTCTATAGCTTGGACTTTCTGCGATAGTCAAATGCCTTAGGGGGGCATGTAGCGGTAAGGACATCCCACCGGTGTTCTCCGACAAATTTGGCCTAAGTAAAAGTTCCAAGTTGTCGTAAGGATGTCTGGGAAAAAATCGGTGGATCACACTGATGAGTCCACCACCGACGCCGGGACACGCTAATACTTTGACGGTTGTCGATATATATATATATATATATATATATATATATATATATATATATATATATATATATATATATATATATATATATATATATATATAACTTTTAGTTGAAACTTGCTGATTTCTCCTTCCTATAAATAATAAGCACGAACTGATATTTTGAATGAATTGTTTAGATTTAATTAATTAAATTTAATGTAGAATGGACATTAACTTTGCATTAAATTTAAGATTATTTGTAACAGTGTTCATATCATCATGTTAGACTCATTACCTGTTTGATTGAGTTGAAGATGCATTCTTAAAACAAAGTATTCTTCACGTCGATACGTCAGTTTGATAAAAATATTTAATTTTAATTAAAATTTCCATTAGATTTATAACAATATCTTTTAAAGAAAAGAAAAACATCTTATCCGAGTTCTCATTCCCTTTCCGTTGTTCTATATTATTTCGTTCCAATTGAACAAGTTATTACTGAACCAAATAGAGTCGGCGGCAGAGTGGTGGCAGAACGGGCAACAATAATTATGCCACTCGAAAGTAATATGCTTAGCCGTAATCTTAAATCATCAAAATGAAAACAACCTGCCTGGTACATATGACGAGGGTCCGCTGCATTAATAACAAACGATACCATCTTACTTCCTACCGCACACACAACTCGGTTATGAAACAATAAACAACTTGAAGGGACCCGAGTACAGCGTAGAAGAGAAGTCGTGTGATCGCCGCCGACTCGGTTAACTGGTAACGAGTTCGTTTGTTTTAATCAACAGAGGCGGAGATATAATACTAATGGAATAGGTTAAATTTGAAATATTGGATCGTATTTACCTCTATTTTGTATCCAGCCTAATTTGAAACTATACAATTGCTCGACATTATACAGGGTTCTATATTTATATATATATATATATATATATATATATATATATATATATATATATATATATCATTTTTCTTTATTTTGTCTTTTCTTGGGTTTAGGTTCAACGAAAAGACTATCACCAAAATAACTGATAAATGAACATATAAGTTTTATAATAACGTAAAAACAAAAAACATAGAACATAAACAGCAAAAATATGTGGCATTACCGTACACAAGTGAGGTGAGCTGTCAGAAAAAATAAAATACATTTTAAAAAAGCATGATATTATCGTATGCCACAAGTCACATAATAAATTAAATATATTGTTCACAAGTTTAAAAAGTAAAACTCCTCTAATAAATAAATCAAATATAATATATTCGATCTCTTGCACAAATTGTCCCAAAAAATATATAGACATGACGAGCCAATTACTGAAGAACAGATTAAATGGCCATAAATATACAAAAAACGCTTCAACAGCGTTAAACAAACACACACACAGGACGAAAAATACACTTTTGATTATAACAGTACCATTATAAAAAACAAAGATATGAATTACCAAAAATTACAGATAAAGGAAATGATTGAAATTAAAAAAGATAAAAACACTTTTAACGACAGAACAGATATGGGAAATTTGAGCCACATTTACTCAAGCCTAATTTAAACAAAAATATTAAGTATTCGATCCGGTCAAATAAGAATCAAAAATGGAATATCCTCTTAAACATAAAACCAAACATATACCTTATTTGTTTTTTTATGCATTGTAAAATATAAAAAATATTAAAAAAATAAAACACATTCGCATTCCACGTATCCTCAGTAAACGATACAAAATTTAAATTTTATTTAGTAACAGAACAGCAAAATGTCAAGGTGTGTACCGGTAAAATTAAATATTTTTAAAAAAATTTTAGTTTTGACTACTGTTTTTAAGTGTCTTGTTTGTTTTTCGAAATTGTAAATATGTTTTTTATGTAATGTATTTTAATTATATATTTTTAGGGGGAAAGAATTTTGAAAATGCCTTGAATAAAGGGCGAAACGTCAAAAAAAAAAAATAGAACCTAAACCCAAGAAAAGACAATATAATGATATAATCTATGGTTCAAGAATCAAGAATATATATATATATATATATATATATATATATATATATATATATATATATATATATATATATATATATTATATTTCAAACTTTCGGAAAAATACAGAAGGCGTCAAAATAATCGTAGTGCTTCATATAGCTTTTTTGTTGCCCTAAACTTATTTTACTTACTTAACCGTTTTTGAGAAAAAAAATATTTTTTACAAATTTTGACCTTTAACAGTGTGTCGCCTAAAACTTCAAAAAGAAAATAGTGAAATTCGGAATTCCGCTTGTAACTTCAGATATTTTTATGTTCAATAATAAGTTATCGGAAAAGGATATTTTTGATACAGGGAAGTGGAAAAATAATACATTTTGAACTCTATCAAAAAATTTAAAAAAACTAAATTTTTTCAAATACGATGGCACGTTGTTGATTCATTCCTTTGACTTTTCTCGAGAAATTCATGTCAATGGCCTACATTTTTCTCTTCACTGTGTTTGTTAGAATCAAGCTTTCACTTCCATATGAAAAAATTATTCTATAGATTGTCCCGTGTATTGTGATTTTCTCTCTTTTTTCAATGAATGTATTACAGAGACTGTAATATACGTTGTAAGCTTTCTATATTCATTCCTTAATTTCTTCTACCATGTTTCCCCCTCTATCCAATATTGCGCCTAATTACTCAATAGCATCTGCTTGCTCTACCCTTTCATTATCCAGTTTTATATTCATTCTTTTATACACTTATTTCCATTTCTCTTCTCTTTACTTCCTGTTCCCATTTGTGCAGCTTTTCCTGTATATTTGTTGTCATCTACGAATGTCCCTTCACCTGTATATATATATATATATATATATATATATATATATATCCGCCTCCATTTATATACCATATGTTTATTTGTGTTTGTGACTTTAATTATATCATCCAGTGTTATGATAAACAATGCTGTGCTCATAACTCCACCTTATCTTAGTCCGTCTTCTATATTCCTGATTGTTTGTTCTTCTTTCTCATGTAACTTTTCTCATTGGTTTTTTATCTATATTTCTATTTTCTAGATTTTCTCATATTTCTTTTTATGACACTGTACCAAATGCCTTTTCTATATCTAAGAATACCAATCATTTATTTTAAGAAGAATATATGATCCTGAGTGCTTTGTTTTTTCCTAAAGCCGCACTGAACTTCATCCAACTGCTCTTCTACTAGGTTTATTAATCTTTATTCTAATATTTTTTCATATATTCGTAGTACTATGCTCAGTAAAGTGATCCCTCTGTAATTTTCACACATGTTTTTATGTGTTGATATTGTCATTCCTACTTTTCAATCGTCAGATATTATTCCGCTTCTCCAGGCTCTGTTAAACATTTTCGTAAGTATTTCTTTCCCTATTTGTCCCAAATTTTTCAAAATTTTCGCCACAATCCCGACATATCCAGCACCATGTTCTTTTTTTAAAGTTTCGATTGATTCTTCTGCTTCTTCCTTTCCTATGTCATGTTTATTCTTTTACATGAACGTTTCGACAGAAAAGAACTCATGGAAACAGTAGAAGAATTTTATACCGAATTATACAACTTAATACCAGGGGCAGATACAGCCTCTCTCTTCGGGGGGAGGAGGGGTACAGTATGACAAGCGAAAATAAGTTTTCGACGGGAGGGGGGGACGCTAGCAAAATTCCCATTTCTAGTGTAAAACTCAGGGTCGGGTTTATTATGAATTCGAAGCTCTTGAGGGGGGTGATCGCAAGAAAAAACAAGTTGTCGACGAGGGGGTGGAAGCCAGCAGCATACACATTTCAAGTATAAGAGCCAGAATCCTGAACTCAAAACTCTTGGGAGGGGGCGATCGTTAGAAAAACAAGTTGTTGATTGGGGGTGGAAGCCAGCAGCATACACATTCCTAGCATAAGAGCCAGAGTCGGGAAATACAATGTCTACAAATCCCAATTTACATAGCCTTTATTGACTTTAAGAAAGCTTTCGAGTTAATTAAAAGATAGAGAGATAGCAGAATAGATAAATATGATCAACAGCATATACAAAGATGCATCACAATGCTGTGTTATATTCAGGATAACAACTAACGAGCTGAAAAGTCTAGTTAATGACATGTACAGGGTGAGTCAACGATTGGATGAAGTAGGTCTGTGCCTTTTCGGTGAAATTAACAAAGAAACTATATTTATTGTTTGATACAGTTTATTTTTACGCAGATTTTAAAAATATTTAGGACTCTACAGGGCGAGCCAAAAAACTAGGACAGCATAAAGTTGTATTTTTTTTAAATAGAACACCCTATATACGAATCGTATTTTCGATTTAGCTTATAATTATAAATCTTTTTTATTAAGGGTTTACTATAACAAAACTTTATAGTTTCTGAGATAATTAAGTTTAAAGAAAAAAAGTCACATTTTCAAGCATCAATTCAATCCTAAAAAAAGTTTTCAATTTTGTGACAAATATATTCAAATTTGGAATTTAGCAAGGACAAGTTAACATAATTTTTACCTAATATTTGCAATAAAAGCTACAGGGTGTTGAACATATCGGCTCAAATTTGAACAAGTTTAAATGAATAAATATCTTTTTTTTTTAAATGGTACACCCAGTATATTTTCATGTTATTTAATAGAGTAATAAAAACCCTAAAAGTTTTGTTCAATATATCCTATACCTGTTTCTGTAAAAAAGTATGGAAAATAAGAAAAACTGAAATATCTCAAAAACTATTATAAATAGGTATAGGATATATTGAACAAAACTTTTAGGGTTTTTATTACTCTATTAAATAACATGAAAATATACAGGGTGTACCATTAAAAAAAAAAGATATTTATTCATTTAAACTTGTTCAAATTTGAGCCGATGTGTTCAACACCCTGTAGCTTTTATTGCAAATATTAGGTAAAAATTATGTTAACTTGTCCTTGGCCTTGCTAAATTCCAAATTTGAATATATTTGTTACAAAATTGAAAACGTTATTTAGGATTGAATTGATGGTTCAAAATGTGACTTTTTTTCTTTAAACTTAATTATCTCAGAAACTATAAAGTTTTGTTATAGTAAACCCTTAATAAAAAAGATTTAAAATTATAAGCTAAATCGAAAATACGATTCGTATATAGGGTGTTCTATTTAAAAAAATACAACTTTATGCTGTCCTAGTTTTTTGGCTCACCCTGTAGAGTCCTAAATATTTTTAAAATCTGCGTAAAAGTAAACTGTATCAAACAATAAATATAGTTTCTTTGTTAATTTCACCGAAAAGGCACAAACCTACTTCATTCAATCGTTGACTCACCCTGTACAGAAAAATAAAGGGTATAGGGTTGAATATATTTCTTAATACAATTAAGCATATGACAAGCAAGAATGATGACGATAAGCAAACAGAAATGATAAAAATGGATAAATATCTTTGAAAAATCATAGCGATAAATGAAAGAGTTAGATTAATGTAGGCAGCATATGTTAAGACAGTATAATACTTGGTACAATAAAATCAGAACTTTGTATTCAATATATTCTACCTATAACTGCATATGGCTTTGAAACATATATATTAACCAAATCCATTCTCAATAAATTCAGAATAAATCAAAGAACTAAAAAAGAGGTTATCAGTTCTTGAATAAGAGATAAAAAAGAAGGATCAATACTTATAAACTTATTGTTCAAAATACTTATACAGATTCCATTATTTTTTACCGCCAACACTGACTCTTTTAAACCAAGACAAAACTATTATAACGAAGAACTATTTGGCTCGAAGGGTTTTCCGCGAGTCCATGCGGACTTTCAAGTCGTTTTGACGGATTTATTAAGTTTAAGCCTTTATGGTCACATTATAAAGGATGCCATCCATGAAAGTTATATAGTAATTTAAATTTATTGTTACTCTTGTACGAGATTTGTCGCTATTTTCTTGCTAAGAAGGAGGGTTTTATGAAGAGTAAAGTGTTAATTTTATAAATTAAGTAAATCTGTTAACATTGTAGCATCTGCTAAGAAGCTGCAACATATAAGTTATACATTGTATACTTTTAGACTAACAAACTACCTTTTCTCAATTTATTTTTGTTATACTATATAATAATTAAAAATTGCGTTATTTTTTAATTATTTGCCATGTTGGTATTAAAAAGTTTTATAAAAGTTGTCCCAAAATTGAGAAAAGATAATGAATTTGCGTCATATGTGCCGTAAAGTGTTGGCAACCAAAAAAAAACAATTTGACAACTGACAGTTTAGGGTTAGAAAAAATAGAGCACTACACGAGTATACAACGCGTTTTCATTTCTTCTCTTCTTTTATATGTTTGGCACTTTTCTCGGTTGGAGACTGCACATAAGGCTGACTCATCCGACTGAATATAACAGTGAGCTAAGTAATATCTGGAGTATACCTAACCAAAAAATCAATTTATGAGACAAAATGAGATAAGAGAAGCCAGAAAACTGAAACCAGAATGTACTTCTTCTTTTTGTATAAAATTAAGTAAAAAAAGTTAGCGAAGATGGCAGAAAATGAATCTTAAACAAATTTTGGTTTCAACTAAATTGAAATCAGAGAAAAATGTATCTGGGTGCTCACGTCCCCAGAGTAACCACAAAAGGTAAAACAACTTCAGATTCTAGATATGAAATCAGGCGCGGATCCAAGGGGGGGTGGTGGAGGCGATCCCCCCCCCCCCCAAGAGCTTTGCGTTCAAGAAAATAGACCCGATTTTGCCCCTTATACTATAATTTATTCAAGAACTAGAGAGAGTAATAAATCATTTTTTACCATTTTTTTCTTCCCGAACTACCTGTGTTCTTCAGTCCAGTGCCAGTTTGGCAAAATCTGTTAGACACATATATTTTTCATAGGAATAGGTTAGAAATTTTATAATCAAAAATACCGGTCTATAATAATAGACTATTTGAGTTGGAGAACAATGGATATTTGGCTGCGTGAAGTGTTAAAAAGGATTTTAATCCTTGTCATAGTTGTCCGAAGGAAGTTTATTTTATCACTAAGTACATGTATATGACATAGAATATTATTTCCGTATTAAACTTAAAAAGTTTTTATAATATTATTTTATTTCTTAAGATTTCTTAATAATTCACATACAATAGAAAATATAGATAATTTTGATATATTGAACACAAATCACAACTGTATTTTTATTATTTTTACTTTTGGCATAGAAATCGTTTTAGGCACATTCAGACTAAAACATAGGCTTTTTCTCTCAAAAAATTCTAAGTTATAATTTAATTACTTACAAAATACCCATTGTCAAAAATACAAGAAGTTAAACATATATAAAAAAATAAATTCGTCCGTATAATATTAAAATTTTTTTAGTTTTATCAATCATTTTATTATCAATTAAAACATTTTGAGGACATTTGACGTTTCAGTTTATTTATCGATCTGAAGAATTACAATTAAACACTAAAAAGGAATTCAAATGTAATTAATTTTTCTATGTTATGGAAAATTTAAATAATAAATTGTGTTTATGCTGGTAAACAATATCTAATTTGTAATCAAAGTCAGTGAAGCTATCTTCGCTCAAATTAATTATAATTGGTACCTCTGCCTCACCGATGATGAGATCGAGTTTCCACATTTTTTTTTTATTCTTTTATTATATGGATTTTCCCAATTTTTTGCAGTAACTTTATTCAAAAAAATCTTTCAAAAGTTCAGTTAAATTACTAATTTCTTAAGCTGTGATATTTCTAGCAACACTACCTTTTACTTGAGAGAGATATGTCCTCCAACGAACATTTTCCGGGCGATCTGTAAGAACAGATTTCCTATTTGTTTTTTTTTTAGCAAAAATTAAGTTCTCTGAGCATTTTCCAGAGCTCAGTTTTTTTAATTTCAGGTAAATCTCGATCTTCATTGATTTTAGTTAGAAGTTTGTCGACGATTGGGATCTGCTTCTCATAATAAAATATATGTACAACTCCTTTTATTGGAGTTTATATCTCTTCTTCCAACGAGGTTTTTCGTCTGCCTGTGATCGAATGTGGCTTGGGAGTACTAACAATTCCAGTCGTTTTTTTCTCCTTCAGTATTCGGTACTTAATAGGTTTTCCAACTCCTGTCATGTTGGAACACATCTAAACAGAGCTTTTAACATTATTATCTAGATATTGATATCTTAGGGCATCATAAACATTCATCGTAATAAGTTTTTCGTTGAGGAAAAAATGCCCTGGTTTAACGATTTTGGAATAAATATAGATGTGGAAGCCATTCATATCTTTTGGGTATCTCACTAATCTCAAATAATATATAAAAACAAGCACAAACAAGATAAATCACTAAAGACACACTGTAAGGTGTACTTTACTCACTGACAGAAATTTAATTGAACTATCAGAAATTTTGTTGTTGCAGTAAATTTATAAAAGCTTATAATATTTAAATATAATTAGATTTACGGCAGTCATCAGTTACCTGCGGCACTGGAGCAAGTACGTTGGAGGTTTCGGTAACAGTTTCATTACTCTCTCTAGTTCTTGAATAAAGTATAGGAATGTGTATGCTTGCGATCGCCCCTCCCCTTCCAAAGAGCTTTGAGTTAAAGAAAATAGAACCGAACCTGCCATTTATATTAGGAATGTGTATGATGCTGGCACAACCCCCCTCCCCCCCCTCCAAGAGCTTTGAGTTCAGGAAAATTGCAATAGATTCTTTTTCCATCCAAAATTGGACAATATAGACACTTACGTTATGCATACACACAAGGAAGGCGATAATTTAAAACGTAAAAAAATTGTGCCTATACAAACGATATAAATTAGCTCAAAGATTTCCTAAAGTAACTACCGAAGCTTCCTTTTCACTATAACAGGGCAAATTTACTCAAACAATTTTATGATTTATACCAGGAAAAGTGAGAAAAGATAAAAAGCTTCTACAACAAAACATTTTACAGTCAATTTATTGACAGCAATTTCGCATTGTACCAATCCACAAAAACGGGAAAATTTATTTATTTTCGGGAAACAACCATTCTTTTGACCAATACCAAGGCTTTGTCTAGAGTTTTTTATTTCTAATTATCCTATCATACGGTGTGCTTGTTGATACACAAATTATAACAGTATCATAAACAAAACAAATCTGAACTACCGGATCAATTTTTAAAGTTAAATCTTTTCAGGGAATTTGTATGTTAATAAATAAAACTTTTTTCCCTTACTAATTCACCTAATTTTATAACTCCTAACTTCAAAGCTAACCTCTATATCTGGAAAAGACAATAAAGCCACAATATCTGCTCCCTAAAAACTTTTCTTCGTTACATATTATTCCAAAGGGTGAACCCATATTCTTGCGGTAATTATAATCCAAAGGCTTCGAGTTTCCAAGTTTAATTACAATAAAATTTGCGCTCCGGGCATTAAACAAAGGGTATTAGAGCAAACATATAAGATGCAAGAATGTGCACTCATCATTTGCGTTCTATGTAGTATTAGGGACATTCTTTAGAAAATCAGATTTTCTTGTTTTACATATTTTTAACTTTCAACTCATATTTAACTCTGCCTAGTTAGTTGTTTGCTCATAAAATAGACCATAAAAACCATTTCACTTAATAATTATTTTATGAGAACTGTAAAAAGTCTTATATGTTCCAAATTTGACTTAATTATTTCTAAAAACAAATGATATAAATTTAAAAAATTAAGAATAATAATATCGGAAGTTTATCATCGGAGATCCCTCAATAGAAAATGACCAATGCAGATATGGCTGTTGAACATCAGAGCAGTTCAGTTCTTAACTGGAGAATGCCAGACGTTTGTCGCAGCCGAATATATGGAAAGACACGACTCAGCCGCTAAGATAATGCACCAAGAGTTAGCAGGTAAGTAAAACTTATTGCAGGTAAGAAAAGCACTTTATTACAAATACAATCTGGAGCCTATTCTTGAGAACAACCAGTTCAAGTTATATTGGGACCGAACGGTTCTGACGGACCAGACAGTTGCTCATAATAGACCAGACAACAACAACAACCTAAGGCCAAAATACAACGAGAAGATCGCCAAGTACAAATATCTGGAGGTGCAAATCCGAAGATAATGGGCAATGAACAGCGTCCAAATGGTTCCCATAATTTTATCAACTGTAGTGATACTAAACAACCTCCTGCACAACATTAAGGGACTGGACCTTAGTGAGCATCTGTATAAGCCCATTCAGAAGGCAGTTTTCCTTGCAAACACGAGAACCTTCCGAAATTTCGTGGGAAATATAGCAGACTGCGTCACCTAGGACCCAATAATATGGAAAGGGCTTCATACTTTTGGTTGTGGCTGGAAATCATAATAATAATATTAACATCAAATAAAAAATACATGGAAGTGAGCAAAAAGCTACGAGAAAGTTAATATGTCATAGATATGCGTTTGTGCAAGTACTTGTGTGTTGAAGTATTTGTATATGTGATATGGAATGTTTTTTATGTGTATCTTTGACGGCAATTCAGTCAAATCCAAAAATTATTTTCAGTAAAAAATAATAATAATAAATATTCAACACCTTTTTTAAAAATAAAATTATTGAATCGACTCGTAAAAGTGCGCTAAAAAGTAAGAAATAACTATAAATTTTTCAAGTCGATGCCAAACTAATACCTGATAAAATGTTAACTTTCTTACCATAATTTGTATATATTAGTAGTTATTTATTTCATTTAGAAATGATTTGGCGCCGACTTCAAAAATTTCAATTTCATATTGAAATTTATAGTTATTTTTCACTTTTTAGCGCACTTTTGCGAGTCGGTTTAATTTTTTTTACAAAAATTTTATTTTTCGATTTTTAGTTTTGAATTCATTATGATATCCATAAATTATTTGAACCAAGTACTAATCGAGATTAGTTTACCTCGTAATGACTCCAAGGTGGCAAAAAATTACTCATTTTATCCAAAGTTGTAAATCATCTTAAAATGAACCACCAAAAATTCTTTGATTCTTAGAGTTCTCCAAATACCAGTGAAATTGTGTCAAACAATTAGTCTGTCATAGTAAATCCACTATCTTAAATTTCAAATTAATTTTAGATTGGTAATATAGACACCAAAACCTTCCAATATTTATATTTAAAGAACGTGAGATGTAAATTTCTTAGCCCGATATATTTTATACTGCATGTTGAGTTTGAATACGCCTCAAGAACCCGGCAATATCAATTTTAGACAAAATCGCAAAATGTAAAATTTTCAGTCCCTCATATTGTATCTTATCAACTTAATAGTTGTAAAAAATTAACTTCATATTCGTAATACAATACCTCAAAAACTCCCTAAAGCAATGCAGTCCCACCTTTCAACAAAATCGCAAAATGTAAAATTTTCAGTCCCTCATATTGTATCTTACCAACTTAATAGTTGTAAAAAATTAACTTCATATTCGTAATACAATACCTCAAAAACTCCCTAAAGCAATGCAGTCCCACCTTTCAACAAAATCGCAAAATGTAAAATTTTCAATCCCTCATATTGTATCTTATCAACTTAATAGTTGTAAAAAATTAACTTCATATTCGTAATACAATACCTCAAAAACTCCCTAAAGCAATGCAGTCCCACCTTTCAACAAAATCGGAAAATGTAAAATTTTTAGTCCGCTATATTGGATTCGTCATATTGAATCCCGAAAAAACACTTTTAAATTCATGATTTACACCCTCAAGGACCCCTTCAGGACGCCATATTAAATCCGCCAGATTTTCAAAAAAATATTCTAAACTCGTAATTAACACTAACAAAAATCCCCCAATAATGATTTTAGATAACATCCAGAGGTGTAGAATTTTTAATCCGCCATCGTGGATCAGGCCATATTTAATTTTTTTGAAAATAATTTCAGATTCGTAATGTGCGATCCCAAAAACTCCCCTATACCAATTTTGAAAAAAATCGGACAAAATAAATTTTTTATTCGCCATGTTGGATACGCCATATTGAATTTTTTAAAAATAATTCCAGATTCGTTATGTGCGACCCCGAAAACTCCCCCGTATCAATTTTGGAGAAAATCGGACAAAATTGATTTTTTCGTCCGCCATATTGGATCCGCCATAATGAATTTCTAAAAGATTCGTTATGTCCAATCCCAAGAATTCCCCCCCCCCCACATCAATTTAGGAGAGAATCGGATAAAATTAAATCTTTTTGTGCGCCATATTAGATCCGCTATATTGAATTTTTTAAAAATAATTCCAGATTCGTTGTGTACGACCCCAAAAATTCCCTCGTACCAATTTTGGAGAAAATCGGACAAAATTTTTTTTTTTGGCCGCCATATTGTCAGCGCCATCTTGGAATTTACTGCATCAATTTCGTCCAAAAAAAATATGGGACCACCGCAGCAATTTCCTAATCATCGGTGCCGCCGCTCCGGAGTAATCGGCGTACATAATTAAAAAACATACATAGGCGACGAATTGAGAACCTTATTTTTTTAGAAGTCGGTTAATAAAGAGTAAGGGCCCCAATACCGTGCCCTGAGATACTCTCCTATTTTTATATTTAGCGGGTTACTCCAATTCTTAAGTACTATTTTCTAATCCTGTACTTGTTTAATATATACAAAACAAGTTGTGGGCTACCATGTCAGAAGCTTTTGCTAAATCCAAGAAGACCACTGTGCATCGTTCATTGTTCTCTAAATTTTCTGATACTTGTTTAGTTAAATGATAAGGTGCAGTAGAGGTGCTCAATCGACGGAGAAATCTGTATTGATTTTTCGAATGCCAATTACCTGAAGGAAGTTTTAGATGTAGGCAAAGTGTTGCTGGTAGCGCTTTTTGCAATGTATATTACAGAAACAATAATCAGATTTTGATGTATTATCATTCTAAAAAATCCCGAGGTGTAAAATTTAGTATAATCAAACTATGATTATATAGTATGTACTCTATTTCAGAAACTATCAACTTTTGGACTAAGGTAATTTGGAATCCTCATATGTTAACCTCAATAATTAGCTACAGAGTTCTGTACACATCTTGTAGAGACCCTTGTATAAACGTTTTTAGACGGCACTTAAAAGTTTGAAAATATTGGTCGCTTTAGTTTTATCGCTAGATCGAAAATATTTCCGTTTTATGAAATTTTCTTGTTAAACCACCATTTTCAATTTTGTTCGAACTATAAGCTCTTTTCTAGAAGAATTCCCCTTATTAAGCTTCAAAGACCTTTCCAAGTATACTTATATTTTCTTACAAAGCTTTTAGTGTGCATCTAAGAAAACTGTATTTTCATTAAAGTGTTTCATTTCGTACAAGTATGTTCATTAAATATTGATGAATTCTCAGCTTAATACTACAGAAAATGAACGAATAAATTCAAGTATAATAATCCTTATTTTATGAAAGAGTGTGGAACAATTGTAACTAAAAATTCAGAGTTTAAATAGTTATAAATTATGAGATGAAAGAATAGACAGAGAAAATATTTTATTCCTTACGCAAAAATCAAGATCTTTTGCAACATCATATTAAGACTGATTTTTCTAATAAAATAATTCTTAGCTATACTGGTAACATTCAATCGTCGTATAATTAAGGATAATATAACAATACAGTGAAATGAGGGATTTTAAATTAGTGTGCTTTATCTAGCTGTTCTCGGTTATGCCTTTAAAATCTAAATGGGGCAGAGAGCCTCCTAGATATAGATGGTAAAAGGGCAAGGAAATACCTTCTGCAGAATGGACGGCCACAATCAAAATGGGCGACTGAATGAAGGTCGAAACTATTTTCTTTATGAACAGAAGAAAAACGGAGGTCCTCAGTTCCCAGCAGATTGGAAATTTGTCACCAAGACAGTGATGATGATGAAAAAAAAAGCAATGGAATTTAAAGAAGAGATAAAAGTCCAGGAATGGAATAAAATAGGGCTCTGTACGTTAAAAGAAATGAAAAGAGATGCGTACGGAGACCACAAGGACATATTTTATATCATTCACCAAGTTTAACACAAAACAACTTTAATCTCGGGGGAGAGATCTCCAACCCAAATTCTATATTATAATCTAGGATTTCAATACAAAAGTAAGAACAAAAGATTGAAGGAAAAATATGGGTTTGTTGTCAGAAACCAAAGAGGGCAAATGTTAGTTAACTAAGCTGAAAATCCTAACTTGTGTGTGCCCAAATAATTGACATTAAAACGACAAAAGTTTCATCATAGCATCTTACAAACATATAATTACTAAAGTAAGTGTAATTAATCCAATTTCAATGGGAACTGATCAAAGACCAGTTAGATTAAAGGTAACTCTAAACACACAAAAAGAGAAATAAAATCGGAATAGATAAAGAAGAGATGGAAGAGGGAACATGTGAATACCAAAAAGAATTCGAAAGAAATCTATGGTAAAACAACTTAGAAGAAAGAGAACCGATAGACCAAAGGAATGAAAAAGTAACAAAAACAGTTACAATATAAAGGTTATTGGCAGTAGAAAACAAGGGCCCAAAAAATAAACAAAAACTAAGCCAGGGGACTAAAGAACTAAGCCAGGAGATAAAAAAAAATAAGTCAGGAGGCAAAACAACTTTTAAAGGAAGGAGCTGAACTGTCAAGTGATGGCACGAGGAACAGTGGAATATACTGAAATATATAAGCTTATTTGAAAGAAAATTAAACAGAAATGATATAAGCAAAATGAAGAAATTGTTGTTCGAGCAATATAGGAAAATAAAAGTTTTTAATTCCTAAGACAAAAACTCAATAACACCAAAAGTCTAATAAATCTGTTTACAAAGACAACGATACAATAGGAAATAAATTATAGAAATAGCAGAGTAAGACTATGAAAACTGATTCAAGGGAAAATTCTGAAAAACATAAACAACAATGAAAAGAATAATTCAAAATACAGAATCTGAAAAAATCAAAAATATAAAAATTGATGAGATTACAAGTAAATATATGATAATTTCAGAACTGATAAAACTATGAGATGGGACAAATTAAGAAACCCAAAATATTATTCAATAAATAAATAAATTATGAAATAGGAGAAACTAAGAAACCCAAAATAATATTCAATAAATGTTTATACTAGAGAGCAATCAAAAAACACTAGAATAATGAAATAGTAGTACTGTTATATAAAAAAGGGAACAAGGATGAATTACTGACCTTGCTAAATGATCTACTAAGTGCTGTGGTGGTCATGATATTGGTACTGCACCACTTAAGTATCGGGTTCAATTCTCGGTCAGTCTCGGGTGTTTGTGATTGTTTATTATCCACATTTTATTTGATTTTTAATTAATAAAATTCAACTGGTTGAATGGCCCAATAGCTCAAAGCCAAGAAAGTCACTCGCTAAAAATTTTTCTAAAGCAAATGTACAAATTGTTAACAAATATAATACCGACTAAATGAACAACCAAACTTGAATCCTACCAACCATCGCAATTAGCTTGTTGTAATAACCATAGCATAATGGATCGGATACAAACGCTTAAAATTGTAATAGAAAAACAAACACTAGAATTTGACATGGATTTATATTTGACATTCGTCGCTTACAGTAAAGTATTCTACTATCTAGAAATGAGGATATGATAAATTCATTTCAATAATTGCAAAATACACTCAAGATACATTGAACTCTTAGGAAACATATACACAGAGGCAAACAGAACGTAAAATTTCAGAGAGTCGTAAAACAAGATCTTATATAATATCCCTCAAATTATTCACTCCAAAAATGGACGATATTTTCAAGAACCTAAATTTAATGAATAAAAGATTGAATATTAACACAGACAGTTTGCATAACTTGCAAATGATACATCATTATTGCTGACTGACAAGCCAGGAAAACTACAAAATATACTTATAAAAATAGAACAAAAATCAGAAGAAGTAGGATTAACAGTAAATAGGAGTAAAATCAAAATAGTGTGCAGATTCAAGCAGCAAGTAGATATGCCACTACCGCTGTAGAATTAGTGGATATACATGTGTACTTGGTCAGGAAATAATAATTAATGGAAGCCTGCAAACAGCTAACCTTCGTCGTAGAATAAGAAATACATAGACATTTTCGGGAGGCATATTGCTAGATTGGAAAACAAGAGATTGACAAAGGAAACAACTGTATAGAAACCATAGAATGAAACGAACACAAAGAAGACCAATTATCAGGTTGTATGATGACATTAAAAGTATGACAGGAAGAAGATAGATGAACACCATACGAAACAAAGAAATGTGGAAGTAATGGAGATAGATGTAAATTGCTAAATAAAGAATAAGAACAAAAACCTAGCTATCTATATCGTCCTCTCCAAAAAGCAAGACTGATAAAAATGCATTTAAGCAATGCAGAATATAGTCTTCCTCATTGAAGTAAAAATATAACAAATTAAATAAGGGGTAAGAAAGCTATTTCTCCTTCAGTTTTATTACCTTTGAGCAATTAAGAAATAAGCCTTAAATCTTCTGCAAGTTCCTAACGTAATCCAATAAAATCCAAGGATACTTTATTATGCTAAAACACAATGCAGAACTACACAAAACAGAAATGTTTTGCAAAATGCTTTTCGTCACTTTCTCTGCAGAATGTGAAACATCCGAGGCATAATTTCAGGAAAGTGTATTATTATAACGGCGTTTGTTAGGCATAAATTTTACGAATTCTCTTGGAGCTGCGGTAGTTAAGGAACACGTAAAGTGCATGGATAAATATACTGCACGTAGTTGTTACATAAGGAATAATTTAGAGGAGAGGATCTATTTATTTTTACATAGGTTTTTCTTTCGGAAGTTGACTTTCGATACACGTGTTACCTACAATATTTAATAAATAAGTAAGATATTTAAAAGACAATAAAAAGGAGAAGTTATGTTGAAATATGATGACAAGGCGAGGGCTTACAAAAATATCTGGAGATTGTGTTGGCCTTTATTGTACTCCTATTGAGATATTGAGTATCTAAGTCATTTTTGACATTAACTTGGAAGTGCACAGGAACGCCATCTAGTTACAATCACGTTGTTTAAAAAAATGTAAGTGTCCCACAAAATTACATACTTTTCTCCCTAAACGTAGTCTTATTATAACATGTCAAACGATTATATATATATATATATATATATATATATATATATATATTTCTTTAAATTATAAATAAGAAAAAATTAAAAACGAAATTAATAAAATAGCTTCAAGAAAAAAAAAAAAAAATATATATATATATATATATATATATATATATATATATATATATATATATATATATATGTAGAGAGAGAGAGAGAATGGCACGTACTAAGCCACCAAATGTTGTAGCTGATGAAAGGAGTCTCCGAAAAACCAGTAGTTTTGGCTGGAATCTTACTAATTAAAAAATTAAATCAACAAAATTTTCTGTTTCGGTTTGTCATTTACTTTGTGTGTTATCCTTATTATTCTTGACAAGTTAATTTATACATTTTTACGATTGTTAACTGCACCGTATTGTTACGTAATAAAAGATTTAATTTAGATTATTCTTAAATCAGTTTCTCGAAGCGACTCTTACTATATATAAATTTTTTGAATTATAATATATATATATATATATATATATATATATATATATATATATATATATATATATTATTCGCCCTACGGCACGGAGCATTGAGGCCAAAATACGTGACTTTCAAAAAGTTTTACTTTTGGGATATATAGAGGTCTAATATAGTTACTTTTTAAAATTATTTTCATATTATACAGGCTGTCCCAAGAACTCTTAAAATATCAAAGTTGTGTTTTTTTTTTAAATGGGACTCCCTGTATGTTATCGCATTTTTGAATTCTCCGATCAAAATAAGTGCCTATTTTAATAAGGTTTCTATTACCTAAATCTTAAGGTTTTTAAATAATTTGAATTTTGACAAAAGCTAACCTAATTTTCATGTTTCAAATACTTAAGAAGTATTTCAGTTATGTACTCGACATTTACAGTGAAGTGTAACACTAAATAATATTTTATATCCAAACTATAATAAACTTGCTATAATATACAGGGTGCCAAAAAGTTCAAACTAATCAAATAAGAAATTTAAGTGGCTATAACTTGATTAATTTTAACAATATTCAAGGGGTTCCCTTTAAAAAAAAAACTTTGATACTTTCAGAGCTTTTGGGACACCCTGTATAATATGAAAATAATTTTAAAAAATAACTATATATCCCTAAAGTATATATTTTTGAAAGTCACGTATTTTGGCGGCAATATTCTGTGCCGTATAGGGTGAACTCTCTCTCTCTCTCTCTCTCTCTCTCTATATATATATATATATATATATATATATATATATATATATATATATATATATATGGGACACCTCCTACTTAAATATATTTAAAAAAAATATATTACTGCATATGATTAACGGACAAGTTTTAATGCCTTCAAGCATTTTTTGCAGATTTTAAAAAATGTAAAATAACTACACGTTGTTCCATTTTAAACGAATTCGCATTCGAAATCGAAAGAGATACTGAACGTGATAAATTTGGAATTATAGAATTATATTCACTGGATTCCACCTTAGGCTGTTCATTACTGCAACCATTCTATATTGGAGTTCGATTTTCAGATATTTATCTAATACAAAATGTGTGCGAGAGATTATTATTATGATAGGTAGATGTAGTTGTATATGTAGTTATGTTTTATTGCCAAAGTTTTGCTTTATATCAAAGTGTGGGTTCTATTGACTAAATTTAGTTCTAGTCTAGAGTCTGGAGTTACAATTTGAGACGTATTAATTGAGTTTCGAATGGAAATATCCTTCATAAAGTTTAGATTTCTTTTTTAGTTTATTTTTATTTCTCATATATATGATAGTGAGTTCGTTCACATAAATTGTATGGGTATTACCCTTTTTTTAGTTAAAAGCGTTTTGAAAGTATTTAGTAAGGATGTCCTGATCTTACATTGCGCACAAAATTATCAGTGGAATAATGTTACCGGAATTAAGCAACATAAATACTCTCTATCATGAGATCACCAGTTTTTAAGCTATTGGCAGAATTTTACATTACAGGTTGTGTAAGATTGTGCAGTAAGATCGGTAAGAATGAGCGGGTGTATGTAAGACTCCTGCACTTACTAATAAATGTTGGTTTTCACACAAATCACACCTAAATGATCCAGCACGAGGATTTCTCATGTCACTACTCCTCGCAGCCAACGTATTTGATCAAGTCTTATAAAATCACAGCTTGAAGGGTCACAAGTTTTCTTAGAGTCAACGTTTGGTTTTGGCTAATTGGTATTCTATATATGTTTAGAAATATTCGCAGCTAGTGATTGCAGTTGTCTGGAGATTATTTTTTTACCTTGGGTTCACTTATTTCTATAATTTGATGTTATAGTTCTCGATGTAATTTTATAAATTAAAATAATAAACAGATTTGCTGAAAAATATTTAAAAATAAGAACAGAAAACTGATGTGTAAGATTGTGCGCGCACTCTTACATAGGCGTATCCTGCACAGTCTTACCAATTGTCTATTTCTACTTGTTTATACTGGTATCGCTATCTTTCCTGAATGACCTGATTTATTATCGGCAAAACTATCTTGTAATTGAGCCCTATAACTTTTAATTTGCTTCAAAATTGACTGTTATATCACATTCAAATTGAGAAAAAATAAGATCAAATTTTAATGAAACCTTCGAACTTACTAATAATATTTTATTTTCGCGGTGAATCAATTATTTTCCACGAACAACTGTAGTTACCTTAAGGTGTCAAAACAATCCTATTATCTACCAATTCCTCTGCTCTCGAGAAAAGATGTGTACGCAGTTTTGTCAACTGCACAATTTTTTCTTATTTTTAAACACATTGAAAAATTAACTGGATAACATACGTTCTAGGCTACTATAGAGGCTTATATGGAACAAACTAGACTACTTAACAAAAATGTAACACCTATTCAATAATACTCAACTTTATGGAGTTAACAAAAAAAAATCGGATCAACTTTTCGTGAGAAAGTCTTTACTTCATTTCTGCCTTGGGTTTTCAGCATATAAAATGTTATAGCAAAAGAATAAAAAATTACTAATTTATAAGGTTATAACCTACAAAGAGATGGACGTGATGATATAATGAAGGTTTTTAGTTGTCTGTGGAACTATATAAATCGAAAATGCAACTTACATAGAGCTGAGGAACTGCAAAAAAATTAGCCATTTTTTAAGATACTAAAAAATCAAAACTAAAAAGCCATTTCTCTAGAATTTGTACTTCAGTTTTCTGGGTTTATTTCGAACTAAAATTTTGAAACGGGGAAATCTTTTCATTATAGTATTATTCAGCTAATGTTATATTTGTAGAAACTGAGCAACTATATTATTTACCTCATCTAATTTAAAAAACTTGTTAATATTTTACATTATGTTTTAAATTCTGATCGTTTACTTGGAGAAATTAAGTTTACCCAAAGATCATTGTATAAAAGCAATAAAAGATTTTTATTTATTCGTGAAAAACCATTGACTAATGTTACATTTAAATTTAGTTCAGTTGCATTTGAATAAACAATAAAACTATAAAAACCACAAAGACAAATAAGACACCAATATTTTAAAGTATAAAACCCTCTTTTGGGTGTGACCAGTTACTTTGCATCGCATGTTATCAAATCAGTTAATCATCAACCCACAAATATATAGGATGAGAAGGCAATATTTGTATATGTTCTTAACTCCAAAGCTATTGAATTTTATTAAAATGTTTAGTTTAAAATTTGAAGCCTTTGAAGCCGCTTTTCTGAATTAAAATGGAGCAAATAGAGATATCGGAAAATTTTCAATAAATAATATGTTTTTCGTTTCTAAATATTAAACTCAGAAAATATGGTTAGTTCAGGTGAGTCTTTGTTTTCAAAGAACTCCGATTGGCACACCACTTTCCCGATCCGTTGAAGTCCGCGAGGTTAATCCTCATCGACAAAGCTAAGAATATACCTACGGAACATACGAAATACCGTCCTATCTGTCTAATTACCGTCGTTGCCAAGGTTTATGAAAACCTGAATAACAACCATCTCAATGACGAGATTTAAAAACAAGTGGTTTCAACAAGAATCAGTTTAGTTTCACTAAAACAAAGACGATGTCTGACGCGTGATGCAGTATGCTAGGGAGAAGATGCAACAATGCATTTAACACGGCCTCGTGGCCTTTGATTTCTACAAAGTTAGTAAAAAGGGAAGTTAGCAGATATCTGGTGAATATTGCAGTTATTCAGGGATACGTTCTGATCAAACCTACGGTATGACGAGATAATCCAAATAGATACACTTCAGAGGATGCGACTTGTATGTTACGCGGATGATTTGGCTGTGGTGGTATCTGCAGAAAACCCTAAAGATATGGTGTCCAAAGCGGATGAAGTAACCACACCATCCTCTTATGGATGGAAAGACATGAACTGATAAGACTAATGCAGTCATCCTAAACAACAAAAAAATTCCCCAAAATATAAAATTTAATGTAGGTAGGACTGAGATAGGTCCAAGTCTAATAGTTAGATATTTGGGAATTACTATTGATAGATATCTTGAAAAGCACATCAGAGCAGCTTGTGAAAGAGCAAGAAAGACCCTGAAAGCACTAGACGCTTTGCTACTGAACATGAAGGGACCAACGTCGCGTGAACGACGTGCCTTGGCAATGGCTATGCATCCTATTATACTCTATTGGGCACCTGTATGGGTGGAATGTATGGTAATCGTTTATTATAAAGAAATGGTCAAAGCGCCTCAACGCATAATAGCTCTACGGGTATTCTCTGTATACCGGACCGTTTCCACAGACGCCGTGTTGCTGATTGCAAGGGAGAGACAAAAATTTTTGGCAGAACGCAGACCTCCCAAGCAGATAAACACGTGAAACATCAAAGGATTCTTGAAGAATGACAAACAGAGTGGGATAGTTCTGACAAGTGACGTTGGGCGCATAAACTCATAAGAAATGTGGAAACCTGGACCAATAGACAACATGGAACGTAAACTTCCATATAACGCAATATTAGACTAGTCATGGGGCGTTTATGTAGTACTACATAAGTTGGAGAAGGGGGAGACAAATAAACGTCTATACGGCGAAGACGTAGATGACGCGGAACATACTATATTTATATGTCAGAGATGGAGAGAGGAAAGAGCTGGAATTAACCAAGACTTAAATGTAAATCTTAACCCACGGCTTGGCAAGGGAAGGATTTATAACTATATGGGGAATGTCTTAAAACAGAAAGAGATAGAGGAAAAGTTATAATAACTACCAAACCGGCCCCCTTCCTGTTGGAGATTTTTTAAACGGGACCGGGAAAGGGGCAAGAGTGATAAAAGGGGGGGGGGTAGTTGGTATATAAGAGAATTTTTGGTGCGGGTTGCCCCACACGTGTGAGTAAAGCATTTCCCCACCATAACAAAACTCTTTCTTTCCCCGAATGTGAGTTAAAATAATAATTAAGAAAAATGTGTGTCATCTTGTGAATTTCGTGAAAAGAATTGTTATTTTAATCTCAGTAACGAAAAGTTTGCTAATCTTAATTCATATGAATGTTTTCTTTTAATTTTTAACTATCGAATCTTTCGTTAATTTTTTAACCAACTTCTTGCAACACCCATTTTAAAGAAAAATTATAACATAATAAAGATATGACATGAAGATTTACAATTATATATTTACGACAAACAAACTTTTTCCGAAAAAATACAAATTTTTGATCACAATCTTTGATGTTCACACAATTAAAGCAACTCAGTTTTCAGGTGTGTTTGCCAAACCTCGACACCGTGTAATTTCGATTGGATTTCACAAAATAAAGATCATAAAAAGAATTTGTTTTAAAGAAACAGAACTAGATTACTTGTAGAATATTCCTCGAGCTAGAGCTTTTGCGTCGATAGTAGCTAAATGATCTATGAACCCGTTAAATAAATAATTGTTCTTATGAATACCTCCGGTTACTGCTTATTTAATTTTAAAAGCCTAAACGTAACTCTAAAATATTGTTATTTTTATATGAGATTGAATATTATTCACGCGAAAGAACATTAATAATAACTTATTCTAAACAAAATTAAAGCACCCTGTAGAAAATTTAAATGAAAGCGAATATAACTCCACCCATGTAATTGATGATTCAAAAAAGTATTCATTTCTTTAGCTAATTATTGGTATTATTGATAAATTATTCGGAACCATGGTGAGGGTAGACACTATTGTATGGTAATGGTCAGGACCATCGATTTACACAACAATATTAACATGTAAAAACCACATTTACTTAGTAATGGTCTGATTGTCATAATACAAAGCAAAGATTGATTTTAGTGATAAATGATTTCTTAGGAATATGATTATACTTTTCGAGCAAATATTTAAAAAGAATATGACTAAATAATATTTTTTAAATGGTGCAAACTCAATTCGAAATTGTATTCATACCAGATGTATCCTGTTTAGATAACTTTTATGTTTTCTTTAAAAGAACGTAATCATAATTATATATATAAATATTATTAAAGATTCATTCGCCTTTAAAAAATTTATTGATACAATAAACCTACCTAAAAATTATAGACTCATTTCGCTAGATGTTATATCTTTGTATACAAACTTGCCAAATCAACTTATTCACACTCTTTTAGCAGAAAAATGGGAAATTTTAAAGAAACATACATCGCTATCAAAAAATAATTTTATGGATGCTGTTGACCTCGTTCTAAATACTTTCAGTACGAAAACACCTTTTACAAACAACTCGATGGATGAGCTTGGGATCACCAATTTCATCTACTATTGCTCAATTAGTAATGGAATATTTAGAGGAAAAAGTTTTAGAAAAATTAAATTTTAATATAATATTTTTCAAACGTTTTGTCGATGATTGCATAGCAGCCGTGCCACAAAATAAAATAAATGAAATTCTCCAAGAGTTTAACAGTTTCAACGAAAAATTACAATTCACGTCCGAAACAGAAAATAATAATAAAATAACTTTTCTTGATATGACACTTATACGCAGAAAAAACAAAATTTTAACTGAGTGGTACACCAAACCAACTTGGTCAGGCAGATATTTAAACTGTTTCTCTAATCATTCAAAAACTCAAAAAAATAGTGTTATAATCGGTCTGTCTGATCGTGCTATCTCCCTAACGTTTCCAGAATTCGGACCAAAAATACTGCAAAAAGTAAAAAAGACACTAATAAATAATAATTTCAATGAAAAGACTACCACCAAAATAATTAATAAATGAACATATAAATTTTATAATAACGTAATAACAAAAAACATAGAACATAAACAGCAAAAATATGTAGCATTACCTTACACTAGTGAGCTGTCAGAAAAAATAAAATACATTCTAAAAAAGCATGATATTATTGCATGCCACAGGTCACATAATAAATACACTGTTTACAAATTTAAAAAGTAAAACTCTCATGAATAAATAAAATGTAATATATTCGATCCCTTGCACAAATTGTTCCAAAAAATATATAGACATGACGAGCCAATTGCTGAAGAACAGATTGAATGGCCATAAATATACGAAAAACGCTTTAACAGCGTTAAACAAACACACAGGACGAAAAACATATTTTTGTTTATAACAGTACCATAATAAAAAACAAAAGATATGAATTACCAAAAATTACAGATAAAGGAAATGATTGAAATTAAAAAAGATAAAAACATTGTTAACGACAGAACGATTATAGGAAATTTGAGCCACATTTACACAAGCCTAATTTAAACAAAAATATTAAGTATTCGATCCTGTCAAATAAAGATAAAAGTAAACATATACCTTATTTTGTTTTTTTGTGCATTGTAAAATATGAAAAATATATAAAAAATAAAATACTCGCATTCCATGTATCCTCAATATACGATGTAAAGATTGAATTTCATTAGTAATAGAGTAACGAAATGTCAAGGTGTGTACCGGTAAAATTAAATATTTTTTTAAAATTTAAATACTGTTTTAAAGTGTCTTGTTTGTTTTTTAAAATTGTAGATATGTTTCTTGTGTGAATGTTTTAATTATATAAAAATATTTTTAGGAAAGAAAATAAAACAAAAAAAAAATTTTGAAAATGCCTTAAATAAAGGGCGAAACGTCAATTGTTTTGCATTTTTTGTTAAATAAATAACCTAAACCCAAGAAAAGACAAAATAAAGAAAAAATTATATATATATATATATATATATATATATATATATATATATATATATAATATATATATATATATGTCTCATAGGTATAATGTGTAATTGAGGGTTTTCGGAGAACCCTCGTATGCACAATGACAACTAAGCAGTATGCGGGGAAAAAAATTACGTCTCAAAATGGGCGACGTAAACTATGATTTAATAAAATTTTCGGTGTAAAAAATTACATTTTTGTAATTTCGAAGAAAATAATTACAATTCCAAAACCGCATCGAAAAAAATTACGCATCAAAGAGTGTGACAAAAACTATTATAATTTTGAAAATACGGTGAAAAAAAATTTCTCTTTTAAAAGTGCGTCAAAAACTATTAAAATTCTTAAAATACGGTGATAATAATTCGCTACGCAATTTAAATATGTAATTTTCTTCGTCGCACATTTTTAAGATGTAGTTTTTTTGCTGTTTTTATTAAATGAAAATGGTCAAAATTAGTGAAAAATGGAGAGAAAAAATTTTAATCGTGAAAAATAGATTTCGTAGCACTTTTTTGAGAATCATTTTTTTTGCAAAATGTAATTTTTTCATCCCTCTTTTATAGTTGGAGTAGTTTTTACTGCACTTTTTGAAGTGTCATTCTTTTCGTCGCAATATTTTTACTGTAATTTTTTTCACCGGAGTTTTATTGTTGTAATAGTTTCGGCCGCAATTTTTGAAGAGTTATTCTCTTCATCGCAATGTTCTGAAATATATTTTTTTTTTGCCGAAATTTGGTAGCTGTAATTCAGTAGTACTTTTCAGTAAGACATTTTTTTTGACACATATTTTATATACGTAATTTTTTTCATCGTATTTTTAAAATTGTAATAGTTTTCGCCCCACATTTTCTTCGTCGCATATTTAAAAGAGTAATTTTTTTTCGCCGTATATATTAATGATATAATTTTTTCGCCACATTTATTAAAGATGTAATTTTATTCGGCGTTATGCCATTTGGCATTCTAATTTTCGCCGCATATATGAAGAAGTGATGGTTTTCGCTGTTTTATAAATGTATCTTTTTCACCGCAAATCTTTAGACGCTATTTTTTTAGCCGAATATTTCAGCATCATTACCTTCGTGAACACCATCGATATAAATTCGTCTAATGGACCATTTCCGGTATATTGCTTATTTAAATAAAGTTGAGACACCCTATATAGTTACACGTGATATTTAAAATTACCTCTACAAAAAACCGGTACTAAGCTCAATGCACTTCCATACGCAACTTTTTTTCGCTTTTACCCATTATTTATTTGCGCTTGCCTTGAAAACTAATGCTACAAATAAAACCAAACCAAGAATAACAATTATATAAAATAATGATATGTTGTCGGTCCTGGTATTTTATTAAATTTCTGTTGTGTGTATATAAAGATCTCTATCAGATAACATAACAATGAAGATACCTTAACAGTATAGACAAGTCGGAAAATAATTTTTTTTTGCCCTTGAGTCACCCATACATTATATGGAGAAAGGAAAACCGATAATTGTTTGGAATAGTAGAAATTAATTTTTCGCATTTTTTTTTGTGTACCCCCTATTTTGAGAATTAAATAAAATATAGAGAAATATTTGTTGCCATAGAGTTATTTAAACAAGTTTCCATTTCGCTACTGCAGGCGGTTAAAGGAAAAGGTGGACAATTTATTTCATTTTGACTACCAGTGAAGCTGTAGTAAACCTAAAGCAAAATTCACAGTAAACAACATGTCAGCAGAATGTTAATTTCCTGAAGAAAATTTTAATTTTTATGTTTAGCAGTACTCCGGTGTATGTATAGATGTCGTTTGATTAGTGATATTTTATAGTCTGAATCAAAAATGACTGTTGGCTTAATATCCTACCGATATGTCCCAGAATTTGGACTTGAAATAACTAGATGGCCGAAATGTGTATGAAAGAAAAACAGAGAAATAAACTGTATTTTCCTTCCATGATCTGCAGGGGAGAAACGGCAAAATTATTTGTGAGGTATTTTCTATTGATATTATAACAGTTGATTTTTATTTTTACTGGTATGTTTCTCGCCATCTATTGGCATCGTTCTTAACAGGAGTAGTGATTTTGTACGATTTCTTTATAAGCATCTTTTATCGATTTTCGTGTCGATAAATTGATAATCTGTTTTCCTTGCTAGTTTTGGATAGATAATATTGAATTTTGGAAATATGTCGTACATAATATTTTTTACGCTACGGCCCTGCTACGTATTAAGAACCTGTTTTCGTCAGTTCACCGAAGTTAAACGATGCTGAGCGCGGTTAGTACTTGGATCTGCGACCGCTTGAGAACACCGAATGCTGTAGCCGACAGTCGGTAAATACGAAAACTATCTCGGAGTTGGTTGAGTATCGAGGAATCCACCTTAAACTGTAGGTCCCCTCACTAAAAGATCCTTTTGGATGACGTCTCGTTAATTAATAATTATTACTACTACTAACATTTTTCTAATAATTAGGAAAGTGGTTGCAAAAATCTCCTTAAAATTTCCTCTGCAACTGGCTGAACTTGCAGTCGTATAGAATTATTAAGGAACAACAACAAAAGATAATATATATTCAATTTTATTTGATTTGATTGATCTACACCAAAATCAGTAACTATATTTTATATTTTTCATTATAATCGTCGAGTTCAATAAATTACAATATTTCCATTTTATGCACGTCATAACCTCCAAAATTTTCAGGGTGAGTAAGATGTATCTTTTTGTTTTAAAGGCAGCTTCATTTGTTTTTCTTCAAGATTTATTCTTTTTTCAATAAGATTTATCTTTATCCCTTTTGTTCAAAATTCAGCCACGACTCGAAGGCCTTCCATCTTGTCGTCCCTGCTCGGGCGTCATGTCGTATTAATGCTTCTGATGTTAAGGGCATATAACTAACGAACCATTTGCGACCACCTAAAATATATGGATGTTTCGTCCCGATACCGGTGGTGGATCCACCGGTATCTTTCCCAAACATCGTTGTACTTTCCACAAACTTGGACCTCTATTTAAGTCCAGTTTTGCCGGAAAGTGGTGGTGTATATATATATATATATATATATATATATATATATATATATATATATATATATATATATATATATATATATATATATATATATATTGTCGTATATGCACGTCCGTCGTTTCAGGAAAATTATTTGTGGAGATCAGATTTTCCATTTTCCTCGAGAACGCCACGAGGCACATTTCGATCGAATGCGAACGACGTACACGAGCTGTGAGTGACTTGGGTATCAGGAAATTGGTCATTTTTGGTATGCGTTTGTCCCTGCATTACGTGGTCCCCACCTTGAAGTAAAGCTTGGATGTCATTTAAAAATTGTTCCATTGGGGAAATTGAAGTGTTGGGATATAATTGAGCATTTGGATTTATTCGGGTCATGTCAGATTCATTATGAGTATAAAATCCTGTTAGGTCTGGCGCAACCCCACGAGGGACCGCGGAGATCCCACCAAAACCACCTGGACAGCCTGAAATGCCACCCGCCTCATCAGACCCGAAGGAACTATGAGAGAAGGGATTAGACATTTTTCAAATAAATTATTTTTCCTCTTAAATTGGAATGTTTTGTATAACAATACAAAAATCACGGAGGGCTGGGCTTTAATATACTAAATATATGAGAAAAATTAAGTGTATGGAATTTGGGTTGAATGAGAACTTGGCCAATATTTACTTTAATTTGTTTTTTTTATTAGACGTGAGCTCTTATAAAATTTTTTGCAGTAAAAATTTTTTTAGACTGGGAGTCTTAAGTTTTTGCGTCGAAATTAAAATCTAGTGTTGGGACTCTTAATAAAATTTCCGAAATTCAATTTTTTCGAAAATTTTTGTTTTTGTGTTATGCGCAAGCTAATGCACGTGTTCTTAGATCCGTTAACGATGTCACTATCAGATTGTCACTAATTTTCTCTGGATAGAAAATTATTTAAGTTGCAATCAGGAATGTCTAAATCGAGTATGTCGCTATCAGGTTTCCTTTATGCAATTTTATTACCGCAAATTATTATATTCGTAGAAGTAGGTGCGTGAATACTCTGTATATTAATTTCAAACAGTTTCCGCAAGAATTAAAAAAAAAATCGGCGTGGAAAGGTTTTTAGAGAAGCTTTTTTTTTCGATGGCGCTGGAATTTTACTAAAATTTGAGTTTCACGGTTTTTATTTAGCTGAAGCCTGAGTAAATGCTTCAAAAGACTTAGATACTTATATATATATATATATATATATATATATATATATATATATATACATATATATATATATATATATATATATATATATATATATATATATATATATATATATATATATATATATATATATATATATATACATATATATATATATATATATATATATATATATATATAATATATATATATATATATATATATATATATATATATATATATATATATATATATATATATATAAATATATAATATTTATAAAAAAATTTAATCCCTTTTAGTGTTTAACTACTGTAATCCTGAAGACGGTTTAAGGAATAAATATACTGAATCTCAAATACATTCATACAACATTTTTTTAATTTAATAAAAAAATTAAACATTCGATATAACTGATTGAGCCTGATTTAAACTAAAGTCATATTTATTCATACAATCACATAAATAATAGAGTATGGTATATATGATGAATATATACTTTAATCGTGTTGTAAAGCTCATCGTCGTGAAAAATAGTCATCATTACATCTACGTTAAATAGTTTCCTATTTGCTGTAGGATTTATGTGGTACATTCGTGTTTTTCGAAAACGAATAATTAATTATAATTTAAATCAGCATAAGCCCTAAAAACTAATCTAAAAAATACTGGTTTAAAAATGTTTTGATCTCCAACATTTTCAAATGTAATGAAAAATTATAGCTATGCTCTCGATATTTTTAATATATTATTTTTTGTGATACATCGATTGCCTGAAGCTTCAAATAATATATTGTAAAAATCATTCGAACAACCAGTAGTGTGTCTGTTATCTGTAGTAGCGCATCCGGTTTTATACCGCCATCGAATGGAAAATACTAAATCAAACTCCGGTCCTTCGAGCCATATTTTTACTTTCGATCAACCATAAATTGTAATTACTGATGCCTGAAGATTATAAAAAAACAGTAACATTACTGTTGTCTTTTTCTTCAAACCATTGACATAAATATTGCGTTGGTATTTATTGTAAGTGAGAAAAATTTCCATTTTATATTTATTTTAATATACAGTAATACAACTTGACCAATGACTTTAAAGTACCACTTAGGTCTACTGTCTTTTTAATATTTGTATATAAAGGTGTTTTTATAGAGGTACAGAACTTTAAGTTGGCAACACTTTTTTAACTGGAGGCCATTTTGTCAGCTGTCAAGTGATTTATGTTTAGTTTGGTTTGGCATTTCAACATGAATAGACTGACGCCTGAACAACGCTTCCAAATTGTGCAAATTTATTTTGAAAATCATGGTTCTGTTCGAAATACGTATCGCGCACTACGTCCATTTTACGGTCAACATAATCGTCCATCAGAGCTATTAATTCGATTAACTATGGAACGTTTTCGCACCACGTTTACTCTAAATGATAATACGCATCCACAGAGACGTCGTACAGTACGTACAGAAGAAGTCATTGCTGCTGTAGAGCGTAGCGTAGAGGAAGACCCGAATCAGTCTATCCGCCATCGTGCACAGGAATTGGATATGTGTCCATTCACTTTATGGAAGATATTGCGGAAAGATCTTGGTTTGCGTGCTTACAAAATCCAACTCGTGCAAGAATTGAAGCCACACGATCACCTAGCAAGGCGTAGATTCGGTGAATGTGCCCAAAACAAGATTGCCGTTGATCCCGATTTTCATAAGCGAATTTTGTTTAGCGATGAAGCTCACTTTTGTTTGAATGGATACGTCAATAAACAAAACTGCCGTATTTGGAGTGATGATAATCCTCAAGTGAATGTTGAGACACCGTTACATCATTGGTCCGTACTTCTTTAAAAGCGATGCTGGTCAGAACGTTACAGTCAATAGTGACCGCTATAGAGCCATGATTACTGACTTTTTCGTTCATCAATTGAACAACCATGATGTGCAGGAGCTGTGGTTTCAACAAAACCTCGCAACATGTCACACAGCTCGTGCCACAATTGATTTATTGAAGGAAACGTTTGGTAACCGCATAGTTTCACGTTTCGGACCCGTGAATTGGCCTCCAAGATCGTGCGACTTAACGCCGCTAGACTATTTTCTGTGGGGATATGTGAAGTCGCTAGTCTACGCCGATAAGCCCGAAATGATTGATTACTTGGAGGACAAAAATGCCACAAATGTTGGAAAAAGTCATCGAAAATTGGACCTCCAGATTAGACTACGTCCGAGCCAGCCGTGGCGGTCATATGCCAGAAGTCCTATTTAAATTATAACGCCAGAAGGTTATCTTTCAAATAAAGTAAATTTCATGTCAATTTAAAAAATTCATTTTTGTTTTATTCCATTTAAAAGTTCTATACCTCTATAAAAAACATCCTTTACAAAAGGAATCGAGGCAAATATTTTAACCAAATTTATACTAGAAAGTTTTCTACACAAGTTTCGGCTAATGGTGGAGATACGGAATGGTCAAGGAATCGTGTCGACTACTGCAAAAGTCAAATGTTATTCTATAGGAAAATATAAAGCAATTTTCCACTCACCATTATATTCCTATAAAAAAAACGGTTTTCCGTGTCATTAATACAGTTTAGAAGGTCCACCTTATTCCGTGAGAAACAGCTCCTCAAAAAAACTTTAACTTTACAATGTTAATACAGTCAGTTTGAAATTAAACACTGTATTACTTGATCTTACAAGTTTCATTCGTTCATAAACAAAAATCCTGTAATACGTTTCATTACTAAATGAAACTTTCTCCGCTAGGATAATTAAAAAAAAAAATAAGTAAGCCGGTATAGATATTCAAAAAAGTCGATATATTCCTCAATGACACCTGCAGGTTAGTCACAGGCTACACCAACTGTATAAGGCGACCGACCTTATAACTCCCGCCAAACGAAGAACAGAAACACAATATGTCGAAAAGTTTAAACAGAACTTTGACTGAGCAAAGGAGGCAAAATCGAACCCTCAAAAGAATTCCCATTCTCTGAGAAACCACCATCCATTTTGACCTAGATTAGAGGACCTGGAGGACGCTCCACAGGATTCGAACAGCAGTAGCACCAATAAAGACTAATAAAATTGTCTTTGAAATTGCAGAGAAAGACGGGATATGGCACTACTGTCATGCAAGTGCTGCCGAAACAAATATATTTAGCATAGTAGTAAATGTTTTCCACAAGCCAGACCTCTAAAAGCCCTTTAGAGAATTTTGAAAAAGGGAATTTAGATAAACAAAATTTGTCATCAACTATCCAATCGATTCAATTTGGGTCTAAAAAAGAGGAAATCTAGATCTTTTACAAAGTCTAGCGCAGAGCTTAAAGAAAATATTCGACTGCACTTTTGTTTCTTTTTTAATAAATTATGTTGTAGCTGTAATATAATATAAAGTTTGTTATATATGTAATTCTCCTTTCAGGCAGAGAATATGAAAAATATAAGTACAAACAGTTTATTTCCTGCAAATATCGCTCTGGTCCTCTCTCCATACGCGTTTCGATCACCTCATGATCTCGTCAGTGGAGCTGTATCGGACCGAGAGCAACATTAGCAGGAAATAACTGATATATGAACCATAAATTTTAAAGTATGTCGGCAGGATATTACACCTGCCATCTACCAACTTCGATGTCAGACTGAAAAATATCGCCAGTCGAACGACATCTATGAATCAACGGAATAAAGTGGAATTTTTAAACAATCAAAATTTCAGTAAGAAATAAAGAAATCTTTCCGCCGTATTTAAATAGTTTGTTATATAACAAACTATTTATTTCTTACTGAAATTTTGATTGTATAATATAAAGTTGTAATAAATATTGTTTATTAAAGTTGGTGTCGAATTTTTTTGTACACTCGCTATGCCCCGTAATATAACTTTATTATCTTCGTTATTTTTAAAGCATTATGTTTATGCCTGAACTATTTTCATAATTAGTGGAAAAGTGCATGCTGAACGCAGGGAAAATATCCTTATTATGTATTTTTAATTATAACTTGCGAGCCTACAACAAAGCTCGCTTTTTTATTTTTTTAAAGTTTATTTTATGTGCATGAAAGCCATAAAATAAATTCTTTAAATTAGTTTTAACGTTGGGATTTTAAGTACCGGATAAAATCCTAAAATTAACTCTTTTGTTGGGGTTTTGTACTAATTTTTATTTTGTTAACAGGTAAATACATACGTAAACGTTAATTAAATAGGTAGAATAAAATTTATTTTGAATATTTTTTTGATGTGTAAGTGCTTTAAGAGTAATTCTCCCAGAAAGGAACTATTTAATGATCACTATTAAAAAAAATTAAATAAATTTTTTATAAAACAAATTGAACTGACTTCTCTAAGTGCGCTAAAAAGTGAAAAACAACTTTAATTTTATAGGAAATTGAAATTTTGGAAGTCGGCACCAAACTAATATCTGATTGAGATTGAAATTTCTTTATTTGTTATTGCTTCCTTATAATCTGTATATAGTAGTAGTTATTTTATTTAGAAATAATTTGGCACCGGCTTCAAAAATTTCAATTTCATACAAAAATTTATAGTTATTTTTCACTTTTTAGCGAACTTTTAAAAGTCAGTTCAATTTTTTTTATAAAAATTTTATTTTTCTATTTTTAGTTCTGAATTCATTATGATATCCATAAATTATTTGAACTAAGTACTAATCGAGATTACCTCGCAATGACTCCATGTGACAAGAAAGTACCCATTTTATCCAAAGTTACAAATCACCCTAAAATGAACCACTAAAAATTCTTTGATTCTTAAAGTTCTCCAAATACCAGTAAAATTGCGTTATGAAAATATTTAGTCTATCATAGTAAATCCACTATCTTAAATTTCAAATTAATTTTAGATTGGTAATATAGGTCCCAAAACCTTCCAATATCGATGTTGAAAGAACCTAAGATGTAAATTTCTAAGCCCGATATATTTTATTCTGCATATTGAGTTTGTATAAGCCCCAAGAACCCTGCAATATCAGTTGCAGACAAAATCGGAAAATGTAAAATTTTCAATCCCCCAAATTGTATGTTATCAACTTAACAGTTGTAAAAAATTAACTTCATATTTGTAATACATGACCCCGAAAACCTCCTAATACCAAATCTGAAAATATGTAAATAAGGTAAAATTTTCAACCCACCATATTGGATCCACCATTTTGGATTTCAACAAAAAAAATATTAACGTCTTAATTTAGTCTAAACCTAGATCCTTTCAAGACCCTTAGTACCAATTTTGAATGAAATCCGAAAATTTAAAATTTCTAGGCCTTCATATTGCATCTGAAATATTAGATTTTCTTAAAATAATTTTATATTCGCCATTTAAACCCTCAAAAACGGTTCAGGCCCCCTTTTGAACAAAATTAAAATATATAAAATTTTTAGTCCGCTATATTGGATTCACCATATTGAATCCTGAAAAAATACTTTTAAATTCATAATTTATATCCTTAAGAACCCTTTATATCGGTTTTGGAGAAAATCGAAGAATGTGAAATTTTTAGGAGGCCATATTGAATCCGCCAGATTCAGTTTTTCAAAAAATATTTTAAATTCGTAATTAACATTAACAAAAACCCCCAATACATATTTTAAGCAAAATTGAGAGATGTAGAATCTTTTTTCCGCCATCTTAGATTTTTTATCCGCTATATTGGATACGCTATATTTAGTTTTTTTAAAATAATTTCAGATTCGTAATGTGCGATCTCAAAAACTCCCCCATATCAATTTTGAAAAAAAATATTGGATACGCCTTATTGAATTTTTTAAAAATAAATTCAGATTCGTTATGTGCAATCCCGAAAACTCCCCCATAACAATTTTGGAGAAAATCGGACAAAATTTATTTTTTCATCCTCCATATTGGATCTGCAATATTGGATTTTTTAAAACTTATTTTAGATTCGTTATTCGCAACCCCGAAAACTTCCCCGTACCAATTTTGGAGAAAATCGGACAAAATTGATTTTTTATCGGCCATGTTGGATCCGCCATATTGAGTTTTTTAGAAATATTTTCGATTCGTTATAAGCGACCCCGAAAACTTCTTCTTCTTCTTCTTCTTTTGTAGCCATACAACCGGGGGTGGGTCTTGGCTGACTGCACAACTTGCTTCCATCTCACATGGTCGTCCATGATAGTTGGGTCAGTGGGTAACCCCATTGTTCTTAAGTATGATCATATCCATCGCATTCTTGGGCGTCCTAAGGGTCTTTTTCCTGTCGGGGCCTCCTCCCAAATTAACTTGGGAAGGCGGTTATTAGGGAGCCTATGGACATGGCCAGCCCATCTTAGGAGTTGGGATTTAATTTCTTGTACGATGTCGCTAGCGTGATATATCTGTTTGACCTCGGCATTTGTTCTTATTCGGTATTGATTAGTATTGGGGTCGTGATAGGGTCCGAAAATCCTTCTAAGGATTTTCCTGTCAAAACATCTAAGTTTCATTTCCATCAGCGTCTAGGTCTCACAGCCATACATGAGCACTGGTCTAATCACTGTTCTATATATCCTGATTTTTGAGGCTTGTGTTAGGTTCTTGGATTTGATGGTGTTGTTGAGACTATATATACATCTGTTGGCTGCCTGAATTCTCCCTTTTATCTCCTCTGTGATATTGTTATCTGCGGTGATTGTCGCTCCGAGATATTTAAATCACTCCACTCTTTCAAAGTTTATGTATTCTATCTCGATTCTTTTGTCTGTTTATGCACATGTATTTGGTTTTCTCCTCATTGACCATTAGACCGGTTTTCCTTGACTCTATCTCTATTTTGTTGAAAGTTTCCTTTACACTGATGACGGTGTTTCCAACAATATCAATGTCGTTCGCATATGCTAGTAGTAATTTTGGTCCATTTACTGTTATTAGTGCAACCCCGAAAATTTCCCCGTACCAATTTTGGAGCAAATCGGACAAAATTAATTTTTTTTGTACGTCATATTCGATCCGCCATATTGAATTTTTTAAAAATAATTTCAGATTCGATGTGTACGACCCCGACAATTCCCACGTACCAATTTTGGAGAAAATCTGACAAAATTAGTTTTTTTGGTCGCCATATTGCCTGCGCCATCTTGGATTTTACTGCGCCAATTGCGCCCAAAAAAAATATGGGACCACCGCAGCAACTTCCTGAACATAATATAAGAAATTGCATTCAAATCTGTGCAGCCGTTCCGGAGTAATCGGTGTATATACATAAAACAACATATATAGTCGACGAATTGAGAACCTACTTCTTTTAGAAGTCGTTTAGTAGGATGGGTCAACTTCAAAAACACAAGGCATCATATACAAAATGTCTATGTGGTACTGTTTCAAGAACGGATAAAAATTCCGTCCTACCCATTAAACCTAAAATGTAAAAAAATGCATTTTTCTTTTTCCAAGTTGTAATAAAAACGCAACAGTTAATTATAATAAAAAATGTACTGCTTCTTCTCGCTTACAATAAAACAGAAACAAAAGTTTGACACGATAATTGCACCCCATAATTCTGATAAACTGTGACAGCGCTACGTAGTCGGAACTATAAATTTTTCTAGTCTAGTTGCAAGCTACATTTTTAGCACGTATAGTGGAATAATTAAAATTTAAATTAGTTGAATAATTTGGTTAAAAGGTACAGCTTTAAGGTATGAATTTTAAGAGGATAACTTTGGTCTAATATATTAAGTGGGAAGAAGACAATTTTTAAATTAAAATTTAAGTAGATCTTAATGTGGGTTAATTAATTACGGTTCTTATTTCCTTTCTGCATTAAATTTTACTGGTATTAGTAAAAATTACTACCGGTATATTTAACTTTTAATTCCAATCTAGTTTTTAACCGACTTCGAAAAGAAGGAGGTTCTCAATTCGTCGACTATGTATTCTTTTTATGTATGTACACCGATTACTCCGGAACGGCGGCACCGATTTGAATGAAATTTTTTACGTTATGTTCAGGAAGTTACTGCGGTGGTCCCACATTTTTTTGGACGAAATTGGTGCAGTGAAATCCAAGATGGCGCTGACAATATGGCGGCTAAAAAAATGATTTTTCTCCGATGTTCTCCAAAATTGGTATGGGGACTTTTCGGGTCGTAAAAAACAAATTTGAAATTATTTTTAAAAAATTTAATGTGGTAGATCCAATATAGCGAACAAAAAAATAAATTTTGTCCGATTTTCTCCAAAATTGGTACGGGGGAGTTTTTGGGGTCGCATATAACGAATCTAAAATTATAGTAGGAGAGCCCAAGAGGCTAAATGAGTAGTTACTCTAGCGTTGTCGGGACCTATTGGATTATGAAGATTATATGCTAAATAGAAAAAAAGTTTATATGATGTATGCCCCAATACTGGTGGGGGAAGCGAGTATAAATTTTCAAAAATGTAAAAAAAATCAGTCACAAAGACATACTCAAGCGCGTCAGACATTAACAATGTATACGCGCAACCTGTTTCTATTTCGAGCGCGTCAGATATTCAGGGAGAATGTTAAGTGAACCCTTAAAGATGTCATATTAGAAAGACTGACGATTTTGACGCAACTAGAACTCATAGCCGATTTTTGAAAGTGTAAAAAAAACCTGACCTTGAAATACTCGAGCGCGTCAGATTTATATACAGTCGGTTCAGCATGATGTCCTTATCATGTAGACCTATAATCTGAAAATTGTGTTGAGGAATTTTTTAAATCTGACAGTCAATTTTTTTTTTATTACTGAACGGAATAACTTAAATGAACAGCAAATAATATATAATGTCATAGAAAAATATATACATGTACAATTTTATCATGTATTTATGAGAAGAATGTTGAATGAAAAAAAAAAATTCAAAAAGATGTTTAATCTTCATCATCATCTTCAGATTGGGAGTTCGAAACATTTTGGTCATTTTCATCTACATCTTGCGTATCTGTAATCATAAATGGTTATGATATTTAACAATATTTAATTTATTTCATGATATTATTAGTATTTTAAAAAGAAAACATGCCTGAATCTGGAGTATTCCCAAAAATGTCAGGTGTTATGACAATATCTTCATATGCTTCTGGGAGTTGATTTCCAACGCACTAAGTCATCTCCAACTTTCCATCCACATTTTTCCACCCGAAATCTGCTGGCGACACCTCAGTGACGATTCGAAAGTGGGCATTTCTCCATAAGCATGCGATGTATTGCGTTCGTAATAATTGTTGCCGTAACTCTGATTGGCATGGGGGCAAGTTACAAACGTCATAATAACACTGCGCGTGATAGCTGTCATTTAATGATGTTTTTTCATATATTTCTTGACCACAAAATACACAGTTCACGCTTTTATCACTATTATCACTCATTGTAGTAATACATATAAAACTTAATGTATTTAATTCACTAAACTTTTTGAAATAGAATAAACAAACGTTATACATCTAAGAGCACAAACGCGTTGTTCTGATCAGCTGGAATAACATCATGGCGGCAGAAAGTAGTGTGGGGACGGTGCGAGAGAGTGAGAAATAGAGAAAGAATGAGAAGGGGAGAGCGGCACCTGCACGTACTACACTTGATTGATGAAATTAGCTTTTTCGGCTTGCAAAAATCGTCAGATTATATTATTTCCGTGATCCTTACATGATTTCCATTAAAATAAAAAAAAATTCAACCGCGCTCGAATATGTCCAGGTGACGTTTTTTTTGCAACTTTGTCACTCGCTCATTTTCTTATGTCACGTTAAAATCGTCAGAATATTGAAATGTACACTTTTCTGCATGTAATTAACTTACCTTGTCTTAATCTGACGAGCTCGAGTTACTTTAAGGATCGATTTTTTTTTTACTAATCTGATCGACTACCCTAGACGCACCTCCCTATATTTAAGGTTCATAACAGGTTGATAGTTCATAACAGGGTACAAACTTTCTTCCTTTATCGTATTCTGCCGAGCTTGCATAAATCCTAAAATCCTCGCTTGACCTCCCTTACTATTATTTTTAAAAAATTCAAATGACGTATACAATATGGCTCATAAAAAATTAGTTTTGTCCGATTTTTTTCAAAATTGATTTGGGGGAATGTTTGGGATAGCACATTACAATTATTAAAAAAAAAATAAATATGGTGGATTCAACATGCCGGATTAAAGATTCTGCATTTCTCGATTTTGTCTAAAATCAGTATTGGGGCATTTTTGTTAGTGTTAATTACGAATTAAAAATAATTTTTCAAAAATTAAATCTGGCGGATTCAATATGGCGTCCTAAAAATTTTACATTTTTCGATTTTCTCCAAAACTGATATAGGGGGTTTTTGAGGATGTAAATCATGAATTTAAAAGTATTTTTGAAGGATTCAATATCAAATTTTACATTTTTTGATTTTGTTTAAAGGTGGGACTAAATCGTTTTTGAGGATATAAATAGCGAATATAAAATTATTTTAAGAAAATCTAGGATATCAGATGCAATATGACGGTCTAGAAATTTTTAATTTCCAAATTTCATGCAAAATTGGTACTAGGGGGTTTTCAAGGATTTAGATTTAAATTAGATTAAGACGTTAAAATTATTTATTTTAATTTCAATATGATGGATCCAATATGGTGGGTTGAAAATTTTACTTTATTCGCATTTTTTCTGATTTGGTATTAGAAGGTTTTAGGGGTCATGTATTAAGACTATGAAGTTAATTTTTGCAACTATTAGCTTGATAAGATACAATATGAGGGATTGGAAATTTAACATTTTCCGACTTTGTCAAAAATTAATATTGCGGAGTTCTTGGGGCGTATACAAATCCAATATGCAGTATAAAATATATCGGGCTAAGAAATTTACGCATCAAGTTCTTTAAATATCGATATTGGAAGGTTTTGGTGAATACATTACCAATCTAAAATTAACTTGAAATTTAAGATAGTGAATTTACTATGACAAACTAAATATTTGTTTGACACAATTTCACTGGTATTTCGAGAACTCTAACTATCAAAAAATTTTTAGTGGTTCATTTGAGGGTGATTTACAACTTTGGATAAAATGGGTACTTTTTTGTCATTACGAGGTACACTAATCTCGATTAGTACTTAGTTCAAATAATTTATGGATATCATAATGAATTCGAAGCTAAAAATCGAAAAATAAAATTTTTATAAAAAAAAAATTGAACCGACTTCTAAAAGTGCGCTAAAAAGTGAAAAATAACTATAAATTTTTATTTGAAATTAAAATTTTTCAAGTCGGCGCTAAATTATTTCTAAATGAAATAAATAACGACTAATATATACAAATTATGGTAGAAAAGCAATTACACAATAAAGTATTTTTAATCTGTTTATGCAAATCACATTTTGTCAGGTATTAATTTGGCGCCGACTTCAAAAAGTTCAATTTAATATAAACATTTATAGTTATTTTTAACTTTTTAGAGCACATTTACAAGTCGATTCTATTTTTTTTTTATAAAAATTTTATTTGATTAAGCATTGAATTGTTGGTAAGCATTAATCTTGAGTCGGAAAAAACGTGGAAACCCATATTTTTCTGTTTTCCGAAATAATTAACCTATATCTACAGTGCGAAGCATGTTGAATATTAATATACCGTCCATCTTATTGTCCTGACATTAACCTCATAGATAATCTTTACTCAAGACAAGAATTTGCAGCGAATAAACTATCTGAGAGAGATATTATGAGCAACTCTAGAAACTTATATTTTGTAAATTAGGCGACAGAAATGGATTGTATAAAACTCTCTTAACCACATTTCCACATAAATCGAATCTTATTTAGTCAATAACAGGAGTAATAATCAGGTCATTAATATTTGCGGTTTATTGAAATACATTAAAAATTTAACATAATTTCTAACGAAAAAGTGTAGTGGAATTATATTACATGATCGCAATGGACAGTTCAATGTGAAATTGCTGAATTTATCTCTCAATAGATTGATTATTTCACTAGATGTAATGCATCGTACACCGTCTTGTTGAAACTACAAACAGGGTCTATACCGAAAGTAGTAGGACTGATTTAAACAAAAATTTTCTTGAAAATATATATATATATATATATATATATATATATATATATATATATATATATATATCTACAGTTCCTTAATACTCTTCGAAATAGCACCCTTGGGTAGCTACACACTTAGAATAACGCTGCTGTCATTCTCTGTACGCCTCGTCGATGACACTTGAACGTCCTGAATCGAGTCAAACCGATGTCCCTTCAGGTGTCTTTTCATCCGTGGGAATGAAAAAAGTCAGGTAGAGCCAGATCGGAACTGTAGGCGGGGTGTGACAACGTGGCGACGTCGATTCGGGCCAACAGTTGGCCCACGACGAGCGCGCCATGGCACTCGGTCTCGCTGGCGGATTAGCACTTATACATTAAAGTTCTAATTTTCAGGTTCCTCAAGGTGAACGAACTCCTTATAAATCACCCAGAGACGGTCGAAAAACATAATCAGCATTGTTTTGATCTTCGATTTGCTTATGCGAGCCTTCTTTGGACGTGGGGCAGTGGAAGTGTCATACTGGAAAACCCAAGTTTCATCGCTTATTACCATATTGTCCAAAAAGTTTTCGTCTGTGTGCAAAAAGTTCAAAATTTCTTGGGAAAGGCCCACACGCGTTTCTTTTTGGTTGTCATTCAGCACCATCTTGATGCATGGCCAAATCCTCGTCAACGATGCATTGAACGCTTGTGTGAGCAATGTTGAACTCCTCATTAATACCTTCAATGCTTAAGCGTCGGTCAGTGTTCAGTCATTTTCTCACTTTGGCCACATTGTCGTTGATCCTTGCCGTCGACGGTCGTTCGGTGCGATGATCGTCTTCGACGAGCTCCCTATCTTCTTTAAACAGTTTGTGCCATTCGAAAACACTGGAGGGACTCATTACAGTATCCCCGTAAGTTTGCTTAACCATTTTTAGGATCTTGGTTGCCGATTTCCCGAGTTTGAGACAAAACTTTCTTGAATATCGCCGCTCGAGATTTTGACTCATTTTGAGCATCGACAACGACAAAGAACACGCTTCACAATAACTGACGTCCTTAACCAAAGCCTGCAGGCGACTGCAGCTGGTATTTTTCTGTTACTAAATGTCCACTCCACCTCACCCAGTCAGCTAAGTCCCCCTACACAGCTCGGTTCGCGCTACAGAAAATTAGTTTTACTACTTCTGGTACAGACCCTGTATTACCACAGATCAAAATCATTTAATTTATGTCCGAAGTAATCATCAATCATTTCACAATTTTCGTTTTCAAAAAGCTTAGATCCGATATTTTCTACAGATCGTAGACAGTACTACTAACAGTCAGTTTTTAGTGAGAAACAAAAAAATATGGCAACTTTTATATGTTAAAATTGGAAAGTAATTGTCTGATCACTTTTTAGAAAAATTAATTATAATATTACGTAGTTTTAGTCATCCTCATATAATATAATATTATTACTGTCGTTCAAAATCCCTTTTTAAAGAATAACTGTGAAAACCTTTTCCATATAAAGCTAAATATGTCAGAACCAGAAAAAAAGTTATCTTCAAAAAAACCTGCCAAATTCTCTACCAAAGTAGAAGTCAATTTGTACCTAATTTTCTTTATATTTCCATTATTCTTCCCTTCAAAGACACGCCAAATCTCGTTCTATATTGTCTTTAAAGTCCATAAATAGAAAACACATCTTGTCAACACCGTTCCATACGTCCTTTTATGAAATTGTAATCCAGTTTTCAGTTTGGAAAAACAACTTTTCAATTTATTTCTCTTGGTAATACTAAAAATTTTTCTCTTCCCTGAGATTTTCTTTAGATATGCTGTTCCTCTAGGATTTACACTCGGTTTTTCTTGCATGTATGAGCACAAACGGGAAAAGACCGGCTTTAAAGTCAAACGTATTAGAAGGGAAATTCAATTGACAATGAAAAATCCCCCATAAAAGGAAAATGGCTTGCGAAATACTTGAAGTAGTTTTCACGATAATGCCGCTTTTATTTATTAAAAGTCAATTTGTTGATGAAGGGTGCGTTTGATCCATGTTATTTAATTAAAGAAAATCAATGGAAAATTAGTTTACAATAAAGCTCTAAATTAAATTTAATTAGTTTTGAAATTTACTAACACAAGTGGAATATAGAGTATAAAGGTTTCAAGAAAAATTAAGAACCTCATCAAATATAGAAGAAAATTAATTTCTTACATTGAATTTGTTATTATTCATTGATTGATTGATTTATTGATTGCATGAATAGCAGGCCAGTGTTGAAAAGCCCTTACACTGCAGCCTTCAGACTTATTGTATTGCCCACTATGTCCGTTATAGGTGAACAGGTTGGTTGCTTTGATCACATTTAAGAGTCTACTCACTAGTTTATCCTCTGAGCGTAAGCCTTCCGGATAGATTGATCCTTGAAGGTATCTCCAGTAGGCCAAAGCTTGGCACTCGAAGATGATGTGTAAAATCGTCACGTCCTCTTCATCATATAGTCTACATAGTGATTCTTCGTTAAAGATACTCAAGCTGCAGTGGCCAGTTATTGGTCCTGTCACCAGCATTAGCTTGCTGTGACTGTGGCTCGCAAGGTAGTTCCAGTCGGTCTAGTGTTGTTGATTTGTCCACCAGGTCCACCCACGAATAGCAGCCTTAGTAATTCCAAATGCTGACTCTGGTCCAACAAATGGAGTGGCAGACCCTTATCTTGCAAGTTGGTCTGCTTTTTCATTACCCGAGACACCTTTCTGCCCTGGTACCCACGAAAGAGTGACACTGTTGTGTTTTGCCAGAGGGATAAGGTTTTGAAGACAGTCCCAGACCTGTTTTGATGTTATTTAATAACTCGCTAGAACGTTCGGCGCTGCCTGACTGTCAAAGAAGATGAGAACGGTCCTGCTCTCGAACTTGAGATATAAAACTGAACTGCTCATGAAAATAATTTTTGACCTCCCCTTATTGGTCGTCATTCGGTGCAATGATTTGTATGGCAACATTGAATTCCCTGCTAGTTTCTTACATTGGCGTGAATGTGTTGAGTATGATTGTCAATTCTATTATTCTAACTAACAGGTTTAGACAATAACTATCTCTTTCTATACTATATCTTAAACAATAAATCGCTCTTCCTTATCTTACTTGACAGGTTAATCGAGTATATTCAATAAAAAAGACCAGAGCTCCGATTCTGTAAGCATATTTTTTGACATTCTCTTTCCTTATCTTTTTTAGGAGAGTGATATACTTATGTGTTAATACAGTTCGAACAAAGATAGAAGATTCTTATTATGACATTCTCTTTTCCTTTACTTTTATAGAATCGCAGCCCAGGATAATTGTTTCTGTAAAACAATATTTAACTTGAATTTCTACTTTTAGTTTCCTCAAAATTATAATTTTTCTGTTTAAAGCAACTCCAATAAAGCAAATTTTTTTAACTTCTTTGAAACAGCGTAAATATGTATATTTTTAGATAACAAGCATGAAATGTCAGTTCTTATAAATGAATGAAAATGCTTTTTCTATGATTGTTTACATATTTTATTTTTTACAATAAAACTGTTATTTAGCAAAATAGCTAAAATGTGAAATATGCGCCAAAAACAAATCGAGACTAATTTTGAAATATCTCTTTTAGAAACATCCTTATTCAGACGTAGAGTATAAGAAGTTAACGAAAAAAAGTATTAACGTATTTATTTTTAAAAATTTTATATCATGAATTAATATAGTATATAGTTTAATGTAAGGTATCGAAATGTCCACATAATCTATTGCAAAGTAAAATAGTTTCATTTAAAAATAGCTTTGATTAGGTCTTTGTTAAAATTATTTTCTCCTCGATGCTTTTAGGGAACTGATATGTTAGGTATTTATATAGGGTTAACAACATTCATAATAATGTTGACATTTTCTTCATAAAAACGGAGCTTTAATTTAAATGAAGTAAAGTAACATTATGTACTAACCATTTTTATAAAAAAAAAATTAAACTCTAAAGGGGATAGTGTTAAAGCAGTTTATTTTTAATTGTAAACAAAACAATATTTATTAAGACACTTTAAATATAAAGAAGCTTGTAAATACAAGAGAATTCTTACATTAATACAATCATTTTTAATCTAAATTTTTAATTTTAATTTTTACACTAGGTCAAACTACCAATTTACTTAACTGTTTAAGAATCTGGAATTGACTTCTCCTAGAGTTGAATTTTTGAAATAGTAATCAATCACAGCTTCTCACTACTTTGACAAAGGATTTTCATGACACTAATTTCCTATCTGAGCTAAAATCAAAAATTTTTGTTTTATTAATTAATAACATATTCAAACAAAAGGTTATTATTTTATTTTTAAACAAAACAAATACATAAAAGTAAAATTTATGTAATTTCCAAACATCCTTAATAATATTGAAAAATTTTATATTATATGCAATCATTTATTTCTATTTTTTAATATGGCATATTGGTTTTTAAATGTATAATCATTTTAAATTTTAACACCATACCAGTTTCGATGTTCAGCTTTATATGTCAGTGGAATATTAACTTTATGGTAAAACAATATTGTTGTTGGTTAATGCACACCTATTTAAGGACTTTCTTTGTAGAGCTAGTGTATATTATTAAGTCCAAGTTTAGTTGCTTCAAGATGTTTACATCAAACAGTGCTTGATAGTTTTTTTCAGGCATTTTATTTGTAAGAAGCACAACACAAACTTTTTGCTCATCTTCTTCAATTTCCAGAAAAATGCTCTGAACAGAGTTACTTATCTGATGTATAAAAGAATTATGATCATGACCAATTTGCTTCAGCTCTTGAATTTGAAGATTCTTTTCTCTTAGAAAACTAAAATATTGATAGTATTTAATAATTATCATATATCATATCCATAAGATTAAATTTGTTACCCTTAGATTTACAATTTGATTCTAAAGTAAAATTTTATATAATTATTATTGAATGCTTTATAACTTACCAATTAAATAAATTCCAATTTACTAGATGAGGTATTTGCACGTCTTACGATGAAGAATCACATTTTTTAAAATACAAAAATAACCTTAAAGTTCACATTCCTGTTTGAAATTTTCAGCAAAACGTTACATAAAATGTGATAAAATCCATAAAACAGCAAAATCAAAAATAAATTTTTGTCTAAATGAAAAGTATTCAGTCAATGTCAAAATACACTTTCACCAATATCATAAAAACTTAGGGAATTCATTGTTGCCAAAGCAATTATTTGCACCAAATGGCACGGAGCACGGTGGGGTCATTTTTATTATAAGGGAGATATGGAACACGAGCAGTCCAGCTTTATATCTCAAGTTCGTGGTCCTGCCCCTATAACCCCTTCTCAAATTCTCCCGAAGTCAGACATCAATACCGTGAATTTCTGCTTGAAATACTGTAATATGCTGCCTCAATTTGTTGTTATAACAAGAACATGATTTAAAGAACAATTCTTTGAGCAAGAAGGCAATTTTTTTGAGCCTCTCCTATTGTATAAATCATATCTATTAACTCATTCTTTGGAAAATTCATTTTACAATATAAGATGAATGCAAAAAAAAAACAAATTACACTACATAAAAACCAAACGAAGCGATTGCGGTTATAAATTTGACACACAGAAAAATGTTCTTTTACATTGTTTTTGCCATGGCTACTATGATAATGAAGACTATTTCTGTAAAAAAGTATGGAAAATAAGAAAAACTGAAATATCTCAAAAACTATTATAAATAAGTATAGGATATATTGAACAAAACTTTTAGGGTTTTTATTACTCTATTAAATAACATGAAAATATACCGGGTGTACCATTTAAAAAAAAAAAAGATATTTATTCATTTAAACTTGTTCAAATTTGAGCCGATGTATTCAACACCCTGTAGCTTTTATTGCAAATATTAGGTAAAAATTATGTTAACTTGTCCTTGGCCTTGCTAAATTCCAAATTTGAATATATTTGTCACAAAATTGAAAACGTTATTTAGGATTGAATTGATGCTTGAAAATGTGACTTTTTTTCTTTAAACTTAATTATCTCAGAAACTATAAAGTTTTGTTATAGTAAACCTTTAATAAAAAAGATTTTAAATTATAAGCTAAATCGAAAATACGATTCGTATATAGGGTGTTCTATTTAAAAAAATACAACTTTATGCTGTCCTAGTTTTTTGGCTCACCCTGTAGAGTCCTAAATATTTTTAAAATCTGCGTAAAAATAAACTGTATCAAACAATAAATATAGTTTCTTTGTAAATTTCACCGAAAAGGCACAAACTTACTTCATCCAATCGTTGACTCACCCGGTATAAGATAATTTAGATTTTTTTCCCATTTTTTGTAAATTGCGCCACTGTTACAAAATAAGACTCAACACAACCTATATAAAACTTCTTCGTCCAGGTTAATTCATCTTATACAGTTGCATATGGGCTAAAAATTGCATTTAGAAAAACTTTTTCTAATAACCTTTTTCGATATTCGATTCAATATAAGGCCACTTTTGATTTTTTTTTTGGAAAATCACATGACTACTATCAAATTTCGAATAAAGCTATTGATAATTATATGTTTTAAGTTAATTTTTAAAACGTAGGATTATTGTTTCAAATTTTAGGTTACATTTACTGTCAAATTCACTTTGAGATGAAGTTCCTCTGCATTTTTAACATTACCAAAACTATGAATTTTACTTTTTTTAAAGCCACTCTGTATGTCCTACATAAATTTTTCCTTACTCAAAGTTATTTTATCTCTAAGTAAAAATTTTTGCGGTTCCTCAGATCCGACAATTCAGCCTGTTGTAAAAGACTCTTTTGTCACTTTTTTCAGAAAAATTAATCCTAGAAAAAAAAATCCTTAACCATTTTATGTCACACAATAGTTATTTGATATGCAAATCAAAATCTCAATTTTAAAATTAAAATATACACCTGTTGAAAAATATCTATTATGTGTAGGAAGCCTTGAACAAGTATTAAATTACACTTTCAATTATTCAACTACTACCACATATCGGTAATCATGACCTAATTACATCCATAATGCCACCAAAATCGGTTCAAAATGATTGATCGGTTCAATCAGGAACCACCTTATTTCAATATCTTAAAACAAAATATAAAGCAGCACCCATTGTTTAGGTACAAAACTGCATGACTCAATGTCGTATGGACGGAGTGGATTATACATCAAAATATTATCTCTTTGACAGGCGGTCACCCGAGGTGTAAACAGTTCTGTGATATACGTTTCATATTTTTCGCGTGTTTTCACAACTTTACACGCAATGTAACAGTTTAGTGGGTTTGGTAAAGGTGCACACATATATTTTGCCGCAGACTGCCTAACTTATATTTATTTTTTAGGACGCAACAAAAATTAAAATATTTTTTGAAACGAATACAAGAATTTTGTATAAAATTCCTCTTTATGTTATACTGGCCGATCTGGCCACGCGTTTCTATGACACACTTATAATCCATTAAATTATAACGTTCAAAAGATCCTCATAATTCTCTAAAGAACTAACTTTTTTTTATTATATTCCCGGGTCCGTCCTAAAGCCGGATGCACTACGACCAGAGTAGGCCTATTGTGCTCACCCTAGACATTACAGCCACTCTGTCAACCTAGCCTTCTGGCTCAATCTGTACAGTCCTGCTAAGGAGTGAGTGAGTATTTCTCCCGGTTCCAATCTTACTCACCCGAAAGTTTGTTGTCTGAATCTCACCAGTGACTCACAGTCACATATGATATGCTTCACCGTTTCCTCGGCTTGTCCACATAGTCTGCAGCCGAGGTTTCCGTTATATAAATTCATTATATTCAGATGTACTTTGACGGTCATGTGTCTTGTCATTATACCCGTAATAGTCCTTAATTGGTTCCTACTCATTTGTAGTAATTTCTTTGCCAGTTTCGGGTCAGGATTCCCAATAAATAGCTTGCTGTGGTTTAAACCCTGTCTGGTCATCCAGTGGTTTTTATGTTCTCTTTTGATTCATTTTATGACTGCTTCCCGGGCCGCGCACCGCGGCACCCCAAAGGCCTGTTTTGGACCCATGTATTGAGATGCCGACCCTGCTCTAGCCAGCTCGTCAGCTTTTTCATTTCCATGTATGCCTTCATGTCCTGGTACCCACTTTAACATAACTCTGTTGTATTTTGTCAGAATTTCCAGCTCACTCTGACATTCCCAAACCAGCCTCGATGATACCTTTTGGCCCTTGAGGGCCTTTAAGGCTGCCTGGCTGTCAGGGTAAATGTAAGCTCTCCTGTTTATTTCGTCTGCGCACGTCTGTTTATGTTTTCCACTTGCTTGTTCCAGGTCAGCCTGGAGTCTAAAATCACCCCCAGATATTTTACTTCTCTGGAAAGTGGTATTGTGTTTCCTTGGAGGATGATGGGACCGAGATCCTCTATCCTTCTCCGTTTTGTGAAGGGGATTAGGACAGTCTTTTGGGGACTTATATTGAGTCCCTTCAGCCTTACCCCCTCTGCATTCTCTCTCTTATTGTTGTATTAAATTTGCCTTGGGTTAAGATTACCAAGTCATCTGCATATTCCAGTACAGAGTGATCTTCCCTACTCAGGGTTCACAGAAGCCCATCCATTACTAGGTTCCAAAGCAGTGAGGAGAGCACCCTCCCCTGCGGACACCCCCCAGTCACCCGTGCCATCAGCACCTCTCCAAGCAGTTCTGTATAGATCACCCTGTCTTTTAACATATTTTCAATCCACCTGCAATAGGTCTCTTCCAGATTGATGTTCCCTATTGCAGTGATAATTGATTTAAAAGACGTGTTGTCAAACGCCCCCTCTATGTCTAAAAATGCTCCTAGAAGCACTTCCCCATTTTCCAGAGTGTTTTCCACCATGCTAACCAAGTCGTGGAGCGCTGTCTTTGTAGATCTCCCGGTTCTGTATGCATGCTGGCTCTGATGAAATGGACTATTTACCATTAATTCATCTCTGACATGCTTGTCTAACAGCTTCTCGAGAGTTTTAAGGATAAACGACATTAGACTGATTGGTTTAAATGCCTTTGCTGTAGCATAGTTGGGTTTTCCAGGTTTTTGAATGAACACTACCCTAGTTAACCTCCAAACCTCTAGTACATATCCTAGGGCTAGAGTGGCTCTTAATATGCAACAAAGTCTGTTGATCAACAGGTTTGGACCCTGCTGTAGCATTGCTGGATAAATCCCGTCCGGTCCCGGCGATTTATATGGTTCAAATGAGTTTATGGCCCATTTTATCTTTTCATAGGTAATCACCTTTTTTGCCGTTTGCCAATTGTCCTTGGTGGCTCTCACAGCAGTATTTATCGCTGCTCCAGTCCTCCAAGTCTCCGGTGATTTCTCAATTATTGTTGACCCTGGGAAGTGAGCCGGAATAACTCGGTTATTGTTTCTTTCCCAGTATATGTGTGCTCTTCTGACTTAGTACTGAAAAGCTTTTTAATTAATATCAAGAGATTGGGCCTTGGCAAACGTCTGTGTAAGGCTATGGAAAAAGCTGTTATACTTGGGACTGCTCGAACAGTCCGGAAGTGTATGGGAAATGCAGACGACCACAACATCATCTAGGACCTGACAACATGGAAAAGGCCCCCACAGAGCTCCATTATTATAATACCTGGGATGATTGAATGTTTTCTGAAGGGAGTGTGAAAGATCTTTGACTTAGCATATGGAATATCAAGAAAAATATATATTCTTAAAACAAAACTAAAAATGTGTGTGTAGAAATGCATAAATATCTGAACACATTACTTTACGCCCTCACATGTCACACTCTCTCAACTCGTTGTTATGTTAGATAACATAAAGAAAAACTATGAAAAACCTCCCTTTGTTTGGAAAAGATTTTCGACAGTGATACTGTCACCCGTATAAATAGTGTTAATTGTAAGAAAATTTATGCGGTGTAGTGTTTCGAAATGAATTTTAATATAATGTCTTGTTGTGGTAATATGACACAAGCCGGTATAAATTTTGCAATGTATCGCATGAATAATAATAATTATTGATATATTAGTCATAAAGATTTTTAATTAAAATATTATTAGACTTTGCATGACAAAGGAAGGATTAAGGTATATACGATATTTATGAAATATTTTGACCTAGAATATAAAACTTTGGTGAATAAATAAATCCCTGCTGTTCGTCAAATGAAATACGAAATCGTTTATATTTCGGGATGTGACGACACTGGTGTTGCTACATACCATCTGATATATTCATTGTAAAATTGGACGCTTTAGACGCTATACGTACTCAGATTTAATTCATGACCATTTTATTTTTTACGTAGTTCATCTGAACAAGAATGCATCGATGAACATAGTTTTTTATATGGCGATGAAGCACCTAAAAACTACTCTATATTATTGGTTTAGTGAATTCGTCATGGCCGTCGTTCGTTCACGGACGAATCACACCAAGGGCACCCAAATCAGTTGTAGTGGAAGAAAACATCGATGATGTACGTGAACTGATAATGCAAGATCGTCTTGTGACATATCGCGAGATTAAGACATCCCTGGGCATTGGTAATTCCAGCGTATATAATATATTGCATGAACATTTGATCGTGAAGAAGCTCTCGTATTATTTGACAATAGCTCAAAAAAGCTCTTCTCGATTGACGCAAGTAAAAGCTCAAAAAATACGATAATAGAGCTTCAAAAACATTTATAAGATCATAACATGAGAATCTGTGCATTTGAACCCGAAAGTAAAAAACAGTGGATGGTAGGGGAACTAGGGATATGAAGGGGATGCTAAGGAAAAGCAATACAAATTTTAATCAATATAACGTTTTCATTTATTTATGGCGTAATAGCCACTTATTAAACTATAAATTGGCATAATCTTTGGAAAGACTTATTTTTTAAGCAAACATAAAGAACTATCTTGCCCCGTATGTGGGGTAAGATAGGAACGATAAATGGGGTCTGATTCATTTTCACTGGACATGCATATAAGCACTTCTTCTAAATCTTTATCATCCTCCCCTGCCCATGCAGTATGAGCCCATCGCATACAGAGCTGACATTGTACCCAATTCTCAGTTGACTTCAAATGTGTGTGTTTTAAATCATTGTAATAAAATCAAACGGTGTCTGCTTGATCAGCTGAAGTTGATGGTAGGATGATTGTCTTTCTCCGCCATTTTGTATTTGTAGTCGTAACTTTCCTTGTCAATTTTAAATCTTCAGGAGCTCTTTTGTAACCGCCGTCCTATCTCTCCGATATTGTGTTCTGTTTTGGTTCATTTGAACTGATGGAATTACTAGAATATCTGTAAGTGAACCATTTCCAAAACTAGAGGTTAAATCACGGCACATGGATCCGATAGAAGAACGAATTTCAGAGAATCTTCCTGGTAGCATTATAGAGAACCTTGTTTGGGGTTTGGAAGCACTAAACTTGCTAGGTTGAGGTTCAGAGAAGTTGAACTTCTTCGGTTGAGTTTCAGATATACTAAACTTCTCTGTTTGAGGCTGAGAAGCATTAGAACTTTCTGATTGATAATTAGTAGCTTGATTGTCACAATTTAGTAGTTTAATAGGCGTAGGCTGATATTTGGTGGGAACAGGCGTAAGTCGATTTTCATAAATGGATTTAGATTGTTCACTTTCAGGTACTTTACGTCCGTAACGAGGTTAGGTCTGTATCTCTATTAAATGGAGGTTGACAGAACGTGTCGTAGATGGATAGTCTCGAGACAGTGGTATTTTTGTGGTTTCAGCAGCAATAAAATCAGCATCACTAAAATTATTTAAAAGTCTCATGAAGCCATTAATTGTTGTGGACATCGTGGTTGCATAAAAGTAAGCTTGTTCAAATATTTCACTTATTTGAGACCTTTACGTCCGTAACGAGGTTAGGTCTGTATCTCTATTAAATGGAGGTTGACAGAACGTGTCGTAGATGGATAGTCTCGAGACAGTGGTATTTTTGTGGTTTCAGCAGCAATAAAATCAGCATCACTAAAATTATTTAAAAGTCTCATGAAGCCATTAATTGTTGTGGACATCGTGGTTGCATAAAAGTAAGCTTGTTCAAATATTTCACTTATTTGAGACATGGTGACCACACATCCTGGATAAGATCTCAATCAACTTATCGCACTATGGTCATAATAAGTGCTTAAAGGTCTCATGAAAGCAATCTCAGCATGTTGTAATATATGCCTACGGTGAGGAAGAACGCAAATGATGGTACCGTGCAAAATTAATGACATCTAGATTAGTATGATCTACATGGTCGTTCAATAGCAACAACACTTTATTGCTAGGTGAACCAAATTGTGAATATTTCAGTTGTTATCCAACCTTTAGGATTACAAGTTGATTTTGTTCCTGGGGGAGCATGATCTAGCAATTCGGCTTTCATATGCTGTCGCGGAAAAATTAAAAGAGGGAGCATATATGTTCCACCTTCACTGAAAATTTCTACAGTGATGGTTTGGCCTCGTTCTGCAGAAGATAACGAACCGACTTGTTTTCTTCCCTTTAAAGCTAGCACCTTGCTCTGAAACAACAGAAATCATCACAGTTGTAAATTTTATGTGGAGCCAACTGATGTTGCTCCTAGAAGCGCGTAGAAATTTCTCAACCCAAAAAGCCGTTCTTCCATATGCTTTAAATATTCTGAAAGCTCTTGTTCTTCCTTTTGTGCAAAAACAGATTTTTTAGCACCCAGTATTAAGGCCACGGTAATCCCTTCACCCTGTAGTCTGTAGAATACCTTATTTTAAAGCTGCCTGGATATGACGGATTATTCTTCTCCTGACAATGCGAATACACTGGCTCAAACAGCTAACTTCTTTAACAATCAAATCGTGGAGTTGATGGGTTATTATATATATATATATATATATATATATATATATATATATATATATATATATATATATATATATATATATTAAAAATAAACAATTTTATATTATTTTATATATTTGATTCTTGAACCATATATTATATCATTTTTCCGTTATTTTGTCTTTTCTTGGGATTAGGTTCTATATTTAATAAAAACACAAAACAATTGACGTTTCGCCCTTTATTCAAGGCATTTTCAAAATTTTTTCCTCCTAAAAATATTTTTATATAATTAAAATACACCACATAAAAAACATATCTACAATTTCAAAAAACAAACAAGACACTTAAAAACAGGAAAAAGTTTTAGAAAAATTAAATTTTAATATAATATTTTTCAAACGTTTTGTCGATGATTGCATAGCAGCTGTCCAACAAAATAAAATAAATGAAATTCTCCAAGAGTTTAACAGTTTCAACGAAAAATTACAGTTCATTTTTTTAGATATGACACGCAGAAAAAACAAAATTTTAACTGAATGGTACACCAAAACAACTTGATATCTAAACTGTTTCTCTAATCATTCAAAAACTCAAAAAAATAGTGTTACAATCGGTCTGTCTGATCGTGTTATCTCCCTAACTTCTCCAGAATTCCGACCAAAAATACGAACATATAAATTTTATGATAATGTAATAACAAAAAACATAGAACATAAACAGCAAAAATATGTAGCATTACCTTACATTAGTGAGCTGTCAGAAAAAATAAAATATATTTTAAAAAACATGATATTATCATATGCCACAGGTCACATAATAAATTAAATACACTGTTCACAAATTTAAAAAGTAAAACCCCTCTCATGAATAAATCAAATATAATATATTCGTTCCCTTGCACAAATTGTCCCAAAAAATATATAAGCATGACGAGCCAATTGCTGAAGAACAGATTAAATGGCCATTAATATACGAACAACGCCTCAACAGTGTTAAACAAACACACACAGGACGAAAAACATACTTTTGATTATAACAGTACCATTATAAAAAAACAAAAATATGAATTACCAAAAACTACAGATAAAGGAAATGATTGAAATTAAAAAAGATAAAAACACTGATAACGACAGAACAGATATGGGAAATTTGAGCCACATTTACACAAGCCTAATTTAAACAAAAATATTAAGTGTTCGATCCGGTCAAATAAGAATCAAAAATTGAATATCCTCTTAAACATAAAACTAAATGTATACCTTATTTGTTTTTTTGTGCATTGTAAAATATAAAAAAAATATATAAAAAATAAAACACATTCGCATTCCATGTATCCTCAGTAGACGATGTAAAATTTGAATTTTATTTAGTCTTGTTGGTTTTTTGAAATATTTTTTTTATGTGGTGTATTTTAATTATATAAAAATATTTTTAGGAGGAAAAAATTTTGAAAATGCTTTGAATAAAGGGCGAAACGTCAATTGTTTTTTGTTTTTATTAAATATAAAACCTAAACCCAAGAAAAGACAAAATAACGGAAAAATGATATATATACATATATATATATATATATATATATATATATATATATATATATATATATATATATATATATATATATATATATATATATATATGAAGTAAAATGCGAACAGTAAATACAAACTTCGTTCCAACCATATCTTTTCCGTGTTAGAGGTTGCACAGTTTGAACAAATTGCTTAGGAAAACAATTTATCCTATTCCACCACCATCGAGATGATGGTCTACCTGTACCACCATACCGGGAAGAAAGTCAAAACTTACCCTCCCCGCCACAGTGATACGGCAGAGGTACATGTTTCGTCTCTACTAGACTCATCAGGGTACCGACATGCACCTGGCTGTGCAAAGGACAGATCAGAAGGAAGCATACAAATACTGAATACGGCTTCGCCGACCTCCCGCCGGATGGCGTATATATGTTTATGCGGCTTTTACGGATTCCTCCATAATGTGGATATATCCACTGCTATTGCATCTCACACGGAGGAATCCGTAAAAGCCGCATAAACATATATATATATATATATATATATATATATATATATATATATATATATATATATATATATATATATATATATATATATACGTAATCTTTTTCATGATGTTTCGCCAAAATTTCATTTGAAATTTTCGAATGCGGTTCGTCTCGTTACGCGCTTTGAATAGTTCGAAGCGAGTAACTAGGCGAACCGCAATATATAAACGTTATTATGGATGTTCCTCCAATAAAAACTAAATCAATTAAATTAGCAAAAAATTTAAAGTTAACTAATTAATTGTAGTATGGGTACCAATAGGATTCTTCCGTCGCAAAGCCCAATCATATTTAAAATATATTTAAAATAATTTTCTTATGTCCTTGATGCTTAGAGTGTGACTGAGCTAAATAACATAGGATAGTTTTGCATTCAATGAACTAAATACAGTCATGATCTATATTAATTAAAAAAGAGATCCAATAACTTGCATAAAAATATCCTATTCAATTTTAAACCGATTATTACACTTATGAAGGTCAGCGAAATACCGGCGGAAATACTTCTTTGGCAAGCACAATTTAATCTGCAATATGATCTTTAGCTTTTCAAGGTACAAAAATAAATGTCTTATCGAAAAAAATTAATGAGAAATCCATACATTTTGAAATCGATTATTGTTGTTGCCGGAGACAAAATAAATTGGTTCATTTTGTTTAGCCTTGCTTTTTTTCTATTTGTTATTGTGTACACCTAAATCGAGAAATATATATAGAATCGATTAACTTCGATATAATTAATTTTTGTTTAAAGTGTAGTGATACATGTGGAGGATATTCATCTCAAAAAATAATTTTCGGTTATATGAAAATATCTCTGGTTACAAAAGCTGCGATGATTGGTCTTTTACATTGATAATTATGTACAGCTCGTGACAGCATTCAGTATCTGATTTGCGTTGTATCCCAAATACATTTTCTAACTTTATTCATTGTATTCTCAAGATAAGGAAATATCTTATCTATTTTCTTGGGAATTACTAAGAATGATTTCGTAATAGAATAGCTCAAGAACTTCATTCTGTTACACATCATTGCAGTAAAGTGTCCCAATGAGAATGGACGTATCCTTGATAATTAATCATATATATATATATATATATATATATATATATATATATATATATATATATATATATATATATATATATATATAGGAAAACTCTAATTCTTGGGATAGCGGTCCTAGGGCTGAATGAAACTCTGTTTTTTACAAACGCCAAGCTTTCGGGAGTTTATTATTTCTTTCTTCAGGGCTACAATACAGAACAGTTCTGTTGATTATAATTTTAAATTTTACTATGTATGATATTTAATAATAAAAAGAAAATGATTCTAAATTCAAAGACTTACGTGCAAATTGAGTCCATTTATGGATTTTAGACAATGTAACGGAAAATTCATGTAGAAACTATTGATTTTTGCATAATTATCACATTTTATTATTAAAATGGTTTTTTAAACATTAATATATAATTTTATTTTGCGGGTCATTTTAGTTGTACTGAATGTAGGTTTATCTGATAAGAAAATCCTTGAAACACTCTTTTTTTGGTAGATGGGACATGTCAGAAATGTCTAATTTTATTTTAGCGGCAATTTTGAATGTGGAATCATTATGTTTTACAACAAATGTTAATTTTAATTTTAATATATAAGTTAGGTATTTAATAATATTATTTTTCTTTGTATTTCTATTGATGAGATTTATGTTTATTTAATAAGTAATTAAGTTCTTATGAGTATTGTTGCGTTTAAAAATTGTAATAATTGTAAGCAGGTAATAGGAAATGATTAATGAACATTATTTATATAGAACAAAGAAGGTTAGAAAACAGTCTTCCAACCTCTCATCCTCTCAATATTCAAAATTGCAAAATATCTACATATTAGCAATGTAGTTGTTATAGGTAAGTGGCAAAAATGCACTTACGTAATTTGCAGAAAACTATGGAGAAACTGTGAAGTCAAGAAGCCGGGAGGCTTGTTGTCTAGTATTTTTATTATTTAAGGTGGACAAGAGATGAGAGTAGATTACACTGAGATTTTCAATATCTTTTCTTTTGTTGATACAGTTATCATCTAAATAAATTTCTACCATCTCCAGAAAATGCCTTTTATTATTATTTTGTTCTTTGTTGATCAGCTCAACACTGACAAAATCAAACCTGTGATCCTCATCGATTACATGTTCCGACATGGTGCATGTCCTCTTTTGCAATCTACAATCACTCCTGTGTCTGGTGATTCTATTTTTCAAAACAGTTGATGTTTGACCTATGTAATATTTGTCACAGTCTATACATTTCAAACGGTATACTACCCCTGATTTGTTAGGGTTGCTATCCATGTCTTTCAGTCTGGAGAAGGTTTGACCAACTGTTAATATGTGTTTACCACATATTTTCATATTATTATGCATAGAAAGAATTTTATTCAATTTTTGTGTGACTTGGTTGATATAAGGTAATGAAAAATAATATGTGGGTTGGTTTTCTTCTAAGAAAGCTGAAATTTCAGGGGATAAGTCAGTGGTGTTTTGATTGGTATTACTCTCTATGTGTGAATGTGTTGATGTTATGAAGGCAGATATCTCTGGTGAGACATTTAGTGGAATAGATCTGCGTTGTGTGGGGTGTGGAGAGCTGTGTTCATGTTGTGTGATGGGGGTGTTGTGTAAAAACTTATTTAAGAACCACCGAGGATAGCTATTTTCTTTTAGTATTTTATATAATATGTTTATATTTTTTTGAATGAGAGTAGGATGACAAATTGATGTAATTCTTTTTTTTTAAATTAATTACTAGATTTATTTTAGTTTTAGTATTATGGTAGGAATGGAAATTCATGTAACGTCCTTAATACGTCGGCTTAGTATACCAGTCCACCATTATTTCGGTATTAGTAGTCCTTATTGATTTAGTGTCAAGAAAAGGTACACTATTATTAGTTTCACATTCTACTGTGAATTGAATGTGTGGACTATATGCATTGAAGATTCGTAAGGTCTCTTCAATATTATTTTGTGGTACTGCTGTAATAATGTCGTCCACAAATTTCTTTATGAAGGGTGGTTGGAAGCCTAATTCTGGGATACATGAATTAAGTAAGTCATCCATTACATATTGAGAAATGATCGGTGATATATCCGCTCCCATAGGAGTGCCAAGAACCTGTTTATAGAATTTATTATCAAATTTGCAATAAGTGGTGTCAAAAATAAGCTTTATTATTTCTAAAAATGTATTTTGTATTTTCTGAAATTTCAGACCAGTGTCTGTTAATGCTATATATACATATATATATATATATATATATATATATATATATATATATATATATATATATATATATATATATAGATATATATACATATGTATATAAAACCTTACAGCAGAATGTCAAAAAAACAAACAAAACTGATAACGGAAACAAACTTGATTTTGCAGGAATGAAACCGTCCTTTATGTTTATGTTCAATAGTAACGCTTACAATTCTTTTTTTTTTGAGTTGTCTATAACTTTGGACAAGATCGATATTTTTTGAACCGACCTTTAAAAAAGCGTTAAAAAGCGACAAATAACAATGCACATTTTTAAATGAAATTTAAAGTCGGAGCCAAATTATTACCAAGTAATATAAATATCTATTTATATGAATTAAATTTTTTCAGGTATTAGTTAGGCACCGACTTCAAAAATTTCAATACCATATAAAAATTTATATTGTTATTTTTAGCACTTTTTTTAAAAGTAAGCTCAATTTTTGATTAAAATCTGTTAACAATTGTAGACCTTTGTACTAAAAAGTTTACATTTCAAATGCACTGTCAGAGTGCATGTTTTTATGTTTATAAAAATCGATATTTTGTTAACCTTGAATTGAGAGTACCAAGTGAGTTTTCTGTGTGATTTAGGTAGTTTCTTTTTCAATAATCATTTTGTCAACACTTTTTAATTAATAAGCACATTATATCCACCGTCCGATTGTCTTTTTAACCGACTTCTAAAAGAAGGAGGTTCTCAATTCGTCGACTATGTATTTTTTTTTTTTTTTATGTATGTACACCGATTACTCCGGAACGGCTGCACCGATTTGAATGAAATTTTTTACATTATGTAAAGGAAGTTACTGCGGTGGTCCCATATTTTTTTAGATGAAATTGGTGCAGTGAAATCCAAGATGGCGCTTACAATATGGCGGCCAAAAAAATTAATTTTGTCCGATTTTCTCCAAAATTGGTAAGGAGGAATTTTCGGGGTTGTACCCAACGAATCTGAAATTATTTTTAAAAAATTCAAAATGGCGGATCCAATATGGCGGACAAATTTTTTTAATTTAGTCCGATTTTCTCCAAAATTGGCATGGGGGAGTTTTCAAGGTTGCACATAACGAATCTGATATTATTTTAAAAAAATTCAATATGGCGGATCCAATATGGCGGACAAAAAATCAATTTTGTCAGATTTTTACCAAAATTGGTAAGGGGAGTTTACGGGATCGCATATGACGAATCTAAAATAATTTTTAAAAAATTCAATATGGCGGATCCAATATGGCCGACGAAAAAATCAATTTTGTCCGATTTTCTCCAAAATTGGTACGGGGGAGTTTTCCTAGTCGCATATGACGAATCTAAAATAATTTTTTAAAATTTCAATATGGCGGATCCAATATGGCCGACAAAAAAATTAATTTTGTCCGATTTTCTCCAAAATTGGCACGAGGGAGTTTTCGGAGTCGCATATAACGAGTCTAAAATAATTTTTAAAAAATTAAATATAGCGGATCCAATATGGCCGACAAAAAAAATAATTTTTTCCGATTTTCTCCAAAATGGGTACGGTGGAGTTTTTAGGGTCGCATATGACGAATCTAAAATAATTTTAGAAAAATTCAATTTGGCGGATTTAATATGACCGACAAAAAATCGTTTTTGTCCGATTTTCTCCAAAATTGGTACGTGGGAGTTTTCCTAGTCGCATATGACGAATCAAAAATAATTTTTAAAAATTTCAATATGGCGGATCCAATATGGCGGACAAAAAATCAATTTTGTCCTTTTTTCTCCAAAATTGGTATGGGGAAGTTTTCGGGGCCTCACATAAAGAATCTGAAATTATTTTTAAAAACTCAATATGGCGGATTCAATATGGCGGACAAAAAAGAATCAATTTTGTCCGATTTTCACCAAAATTGGTACGGGAGAGTTTTCGGGGTCACACATGACGAATCTAAAATTATTTTTAAAAAGTTCAATATGGCGTATCCAATATGGTGGATAAAAAATTAATTTATTTTCTTTAAATATCGATATTGCAAGGTTTTGGGGCCTATAATACCAATCTAATTTGAAATTTAAGATAGTGGATTTTCTATGACAGACTAAATATTCGTTTGACCTAATTTGATTGGTATTTGGAAAACTCTAAGAACTAAAGAATTTTTAGTGGTTCATTTTGGAGTGATTTACAACTTTGGATAAAATGGATACTTTTTTGCCAGTTTGGAGTCATTGCGAGCTACACTAATCTCGATTAGTACTTAGTTCAAACAATTTATGAATATCATAATGAATTCTAAAACTAAAAATAGAAAAATAAAATTTTTATAAAAAAATTGAACCGACTTCTAAAAGTGCGCTAAAAAGTGAAAAATAATAATAAATTTTTATATGAAATTGAACTTTTTGAAGTCGGCGCCAAATTATTTGTACACGAAATAAATAACTACTAATATATACAAATTATGGTAAGAAAGCAATTACAAATAAAGTATTTCTAATCTGTTTATGCAAATCACATTTTGTCAAGTATTAGTTTGGCGCCGACTTCAAGAAGTTCAATTTCATATAAAAATTTATTATTATTTTTCACTTTTTAGCGCACTTTTAGAAGTCGGTTCAATTTTTTTATAAAAATTTTATAATTTAACAATATCTAATCCTTTTATTTTATTATTGATTGTAATGAGGGAAAAATTTACTCTTGTAATAAAATAAAGATCATAAGTTCGATATAGCAGTGTTAGTAAAATAAATGCGTTCACTGGCATTTTACTGACCTTCAATGCGTAAAAATAAGTAAAAGTTCTATAAAATTCACCTAAGGCATGAAAATAGATTTTGTTATTATATTAACTTAATTATGATCATTTGTTATACGAATAGTAATTTCTGCCATATCAGAATATCAATAAGTAAATAAGTAATAAATAAAAGTATGTAGCAGTTTCATTTAATATCCAGAATCACACAAAATAAATTACTGAAATAATTTTATTAGTCTATATGATATACATGTATATATATATATATATATATATATATATATATATATATATATATATATATATATATATATATATATACTAGCGACCCGCCCCGGCTTCGCACGGGTGCAATGCTGATACTAAATACACTACAGAAAAACTGTGACTATTTATTTTATTTTTACAACAATTATTACATCGGCCTCCGACGCGCTATTTATAGGCACGCTGCCGCCGCCCCGGTCGGCCTGTACCGCCGCAAGCGCTACTTCCCGCAATTTTAAATCTGTAATATCTTCGAAAATATTCATTTAAATCTTGTGCTGTAAAGGACCATATAGATCTATATTAAATCAACAATGTATTTAAGCTATTTAATTGGATAAGGATTAATGCTGTATTGGTTAAAATCGCTTCAAAATTTGCCATTATTTGTCGTAAAAAGTAAATGACAAAAAAATGTTATTGTGGGATATCCATGAGAGATAGACATATACCAACGCGGAGTTTTCTGTAGACCTTTTCAATGTGTACAAATAATTAGTACATTATTTTGATAAATCTCGTAGGGTTCAGCCTGCGTTTGCAATGTAAGCGGAAAAAAATATGATAATTAACGACATCACATTAGAAACCTCAAAAATAACAGTATTTCTCCACTATTTAATGGATGTTATTATACATATAAACCTTCCTCTTGAATCACTCTATCTATTGAAAAAAACCGCATCAAAATCCGGTGCGTAGTTTTAAAGATTTAAGCATACAAAGGGACATAGGGACAGAGAAAGCGACTTTGTTTTATACTATGTAGTGATATATATATATATATATATATATATATATATATATATATATATATATATATATATATATATACAGGATGTCCGGTAAGTATCTACTAATTTATCGGGAGCATACAGGGAAGGTCAAAATAACCCTGCTTTTGTAATAGAAAAAATTTTCTAAAGTGTTCCTTAACGAAGATACAGAGTCCTAAAGGGATACCCGGTGATTTATCTTATTAACTCTAAGTTTTAAACCGACTTGTGTAATTTAATGAAATTTTAATATTTTACAGAGGCTACAAAAAAGGTACTATTCATTTATATCGATAAAACTGACGTTGTCGAGATAAATCGGTTTTTACGCGAAAAACTCAAATTTAAAAAGACCTCGCTTATACGAAATTTTAAGTCCAAACTCAATATTTAAAGTTATTTCAATTTTTCAACAGAGGAAGGAGCCACTTGACGTGGAATTTATATGTATATGTATTCTTTTTAAAACAAACTTATTATTAAATAAAATATAATTATTTTTCAATTAGTTTATTTACAAAGATTCCATTTAGCCCAATCCTAAACATTTTTTGAGTACTAAAAGAGAAAACAAAGAACGCATGAATCACCGCTATAAAGACGAGCAAAATCTAAAATAAAATTGCTCGAAAATACAAAACATATTTCCATAAAAAAGGTCTAGAATAAGGAGATACGGTAATACCTAAACCGTTCACGCTAGCTTTAAAATGAGTCTTTTAGCAACTCAACAGGGAAAATGAAGGTGCCACTATTAAGGAAGAAAAACTTTCAAACCTCAGATTTGCTAATGATATTGTCCTGTTTGCTAATAATAAAGAAAATCTTGAAAAAATATTAAAAGAACAAAACAGAGAATAAAGAACCATTAGACTGAAACAAATAACAATCAATGAAAAAATAAATGAAAATGTCAACGAGCATATATTCGTATCTAGAACAAAATAATAGAAATGGACGAGATTGAAAAAAAAAACATTATAATGGTCTGTTTGGCAAGCTAAATTACATTCTAAATTACAAAAAGTTGTCCAGACAAGTAACCTGAACTAAAATATTTGAACAATGTGTAAGTAACACAAAAAATATCATATGAAATTTTTTAATGCACCATGGGAACGAAAGACGAAAAGAAGAAAAGAAGAAAATAAGACCGACAGTACGCTGGCAAGATGACGTAAAAAGAATGGATGATTGAGAGAAGCACAAACACTTACAAAATTGGGGAAATAGAAAGACTATATATATATATGATGCTTTCTAAAAAGCAATGTCAACGAAAATTGCTACAGTGAAGTTACGACCAGTAATATATGAAGAATAAAAAACTGTTTAAAATTTAATTGGAAACATTGTAAAGTAAAATTTAAATAAAAATCAGAATTTTTGAATTAATGCCAAAAAGCGTTGGCCACAAATTTTAGCAATAACAATTTTATCGCTTATCTCTTCGAGTTTTTCAACCCTGCTTTATATTCCCCATACGCCCCCATTTTAAAACGCTAATAGTCCATGAAAAGTCAAGGCATGTCGATGAACCGCATTTCCTGTAATCCATTTATCTATTTTTTATTATTTTCATCTCGAAGAGCATACAGATAGGCGTAATAATATACTCGTTAGTTCCCCCATCTCCGCCATTCTATGTGATATTGTCTTTATAATCACCCCTGGCGGAGATTTTTGTACAGAGGGGTTGACGATATATAAATGACAGAAAAATATATATTTCATATTGAAAAGAATATTATTAAAGTATTCGATTTATTATCTATTTTTCACACTTCTCGAAAAATGTATCTGAAATTAATCAAAACATTTTTTTCTTTCCTTTCACTGAACTTTGTAGTAATAAAATCCTTCTGCGATCAATAAAGATTATTCAAGGCTTATTCATAATCTTATCAGAAGTTTTGGACATCATAAAATTATGTATGTACAGGATGAGTCAACGATTGGATGAAGTAAGTTTGTGCCTTTTCGGTGAAATTTACAAAGAAACTATATTTATTGTTTGATACAGTTTATTTTTACGCAGATTTTAAAAATATTTAGGACTCTACAGGGTGAGCCAAAAAACTAGGACAGCATAAAGTTGTATTTTTTAAATAGAATACCCTATATACGAATCGTATTTTCGATTTAACTTATAATTTTAAATCTTTTTTATTAATGGTTTGCTATAACAAAACTTTATAGTTTCTGAGATAATTAAGTTTAAAGAAAAAAAGTCACATTTTCAAGCATCAATTCAATCCTAAATAACGTTTTCAATTTTGTGAGAAATATATTCAAATTTGGAATTTAGCAAGGCCAAGGACAAGTTAACATAATTTTTACCTAATATTTGCAATAAAAGCTACAGGGTGTTGAACACATCGGCTCAAATTTGAACAAGTTTAAATGAATAAATATCTTTTTTTTTAAACGGTACACCCTGTATATTTTCATGTTATTTAATAGAGTAATAAAAACGTTAAAAGTTTTGTTCAATATATCCTATACCTATTTATAATAGTTTTTGAGATAGAAATAAGAAAAACTGAAATATCTCAAAAACTATTATAAATAGGTATAGGATATATTGAACAAAACTTTTAGGGTTTTTATTACTCTATTAACTAACATGAAAATATACAGGGTGTACCATATAAAAAAAAGATATTTATTCATTTAAACTTGTTCAAATTTGAGCCGATGTGTTCAACACCCTGTAGCTTTTATTGCAAATATTAGGTAAAAATTATGTTAACTTGTCCTTGGCCTTGCTAAATTCCAAATTTGAATATATTTCTCACAAAATTGAAAACGTTATTTAGGATTGAATTGATGCTTGAAAATGTGACTTTTTTTCTTTAAACTTAATTATCTCAGAAACTATAAAGTTTTGTTATAGTAAACCCTTAATAAAAAAGATTTAAAATTATAAGCTAAATCGAAAATACGATTCGTATATAGGGTATTCTATTTAAAAAAATACAACTTTATGCTGTCCTAGTTTTTTGGCTCACCCTGTAGAGTCCTAAATATTTTTAAAATCTGCGTAAAAATAAACTGTATCAAACAATAAATATAGTTTCTTTGTTAATTTCACCGGAAAGGCACAAACTTACTTCATCCAATCGTTGACTCACCCTGTACAAATGGATGAGTAAAATAAAGAAGATTCAGTTGATAAGGTTTCTACGATATCCATAATCAGTAGGCTGCAGTTCTTGGAGTCAGCTAGTTAGAGAGTTTGAAGGCACACAAATTTTTAACTGCCGCTACGTTTTTTGCTGATCTTTTAAAGGGCGATACCGAATAAGGTTTCTTTTAACTTTCAGTCAAAAGATTCGCTCAAATGTGATGATTATATTTTCAATAACGGGTCGTGAGAGTCGATTATGTACAGGGCGTCCAATTTTCGCATTACATAACATAGTAAAAATAAAAATGTAAATTTGCTTAATGACCAGACAGAACTTGGGTTTTCCCCGTTATTTGTTGTTGCCAAATAATAATTAGTTCCCAAAATTTAGTACCTCCCCTTTGTAATAATGTAATTTCTCAGGTAGTTTTTATTTATTGTTAAATTTTCTCATGTTTCTGTATTGAATTCTTAATCTACCTTTGTAATTCAGTTTGAAAATGACTCTGTGAGTTGAAACTGCAGTCACTGTTTTCTTAATAAATTTAATGGTATAAAACATAGTAGTTTTTAAACATTTCCCGAAGATGATTAACTACCCCATAGTAACTGCTACCATCATCAACGTAATTTAATTTATTACTTTTCAAAAATATATACCTCTATATTTATTATTAGTATTGAGTCTTAAATATAAGTTCAAAAAATATATTAGATCCTTTTACTAGGCAGTGGTGGGTATTTAAAGAAACACAAATCTATTACTGGCATCAATACTATCTTGATGAACACAAAAGGGCCAACTATATTTTCAGATTCTAAATATAATTTACTTTATAATAACAAATAGTTACGTATTATTTTAAACTAAAAAAATTTTTCAAATTGTTCTCCATTATGTCTTAAATATATTTGACATATAATGCTAATTTTCTTAAATGAATTTGAAAAAAATTTTTATAAAAAAATTGAACCGACTTCTAAAAAGTGAAAAATAACTATAAATTTTTATATGAAATAAAAATTTTTGAAGTCGGCATCAAACTAATACCTGACAAAATGTGATTCGCTTAAAGAGATTAAAAATACTTTATTTGTAATCGCTTTCTTACCACAATTTGTATATATTAGTAGTTATTTATTTCATTTAGAAATACTTTGGCGCCGACTTAAAAAATTTCAAGTTTATAGTTATTTTTCACTTTTTAGTGCACTTTTAGAAGTCGGTTCAATTTTTTTTATAAAAACTTTATTTTTCGATTTTTAGTTTTGAATTCATTTATATTCATAAATTACTTGAACTAAGTACTAATCGAGATTAGTGTACCACGCAATGACTCCAAGGTGGCAAAAAAGTACCCATTTTATCCAAAGTTGTAAATTACCCTAAAAAGAACGACTAAAAATTCTTTGATTCTTAAAGTTCTAAAAATACCAGTGAAATGGTGTCAAACAAATATTTAGTCTGTCCACTATCTTAAATTTCAAATTAATTTTGAATTGATAATATAGGCCCCAAAACCTTCCAATATCGATATTTAAAAAACTTAATTTTCAAACCACCATGTTGGATCCGCCCTATTAAATTAAAAAAAAAAAAAATTAACGTCTTAGTCCAATCTAAATCTAAACCCTCCGAAGCTCTCTAGTACGAATTTTGGATAAGATCCGGAAATTTAAAATTTCTAGACCGTCATATTGCATCTGACATATTAGATTGTCTTAAAATAATTTTATTTTCGCTATTTACATCCTCAAAAACGATTCACTCCCACCTTTGAACAAAAAAAAATGTAAAATTTTTAGTCCGCTATATTGGATTCGCCATACTGAATCCGGAAAAAATACTTTCAAATTCATAATTTACACCTTCAAGAACCTCTTATATCAGTTTTGGAAAAAATCGAAATATGTATCATTTTTAGGACGCCATATTGAATCCGCCAGATTGAGTTTTTCAAAACATATTTTAAATTCGTAATTAACACTAACAAAAATCCTCCGATATTGATTTCAGACAAAATCGAGACATATAGAAATTTTAATCCGTCATCTTGGATCGGCCATATTTAATTTTTTTTTAAATAATTTTAGATTTGTAAGGTGGGGTCCTAAAAACTCCCTTATATCAATTTTGAAAAAAATCGGACAAAATTAATTTTTTATCCGCCATATTGGATACTTCATATTGATTTTTTTTAAAATAATATTAGATTCGTTATGTGTAACCCCGAAAACTCTCTCGTACCAATTTTGGAGAAAATCGGGCAAAATTGATTTTTTCGTCTGCCATATTGAATTTTATAAAAATAAATTTAGATTCGTTATGTGCGACCTTGAAAATTCCCCTGTACTAATTTTGGTGAAAATTGCACAAAATTGATTTTTCGTCCGCCATATTGGATCCGCCACATTGAATTTTTTAAAAATAATTTTAGATTCGTTATGTGCGATCTTGAAAACTCCTCTGTACCAATTTTTTGGGAAAATCGGGCAAAATTTTTTTATCCACCATGTTGAATTTTTTAAAAATAATTTCAAATTCGTTGTGTACTACCCTGGAAATTTCCTTATACCAATTTTGGAGAAAATCAGCGACATTTTGGATTTTACTGCAGCAATTTTGTCCAAATCGGTGGCACCGTTCCGGAGTAATATATAATATATATATATATATATATATATATATATATATATATATATATATATATATATATATATATATATATAGATATATAAATAATACATAGTCGACGAATTCTTTTAGAAGTCGGTTAAATATAAAAGGCAGCTCCTGTAACTCCATAAATGTACTTTGAATAGCATTTCTTAAATCCGCCATGGTTTGGTAATGGAAGATATAAATTTTATTTTTGAGGTATCCCCACAAAAAAAGTTCAAAATCGACAAATCGGACCTCTGTGGCCACTTATAGATTCATTTGTCCCAGTCCAGATATGCCCTTACAATTTGCGTCTTGTTGCAAGTACAGGTTGTTAAATCACATTAAGGGCATTTCTTCCCTTATTTCCGGAAAAATGTTTTGCAGAATTTGTAAATATTTATTTGCTCTTTGGATTCAGAAAATTAGATACGATTTTGCTTTTTAAACAAGAAAAGGGAATGTTGCTGGCGTCTATCCCCCCATCGACAACTTGCTTTCACTTACCATACTGTACTTTTGTGATATCACCGCCCTCCTGAAAGAAAGAGGCTGGATCCTCGCTTGGTATCACCGGGATGTAAATTTTGTACCATTTTATTGTTTAAGCTAGTGTTTTTCTGAACTGATTTAAACCTTTGACTTGGGCTTTTATCATTATATAAATTTTTCCAGTTGATAACATAGCATTTTCGTAAATATCTACATTTCAGTTAAAAAACTACCTAATATTGCTAACTCAACAATTTAGACAAAAATGGCGCTCGATTGGAAATGTATTTTAAGGCATAACCAACTTTACGGTTGTAGATATTGACTTATACAATTGTTTTTAATTGCTAGTTATAATTAACATCCATCTGCATTAAAAATTCCCCGGAACATCTTAAATCTCCGACAGATTTTAACAAGATAATTATAGCTTTGCACACATGGTCCCGTCAATCATAATAATTGAAAAAATCCAACTACAAAAATTACCACACGAAAGCTCGCTTCTAACAAATGTCGGGTTCAAATACAAACCGCTTTGATATCAAAACCGAAAACTTATTCTTTTTTCTTTGAGCAGGATGTCTCAATTAGTCATGGATGCGATTACCAACTGAAAATAAGTCGGTGTGACTTTTTAGCGACAGGAAAATTAAGTTAAATTTGTCACTAGTTAAAATTGTTTTAGACACGTTAAGGCGTGTACTTCACTTGACTTTTAAGTTGAACTATAAATAACATAAGACCTGTACCAGCGCTGTTTTAGTGGTCAAGTGGAATGCTTTGATCAGATATGACCCGTGTTCGATTTTCGGGGCCTGCTCTGAGTAGGTGTATATAAAAAAGATAATATTAGTTTTCCGATTTTAAATATAATTTACAAATTTTCATAGTCAAGACACTAGTTTATAAAGCAATTAAAAGTTGAAATTAATACGGTTTCAGTTAAAGTATGCCCCAGTGATCACTGTTTATTATATTAAGTGATTTTAAAATATACATTTTGAGGTATTCTCAGTAAATGAATATATGATTTAATTGATTGCACAGGTTTACAAAAAAAAGTGGACACCCTGCATCTAAATATGAGGTTTGCTAGCCTCCATCACGTCAGATTCAAGGTCCTTTCAAGGTCAAATGGAGTAAATTTCACTAAATAAATCTAAAGAAGTAGATATGGGCGTTTTTGAGATCGCTGAATCCAAACTCATGGTTTATTTAATCCCGCAAGGTCGAACAGACGTCATTCTAGGGTTAAATTGAGAAAAAAACACTAAATAAATCTGTAAAAAAAGTGTGGGTTTTTGGGGTCGCCAAATTCGAAGTGGTGGTTTGTTTAATCCCCAAGGTCAACCAGATGTCATTTCAAGGATATTTCAATGTTAAATTAAGAAAAACCCACTAAATAAATCTGAAAAAAAGATATATAGTTTTTTGGGGTCCAAATTCATGGTTTGTTTATCCTCTAAGGTCAGCTAGAGGTCGTTTCAGCGTAATGTCAAGGTCAAATTGAGTAAAATCTACTAAACAGATCTGTAAAAGGAGATATGTAGACTTTTTAGAGCGCTGAGTCTAAATTTGTGGTTTTTTAATACCTCAAGGTTAACTAAAGGGCATTTCAAGATCATTTCAAGGTCAAATTGGAAAAATCCACGTGCAGATAGATCGAATATCATTTTTTTTCAGATTTATTTAGTGTTTTTTCTCAATTTGACCTTGTAATGATCCTAAAATGACCTCTAGCTAACCTTGGAGATTTGAACAAACCATGAATTGAGACTTAGTCGAGTTGTCATCAGCCGAGTAGCCGTCCAGGAAGCATCACTTGAAAATGCCAGCTGAGATGTTGGTGAAACGTCGTAACGATATTTCTATTGACGAACGGATTGACAACGGAAAAAATATCAGTACACATTCCACCATCCGTGAAAACCTACGATACAACATATATATATATATATATATATATATATATATATATATATATATATATATATATATATATATATGGATCTTTATTTGATCGCATAAAAACACTCAAACACACAAAATTCCCTAAAGCAGAAAAGAAAGTCTCTTCCATGGCAGTGCTCCGCCACCAGCAGATCAGCTACGAACTCACTGGTTCTCGACAGTACAAACGCATCTAAACATAAAAAAAAGCAATTCCCTTAAGCAACTTATTTCAGAGAAACTGTGGTCTAATATCTAATACAAGCAATGCCATCTCCCTGCAATTCACAAAATCTGAATAATTATTCTCGTATAGATGTATTTTATACTATATACCAACGATCACCGTTGGTATATAGGTTCCTAATGCTGTTTCTAGACTACACCTAGTATTTAAAAGATATGAACTATGTTCAATTAATAACCAAAGAAACCATAACTGCTTCCCTTAAAAATGCCTTCATTGTTTCTACATACATCATAACAGCTGCACACTTGTAACATAATAAATCATTTTTTATTTGCAATTAAATCTTCGAATGTATGTTTGTTTATAAATACAACAGTGGCAAATGGTCCGATTTGTACAAATGACAAATTGTAGGGAACTATTTCATTTTAGTAGACGTCAAGGTTATTAATATTGTGAAAAATGAATTCGTTTGAATTAGCTGCCAACAGTGTTTTTATTAAGATTAACGTACTTTTTAATGGTGTTCGTACTTCCTATTAATTTCTAAAATTCCTGCCAGTAAGTTGACCTGAAAGAAATAAAGAAATTGTTAAACAATCTACTGAAATAAAACAGCTCATTTTGAGGTAATATACATTCCGGTGGACTGTTTTCTAATATATATATATATATATATATATATATATATATATATATATATATATATATATATATATACCATACCGCGTCCTAAATTTGCCTATGTTCTATGAGGGCTGATTTTCAAGCTATACTTATGTAATGTGTTTTACGTCGTGGTATTTTTGGAAAAATCAAGATGGCAGAACCAATATGGCGATTCCAAATAACAAACTTTTGATAACGCAGACAAAAACAATTCAGAGTTTTTGTGACGGCAAAATATTCCATTTCAGTGCTCAGTTAATATTTGGATGCGTTAGTCACGAGTTTGGCACCAGAGTATCGAAATTCAAGATGGTGGATCCAATATGGCAGCCCATAATCCCCGAAATGCATATTATGGCTATATAGATTAGTACAACCTACCTAAAAGTTCAGTAACTGAGGTTTAAGGCGTCGCTGATTAGGAATTTCGCATCAGAATATCGAAATTGAAACTGGCGTATCTAATATGGCGGCCAATCACCACCGAAATATATATTAGGACTTTTAAGAAGCATGCAACCTACTTGAAAATTCAGTCATGGGGATTTATGACATCGCTGATTACGACAATCACAACAAAATATTGAAATTCAACATGGCAGATCGAATATTGCGGGCAACAATCCACAAAATGCATTTTGTGTTTATATAGGAGGGTACAATTTTCTTGAAAATTCGGTTACATTAATGCATTACTAACAAAATATAGCTTATATATATATATATATATATATATATATATATATATATATATATATATATATATATATATATATATATATATAGGAGTATAACTTGGGATGATGAATATAACAGTAAATATTCTTAATATTCAGTATATTAGTTACAGATAATTCTTCTTCCATGTTATATGCGCTTGGCAATAAAAACTTTTCACAGAAAGTATTGTAATCATATATCTGGTGTTAAAGAGATATAATCAAAATCTAATTTGCGACCACCTACAATGTACGGATGTTTCGTTCCGATACCGGTGGTGGACTCATTAGTAGAATCCAGCTTTAGCACAAAGACATGACTTGACGGCCTTCCATCTCGTCGTCCCTGCTCGGGCGCCATGTTGCAATCATGTCTCTGGTGTTAAAGACATGTAATCACAATCTGATTTGCGACCACCTAAAATGTACGGATGTTTCGTCTCGATACCGGTGGTGGACTCATGAGTGGGATCCACCGATATCTCTACTAGACATCCTTCTTGTACTTTCTACAAACTTGGACCTCTATTTAAGTCCAGTTTTGCCGGAAAGCGGTGGTAAGATGTTAAGTTCCACAACAAAAAGTCAATCATTTTACAGTATAATACACTGTTAATGTTATAACAACAAATGGCGAAGAAAAGTCACGTTTTTTCCCAGATCCGTTGCTTGATATTTTCTGATCTTTTAGTCACGCTGTGTTCACTTTTCATTTTGCAACTCTTCCACTGCTTTTTTTTAACGAGATTCTAGAAATATATATATATATATATATATATATATATATATATATATATATATATATATATATATATATATGAATAGTTTGGTTATTCCGGGTTTCAATCCGTTCGTTCAAAAAATCGTTTTCACGACGTTTCGCCAAAATCTCATTTGGCATTTTCAAGTGCGGTTCGTCTCGTTACTCGCTGAGAACTGATAGTGGCCTCTAAAGAATTTCGAGTTTTGTTTAGTTGGCTCGCTGCCTGATTGGGTGGGCGGCTTCGTAGGCTCCTCCCCTCTCCCGAGTGCGATATATTTTGTTCTTGTATGCAGGTCTCTCGTGTACTAGTTGATTTTTGTTGTTTTCTCTCTTGATTTTTGATTAATGTTTTCCATGTAGATGAAAAATTTATAGCATCGTCTCGTTTATTTAGCTGTCCCGCTTTTTCGATTTCTAGGGCTTCTCTTATGACGCGTACCTTGTAGTTCTGTACTGGTGCTATTTCTTTTGTTTTTTCGAAATCGATGGTATGTCCGGTTGTTTGGTGATGTTGAAATAGGGCTGAGGTTGTCTGTTTGTTTTTGAGGCTATTTTATGTTCTTGGATTCTGGCTGATATGCGCCTGTTTGTTTGTCCTATATAAGTTTGATGACAATCTGCACATGGAATGCTGTAAACGCCATGATTTTCAAGGTTGGTCTTATCTTTGGGATTTCCCAGGATGTTGGCTATTGTTTTTTGTGGTTTAAATATGGGCTGTATGTTGTGTTTTCTTAAGATTCTTCCGATTCTGTCTGTTATTCCTTTTATGTATGGTATTATGGCTTTGTTCCTTGTTTGATCTTGGTCTTTGGTCTTTGTTGCAGTCTTTTCTTGTCTTTTTATGGCTTTCTTTATATCTGCTTGTGAGAAACCATTCCGTTCTAGAGCTGTTGAAATGTGTCTTATTTCGTCTTGTTTTGTGTCTGGTTCTGTTAGGCGGAGAGACCTTGATACTAATGTGTTGACTACTGCCTGCTTTTGAGAGGGATGATGATGTGACGCTGCATTGAGATATCGGTCAGTATGTGTGGGTTTCCGATATACGCTGAAGCCCAAGGTGTTGTTGAGTTTCCTAGTAAATAGCAGGTCCAAAAAACGAAGTTTCTTTTCTTGTTCGATTTCTAGCGTGAATTGGATTCTGTGGTGGATATTGTTCAGATATATGAGGAAATCGTCCAGGTGTTCTTTTCCATGTGGCCATATTATAAAAATATCATCGACATAGCGTTTCCAAAATTTCGGTTTTAAAGGTGCCTTTTGCAGTGCCTCTTGTTCGAAATATATCATGAAAAGGTTGGCTATGACTGGTGAAAGCGAGGACCCCATAGGTGCGCCATCTGTTTGTTTGTATATATGGTTATTGAACATGAAGTATGTGATGGCGCACCTATGGGGTCCTCGCTTTCACCAGTCATAGCCAACCTTTTCATGATATATTTCGAACAAGAGGCACTGCAAAAGGCACCTTTAAAACCGAAATTTTGGAAACGCTATGTCGATGATATTTTTATAATATGGCCACATGGAAAAGAACACCTGGACGATTTCCTCATATATCTGAACAATATCCACCACAGAATCCAATTCACGCTAGAAATCGAACAAGAAAAGAAACTTCTTTTTTTGGACCTGCTATTAACTAGGAAACTCAACAACACCTTGGGCTTCAGCGTATATCGGAAACCCACACATACTGACCGATATCTCAATGCAGCGTCACATCATCATCCCTCTCAAAAGCAGGCAGTAGTCAACACATTAGTATCAAGGTCTCTCCGCCTAACAGAACCAGACACAAAACAAGACGAAATAAGACACATTTCAACAGCTCTAGAACGGAATGGTTTCTCACAAGCAGATATAAAGAAAGCCATAAAAAGACAAGAAAAGATTGCAACAAAGACCAAAGACCAAGATCAAACAAGGAACAAAGTCATAATACCATACATAAAAGGAATAACAGACAGAATCGGAAGAATCTTAAGAAAACACAACATACAGCCCATATTTAAACCACAAAAAACAATAGCCAACATCCTGGGAAATCCCAAAGATAAGATCAACCTTGAAAATCATGGCGTTTACAGCATTCCATGTGCAGATTGTCATCAAACTTATATAGGACAAACAAACAGGCGCATATCAGCAAGAATCCAAGAACATAAAAATAGCCTCAAAAACAAACAGACAACCTCAGCCCTATTTCAACATCACCAAACAACCGGACATACCATCGATTTCGAAAAAACAAAAGAAATAGCACCAGTACAGAACTACAAGGTACGCGTCATAAGAGAGGCCCTAGAAATCGAAAAAGCGGGACAGTTAAATAAACGAGACGATGCTATAAATTTTTCATCTACATGGAAAACATTAATCAAAAATCAAGAGAGAAAACAACAAAAATCAACTAGTACACGAGAGACCTGCATATAAGAACAAAATATATCGCACTCGGGAGAGGGGAGGAGCCTACGAAGCCGCCCACCCAATCAGGCAGCGAGCCAACTAAACAAAACTCGAAATTCTTCAGAGGCCACTATCAGTTCTCAGCGAGTAACGAGACGAACCGCACTTGAAAATGCCAAATGAGATTTTGGCGAAACGTCGTGAAAACGATTTTTTGAACGAACGGATTGAAACCCGGAATAACCAAACTATACATTCTACCATCCGTGAAAATTTACGATATAACATATATATATATATATATATATATATATATATATATATATATATAATAAAATAGAATTAAATATTGGCGAAGCGGACGTGAAAATTTGTCAATCTACATGATTCTCGTGTTAAAAAGTGCGGAGCACAAAATATGGAAAAACTCCGGGTCCGACAGATGGCGACAGCGCTGTTTCGTCCTAATATGGGACTCGTCAGGCCACCGCATTCGGTACAAACCATCATCTCGCCTTTGCAACCTATAAAGCTGAGTTTAAAATCAAAAAACAGCAAACAAAACGACAAAGGCGACATCTCGATGGTCCACTTGATAATACAAGAACCACACAGATTAACAAATTTTGTAAAAGAACCGCCATATGGTGGCGCGACGGTGAATTAAAACAGAAATATGTAAAATGGAGTACACGAAATGCGCTGCCCAAAGGATAGAGGTCGCATTATTCGGTACTAGGCAATCAGGCAGCACGTTTCGTGTACTCGATTGTATAGATTTCTGTTTTAATTCACCGTCGCGCCACCACATGGCGGATTTTATAAGTTTTGTTAATTTGTGTAGTTCTTGTGTTATCAAGTGAACCGAGATGTCGCCTTTGTCATCCTGTTTGCTGTTTTTAATTTTAAATTCAGTTTTATAGGATGCAAAGACGAGATGATGGCCTGACGAGTCTCATATTAGGACGAAACAGCGCTGTCGCCATCTGTCGGATCCAGAGCAAAGATTTTATTTTATTTTTCTTTTTATATTACATGGACAATAACTTATCTATTTATTTATATATATATATATATATATATATATATATATATATATATATCGAATTGATAAGCGCCTTTTTTGACGTCGGTTAAAAAATTGCATATTAATAAAAAAATTATCTAAAATTTCAAAGTAAGAAACAATGATATTTTAAATTTAAAAACAACAACTCTATCAAAATTTGAAACATTTCTACAATAATAAAGATCCCTCTTTGAACATTCCGGAGCCAGTAAACGAATAATTTGAGGGCTGCAAAATGAAATTTAGGCAAATGTAATAATAACAAAATTGTGTATAAGGGGTGTCGCAGAAGGGCGGTCTAACTCTTTCAGCGCATTATGGGGGGTTGGATGAGTCAAAAGAAATTAGGTGGATATGAACAGAAAGGCAAATTAGTTGCTCTGTGAAATTATTTTGGAATTGAGTTGGGGACATAATGAAATCCTGTTTATTTGGAGATGAGAGGACAGAAATATTTCAAAAATATAAATTAAGAAAACGAGTCTAACGAAATAAATTAATGACGTTATTATTTAAGAAATTCATATAATAATACAAGCACTTTGATACTGCTGTCACTGTGGTAAAATATATATTTTTGCATTAAAATTTCCATAATCAAGAACAACTACATTATAGTGCTGCATTCGAACTAAATTATAAAACCTTATTATCAGCCCCGATGCACCACACATCTCGTCGAAGGGGTGATTAGTGAGACAATCTCACACAAAAAGAGGGATATCAAGGGCACTAACGAGTATATTATTGCCTCTATCTTTATGCGTTTGGGGAGGAAAATAATAAAAAAATGGATAAATGGATTACCGGAAATGTGCTTCATCGGCATGCCTCGAGTTTTTCATGCGTCATTAAGGCTCCAGGGGGAAAGCGGATGGAAAATGTCAATAGAGGATCAAATATGGAAAATATATTTTTATTTTAATGATATTTTATATATATATATATATATATATATATATATATATATATATATATATATATATATATATAAGTTTTATTATTTTAAGATTAAAAGACGGCAATTCTTCTGACGTTTCGCACTACATAGTGAGCTTTTTCAAAGTTATGTTATATTTATGTCTATACTTCATCTACAAAATTACAATTTTTTTATATAAATATGTCACAGTAATTGTTTTATATACTTATTACATTCATATTTTTAAGTTAATGTTTAGAATTAATAAAAATAAATAGATTTTATAATAGTCTTAAAATTAAAATAAACGATATAAAGTTTAAAACAGTGAAAACTATAAATAGTACATACCCTGAAAGTAGCTTTGTACGTGTGTTAAAAATAAATTCAATTATTACAAGTTGGTATGCAATTGATATGGGTAGACTTTTCAACTCGGGGTTGATGTAATTTTTTTAAAAAACAACTTTATTACAAGAATTGGGTACAAGCTGTATAAGACTAACTAACATTATGCATACTGGGTATATTTATAAGTTTAAATATGCTGATCTTGCATGGGAACAGACGCTTTAAGAATCTGAGAATTGCTTATGCAAGGTTGCGTAATATTGCGACATAAACCGTTCTCACGGGAATGTAACTGTAGATTACTTTTTACAACAGCAAGAAATAGGAAAAAAGATTGTTTTTATGGCGTTCTTTGATTTGCATGAGTTTATATGAAATTGTGTCAAGCATAATTACACTATTTCTAATATTTATTATAGTGTCGCTTCAAGTATGTCGTATTAAAAAATCAAATTATAGTAAATTTGACTAAGATTTTTGACAGCTTGTTTGTCATTTACAGCATTTTTAATTATTTATATATATATATATATATATATATATATATATATATATATATATATATATGACTGTGTCCGACACTTTTGCAAGGTATCTCTGTTATTATTAAAGATAGGGACTTGTGATTTTCGGAAACCTACGCTTACAGCTAATAGAAGTAATGCATTTTACTCTCGGTTCGTTACAGCTCCACTGATGAGACCATTAGGTGGTCGAAACTAGTATGGAGAGAGAACCAGAGTGGAATTCGCAGAGAATACACTGTCTGTCCCCTTTCTAAACGGTCGTAAGGAGAATAAAATAACTTTTTCATATATATATATATATATATATATATATATATATATATATATATATATATATATATATATATATATATATATATATTATTTTTTTGATGACCAGTTTGTGGTAATTTCTGTCAGTAACTAAAATATCGGTGTTTTTAAAATCAAATTCGTGCTTAGTTGTTTATTCATGGCAGGGGGGATCCAGCCTCTCTCTTTGGGGGGGGGGGAGGTGATCTCACAAAAGTACAGTATGGCAAGCAAAAGCAAGTTGTCGAAGGGGGACGGGAAAGACACCAACAACATTTCCATTTCCAGTGTAAAAGGCAGGATCGGCTCAATTTTTCTGAATTTGAAGCTCTTGGAGATATGAGGGGGCGATCAAAAGAAAAAAAAGTTGCCGACAGGAGGGGAGGATGCGAGCAGCATACACATTCCTAGTATAAGGGGCAGAACCGGGTCTATTTTCCTGACGCAAAGCTTTTTTTTTTTTTGGGGGGGGGGGGCGATCGCAAACATATACATTCCTAAAATTGTTACCGAAATCTTCAACGTACCTGCTTCAGTGCCGCAGATAACTGAGGACTGCCGTAAATCTAATTATATTTAAATATTATAAGCATTTATAAATTTACTGCAACAATAAATTTTCTGATAGTTCAATTTAATTTCTGTCAGTGAGCAAAGTACACCTTACAGTGTGTCCTTAGTACCCAAAAGATATGGCTTTCACATCTATATTTATTCCGAAATCGTTAAACCAAGACATTTTTTACTCAACGAAAAACTTATTACGATAAATGTTTATGATGCCTTAGGATATTAATATCTAGATAATAATGTTAAAAGCTCTGTTGAGATGTGTTCCAACATGACAGGAGTTGGAACATCTACTATGTACGAAATACTGAAGGAGAAAAAAACTACTGGAATTGTTAGTACTCAAAACCTCGTTGGAAGAAGAGATGTAAACTGCAATAAAAGGAGTTATACATACATTTTATTATGAGAAGCAGATCCCAACCGTCGACAAAATTCTAACTAAAATCAATGAAGATCGGGATTTACCTGAAATTAAAAGAACTGAGCTCTGGAAATTGCTCAGAGAACTTAATTTTTGCTGGGAGAAACCAGATAGGAAAGCTGTTCTTGTAGATCGTCCGGAAAATGTCCGTTGGAGAAGCAAATATCTCTCTTAAATAAAAGGTAGAGTTGCTAAAAATAACACAACTTACAAAATTAGTAATTTAACTGAACTTTTCAAAGATTTTTTTGAATAAAGTTACTGCAGAAAATTGGGACAAATCCATATAATAAAAGAATAAAAGAAAATGTGGAAACTCGATCTCATGATCGGTGAGATAGAGGAACCAATTATAATTAATTTGTGCGAAGATAGCTTCACTGACTTTGATTATGAATTAGATACCTAATGTTTACCAGCGTAAACACAATTTATTATTTAAATTTTCTGTAATATAGAAAAATTAATTTTATTTGAATCCCTTTTTAGTGTTTCATTGTAATTCTGCAGATGGTTTAAGAAATAAATAAACTGAAACATCAATTCGTCTAAAAATGTTTTTTATTAATAATAAGATGATTGATAGCCCCAAAAAAATTTAATATTATATAGACGAATTTATTTTTTTATATATGTTTAACTTCTTCTATTTTTGACGATGAATATTTTGTAAGTATTTAAATTATAACTTAGAATTTTTTGAAAGAAAAGGGTTACGTTTTAGTCAGAATGTGCTTAAAGTGGTTTCTATGCCAAAATTAAAAATAATAAAAATTCGGTTGTGATATATGTTAAATATGTCACAATTATCAACATTTTCTAATGTATTTGAATTATTATGAAAACATAAGAAATAAAATAATATTATAAAAACTTTTTATCTTACGTTTATTACCGAAATGATATTCTTGCCATAAATACTTAGTGATAAAATAACATTTCACACATCCAAATATGTATTGTTATCTAACCCAAATAGTCCATTATTATAGACCGGTATTTTTGATTATAAAATTTCTAACCCATTCCTATGAAAAATATATGTGTCTAACAGATTTTGACAAATACACCAGACTAAAGAACACAGGGAGTTTGCGACGAAAAAAAGGGTAATAAGTCAACTTACAACAATTTAAAGGGGTCCTTATACTTTTTTTTGTTAAAAAATCGAGCTTAAGCATTAACGTTATTAGACAACTAATAAACCTACCGAATTTACCGCACTATTGGACACCGTTTACCATCAGCACCTCAACTTACATACTTTTCGTTAGAGGGCACAAATGTATTTAATGGCGTTAAGTTTAATCGACCCCAAGTTACAGGTTTCTCCTTATAACATTAATAACGAGAAAGAACTAAATTTCCTCTCTCTATTCATAGGTGTTTCGGTTAATAATGTAGATTTTAATAAGAAATATATTTGTTAGTATATACTCTTTCTAGTTCTTAAATAAACTATAGTATAAGAGGCAAAATCGGGTCTATTTTCCTAAACTCGAAGCTCTTGGGGGGCGATCGCCTCCCACCGCCCCCCCCCCTTGGATCCGCGCCTGGTTCATGGTTGTGTAAAGATGTTGATGCGTTTTTAGTACACTTGTGTCCATTAATTCTATTTTTAATATATTATGTCGTCATGCCAATATATTTCTTAGGACAGTTTAGGCATGGAATTGCATATATTACGTTAGATCCTTTTTTGGTGGGAACTTTGCTTTTTAATTTCGTATAAAGTGATCCCAGTAAATTGTTCGCCCTGTGGCATACCATTATATTATGCTTACCTCAAAATATATTTTATTTTTTCTGATAGTTGGTTTATATACGGTAATGCAATGAAAGTATTTTGTGTTGTGGTATTGTTAATTTTATTTTCTGTTGTTTGTGTTATAATGTAAAAAGTTTCTTTGTTTAATTATTTTTTTATAAGGAGTTTGAGACAATTATTATTGTTTTTCCTACTCTTTTTAGTATTTCTGGGCGAAATTCGGGTGAAGATAATTTTATAATCATCTAAACCAATTATGACACTATATTTCTGTTTATTTGGATGTTGGGAGTTAAAATTTAAATACCGATCTGTATAATACGAAAAGTAACTGATATATTACTTGAGCATAAAGATTTTCTATACCCCTCAGTTTTTATGATGTTATTTTTAGTTCTCTTTACCAACTTATCAAGAAAAGGAATGCCATTATTGATGTTTTCTTCTTTTGTGAACTGTATATATCGATTATAAGAGTTAAAAATGTTCAGAGTTGTGTCAGCATGCCATTGAGAAGGGCTAAAATAAGATCATCTTGGTATTTTTTAACGACGGACCGTAACCAAATCGTCAAGAATATAATTTACTAGGATAGGTTAAATTTTCGATCCCCCTGGGGTACTAAAGATTTGTTTGTAATAATTATTGTTAAAAATGATTATTTACGACATACTACCTATAATTCACCTCTCGATACATACCATTTTCTGAATAAGTTCGTCTTTGTTTAGCATATTTATTGGAGTTTAGGGAATGTAAATCAACACGTGTATCAAAACAATAAATCAAAATAATGCATTTGGGTATTAAAAAATAATTTCATTAACTTGTCAAATATCGATCGGTTCCGTTTTGTTTAACATAAAATTATAAATTATTAGTGTTTCTGTTCAAAATTCGCTTTGGTAATATTTTGCAAAGGAATTAAATATTTAATATAGGCGTATTAATTTTAGATTGTTTCATGAATAGCATAATTAATACTCGAAAGCTTGACTTACAAAAAAAGGTTTTTCTTTTATCTAGGCGTTTCTTGAAAATCTCATTCCGCAACGTCTGTGCTAGTCATGAGTTGTCGCTAGTGTAAAATTATTTTCAAGCGATGTTGATAACAACAGTTATTCGGTAATTTTCTCGATAAGAAATAAAATTATAAAAATAAAATTACTGTTTTTAGTTAATAAAATATTATTTTAGAAGGCCTCATATCGAGAATGTTACTATTTCTATCGGTATAATAGTTATTTTCTTTATAATATTGGTAACCATAGAACATCATCATATAGCCAATTGCACTGATACACTCTACTGATATATTTCGCCTCATGTGTGAAAATAACAAGTTTTCTTATAGAAAATTAAATTTTTCCTCCATAAAATAAGCGATGGAGGTTACATCACGTAAAAGCTAGAAATATGGGGTGGCTAAAATGAGAACAAAAACTAATAAAATGGGCCTTGCGACAATGGCCACCCTCTATCTCTGAAATTCTAAGACTTTTCCTGGAATTTAATTCAAAGGCATCTGCAGGAAGATCCAATAGCCTAGTATTACCAGTCGTAAAATAGAGAAAGTTTTATGAATAGGAATAATTGCCGTATTTTAAATCAAACGTGTCACTTTGTCAAAAATATATAGCAATCTCGCACCAACCAAAATTTGAATAAAGTTTTTGCGCCGTGAAATAGAATTTTGGGGAATTATTTTAAATAAAATTCAACAGAAAATATGGATTGGATTTCAGGAATCTTTTCTGAAACACAGCATCGTCACAATGGCCCCAAATGGCTATATGAGCACTAAAATATGGCTATTAATCCGTTGTATGTACATATTTAGAAAGTGTAATAATCCAGAAGATTCTTCCAATGTATGAAGAGAAAAACTTATTTGAGTAAGTTTATCAAATAGAGCATTTATATGTTCCAAAATATTACAAATACTAGAGACCCACGAATACTGTCACGGTGTTTATCTAGTGGTCTATAGTTGTTTATCTGATTAAATATCTATCTATTTAAATAATAGAAAACAATTATTTGCATAAGACAACTTTTATTATCCAGTTTCTACTTATTACTGTTGTGAAGGTCAGTTAATTATCGGTTGAAATATTTGTTTCAAAGACAATTGTATCGATAATACGATCTTTATATTGTCAAGGCATTGAAATAAATAGGAATCTTTATAATTTAAAAATGAAGTATTACAATTGATTAGAAGAAATTTTTCATTTACTGTTTTAATTGTTTTGATTATTTTTTATAAAATATTTATATACAACCACCGGCTACGTAGTCCAGTAATTTTTGTCCCCAATAAAATTTTATGCAATTTTAATAGGAAAAATATTGAGACCAAAAATTTTACATTTGCCAAATAAATACCGAGAATTGTTCAATAGAACACAAAATAATGGTTTCATTATCCAAATTTCTTTTGCCTCCTTCAAAATAGGACCCGTTTAATACAATATAATAAATAAATAGTCCAGTCATTGAAATACTTTTTATAGGTATTCTCTGGTATGGTGTTTAGCTCATTTTGCGAAATTTATTTGATGGCTTCAGTGGACTAAAAACATGTTAGAAGAGTAGTAATTGAGGTATGAAGAGCAAAAAAATCTTGCGGGATCATAATTAGAAAATATGGTGTATGGTCGATGACATTTGTTGAAATTTAAGTCGAAAATTCGCCTAAAAGAATCTCCAATATCTGTATTTTGGGTGACTTTAACATACCTAGTTATGCGGAGTTTCTGGATGGGGACATGGAGGATGCCTCGGTTAATTTATTAAACAACTTTTTGAATTGTGTTAATTTATGTCAAAGTAATAGGATTAGAAACCATAATAACCGAATTTTGGATTTAGTTATACATAATAATGAGCAGTGTAGCATCGAAAGAGCTTTGAATATACTTATTAATGAAGACAACCACCATCCGGCCTTACTGATAACCTTAAAATATTGTTCGTCTGCAAATTTTAAACGAAGCTCTCTACCTAACCTTATGAATAATTATAATTTTAAAAAAGCTAATTTCCCTGATTTATATAATGCTTTATTGAATATAGATTGGAATTTTTTAGACCAAGAAAACTCTATTGAGAAACTATGTGATATTTTTTACAAAAAATTATATGATACGTTGGATGTTTACGTAGCTAAATATAAAAAGATTCCGAAACGAAATTATCCACCTTGGTTTTCTCGCCATATTATACATTGCATTAAACAAAAGAATGAATCTCATAAAAAATATAAAACTTCTGGAAGTTTGCTTCATTTGGAAAATTTTAAATCACTAAGAAGTAAAATAAAAAAAGACATATCTGTCTCATACAAAACATATATTCGGGGGGTGGAGGATAATATTAAAAGGGATCCTAAACAGTTTTCGAATTTTATTAAATCGAAAAAGGAGTTACAGGGTATTCCAAATAGTACGTCTTTTAATAATAAAGAAATTAATACTTTATCTGATATTTTAAATGCTTTTGCGGAATTCTTTAAGCAATCCTTTTCTTCGGCCAGTCCGGTATCCGTGGATGATTCATATTCCGTAGATTCCATCTTTCCAATTGTTCATGTATCTGATTTCACTGAATGTGAAATAGTTAATGCTATAAAGAAGCTTAAACCTAAATTTACTACTGGTCCGGATTTAATTCCAGCTTTTCTAATACGAGACTGCAGATTCGTCTTAGCCAAACCACTTAAAATACTGTATAATAGGTGTTTAAAATTAAACAGTTTTCCTTCCATATGGAAATCTTCCAAGGTTTGTCCTATTTTTAAGAAAGGGGATAGATCTGAAGTTTGTAATTATAGACCGGTGTCTATTATATGCAATTTTTCTAAAATATTTGAATTTTTACTTCATGATTCTATTTTTTCATTAACTAAAAATTTAATTACTCCATCTCAACATGGCTTCTTTAAGGGTAGGTCGACGACAACTAATCTCATGATTATGACTCAGGATATAGCTGAGGCTATTGATCGTGGTTGTCAGTTGGATGTTGTTTATTTGGAGTTCACAAAGGCATTTGATCGTTTGGACCACTCCATCTTACTTAAGAAATTGTCGTCATTTGGATTTTCAGATTCACTAATAAAGTTATTTAAATCATATCTCCATAATCTTATTCAGTATGTTGAAATTCGCGGTTCTCGCTCAGTGAAATATATTGCAAGTTCTGGTGTGCCGCAGGGATCAGTACTGGGACCTTTATTTTTTAATATTTTTATTAATGACATTGTTTCTGTTGTTGACACAGATATTTTATTATATGCCGATGACGTTAAGCTATGTAAGAGAATAAATTGCTTACAGGATTGTATAGAGCTTCAATCGAACTTGGGACATGTTAGCAATTGGTGTTCCGAAAATTATCTGCAGCTCAACGTGGAGAAGTGTAATGTTATGACTTTCACTTCGAAATTTTCATCATTTCGATATGAATATTCGTTGAATACCGTGTTACTTTCGCGGGCAGATCTTTTTAAAGATCTCGGAATCACTTACGATCCCAAGCTTTCATTTTCTTTTCATATGAATAATATCGTTTCTGAGGCCTCAAGAGTTTTTGGGTTTATCTTGCGCTGTACTCGCGATTTTAATAACACTGACGTCATCAAATTACTGTATTTCTCATATGTGCGGTCTAAACTAGAATACGCATCAGTTGTGTGGTCCCCAGGCTACAATACCCACGTCAATACTTTGGAGAGGGTCCAAAGAAGGTTTTTGAAATACCTCAATCTTAAGAGCTTTGGGGTTTTTCCTATGCAAGGTTTTTCACATGAACTATTGCTTCAGAAATTTAACTTTTCATCTTTAAAGGTACGGCGGGAATTTTTCTTACTAACAATTCTTTATAAGGTACTTAACAATTTTATTGATTGTCCTAATATTTTAGCTAGAATAAACTTAAGTATCCCTCGTATAAATTGCCGAAATTTTAACGTATTTTATCTCAGAACTCCTAGAACTAACGTGCTCAAATTTTCGCCTCTATATTCCATGTGCGACATTTATAACAAGAGTAACAGCTTTGACATATTCAGCTCATCTCTAGGAACTGCCTGCCGGATTTTGGCACTTGACCTTGGCATTTCTGTCTTTTTTCTCTTTCTCATCCTTAATTAAATTGTATGTTCACCTTTGTATATGAAAGTAGATAGCATAGCATTGTATTATACATTTAGTGTTAGAATTAATTATTTTAGTTAAATTTTTATTTGTATTTAAATTGATATATATTTTTGTCGTTTGATGCTAATTTAAAATTGTTCGTTTACGTATTATTTGTGTAATCACTGCCTTGTAGTTGGGTCTCAAGACCTGTAGGGCAGTTATTGTAAATAAATAAATAAATAAAATGTTAGAAGGATCGTGGTACAAATCCAAAGAACTGGTCTTTCATAGACCTGGATTTTTTCAACCATCGTTCTTTTTCAATAGTATCTCATAATTACAAACTAATATTGTTTATTGAGTGTTTGACCTTCCAGAAAAAAATTCAAGGGAATTTTTTATATATCAATTAATGGCTAACTCCAAAGAATGAATCCAAAATGCATTTTTAACCGACTTCTAAAAGAAAGAGTTTCTTAATTCGTAGACTATGTATTTTTTTTTATGTATGTGCACCAATTTCTTCCAAAAAAAATATGGGACCACCGCAGCAACTTCCTGAACATAACGTAAAAAATTTCAATCAAATCGGTGCTGCAGTTCCGGAGTAATCGGTGTTTATACATAAAAAAAAACATACATAGTCGACGAATTGAGAACCTTCTTCTTTGAGAAGTTGGTTAATAACAATTTGCTAATGTCCCAATTTCTTTTGACTAATTGTAAATTAAATTTGGAATTCCATCATTTGCCAGTTTTGCTTCAGGCATTGTGTAAATTTAAGGTCGGAGTTTTCTATAGAATTCTTGTAGAAGATACTTTTAGCCTGCCTAATAATTTTCTGTCTGAATAAACACTTCGCATCTTAAGTACAGGGTGAGTCAACGATTGGATGAAGTAGGTTTGTGCCTTTTCGGTGAAATTAACAAAGAAACTATATTTATTGTTTGATACAGTTTATTTTTACGCAGATTTTAAAAATATTTAGGACTCTACAAGGTGAGCCAAAAAACTAGGACAGCATAAAGTTGTATTTTTTTAAATAGAATATCCTATATACGAATCATATTTTCGATTTAGCTTATAATTTTAAATCTTTTGTATTAAGGGTTTACTATAACAAAACTTTATAGTTTCTGAGATAATTAAGTTTAAAGAAAAAATGTCACATTTTCAAGCATCAATTCAATCCTAAATAACGTTTTCAATTTTGTGACAAATATATTCAAATTTGGAATTTAGCAAGGCCAAGGACAAGTTAACATAATTTTTACCTAATATTTGCAATAAAAGCTGAACAGATCGGCTCCAATTTGAACGAGTTTAAATGAATAAATATCTTTTTTTTTAAATGGTACACCCTGTATATTTTTATGTTATTTAATAGAGTAATAAAAACCCTAAAAGTTCTGTTCAATATATCCTATACCTATTTATAATAGTTTTTGAGATATTTCAGTTTTTCTTATTTTCCATACTTTTTTACAGAAATAGTCTTCATTATCATAGTAGCCATGTAAAATAATAAAAAGAAACTACAGAAACAAACAGAATGTGGTTAAATATGATGAAATACATTATTCGTTATATTACAATGGCAATAGTTTAATTAAACATAATGTGAAAAAATTAACACAACAATAACGACAAGGCAAATACATATTTACTTTTAAACTAAATTGAAACAAAAAAATTACCTATTAAATACTGAGATTAATTATTTCTTTTTAATAAGTGTTCGAATAAACGACCCTCTTGTGCAATGCACAAATTTAGTCTTTTTGCGGATTTTCTCGGACCCTGGACAAAATTAGTGGCGTTATTGTTCTACAGTTATCCCTAATCCTGTTTCGCATATCTTCCACTGTTGTTGGTGGATTAACATACACCTTATTTTTAATATAACCCCATAGGAAGAAATCTAATGGGGTGATGTTGCAAGACCTTGGTGGCCACTCAATGAAACCCCCACGTCCAATCCATTTTTGCGGATATCGTTGGTCCAAAAACGCACGAACTTCACGATGGTAATGCGGAGGCGCACCATCGTGCTGGAACCACATACTGTCGAGCTCATCCCTATCGAGACCTTGAAGCAATTGGGGTAGTTCTTCTTGTAGAAAGTTCAGGTAACTATGGCCATTTAGTGTTTCATTAAAAAAGTGGGGTCCAATAATTCGATTATGATGAATACCACACCAAACATTTAATGACCAGTGGTTTTGATGTTGCACCTCTCTAATCCAAAATGGGTTTTCTGTGGCATAATAATGCATGTTGCGTCTATTTACGGCACCGTTACTTCTAAAAGTAGCTTCATCACTAAACATTACCTTGCATAATAAATTTGGATTTAATTGAATCTCCGCATTTATTGTACGACAAAAGTTTACACGACTTTCAAAATCCTGTCCATGCAATTCTTGTTGTAATTCCATGTGATATGGATGATACTTATATTTCTTGGTAGTACGATTAGCGGTGGATTGTGTAGTTTCAAATAATGCTGCTAACTGACGGCTACCAATATAAGGATTTTCCTGAACATTTAACAATACTTGTAGTTCTCTTTCTTCATTAGTTACTGGTTTGTTGACCACTTTACGTTTTGGATAATCAACAGTACCAGAAGAATCAAATCTTTGCATTAAGTTTTGAAAAGTATGGGTATTAGGCTGGCGTCGATCAGGATACTTCATTTTGTAAATTCTTTGAGCAAGAAGGCAATTTTTTTGAGCCTCTCCTATTGTATAAATCATATCTATTAACTCATTCTTTGGAAAATTCATTTTACAATATAAGATGAATGCAAAAAAAAACCAAACTACACTACATAAAAACTAAAAGAAGCGATTGCGGTTATAAATTTGACACACAGAAAAATGTTCTTTTACATTGTTTTTGCCATGGCTACTATGATAATGAAGACTATTTCTGTAAAAAAGTATGGAAAATAAGAAAAACTGAAATATCTCAAAAACTATTATAAATAGGTATAGGATATATTGAACAAAACTTTTAGGGTTTTTATTACTCTATTAAATAACATGAAAATATACAGGGTGTACCATTTAAAAAAAGATATTTATTCATTTAAACTTGTTCAAATTTGAGCCGATGTGTTCAACACCCTGTAGCTTTTATTACAAATATTAGGTAAAAATTATGTTAACTTGTCATTGGCCTTGCTAAATTCCAAATTTGAATATATTTGTCACAAAATTGAAAACGTTATTTAGGATTGAATTGATGCTTGAAAATGTGACTTTTTTTCTTTAAACTTAATTATCTCAGAAACTATAAAGTTTTGTTATAGTAAACCTTTAATAAAAAAGATTTAAAATTATAAGCTAAATCGAAAATACGATTCGTATATAGGATGTTCTATTTAAAAAAATACAACTTTATGCTGTCCTAGTTTTTTGGCTCACCTTGTAGAGTCCTAAATATTTTTAAAATCTGCGTAAAAATGAACTGTATCAAACAATAAATATAGTTTCTTTGTAAATTTCACCGAAAAGGCACAAACCTACTTCATCCAATCGTTGACTCACCCAGTACTCCTTATATTCTATGTACTTAAGCCGATTAAAAAAATTAATTAACCTAAAATAAACTGGCTTCAAACTAGTTATCGATAATTCAAGGAGAATATCAGACCATGTACACACGTCGATCGACCGTTCCGATACAGTTTTGGCAAACAAAAGGGGCCATTTAAGATGTTTTTCTTTTTAAACAACGCCGGTCTGGTCGTGATTGAAAGCCAAATTAAAAACGTAATATGCTTTTAATATGCAATTTTCTACTTTGGCAGGAAAACAATGGTTCTCGAGGGGGAAGTTGAGTGTTTTGAGACAGTGTCAGAACAATAAAGCGCATTTTAAAAATTAATTAAGGGGAGCGAAGAAAAGATGCATTTAAATCATTAAAAATAATTTGTGTGTTGGTCTTGTAAAGGTTTAGTTGATTGTTAAGTAGCTAACTAATAAACTGAAGAAGTACTGAAAGTATTGTGTAACTTATTTTAAGTAAATTTTTGGTATAGATTTAATGACAATATTTGTATTGTTAAATAACATTTACATTCCTCAGCCTAAACCTAAAATACAATCAGTAACATCAACTAAATAAAATATTGTTACAATTTTGTCTCTTTAAAATCTTTCACTGGGTTCACAGGATAAAACACAACGCCTTTCACTAATACTTCCAATACGTATGTTAACTACTGTACAGCTAAAACACAATCCTATTACTACTTCTTAATCTTCACTCTTCAAATATAATTATACAACTATACGACTAACCCTAAAACTAATATTCTATCCCTATTTATATACCAACTAGCGACCCGCCCCGGCTTCGCACGGGTGCAATGCTGATACTAAATACACTACAGAAAAACTGTGACTATTTATTTTATTTTTACAACAATTATTACATCGGCCTCCGGCGCGCTATTTATAGGCACGCTGCCGCCGCCCCGGTCGGCCAGTACCGCCGCAAGCGCTACTTCCCGCAATTTTAAATCTGTAATATCTTCGAAAATATTCATTTAAATCTTGTGCTGTAAAGGACCATATAGATCTATATTAAATCAACAAGGTATTTAAGCTATTTAATTGGATAAGGATTAATGCTGTATTGGTTAAAATCGCATCAAAATTTGCCATTATTTGTCGTAAAAAGTAAATGACAAAAAAATGTTATTGTGGGATATCCATGAGAGATAGACATATACCATCGCGGAGTTTTCTGTAGACCTTTTCAATGTGTACAAATAATTAATACATTATTTTGATAAATCTCGTAGACATCACATTAGAAACCTCAAAAATAACAGTATTTCTCCACTATTTAATGGATGTTATTATACATATAAACCTTCCTCTTGAATCACTCTATCTATTGAAAAAAACCGCATCAAAATCCGGTGCGTAGTTTTAAAGATTTAAGCATACAAAGGGACATAGGGACAGAGAAAGCGACTTTGTTTTATACTATGTAGTGATGAAATTTACCACAATTACCAAGAAATATGCTTGTGCAAATCCGACAACAACCTACAAATATGATTCATATGGCTCATCGGAATATTCGTATATCAGGGAGTATCAATAAGTTTTTCTAGTCGTTCGTAACAATATTAAAACAAAGCCGAACTATACACACAAATGTGAGACCGCGAAGTAATTAAACTTTGTATAAAAGAGAACAAAAGAGGAGAAAAATTCCTGATTTACGAGGAACAATTTTACTCAAGCATTGTATACCTACACAGGCAGTTCTACAATAATTTTTTCATCAGAGTATGAAAATTCATGACACCAAGAACACTTTCCGAAACAGCATCCTCATATGAAGCTCATATATGTTACGTGCTATTTTTTTTTGATATTCGATCAATATGATAATGCCAAATTGGTTTTTGATGTAAACAGATGGCAGAAAACGAACACACTCTGGATTATTTTCATTGTTATTTGACGTATTAAGCTTAAAAGATTTCCTCAGTCTTACTTGTATTCATACGTCCCAGTATGACATTTATACTCGTAAATAACTTAGGATCATTTTCCTTCTTATAGCATCATCTAAAGGGTGTTTTTTTATAGAGGTAGAGAACTTTTAAATGGAATAAAACAAAGATGAATTTTTTAAATTGACATGAAATTTACTTTATTCGAAAGATAACCTTCTGGCATTATAATTTAAATATGACTTCTGGCATATGACCGCCATGGCTGGCTCGGACGTAGTCTAATCTGGAGGTCCAATTTTCGATGACTTTTTCCAACATTTGTGGCCGTATATCGGCAATAACGCGGCGAATGTTGTCCTCCAAGTGTTAATCGTTTCGGGCTTATCGGCGTAGACTAGCGACTTCACATATCTCCACAGAAAATAGTCTAGCGGCGTTAAGTCGCACGATCTTGGAGGTCAATTCACGGATCCGAAACGTGAAACTATGCGGTTACCAAACGTTTCCTTCAATAAATCAATTGTGGCACGAGCTGTGTGACATGTTGCGCCGTCTTGTTGAAACCACAGCTTCTGCACATCATGGTTGTTCAATTGATCAACGAAAAAGTCAGTAATCATGGCTCTATAACGGTCACCATTGACTGTAACGTTCTAACCAGCATCGTTTTTAAAGAAGTACGGACCAATGATTCCACCATCCCACAAAGCACACCAAACAGTCAGTTTTTCTGGATGTAACGGTGTCTCAACATACACTTGAGGATTATCATCACTCCAAATATGGCAGTTTTGTTTATTGACGTATCCATCGCTTATGAAAATCGGGATCAACGGCAATCTTGTTTTGGGCCCATTCACCGAATCTACGCCTTGCTAGGTGATCGTGTGACTTCAATTCTTGCACTAGTTGGATTTTGTAAGCACGCAAACCAACATCTTTCCGCAAAATCTTCCATAAAGTGAATGGACACATATCCAATTCCTGTGCACGATGGCGGATAGACTGATTCGGGTCTTCCTCTACGCTACGCTCTACAGCAGCAATGACTTCTTCTGTGCGCACTGTACGACATCTCTGTGGATGCGTATTATCATTTAGAGTAAACGTGGTGCGAAAACGTTCCATAGTTAATCGAATTAATTGCTCTGATGGACGATTATGTTGACCGTAAAATGGACGTAGTGCGCGATACGTATTTCGAACAGAACCATGATTTTCAAAATAAATTTGGACAATTTGGAAGCGTTGTTCAGGCGTCAGTCTATTCATGTTGAAATGCCAAACCAAACTAAACATAAATCACTTGACAGCTGACAAAATGGTCGCCAGTTAAAAAAGTGTAGCCAACTTAAAGTTTTATACCTCTATAAAAAACACCCTTTACAAACAAAATAAAATCGGCAGTCCTCTTGTTTGGTTCTTTTTGAGCTCCTTAGAGTTAAAAACTCTATTGTCAATTCTTAACTGAAATGATGTATTATATAAACAAATCATAACTTAAAACGTCAAAATATTTTAAAGGTAAATACCAATAAATCTATCTTAATGTAAATCTTAAAATCGTATTTCACTCGATCCTTCGAAATTGTTACATATTTTAATGACATACCTTGTATGCATAATTTAACAAATAATTTACGTAGCAACAATGCTATACATTATCCGATAGATCAAGGTTGTTACCAACATGTTGGAAATATCACAACTTGTAACTTTGTTTCCTGTAATTCATAGTTTTGTATTCGCTTTTTCTCGCATTACTTGTCTTAATGATATTTAAAAATGCCACCTTTGCCTGAATAATATTTTTTATCGGCTAAAAAACGTAGTGGGAGAGAATTTAGCTTACTGATTCACATTTTTGTATGTGCTTGGTGGTTAACTAACCAAAAAATTATTGCAACCCGAACTCACCGATTTCGATAATTTTGACTATGTTATAAAGCATGAAAAATTTAGAAATACGTATTTTTTTTATGAACTCTTAAGCAAATGACTTAAAATTTCCTTCAAAGTTTATTTTTTAATGGAATAAAATGACAATTATTCCTTATAAAACATGTCAGATGCAGTTTCTATTGTAGGAGTTTTAACCCCATATGTTATTTTTAAAGACCCATCATTTTTAGGCTCATTTATATCAAAAAAAAATACAAAACGCGGTGAAAATATATTGAAAATATAGTTTCGTTAATCAAATTAAGAACAAACCAAACTTGCTGTGTTCCGCAATTACTGAAATCTATTTTAAAAATTATTTACACATAATGCGTAAGTTCTGTACTTAATTCTGGATATACTTTAAAAAATTAATTATTTTATGTTCCTTGAAGGCCACTTAGTATCTAAAATAAATAAAATTTTTATAAAAAAATTTGAACCGACTTCTAAAAGTGTGCTGAAAAGTGAAAAATAACTATAAATTTCTACATGAAATTGAAATTTTCGATAAACTAATACCTCACAACAGATTAAAAATACTTTATTTGTAATTGCTTTCTTACCATAATTTGGATATATTGGTAGTTATTTACTTCATTTAAAAATAATTTGGCGCCGACTTCAAAAATTTCAATTTCATATTAAAATGTATAGATATTTTTCACTTTTTAGCGCACTTTTAGAAGTCGGTTCAATTTTTTTTTGAAAAAAAATCGACCAAATTTAATTTTTTATCCGCCATATTGAATTTTTTTAAAATAATTTCAGATTCGTAATTTGCGACCCCAAAAACTCCATCATACCAATTTTGGAGAAAATTGGACAAAAATTGATTTTTTCGTCCGCTACATTGAGTTTTTAAAAATAATTTCAAATTCGTTATGTGCGACTCCGAAAACTCCCCCGTGCCAATTTTGGAGAAAACCGGACAATTTTGTCCTCCAGATTGTATCCGCCATTTTTAATTTTTTTTAAATATTTTGGATTTGTTATGTGCGACCCTGAAAACTCCCCGACACATATTGAATTTTCTAAAAATAATTTCAAATTCGTTGTGTACGACCCCGAAAATCCCCCCATACCAATTTTGTCCAAAATTAGACAAAATTAATTTTTTGGCCTCCAAAAAAAATATATTTTTTTTAATTTTCTCCCAAATTGGTATGGGGGAATTTTTGGGGTCGTACACAACGAATCTGAAATTATTTGAAAAAAATTCAATATGGCAGATTCAAATTTAGTTTGGTCTGATTTTTTCCAAAATTGGTTTGGGGGAGTTTTCGGGGTCGCATATAATGGATCCAAAATGTTTTTATAAAATTCAATCAAAATCAAAAAATCAATTTTGTCCGATTTTCTTGAAAATTTTTTAAAAATTCAATATAACGGATCCAAGATGGCGGATTAAAAATTCTACATCTCCCGATTTTGTCTGAAATCAGTATTGGGGTATTTTTGTTAGTGTTAATTATGAATTTAAAATATTTTTTGAAAACTCAATCTGGTAGATTCAATATGGTGTCCTAAAAATTTTACATTTTTCGATTTTCTTTCAAACTAATATAGAGGGTTCTTGAGGGTGTAAATTATGAATTTAAAAGTATTTTTTCAGGATTCAATATGGCAAATCCTAGATAGCGGACTAAAAATTTTACATTTTTCAATTTTGTTCAAAGGTGGGACCGAATCGTTTTTGAGAATGTAAATAGTGAATATAAGTCTAGAAATTTTAAATTTCCGGATTTCATCCAAAATTGGTACTAGAGGTCTTTGAAGGATTTAGATTTAGATTAGATTAAGACTTAAATAATTTTTTCGAAATACAATATAACCGATGCGATGGCGGGTTGAAAATTTTACCCTAATCGCATTTTTTCAGATTTAGTATTAGAGGATATTCGGAGTCGTGTATTACGAATATGAAGTTAATTTTTTACAACTATTAGGTTGATAAGATACAATATGAGGGACAGAAATTTTACATTTTCTGGTTTTGTCTAAAATTGATATTACGGGGTTCTTGGGGAGTATATACAAACTCAATATGAAGTATAAAATATATCGAGCTAAGAAATGTACATCTCAGGTTCTTTAAACATTGATATTGGAAGATTTTGGGGCCTATATTACCAATCTAAAATTACTGTGAAATTTAAGATAGTGGATTTACTATGACAGACTAAATATTTATTTGACACAATTTTACTGATATTTGGAAAACTCTAAGAACCAAAGAATTTTTAGGGGTTCATTTTAGGATGATTTACAACTTTGAATAAAATGGGTACTTTTTTGCAACCTTGGAGTCATTGCGAGGTACACTAATTTCGATTAGTACTTAGTTCAAATAATTTATGGATATCATAATGAATTCTAAAACCAAAAATAGAAAAATAAAATTTTTATAAAAAAATTGAACCGACTTCTAAAAGTGCACTAAAAAGTGAAAAATAACTATAAATTTTTATATGAAATTGAAATTTTTGAATTGAATCTTAATTTGAACTGACTAATTTTTATTTTTGAGTTACGCTCAAGGGTTTGGATTTTTAACAATATATAGGGTTGTGGTCTGATTATTTTCTCTCATGTTTTAGGGGTGCTTTATTTTGATTCAGTTTATGGTATTATTGTTTATTTTTTGAAAAACTTTTCAAAAATTTCCTACAACTGTTTATTAAAAAAATTACAAATCGGGATTTGACAGCAGGATGATGAATTTGCCGACATGATGTAAACTATAAAAATAAAAAGTCACCTAATAGAAAATTAAAATTTCTAAATTGGACTTAGATAGGCTTTTATATCTGGGTAATATACAATAGATTTAACTTAATAGGATTATATATATATATATATATATATATATATATATATATATATATATATAATAGAAGAAAAAGAAGGATAATATCTAAATCAAGGACAAACTGACAAAATGGCGTTAAAGATTGTTTGCGTCGTTTCGTGTGGTGTGATTTTTAGCACTCCTGACATGAAATTCATTATTAAAAAAGAAATCAGCCTACATAATACTCTTGCGAGACTCAGGGGAAATCCAGAATGTTTTTCGTAATTCTAACCAGCAAGGTGAAAAAGTGGCCGAAAGATAATTAGGAAAATGGAAGAATTAAATATGTATGATTTTTATCCAGATAAAAATGAAATTTCAGGTGGAAACCTTTATTTTTTTTAAGAATATAGCAAAATACTTCAAATACTATTTAAAATAAAAATGTAGATCTTACTACATATAATATATACCTATACCTATGTTATATGGGACAAGTGAGACATATATAAGGAATGATAAGTTTTTACCAATGTATCCTATGGTACTAACTCAACTAATAATTTTACAACATATAATTTTGGTTAATTTTTTAAATACCATTTCCATGTGGTTTTCCCAATTAAGCAAGGGATCCAAACTAAGAACAATAAATGTATCCAGTATTTTTTGTCACTTTTAGATGACATGGTCTGAGAAAAAAACATTCTATAAGCCAAAGAATCCATGTTGTCCTATCCTGTTACAAAGAATGTTGTGTCATTCGCGAACATAAAGATATCGATAACACAGCATCTTCATCTGTCACATACTGTGATCAGTTATGCAAGTAAAAAGCAATCAAGTCTATATTTGTTCTCCAAATGTTATAAGATTTCAGCTTTCGTAACAAAGGATTATCATAAGCCTTTAGCAAGTCACAAAAAATTCTTATGATTTTATCTGGTGTACTGGGTGACTATTTTCTTCTATGAATCTCGATTTGAATTAGGTTTGTTGGTTAATATAAATCTATGTTGTGGACTGTATCAGGTCAAAAGACTTCCATAATTGTTCTCTAGCATCGATTAACAAAAATCTGAAGAAAATTATTTGAGAGCTTGATTACTACTGATATACAGTAAAATTGATTGAATGTTTGAGATATTCCTAGTTTAGTATATTAAGAGTTAACTCAGACTGTTTCACTTTAATTGTAATTGATCAAAAGCTTATTGGATCTTCTTGATTTTGCGGACTGTGTTGCATCAGCCCCTTCATCTTCTCTGATAACATCTTTGAAATAAGTAAATTGTTGCACATTTTCAATATCTTAGAGTGGTGTTTAAATTATGTTACTCATACGTATTACAAAAGTAAAGATAATAATTATTTTTATTATATATTTAAAATGTGCTATAGATACGTCTAGGTGCTTTAAAAACTAGTATTATGTTTATTAACGGCTTTTTTATCCCTCCATATACTCTAATATAAAAAAAATGAGCTTTATTGAGGCCCTTTACATTTAATCGGATTTTGGGTAATATTATGGTCTGTTGTCTTTTCCATAAACTATAGTATTTGCCTTTCGAATAGTTTCATATTTACATATATATTTACCAGAGTACAATCTCTATATTATTTTCCTTATTAAAATGTAATTTATTATAGTTCATATGATTCCTGTTAAGTTTTTATATTTCCTAACTAATAGATATGAAATCTCATAAATAGTTTTACCAAATAAATTAATTTGTAATAATAATATTTTAACTATAACTGACTGGTTATAGGAGTCAACATTTTACATGGACGTGAAAAAAATAAATATATTTAATTAATTCTTCTTGCTAAAATAATTCTTATTTTAAAATAATTTCAAACCGAACAGTAATTAATACACAAATATCCAACAGTGACTCCAAATAAATAAATACATTAAACAATGTCTCACGTTGCCATTGTCACGCCCATTAATAAAAACTAATGAAAAATGTAATTAAAAGCAGCAAACCTTGGGCGCCATGGACGAGCGATTTACACACAATAATGTAATAAAAATGCTTGGGAATAAAACAATAGCTGACGTGAGATTCTACAGTTAAAATTTCTATAGTTAGTTTTTTTCCAAAAAAAAAAAGAAAAGGATTTATTTGGTTATATTTCATAAATCTAATAGGCCAAATGAGGCTCCTAACCACTGGAGCTATAACAAATCAAACTTTTCACAGAACAGCGCCTTTTCAGATAACTTTTATCAAGATAATCCGTATGTTTTGGTGAACTTTTATCATATATATTAGACCAAAAATACTCAGTGAGCGAAAAAAAGGACAAAAGCAAATTTTGACTCAGATTTACCAGCTCAGTTCGAGCTTTCGGTACTTAAGCTTAAACTGCTATTTTTCATCTCATATAATTATGGTCATCAACAGATATATAAAATAGAATCAACAAGATTTGTTTCTTAAATATAATTTTTAAAAAGATAAAATAAAAACGCATTGATTTGTTTACGTAATAATATTAGGACTACTAAGATACTCATAACTGGTTAAAGACCCTTGGGTCTAACTATTTAAGACGATTAAGTAGTTATAACAGCATCAAACTTGGCCCGGACTAAATATTTTACAAACTATTTGGTGGCTTCTATTACGGCCGCGGGCTCGAAGTTAATCTAATAGGGAGTTAAAAGCGACAAACGATGTTTGGGAGTTTTGCGTATCCAATTTGAAGACGTTACATTAACATGATGTTTCTGTTATTAAATAACGTGAAAATAAGGGAATTAAAGGCTAGGCTTCGCTTGATATATATATATATATATATATATATATATATATATATATATATATATATATATATATATATATATATATAACTGCTGAACAAATCCGACAGGACGTTAGCAGAATCTTGAGAACCGTAAAACCGCCCAAACCAAACCTCAGCAGAGAAGAACAACTTGCTCTCAACAATCTCAGGAAAAACGACGATATAATCATAGTACCAGCCGATAAAGAAAACGCAACAGTAGTAATGAATACCGATGATTATGAGAATGAAATAAAAAAACTTGCTGGACGATCCAAATTACAAGCCTGTCACACGAGACCTCACAACATACCTGGAAAAAACGACTAAAGCGAAAATTAACGAAACAACACTGGACACCAAGACTAAAAAACAACTTATACCCAGAGAAAAATCAAGCAAATGCCCTAAATTCTATGGTCTTCCCAAAATACACAAGCCTGACGTTCCATTACGGCCAATAGTTAGCGCCTTTAACTCGCCAGTGTAAAAACTCGAAAAATATCTAGCCAGCCTCCTTCAGCCACTTATTGAACAAGCCAACTCCTACGTCAAGAACTTACAACATCTAACACAAATACTAAATACAATAACACTAGAACCGGGTGACATCCTAGCCAGTTTTGACGTAAAATCTTTATACCCCAGTATTCCTGTGGACGAAGCACTGCTGCTTATAAAAGACAATGAAGATCTCCCACAACACATCACAGATCTATCGCAACACTGCCTTAAAAATGCATACTTCACATACAAAGAGCAAATATATAGACAAATTGAAGGTGCCGCTATAGGCTCATCTCTATCTCCTGCAGTTGCTAATCTTTTCATGATCTACTTCAAAAAAACAAGCCATCGAGAGTGCGACTCTAAAGCATAGACTCTGGATGCGATTTGTGGACGATATACTTGTGGTATGGTCCTTCGGACAAGATCGCCTCTCCAATTTCCTTGAACACCTAAACTCCATCCGTCATAAAATTGAATTTACACTAGAAGTAGAAAAAAATAATCAACTGCCCTTTCTGGACATACTCATCAGAAAAACAGCACAGGGACGTCTCGAACACACAGTCCACAGAAAGCCAACCCACACAGATAGATATCTAAATGCGGAGTCCCACCATCACCCATCCCAGATACAAGCTGTGGCGAACACATTGATATCCAGGTCAATCAACCTAACCGACGCCGCAAATAAACAACAGGAAACGGAGAAAATCAAAAATGCTTTGCGACAAAATGGGTACAAATTACACACAATTAAAAAGGCTATGAAACAACACAAAAAACCACGCGAAACACAGGAGCCCACCGACAACACCGCAAAAACCACACTGCCATACTTAAAAAGAGTCACAGATAGAATAGGACGGATTCTAAGAAGAAACAATATCCAAACAGCTTACAAACCTCATCAAACCATAAGATCGACACTTAAAAACCCCAAGGACAAAATTAAGTTAGAGAATCTAGGGTCTACAGTATATTCTGCGGGTCCTGCCACAAATCATATATAGGACAGACAAACAGAGGATTATCAGCTAGACTCGAAGAACAGAAGCTATCTACTAAGAACAAACAAACCACGTCGGCACTATTTCAACACCACATCCAAACAGGACATAAAGTTGATTTTGAGTCATGCAAAGAAATAGCCAATGTTAGTAACCTCAGAACAAAACTTGTTCGCGAAGCAATGGAAATCGAAAAAAGTGGCGAACTAAACAAATGAGACGACGCACTAAATTTGCCAGTCACATGGAAATCCATCATCAAACGAACAGAAAACACCATATCAACATCGCTAAAACAAGTACAACCGGCAACGTCGGCAAGCACACGCGGCACGAAGGAGGAGTCACCACCGAACAATCTTCGGTACAAACTACGATCACGAACGATCACAAAAAGTATAAAAAGCCTGCGGAATCTAAGGAACCTCAGTTCACTTTCCAAACTTCGATCAGTAAGCATTGAAAATGCCAAGTGCGACCTTGGCGAAACGTCTGCAAGATCCTTCAATAGGAAACAATGACGAACGGATGAACTCTCGGATAAACAATAAAGCATATACATATATATATATATATATATATATATATATATATATATATATATATATATATATATATATATATATATATATATATATATAAAGTAAATTGCGATCAGTAAATGTAAACTTCGTTCCAATCATATCCTTTCCGTGTTAGAGGTTGCACAGTTTGTATAAATTGCGATAAAACACAATCCATCCCATTCCACCACCAATAACGGCATAATGTGGATATATCCACTGCTATTGCATCTCACACGGAGGGATCCGTGAAAGCCGCATAAACATATATATATATATATATATATATATATATATATATATATATATATATATAAACATATATATATATATATATATATATATATATATATATATATATATATATATATGGAAATAATTGATAAATAAACCCCCACACAAAAAAAAACAACATTAAATTTCGTTTACCGTTCCCCAACGTAATAAATTAATTATTAAATTGGAGAATAGTTAATAAAGTTTTCGTACAGACTCTAAAACTCCCTATTAGCCTTCGGCATCTAACAGACTTAAATTCTAAACGAAATTTGGTTTGATTAACTCTAACCCCAACAAAATATCCAGTTATATATACACTATGTGTACAATTTTTATCATAACGTGGCTAAAATTTGAAATAGGCTGGCTAAAGATTCAAATATTTATGTAAAAATAATATGAATAACAAGTTTTGAAAATTGAAATAATATACTGCGGCCATGGAATGTAGGGGTACCAGATACGACGTTACAAAACTAACTTTTTTATTACAATATATTCATAACATATGTGTCTTATTATAACAGTTTTTTCCAGTATTATACTGTGGGTAGCGAGGGCACAAAAACTGAACCTTTCAACGTTAAAAGCATCGCTAAAACTGTCTCATCTGCGAGATAATTTAATATGTACCAACATATCTTTGAGTTTAATGACAAAATGGCGAACTTATTGATAATTTAATTATTCAAAAAATTATTACAGGTAGCTTTTTGTTATATTTCTCTTAGAACATTCCTTTATACAAGAAACATTTTTCCCACTTTATTTTCTGTGAGAATATTCGAATGATCAAATTAATATTAATAATTTATATGATATAATAAATCATATATCTGGTTTATTAAAATCTACTAAAAATTTCAATCGAAAACATTTAATTTTATGGTTCAAAATTATAGGGATCTTGCATAAGATTCGCATTAGTCTGCGCTTATAATAAGAACAGTTATAATAAATTTTATAATTTCTTTTGAAACATCCTGACTTAAGCGGTGTTTTTGGAAATTAATCAAAAATCATTAAAATGAAATTATTACCAGTTAAAAGGTTTCCTTATTATCTTTAAAAAAAATAAAGGTGACTTCGATAAAATGAAGACTAATAATATTTAAAATATAATTAATATGATTTTCTGATAAAATTTTTATAAAAAAAAAACAAATAAACGTACTTCTAAAAAAGCGCTGAGAAGCAAAAAATAACAATATAAATTTTTATATAAAATTAAAATTTTCAAGGTCGGCTCCAAATTAATCCTCGGCAAAATAAGATTCACAAAAAAAGATTTAGAAATACCTTATTTGAATTTGCTTTCCTACTATAGCTTGTTTGTATCTCGTGTTAGCAGGTATTTATTTCATTTAATAATAATTTGATGTTGACTTCAAAATTTCAATTTTATATAAAAATTTAACTTGTTATTTTTCGCTTCTTAGCGGTTTTTTTGAAATTAGTTCAATTTTTTTTATAAAAATCTTATTTCTCAATTTTTAATTTTGAACTACTTATGACATTCACAAATTTTGAACTAAGTACTATGTGTACTGTTGCAAAACAGTACCAATTTTAGATTCATAATCTAAGCCCTCAAAGACCTCCAAAACCTATATTGAAAAAACTTGTGACATGTACATTTTTAAACCGACATATTTTATCCAGCATATTGAGTTTTAAAAAATTAATTTAGATCTCTAATATACGCTCCAAAAACTGCCCAATATCAATCTGGATTCCGAAACCTTCTAATATCAATTTTGAAAAAATCCTTAAAGTAGCTTTTCAGGATGAAAGAAAATATATCATAACTTTGAAGAAGCTCACTATATAGAGCGAAACGTCAGAAAAATTGTGGTCTTCTGATTTTCAAATGAAAAAATCTATACCCAAGAAAATATTACAGATAAATATTAACAAAAGGTTTAAGATACAAAGTAAATTATTAATTGCCAGGGTTTCTGAACTGCAACAGAAAGATCATCATGACCTTCCTTGAGAATATCAAGAATTCATATGGTATTGACTGTGCTAATAAACTTCGTGAAATATCTTCATTATATAAGAAGGTATCAAAAGAGAAAAATCGAAGAATTATTTTACTTCGATGCAAACACTCTTTTTTCCAAAATTTTTAAATTCCAAAACAACTCATATATGTTTTTCCTCAGGTATGTACTTTGAAAGTAAATTTAATAATATAATAAATAACCAAATCCAAAATTTTAAATATAACGATCACCGATAATATAAAAAATTTAAATAATTTAGATATTCAATTAAAAGAAAGAATAGAAGTGACAAAAAAAACTAAGTTACGTGAAAGAATCCTTAATAATTTTAGGCAATTTGAAGGCAAAAAATATGAAAAAATTTTTCTGTGTATAAAGCAAAAAAATTAAAGAAATTTTTTTAAAACTGATCAATCACAAAACAAAAAAATAATAATACCTATAAATACACAAACATGACTAAATAACATCTTTGACACAGATATACCACAAGATGTGTCAGAAGTACTCGCACTTGGCGGAAATTTTTCATTACCTATCAATAATGAAAATGTGACCTCTAAATGAATATATTTCAAGTATAGGGTCTGCCATCTATAACAAAAGATTATTATAGTAGTGTTAGCTATAATAATCTTTCCTATAACAAACCAGAAGAAATGAGAGATAGCATCAGATCTAAAATAGTAAATGTCATTACAAATCACAAAATGAGACTAGACATAATAAAGCTAAAACTAATAATTTCCAAATTATATACAAAAGCAAATTAACAAAACAAAACAATTTGTAAAACATAACCTTAAAATTACTATTCTTAAACCTGATAAAAGTAATAAAACCATAATTATGAATACATCTGACTCTGATAGAAAAATGAACGAACTACTTAATGATAGAAACACTTATCAAAAACTGAAAAGTGACCCCACAAAATTGTTCCAAACCAAAAATAATACGATAATTAATGGCTCAAAGACACCTGTATATAGATTCCGTTTGTGATGATACAATAGAATCAATGTACAAAGACGAAGTAATTCCCTTGAATACGTCAAGAAGGGATATGTTACAGTGAAAGAGAGATGCAATGATTGCTAACGATAAAAACAATTTCGAAGACAACGAGGATGAAGAAGAAAAAGGCATAGAAGATGAGGGGGTTATAAGTGGAGGTAGTCAGGAAGGATTAGTGAAGATTACAAAAATAAATGCAAGCGATGCAATAGCGGAAAATTATCTTACGCGCGAAATTTGGGTTTTCCAATCATATGTGGTAATAATATCAGCAAGTGGTGGCGCATCCAATTAATGCTGTCTTACTATTCACATGCCTCCTTCCCAGGCATGTGTAAAATGTAACAAAGCGGACATAAAAGAAATGCAAAATCATCTTGTTGATAAATTGAATTTTGGTTAATTTTTCTTAGTTTGCATTTAGTAATGTGAACTTGTGTGATCTTACCGGTATGTTCCGATTAAAAATAAATACAAATACCAGCTATAATGTATAAATACTTCTTGAAGTCAATAACGACAGTAGTTGACCAGCTAGTTCTCAATCGTACAGTTGTTTCTAACTACGTTTTTCAAATTTATTAATTTTCTTTTATCTCTTAGTGTTTAGAAATGGCTCAAAGGCACCTGTATATAGATTATGTTTCTGAATACGTCAAGAAAGAGTACGTTACCATCAAAGAGAGATGCTTTGATTGATAACGATAAAAATATTTTCGAAAAAGACGAATATGTAGAAGAAGAAGGCATAGAAGATGAAGGGAATGCAACTGGATGTGGTCAGGAAGGATTAGTGAAAATTGCAAAAATAAATGCAAGTGATGCGGTCGCGGAAAATTATCTTACGTGTGAAGTTTGTGTTTTTCAATCGTGTGTCGTAATAATATCAGTAAGTGGTGGCGCATACTATTTATGCTGTGTTACTACTCACATGCCTTGGAATGCTCCGATGGTAAGCACAGTTTTGTTAACACACATTAAAAACATGCTTTTATCTGTTGTGAAAATGGCTTGCAATGTAAGAATTGTGACTCCTTCCCAGACATGTGTAATATGTAACAAAGCGGACACAAAAGAAGTGGAAAACCATGTTGTTAATAAATAGAATTTTTGTTAATTTTTCTTCGTTTGCATTTACTGATGTGATTTTTACTAGTCCGTTTAAAATAAGCACCTAGGAATTTTGTTTTTTAAGCTCAGGTTGAATTCTTACAGGTACGTTTTGATATTATTTTGTATTTTTAAGAACAGTTTTTCCGAGTGTTATCTTGAAAAACATGTACTGATGATACAATAGAATCAATGTACGAAGACGAAATAATTCACTTGAATATGTCGAGAAAGGGTATGTAACCGTCGAAGAGAGATGCTTTGATTGATAATGATAAAAATATTTTCGAAGACGACGAGGATGAACAATAAGAAGGCATAGAAGATGAGGGGTTGCAAATGGATGTGGTGAGGAAGGATTAGTGAAGATTACAAAAATAAATGCAAGTGATGCAGAAGTAGAAAATTATCTTACACGTGAAATTTACGTTTTCCAGTCCTGTGTGGTAATAATATCAGCAAGTGGTGGCGCATACAATTTATGGCTATATGTGTTGCTACTCACATGCCTTGGAATGTCTCGATGGTAAGCACAGTTTTGTTAACACACATTACAAACGTACATTTACCTGTTGTGAGAATGGTTTGCAATGTAAGAATTGTGACTCCTTCTCAGGCATGTGTAATATGTAACAAAGCGGACATAAAAGAAGTGCAAAACCATCTTGTTAATAAATCGAATTTTGGTTAATTTTTCTTCGTTTGCATTTAGTGAAGTGATTTTCAATAGTCCGTTTAAATAAACACCTAGGAATTTCGTTTCTTAAACTCCTGTTGAATTCTTATAGGTAAGTACTGGTATTATTTTATATTATTAGGAAAAATTTATTTTTCCGAGTGTTATCTTGAAAAACATGTACTGACGAAACAATAGAATCAATGAACAAAGCCGAAGTAAATCACTTGAATACATCAAGAAAGGATACGTTACCGTCTAAGGGAAATGCTTTGGTTGAAAACGATAAAAATAATTTCGAAGACGACGAGGATGAAGAAAAAGAAGGCATAGAAGATGAGGGGGTTGCAAGTGGACGTGGTGAGGAAGGATTAGTGAAGACTGCAAAAATAAATGCAAGCGATGCAGGAGCGGAAAATTATCTTACGCGAGAAACATGCGTTTTCCAATCGTATGTCGTAATAATATCAGCAAGTGGTGGCGCATACAATTTATGCTGTAAGTGTTACTATTCACATGCCTTGGAATGTCTCGATGGTAAGCACAGTTTTGTTAACACTCATTACAAACGTGCATTTACCTGTTGTGAAAATGGTTTGCAATGTAAGAATTGTGACTCCTTCTCAGGCATGTGTAATATGTAACAAAGCGGACATATAAGAAGTGCAAAACCATCTTGTTGATAAATCGAATTTTGGTAAATTTTCCTTCGTTTGCATTTTGTGATATGATTTTCACTAGTCCGTTTAAAACAAGCACCTAGGAATTTTGTTTTTTAAGCTCCGGTTGAATTCTTATAGGTAAGTTTTGATATTATTTTATATTACTAAAACAGTTTTTCCGAGTGTTATCTTGAAAAACATGTACTGACGATACAATAGAATAGATGAACAAAGCCGAAGTAATTCACTTGAATACGTCAAGAAAGGGTACGTTACAGTCAAGGAGAGATGCTTTCATTAATAACGATAAAAATACCTTCAAAGACGACAAGGATGAAGAAGAGGAAGGCATAGAAGATGAAGGGTTTGCAAGTGGACGTGGTGAGGAAGGATTAGTGAAGATTGCAAAAATAAATGCAAGCGATGCAGTAGCGGAAAATTATCTTACGCGTGAAATTTACGTTTTCCAATCCTGTGTAGTAATAATATCAGCAAGTGGTGGCGCATACAATTTATGCTATATATGTTACTACTCACATGCCTGGGAATGTCTCGATGGTAAGCACAGGTTTGTTAACACACATCACAAACGTACATTTACCTGTTATGAAAATGGTTTGCAATGTAAGAATTGTGACTCCTTCCCAGGCATGCGTAATATATACCAAAGCGGACATAAAAAAAATGCAAAACCATCTTGTTAATAAATCGAATTTTGGTTAATTTTTCTTCGTTTGCATTTAGTGTTGTGATTTTCACTGGTCCGTTAAAAATAAGCACCTAGAAATTTCGTTTTTTAAACTCCCGTTGAATTTTTTATAGGTAAGTTCTGATATAATTTTATATTATTAAGAACAGTTTTTCCGAGTGTTATCTTGAAAAACATGTACTGACGATATAATAGAATCAATGTACAAAGACGAAATAATTTACTTGAATACATCAAGAAAGGGTACGTTACCGTCAAAGAGAAATGCTTTAATTGATAACGATACAAATAATTTCGAAGACGACGAAGATGAATAAGAAGAAGGCATAGAAGATGAGGGGATTGGAAGTGGATGTGATGAGGAAGGATTAGTGAAGATTTCAAAAATAAATGCAAGCGATGCAGGAACGGAAAATTATCTTTCTCTTGAAATTTACGTTTTTCAATCATGTGTGGTAATAATATCGGCAAGTAGTGGCGCATACAATTTATGCTAAAAGTGTTACTATTCACATGCCTTGGAATGTCCCGATGGTAAGCACAGTTTTGTTAACACACGTTACAAACGTGCATTTACCTGTTGTGAAAACGACTTGCATGTAAGAATTGTGACTCCTTCCCAGGCATGTGTAATATGTACTGACGATACAACAGAATCAAATATCAGACGAAGTAATTCAATTGAATGCGTTAAGAACGGGTACGTTACCGTCAAAGAGAGATGCTTTGATTGATAACGATAAAAATAATTTCGAAGACGACGAGGATGAAGAAGAAAAAGGCATAGAACATGAGAGGGTTGCAAGTGGACGTGGTGAGAAAGGATTAGTGAAGATTGCAAAAATAAATGCGAACGATGCAGTAGTAAATAATTATCTTACGAGAGAAATATGCGTTTTCCAATCGTATGTCGTAATAATATCAGCAAGTAGTGGTGCATACAATTTATGCTGTAAGTGTTACTATTCAAACGCCTTGGAATGTCCTGATGGTAAGCACAGTTTTGTTAACACACATTACAAACGTACATTTACCTGTTGTGAAAAACACTTGCACTGTAAGAATTGTGACCCCTTCCCAGGCATGTGTAATATGTAATAAAGCGGACATAAAAGAAATGCAAAACCATTGTGTTGATAAATCGAATTTTGGTTAATTTTTCTTCGTTTGCATTTTGTGATGTGATTTTCACTAGTCCGTTTAAAACAAGCACCTAGGAATTTCGTTTTTTAAGCTCCTGTTGAATTCTTATAGGTAAGTACTGATATTATTTTATATTATTAAGAACAGTTTTTCCGAGTGTTATCTTGAAAAACATGTACTGACGACACAATAGAATCAATGTACAAAGCCGAAGTAATTCACTTGAATACGTCAAGAAAGGGTACGTTACAGTCAAGGAGAGATGCTTTCATTAATAATGATAAAAATACCTTCAAAGACGACAAGGATGAAGAAGAGGAAGGCATAGAAGATGAAGGGTTTGCAAGTGGACGTGGTGAGGAAGGATTAGTGAAAATTGCAAAAATAAATGCAAGCGATGCAGTAGCGGAAAATTATCTTACGCGTGAAATTTACGTTTTCCAATCCTGTGTAGTAATAATATCAGCAAGTGGTGGCGCATACAATTTATGCTGTAAGTGTTACTACTTACATGCCTTGGAATGCCCCGATGGTAAGCACAGTTTTGTTAACACACGTTACAAACGTGCATTTACCTGTTGTGAAAACGACTTGCAATGTAAGAATTGTGACTCCTTCCCAGGCATGTCTAATATGTACTGACGATACAACAGAATCAAATATCAGACGAAGTAATTCACTTGAATGCGTCAAGAACGGGTACGTTACCGTCAAAGAGAGATGCTTTGATTGATCACAATAAAAATAATTTCGAAGGCGACGAGGATGAAGAAGAAAAAGGCATAGAAGATGAGGGGGTTGGAAGTGGACGTGGTGAGGAAGGATTAGTGAAGATTTCAAAAATAAATGCAAGCGATGCAGGAGCGGACAATTATCTTACTCTTGAAATTTACGTTTTTCAATCATGTGTGGTAATAATATCGGCAAGTAGTGGCGCATACAATTTATGCTAAAAGTGTTACTATTCACATGCCTTGGAATGTCTCGATGGTAAGCACAGTTTTGTTAACACACGTTACAAACGTGCATTTACCTGTTGTGAAAACGACTTGCAATGTAAGAATTGTGACTCCTTCCCAGGCATGTGTAATATGTACTGACGATACAACAGAATCAAATATCACACGAAGTAATTCACTTGAATGCGTCAAGAACGGGTACGTTACCGTCAAAGAGAGATGCTTTGATTGATAACGATAAAAATAATTTCGAAGACGACGAGGATGAAGAAGAAAAAGGCATAGAACATGAGAGGGTTGCAAGTGGATGTGGTGAGAAAGGATTAGTGAAGATTGCAAAAATAAATGCAAACGATGCAGTAATATACAATTATCTTACGCGAGAAATATGTGTTTTCCAATCGTATGTCGTAATAATATCAGCAAGTGGTGGCGCATACAACTTATGCTGTGTTACTATTCACACGCCTCCTTCCCAGGCATGTGTAAAATGTAACAAAGCGGACATAAAAGAAATGCTAAACCATGTTGTTGAGAAATCGAATTTTGGTTAATTTTTCTTCGTTTGCATTTAGTAATGTGAACTTGTGTGATCTTACCGGCATGTCCCGATTAAAAATAAGTACAAATTCCAGTTATAATGTATAAATACTTCTTGAAGTCCAATAACGACAGTAGTTGACCAGCTGGTTCTCAATCGAACAGTTGTTTCTAACTACGTTTTTCAAATTTATTAATTTTCTTTTATCTCCTAGTGCTTAGAAATGGCTCAAAGGCGCATGTATATAGATTCTGTTTCTGAAGATACAATAGAATCAATGTACAAAGACGAAGTAATTCACTTGAATACGTCAAGAAAGGGTACGTTACCGTCAAAGAGAGATGCTTTGATTGATAACGATAAAAATAATTTCGAAAACGACGAATATGAAGAAGAAGAAGGCCTAGAAGATGCAACTGGATGTGGTCAGGAAGGATTAGTGAAAATGGCAAAAATAAATGCAAGCAATGCGGTCGCGGAAAATTATCTTACGCGTGAAGTTTGTGTTTTTCAATCGTATGTCGTAATAATATCAGCAAATGGTGGCGCATACAATTTATGCTGTAAGTGTTACTACTCACATGCCTTGAAATGCCCCCAGTTTTGTTAACACACATTACAAACGTACATTTACCTGTTGTGAAAAACACTTGCACTGTAAGAATTGTGACCCCTTCCCAGGCATGTGTAATATGTAATAAAGCGGACATAAAAGAAATGCAAAACCATTGTGTTGATAAATCGAATTTTGGTTAATTTTTCTTCGTTTGCATTTTGTGATGTGATTTTCACTAGTCCGTTTAAAACAAGCACCTAGGAATTTTGTTTTTTAAGCTCCTGTTGAATTCTTATAGGTAAGTACTGATATTATTTTATATTATTAAGAACAGTTTTTCCGAGTGTTATCTTGAAAAACAGGTACTGACGACACAACAGAATCAATGTACAAAGACGAAGTAATTCACTTGAATACGTCAAGAAAGCGTACGTTACCGTCAACCAGATATACTTTGATTGATCACAATAAAAATAATTTCGAAGGCGACGAGGATGAAGAAGAAAAAGGCATAGAACATGAGGGGGTTGCAATTGGACGTGGTGAGGAAGGATTAGTGAAGATTGCTAAAATACATGCAAGCGATGCAGTAAAGGAAAATTATCTTTCGCGTGAAATTTACCTTTTCCAATCTTGTGTAGTAATAATATCAGCAATTGGTGGCGCATACAATTTATGTTGTAAGTGTTACTACTTACATGCCTTGGAATGCCCCGATGGTAAGCACAGTTATGTTAACACACATCACAAACATGCATTTACCTGTTGTGAAAATGTCATGCAATGTAAGAATTGTGAGTCGAATTTATTTATCATGACTCCTTCCCAGGCATGCGTAATAGGTAACAAAGCGGACATAAAAGAAATGCTAAACCATGTTGTTGAGAAATCGAATTTTGGTTAATTTTTCTTCGTTTGCATTTTGTGATGTGATTTTCACTAGTCTGTTTAAAACAAGCAAATAAGGAATTTCGTTTTTAAAGCTCCTGTTGAATTCTTATAGGTAAGTAATGATATTATTTTATATTATTAAGAACAGTTTTTCCGAGTGTTATTTTGAAAACATGTACTGACGATACAATAGAATCAATGAACAAAGCCGAAGTAGTTCACTTGAATACGTCAAGAAAGGGTACGTTACCGTCAAAGAGGGATGCTTTGATTGAAAACGATAAAAATAATTTCGAAGACGACCAGGATGATAAAGAAGAAGGCATAGAAGATGAGTGGGTTGAAAGTGGATGTAGTGAGGAAGGATTAGTGAAGATTGCAAAAATAAATGTAAACGATGCAGGAGTGGATAATTATCTTATGCGAGAAATATGCGTTTTCCAATCGTATGTCGTAATAATATCAGCAAGTTGTGGCGCATACAGTTTATGCTGTAAGTGTTACTATTCACATGCCTGGGAATGTCTCGATGGTAAGCATAGTTTTGTTAACACACATTACAAACGTGCATTTACCTGTTGTGAAAATGTCTTGCAATGTAAGAATTGTGAGTCGAATTTATTTGTCATGACTCCTTCTCAGGCATGCGTAATAGGTAACAAAGCGGACATAAGAGAAATGCAAAACCATCTTGTTGATAAATCGAATTTTGGCAAATTTTCTTTCGTTTGCATTTAGTGATGTGGTTTTCACTAGTCCGTTTAAAATAAGCACCTAGGAATTTCGTTTTTTAAGCTTCTGTTGAATTCTTATAGGTAAGTTCTGATATTATTTTATATTATTAAGAACAGTTTTTCCTAGTGTTATCTTGAAAAACATGTACTGACGATACAATAGAATCAATGTACAAAGACGAAGTAATTCTCTTGAATACGTCAAGAAAGGGTATGTTACCGTCAAAAAGAGATGCTTTGATTGATAACGATAAAAATAATTTCGAAGACGACGAGGATGAAGAAGAAGAAGGCATGGAAGATGAGGGAGTTGGAGGTGGATGTAGTGAGGAAAGATTAGTGAAAATTGCAAAAATAAATGCAAGCGATGCAGTAGCGGAAAATTATCTTACGCGTGAAGTTTGTGTTTTTCAATCGTATGTCGTAATAATATCAGCAAGTGGTGACGCATACAATTTATGCAATTTTGCATGCACATTTTGGAATGTCCCGATGGTAAGCGCAGTTTTGTTAACACAATAGAATCCATGTACAAAGACGAAGTAATTCACTTAAATAAGTCAAGAAAGGGTACGTTGCCGTCAAAGAGAGATGCTTTGATTGATAACGATAAAAATGATTCCGAAGATGACCAGGATGATGAAGAAGAAGGCATAGAAGATGAGTGGGTTGGAAGTGGATGTAGTGAGGAAGGATTAGTGAAGATTGCAAAAATAAATGCAAGCGATGCAGTAGCGGAAAATTATCTTACGCGTGAAGTTTGTGTTTTTCAATCGTATGTCGTAATAATATCAGCAAGTGGTGACGCATACAATTTATGCAATTTTGCATGCACATTTTGGAATGTCCCGATGGTAAGCGCAGTTTTGTTAACACAATAGAATCCATGTACAAAGACGAAGTAATTCACTTAAATAAGTCAAGGAAGGGTACGTTGCCATCAAAGAGAGATGCTTTGATTGATAACGATAAAAATGATTTCGAGGATGACCAGGATGATGAAGAAGAAGGCATAGAAGATGAGTGGGTTGCAAGTGGATGTAGTGAAGAAGGATTAGTGAAAATTGCAAAAATAAATGCAAGCGATGCAGTAGCGGAAAATTATCTTACGCGTGAAGTTTGTGTTTTTCAATCGTATGTCGTAATAATATCAGCAAGTGGTGACGCATACAATTTATGCAATTTTGCATGCACATTTTGGAATGTCCCGATGGTAAGCGCAGTTTTGTTAACACAATAGAATCCATGTACAAAGACGAAGTAATTCACTTAAATAAGTCAAGGAAGGGTACGTTGCCGTCAAAGAGAGATGCTTTGATTGATAACGATAAAAATGATTCCGAAGACGACGAGGATGAAGAAGAAGAAGGCATGGAAGATGAGGGGGTTGGAGGTGGATGTAGTGAGGAAGGATTAGTGAAAATTGCAAAAATAAATGCAAGCGATGCAGTAGCGGAAAATTATCTTACGCGTGAAGTTTGTGTTTTTCAATCGTATGTCGTAATAATATCAGCAAGTGGTGACGCATACAATTTATGCAATTTTGCATGCACATTTTGGAATGTCCCGATGGTAAGCGCAGTTTTGTTAACACCATAGAATCCATGTACAAAGACGAAGTAATTCACTTAAATAACTCAAGAAAGGGTACGTTGCCATCAAAGAGAGATGCTTTGATTGATAACGATAAAAATGATTTCGAGGATGACCAGGATGATGAAGAAGAAGACATAGAAGATGAGTGGGTTGGAAGTGGATGTGGTGAGGAAGGATTAGTGAAAATTGCAAAAATAAATGCAAGCGATGCAGTAGCGGAAAATTATCTTACGCGTGAAGTTTTTGTTTTTCAATCGTATGTCGTAATAATATCAGCAAGTGGTGACGCATACAATTTATGCAATTTTGCATGCACATTTTGGAATGTCCCGATGGTAAGCCCAGTTTTGTTAACAGAATAGAATCCATATAAAAAGACGAAGTAATTCACTTAAATAAGTCAAGAAAGGGCACGTTGCCGTCAAAGAGAGATGCTTTGATTGATAACGATAAAAATTATTTCGAAGATGACCAGGATGATGAAGAAGAAGGCATAGAAGATGAGTGGGTTGAATGTGGATGTAGTGAGGAAGGATTAGTGAAGATTGCAAAAATAAATGCAAACGATGCAATAGCGGAAAATTATCTTACGCGTGAAATTTGCGTTTTCCAATCCTATGTGGTAATAAAATCAGCAAGTTGTGGCGCATATAATTTATGTTGTAAGTGTTACTATTCATACGCCTTGGAATGTCCTGATGGTATGCACAGTTTTATTAACACACATTACAAATGTGCATTTACCTGTTGTTACAATGGTTTGTAATGTAAGAATTGTGACTCCTTCCCAGGCATGTGTAATATGTAACAAGGCGGACATAAAAGAAATAAAACCATCTTGTTGATAGATCGAATTTTGGTTAATTTTTCTTCGTGTGCGTTTAGTGATGAGGTTTTCACTAGTCTGTTTAAAAATTTCTTTTTTTAAGGTGCTGTTGAATTCTTATAGGTAAGTACTGATATTATTTTATATTATTAAGAACCGTTTTGCGAGTGTTATCTTGAAAAACATGTACTGACGATACAATAGGATCAATGAACAAAGCCGAAGTAATTCACTTGAATACATCAAGAAAGGGTAAGTTACAGTCAGGGAGAAATGCTTTCATTAATAACGATAAAAATAACTTCAAAGACGACTAGGATGAAGAAGAAGAAGGCATAGAAAATGAGGGGTTTGCAAGTGAACGTGGTGAGGAAGTATTAGTGAAGATTGCAAAAATAAATGCAAGCGATGCAGCAGCGAATAATTATCTTACGCGTGAAATATGCGTTTTCCAATCGTATGTCGTAATAATATCAGCAAGTGATGGCGCATACAATTTATGCTGTAAGTGTTACTATTTACATGCCTTGGAATATCCCGATGGTAAACACAGTTTTGTTAACACACATTACAAACATGCATTTACCTGTTGTAAAAATGACTTGAAATGTAAGAATTGTCAGTTCAATTTATTTATTGTGGCTCTTTCCTAGTCATGTGTAATATATAGCAAAGCGGATATAAAAGAAATGAAAAACCATCTTATTGGAATAACACGTGACACTTCAATTTTAAATAATAGGAAAAAATTACACTTCTTTAACTTTTTAACTTAATTATTTATTAATTTTATAAAAATATTTATAAATAGATAATTTGATAATTTTTAAAAGTAACGTTTTATTAATAAGAAATTATGAAATTATTTAGCATTTTCATCTTCAATCCAAGAAGACCGCATATTTCCATCTAAAGTAATAAAAAGTGTAAGTCTTGCTTTGAGTTGAATTTAGTTCGATGTGAATGTTTTTAAAATAAATATTTCAAATTGAAAGTATTACGTGAATGGTTTCAAAGCCACTTCTTCTCGTCACGTGATTGACCAGGAACTTTTGTCCCTCAGAATGACTCCTTATATTAAAATTGCAAATACTTATCTTCAGATATTCGGTAAAAACTGCTTTTATTTGTTAGGGTTTATAAGATATTATTTTTAAATAGAAATAAATGCATTATTTTAGTGAACCAAGACATAGTTACAAATATTTTGATAATTTTCGATTGTATCTTCAGATAGTTTGCATGCATACGTTGTTATAAAGTTATAAAAGGTAAAATAATAAAATATAGGTCGTGACCAAAGTGTTACAGTTGGAAGTAGTAACAGAAGTGTAGAAATGTATCCAAAAGGTGTGACACGAGCACAAATATCAAGAAATTTGGTAATTCAACGCTCGACAATATTAAGATTAATGAAAACTCTGATAACTAGAGGATCCATTGTATCACTAGCTGATCGTGGTTGATCATGATAGACATTTAAAATACTCGATACGCGTATTGAACAAGCTAAATTTGAAACTCCAGGTTTAGGAACGCACATTGTTTACTTCACGGTTTGCATCAAATTTGCAAAACTGGTGCCGTAAAATAAATGTTGGTTAAATTTTTGTACCAAGACTGAAGAATCGACGATGTAGGTAATCAAAGAAAACAAAATAACGACCTTTAATCTCTTAAATTCAATATTCAATTTATTTCCCAAAATTATCTATAAAAGAATCTGTATTGATTTCTTTGGATATTGCCGACATTCCCGATAAAAAGCAGAATAAATTTTTAGAGCTGCGAGATGACACCTAACAACTATAATGAATTTCGAATGACTCTTATCGGACTATTTTTGCGCAATTACTTATTTATTTACGTTTTATTATGAATTTTGTAATTTCTCGGCTAAAGATTTTTATCTATATGCGTGTCCCTATAAAAATTTATTTCTGCTTAATAAATTTTCTATTACCACAATTATCCGAGAATATCCATTTCAAATTGTTGCCAGTATATACCCGCTCGCTCTATAACTATAGAGCAACTCCAACTGGAGAAAGATTTGCACTGTAAGCTGTATGTTTAGCCGGCAGCACTTTAGTCCCTTAAACCCGTGTTTATTCTGTTTTAATTCGCGATGGGGGAGGTTCAAATCCCAGTTAAAGCACGTGTCTGGGGTCGCAGGCCAAAAACGCCATTTTCGAAATGAAATTGTGGCTTAATATGGGAAAATTATGAAGTTTTAGATAATGGAGATGGAAAGCGTACGGTATAACTGGTCTCGTGGGGACAAAGTCCTGATAAGTTTAAGACTGTTCTCCTCACTGTAACTGACGGAGATAAAAGCAGCATAGATATCTATATAGATCAAGATTATCAATAAAAAGAATAATTAAAATTTTATTGTTGCCAAAACTATTTTGTCCCCTCAATAGCGACGAGCACATTACGAATAGTCTGGTTTGACAGCTACATTTCCATCTGTCATCCATTTTATTTGATGAAATTTATGATTGTCTACTTTTTGATTGCGAACTTCTGTCAAAGTTTTAACCTTTCTAGGTGATATGAGTTCAATACATTGTTTATCAGAATTATAGCAGTTCGATGTAAAGACATAAAAAGATCCGAAATGACAACGCAAAAGCTAATAAATCGCATAACGTAAAAGAGGAATATGAATTCGACAACACACTGGCCATCAGTCAAAGGGACTAGTGTAAGTGATCTTCAGTTTCTGTTGAAAAATGTCTGTTGCTATAGATATTGAAAAATAAACTATATTAGGTTTGTCTATATGTAAACATGCACATAACCTTAAATATAATGCAAATTTGATGTCCATTCTACATTAAATTTAATGATTTTGTATCAAAAATCATGAATAATTCACATTTACTTTAAATTTAAAGCAAATTCATTTAAATATCAGTTCGTTGTACATTAAATTTGATTAAATGGTGTTTTAAATTTCAATAAAGTAACAAAAACGATATTTCAACTTCTGCACATTAAAGTTAATTCACATATACCCTAATACTAAAGGAATTTACATTAATATTCATGGTACATTGCATGAGATTCCGGGAGATGGCGCAACTTGTATTGAACCTTATCTTTTGTCTGATATAAGGTGCTTGTTGAAAATGCACGTTTTCCAAAAAGAAAAACAAGGAAAAATTGAAAGAAAATCATTTTTCCAAGGTCCCTTTATATGCTAAAATCATTTTCAAAAGGAAATATTCAGATCCGACGATATAATCAAACTTCGAAATTTGCGTCGAAATGTCATAACATTCCATTGGTAACATCACCTGAATTTGGGGCGTGCCGACCTGATCGCTATAAAAACTCCACGTTTTTGTAGCAAATTAGCAGCGGAGGAACCAAGGATCGAATGAAGCAAGACTGAAGAAGTACGAAGAAAACCTGAGCTGATTACGAAGGACCGCTGGATTATAACATTTGAATCGCTTATAGAGTTTTGGTCTCTAAAGGCTATTTTTACGGCTGATTTCGATAATCTAATCGTCTCCATTGGCCAAAACTTCTATTTTTTGGAAAGGATCGAGTCTCAAATAGAATTTTCAAGAATTCATTTCAAAAAACTCCATTTCTGTATATATAGAAGAAATTCTCTTTTCTCTTTCAGAACATCGATAATCTTTCTGACGGCAGCATAGACCTCCTAGATCTTCTAGACGAGCCCATAAACTATAACACCCCTATCTGTTCGTGTAAATATCCAACGTTCTCTGAGTAGGCTATCATTGCACATTGATGGCTGAAAAGCGGAATATTGTTGAATAATCCAGGATCGGTTTAAACAGTGTCTCTGGGTTTTACCCTTTTTTAAACTAGAGTGCGGACGTACCTGCTTACAGACTCCTAGGTAAGGTTTCGGTACAAAAAGGGACCCCAGATTCACTTATGTTCGGCCAAAGATCACGTGTACTCCGTATACCTAAAGGAGGTTACGGTGGAACTGGATCTGGCAACTAAATATCGCGAAACTTTATAGCATAATTTGAGTTTTTTCATACTCAAACAATCAAATAACATAATAAAAAAACAAGTCATTTTTCGCGGATAATAAAAGACAAAGACATTCTTATTTTTCATGGAAAAAACATAAAAATTACATAGAAAAACCTAACCCTCCAGAATATCTAATTTTTACACTTATTTTACAGAAGCGATCTCTTACCCATACATTTTTTCAACATTGCGGTAGTAGGAAATTACGAAAAGCTGGACTCAGATAGATATTTTTTGGCAATAAAAAATAAATACTTTTTCCAAAAGTTAGGTATTTCGTTGCATATCAAAAAAATTGGCCACAAAGAAAAGTATACTTAAACTTGCCCCTACTAATAATTTTTTCAACCAATAATTAGTAAACCCCAACTACTTAAATTATTAAAGTTTTTTTTTAAGACGTCTTGAGCACTTCAGCTCTCCTCCTAGACGCATCCCTTCTTAAACTCTGGTTTAGAAAAAATGTTCTTTTTTTAAAATTTAAGAGCTATGGCTCATTTCCAAGTGCCAGTAATAAACATCAAGAAAGGTCAGGCGGCTTGGCTTCTCGCTGAGTCGGGCGATTACCATAGGTCCCTCCCGGCACCACTTACGTGGTCCCCATTTCAACAATCTGAACTTTCAATGTTCACTTCTACTCAACAAAAACCCCTGCAAGGTTCGTTCGATGCGGAATTTAGACAATTTCCTTCGAACGACGACGAATACAGCGTTCAATTCAACCTAGGGCCAGGTAATCTAGGATTATCGGTAGCTAGGCTTCACCATAATTATACTCAAGAGATACAATCTGGTAGAGAAGAACGACTGTGCTACAGGACAAATTAAAATAGGGACTCATGTACGGTAACCAGCTCTGTTTTGTTGACAGATTATCGCGCGATCTCTAGGAACGTTGACATTCCAGTAGCCGTAGAACCGGTACGCAATCCATACGACGATCGGGCGTTTATGTGATATACTTAAAGAACCTCAATTTACTTATGGTGATGTATACGGTCTAGATGGCTGACACAACCTACACGAAAAATGTCCACTTTTCCTAGTAGTTTCAAAATTTCTTGAAATTATATTAACATTGGTGCATTAAATATGTAATAACATATCCCAAATTAAATGAATAATGGCTGTATATTTAATGTCACCTTAAAAAGTAATGATCAAACTTTAAATTTAATGTATGACTTAAATTTAATAGAATAAATTATTATTAAATTTAATAAATTACATCAATGCATTTAATAAACGTTTTTGAAATTTGCTTCCAGCACATTTACATTAAATTTAATGCATTTCTTTTTTTCAGTGCAGTTAAATCTCGAGAGGAATATATTTTATGCATCCGTAACTTCAAAAGTAGGCAAAAGACCAATTTTCGTGGATATAACCTCAAAAATCTCAAAATTCTGACGTGGTGGGCCAATTCTAATCTCGGATTTGGATTCTACGCAGCAAATTATTTCCAAAATCATTCCTAGCCATACAACAACCTAACCTTGTAAACCTGTATTATGTATATGCATTTTTCATTAATTTGAATGTTTACCGTAATAATCAAGGCAAACATTTTAAAATAACAAAATGCCAATAATTACCTACATCAGGTAGAAATTTTCTATTCATTAAATTTCAAATCACAAATCTTTTGTTTTAATGACCAAATTCTTGACCGTTCTCGACCAGTTTACCTAATGATTATTTCGAGTTAACAGCATTTTTGACCATTTGACCTTAAGTATATAAACAAAATTGCTTAATCTTCTCACTTTCGTTGGGGTATTCTTTAATTGTTGTTCGAGAAGCGCAAAAATGGCCAGGTTTATTCAGGTGTTTTTTAAAATATTATTTGTGGTGGTGTGTTTGGCTGAAATAAGTACGTAAGTTACTTCCAATTAAATGGAAATTACATAAGAGTGTGTGTGTAAACATGTTGCTTAGTTTCTGAAGTTTGACCTTTAAAAATCAATGTCAAAAAATGTTAGCAATTATTTCGGTCAAGCGAAATTTAGGAAAACGGATGTTTTTTTTTTTAAATTAATTCCTTTATATACCCCCTCTTTCAAGCTGATAAAACACGGTTCTGGTGTTGATTTACTACAATTATTCCTTATTTTTGAAAGAAACAAAAAAATTACTGTTTTCTTCAAGATAATTTTTACTTCTTGAAAAAACATCGAACTTTTGCAATTATTAGTTATAATACTAATCAAAATATGTTATTATATTTCAACTATTTTTGCACAAATTTCAACAAAAAAATCAGGAATAACTTGTAATTTTGACAAAAAACAAAAATAAATTTCGTAAGGTTCGTAGCTAGATATACAGGGTGAGTCAACGATTGGATGAAGTACGTTTGCGCCTTTTCGGTGAAATTAACAAAGAAACTATATTTATTGTTTGATACAGTTTATTTTTACGCATATTTTAAAAATATTTAGGACTCTACAGGGTGAGCCAAAAAACTAGGACAGCATAAAGTTGTATTTGTTTAAATAGAACGCTCTATATACGAATCATATTTTCGATTTAGCTTATAATTTTAAATCTTTTTTATTAAGGGTTTACTATAACAAAACTTTATAGTTTCTGAGATAATTAAGTTTAAAGAAAAAAAGTCACATTTTCAAGCATCAATTCAATCCTAAATAACGTTTTCAATTTTGTGACAAATATATTCAAATTTGGAATTTAGCAAGGCCAAGGATAAGTTAACATAATTTTTACCTAATATTTGCAATAAAAGCTACAGGGTGTTGAACACATCGGCTCAAATTTGAACAAGTTTAAATGAATAAATATCTTTTTTTTTTAAATGGTACACCCTGTATATTGTCATGTTATTTAATAGAGTAATAAAAACCCTAAAAGTTTTGTTCAATATATCCTATACCTATTTATAATAGTTTTTGAGATATTTCAGTTTTTCTTATTTTCCATACTTTTTTACAGAAATAGTCTTCATTATCATAGTAGCCATGGCAAAAACAATGTAAAAGAACATTTTTCTGTGTCAAATTTATAACCGCAATCGCTTCTTTTGGTTTTTATGTAGTGTAGTTTGGTTTTTTTTGCATTCATCTTATATTGTAAAGTGAATTTTCCAAAGAATGAGTTAATAGATATGATTTATACAATAGGAGAGGCTCAAAAAAATTGCCTTCTTGCTCAAAGAATTTACAAAATGAAGTATCCTGATCGACGCCAGCCTAATACCCATACTTTTCAAAACTTAATGCAAAGATTTGATTCTTCTGGTACTGTTGATTATCCAAAACGTAAAGTTGTCAACAAACCAGTAACTAATGAAGAAAAAGAACTACAAGTATTGTTAAATGTTCAGGAAAATCCTTATATTGGTAGCCGTCAGTTAGCAGCATTATGTGAAACATCACAATCCACCGCTAATCGTACTACCAAGAAATATAGGTATCATCCATATCACATGGAATTACATCAAGAATTGCATGGACAGGATTTTGAAAGTCGTGTAAACTTTTGTCGTACAATAAATGCGGAGATTCATTTAAATCCAAATTTATTATGCAAGGTAATGTTTAGTGATTAAGCTACTTTTAGAAGTAACGGTGCCGTAAATAGACGCAACATCCATTATTATGCCACAGAAAACCCATTTTGGATTAGAGAGGTGCAACATCAAAACCACTGGTCATTAAATGTTTGGTGTGGTATTCATCATAATCGAGTTATTGGACCCCACTTTTTTAATGAACCACTAAATGGCCATAGTTACCTGAACTTTCTACAAGAAGAACTACCCCAACTGCTTCAAGGTCTCGATAGGGATGAGCTCGACAATATGTGGTTCCAGCACGATGGTGCGCCTCCGCATTACCATCGTGAAGTTCGTGCGTTTTTGGACCAACGATATCCGCAAAAATGGATTGGACGTGGGGGTTTCATTGAGTGGCCACCAAGGTCTTGCGACATCACCCCATTAGATTTCTTCCTATGGGGTTATATTAAAAATAAGGTGTATGTTAATCCACCAACAACAGTGGAAGATATGCGAAACAGGATTAGGGATACCTGTAGAACAATAACGCCACTAATTTTGTCCAGGGTCCGAGAAAATCTGCAAAAAAGACTAAATTTGTGCATTGAACAAGAGGGTCGTTTATTCGAACACTTATTAAAAAGAAATAATTAATCTCAGTATTTAATAGGTAATTTTTTTGTTTCAATTTAGTATAAAAGTAAATATGTATTTGCCTTATCGTTATTGTTGTGTTAATTTTTTCACATTATGTTTAATTAAACTATTGCCGTTGTAATATAACGAATAATGTATTTCATCATATTTAACCACATTCTGTTTGTTTCTGTAGTTTCTTTTTATTATTTTACGTGGCTACTATGATAATGAAGACTATTTCTGTAAAAAAGTATGGAAAATAAGAAAAACTGAAATATCTGAAAAACTATTATAAATAGGTATAGGATATATTGAACAAAACTTTTAGGGTTTTTATTACTCTATTAAATAACATGAAAATATACAGGGTGTACCATTTAAAAAAAAAAGATATTTATTCATTTAAACTTGTTCAAATTTGAGCCGATGTGTTCAACACCCTGTAGCTTTTATTGCAAATATTAGGTAAAAATTATGTTAACTTGTCCTTGGCCTTGCTAAATTCCAAATTTGAATATATTTGTCACAAAATTGAAAACGTTATTTAGGATTGAATTGATGCTTGAAAATGTGACTTTTTTTTTAAACTTAATTATCTCAGAAACTATAAAGTTTTGTTATAGTAAACCTTTAATAAAAAAGATTTAAAATTATAAGCTAAATCGAAAATACGATTCGTATATAGGGTGTTCTATTTAAAAAAATACAACTTTATGCTGTCCTAGTTTTTTGGCTCACCCTGTAGAGTCCTAAATATTTTTAAAATCTGCGTAAAAATAAACTGTATCAAACAATGAATATAGTTTCTTTGTAAATTTCACTGAAAAGGCACAAACTTACTTCATCCAATCGTTGACTCACCCTGTATATATATATATATATATATATATATATATATATATATATATATATATATATATATAGAATGTGACCAGTAAAGTTCGCATTATATGGGATTCGATTTGACTTTGACACCAATTTCTGCTTCGTTTTCTGTAGGTTGCGTTGAATCTTATTTTGCAACAGTGGTGCAATTTACAAAAAACTGGCCATAAATCTAGTTTATCTTATAGGTATAGCTGAAAATTGCATTTAGAAAAACTTTTTCTAATAACTTTTCTCAATTTTTTGAGATGTAACCCAAATTTTTATTTTTTTTTGGAAAAAAATTAAAATTTAACAGATAATGCTAATTACGTGGCTACTATTTTTTTTTTGGTTAATTTTCATCTCGATCAAAATAGGAATTAATGACAAAGTCAACTTTCGAATAAAGCTATTAAAAAAAATCCCATATGATGCGGACTTTACTGGTCCACACTGTATATACAGGGTTTTTCCAAATAGGTGCGAAAAATTTTAAATAATTATTCTTGAGCAAATTTTATGTATAAAAGTTCATAAAAACATATATCTCATAATGCTTAATTTTTAAGATACAGGGTATTAAAATTTACTATTATTTTTAATTTTTTAAATGTATATCATTTGTTTTTAAAGATAATTAAGTCAAATTTGGAACACTTAAAATTTTTTATAGTTCTCATAAAAAAAAATATTATTATATGAGGTAATATTCAGAGTGATACTTTTTTCCAATTTTATATAGCTCTAATGATAATAAAAATTAAAACTATTTATCAACCCTGTATAATTATTTGAGGTTATTTTTACTTTGCAATAAATTGTAAAGATTTTACTAAAAAAACAAAACAATTTAAAACATCTAGCGTGAATTGACAACTTTGGAGGGAAATTATTATTTTAGTACACTTCACAATAATTTTAAAACCTAGTCGCAATAAACCTACAACATCCCTTATTACCATTCTATGACGAAATGTGGCGCCCCACCCTGATGATTTAAAAACTTTTTAAACAACAGCGATAACAAAAAATATTCGACAAGACAAATGTATTTTTTCTTATAAAAATTGTTAAACTAAACTTTTTTTGGTAAAATTTTAGCCATTGCATTGGAATGTCTCTTTTGCAAATCACCTGACCTATCGAGCGAGTGCCGTCGAGGAGAAAGAAAATATAAACCAAAACTACATAGTTGCGAGGGACCAACAGCAAAATGTTATGCTGTCGCTCAAAGTAAGTATTTGATCAACAGACATTTTTGTATTTCCGTCCATTTAAATTTACTTCTCAATAAAATAGAAATAAATAAAAATATATGGGGCGTTTTTGGCCAAATCGATCATCCCCCTTTGTCCGAAATTGGGTCTCTCTATGTCGGCTTATTTTGAAGCCAGTATTTTATTTTAAACAGTGACATTTTTGGAAAAATTAAGATGACGGATCCAATATGGCGCTTCTAAAAAATAAACTTTTGTAAACGCAGAGAAAAACAATTTAAAAGTTTTCTGTGACTGCAAAATATTTCGTTGGTAACAAATCTGGCATCAGAATATCGAAATTTAAAATTGCGGATCCAATATAGCGACCCAAAATGCATATTATGGCTATAAGAAGGGTACAACCTACTTGAAAGTTCAGTTTCGGGGATTTATGAAATTGCTGATTACGAAATCTTGCTTCAGAATATCGAATTTTAAAATGACATATTCAGTATGGCGGCCGTAGATTATCGAAATGTTTATTATGGCTATTAAGAAGAGTAAAATCGAGATGAAAGTTTTTGTCATATGTAGCAATGTTAAATTATACTGCAAAAATCGATTTAAAATCTCAAATTTTCCAGGGCATAATGTATTTTATTTTGACCCTAAAAATAGCATAACTTTTTTAGTTTTTGACAACGCAACAGCTACTTTTAGAAGAGGGTGTTCGATAGAGCCAGATTTTTGTGACACCCAGAATGATATAGATTTTTGTCAGACATGTGCGTCGAAATTCTGTAATTACTGGTACATGAATCTTTCGGATGAGGCGAGAGAATTTTTGGGAGAAGAAGAAATAGAAGAAACACCTAAACCTACTCCGTCCCTTAGAAGAGGAAGAAAACCAACACAAAGAATAACATTTACACCAGTGACTACGGAAAAGAGTAGAGGTTCAATTTAAGACCATGCTAAAAATATTTGATTAATGTGAATTAAATTAAGAATTTATAACAAAGGTTTTTTAAAGCTGTAATGTTTGTTTTTTTTTACGTTTTTTTATTTATTCTTTAAGGTAATATACTTGACCTTAAATTGGATTGGTTTGCTCACCCAAAACAAGATTTCAATTTCTTTTTTAATGAAAGAATGAGGTTCTCAATTCGTCGACTATATATATTTTTTTATGTATGTACACCGATTACTTCGGAACGGTTGCACCGATTTGAATAAAATTTTTTACTTTGTGTTCAGGAAGTTGCTGCTGTGGTTCCATATTTTTTTAGATGAAATTGGTGCAGTAAAATCCAAGATGGCGCTTACAATATGGAGGCCAAAAAAATTAATTTTGTCCGAGTTTCTCCAAAATTCGTATGGAGGAATTTTCGCGGTTGTACCCAACGAATCTGAAATTATTTTAAAAAAATTCAAAATGGCGGATCCAATATGGCGGACAAAAAAATTTAATTTTGTCCAATTTTCTCCAAAATTGATACGGGAGAGTTTTCGGGGTCGCACATGACAAATCCAAAATTATATGTAAAAAATTCAATATGGCGGACGAAAAAATCAATTTTATCCGATACTCTCCAAAATTTGTACGGGGGAGTTTTCGGGGTCGCACATAACGAATCTAAAATTATTCTTAAAAAAATCAATATAGCGTATCCAATATGGTGGATACAAAATTAATTTTGTCCGATTTTTTTCAAAATTGATATGGGGGAGTTTTTGGGATAGCACATTATGAATCTGATATTATTAAAAAAAATTAAATATGGCGGATCTAAGATGGCGAATTAAATATTCTACATCTCTCGATTTTGTCTAAGGTCAGTATTGGGGGATTTTTGTTAGTGTTAATTATGAATTTAATAGTATTTTTCAGGATTCAATATGGTGAATGCAATATAGCTGACTAAAGATTTTACATTTTTCGATTTTGTTCAAATGTGGAACTGAATCGTTTTTGAGGATGTAAATAGCGAATATAAAATTACTTAAAGAATATCTAATACGTGAGATGCAATATGACCGTTTAGAAATTTTAAATTTCTTGATTTCATCTAAAATAGTACTAGGGGGCTTTGAAGGGTTTAGATTTAGATTAGATTAAAACGTTAATTTTTTTTTTTTTTGAAATTCGCATTTTTTCAGATTTGATATTAAAGGGTTTTTGGGGTCGTATATTACGAATGTGAAGTTAATTTTTTATAACTATTAGGTTGATAAGATACAATACGAGGGACTGAAAATTTTACATTTTCCGATTTTGTCTAAAATTGATATTGTCGGGTTCTTGGGGCGTATACAAACTCAATATGCAGTATAGAATATATTAGTCTAAGAAATTTACGTCTAAAGTTCTTTAAATATCGATATTGGAAGGTTTTGGAGCCTATATTACCAATCTAAAATTAATTTGAAATTTAAGATAGTGGATTTACTATAACAGACTAAATATTTGTTTGATACAATTTCATTGGTATTTGGAGAACTCTAAGAATCAAAGAATTTTAGTGTTTCATTTTAGGGTGATTTACAATTCTGGATAAAATGGGTATTTTTTGCCACCTTGGAGTCATTGCGAGGTACACTAATTTCGATTAGCACTTAGTTCAAATAATTTATGAATATCATAATGAATTCAAAACTAAAAATCGAAAAATAAAATTTTTATAAAAAAATTAAACTAAGTGCGCTAAAAAGTGAACAATATCTATAAATTTCGACCCCAAATTATTTCTAAATGAAATAAATAACTAATAATATATACAAATTATGGTAAGAAAGCAATTACAAATAAAGTATTTTTAATCTGTTTATGGGAATCACATTTTGTCAAGTATTAGTTTGGCTCCGACTTCAAAAATTTCAATTTCATATAAAAATTATAGTTATTTTTCACTTTTTAGCGCACTTCTAGAAGTCGGTTCAATCTATTTTATAAAAATTTTATTTTATTTTTTTTAATAGTGATCATTAAATAGGGTGATTTACAACTTTGGATATAATGAATACTTTTTTGCCACCTTGGAGTCATTGCGAGGTACACTAATCTCAATTAGTATTTAGTTCAAATAATTTATGAATGACCTCTTAATGAATTCAAAACTAAAAATCGAAAAATAAAATTTTTGTAAAAAAAATTGAACCTACATCTAAAAGTGCGCTAAAAAGTTAAAAATAACTAGAAATTTTTATATGAAATTGAAATTTTTGAAGTCGGTGACAAATTATTTCTAAATGAATAAATAACTACTAATATATACAAATTATGGTAAGAAAGTTTACATTTTATCAGTATTAGTTTTGCGCCTACTTCAAAAATTTCAATTTCATATAAAAATTTATAGTTATTTTTCACTTTTTAGCGCACTTTTAGAAGTCGGTTCAATTTTTTTATAAAAATTTTATTCCATTTTAAACGTCTTTCATAAATTTATGTAAGATAGGACAACCCATTTTGAGGATTAGCTGAAACTAAAAGAAAAGAAATAATATTATTTTTTTTTAAATAATTAACACTAAACTCAAGTAATTGTATTAAAATGTCACTTTTCAATATAATAACATTTGATTAAATAAATATTTTCAAATTCCGCGCCGCAATTGATAGTTGAAAATGTAATGCCTCGAACCCTCTTTATCAAGCCTCAGCCCAGAGACAGCAGAAACTATTCGCCAAGAAGTATCAACTATCCTTCGAAACGCACAGCCCCCTAAACCAAACCTCTATAGAGAACAATTCAGAGCCCTACAAGATTTACTAAATGGCCGTTCGATTATAATCCTACCAGCAGACAAAGGAAACTCTACCGTAATCCTTAATGCCACTGACCACAACCAAAACTTGGAGAGTTTGCTTCACAACCTTTTCTATAAGCCTATACAAACCGATCTTCGATGTGCCCGAAACTCTACAGCTTCCTAAGATCCACAAACAAGACGTTCCACTTACACTAATAGTCAGTTCAACAGACACACCCACGGAACCTTTAGCAAAATACTTGACTAAAATCCTACAAACTCTAGTTCACAAAGCCGATTCATACATTAAAAACTCCCACCATTTCTGTGAAATCATCAGAAACATCAAAATGAACGAAAATAACATCTTGGTGAGTTTTGACGTCACATCTCTCTTCACTCAAGTTCCCGTCAATGAAGCTCTCTGATAGATTTAGGCTACGAATAGGAGTTAGCAAATTGATCTCATGAATAAACCATCGTTTTCCTCAAGAATATTTCTTTCCCAAAAATTTTTACCTTGTATTCAAACCTAACACACTCCAGCTACATAAAATGAGTTGGAAAAACAACAAATAGCTACGCTAAAAGATCTAGAAGTTATTTGAACTTCATATGATCATTATTTTATATAAAAATATTTTATTTTTGTTTAGTATAAGTAGTGAAATTGCTCTTTAAAAAATGTTTTAAAGCCACCAACCACTAACCCCTTTTCCATCCTTTTAAATCTATACTTAATCCTTCAAACGAAATTCAGATTAGAGTTAAACAAACTTAAGTCCGAGGTCCCGCCTAATTCATTACTAGAATTACAATAACGACCAGACTAGATTACAGAGAGAACTAAGAACCTGACTGTTAATACAAGGGAAAGTCCGGCAAATTGGGAGAGAATCAACGGCTTATCCAAAGACCGGGAATATCCCGTTCTCTGGGGACAGGGGAATATATAACCAGGGACGGCTCAGGAGATACCTGCCGGGACAAATTTTGGGATCTATGATACGATTCTTCGAGAAATTGGTTTCGATTTGGAGCAGGAAGCTAATATCTAAAAATCATCTAGCTAAGAATAGGATTAGACTCATCGACTGCTTGTTTTGGAGGCTTACAAAAACCTCGGTTTATACAACCTGACCAGAACATCTAAAATTTACTAAGCTCTTAGAAATATTACTAGCCAAGACAGAAAAAAATCTGGAATATGTTGAGAAAAAATAAAATGGACATAAGAATAGTAGCATTTAGAATACATCAACTATTTAATAATCGAAATAAAGAAAGAAACAACTGACATGATGCTGAAGAAAATAAAAATCGAAAAATTTCTGCACCCGACAACATCAACAACTAAATTCCAAAGTACACAGGAACAACGTTATCTGACGAATTATACAAAGCAATAAATACTATTATTAAAAAAAAACTATATTTAAGAAAGGGTAAAAACAATATCAGCAAGTTCCGTCCAGCGATACCATCGAAACTAGTACAATCCCAATACGAAGAGAAATATTTCAGGGCGATTCACTAAGCCCATTGTGGTTCTGCCTTGCAATGAACCCTCTGTCACGCCGTTTGAACTCCATCAGATACGGCTTTAGTATTAGAATAAACAACGAAGAGGTAGCAAGATTAAATCATCTTCTATACATGGATGATCTTAAACTGATGGCTGCTACCAAAAACCAGCTGGAACAAATGCTCAAAATTGTCGAGGAGTTCTCCGGGGATATCGGAATGCAGTTTGGACTTGATAAGTGCCGTATTTTGAACATCGTTAAAGGAAATATACAACCGGGAGCATTTGAGATGCAAAACGGTGAAACCATTGCTGCAATGAAAGCAGAACAAACATACAAATACCTAGGTATGAAACAAGCTAAACAAATTGACCATCGCACTATGAAGGCCGAATTGACAACCGAATTTGTCAGGGTAAGACGGGTGTTACGAACTAGTCTAAACAGTAGAAATTTGTTTAAGGCGCTCAACACGTATGCATGCTCTGCGCTTAGCTACTCTTTTGGAATAGTAAAATGGAGCAGGATGGACAACAAAGGCCTGCAAAGAAAAATAAGAACACTCCTAACAAAAGCACACAAACACCACCCTCGGAGTGCTATTGAACGTACAATGCTTCCAAGACACCAAGGAGGAAGAGGATTGGTCGATATTGGTAAGCAGCTCCATTCCATAGGTTAGCGGACTCTTCCACACTACATCGAGCAAAATGCGAGACAGACGATTCAACGCCGCTACAGCTGAGGGAACGGGATATTGCTTCTCACCACCGAACAGACCAAGAGAAGTTACAAGCCTGGCTACAGAAGCCACTTCATGGACGCCATCTAAATGAGGTCAACCAGGACAATGTCGACAACTTAGCGTCGAACTACTGGTTGATTTCAGGACAGATGTTTTCTGAAACGGAGGGCTTCTTGTTAGCTATCCAAGACCAGGTTATTCCGAAGAAGAACTATCGGAAATTCATTATCAGAGATCCCTCAATAGAAAATGACCAATGTAGATATAGCTGTCGAACATCAGAGACGATCCAGCACATAACTGGAGGATGCCAAGCGTTTGCCGCAACCGAGTATAAGGAAAGACACGATTCAGCCGCTAAGATACTCCACCAAGAGTTAGCAGATAAGTTAAAACTATTGCAGGTAGGAAAGGTGCCTTACTACAAATATAATCCAGAGCCTATTCTTGAAAACAACGAGTTCAAGTTATACTGGGATCGAACGGTCCTAACAGATCAAACAGTTGCTCATAACAGGCCAGACATTATACTAACAGATAAAATTTCCAGGCGAACTACACTAATCGACATCGCTGTACCGAACAATAACAACCTAAGGTCAAAATACAACGAGAAGATCGCCAAATACAGAGATCTGGAGGTGCAAATCCGCAGACAGTGGGCAATGAACAGCGTCCACACGATTCCTATAATACTGTCAACTACTGGAGTGATACCAAAGAACCTCCTGCAGAACATCAAGGGGCTGGGCCTTAGTGAGCATTTGTATAAACCGATTCAGAAAGCGGTTCTCCTTGCAACCGCGCGAACCGTCCGAAAGTTTGTAGGAAGTGCAGAAGACCACGCCACCCAGGATCCGATAACATGGAAAGGGTTCCCACAGAACTTCATACTTTCGGTGTCTTTGTATAGCTGATATGAGTGAATAATCCCTGAAGGGACTGCAAAGCCATTTGGCTTATAAATCTTAGTAATAATATTAATATATAATACAATAGAAACGTTTAAAAATATTTTCCCAGAAGAAAAAACATTAAAAGGGAACAACAGGTAAATTATCGAAAATGCTCTGAAATTTAATAGGTTGATTTATGTTCAACTTTCCTAAGGATAAAATATTTTTATCCTTATTAGGAAATGTTCTCCTTCGAATATTTTGCTATGTCGATCTTGCAGTACTGATTGCTGATACAGAGACTCCTTCATGCATTTAACGAAAGAGCTTGGAAACTCAACATACAAATGGATATCAACAAAACCAAATACCTGGTTACATCACAAGAACCCAGTAAGCTAGAGGTTGAAGGAGCAATCATAGAACGATTTATTAAATGAAAATATTTGCGGGTAAAAATAACAAGCGGAGGAAACTTGAAAAGAGAAATAAATCTACAAACATAAAAACGACCCGAATAGTCGTCTCAGCGATGTCGTATCAAAGAATAAGTATCTGAGCGCTGAGAACAAGACTAAGATTTGCAACTCAAAGTTCAGAAAAATAATTACTTTCTTAGTTGAGATAGAAGGAGATATCACTATTACCTGAGACTGTTTATCGTCTCAGTTGCCTGAGACATCGTGGAATTGGGACGGGCGGCTACTCAAGTGCCTGGGAAAGCGCGGTGGAGAGGTGTCCATCACTCCCCATGCGGACAGACTACATGACGCCGCTTTTAAAACCCAACCTCTCCCTCAAGATATTTCTGCCAAGTGGAGAGGATTGGGAGGGAGAACAAGATCTTCCAAAAAATGGATCCTGGATGAAAGAGTTGGAGCCGGAGTATTCGGCAGGAGCACAGGAGTCAGAGAGTACTACCCTCTCGGACAATGTGCGACAATTTTCACCGCAGAAATTTATACTATTCTGCAGTGTGCCCATCTCTGTGAGAGGAACATACACAGGAATAGAGTAATAAATATTTTCTCAGGGAGTAAAGCTGCGATTTTGGCACTGAAGTGTCGTGATTTCGCGACTGGTGTCTTAGTGCAAGGATGTACTAAATGGTATGACAAGGAAAGGCTGCACAGTCAGACTCGTATGGGCCCCGGGTCACTCGGGCATACACGGAAATGAGGAAGCAGACCGTCTGGCAAAGTTGGGGTCAGCGACTGAACCGTATGGACCCCAACCAATATTACCTGTCCCAATTGCCATTGGCAAAATAGAATTAATTCGTTGCTGGAAAGCAAGTTTGTATCGCGGAGGGGAGGTCTTGGAACGAGGTGTACTAAGGAACATATAACTGGGTCTATTGCACGGCGTACTAAGGAACTTCTCTCCTTGGGAAGGAAAAAGCTGCGAATTGTGATGGGATTGTTGACAGAACATTGTCACTTCAGGGGCCATCTACATAGAATCGGTGTCGAAGACGACCCGACATGCTGGTGGTGTTTGGAGGAGAATGTTGACCATGTTCTCAGAGAGTGCCCAGCACTCAACGGACTGAGACAGAGATATTTCGGAGATACAGTTTTGTTACCGGAAGCAGTTAGGCAAGTTCAACTAACGAGGCTGCATGGATTCGCAAAGGCGATCGGCCTCGAATAACCTGCAGATATGGTGGGGTGTAAAGAGCCCGATGGAGGCCTAGGCATCGATGATCTAGTATCACCACCCCTTTTTTCATTCATTCATTCATTCATCACTATTATCTTACAAATAATGAGCAAGATACAAACGAAAATTTTTTGAACTATAGAGAAATATAGTAAGAAATAAAGAGCTAACACTATGCAGCTACATCGCAAATGTTGCAAAATTAGTAAGAAAAAAGTGGAAACACTGAAATAAATACACAAAGCTAGTAAAAATAGTGAAAATCTACAAACCAGATAGCACAAGAACACAAGGACGTCCTGCAAAGAGAAGGAAAGAATGTTTGACCTTAAATTTCCGAAGGGCCTAAGAAAAGAAAACAGGCCAATGCTAGTCCATCTTCTTCACCAGTCCTTCGATCTAAACGAGAAATTCTTATACATTTTCTATCGTTTTTACGATTAGCATAGTGTCATCCGCATATTTAGTGTTATTACCAGGCATTCCACTGACCTTAAATCCAATCGTTGTTTTCTCTAGTACTTTTTGAATTATTTCTTCAGATTAACATTGGCAGTCTGGATAACACATTGTTCTAAGCAGCTGAATGAGACAATTACAACAAACATTATCAAATGCTTAATTGTAGTCAGTATGTATATCTATATATATATATATATATATATATATATATATATATATATATATATATATATATATATATATATATACATATGTATATGTATAAATAAATAAAGTTAGGGTAATTCTTTATTGGATAGCATCGGCCCTGTTCTCTGTAACTGGGATTTCTAATCCCTGTTGCCAAACAGTAGTATATCAGCCAGTCCAAAGGACTAATTGTTAAACGTAGGATATGATTATTGCACCCGGAGTTCAGCGCTTCAATGGACAGAGAACAAAAGAGGCACTATTGGTTTATAATTAGCGTGGCGGAGGCAAATATGACAACATGGCCAACATGGTATGTTTAATGTTTGATAATTGGCTTAGGTAAATGTCCCTAAGATGCGGAAGACAACACATGAAAAGAAAATATTGATGTTACTAATAATTAGAGATGTTGTCAAGTCAGCGGTAACGTTGAGGAGTAAGTTAATTGTCTCTCCCATTCCTAACAGATCAACAAATAGTGGACAAACTTTTAAATTTACTAAAACATAAACTCATTGAAGCTTCTCAAATTCTAAGACCCTATATATATATATATATATATATATATATATATATATATATATATATATATATATTGGGTTTTTCAGTCATTTTTTTAATTAAAACACAACAAACATGCTTACCCAAACTTCACAAAAATGGCATACCACTACTTGTGTCATGCACACAGTCACATTTTGAAAACCTATCGAAATTCCTAAAAAACATCTTACAAAACAATCAATAAAAACCAATATTATATAAAAGATTCGAGGGATTTTAAAAATAAAATAAAGAATATAAATTTACCTAAAGACTATATATTAATTTCACTTGATGTAGTGTCTCTTTATACAAATACTCCTGTAGAGTTGGCAAAAAAAATTATTTCAATTTGTATATGACAAAATTTTTATTTACAAATTGAGGGATGCGCAATGGGTGCTGCCATTTCAAGTGTTATCGCACAAATAGCAATAGAAGACCTCGAAAAAAACAGTTATAATTCAATTAAGCCATTCCATTCCATTCTTTTATAGAGATGTCGGCGACTGCATAACTGCAGTACCTAAAACCGAATACAAAAACATACTTAATCTATTTAATAGTTACAATAACAGACTAGAATTCACCATCGAAATAAAACAACAGAATAAAATTAATTTTTTAGACCTCACTCTTCGCAATACCAAAAACAAAATTAGAACGGAATGGTATACAAAGGAAACTTGATCTTCAAGATATCTACATTATGACTCCATTATCCCGAAAAAAGCTCTGTCTTGCCGATCATGCATCTGAATTAACCGATCCTATGCCATTAAAAAAGCAAAGGAAGCACTTCTAAAAAACAATTACCCAAACATCCTAATTGAATCAATTTTTAAAAAGAGAATAAACAGATTTTATAATAAAGGTAGTAATTTCATAATAAAATTTTGATAAAAATAATATTTTCATAAAAAAATTGAACCGACTCCTAAAAGTGCGCTAAAAATGAATAATAACTATAAATTTTTATATGAAATTGAAATATTTGAAGTCCGCTGAGAGATGTAGAATCTTTAATCTACCATTTTGATATTTTTATCCGCCATAATGGATACGCCATATTTATTTTTTTTTTATATTTTTAGATTCGTAATATGCAATCTCAAATTTCCCCCATATCAATTTTGAAAAAAATCGGATAAAATTAATTTTTTATCCGCCATATTGGATAAGCCATATTGAATTTATTAAAAATAAATTCAGATTCTTCATGTGAAACCCCGAAAACTCCCCCATACCAATTTACGTGAAAATCGGACAAAACTGATTTTTTCGTCCTCCATATTGCATCCGCCATATTGAATTTTTTTTAAAAAATTTTAGATTCGTTATGCGGGACCCCGAAAACTCCCCCGTAGCAATTTTGGAGAAAATCAGACAAAATTAATTTTTTATCGGCCATATTGGATTCGTCGTATTGAATTTTTTTAAAATAAATTCAGATTCTTCATGTGCAACCCCGAAAACTCCCCCATACCAATTTACGTGAAAATCGGACAAAACTGATTTTTTCGTCCTCCATATTGCATCCGCCATATTGAATTTTTTAAAAATAATTTTAGATTCGTTATGCGGGACCCCGAAAACTCCCCCGTAGCAATTTTGGAGAAAATCGGACAAAATTAATATTTTATCGGCCATATTGGATTCGTCATATTGAATTTTTTAAAATAATTTTAGATTCGTTTTGTACGACCCCGAAAATTGGCCGCCATATTGGATTTTACTGCACCAATTTCGTCCAAAAAAATATGGGACCACCGCAGCGACTTCCTGAACATAACGTAAAAGATTTCATTCAAATTGATGCCGCCGTTCCGGAGCAATCGGTGTACATACATAAAAAAAAATACATAGTCGATGAATTGAGAACCTCCTTCTTTTAGAAGTCGGTTAAAACTTCTAAGAAATTTATGAAAACAACATTTTTTTTTAAGTTATTTAACAATTGGTTTTTTTTGCGACACCCCATCATAAGCAAAAAATTTCAATCCGCTCCCAAAAAAATAAGCTTTTTAAAACTTAACCAACAGACATTATACTGCCACCTTTAAGATCATTTTAAAACTACATACTACTATTATATTAAACGTACAGAACGAATTACCAATTTTACTTCTTCAACTTGACGCCGTAACACATGGCTCTGAGAATAAGAGCTTCCTTTGTGCGCTTAATTCTATTTATATACTATAGATGGCAGCTCAAATCTTCTTAGTATTTAGAAGTTCGCTATATCTAAAAGTAGTTGCTTTGTTCAACAGATGGCGCACAATTAATTTATTAAAAATCTTTATCGGGCACTTTACTTGGAAAAGAAAACTAGGAAAATATTTTTTACAGTTTTCTTTAGCTAAAAATATGACCAAGTTCGAAATTATTTTGTTCTTTCCTTTTTATGCTTTCCTAATACAAGAAAGAAACGAAGTTTTACCAACAAAGAAATCTCAATATCTAAAAAATAAGCAGTTATTGCTTAAATAAACAATGAGGCAAGGCTAAATTACTCTGAAAAAAGGTGGGACTTCTCTCTTTTCTTATGTTTTATTTTTTCTTAGGTCTACTAATTAGAATTAAAAAGCTGCAGTTATTAATTTCAAGTGGGTTACCGCCCTAAAATAAATTTACAAAACAGTAAAATAAAATTGACAAAAGAGTGTTGCAAAAACAGGCGAGTAAACAAAAAACAAAACGATCAAAGGTTGGAACTTGGTTGGAATTTTCATACCTCCATAATTTTATGTTATCCTGATAAGCGGACTGCCAAAAACTCTTACCAACCGCGTATTTCTCATAGTTCGAATTGTATACGACATTCCAAAAGTTTAAGATTTCTGTATAAAAAGGCCATTTATTTCGTACTTTGATGTGGCATTCATATTTATGAGTATTCTAAAAAAAAATAATGTTTCAACAATTTTTTTAGTTAATTTTTATTACACTTTATTAATATTTTCCAATTTTAAGGTAGTTTTTGCAAAAATTTTTGGGTAAATACTAATTGTACCTAAGACTTTTTTAGCATCTTGAGTTATGCGAAGATGGTAGTAGATAAAATTCCAGAAATTAATCGAGAACAGCTTTTGCCGATAACCTATAGATGGTAGCACTTTAGATCCATCATGAATATATTAGTTGTGCGTTGAACTTTATGGTCTCCTAGTATTTCAGTGGTACATGTTGAAAGCTAAATTTATTTTAAATTTCCATTGAAAATAAAAACTCCGATTCCATTCCGTTTTGTTTTAAAAATAATTTAAATGAGTAGATTTTTCGTTTGCACATGTAAACAAACGTACAATTAGTGATTATTTTGTAAAGATTGGAAAAAGTTTGTATTTTTTTATGTCGTTTCTATAACAGAAAACTTTTTCTGATGTTATTTTTTAACCGACTAAAATAAGGAGGTTCTCAAATTCGTCGATTATGTATGTTCAGGAAGTTGCTGCGGTGGCCTTATATTTTTTTGGACGAAATTAGTGCTGTAAAATCCAAGATGGCGCTGACAATATGGCGGCCAAAAAAATTAATTTGTCCGATTTTCTCCAAAATTTTTATGGAGGAATTTTCGGGGCCGTACACAACGAATCTGAAATTATTTTTAATAAATTCAATATGGCAGATCCAATATGGAGGACAAAAAATCAATTTTGTCGGATTTTCTCCAAAATTGATACGGGGAGTTTTCAGAGTAACATATAACGAATTTAAAAATATTTTAAAAAAATGAATATGGCGGATCCAATATGGTGAATGAAAAAATTAATTTTGTTCGATTGTCTCCAAAATTGGTATGGGGGAGTTTTCGAGGTCGGACATAACGATTTTGAAATTATTTTTAAAAAATTAAATATGACGGATCAAAATGGCGAATTAAAGATTCGATATCTCTCGATTTTGTCTAAAATCGGTATGGGAGATTTTTGTTTGTGATCATTACGAATTTAAAATATTTTTTTAAAAACTCAATCTGGCAAATTCAATAATGGCATCCTAAAAATATTACATTTTTCGATTTTCTCCAAAACTGATATAGGGGGTTCTTGAGAGTGTAAATTATCGGTTTAAAAGTATTTTTCAGGAATCAATATGGGCGAATCCAAAATAGCGGACAAAAATTTTACATTTTTCGATTTTGTTCAAACGTCCGGACTGAATCGTTTGAGAATGTAAATAGCAAATATGAAATTATTTTAAGAAAATCTAATATGTCAGATACAATATGAAGGATCTGGAAATTTTAAATTTCCGGATTTCATCCAAAATTGATACTAGAGGACTTTGAAGGATTTAGATTTAGGTTAGATTAAGACGTTAAAATTCTTTTTTTGAAATTCAATATGGCGGATCCAATATTGTGGGTTGAAAATTTTACCTTATTCGTATTTTTTCCAATTTGGTATTAGAGGGTTTTCGGGGTCGTGTATTACGAATATGAAGTTAATTTTTTACAACTATTAGGTTGATAAGATACAATATGAGGGACTGAAAATTTTACTTTTTCCAATTTTGTATAAAATTGATATTGCGGGGTTTTTGAGGCGTATACAAACTCAATATGCAGTGTAAAGTATATCGGGCTAAGAAATTAACGTCTCAAGTTATTTAAATATCGACATTGGAAGGTTGTGGAGCCGATATTCCCAATCTAAAATTAATATCAAATTTAAGATAGTGGATTTACTATGACAGATTAAATATTTGTTTGACATAATTTCACTGGTATTAGGAGAACTCTAAGAATCAATGAACTTTTAGGGTAATTTACAACTTTGGATAAAATGGGTACTTTTTTGCCACCTTGGAATCATTGCGAGGTACACTAATCTCGATTGGTACTGAGTTAAAGTAATTTATGGATATCATAATGAATTCAAAACTAAAAATTGACAAATAAAATTTTTATAAAAAAAATTGAACTGACTTCTAAAAGTGCGCTAAAAAGTGAAAAATAACTATAAATTTTTATTTGAAATTGAAATTTTTGAAGTCGGCGTCAACTAATACCTGACAAAATGTGATTCGCGTAAACAGATTAAAAATACTTTCTTACCATAATTTGTATATATTAGTGGTTATTTATGTCATTGAGAAATAATTTGGCGCTGACTTTATAGTTATGTTTGACTTTTTAGCGCACTTTTAGGAGTCGGTTCAATTTTTTTTATAAAAATTTTATTTTATTCGTATTTTTAATTACAAATTGATATTTTATTGTAAGAAAGACTTATTTGTTATTAACGTAAGTTTCTTAAATATGGTTAAATAGACTGAAAACTATATAGTTACTTGTAAATAGAAAATCTCTAGTGTTTGAAGGTCGTAGACAACAATATTTCCCTCCGCTAAAGTGGGCGGCAATCCCCACAATTCTATGTTGCTATATACTCGTATTCCAGTGACATGACCCTGGTTTCATAAACTGAAATCTTCCACGTGATAGAAAAAACTATATGAAAATCTATCTCCTTACTTCTAGGAAGGACTACTTTTGTAGTTATTAGTGGAACGTGCAGCAGAGGCATCTTCTCTACCAAGGAGCACACTGCAACCCGGGCCACGTCCCTATAGACGCTAAAAGCCCCAAGGTTTTCAATTATTATCCACTTCTACTTCTACTTTTCAAAAATACATGTATTACAACGAACAATTTATAGATTTACTCATTTTTCTAGTTTCTAAATTTTAAATTTCTTTGGTATGGAACTTCGGGATTAGCAATGTTGAAGGCGCCACATGACTCTTTACACCCTGACGGGTACCTAGTAAGTTGGGCACCGCTAAACGTGCAGTAAGCCCAGGGACATCGTTGTATTCACATACGATGCAAAAAATGTTAGGTATTTCAGATAACAACTATGTGGTTTCAATTGTGACACGTTTCTACCAGGAGAACAGCAGAAGTAGCTGGTAATATTGACGATATTTCCTTCGCTACTTAAAGATTTTAAAAGAGTGAAAGAGAGAGATCCTCATACCACAAGTAAGCAAAAGCAGGACACATATAATAAGAATTGATCAGACAATTTCTTTCCTCTGGATTAATAAATTTTTATCTGGCAAACATTTAAATTTAAACAAATCATTTAAAATGATTTTTAATTATTAATGATAATATCATTTTAATGTTATTATTCTCATAAATCATAATATTTTCTGGAAACTAATAAGTATAACATAGAATAAACTGATTTATGTAGAGTTTTTGGTATTAGGAGAACAGAACTATAAGAAGAAATGGACGCGTATACACACATTATGTTGTAACATAGTATTCCATAGATATCTTTAAATTATTTTTTATTACATTAAATATAAATAAAATTTTTATAAAAAAAAATTGAACCTACTTTGAAAAGTGCTTTAAAAAGTGAAAAATAACTATAAATTTTTATATGAAATTGAAATTTTTGAAGTTGGCGCCAAACTAATACCTGACAAAAGGGATTCGCATAAACAGATTAAAAATACTTTATTTGTAATCGTTTTCTTACCATAAATTGTAGTTATTTATTTCATTTAGAAATAATTTGGCGCCGACTTCAAAAATTTCAATTTCATATAAAAATAAAAACAAATAATTATATATGGCGGATTAAAAATTCCACATCTCTTGATATTGTTTAAAATCGGTATTGGGGGATTATTGTTAGTGTTAATAACGAATTTAAAATATTTTGAATAACTTAATCTGACGGATTCAATATGGCGTCCTAAAAATTATACATTTTTCGATTTTCTCCAAAGCTGATATAGGGGGCTCTTGATGGTGGAAACTATGAATTTAAAAGTACTTTTTCAGGATTTGATATGGCGAATCCAATATAGTGGACTAAAAATTTTACATTTTTAAATTTTTTCCAAAGGTCGGACTGAGTCGTTTTAAGGATGTAAATAGCGAATATAAAATTATTTTAAGAAAATCTAATATGTCAGATGGAATGTGGCGGTCTTAAAATTTTGAGTTTCCGGATTTCATCTAAAATTGGTACTAGGGGACTTTGTAGGTTTAGATTTATATTAAATTAAGACGTTAAAATTTTTTTTTTAAATTCAGTTTGGCGGATCTAATATAATTTCGTTTCGCATTATTTCAGAGACAGGAATCGACGACAGAGACAGAGAGATAATATCAAAGCTATATTCACAACAAAAGGCTATTATACGAGTTGAGAATGAGACAACAGAAGAATTTAATATAAAGGGAGGAGTACGCCAGGGCTGCATACTGTCGCCACTTCTATTCAACGTATACTCAGAACATCTCTTTAAAGAAGCACTGGGCAACATAGATAATGGAATTATTGTAAATGGAGAAGTAATAAACAACCTAAGATACGCGGATGATACCGTTCTTATAGCCGATACTGCAGAGGGACTTCAAAGAATTATCGACCGAATAGTGACAGCTTGCAACAGATATGGTATGAAGATAAACTGCAAGAAGACACAAACGATTATTGTCAGTAAAAACGACGTCGGCAATATACAAATTACTGCCAACAACGTAACTCTCACAATGGCCGAGACGATCACATATCTAGGCTGCACGTTGAATAAGGACTGGGACCACTCTCGAGAAATAAGAAGCCGAATCGAGAAAGCAAGAGGTACTTTTAATAAGCTGCGCAACATACTCTGCAACCTATCCCTCAATATACATACGCGGATCGGGATTTTGAAATGCTATGTACTCTCAACTCTCTTATATGGAGCAGAAGCCTGGACCCTTACCGATGCTTCATGTAAACGTATAGATGCATTTGAGATATGGTGCTACCGCCGCATGCTTAAGGTTCGTTGGATACACCACGTATCAAACGAAAACATTTTACAACGTATCGGTGGAAAACTGGAATACCTTACAAATGTCAGAAACGCAGAAAATTGGAGTACTTTGAACATATCATGCGGAATGAGAAGTATCGCCTGCTCCAACTTATCCTGCAGGGGAAGATGGAAGGCCAGAGATCAGCTGGACGAAGACGAATATCATGGCTGCGCAACCTACGAACATGGACTGGAATGACATTAACAGGTCTGTTCAGAGCAGCAGCGAATAAAGTAATATGGACCAATGTGATAGCCAACATCCAAAGAGGATAGGCACTTTAAGAAGAAGAAGATTATTTCAGATTTGGTATTAGTGGGTTTACGTCTCCAATATCGATATTGGAAGGTTTTGGGCCTATGACAGACTAAATATTTGTTTGACACAATTTCATTGGTATTTGAAGAACACTAAGAATCAAAGAATTTTTGTGGTTCATTTGAGGGCGATTTACAACTTTGGGTAAAATGGGTACTTTTTTGCCACCTTGGATTCATTGCGAGGTACACTAATCTCGATTAGTACTTAGTTCAAATGATTTATGGATATCATAAGGAATTCAAAACTAAAAATCGAAAAATAAAATTTTCATAAAAAAAATTGAACCGACTTTTATGTATATGAAATTGAAATTTTTCAAGTCGGCGCCGAATTATTTCCAAATGAAATAAAAACTACTAATATATACAAATTATGGTAAGAAAGCAATTACAAATAAAGTATTTTTAATCTGTTTATGCGAATCACATTTTGTCAGGTATTAGTTTAGCGCCGAATTCGAAAACTTAAACTATGTAGAGCGCACTTTTAGAAGTCGGTTCAATTTAAAAAAAATATATTATTAAATTAACTACTCTTTATTAACGTTATTAATACGTTGCATGGTAGTTCTTGTAGATTTCGGAGCCGAGTAGCGGTTTTATATTTTATTATTAGAGGATTTCCAAATTTTTCCCCTAGCCTTTATTTTGATGTTTTGTGTCCAGAAAAATATTATAGGCCCTAGCATGAGGTAAAATTATGAGCCCGAGTTCACCTGATCTATGAAACTAGTTCTTAAACTATTTTTTTGTTGCAGCTTTGGAAAAGTTACAGTTTTATTTCAATATATATAAATTATATCTTATGAATACCCCAATTTTTTTACTTAATGAGCCTTAAAATTATGAATAGTCGTAGTTACAACTTTTAGATCGATTGTTTTAATCTATATATATATATACAGGGGCGGATTCAGCCTCTCTCTTTGGGGGGGGGGGCGGTGATATCACAAAAGTACAGTTTGGCAAGACAAAAATGTTGTCAACGGAGGGGGGCGGGGGGGGGGGTTACAAGCAGCATACTCATTCCTAATATAAACGGCAGAATGAGTTATATTTTCCTGAACTCAAAGCTCTTGGGAGGGGGGGGGGGGGGCGATCGCAAGCATACACATTCCTATACTCTATTCAAGAACTAGAGAGAGTAATAAAACTGTTACCGAAACCTCCAACGTATCTGCTCCAGTGCCGCAGGTTACTGAGAACTGCCGTAAACCTAATTATATTTCATTAGATTTAAATATATTTTATAAATTTACTGCAACATAAAATTTCTGATAGTTTACTTTAATTTCTGTCAGTGAGCAAAGTACACCTTACAGTTTGTTCTTAGTGATTTATCTTGTTTGTCCTTGTTTATATATATTATTTGAGATTAGTGAGATACCCAAAAGATATGGCTTTCACCTCCATAATTTATTAAAAAATCGTTAAACCAGGACATTTTTCCTCAACGAAAAACTTATTACGATGAATGTTTATGATGCCTTAAGATATCAGTATCGAGATAATAATGTTGAGATGTGTTCCAACATGACAGGAGTTGGAAAATCTACTATGTACCGAATACTGAAGGAGAAAAAACGACTGGCATTGGTAGTACTCCCAAGCCACATTCAATCACAGGCAGACGAAAAACCTCGTTGGAAGAAGAGTTGAAAACTGCAATTAAAGGGGTTGTATATACATTTTATTATGAGAAGCAGATCCCAACCGTCTACAAAATTCTAACTCAAATCAATGAAGATCGCGATTTACCTGAAACTAAAAGAACTGATCTCTGGAAATTGCTCAGAAAACTTAATTTTTGCTGGGAAAAACCAGATAGAAAATCTGTTCCTATAAATCGCCCGGAAACTGTCCGCTGGAGAAGTAAATATCTCTTTCAAGTAAAAGGTAGAGTTGCTAGAAATAACACAATTAGTAATTTAACTAAACTTTTGAAAGATTTTTTTGAATAAAGTTACTGCGGAAAATTGGGGAAAAATCCATATAATAAAAGAATAAAACAAAATGTGAGAACTCGATCTCATGATCGGTGAGATAGTGGAACCAATTATAATTAATTTGAGCGAAGATAGTTTCACTGACTTTGATTAGGAATAAGATACGTAATGTTTACTAGTGTAAACACAATTTATTATTTGAATTTTTTTTTGTTGTATTTTATTGTTTTATGTTGTTTATGTGTTTTTTTATTTTTTTTATATATTTTTATTTTAGTGTGTCCCACTCTTTAATTTTATATATATTTAATTCCAATTAGCCCTAAGTTTTTAATTATTTTATTATTGTATTTGTGTATTTTTCTTAAGCATGTAGAATTAACATGTTTATCTTATTTTTTTTTGGGGCTATCGTATTTTTATATAATAAAGTAAATTAAATTAAGATATCAGTACAATAGAAATAAAAATAAGTAGTTCTAATTTTAATTACAACATATAAAAATTAATTACATTTGAATCCCTTTTTAGTGTTTACTTGTAATTTTACAGATGGTTTAAGAAATAAATAAACTGAAACGTCAAATACCCTAAAAATGTTTTTAATTAATAATAAAATGACCGATAGCCCCAAAAATATTTTAATATTATATGGACGAATTTATTTTTTCATATATGTTTAACTTTTTGTATTTTTGATAATGGATATTTTGTAAGTATTTAAATAATAACTTCGAATTTTTTGAGAGAATAAGGCTACGTTTTAGTCCATTATTATAGACCGGTATTTTTGGGTATAAAATTTCTAACCCATTCTTATGAAAAATATATATGTCTAACAGATTTTGCTAAAGACACTGGACTAAAGAACACAGGTAGTTTGCGAAGAGAAAAAGGGTAGAAAATGATTTATTACTCTCTCTAGTTCTTAAATAAACTGTAGTATAAGAGGAAAAATCGGGTCCTTTTTCCTAAACTCAAAGCTCTTGGGGGGGGGGGGGGGCGATCGCCCCCACCGCTCCCTTCCCTTGGATCCGCGCCTGTATATATATATATATATATATATATATATATATATATATATATATATATTTATATATATATATATATATATATATATATATATATATATATAAACATTGTTGTATGTATTTTTTAATAAATTTTAATTTTTGAAATAATTGTATTCATTCGTTCCAGAAATTATTATTATTGTGTTTATAAACAAAATTCATCAGCAAAGATGAAGATATGTTCGTAACTCGGCTTATGAAGTTTTACAAATATTTAAGGTATGATTTTTAAGCATAAGTAATAATGTTAAATATAGTAATCGTAATTATTAATCTTTAATGTGAATATTACATAAAAACTCTAGAAAGCAGCAAAATTTTAAATTAGTTTTAAATTATTTTTTAATAGAACCATAAAATTTTAATGACGAAGCGCTGGCTAAGACAAATTTCTACGAAAAAAATAATCATGATGTTTCTTTTATAGAATAACAAATGGTATTTTTAGTGTTTTTTAATTACTTGGCTTATTTTAGATATGATAGTCAAAGTTAAATTTGAGTTTAGGCAGTTTAACTATTTTCTTCATAAACTTTTGTAGTCTAATGGGAAGGGTGCCTATTCAAAAAGGATACTGTAAGTAGGTAAACAATGCTAATTTAAACCTTAATTGTCAATTAAGACTAACGATGAATAAAAGACGAATATTTGTCAAATTTCCACTATATTTAACTAAAAAACTTGACGCGTTTCGCTAATACTGTAGCTTCATCAGAAGTTCTATTTTAAAATAAAAAAGCTCTCTTCTGATAATGTGCCACTAATTATTCTTTTTCATTTTTTCGAAGCTCAAATTTTAAAAATTAGCAGGAATTGCTCATATAAGCTCAATTAATTAAATAAGTTTTCGAAAATAAATAAAAGGCATCTCTTTTTATTTCGGAATATAGAAGATATAAGTAAAAATATAATCCCCAAAGAAACTTAAACCAATTTGAAAGCATGGAGCACCGTCATATAGGTCCGCGAACGCTTGAACGCAAAGTCCGATTTTGCGAAATTGATCAATAAAATATAGTAAACAACAAAAAGTCCCTTCTTTATTTATGAATATAGAAGAAAATAGAAATATAACGTGATTGGAGGAAATATGGTTCACTTCTAACATTGGGAACACTGCCTTATTACTAAAATAAATTTCTGTTCTTTATTTCGGAATATGTACTTCATAAAATTTTACTCATTAGGTCTCCCAGACATCGTCAAATTGATCCGTTGAATGATACTATGATATATGCTAATTTTGTGAATATTTAATACATATTTTGCAAATACGACAAATCTCTATGTCTTAAAGTGACCAGGCAAAATTTTTACAACTTATCTTGTTTCTTAAAATAAATATATACAGGTACCGGAATAAAGGAAATATCCGAAACAACCCTAATTTGAATACGTTTCATTTTTAGAAATCCCAGTAACTGGAATTTTCAGGCAAATTGTTAATATTATTTTGGACGGAAAAGGTCTCTCTACCTATTAACAAAAGTCCTATGCAATAAACATTTAAAAGTTTTATTAGGGAAGGGGGATTGTTATAAACCATTCTGAGAACGAGTTTTAAATGTAGCCATATTTTGGACAAACTAAAAATTTATATTATAATATATATATATATATATTATATATATATATATATATATATATATATATATACTATTAATAATATATAAGAAATGTATATTATACAGTGTGTCCTACGATAAAATTCAGCGATCGATTTCTTGAAAAATTGTCTTTTGAAATTATTTAAAATCTGGTAGTTTACTAATAAAGGTGCGTATAAATATGGCGAGTCAAGCGCGTGACGAGCTTGCAACGAACTGATCTTTGTCGGTTCGAACACTTCTTCGACGCCCGGCGCCAAAAGAGATTTCTAGCGTCTGGACGGTGTAAAGCAATAAAGGGTAGACAAAAAAAATATTTAAGTTTTGATTATATTCTTTATATTCCAAAATGAAATTTAATTACTTTTTTCTTATTTTCCAAATATTTAATAATGAATCCCGAAATCAGCTTATATGGGGTTCAACATAACTGTGGTGCCGAGACATTAGAAATAAATCTAATTTTTTAAGTGATTTTATTTACATATTTATAAATAAAAAAGATATTTTTTTGTTGTACTTTTACAAGATCTATTGAAAAATGTTGGAAATCAGCCTTTACACGAGTTTGTGTTGTCCCGTTCACTGGCCAATATTACAATATCTCATGTTGTCAAATTGGCTGAAATTTTATTATCATATTTTCTATATATCATTATATTTCGAAATAAATAAGAGGTAGTTTTTCTTATTTTCGAAATATTACTTAATTAATCTCGAAATTAGCTTATACGTAGGTCGTCAGTAATCTGTTCACGGTTCAATATGGCGGTTTTCAGGCTACTAAAAATGCACCTAATTTTAAAATTTAACCAGTTTGTTTACTAATTTGTTTGGCGATGATTGTCGCGGCGAGTGTGGCTGCATCGATGCGAACTTCAATGAAGTTTTTCTTTAATAACATAGTTAATGCCGTTTCACCAGTCCTCGCTGATAATTTTTTTTAATGTATTAAGAAATTAACGTATTCCTTATAGTTTACATTTTGGGTTATCCCGAGTTACGAATTAGTTGTGCCCATATAAGTTTAATGGATTTTAATTAATGTGTTCGAAGCACAACATTTCCACGTTCTTCAGCCCATTCGTCTATCACATGTTTCTTAAATTGTCTTTCTTTCTCATTCGCATTTTTTAGTTCCTTCTTTAGTAAACCGTTCTTAAAGGAAATATGTTTTTTTGATAACCAATCTGTAATATCTCTTTTTCAACTATGTTATTGGCAACTTTTCCACCAGTCTAGAATGATAACTGGCGTTATCCAAATCTACAACTGACCTCTCCGGAATCAATTGTATCATTTGATAAAAATATCTTTAAAAGATATCCGGCGTCATTTATTCGTGTTAATCTTTGGTAAATTTCAGTTCAAACTGCTGCAAAACTCCTATAAATTCCCTCCAATATGAGTTGTAATGAGTTTGTGGCCCTATATATATATATATATATATATATATATATATATATATATATATATATATATATATATATATATATATATAAATTGGAAAGTTTTGGGGCCTTCACTACCCATCTAAAATTAATTTGTAATTTAAGATAGTGGATTTACTATGGCAGACTAACTATTTGTTTAACACAATTTCACTGGTATTTGGAGAACTCTAAGAATCAAAGAATTTTTAGTGGTTCATTTTATGGTGATTTACAACGTTGGATAAAATGGGTACTTTTTTGCGGGGTACCCTAATCTCGATTAGTACTTTGTTCAAATAATTTATGGATGAATTCAAAAAAAAAACAAAAATAACTATAAATTTTTATATGACATTGAAATTTTTAAAGTCGGCGCCAAATTATTTCTAACTGAAATAACTAACTACTGATATATACAAATTATGGTAGGAAATCAATTACAAATAAAAATGTATAGTTTTTTTCGCTTTTTAACGCACTTTCAGTTCAATTTTTTTATAAAAAATTTATATGCGTCTAAAAACAGTCTATCATGAGGCAGTAATATTTTTTTAATTTCTCCGCTAAATAGTAAAGTTTAGAAGAATAGTACCGATGCTATAGTCAATTTAATAATAATTCTGACAAGTTTAATTGATCTTTTGGTTTATATTGTTTTCAGGCTTCGGGATTAATTAAGAAATACCGAAGACATGTCAAGTTGTCAACTAGATCTTAACAATTCTCCTGTATTGAACTTTTTTGATTGACCTTCATAAATCTAGAAAAATCTTCGTGAAGATAGTGCCTGATATTATTAAAAATAGTGTCTTGTAATGCTATTCATTCATTCTTGAAATAGTGTAGTGAAATATGTTGAATGTTTTTTAAGTTCGAGTTTGAAATATAATGGAATTTAAAGTAAAAAATTGTATTTTATTTCTTATCTCTTTATAAATCTGTTTCGCCATTTAAAAACAAAAATATTTCTATTCCTAGGTAAGGTTAAAAACTACCTAATATTTCAGATTTCTAATAGAAAATAAGTTTAGGCTACCTAATTCGTCGGACGCCAAATTACATGGGATTAAGACTAAATGACTTAAAACTTATTTTCAGGGTCAAAATTTCACTTTTGTAAAGTTAATGAATACTCTGACCCTATTTCTTTTAAACTAAGGACTGATCCTCTTTGACCATAAATAGTGAAAATGAATTTTTGGATTTTCTTTTAACTAAGCAGATTTAAAACGACCTTTACAGTGATATTTTTAAGAAAAAAATGCATTTAGAAATATATATATATATATATATATATATATATATATATATATATATAAATCTTTTAAACTAATCATTTATTCGATCATAAAAGTAATAGAGATCCATAAAAAATGGGAATTTTTCCAAAATTGTAACCCTGCTAAATATAATCACTGAAATGTATATACTTGAATGACGTATTAACGCAAAACTCAAACTATTGGAGATAAAATCATGATATTTTGGGAAAACGTTGGCAACATTATGCAACTTGAAAATGTTTTTCAAAAGCTGCCCTCCAAAAGGGTGAAAAGAAGTACATATTATAGAAACAAGGATATCCCATCAGACCAGTAGTTATGTTTTTATCCCAACATAATACAGGAAAAAACTCTGTTCGTCAATACAATAAAATACATTATTTGCCTACTAATATTAAACTAATTTCCTTTGATAATACTTATTTCTAAGTATCCCAATAAAAGACCCTTTGATCTTTGCCAAAGAACTTCTAAAATCAAGACAACTAAATTAAATTAAAAATGAAAAATAATAGAAACAGCCACTTTAAGCCTAGAACACAATTACTTTGAATTTAACAATATTAATAGCAGTACAGAAGGATTAATTATGAAAAATCCTCTCAGCCCCCTATTAGCCGAAATATTTATGAACTTTCTAGAAACTAAAATCAGCAATCATCTTCTCTTTAAAAGCTTCCTCTGTTGGTACAGATATGTAGATTATGTGTTAATTGGTTTTATCGGAACCGAAAGACAACCAAACCAATTCCTAGAATTTATAAATAATTTTCACCCAAACATTAAATTTACAACTGAAAAATAAATCGACCATTCCATCCACTTTTTAGACCCTAAAGAGGGAAAATAGCGAACATAATTTCTCAATTTTTATTAATCTACACACATCGATACAACAATACGTTACCAATCATGCCACCATATACAAACAAATTGCAGTAAATAATGTATATTAACGGAATTCATTTACCAAATTTTTAAAACAAAAAACAGAAAAGGAAAAATCGAATAGTTATAAAATAATTACATATATAGGACATATTAGTACAAAAATAAGTCAATTTTTAAGAAATCTTAATATTAACACAGCTTTCAAGATACAAAATTCCATAGGCAAATTAATAAAAAATAGCAAATTTAGCCCAAATAATAAATGAGATGTTTATAAGCTAACATGTGTGGACTGTCCAAAAACTTATGTGTAGGTAGAAATTTTTCAAAAAGATTCAAGGAACATTTTAATAGTAAAAGTACCCTTGCCAAAATATATTAAAATTCATTGGAATTTCCTAAATTGCAAAAACATAAAATTTAAGAACCCAATGTTTAGGTATACCTTCACGTTTCTTTAAAATATAGTCCGGGCGCTCAGTGGGTTTTCTTAACCGATTAGGAAGTGTGGCCTCACCAAAGTTTCAGGCATGTATTTCACCCCATGATCAAGAAATACAAAAATTTTTTTTGTAAAATAAGCAGAGGGAATACACTTTACACACTGCAGCCTTAGTGATTTAACTTGCTCGTGTTTGTTCATATATTTGAGATTAGTAAGTTAAATTACCCAAAATATATGGCTTCTAGCGTTATATTAGGACATTTGACTCTCAATGAAAAATTTATTACGATGAATGTTGTTGCCCTAAGACATAAAACTCTGTTAAGATTTTTTTCAAAATGACTGAAGTTGAAAAATTATCTGTGTACCGACTGCTGAAGAAGATCTTCAATGATTTTAGTTAGAATTTTGTCGATGGTTAGGATCTACCTCATAATATAATATATGTACTGCTTTTTAACCGACTTCCAAAAGAAGGAGGTTCTCAATTCTTCAACAATGTATTTTTTTTATGTATCTACACCGATTACTCCTGAACGGCTGCACCGATTTGAATATTTTTTTGGACAGAATTAGTGCAGTAAAATCCAAAATGGCGCTGACAATATGGCGGCCAAAAAAATTAATTTTGGCCAATTTTCTCCACAATTGGTATGGAGGAATTTTCGAGGTCGTACACAACGAATCTGAAATTATTTTTAAAAAATTCAATATGGCGGATTCAATATGGCTGACGAAAAAGTTAATTTTGTTCGATTTTCTCCAAAATTGGTATGAGGGAGTTTTCGGAGTCGCACATAACCAATCTGAAATTATTTTTAAAAAATTCCATATGGCTTATTCAATATGGCGGATAAAAAATTAATTTTGTTCGATTTCTTACAAAACTGATATGGAGGAGTTTTTGAGATCACACATTATGAATCTGGCAGATTAAAGATTCTACATCACTCGATTTTGTCTAAAATCAGTATTGGGGGATTTTTGTTAGTGTTAATCACGAATTTCAAATATTTTTTGAAAAACTCAATTTAGCGGATTAAAATTTTACATTTTTCCATTTTTTCTAAAACTGATATAGGGGGTTCTTGAGGATGTAAATTATAAATTTAAAAGTATTTTTTCAGGATTCAATATGGCAAATTCAATATAGCGGACTAAAAATTTTACATTTTTTCATTTTGTTCAAAGGTGGGACTGAATCGTTTATGAGAATGTAAATAGCGAACATGAAATTATTTTAAAAAAATCTAATGTCAGACGTAATATGACGGTCTAGAAATTTTAAATTTCCGAATGTCATTCAAAATTGATACTAGAGAACTTTGGAGGGTTTAGATTTAGATTAAATTAAGACGTAAAAATTATTTTTCTGGAATTCAATATGACGGTTGAAAATTTTTCAAATTTGGTATTAGGGGGTTTCGGGGTTGTGTACTACGAATACGAAGTTAATTTTTTACAACCATTTGATAAGATACAATATTACATTTTCCGATTCTGTCTAAAATTGTTATTGCGAGGTTCTTGGGGCGTATACAAACTCAATATGCAGTATAAAAAATATCGGGCTAAGAAATTTACGTCTCAAGTTCTTTCAATATTGATATAAGAAGGTTTTGAGGCCTATATTACCAATCTAAAATTAATTCAAAATTTAAGATAGTGGATTTACTATGACGAAATTAATATTTGTTTGACACAATTTCACTGGTATTTAGAGAACTCTAAGGATCAAAGAATTTTTAGTGGTTCATTTTAGGATAATTTACAATTTTGGATAAAATGGGTACTTTTTTGCCACCTTGGAGTCATTGCGAGGTACACTAATCTCGATTAGTACTTCAAAAAATTTTATAATGAATTCAAAACTAAAAATCGATAAAAAAAAATTGGATCGACTCCTAAAAGTGCGCTAAAAAGTGAAAAATAATTATAAATTTTTTATGACATTGAAATTTTTGAAGTTATTTCTAAATGGAATAAATAACTACTAATAAATACAAATTAGGGTAAGAGAGCAATTACAAATACAGTATTTTTAACTTGTTTATGCGAATTACATTTTGTCAGGTATTAGTTTGGCACCGACTTTAAAAATTTCGATGCCATATAAAAATTTATAGTTATTTTTCACTTTTTAGCGCACTTTTAGAAGTCGGTTCAATTTTTTTTATAAAAATATTATCGGATTACAATTTTCATCTCTTTCTCAGATTTACCAGAAATAAAGGGCTTTGGAAATGACCCATAGAATTTAATTTTTACTGGGAAAAACCAGACAGAAAATCTATTCTTTTTTTTATAGATCCCCCAAAAATTGTTCGTTAGAGAGAAAAATGTATCCGAACAAAACAAAAAGCATTTATTATTTAGACAAGACATGATTAAATGAAGGATATACTGTGACCAAAAAATGGCAGGATAAAAATGTTGAGAGCCACCGATAAGTTGCATTGGAAGTTTGATCTAGTGGGATTATCGCGAGGATATGAACGGAGATACCTTCGAGGAGTATTTTCAAGAATTGTTGGATCTTAATACCAAAGGGATCATTAATAGTTATGGATAATGGCCCGTATCACTTGCGTAAAAGTGAAAGACTGCCAGCAAATGAATGAAAAATAGATGAGATAAAATAATGGCTGCCATGTAGGCCATGTGCCTACAAATAGCATTGCCAAAAGAGAGTTTTTAGATATAGCGAATGCGCATAAAGATAAATATAACAAATATATTATAGAATATCTATTCTTTGTCCTGCACCGTATCATTGTGAGCTAAACCCAAATGAGCTAATATGGGCTCAAGTAAAAGGTAAAGATGGTAGAAATAACACAAGTTGCAAAATTAGTTATTTAACTGAAATTTTGACAACAGAAAAATAAAATGTGGAAATTCGCTCGCATGATCGATGAGATAGCGGAATCAATTAGAATTAATTTGGGCGAAGACTCTCAGCAGGAATTAGATACGTAAAGTTTGCAAACGCAAAAGCAAATTATTTAAATGTTTTTAACAACTTACATATTTTTATTTTAGTCTGTCTCACTCAATGTTTGTTCATGCATTTTAGTCCGATTAGTCGTTATTTATTTATTACTTTATCATTATTATTAGAACAATTTCTTTTTAAATAAGTATATTTAGTTTCTTGTCTTTATCATAATGGATATTTTATCAGTATAAATGTAATTAAAATTATTTGTAACAATAAGGCTATGTTTGACTCTGAATGTGCCCAAAACTAATTATATTTTGTAATGTATGTGTATTATTATGATTTCATAGAAATAAAATAATAATATTATTTTTAAAACTTTTGTCTTCATAAATGAAATAATATCCTATCCCATAAATACTTATGAGATAAAATAAACCTCCATCCGACGCTTATGGCGATTATAAAATTACGTATAAAATTTTACACTTACTAATATCCATTTTTATCCGACTCAAAAAAATTCCTAAACCATTCCAATGAAAAAATATGTGTCCAAAAAAGTTTGCGAAAGATACCGGACTAAAGTAAAGAACTCAGGTAATTTGCAAAGGAAAAAAGGGTCAAAAAATATTTGTTACTTTCTCTAGTTCTTGAATACACTTTATATTTAAAAATGATTTGGTTTATTACACACAAAAGGTAGATTCTTAGCAAAATTCTTGTACCTGATTGGCTAAAATCAATAAGTTTCCAAAGTATGACTGATAAGGGAAACGTATAAATACTTCTTGAAGTCCGATAAAGACATTAGTTGACCAGCTTGTGCTCTAGCAGACAGTTGTGTGTTACTGAGTTTTCCAAGTTTGTTAACTTTTTTTTATATCTTGTTAGAAATGGCTCAGAGGCACGTGTATATTGATTCTGTTTGTGACGACACTATAGAATCCATGTACAAGGACGAGGTCATACATCTGAATACGGCAAGAAAGGGCACGTTGCGATCAAGGAGAGATGTCTTGATTGACAACGATAGAAATAATTTCGAAGCCGACGAAGATGAAGAAGAAGAAGGTATCGAAGATGAAGGGGTTGCAACTGGATGTGGCCAGGAAGGATTAGTGAAAATTGCAAAAATAAATGCAAGCGATGCGGTCGCGGAAAATTATCTCACACGTGAAGTTTGCGTTTTTCAATCATACGTAGTAATAATTTCAACAAGTGGTGGCGCATACAATTTATGTTGTAAGTGTTACTATTCGCATGCCTTGGAATGTCCTGACGGTAAGCATAGTTTTGTAAATACACATTACAAACGTGCTTTTACCTGTTGTGAGGGTGACTTGCAATGTAAAAATTGCGAGTCGAATTTATTTATTGTGACTCCCTCCCAGGCATGCGTGGTATGTAACACGGCGAACATAAAGGAAATGCAAAACCATCTTGTGGATAAGTCAAATTTTGGTTAATTTTTTTCCGGTTGCACTTATTCATGTGGTTTTTACTAATCCGTTTTAAAGAAGCAGAAAGGAATTTTTTTTAAGCTGCCGTTGGATACTTCTAGGTAAGTACATTTATTATTTTATATTAGTTTTTCGACACTTTCGCAGGGTATCTCTAATATTATTAAAGATAGGCTTGTGATTTTTGCGAAGTAGTGCAATTTTTTTGTTAAACAAAAGATGCAATTAACAAAATTTTCCTAGTTCTCTCTGTTTTTAAGATATAAGACCAAATTGAAAATTTTTAGTTTAAAAGCCCCCATTGCATGTTTTGAAAAATAGAACAGTATATTATTTGACATCTTTCCAAAATATATAATAATTGATATTTGATTTCACTAATAAATCTAAAATTTTGATTTTTTTTTTGAAAATTCAGACTTAAATTTGCTGTGGAATCTGAATATTGAATACATATCTTACTAAAAATAATACCTCTGGTAAAATGTCGAATATTGTTTATTATAAATTGTCAAGGTGCCTGTAAAATAATGTAGTTTAAGAGTTAAAAGGCAATTTTATTATGCAAAGTTCGGCAGAAAGTGCGCAGCATATCTTTGAATTTCATGAATTTTGTTTTATTTCGAAAAAGTTCTGTATGTCTCCAAATCAAAATAGGATCCATCAAAAAAGTCTAATAATATACAAGGGAGAGTTAAAAATTTGAAATTACGCTAAGAGTGCAAAAGTACCCGTATTTTTCACTTTAGAAAATATTTTTATTAAGAAATGTTGTTTATATTTAAAACTTATATGCAGTTATGAAATTTTATTCACTTTGGACAAAAATTATATATAACCATTTTTTCTGATTAACCCTGTATACAAAATAGATCGCAGCCAAATAGTACGTAAATCTTATTTTCTGTTGCATATTATATCAGATTAATTAGTTTCAGAAATAGTATGGTCTCTGAAAATAAAAACAGTAAAATTTTAAATATTTTTGTTACACACCGTATTTTATTTTTTTTTTAAGAATCAAAAAAATATAATATAAATTTTGTAATACACTTTAACTTAAACATTCATTTAAATAGGATATTTATTTCTAAAACTCTAATAATGATAACTTTACATTTGAACCTGTTCAACTGCATTTTCTATACATTTTATAGCTCTTGTGTTAAATTCTTTTGTTGCATTCCTTAAAAAAAAATAGGATTGACTCGAGCGATATAGTGTCTAAGAACATTTTCCAAATAGTCCAAATTTATAAAAGGTAGATGTTTATTATACACTTGATTTTTTAAATAATCCCACGAAAAAAGTCCATTGGGGTAATTTTTGAAATTTTCCAATATTCGCTTAACACGATTTCGTGACGGTTTAAGCTAATCTGGATATCTATCAGTAAATATCTGGCATATTCTTGATAAAACTTTGTTGTATTCATCATACATAATTAACAAATCTAAATAATCTTAGTGCATATAAATTAATCGCCCTCGGATGATTTTTATTAATAATTGTCAAACGGCAAGAAATAATGACATTTCTGTAGTGCTTCTGTTGTTTTCTTTCGTCGCGTTTCACCGTCATGGCCAACTAATAACAATACTTAAAAGCCGTATAGCGTTTTTACAATACAAAAATATTAAAATTGCCGATATTCCAAAAACTACAAATTTCTCGAAGAAATAACCTTATTTAAAGTCACTCTAATTTTTAATGATAAATAAGATAACATTATAAAAATAGGGGGTTTATTTTAAAAAAAAAATTACTTTTAACGATTTCTTCAAGTTAATATTTATTATTAGTTTTTGATCAACTTCTATTTATTTATTATCGAAATCTCTTCAACATAATTTTGGATAGAATTTAAAAATTTAATAAGATATAGAGTGTTAAAATATTCCATTTAAAATAAGCAAGAAAGCATTTACCTCTAGGATAATCGGAAGTGCCGCCATCTTGAAAATATCTTAGCCGAATTGCCCCTATAGACTTGAGTAAACTGCAAAATTTTATAAATTTTCCAAAATCTATTTTTTGAGAAATCGTCGTGGGACATACACAGCAAGGAAAATTTTAATTGTTACATTTTTGGATTAACAAAAAAGTAGTATATGCTAGCGAAAATCACAAGTATCTATATTAAAAAGTATCGAAAATTGAACACCATGTACATATTCTTTATAATCTGTTTTAAAACTAATATCTCAATAATTTTTTTGTTTTGGCTTAAGACAGGCCTATATTTTTAAAGTCTTTTTGTTTTATATATCACAAGTATCTATATTAAAAAGTATCGAGTATCTATATTAAAAAGTATCGAAAATTGAACACCATGTACATATTCTTTATAATCTCTTTTAAAACTAATAACTCAATAATTTTTTTGTTTTGGCTTAAGACAGGCCTATATTTTTAAAGTCTTTTTGTTTTATATATCACAAGTATCTATATTAAAAAGTATCGAGTATCTATATTAAAAAGTGTCGAAAATTGAACACCATGTATGTATTCTTTATAATCTGTTTTAAAACTAACATCTCAATAATTTTTTTGTTTTGGCTTAAGACAGGCCTATATTTTTAAAGTCTTTTTGTTTTATATATCACAAGTATCTATATTAAAAAGTATCGAGTATCTATATTAAAAAGTGTCGAAAATTGAACACCATGTACATATTCTTTATAATCTGTTTTAAAACTAATAACTCAATAATTTTTTTGTTTTGGCTTAAGACAGGCCTATATTTTTAAAGTCTTTTTGTTTTATATATCACAAGTATCTATATTAAAAAGTATCGAGTATCTATATTAAAAAGTGTCGAAAATTGAACACCATGTACATATTCTTTATAATCTGTTTTAAAACTAATAACTCAATAATTTTTTTGTTTTGGCTTAAGACAGGCCTATATTTTTAAAGTCTTTTTGTTTTATATATCACAAGTATCTATATTAAAAAGTATCGAGTATCTATATTAAAAAGTGTCGAAAATCGAACACCATGTACATATTCTTTATAATCTGTTTTAAAACTAACATCTCAATAATTTTTTTTGTTTTGGCTTAAGACAGGCCTATATTTTTAAAGTCTTTTTGTTTTATATATCACAAGTATCTATATTAAAAAGTATCGAGTATCTATATTAAAAAGTGTCGAAAATTGAACACCATGTACATATTCTTTATAATCTGTTTTAAAACTAATAACTCAATAATTTTTTTGTTTTGGCTTAAGACAGGCCTATATTTTTAAAGTCTTTTTGTTTTATATATCACAAGTATCTATATTAAAAAGTATCGAGTATCTATATTAAAAAGTGTCGAAAATTGAACACCATATACATATTCTTTATAATCTGTTTTAAAACTAATAACTCAATAATTTTTTTGTTTTGGCTTAAGACAGGCCTATATTTTTAAAGTCTTTTTGTTTTATATATCACAAGTATCTATATTAAAAAGTATCGAGTATCTATATTAAAAAGTGTCGAAAATTGAACACCATGTACATATTCTTTATAATCTGTTTTAAAACTAATAACTCAATAATTTTTTTGTTTTGGCTTAAGACAGGCCTATATTTTTAAAGTCTTTTTGTTTTATATATCACAAGTATCTATATTAAAAAGTATCGAGTATCTATATTAAAAAGTGTCGAAAATTGAACACCATGTACATATTCTTTATAATCTGTTTTAAAACTAATAACTCAATAATTTTTTTGTTTTGGCTTAAGACAGGCCTATATTTTTAAAGTCTTTTTGTTTTATATATCACAAGTATCTATATTAAAAAGTATCGAGTATCTATATTAAAAAGTGTCGAAAATTGAACACCATGTACATATTCTTTATAATCTGTTTTAAAACTAATAACTCAATAATTTTTTTGTTTTGGCTTAAGACAGGCCTATATTTTTAAAGTCTTTTTGTTTTATATATCACAAGTATCTATATTAAAAAGTATCGAGTATCTATATTAAAAAGTATCGAAAATTGAACACCATGTACATATTCTTTATAATCTGTTTTAAAACTAATATCTCAATAATTATTTTGTTTTGGCTTAAGACAGGCCTATATTTTTAAAGTCTTTTTGTTTTATATATCACAAGTATTTATATTAAAAAGTATCTAGTATCTATATTAAAAAGGGTCGAAAATTGAACACCATGTACATATTCTTTATAATCTGTTTTAAAACTAACATCTCAATAATTTTTTTTGTTTTGGTTTAAGACAGGCCTGTATTTTTTAAGTCATTTTGTTTTATATAGATAAAATGAAAACTCTCGAGTTACATTTTAAAGCATTTTCATGAAAATTTTGTATAATTAGCATTTATTTTTGTGGCTAAAATTAGACTTTCTTCCTTTAGGTGCGAAATCTGGCCACTGCTACCCCTCGTGCCTCTTTTGTCTCAAGTCTTCGTCTGAGGAAATATCTACAAGATTCTTCGAAATTATTGGTGTGTATATAACCCTCCTGTTAACTTTTTTTGTTGTGATGATATTACTGTTTTTTTGTGATCTGGGTCCTTCTTTTAATATCGATGGCAGAACAGTTCGAAGTTTAAATATAGATTTGTTATTTTCTCTCTACTGTTAATAAATCTACACTAAATAGATAAAATTTTTGAAAATAAAATACTTCTATTTATTTGTTTTATCCACATGTAAATTGATATATTTAATTATTATTTCATAGTAAAATAATTGCATTCAATATTCTTCATAAATGAACACAAAAAAATATTAAATTATGGACGTAAATACTTTTGCTATTACGAGACAATATAAGTAATATATTTTTTGTTCAAATATAAAATTTGTTTACCATATCTCTTATTGCAGCTATCGTTGTCAAAATCCTGCCCTGTCTTGCCGTTGATTCTGATCCAACATCAAGAATAATGATAAAGAGAGTAGAGGTGAGTAAATAGTTTTAGTAATAACGCTGCAATAAATTATTCCTAAAATATCTTAAGAAATATTTTTTCTGTCAAATTAAAATATATTTTGAGTTGAATTAGTAAATATAAAAAACGCATGTTACATTTTATATAGCATCATAGCATAATCATATTGATTTCTTTCTTTTAAATAAATAAGTCTATTTTCGAAAGTGAAAAATTTCTTATTTTAGGTGAAACTCATAGTGGAGTAGGTGTAGAAGCAAACATAAGATTTAATGGTGTAAATACCTCTTGATACTTAGTCTCACCCAATACTTTAAATGTAGTATTAAAAGAAGGTCCAGAATTTCCTTCACCAATGTCATCCACAGAGACTCCAAACTTTTTGTCATATTCTTAACCCAGGAAAAAGAAAATGCACCGTATAATCAATACTCTTAGAAGATGGAATAACAAGCAGATATCCAGAATTGATGACTTTCTAAGGTATGTGATAAATTCTTAACAAAATCTTTGGCAATAATTATAAAATATCAGGCGTTAGAAAAGAATACTCTTTTATGGTTCTCTGTTAAAAATCCATGCATAATTTAAATAAAAAATAATTGCTTTCTACTTATCTTTTTACCCCAAACTTTTTTTCCTTTTTCGGGATAGTTAATTAAAGAAAAGATTTTCCAAAGTTGTATTCTTCATTAAAATGGTTAATTGTGTGATTTAATGTATAATGGGTATTTCTTATGGTTCCTATTTCTTTATTATGGCTCGTAAAACTTTCCGCAGTACCAAAAATATAAGAAAATATTAGTTTTGTATAGAATACCACGATGTATAATAGTGAGGCAGAAAGTCATAATTTAAATAGTATTTCTGACCCTATCGCTCCTAAATATTACTTTATTACTTTCTTCGGGACTCCTCGAGTAAGTAGAAACCTTCCGAAAAATTTCTAGACATTTTTATTTTCGCTCTGGCCCAGTTATTTTGTTTTTATTTTGATTCTTATCATGCTAGAAACGCAAAATCGTGTATCAAAAGGTAATAATCGAACAGTAACAACCTTTGTGATTAGAACCAACTCAACCTTTTTGCAAGAATGTTATCTTAATAAGGAACTTTTAAATCTTGTTATATATTTCTCAATATAACTAATAACTTGGATATGAGTTAAATAAATTTAAAACATTAATATTTTTCTCTTTATTTTTGTAGGCTTGTCAAATGTCATATCAAATAAAGTTGCCTAAAATTTTCCTGCCAGTTGTTCCACAGCTTTTTTAGAGGAAAAAAATATAATTGATAAGAAACTACATTCGTTTGCAAAGCTGCGTAGAAGAAAGTGGTTTTTTCTATTTATAAGTGGTGAAAATTTCGAGTCCTAAATCAAACTAGTTGACAGTTAGTTTGGAACTATTTTGGAATTTGATTACCACCGGAGATATACCCGATTTTCAGTTTTATCTTCTCATTGTGAAAGACCACACAACATCCTAGGTAAGTCCTAACTTTTATGTCTTATCTTAAGTTCTATAACTATCAACGTATTTAGAAAATTAAAATAAACTGTAGTTGCCTAAAACTGCATTGTTTCTAAGTAATTTTATTGTTACAGGTCTTTTTTTACCTGTTTTCCTTCTTATCTGCTATCCTCCTTTTGGCCATCTTGTTGAATGCCTGAGTCACCGTACTTGGCGTACTGTTAGGCATCACGCTCGACTTGAACTACAAGCCACATTTCAGTGTTCGAGGCCAATACTTCATTACCAAGATTGAAACTCCTGTACCCTGGGACTTCCAGAACAACAGGTTTTATCTGTTTTTCAAGTTATTATATATACATGTACTTTTAATTTATCGCACTATGCTAGAACTTTTTAGAATCTTACGCTTATTGCTTTTTTTTTGTTCTTATAACACTTAGACAAGTGTACTCATATTGTAAGAACTTTTTTTATCTTTTCATTCAGATAATACTATTATTAAATTATGCAAACTGCAATTAGTGCTTTCTTTGTTGAATAGAGACGTTTGTAAACCGCAGTAATTTAATCTGTTTGCGCTGGTAAAATGAACGCAGATTTAAAAGGTTATTAACAAAAATTCTTTGGCTTTACAAGACACAAAATCTTTTTGCAAACTTATAATTTTAAAGAAAATTTGTATTAGGATATTTATCACTAAACTTAAATGATTGGAAAACCAGCTGATCAAGCATGTTCTTTTGAAGCTAAAATATAATTATCGCGGTCTTGAGCCACTCCAAGGTGTGGTATGTTCTAAGTTATGGATCAGTAGAAACATAAATTTAAATTCAATTTTTAAATCCGTTATTTATTTTTTAAATTATTTTAAATTAGCACTCAATATGTCAGTCCTCTTTTCTAGAGAAAAACAATATATATTCTAACTGTTAGGGCCTAAAACAGGTGGCGCTTTTACCCCGAACATTCTCCGGCCCCTTTTGAGCTAATCTGATAAAATCCTAAAGATTAGAGTTTCTAACCATTCTTTTCTTTCTCTTTTCTCATCTATTTGTTTTTTAATTAATTTGTTAATAACTATAAAACAATTACTTTTTGTCTTACATTATAGGAAGGCGTTACAGTTAAATACAAACAATTTGCATTGACTTGGTATTTTTAGGCCAAAGTTCATATAATTTAACGAAAAATTTCTTTATTTACCATCTAAGAGATGTTTACATTATATGACTGAAAAAAATAATTTTTCGACCTGGCATGACGCTATATTTAAAACATTATAAATAAAAAATGCTTCAATGTATTAATAGATAGACATTGTATTTTATATATAGACAGATATCAAAGCAGACCTATATTATAGTACAAGTAAGGATGAAATTATTTTTCTGCAAGACGTTGGCAATGAGAAAAAAGAAGTTATAGCACAAAATATATGTGTTATAATGCCTAAGGGATTGTATCAAATCTAGAAACAGCCCATTGCCTACGTTTTTGTATATACACAGCTAAAAGCTAAAGAAATAATTTTGATCCTAGAAGATTGTGTAAAAAAATGCAATATGTATGTAATATAATGTTAATAATGTTAACAAACATGGGATCAAAATTTTTCAATTAGCTGATAAGCTTAAAATATATCCTGAGAATTCTGAATTTAAAATTGCTGGTGTTAATTATTTTATCTATTTGATATAGTGCAATTGTAAAAATTACTAAAAATAATCAGTTTGGCCCTGTTTTTTCAGGTAGTGGAAAAAACCTCGTATTATTTTGTAGAATATTTTTTTAAACAAGGTAAAAAAAGAAGAATTTTGATTAGTTTCAAACTTAACAAATGCATAACATACTTTTTCATCCATTTTAAGTTATACGGCAAGGGGGACGATTCTATATAGGTCATTTGATTTATTACTTCCAGAATTATCAGCTACAATTGAGGTAATAGAGAGAATGATCAATCTTTTAGACATTTTTAGTTCTTCAGAAACAGAATGTAATCGTCAGTATAAAAAGGTTTTTGATGGAAATGAACTAGAGATGAGGGGGGGGGGTGAATTTATGTTAATTCAATTTTAAAAAACCATATAAAAAGTCAAATTTTTTTGAATTCCTCATATATGAATTGTGAAGATGATTTAAGTTCTCTGTATTAAGTGAAAGTAAGGAGGTGCAAAACGATATTTTTAAATCTTGGAACGAAGTAATTTTTCAACTTCTTTATCCAGTTATGACTACAGAAAGTAAAATCTGTCCGCTCAAAATGCATTTGTTTATGTTGGTCGCTATTTATTTAAAAAGTATGTAGATGATATGTAAATACATTGAATCAGAGCTATCTTGTTATTTATTTTAAAGCCATATCAATTTGGTAAAGTTAAAACCCCAGATTTCGGGCATTTTTTTAGATGAAAATTTTTTTTATTTCATGCATATATTGAAAATATATTTTCTTCAAAATTTAATATCTTATGTGGAAAAATTGGCTTATCTAGAATTTTTTTTAAAGAAATGAAGAATATACTATTCTCACATCCTTCTCCACATTTTGCCCTTATTTATGTCATCAAATTATTTTTAGTATTTACATTATTTTATAGCGTCAAACTACAAATAAAAACATAACATATTGTCTCGTATTTAAAATGCTCATAAGTCCTGGGGTTTTAACTTCTTATTTTTATTTTTGATACGCGGGTTACTGAAAATATTTTAAAATAGTTTAAATCTTAGGGTATGTTTACATATAAACTTAGAGAACATTTTTAACTTCATATTCACGATGAAGAAAAAAACTTATTTTAATTAGAATTCTAAATAATTATGACTGTCAACATACTTATAGACTTAAATAATGATTGTGTATTGTATTTAATTTTTATTATATATTTTCTTCAATATACTGTTTGTTTTGCAATTGATACTGTTGTTTTATTACCTCTGTAAGTAATTTACTTGTCACACTTGGACAGAAATTGTAAAATATCAAGCACTAGAAAAAAAAAATAAATAAAAAACCTATTGCAAGGCGTTACAGTTTTCAATATAAAAAGTTTGCAATAACTTTATATTTTTGAGGCTCAAGAGCATATAATTTTATAAAAAAGTCTCGTTTTTTGCCATCAAAGAGATGTTTATGTGGTATGGTTGAAAAAATAATTTTTCGATAGGACATTTGAAAGTTTTCAGTAAGAATAATTTTTCGTCTTTGAGTGTAAATTGTTGAAAAATGTCGAAATTTTGATCAAAGTAACAGGTATATATCGAGCAAATTACTTTGAAAAATGCGTCCTTAATTATTGAAATTAGAAAACCTCAGACATATTTACGAATTTTACAGTCTAAAAATCATTTTAATTGGCTCATTTAGATAGATGCTCAGTGTGCACGGGATTTTTGTGAGAACTTGGCTGGCATGACGCCTATGTGCGCCAAGAACTGAACTAGGTAGAAATTATTGAAGTGAAAGAAAATAATGAGACCTCTTATACAATGATGCATTCCTGCTAACCATGTTGCATATATGCAACATTATCAACAAGCTTTGGTACTGACCGGCTTACAGTCACTGGTACTAGCGATAATATTAAAATTTTTAAAGAAGAAATGAAAAGAATAACTCATAAGAATATTTTATAATATTTGGGTAGCCTTTTAAAAAATGTTAGATAAAAATTGGCGAAAATTACCATTTTGTTTGATTTTATTATATTAATAATTACAACTTTAAACAATAAAACGTTACAGATTGTAAAACTATAATGCCAAATATCCGCCATAATTGACATATATGATGCTGTTCTTTATTTAATTATATTTAACAAAGCAATAATTTTAATGAACTTAATTTTGAGAATAATCAGAATCAAAAGAGTTAAAATTGTAAATGTTCATGATGTTATTTCTGATCTATATTCTTACCTAAATATTATTATTATGATGTGTTGAACACTTTCTAACCTTTATAACAAATAATTAGTAGAAACGATCTTTACTTAACTTTGGTTTTTCTTTATTATCAATTTTAATATATTTCTGGCAAAATTATTTACGCTTGAATGCTTGAAAAAGTGACTTAATTTTCTCAAACACAATTATGTGAAAAACTATAAAGTTAACATCTATGGAACCTTTAATAAAAAAAAGTTTAGAAATTACGTGTTAAATCAAAATAAAATTTTAAATTTCGACCTATATCTTAATAAGAGAGAAGACTAGGAAAAACATTTTTTGTTTAACAAATAAAATTTTTATAAAAAGAATTGGACCGGCGTCCAAAAAAGTGCTAAAAAAACGTAAAATATCAATATAAATTTTAATGTGAAATTGAAATTTTTAAGTCAGCGCCTCCAACTTCCAACACCATTATTGAAAGCACTTGAAACGTGTCTATTTTTTAATCCGACATATTTTATCCTATATATTGAGTTTTAAAAAATTAATTTAAAATTCAGACTATACCCTTCAAGAATTCCCAATATCAATCCGAACACAATCGCAAAAATGTGAAGTTTTTAGTCCCCCATATTGCTATCTGACATATTAAATTGTGAAAAATTAATTTAAGATTTGTAACCTGTGATTTCGAAAATCATCTAATACCAATTTTGTAAAAATGTGAATAACGTAAAATTTTCCACCTACCATATTGAATCCGCCACACTGAATTTCAAAAAAATAATTTCAAACTTTTAATGTAATCTTAATCTACACCCTCAAAAATCCCTCAGTACCAATTTTAGACATAATTCGGACACATAAAATTTTTTAGACCGCCATATAACATCTGCCATATTGATTTTTTTTTAAACAATCTTAAATTCGTTATTTACATCCTTAGAAAAAATCTCTTAGTATCAGTTTTGAACAAAATCGAGAGATGTTAATTTTTCAGTCCGCCATATTGGACCTGCAACATTGAATGTTTTAAAAATTATTTTATATTCGTAATTTACAGCCCCAAAAATTCCACCATATAAATTTTGAACAAACGCTAGTGTTCTAATCTCGTAAAGTCAAGATTTCTGAAGATTCCTCATGCGATCGTAGGCGAAACGTCGGAGAATCATTCCAATTTGACACGGTTTAAACCCAAAAACTATTATTTTGAAAATCGAGAGATGTAAAATTTTTAGTCCACCCTATTTGCCACCATATTGATTTTTTTTTTTAATAATTTTAAATTCGTAATTTACATTCTCAAAAACTTCTCTATGTCGAGATAGGACAAAATCAAGAGATGTAAAATCTGTAGTCCGCCATTTTGAATTCCTTTTAATACTTTTAAATTCGTAATTTACATCCTCAAAAACTTCCCCATGTCGAGTTTGAACAAAATCAAGAGATGTAAAATCTGTAGTGCGCCATATTGGATCCGCCATTTTGATTTTTTTAAAAATAATTTCAGATTCGTAATTTACATCCTCAAGAACCCCTATATACCAATTTTGAACAAAATCGAGAAATGTAAAATTTTTATCCGCCATATTGGATCCGCCATATTGCATACTTAAAAACAATTTTAGATTCATTGTGTACGACCCCGAAAACTCCTCCTTACCATTTTTGGAGAAAATCAGACAAAATGACATTTTCTGGTCGCCTATTATCAGCGCCATCTTGGATTTTACTGAACCAATTTTGGTCAAAATACTGTGGAAAAAGTATCATTTAAATCGATGTCGACGTTCCTGAGTAATTGACGTATATACATAAAAAAACGGTCGATTTTAAAACCTTCTTTCTTAAAAAGTCGTTTAAAAATAATTCATATACAGGGTGTTCTATTAAAAAAAAATGCAACTTTATGCTGTCCTCGTTTTTTGTTCACCCTGTAGAGTCCCAAATATTTTAAAAATATGCATGTAAATTAACCCATTTAATGCACTAAAATAATAGTTTCTTGGTAAATGTTACCTAAAAGGCATATTTACCCCCCCCCCCCTTAATTCATCCAACCGTCGACTTATCCTGTACACGCCCTTTCGCAATTTGTTCTGTATACCCGAAATAGCTGACATTTTCGTGCCCAGCAGCTACTGTTGTTAATCCTGCAGATTTCGAAAAGCCCTTAAAATTATGTTTGCCCCTTGGTTTCCCGAAAATTACAAACTTAATTTGACCCCAAAATTTTACAGGCATGTTTTCGTCCACAGCAACGACGGTGTGACTCCTTCTCTCTCATTCATTTTCAAACTCCCTTATTATAATTACGTTACAAATATTAGAATATGTTTACATAATTCTAATGGTAAATATTATACACTTAATTTATATCAATTTATTACTTTGCAAGTCTTACAGTGGACACTTTCAACTGCATTAGAAAATTGTTTTGTCAATGGCTTGGAAATAATAGGACTCCCTAGTGAGCCAAAAAGACCCTGTCTGACGTACTGTAGTAAAATTGGATCTAATATTTGTAGTCATTTCGCGTCGGGGCGTATCGGTAAGATGTTAATTTTTAATGTCTGCTCGCAGAATATTCCTTTTAGTTTATGTCCGCCATTTCGTCGTCAAATTACGACACTACCCAAGGACAGAGAAAAGAGGGATATTATGCGACAATAATTAATTTACTTTTTTTCACTGTTATCCTGCTGATATTAATCAGTCCGAAATAAATTTTAGACTACTCTTGGAAATTGCCGCGATATACTAATGAAGTTTGAACAAAATTTATGGAATAGTCTTAATTATCTGGCAAAATAGTAAAAACCCATTTTACCCCTTTTCAGTTTTACGAAAGAAATGTTTAGATAGATAATCTTATGCGTAATATATGAAGCCAAAAACCATGTTGATATTATGATTTTCCGCAAAGAAAATTACTTTTTGATGAACAACGTAAAATTGTTTTAAAATCCGAATACCGAAAAATGAAGAAATTAGGTTTTGGATATTTTTATGAGCAATATTTTAAAACCAAAATCGATTCCATATCTCTATTTGACCAGAGAAATCGATAAATTCATCAAATGACAATATACTCTTTATAACCAACCTTATTGGAGTGCGAATTTTAAAAAAATCCTTTTTTAGTGGGTGCTTACATAGGATTGCCAATTGTTTCCCCAAAACTTGACCAATCTATTTTCAATAGTTTGGGCTTTGCGTTGATGTGTCAGTCAGTTAGTAATGAAAATGCCGCTTGAAACATCACCCTTTAGAAAATAGGAACCAATGTTCAAATAAATTTCTTTGGGAATTATGGTCTCCTGATACGAAGTGGTCCAATGTGAGACCACTTGGGATGCATAAGCCTGACTGCTTGCTTGTTGATATTAATTAGTTTTATTTAAAAATATAAGAAGAAAAAAGTTATTGTATTACTGGAATTCTTTTATTCATGGGAACGATTAAAAATACTACTATAAATCACAATCTAACGCCACCTAAACCGTTTTTTTTTATGAAAGTTAGGAATTATTATCATTATTTTGTACAATTCGAAATCCATTAGTATTGGCTCCATTTTGCTAAATGAGTAATATTACATTTGTTTACATTATCCTCTTCACTTTTCTAATCTCCTGATGCTTATTGTAGTCAAATACTTACTTAAAACCACTGCACTACTCAAACTTGCTTTTTAATTTCAGGAAAATTTAAACAGTATTTTCTTGCGAAAACTACTACAATTGAACTAATATTTTTAACCTAAAAATAATACTATGTCTACTATAATATAGATTTCAATTAATTCTGTTAAAATGATAAAAAGTATTTCCTAAAAACCTAATATTAAGTAATTAATTTTACTCATTATTTATTGAAAGATTTTATATACTTCATAATAGAAAATTAATTTTACCTCTTCTGGTTTATGTAAACCTAATAATCGGGTGGCACATATGTAACCACTTTGTATGTATGTGTGTGGGATTTATTCAAAAAGCTCTTTTTTAGCTTTATTTCCTGACTTGTCAAAAACAAATGATCACAGCTTGGGCGAATATCCAGCGTTCTTCAGAAAATTCTCTTTGAAGAAATTCCCTTTCTCTAACTACGTTACTGGAACAAGTAACGTTACAGTAACGTTAAGCTACAAAATAAATACTTGACGCAACAATTGTTAAATCTTGGTGTTCTGTAACTCAATTTAAAAAACACAAAAAATTCTGATTTGGTATCGTTGGTAAACACGCCAAATAGAGAAACAGTACAGAATCTTCGAATGATACTTTAGTTTTCCAGTCCATAAAGTAGAAATATAAATGCCTTATCCCACAAGTCAAAATTAATGATTGTTATAGTAAAAATCGGTTGAAATAAAATATTCCTAAAATCACACAAATTTATAAAATAAATCGTTTTTCAACTTTTTATTTATTCCTAATGAATTATTCTCATTTCTGTAACAAGGGTGCCCTCTTTTAAAAAACATTTCAATCGTAGCAAATTACTAGTATGAGGTATAGCAATCTTTGTTAAATGCGGTTATAATTCGTCTGGAGATACATCTTAGACGCAATGTCACTAGATGTCCCCACAAGTATTTCTTAAATTTGGTTATAGCAAAGTTTTAAAGATGTCACCACATATTTCGATATAGATTTTTCATAGTAAAATGTGCCTACTTAGTCTGACTGTTCATTGATAGATGGCGGTACCTATAGCAGTAAATTATTTAATTTTGGTAATAACAACTTTCCGCTATCTACCTCTTTACGAATTATGTTCGCCTGATAGATGGAGCAATGGATGAACCGCCATACCACGTGCTCCCTTCGTCGGTGTTGTCTTTCTTATTTTTAAATCAATCCAAAAGAACTTGAATTTAAAAAAGCATTATTTTAACGAATTTCTGAAAAATTTTCATTTCTGAATACAAAATAATTATTTACATTAAATATGAAATAAAATGTCAGTTAAATGGTCACCATGGCTCAATTGCCAGGTAATGTACAGTGGTGGAAAAAAGTATGGAAACTTTTAGGATCACGAGTTGTATTCTTCCTGCAAATTATTGCAGCGTAGGCATAAATTATAATAATGTAAAGCAATATTTGGTTATTTTCCCTGAGATTCACATTTTTAAGGAATTTTCAAATGACAGTTGAAAATAAGGATAGAAACTTTTAAAATTTCATCAAAAAACATTGTTATAAACATACGACTAACACTTTTTTAGTGTTTTCTAGAATACTCTTTAGCATCTATGACTGCCTAGCATCTTCTAAGCATCGAGTCAACTAATTTTTGGAAAGTTCCTAGAGGAGTTTGCACTCACTCTGATTTAATCATATTAAACAGTTGTTGTTGATTTCTGACATCGAAATGCATTCGAATACGGCGATCTAAGACGTCCCAAAGATGTTCAATTGGGTTTAAGTCTGGGGATTGGGATGGTCACTCAAGTACAGTTATATTTTTCTCACCAAACCATTGTTTTATTATTTTAGACGAATGTTTTGGATCATTATCCTGTTGAAATATTCACCGTAATGGCATCTCTTCTTCTGCAAATGGAAGCACTGTAATTTCTAATATTTCTTTATATTGAAATATGTCCATTTTACACTGCACTTGAATGATGGGCCCAGCCATCAGGTCCAAATAGTGAAAATTTCCTTTCGTCCCTCCAAAGCACCATATTCCATTTTTCTACAGACCAAAAAAGATGAGCCCTAGCAAACTCCATTTGGGCCTTGCTACTCTTCTTTGACAGAAGCGGCTTTTTAACAGCAACTCTTCCATAAAGACCTCCATCAAATAAACGATTGCGTACCGTTCTACTTGTCACTTTAACACCAAACTGCTCCGAGATTTCGTTTTTTGTCTGGATGTTTTTCTGGGGTCAAGTTTTGAGATCCTTAAAACAGTTTTATCGATTCGAGAAGTAGTTTTACGAGGTCTTCCCGACTTACGCACATTTCTTATATCACCACGACAATCATATTTTTGTATTATGTTACGGCACTTTTAGAAATATTTAAATATTTTGCATTGAAGAACTTTTTTATCCCCATTTTAAATAAATCCACAATTTTTTTTTAATCACATGAACTATAACGGTGTTTTAGCATGATAAATAAATATTTTTACACCATATTTGCACTGTAGAATTGAAACTGAATACTTTAAAATCAAAATATAAATATTTTCCATACTTATTTCCAACCACAAATTCCTTATCGCAAAAAATTATAAACAACATTTCTTTTTAGATTGTTAAACGCGATAATTACGAATATCAGTGGCATTTCTTCATTTTAGCGAAATGTAAATAAATTCAATATTAATTAATACGAACATAATAAATAGTTTCCATACATTTTTTCACTACTGTATATACACTATTTCGATAACATTTTATGATAAGTTTTGGAAAAAGGGCAGCTGGATAGCAGGAATCTGGCCTTCAATTTTTTTTTTCAACAGAGCATTTAGGGACATTGTTCTTGTATTACAGGGAAACGCGGCAGTGGAAAATAAAATTTACATTGCTGTTAATGGAGAATATACCCAGATAAATGTCAAAGATTGACACTGTGTTCACGAACAAGAAGTAAAAATATTTCTTTTTGATAACACTAATAAGAAAAAGTTGTTAGAAACCACTAAAATATGTATTTCATTTGTATCAGTTTCATATCTCCTAGAAATATTTTGAATCGGCATTTATTCTATTCCTATGGGAACCTGGTCCTCTGAAATTCAAAAATAGTGCTACGGGGTCTTTTAATTTAAAACGAACAGTATTTTAAAATGAGCAAAAACCATTTTAAAATAACATTTAAAGAATCTCATATTCGAATTACTATTCTTTCAGTATGAAGAAGCTATGCTCAAATCGAAAGTAAATACTCTCGGTAAACTGCGCATGAAGAAAAATAATTTTATTCTAAAGAATTAAGTTTACACAGCAAAATATGTATTCTCTTTTAGTGTCATTTGAAAAAGGAAGAGATGAATTTTACTTCAATAAAAAATATTCATTATTTTAAACAAATCATATTTTTAAAAGGGAGAAAAATATTTAAAATTAGGGTTTACAAATCTCACGTCCAGGATATCTCCTAATAGTATAGAGTAACTACGGTTTTTTTTTTATTTTTTAAACGACTTCTAAAAGAAGGAGGTTCTCAATTCGTTGTATGTATGTACACCGATTACTCCGGAACGGCAGCACGGATTTGAATGAAATTTTTTACGTTATGTTCAGGAAGTTGCTGCGGTGATCTCTTATTTTTTGGACGAAATTGAAGCAGTAAAATCCAAGATGGCGCTGACAATATGGAGGCCAAAAAAATTAATTTTATCTGATTTTCTCAAAAATTGGTATGTGAGAATTTCCGAGGTCGTACACAACCAATCTGAAGTTATTTTAAAAAAATTCAATATGGCGGATTCAATATGGCAGACAAAAAATTAAATTTCGTCCGCTTTTCTCCAAAATTGATTTGGAGGAGTTTTTGGGGTCACACATAACGATTTCCAAATATTTAAAAAAAATTCAATATGGCGGATCCAATATGGCCGATGAAAAAATGAATTTTGTCCGAGTTTCTCTAAAATTGATACGGGGGAGTTTCCGGGGTCGCACATAACAAATCTAAAATTATTTTTAAAAAATTCAATATGGCGGAAAAAAAATCCCAAACGACGGATTAAAAGTTCTACATCTCTCAATTTTACCTAAAATCAGTCTTGTTAGTGTTATTTAGGAATTTAAAATATTTTTTGAAAAGCGGAATCTGACGGATTCAATATGGCGTCCTGAAAATTTTACATTCTTCGATTTTCTTCAAAACTGATCTAGGGGATTCTTGAGGGTTTAAATTATGAATTTAAAAGTATTTTCAGGATTCAACACAGCGAATCCAATATTGCGGACTAAAATTTAAGATAGTGGATTTTCTGTGACGACTAAATATTTATTTTTTGCCACCTTGGATTCATTGCGAGGACATCATAATGAATTCAAAACTAAAAATCTCGATATCTCGAGTATTTAAAATACAGAGGGCTATCAGGGCTTTGCCGGGTCTTAACTATAGGGACTGCTGTAGGGAAGCCTTCAAGGCTCTTGGTATATTAACCATCCCTTCTTTATATATATATATATATATATATATATATATATATATATATATATATATATATGCGAGAAAAGTGGGACTTAAGATGAACTTTGGGAAAACTAAGTTAATAAGCCCTGACGCAAATGTATAAATATAGATTCAAAATGAAATAGAGAATGTCCAAGAGTACATCTGTTTAGGCCACGTCATGAAACTGGGCAAAGAAAATCAAACGGCGGAAATAATAAGGAGAATAGGGCTGACATGGGCTGCCTTTCGAAAGTTGCAGTACGTATTAAGAGATAGAAACACACCAATCAACCTTAAATGAAAAGTGTATAACACGTGTGTTTTACCTGTTGCTACTTACAGCATAGAAACGATAACATTAACCAAACAAAACGCAAATAGGCTTCGAGTCACTCAGTGCTCTATGGAGAGACAAATGTTAGGAATCTCGTTACGGGATAAAATATGAAATCAAGTAATAAGATCAAGAACTAAAGTAGTTGACATCATTGAATGCATATCACGACTAAAGTGGCAATGGGCGGGGCACATAGCTAGACAACAGCCTGATAGGTGGACGAGTAAATTACTGCAATAGTGACCGCGAGAAACGAACCGAAATCGTGGCAGGCCACAACGCAGATGGGTAGATGATATAAGACAGTTTGCTGGAAAAGACTGGCTCTAGAAGGCGAGAGACAGATCCCAGTGGAGGACCATCGGAGATCCAGGAGTGGACGTCAATGAGCTGAGAAAGAAGAAAAAGAAGAAGATTGAAATGTTTAAATATTTGATCACCAATTTTAGAGTCGGTGCGGAATGAATACTTCTCTATGATTTTACAGCCATATTATCGAAGTTTCCTAATTCTTTAAACTCTGTTCAGATTGCTCAGTATTCAGTGTTTATATTTGGAGTGCTTTGCTTTTTAAATTTATTATTAACTTTATGTTACTCGTTAGTCAAATGGCAGGATTTTTTATGATTAAAGCAGTTTTGAACTAAATTTAAAATAATGATATTAAGAAACTCCACCATATCGTCAACATAGATTATCGAAAATTAATAGTTCCAATGAATTTTATTTAAATCAGTTAAAAAATGTTATGCGGACGATTTAAAAATGTTTAGGCGGATTAAAAGTGTAGATGTATGTGTGTATAAATTCTCAAAGAAATCTGAAACTAGATTTTGATGAATCTAAAAAATTAAAGAAATTATATAACTCTAATATAAAATCAAAATGGGAATAAGCTTCAGAGTGCAGCAATTATCTTGAAATAGTAAAAAAGAGATTTTTGAGATAACTTAATTTTAAGAATGATTATTTTTGCCCTCCGCAGAATTTTCTAAATATTCATTTCCTTTGTAGTTTTAAACATGCTTCCCTCAAGAATCAATGTGCTTGACACTTGTTAATTACTCCTTTTAAAATAGTTAATAATTTAATTGATTTCACTGATATTATAAGTAAACCTGGTTTTAAAAGTGCTCGTTCAAATTCACGTCAAAATATTACTTTCTATTAATCAATTCTATGCAAATTTTTTAAAAAATATTCGCTACGTGTAACATACAAAACACAATTAATCTAATTCAGACTTCTTTAGTTAATCAATAGGAAGAGTTAAGTGAACCTTGTGGCATTCTAATTTTGTATGCGAGTTTATTTTCTCTACTTTTTATTTAATAGATTTTCTGCTTCCCGATTTAATTAAACTGGAAAACTTTGTAGGGTAGGTTCTGTTTTATTACTTTAAACTTATTAGCGCGAGTAATGTACAATAAATTAATGTATTATTTGTATTGAAACCCTGCCTTATCATTGGTGATTAACCTGGAAGGCATATAAAGTAAATAAATGAATCAATAAATAAATAATTAAATAAGTAAAAGAACTGTTGACTTGGCAAGGGGAAGTTTGTTTTTTACTAATTTTCGAACAATCTACTGAAACATTTTGCAACCCAAAAACTAAACAAATCTTTACCTTAACTATTGAATTCCTGTAGTTTATACATAACATTGACTTCAAAAGAAAATTATCCTAAAAACCATTATTTAAAAATTATTTGAACCGTAGAAATCCAACAACATTTAACGTGCGATGCCTGCATTGAAATAATTATGACTTTTAAGAAGTATTGCCTACTTGTAAGATAATATGATTATTTGATACGCCTTTGTTGTTGTAACGGGTTGGCAAAAGCTTGAGCAAATTGCAACTATACGTTTGCAAAAGTACCTCCTATGAGAACATGTTCTCTTGGTACTATATGCAATAAGTGTACGACCGTACCACGTGCTTCCTGCTTACTTGTAAATTGATTATCTATCTATAACTACACTCCTGGACAAATTTATAGAATATTTTACGTATTCATTTAGACGCTCTTTACAAGGAAAAACAACAGTTTAAGTGAACAATATTAAGTTTTAATGAAAGGGAAACGTCACAAAAAAGAACTAAATATCATTAAAATTAGGGATATTTACTTGTATTGAGGATGAAGAATACGAGTCCTTGATTAAAATAAAAGCATAATTAGTTACCAGTATTCTCTCAGAGATGTCTAATTATTGCTTATATCCTATTTCCCATGTTTATTGGGCTGCAGGCTAAAGATCTTCTAAAGTAAAGTATTTTTGTGTGCTGGTGACATCACAATTGTTATCTCAAGTCCTGATGTAGTTAACGTGTACTAGAAGATCACCAGTTTACTTACTTTGTTTAGTGGTAGTAGATTTATGATTAGAGAATTTAAAACCGTTCGTAGGGAAATATAAAATTTTTATATATACAGGGTGTCCAAGATAAGGATCCTAAGCATGGGGATCTCGGAAACAGTTGGAGATACGAGGTCGGTTAAATTAGAGAAAAGTTGCGCAATTTAGTGCTAAATTAAACACAGTTTAAAAAAATTTAAAAATTTCAAACACTTCCGGAGATTTCCGGAAAAAAACGAAATTTGGCAAAATCGTTTTTAATTTTTGCAGGCTTTATTTAAAGAGATATCCGAAAATAAAAGGTAGATTCTCATTGCCACTTTTTATTTTTTATAATTTGGTCTAAACAAAATTTAAATCCGACGTTTCGTTTCTGAGATACCATCATGAACTTTCATTTTTTATATGGAACAAAAAAAAGTATCCCATGTATTTGATAGCATTTTTTATTACAAATTCAACGGTGTATCACACTTGCATATCAAGTGTGTAGTTCATTGGCTTTTATAAAACTGATATACCTTTCTCTCTCGCTCTCACGGAGCTCTTATGGAAAGTACTTGAACTACGTATTCGATATGCAAGGGTGATACACCGTTGAATGTGTAATAAAAAATGCTATCAAATACATGGAATACTTTTTTTTGTTCCATATAAAAAATGAGAGTTCATGATGGTATCTCAGAAATGAAACGTCGGATTTAAATTTTGTTTAGACCAAATTATAAAAAATAGAAAGTGGCAATGAGAATCTACCTTTTATTTTCTGATATCTCTTTAAATAAAGCCTGCAAAAATTAAAAACGATTTTGCCAAATTTCGTTTTTTTTCGGAAATCTCCGGAACTGTTTGAAATTTTTAAATTTTTTTAACTGCGTTTAATTTAGCACTAAATTGCGCAACTTTTCTCTAATTTAACCGACCTCGTATCTCCAACTGTTTCCGAGATCCCCATGCTTAGGATCCTTATCTTGGACACCCAGTATATAAAAAAAAAATTAAACAGACTTCTAAAAGTGCGCTAAAAAAATAAATTTTTGAAGTTGCCGCCAAACTAATACCTAACAAAATGTGATTCGCATAAACAGATTATACATACTTTATTTATAATTGTTTTCTTACCATAATTTGTAAATATTAGTAGTTATTTATTTCATTTAGAAATAATTTGGCGCCGACTTCAAAATTTTCAATTTCATATAAAAATTTATATCTATTTTTCACTTTTTAGCGCACTTTAGAAGTCTCTTCAATTTTTTTATAAAAATTTTATTTTTCGATTTTCAGTTTTGAATTCATTATGATATCCATCAATTATTTGAACTAAGTACTAATCGGGATTAGTGTACTTCGCAATGACTTCAAAGTGGCAAAAAAGTATCTATTTTATCCAAAGTTGTAAATCACCCTAAAATGAACCACTACAAATTTTTTGATTCTTACGAGTTCTCCAAACACCAGTGAAATTGTGAGAAACAAATATTTAGTCTGTCATAGTAAATCCACTATCTTAAATTTCAAATTAATTTTAGATTGGTTATAAAAGCTCCAAAACCTTCCAATATCGATATTTAACGAACTTGGGACGGCAATTTCTTACCCCGATATATTTTATACTGCATATGCCCCAAGAACCAGCCAATATCAATTTTAGACAAAATTGGAAATTATAAAATTTTCAGTCCCTCATATTGTGACTTATCAACCTAGTAGTTGTAAAAAAATAACTTCATATTCGTAATACACGACCCCGAAAACCTTCTAAAACCAACTCCGAAAGAATGCGAATAAGGTAAAATTTTCAACCCACCATATTGGATCCGCCATGTTCAATTTCAAAAAAATAATTTTAACGTCTTAATCTAATCTAAATCTAAACCCTTGAAAGCTCTATAGTACCAATTTTGGATGAAATCCAAAAATTTAAAATTTCTAGACTGTCATATTGCATCTGACATATTCGCTATTTACATCCTCAAAAAAGATTCAGTCCCACCTTTGAATAAAATCGAAAAATGAAAAATTTTTTGTCCGCTATATTGAATTCGCCATATGGAAACCTGAAAAAATATTTTTAAATTCATAATTTACACTTTCAAAAACCCTTTATATCAGTTTGGGAAAAATCGAAAGATGTAAAATTTTTTGGACGCCATATTGAATCCGCCAGATTGAGTTTTTTAAAAAATATTTTAAATTCGTAAAATAATAACACTAACAAGTCCCCCAATACAGATTTTAGACAAAATTTTTTGATTCGTAATGTGCAATCCCAAAAACTTTCCCATATCAATTTTGAAAAAAATCGGACAAAGTTAATTTTTTATCCCCATATTGGATCCGCCATATTGAATTTTCTAAAAATAATTTCAGATTCGTTATGTGCGACCTCGAAAATTCTTCCATACCAATTTTGGAGAAAATCAGACAAAATAGATTTTTTCATCCGCCATGTTACATTCGCCATATTGAATTTTTTAAAAATAATTTTAGATTCGTTACGTGCAACCTCGAAAACCCCCGTAGCAATTTTGGAGAAAATCCGACAAAATTAATTTTTTGTCCGCCATATTGAATTTTTAAAGTTTATTTGGTTCATTATGTGCGACCCCGAAAACTTCCACATACCAATTTTGGAGAAAATCGGACAAAATTAAATTTTTTTGTCCGCCATATTGTCGGCGTCATTTTGGACTTTGCTGCATCAATTTCGACCAAAAAAATATGGAACCACCGTAACAAATTCCTGAACATAAGAGGGCTATTCTTTTGAGTCATTATCACTTTCACTTCTATCACTTGAAGTAATCATGATCACTTCAGCCCAATGACAAGTAAATGCATATTCAAAAGAACATGATGTTATCAGTTTCACTTTGTTCACTTTGATCAATTGATAATTACTCAAAAGAATATAGCCAACGTAAATTTCATTCAAATCGGTGCAGCCGTTCCGGAGTAATCGGTGTACATACATAAAAAATACATAGTCGACGAATTGAGAACCTCCTTCTTTTAGAAATCGGTTAATAAAAGATATAAGTTAATGTCCATCATAATTTGCAGTTTTGGGTTGGGGCTTCGATCATACTCTAGATATAAACAACAATAGATTTGTCTGAAGGCTATTTATGGTCGGTGGGGGAGACGCTTTTTTGATGTTTGACAGACATAAACATATTTACATATCTTGTCTTTCAGTTTAATTGCTTGTCGTGAGTTTTTTCGGTGTTTTTAAGTGTTAGAAATTACTATAAATGCGAAGTTTACAATTAATATTAACAAAAAGAGGATTTAAAAACTTATTTTTATCGGTAAATATTGTTAGATTGTTAACATATTGAAAATAACAATAATAAAAATTTAGGCAACCATATATTCATACTTTGTTTTCAGAATTGACGTACCCAGGGGTATGTTCGAAGGACGTACCGATGATACTCGTTTAAATAATGCAATTAGAAAAGGATAGCATAAAATCGGTATGTCTGTACCAAGAAATTAAATATCTACTGTTTATCAACACTTTTTCAAATATAAATAAAAATATTATTACGTTATTCAGCGTTCAAACAACCGGGCCCTAGTTCTGACGTTATGCTACTTCTACAGGGGTATGTTCGAAGGGTTGGGGCAATTTCATGGGCGCATTCGCCATTATTAATATTTGTTTGTTTTGGACATTATATTTATAGTGGTTTTATTCATAAAATAATATATTTAAATTTGAATTTTATATATAATATATTCTATATGTTGTATTACTCAGGTATCAAATTTGTTATGGTTATTGATTTTTTTATTATCCTATTATAATTTTATTTGTATCCATGTATTTAAAATAGAGTATTTTATGAATTGTATACTCTTTCTCCTTAAATGGAACGATCGAAACGTAATGTATACTTTATTCCATTTTTATTTAATATTTTAAAGTTTATGAGGCTAATTTAAAATATTTTCAAGCAATAGCAATAAAAAATATATTCGATAATTTCATCCATGAGTGTACATTAATTTTATGTTACATGAAACATTGATGATAAAAGTTTTATTTTGTTTTTATTGTTGGTTATATTGAGTGTTTTCGATATGAGGGACTTTAATATGTTAAAAAATTTTTAAACATAAGCAAATTAGTTTAATTTTTTGTAAACCAAAAGTGGATAATATACTTGCAGTTGAGTGTATAAAAATACAATTATATAAGAGAAACTTAGCTCTCAACCAACTGAAAAAACCTTATACTATAAGGACAAACGTGCTCTGTTCTAACACAGTTAGAGACAAAGCACTATCTCAGATTGCAAGAATACCAGGAAAGCGTGGAAGCCTTTCCTATGGTAGTGCACCGCCATCTGCAGACCGGTTTCGAACTTGTTAGTTCTCGTCAGTACAGAATAGGCTAGCGCACTTTAGCATCGGAAAAGTAAATCCTTTAAGCAACTTATATTAAACAAAATATGAAACCTAATACAAGCGGCGCCATCTCCCAGCATTCCACGCAATCAGAATTCAGGTTTCAGAATTTTTTGACAGAAATGGGCTACGTTTTAGTCTGAATGTGCCTAAAACGGTTTCTATGCCAAAATTAAAAATTATAAAAATATAGTTGCGATTTGTGATAAATATGTCAAAATTATCCACATTTTCTAATGTATGTCAATAATTAAGAAATCATAAGATATAAAATAATAATATAAAACTTTTTATTTTAAGTTTATTACCGAAATAATATTGTATGCTATAAATACTTAGTGATAAAATAAACCTCATTCCGACGCCGATGACAAGGCTTAAAATCCTTTTTAACACTTTACACATGCAAATATCTATTGTTATCCAACCCAAATAGTCCATTATTATAGACCGGTATTTTTGATTATAAAATTTCTAACCCATTCCCATGAAAAATATATGTATCTAATAGATTTTTCCAAAGACACCGTACTAAAGAACACAGGTAGTTCGCGAAGGAAAACAAAAGGGTAAAAAATGATTTGTTACTCTCTCTAGTTCTTGAATAAACTATAGTATAAGTGGCAAAATCGGGTTTATTTTCCTGAACTCAAAGCGCTTGGATGGGGGGGGGGGGGCGATCGCCCCCACCGCCTCCCTCCCTTGGATCCGCGCTTGAATCCATCACTAGATGACAAAAACTTCGCCATTCTCAATATACTTTCTTCAACAAGTTGTGAACTTTCTACTCCATTATTTTGCACCTATTTTTTTAACCCTGAAAATAGTAAAGAATTTGTAACTTTAAATATCTGCCAAAAAGTAAGCTAGAAAACCATTAAAAATAATTTTCCTTAAAACTTTTTGCTGGCTTAGTCTAAAACCTTATGGATCGTAATAAATAAACTAACCGAATTTTATTTACTTACCCGAAAATACCACAAAGCAGTTACTATTCTAATAAAATAACAATAAAACACAAATCTTTTTAACTGCAGTTTACATTCTAAACAACTTTAAATTCGTAGTAATTTAAACTTTCTCGAAATAATCCCATATATGCATTACCATTCCGACTGCAGCTTTTCCTCTATATTTTCCCAATATGTCTGAATTTTCCGGATTTACATAAACCATGTGAAAGCTGGAAAATATTCATGTTGATGGTTTCTCTCTCTCTTAACAGCATTTGTAAGCTGATGGATCGTGGAAGATTTTTAATGTTGGACGTGAATGTATGTTTTTATGTCTAATGCTAAGTGGAAAATCTTATTCATTCGTTGCAGAAATGGTAATTTGTGATAAAATTATTTTAATAATTACTGCAACAATGACAAAAATTAAAATTGTAATTAGCTACAAGAACTACACTAAATATAATAATAAACATTATGAAAATTAAAATGGCGGACACATTCCTCACTTTTTTAAAACAAATTACTTAAAAGTTTTCGGGGAAATAATTACGAACCAGCAGCTAAAATTGCAAAGTTCAAAATAGCGGGTCCAATATGGCAGTCACATAATACACTTTCAAACGCATTACCACGTATAATTGCAATAATTTAGAATTTTTATTCGGAGCTCACTGACTACTAGTATAAAGTCATAGTTACGAAAATGACAGATCTGATATCCAATCAGCGACTACAGTGAAGGTAAATACAGGATTAAACGACACTCATAACAATTCAGTGTTTACTTAATTTACGTTTTACCATGATTTAAATATATAATTCATCGAAACATCTTTAAAATGGTTGCCAGGGGGGTTTTTGGAGTCACTGATACGAATGCGATGATACCATTACTGGAATCATGATGACCTTTTCACGAAATTTCGTTTCCCGTTTCCCCCAAAATGTATTTAAAAAAAAAATATTAATTTTAAAACCTATAAGTATAAATAATTTTGTTTTGAGCAATTTCAGCCTTAAAATGGGTGTTTTTTCCTCATATGATATTACTTTAGAATAAAACGAATTAAATATTATTTAAGGCAAAAAAAACCTATATTGTGATAAGAGAAAGTTAATTTTTCAGATTATTTTTTTATCGGTTTATTTTCATTTAGTTTCGTGCTTTAATATATATTACAATGTGCTACACCAATAAGTTATGTGATTTTCTGCTCGTCTAATTTACTACAATGCAAATTACGAATATAATATGTCTATATAAATGAACTATAAATCTAAAGTCACCATTTCTCTTGTTTGACTTAAATCATCATAATTCATGCATCAATAAAATAAAAAGTTAAACACTATTTCAAAAAAAATCCTAATTAGTGAACTCTAACTTTTTATATGTAGTTGAAATTTTAGTTAGAAGTTATTGTAAACCACATGAAATTGAGCAGCAACAAATGTTTTGATTGTGTGAATTCTTCAAATTGCGATTTTGAGAGAAAATGTACCAAAAATTAATTTTAGATTCGTAATCTACGCACCCAAAAAGCTCTATTTTATTCATCATACCGAATTTGAAGAAATTAATTTTGGATCTGTAATCTATGCTCCTAAAAACCCTACAAATTTTAGAATAATTCGAAAAATATAAATTTGCCATATTGAAATTTTATATAAAGTTGTAAATCACCCTAAAATGAACCACTGAAAGTTTTTTGATTCTTAGAGTTTTCCAAATACCAGTAAAATTGTGCCAAACCAATATTTAGTCTGTCATAGTAAATCTACTATCTTAAACTTCAAATTAATTTTAGATTGGTAATATAGGCCCCAAAACTTTCTAATATTGATACTTAAAGAATTTGAGAAGTAAATTTTTTAGCCCGATTATTTTATACTGCATATTTATTTTCGATATGTCACAAGAATCCTGCAAAATCAATTTTAGACAAAATCGGAAAATGTAAAATTTTCAGTCGGCCACGTTGTATCCTACAAACCTAATAGTTGTAAAAAATTAACTTCATATTCGTAATACACCACCCCGAAAACTCTCAAATACCAAATCTGAAAAAATGTGAATAAGGTAACATTTTCAAACCACCATATTGGATCCGCATATTAAATTTCCAAAAAATGATTTTAATGGCTTAATCTAATCTAAATCTAAACCCTTGAAAGCCCCCTAGTACCAATTTTGGATGAAATCCGGAAATTTAAAACTTCTAGACCGTTATATTGCATCTTAAAATAATTTTATATTCGCTATTTACATCCTCAAAAACTATTTATTCCCTCCTTTGAACAAAATCGAAAAATGTAAAATTTTTAGTCCGCTATATTGGATTCGCCATATTGAATCCTGAAAAAATATTTTTGCATTACATCATAATTTACACCTCGGTATCAGTTTCGGAGAAAACCGAAGAATGTAAAATTTTGATGACGCCATATTGAATCCGTCAGATTCAGTTTTTCAAAAAATATTTTAAATTCGTAATTAACAGTAAGAAAAATCCACCAATATTTATTTTAGACAAAATCGAAAGACGTAGAATCTTTAATCCGCCATCTTCAATTTTTATCCGCCATATTGGATACGTCATATTTTTGTTTTAATAATTTCAGATTCGTAATGTGCGATCCCAAAAACTCCTCCATATCAATTTTGGAAAAATCGGACACAATTAATTTTTTATCCGCCATATTGGATACGCCATATTGAATTTTTAAAAATAAATTCAGATTCGTTTTATCGAACCCCGAAAACTCCCCCATGCCGATTTTGGAGAAAATCAAACAAAATTGTTTTTTTTGTCTGCCATATTGGATCCGCCATATTGAATTTTTTTAAAATATTTTCTGATCGATATGGGCGGCCCAGAAAACTTCCCCACACCAATTTTGGAGAAAATCGGACAAAATTAACTTTTTTGTCCACCATTTTGGATCCGCCATATTGAATTTTTAAAAGTGATTTTAGATTCGTTGTGTACGGCCCCGAAAATTCCTACATACCAATTTTGGAGAAGATCGGACAAAATTAATTTTTTTTGCCGCCATATTGTTAGCGCCATCTTCGATTTTACTGCAACAATTTCGCCTAAAAATAGAGGATCACCGCAGCAACTTCCTGAACATAACGTAAAAATTTCATTCAAATTGGTGCCGCCGTTCCTGAGTAATCGGTGGACATATATAAAAAAATACATAGTCTATGAATTGAGAATCTCCTTCTATTAGAAGTCGGTTAAAAAATTATATTTCAAATTCGTAACTCCCCCAAAAACCCTTTAACATCAATCTGAGATGAAATCGAAAAAATATAAAATTTTTCTCATCTTAGATTCAGAACACCAATTTCGGGAAAATTTGGAACTTGTAAAATATTTATCCCACCATTTCCCCCCCCCCCACCAAAAAAAAACTCACCAGTAGCAATTCTGAATAAAATGGTGAACTGGAAAATTTTTGGTTCACCAAATTTACTTTTATTTAAAAATAATTTTCGAATCGTAATCTGCGACCCATATTATCGGCGCCATCTTATTTTACTAAACCAATTTCAGCCAAAAAAAATATGGCACCGTTGCACCCATTTGCTGGACATAAGACAAAACGCCAGCCATTTCCAAGTAATCGATCTACTTACATAAAAAATATGTATATAGCAATCGAATTGAGAACCCCTTCACTTTAGGAGTCTGTTATAAAAGTAATTGAAATTATTGATTTGAAATCACACAAATACATTTAATTATATTTTTAAACTTGCAGGATAGATACAATATAATCGCTAAAAAACATGCCCCCTTGTCTGTACAGCGACAATACAACTTGAGTAATTAAAAAATTATACCAATTAACACAAAATTAATCTTTACATAATCAACAAGGTCGAAATAACTTGGGTGCAACACTGGCAAGCACGTGGTATGGCGGCTCATTCATTCCCGCCGTTATCAGGAGAACATACCTGCTAAGAATGTCAGCTTGTATATGTGGAACTACTAATCAGCGATTAACGGAACGGTATTCAGAACGATCATACGATAACGGTATTGTGTATACCTGTAAATTTATGAATATTAATAATTTTTTACCTCTCCTATTATACAGTCCGTTTCTTTTTAATATTTATTATTTTAGATATATTTAAAGCATTATAAGGTTCATTAGATAATAAGTACACTCTGGGAGTGAAACAGGTGCAAAGAAAATATTTAAAATTCTTTACTTTAAAGGAGAAGAGAAGATACCCGAGGAAAGAGATAAAAAATGGAAATTAATATTAATAGGAACACAAATTTATTCGATAGCATTTTTGTCCAAAATCATGAATGGTATTTTTATCTCTTCCTTTTTATAGGAGGATCTTAGAGTTCGTTATGAATCGCAGAATTATTTTTACCTGCCAAGGGTAACGTAAACATTTTACTCCAGTAAGTCTATAAAAAAAGACGAAAAAATTTATTATAGATATTTGAAGGTTTTAAATCATGTGGGGGGGGGGTCTAGTAAATGATAAATATGTAAAGAGGTACTGTCAGATCCGCTGTGTGTTTTTATAAACAACAGTAAAAGTTGAAAAATTCGATTTTGTGCTTGTAGAGTTTTTCGATGACCTTTTAGAGAAAAAGTGTATTAGTGAAAGTTATAGGTATCGAAAAGACCTTTAATTTAGCATTTAATATGTCAAAATTCATAAACAATTTATCGAGATAATGGTGAAAAAAAACCCTTTTTTTGCACTCTTTTATAAATATTAATAACTTTTACAATAACGTGATATAAAACACCTTGATGATGAGGCCATTATGGGTCTTCACGAGTGCTCGAAACAGTTTATGACTGATGTTAATTGTTTATTAAAAACAACAAAAGTTTAAACAGTTGTTCAGAAGATTATGCTTCTAGAGACATTTTTAAAAGTAAAATATATTTTTAAAAAGTCAAGCTACAAGGAAAAGTAAAAAAATAATATATTTATTTCAAAATTGTTGTTAAAAAAGTGGGTTAAACAAGAAATGTTTTTTTTGCTTTAAAAATACTTAGAATAACTTTATTATTTTTCATGGTACAAACTTGTTATTAGATGGACAGTAAAGGTAGTAAAAATACTCTGGATTTTAGAAAAGAAAAGCTCAACTACCAACTGGAGCCAAGATAGACATTCTTCTTTAAATCATATCTATGTGGTTTAAAAAAATTAATAGCCAGATTCACTAAGAAGATATAAGATTTAAACCCGATCTAGTATATAGTGCCATGAAATTTAAATCTTAGAGTCGGTCAGTTTTATTACATTTTACATATGTCAACAAATAAGCGCTTATATAGGGATATTAACGATAAGAACCTTAAAATAAAGTCTGGAAATATGTAAAACAAATAGCTGTATCGCGAAAATAAGTAAAGTTCTCCATTTTTGCCGATTTATATATACAGGGTGTCCAAGATAAGGATCCTAAGCATGGGGATCTCGGAAACAGTTGGAGATACGAGGTCGGTTAAATTAGAGAAAAGTTGCGCAATTTAGTGCTAAATTAAACGCAGTTAAAAAAATTAAAAAATTTCAAACACTTCCGGAGATTTCCGGAAAAAAACGAAATTTGGCAAAATCGTTTTTAATTTTTGCAGGCTTTATTTAAAGAGATATCAGAAAACAAAAGGTAGATTCTCATTGCCACTTTTTATTTTTTATAATATGGTCTAAACAAAATTTAAATCCGACGTTTCGTTTCTGAGATACCATCATGAACTTTCATTTTTTATATGGAACAAAAAAAAGTATCCCATGTATTTGATAGCATTTTTTATTACAAATTCAACGATGTATCACCCTTGCATATCGAATACGTAGTTCAAGTACTTTCCATAAGAGCTCCATGAGAGCGAGAGAGAAAGGTATATCAGTTTTATAAAAGCCAATGAACTACACACTTGATATGCAAGTGTGATACACCGTTGAATTTGTAATAAAAAATGCTATCAAATACATGGGATACTTTTTTTTGTTCCATATAAAAAATGAAAGTTCATGATGGTATCTCAGAAACGAAACGTCGGATTTAAATTTTGTTTAGACCAAATTATAAAAAATAAAAAGTGGCAAGAAGAATCTACCTTTTATTTTTTGATATCTCTTTAAATAAAGCCTACAAAAATTAAAAACGATTTTGCCAAAATTCGGTTTTTTCCGGAAATCTCCGGAAGTATTTTGAATTTTTAAAATTTTTAAATTGCGTTTAATTTAGCACTAAATTGCGCAACTTTTCTCTAATTTAACCGACCTCGTATCTCCAACTGTTTCCGAGATCCCCATGGTTAGGATCCTTATTTTGGACACCCTGTATATATATATATATATATATATATATATATATATATATATATATATATCTTTCGTCTTTTTTAAAATACACCAACTGTAAAATAATGATGAATAATTATTATTCTAGGAGAATTTTAAGGTTAATTATGATTAATTTTTTAAAAATTGTATTTATTTATTTTTTTTGCGTTTTTTATTTTTCGCCTTTTTACAAAGCTATACCACATTTTTCTACTTTCTCCAAGCTATTCTACATACTGTCTCGACCTCAACAATAAATACAGGAAGATAGACTTGTGCCATGTATCTAAAAAATACCAGGTATATATATACATTTATAGCTAGGATATTTCTTCCTAATTAAATGTTCCGTTAAGTAGCCGGGAAAATGAGATTCTTTTCGATCAGACTTCGTAACGTTTCCAAGTAAATCTCTCCAAGCTCTTTCAATATCTTGAATATTAACTGGGGTCGACAAAATATCTTGGAGTAGTTTACCATTTGACCTTAAAAATATTCAACTTCTAAGCAGTTTTAAGCTTTCCAACAATCGGAGATAATAGTAGTATCCGGTAGTACTCATTCTCTAATGACGTTAAGCAAGTGTTCTTTCGAATGGTCCTCAATTGGAACTAAAAAGAGCTATCTTGAATGACCTCTTCTTGTATTTTCGTTTACTTATATTACATTCGTCTTTTTTCATCGGCTGTTCTACTTCTTCAACTCTTACTTTTTTACCACCTTCTAAAAGAAGCAGGTTCTCAATTCGTAGACTATGTATTTTTTTTATGTAGGTATGTACACCGATTACTCCGGAACGACTGCATTTTTTTGAATGAAAATTTTTATCTTATATGTAGGTAGTTGCTGCAGTGGTCCCATATTTTTTTGGACGAAATTGGTGCAGTAAAATCTAAGATGGCGCTGACAATATGGCGGCGAAAAAAATTGATATGGGGGAATTTTCGGGGTCGTACACATCGAATCAGAAATTATTTTAAAAAATTCAATATGGCGAATCCAATATGGCGGATTCAATATGGCGGATCCAATATAGCGGACAAAAAAATTTAATTTTGTCCGACTTTTTTCAAAAAAAAATTGGTATGGGGAAGTTTTCGAGGTCGCACATAACGAATCCAAACTATTTAAAAAAAATCAATATGACGGATCCAATATGGCGGCCAAAAAAAAACAGTTTTGTCCGATTTTTTCCAAATTTGGTCAGGAAAGTTTTCGGGGTCACACATGACGAATTTAAAATTATTTTAAAAAAATTAAATATGGTGGAACCAATATACAAACCCATATGTAGTATAAAATGTATCGGGCTACGAGATCTACGTGTCAAGTTCTTTAAATATTGATATTGGAAGGTTTTCGGACCTATATTATCAATCTAGAATTAATTTGAAATTTAAGATAGTAGATTTATTATGACAGATTAAATAATTGTTTGATTCAATTTCATTGGTATTTGGAGAACTCTAAGAATCAAAGAATTTTAAGTGGTTCATTTTAAGGTGATTTACAACTTTGGATAATAGGTACTTTTTGCTACCTTGGAATCAATGCGAGGTACACCAATCTCGATTAGTACTTAGTTCAAATAATATTAATTTCATAATGATTTCAAGACTAAAAATCGAAAAATAAAATTTTTATAAAAAAAATTGAACCGACTGTTTATGCGAATCACATTTTGTCAGGTATTAGTTTGGCACCGACTTTAAAACTTTCAATGTCATATAAAAATTTATAATTATTTTTTACTTTTTAGTGCACTTTTAGAAGTCGGTTCAATTTTTTTTTAATAAAAATTTTATTCAGAACTGTCAATTTCGCAAACTAAGCATACTTCTCTGCAAAAATTTGCCAAATTAATTATAGTTTATTAGCCTAAGGTGAGCTCATACATAAGCCACTCTTGTTTTGGTTTTATGGTGATTCAATAAAACAGAAACCGTCAATTTGAGGTTAATAGCAAACTTGACATTATCCATATTTTGTTTCTATGGATCCCATTTCAAAAATCTTTCTGTCCTTTATTTAAGAAACAATTCTGGAATAAAAGGTATAAAAAATGAATAGAACACTAGAATAAGTGCAAGATATAATTTTCTTTTTTCCGCTGTTTTTTTGCTATATTCGATAAAAATATTGTGTATAATTTAAAGAAAAATGTGGTGTTATTTAGAGTGTTCAAATGTGTTTTAGTAGAAGTGGCAGATTATAAAGATATTGGTGTGTAGAAAACAGCAAAGTGACAAGTTACAGTAAAAAATACTTTTTTTTTTGGGAAAATTATTCAAGACCACTAATAAAAAGGATTCGTATTTTACGCCCCAAAAATACGGAGTGTGCAAAAAATTCGGTGTCGTCATAATCCGAATAATTACGAAAGTATCTAATAAATCTGGTTTTAACCCTGAAAACTGACACCTGTCAAAATGTGTAATGGCAAGTTCGTTCCTGTCTTTCTTGGTAACGTTAAAGGTGATTTTGGGCCCTATTATTTGCTATCTAAAATGACCAAATTTCATTAAAATATACAATTCTGCTCAAAAGTTACAGTCTGGATCTGCATAAATAAATATTACAGCTGTATAATAAATTTGCGAAACAAACCTTCTACAAATTGAAACATTTTTCTCAGTATATAAATCCTTAAAGACTTCTTAACTTTTTCTTTGTAAACCTAATTAATCCAGGAACAAAATAATAAAATTTCGAGTGTAGAACAACAGCACGAGTTGCAACACGGAAGCCGTGAAACAGCAGTGTCTTAACAGCCGCATCAATTAAGAGCTTAATCACGGCGCGAAATGAAGTCTTTATAGACCTAATTAATTTCTTATTAAATCCACGAGTTGGCGCTGATGCGACCTGCGGCGTCGGCAAACCGGATGTGATGCCGACGACAAAATCACCGGCGTTGAATACGAAACGTCAGTGTAGTCGATGATTGTGATGTTTGCACTTTGCTTTTTTATATTAGAACTGAATTAGGACTATTAGATAGTTAAGTTTAATACTTTCGTCAGAGAATAACCAAAACAATGAGTAGTTTGTTTATATATATATATATATATATATATATATATATATATATATATATATATATATATATATTATCCTTTCAAACAGTGAAAAGGAAAGAGTATATACAAACAGTGGGTGCGTTCCACTAAGCACCCACAACGATCACGCTCATAATAGCAGTTTTTCCCGTTCCACTAGCTTGTGAGCATTCTAATCATAAACCCAAGTGGAATAGGATTGTGGACGTCTTAAGCATTGAGTTAAATATTACAAATGGCGGATTTGAAAATAAATCAGTAGCTTGAAAAGGTTATGTTATAATTTTTAAGCTTTAATATTATTAATTTGTTATAATTATTGGTTAACTTGCTTTATATTAAAGAAAAATACTATTTAGTTTCTTATATTTTATTTTAGTGAAATCTTTAAGTAATTTACGTTGAAAAATAATCAAAATATCTTTTGTGGTGACAGTTGGATATTTAATGGTGGATCGTAATCATGCTTCAGAAAGTACTTCATCTAGTCCAGATGAAGAATGGAATGCAGTTTTACAAAGTCGGGAAAAGCGAAAACTTAGGCCACGTATTATTGATTATGAGAATGTTATTAATTGTTTTTCAGATAAAGAATTCAAATCATTTTTGGGTAAATTTTATATAATTACTACATTCTATAAATGTGCTTGTATATAATTACTACATTTTTTAAATGTATTTTTCAGTAACACCTTTTGTGGATTGGACTACACCATCTAATTCAGTGTATTTTGAATCTAAACTAAATAATACTTATTTTTTTCTCATATGTTACACTGTAATTTTGAAACTCTTACATTCAATTGTCTTTAAATTTAAAAAACTGCGCCAAAATTCTGAACGTCCACTTTGACCCACCTTTTCAGATGGGTCGTTGTGAGCTTGGCGTGAGCGAGAAGAATGACGTCATTAACGACGTTTTCGCCGCGACCGCGACGACCGTAGTCGTTATGTGGAACGACTGAAGGAATATTTTGAGCATTGTGAGCGCCTAGTGGAATGCACCCAGTGTGTTTCCTGCAAATACAACTTTGGCTCTCTCTCCCTACGCGTTTCAACCACCTTATAGTCTCGTCAGTGAAGCTGTATCGAAACGAGAGCAATATTTGCAGGAAAAAACTGCTATATAAAATATAAATGTCAAAGTATATCGGTAGGATATTAGAAACTTGCCGATTTCGATGCCAGACACAAAAATATCGCCAGTCAAACGATCTCTATACTGGAGTAGTGCGAAATTTTTACCTCTTACCTCTCTTTCTCTCTCTCTCTCTATATATATATATATATATATATATATATATATATATATATATATATATATATATATATATATATTATGTCGGATATTCTCACAGGTATGACGAAGGTATTCGGGCATTCCGTGTATGTGACTCCCTCTCAGAACTGTAAGGCAGCTGACGTTTCGGTGAAATCTTATTCACCATTTTCAAAGCTCACTGTATGACGTTCACTCCTAGATGTTGATCAACTCTTGATCTACAACCACCAAGCACAGAAGAGAGAGAGAGAGAGAGAGAGAGAGTAAATGCATTTACTGTTCGCATTTTACTTCATTCAAACACGGAGCTGCATATAGTTGTGTGTTTGCTGAATGTGATTTCAGCACTACAACGGCATTAGGTGGATATATCCACTGCTATTGCATCTCACACGAAGGAATCTGTGAAAGCCGCATAAACATATATAAGCCATCCGGAGGGAGGTCGGGAAGCCGCATTCAGTATTTGCATATTTCCTCCCGATCTGTGCTTTGCACAGCCAGGTGCATGTCGGTACCCTGATGAGTCTAGTAGAGATGAAACATGTACCTCTGCTGCATCACTGTGGCGGGGAAGGTAAGTTTTGACGTTCTTCTCGGTATGGTGGTACAGGTGGGCCATCATCTCAATGGTGGTGGAATAGGATAAATTACGTTTTATTACAATTTATTCTAACTATGCAACCTCTAACATAGAAAGGATATGATGGAGAGAAGTTTGCATTTACTGTTCGCATTTTACTTCATTCAAACACGGAGCTGCATATAGTTGTATGTTTGGAGGAATCCGTGAAAGCCGCATAAACATATATATATATATATATATATATATATATATATATATATATATATATATATATATATATGTATATATATATATTCATTCGTAACCTCCTTTTTTCAAGGTCTGTTAAAATAGAATATATTTTCTAACTAACCTGAACTAACCTCCTTTTTTCAAGGTCTGTTAAAATAGAATATATTTTCTATCAGACACGTTCCTAACAAACAATTTTGATATAAACGATTAGGGACGCTTATGTTCAACGCTCGAAAACTGTCGCTGATACCAAAAAGCAAAGGAAGGCACGCAATTTGAAGTAAGGAAATTGTGCCATCAGCAGACCATGTGTTTCATGACGAAAAGCCTTTCATGTCCTCCATTTTGTTCTTTTTCGCGAAAAGTTTCACTTTACGTCAGCGCGTGGTCAAGCATATTCTCAAGCCTTTTATCTTTTCCCTTTAAATTTAATAATAAAGTTTCTGATATCAAACTGCTTAACGTTACTTCTATTTTTATAAAAGGTAACTTTGGAAAGGGAACAATAATATACAGGATGGTGCAAATTTTAAGCTCACAGTTAAGATTTTTTATTTCATTTTATTACTTAGCACCCAACATAAAATTATATGAGTGCTGATGTTTTTTATCTTGTAGGCGGATATGTTCATGTTTAATTCATATTAATGTCGTTGATTGTCTTCATTCTATCGTAAATGAAGTGAATTAATATTTACTTACTCCTTTATTTAAAACACTAGTATACCACTAGTTAGATACTGAAATAAAGGTTATACGACATAAATTGTAGCTCTATATAAGGAGGGATATGGACAAAAAGAATTCGCGAGACGTCTGTGGTGAGGTCAATCTATAGTTGTAACAATTTCAAGTTTGTTGACCACCAAAAGTCATAGTGTAGCTTACCATTTTGCGAATTCTGAATGGTGGTTGTTCTAGTGATAATAATTCAGACTATCTTGTTTTTATTAATAGAGGGCGCCCCTCAAAATTTGTATGATGGTAAAAACTGAGAAAATCTAATCAAATAATTATTTGTTCAAAAACTTTAGTAATACACAAAAATACCGCTAAGGTTATTGAAAATTAACATAGGATTGTTTTTTCGAGAAATTTTATTGGGGTAACTATTATATGAAATATTTACTGGTTATATCAGCCCCTCTAGACAGGAGAATTAAAAAGAGTTGAGTTCGTTTTGAAATAAGCTTTAGCATTCGTAAATCTCTTTCCCAGATAGCCTTACAATCAAAATTTGGCTGAGGCTAGTTAATAGAAGAAAATCACTTAGGGTTACAATAATTGCCAATGGATAAAGATTCTTTTTTTTTTAATAAAATTATTATACACGATATATAGGTCTTGCAACTGACACTGCCTAACCAGATGTCTCTAAAGGAAATCCCTATCTATCGTCACAGTCAGATGAATAGGAAGGCTAATATGGTGATTCTGGATAACAACTAATGCCGTCCAGTACTTTCTCTAAATGACGGGAGCCAGGAAAATAGGAAAATGTGGCCTCATGCCGAGATATACGACTTGTATATCGCAAAAAAGGGGCTTAAAAATGATAATAAGAAGTTAAAAAATACTTCAAAACTTGCTGTTTTTAGGAAAAAGAGGAACAAAAAGAGCAGAAAAGCGAACTTTATAAAGTTATCCTGATTTACAAATTTTAAGAAACATGACTGAAGACGGCCAAGCGCCTAAAAGTAAAAATGTAGTGAAGGCAGCGCGACTGCTGAGAGAAGTTTTCGATCATGTCTGCAAGCATTTTTCACGTATTTCACAGATTTTTTGATGTAAAATGAAAAAATAGGCTTGTGGAATGATGCTTCAACTTCCAATGTTTTTTTTTTTTAATTAAAATCGAACCAAATATGACGCATTAGGAGCACTAAAAATTTCAAATGACAATTGTGCAAATATTAAAGAAGCAGACAGCTCTTGGTTTCGGTACTTATAAAGTACATATAAATTACTATTATTTCGCGAAGGTCCAGCTTTACAACTTGAAAAAATGTGGAGATGTGAATTTTTGAAAAAAGTCCTAAATTTTCCAGTTTTTCCTATTTTTCTCTGTTACTAATGATCCAATTGAGTCGATCTAGAGCTCTTTTTAACCGACTTCCAAAAGAAGGAGGTTCTCAATTCGTCGACTATGTATTTTTTTTTTATGTATATACACCAATTACTCCGGAACGGCTACACCGATTTGAATGAAATTTTTTACGTTATGTTCAGGAAGTTGCTGCGGTAGTCCCACATTTTTTTGGACGTAATTGGTGCAGTAAAATCCAAGATGGCGCTGACAAAATAGTGGCCAAAAAAATTAATTTTGTTAGATTTTCTCCAAAATTAGTATATGGGAATTTTCGGGGTCGTACACAGCGAATCTGAAATTATTTTTAAAAAATTGATCCAATATGGCGAAAAAAAAATTTAATTTTGTGCGACTTTTTCCAAAATTGGTGTGGTGGAGTTTTCGGGGTCGCACTTAACGAATTCAAAATATATTAAGAAAATTCAATATGATGGATTCAATATGGCGGAAAAAAAATCAGTGTTATTTGATTTTCACCAAAATTGGTACGGGGGAGTTTTCTGGGTCGCACATAACGAATCTGAAATTATTTAAAAAAAATCAATATGGCGACTGAAAAAATCAATTTTGTACGATTTTCTCCAAAATTGGTATAGGGGAGTTTTCGGGATCGCTCATAACGATTCTGGAATAATATTTACTAAATTCAATATGGCGAATCCAATATGGCGGATAAAATATTTATTTTGTCCAATTTTTTTAAAAATTGATATGGGGGTGTTTTTGGGATTGCACAATTACGAATCTGAAATTATTATAAAAAAATTAAGTATGGTGGATCCAAAATGGCGGATTAAAAATTCTACATCTCTCGGTTTTGTCTAAAATCAGTATTGGGGGATTTTTGTTAATGGTAATTACGAATTTAAAATATTTTTTGAAAAACTGAATCTGGCGGATTCAATATGGCGTCCTGAAAATTTTACATTTTTCGATTTTCTCCAAAACTGATAAAGGGGGTACTTAAGAGTGTAAACTATGAATTTAAAAGTATTTTTTCGGGATTCAATATGGCGAATCCAATATAGCGGTCTAAAAATTGTATATTTTTCATACGTAGTAATTTATGGACATCATAATGAATTCAAGACTAAAGATTGAAATATAAAATTTTTATAAAAAAAATTGAACCGACTTCTAAAAGTGCGTCAAAAAGTAAAAAGTACTATAAATTTTTATATGAAATTGCAATTTTTGAAGTCGGTGCCGAATTATTTCTAAGTAAAACAAATAACTACTAATATATACAAATTATGGTAATAAAATATTTTTAATCTATTTATTCGAATCACATTTTGTATTGGTATTAGTTTGGCGCCGAGTTCAAAAATTTCAATTTCATATAAAAATTTATAGTTATTTTTCACTTTTTAGCACACTTTTAGAAGTCGGTTCATTTCTTTTTTTATAAAAATTTTATTTTTGATATTTTTATTTTTTACAATTCATCTGCTTATACCATCGAGAAAAGCAATTTTTTGTTTTCAATTGTTTAAAACAAAATAATGGAACATAACAGAAAATGGGAAGCATAACAACATATCACTACGGATTTCTTTTAGTGTGATAGCACAGTCGGTACCCTGTTATTATTCTCATCACGAAAAAATCTCTTTTGATTGGTCTATAACCACAAATATCACACATGCAATCACGACTGATAAATTATACTTATCACATGGAACGAGAAAAGTAAATACTACAAAAAGGAATAGAATTAACTGGTCTTTTTAAAGAGACATTACGAAAGTTTTTACAGATTCGAGAATTTTGTGAAAAAAGAAATCATTTTTGCTGTAAAAGGGATCAATAACCTTTTTCTAAAGGTTGTGGTGTTTTGATATTCTCACTTAATTCTTTTTTGGTCTTAGGGGAAATTAGCTAAATCAAATAATTTAAAATAAATTTGGAAACCTACCTTTTATCGAAGAGTTTTATGTAAAATAGTTTCCATCTTTAACTAATTTCTTTACAACGATAAAATCTTCTACTATAGATTCACCCTTCGACGATAATTTTCCATTTTCATAAGAGGGGATTCCTCTCCTATGATAAAATCCAAATGTTATCAGCTTATTTAGATTAGAATGATATAACTACAATTTGAATATATGCATAAAAGATGAAAGAAGGGCGCCGCGAACAGGGTTAGCGCAAAAGAAGATAAAAGCAATTTCCTTTTTTAAAAATATTACTTTGCAAATTGATTTAGTACGGTTTTGTAATACCAATTTATATAAGGAATTGGATAGGAAATTATCGGTTTTTCTTACTTTGCATAAATTATTTGATGTATTTTAGGTATGGAAAAAAACTGGAAGAACGTTTTAAAAATTACCAATTATAGAGGTAAGCTAAAAATGTATTCATTTGGGGTATGTTGGTGTTTAAATATATATATATTTATATATATATATATATATATATATATATATATATATATATATATATATATATATATAATCAGTTTTAAGTAAAGATTTCAACTACACAATAGTTCCGAAAAAGATTCCTACGGAAAAAATAATCACACGAATCGAGTCCACCCTTTCTTTTACAGACAACCACGAGGCTGAGCAAATATAGCAGGATGTGTCAAGAATCCTCAGAATATCAAATTCTCCGAAGCAGAACCTGAACAGAGCAGAATTCACAGCCTTAAAAGACTTGAACAAAAATGATAATCATAATATTACCAGCAGATAAAGGCAATACAACTATTGTCATGGATACCGAAGAATATACTGCAAAAATTAAAGATATCTTGAAAGATCCTGCTTACAAACCTGTGTTAAGGGATCCCACCACATATCTTGAGAAAATAACAAAGGCCTAAATCATGGACTCATCCATAAAACTGGCTATCAAACAGAAACTGATACCATGGGAAAAATCCAGCAGGCGTCTTAGACTATGCGGACTTCCAAAGATCTACAAGCTAATTACCCCTCTAAGGTACTCATTGTTAGCGCTTACAACTCTGCCACTCAAAAACTAGAAAAATATCTCGCTGGCCTTATGCAATTACGTGTTGAGAATGTCGCTTTTTACGTTAAAAATCGGAACACTTTAACTATTCTATACTGCGTAAGAATTGACAAGGACGACATCATTGCAAGCTTCGACGTAATACCCCTGTATCCGAGCATACTGATGGATGAAGCACTGGACAAGATCGCTTAAAGAGAGGGTTTCCCAGCTCATACTATGGATCTCACCAGACATTGCCTTAAAAACCATTATTTTTTGTTTGAATATCAGATTTACAGGCAGATAGATGGCCTCATGACAAACAAGAGCTCAACTGCTTTCATGATTTTCTTAATCCTATACACACAAATACACAGTTTACTCTGGAACTTGAGGAAAATAATTAAATTCCATTTCTAGACGTCGTCATAACCAAAACAATAGAGATCTGCGACACACAAATACAGGGAGTAGCCAATACTCTAATAGATAGATAGATAGATAGATAAGTCTTTATTTATTCCAATAAGTATTACTTACAAAAAAAAAACCCATAAGGGCATGGAACAATGTCAAAAAAATATCATTACTGTAATAAACATCACAATAAAAATTATAATTCATTCTTAGGTGTAGATAAAATAAATGAAAAAGAAAAAAAACCTCAACAATAATCATACAGGTTTAAATATCTTTCTTGAATAATTCTATCAAGTTAGTATAGTAAAAATAAAACAATTAAAACTTAAGATATTATAAATGAGACAAAAATTAAATAACAAGTACACTTACATACATTTAAAATTTAATAATACAGCCAATAACTAAAATTCTAATTCGAGACAATACTGCCTTTATCACACTCGTAAAACTCTAATATATCAAGATCCCTTGTAATGACTAGGAAAAAGAAAAAGAACTGTCACACATAAAAAGGTCATTCAAACAAAACAGCTACAAGATACCATCCATAAATAAGGCAATAAAATTGTAACAAAAACCAACGCAAGAAACCAGGCCACCTGCCGATGATAGACAAACCACCATACTTACATAAATGGCACAACAGATAAATTCGGCAGATTACTCCGGAAACATAACGTATCTACAGCCTACAAAGCACACAAAACAATAAACTCTTCTTTAAGAAATCCAAAAGACAAAATCAATCTAGAAAATCAAGACGTATATAAAATCGCATGTGGCATCTGCAATAAAACATATATAGGCCAGACTAACAGAAGAATATCAGCGAGACTAGAAGAACATAAACTCAGTATAAGAAACAAACAGACAACTTCAGCACTTTTTCAACACCAGCACGAAACAGGACACAAAATTGATTTTGACACCTGCCAGCAAGTCGCTAATATAGAATACTACAAGGCAAGATTGATTCTTGAATCCATCGAAATTGAAAAGAAGGGCACTCTGAATAAGAGAGACGATGCACCTAATCTTCCTTCTAGTAGAAAAAGTCTCTTTAAGTAAGACCATTGTACCGACACGCATGCCACACTTAAACTGATACCAACGGCGGTCCTTGGTGATGGTAAAACTGATATAAGTAAGCGGAGCTACATGTACACAAATCTTATTAAAAAATAATATACCCTCTTAAAATACCATAAATAGGAATATTTTCTTAAAACATTATATTTTATTAGTGACTCCGTATTAATCCGGGAATACATCCGTTCGTTCGCTTGGTTTCATGTAGATCAAACCAGCAAACACAAAAGATGCCAAATGAGATTTTGGCGAAATGTCTGCAAATTTCTACAAACTAAACGAGCACAAGAGCAACACAAACATTTTAAGGAACGCTGAAAAAATAATCGCTCTTGTATGTGGGTTCTTATATTTTTTTCAGCCTTAGATTATTATGATTATTTTATACTCTTAAACAAGTATAAGGTATTCAAATTTGGGAGTTCCGTTTTTTTTAAAGTTTTTCTTATCCATTTAAAATCCTGTAAAATAAAAAAATAAACATACATATTTTTTCATTAGCCTCTTGAAAATAGTCCATTTTGCAAATTTTTGACAACACCTCCCTTTATAGACTAGTAATTTCGGTTCTTTTTAACCAAGCAGAGCCTTTCAAGATAAAAATCAAAAATCTTTCTAAAACGACAAAAATTAGCTCTTATAAGTCAAAAAATAATTAAAATTTGAGAATCTATGAGGTTTAAAAGCAGGCCTTAAAATCACCAAAAGTATGTACGAAATTGACTGGATGGAAAGGTGTTTTCAAGATGGAGAAATTTTCTTTTCGATAATTCAAATTACGACAAAACTTGAAATTTAGCGAGTATTTAAAGTAATAAAAATAATATAAGAAATACTGTAAAAAGATTAAAAACAGTAAAAAACTCGATTTTTTCATTGTAAGGATCCAAATATAAGATCTATATACTTTTTTTTATGTATTTTTTATACATTTTAATAAGTGTTTAGATTCCTGAAGTAAAAAAAAAACAACAGAAAATATGTGTTTTTTGCATTAGCCTTGTGAAAAAATGTAATTTTTTAGATTTATGAAAACAGACCTCCCTTTAAAGGCTGATATCAGTGTTTTTTTTTAACCAATCTGAAAAATAAAAATGTTGAGGTTATTTTAAGATGAAAAAAGTATGGTCTTAAAAATCACGAAAGAAACAAAATTTGAGATTCCATGAGGGCTGCCCAAAAATTATAAAAATTCGTCATTTCAACGCTATCCGATTGGCGGTGTAAAAAAGCTAATTCGAGTTAAAAGTATATAATAAACTTATGGGTTGGAAAGGAACTTTTAGGAGGAAAAAATTGATTTTTTCAAAGTTTATATCGAACTGAAACTCTACTATTTCAATATGTTGGAAAAATGGGCATAAAAGAATACATTCTGAGACTTCGGTGGGGTATTTGGACACCTTATGAGCTAAAATTCGCTGTGCGTTAAATTTGTTTTTAAACTCGATGTACGAAGCGATTGCTCAAAATTCAGATGAATGTCTCACATATATACATACATTATAGAATTCATTTGCTCTAAAAAAACCTTTTCAATTAACCACTGTTCCACCAAAGTTTCATAGATATTACATACGTATATATATATATATATATATATATATATATATATATATATATATATATATATATATATATAATATACAACAGCATAATGTGGATATAACCACTGCTAATGCATCTCACACGGAGGAATCCGTGAAAGCCGTATAAACATATAAAGCCATCCGACGAGAGGTCGGCGAAGCCGCGTTCAATATTGCATGCTTCCTTCCGATCTGTCCTTTGCACAGCCAGGTGCATGTCGGTACCCTGATGAGTCTAGTGAGAGACGAAACATGTATCTCTGCCGTATCACTGTGGCGGGGAGGGTAAGCTTTGACTTTCTTCTCGGTATGGTGGTACAGGTAGGCCACCATCTCGATGGTGGTGGAATAGGATGAATTGTGTTTTATTACAATTTATTCTAATTGTGCAACCTCTAACACAGAAAGGATATGATGGAGTGAAGTTTGCATTCACTGTTTCGCATTTTATTTTCACTTACATACGGAGTTGCATATAGTTGTACGTTTGCTGAATGTGATTTCAGCACTACAACAGCATAATGTGGATATAACCACTGCTAATGCATCTCACACGGAGGAATCCATGAAAGCCGTATAAACATATAAAGCCATCCGACGAGAGGTCGGCGAAGCCGCGTTCAGTGTTGCATGCTTCCTTCCGATCTGTCCTTTGCACAGCCAGGTGAATGTCGGTACCCTGATGAGTCTAGTGAGAGACGAAACATGTATCTCTGCCGTATCACTGTGGCGGGGAGGGTAAGCTTTGACTTTCTTCTCGGTATGGTGGTACAGGTAGGCCACCATCTCGATGGTGGTGGAATAGGATGAATTGTGTTTTATTACAATTTATTCTAACTGTGCAACCTCTAACACAGAAAGGATATGATGGAGTGAAGTTTGCATTCACTGTTTCGCATTTTATTTTCACTTACATACGGAGTTGCATATAGTTGTACGTTTGCTGAATGTGATTTCAGCACTACAACAGCATAATGTGGATATAACCACTGCTAATGCATCTCACACGGAGGAATCCGTGAAAGCCGTATAAACATATATATATATATATATATATATATATATATATATATATATATATATATATATATATATATATATATATATATATATAAATTGGAATTATAGAATTCACTTGCTGTAAAAAAAAACCTTTTCAATTAACCACTGTTCCACCAAAGTTTCATAGATATTTACACGTTTTGTCGGGAAGTATATTAAAAAAAAATTGTATAATTTTATTCTTTCCACCATAAATTCACTAAAAAAATGTGTTCGGATCCCTAATTTGTTCGGAGTTCATATTCACACAAAATTCTAGTACACGCCCAAAATGAAATAATTTAAAGCTCTATATCAAACCATTCAACCCCATATTCACGTATCGCACATTGCCTCTTTTCATTTACGTTTTGACCAATTTATGGTGTATTGAAAAGGGGACAATTTGGAACTGTATCACCCTAATTCCTTCATGCGTTAGACTGCAATGCAATGAAAGAAATATATAGGTACGGGTGAAATAAAAATTAGTATACACTGAAGTTCAAAATATTCCCCCGATAATAAACTGGTTTACTGTTGAAATAATTTGTGAGAATTTAGGTAACTTCTTTGAATAACACTGATCAAAAAAATAAACTAGAAAATTATGTTAAAAGGTATTAAATTTGATTTTACCAACTTCAGAGATAAATAATACCGATTACAGATATTGTGAAAGTGTTTTTAGGAATGTTTAAAAAGACTTATTATTAAGCAAAATATTAATATTATTTTTATTGTTAACACTATTGTATGAAAGTAATTTTAAATTAATCCAGCAAATTTATATTTTTGCATATATCCACTTGTACTCAAAATTTTGAAATTTAATTTATAATACTGACGCTTATTGTCGCTACCGTATAGTAGCATTAAAAATTTCTTACATAATTTTAAAATTAAAGTGAATTCAAGTATTATGTGATGAAATAAGGGAATAAGAATTTTTTTCTCCATTTTAAACAATAGTATATCACCAGTTATTCTCTGTAATGAATGTGAAGCAGTATACAATGTAGCATTAGGTAAAGAAAGAATATAGATAATCAGGAGGAACAATCTATGGTATAGGGTATTTAGTTTTTATATAAAAAAAATAAGACTCTTCAGGGGGTAACTAATACTTTCAGATAAACTTGTTTTCGTTTAAATTACGTATGATTCAAAACGATATAAAAGTATACCCCGAAAATTTTTCTTGATTTGTTGAATTCCATTTCTCTTTTAAAAATATTGAAATCATATAATAAAATTTTTATAAAAAAATTGCACCGACCTTTAAAAGTGCTAGCCCACAAGTGAAAAATAACTATAAATTTTTAAATAAAATTGAACTTTTTGAAGTTGGCGCCAAACTAATACCTTCAGGGGGTAACTAGTACTTTCAGATACACTTGTTTTTGTTCAAATTACGTATCATTAAAAACGATAGATAGATAGATAGATAGATAAATTTATTTCATTACATTTTGTACAGAAAAATATAATTGTAATATGTCACAAAACAAAATAAAAATAAGGTTAAAACTATCTGTAAATTACATTAAAAAAGTACTAACATTAAGCTCTAGAAGAAGTCTCCATGTACTCATCCACCGAATAGAATGCATGCTCTAACAAAAATTCCTTTAATTTAATTTTAAATCTTATAAAATCTAAATTTTTAAATGTTTCAGGCAACGTGTTGTACAATGACACATTCAGTGTATTCCTCTTAGATCTCTCCAATCTATACCTCGAAGGCCTAATTAAATTAGCTGATCTAGTGCTATAAGAGTGAAAGTGGGAATTTTGGTGGAATTTTCCACGGTTTTTATGAATCTCCAGTAGTTGGTATAAGATAAATAAACTAGGCAACGTTAGTACCCGCAATTTTATAAAGTGTGGCCTACAGTGGTCCCTATAGCCGATACCAGAGACAAGTCGAATATATATATATATATATATATATATATATATATATATATATATATACCTCGAAAATTTTTCTCAATTTGTTGAAATCCATTTCTCTTTTAAAAATATTGAAAATATATAATAAAATTTTTATAAAAAAAATTGAACCTACTTCTAAAAGTGTTAGCGTACAAGTGAAAAAAAACTATAGGTTTTTAAATAAAATTGAATTTTTAGAAGTCGGCGCCAAACTAATACCTGGGAAAATGTGATTTGCATAAACAGATTAAAAATACTTTATTTGTAATTGCTTTCTTACCATAATTTGTATATATTAGTAGTTATTTATTTCATTTACAAATAATTTGGCGCCGACTTTAAAATTTCAATTTTATATAAAAATTTATAGTTATTTTTCACTTTTAGCGCACTTTTTTTTATAAAAATTTTATTTTTCTATTTTTAGTTTCAGAATTCATTATGATATCTATAAATTATTTGAACTAAGTACTAATCGAGATTAGTGTACCTCGCTATTACTCCAAGGTGGCAAAAAATTACCCATTTTATCCAAAGTTGTAAATTACCCTAAAATGAACCACTAAAAATTCTTTGGTTCTTAGAATTTTCCGAATACTAATGAAATTGTGTCAAACAAATATTTAGTTTGTCATAGTAAATCCACTATCTTAAATTTCAAATTAATTTTAGATTGGTAATATAGACCCCAAAACCTTCCAATATCAATGTTTAAAGAACCTGAGATGTAAATTTCTTAGGTCGATATATTTAATACTGCATATTGTGTTTGTATACGCCTCAAGTACCCCACAATATCAATTTTAGACAAAATCGGAATATGTAAAATTTTCTGTCCCTCATATTGGATCTTATCAACTTAATAGTTTAAAATTAACTTCATATTCGTAATACACGACCCCGAAAACACTCTAATACCAAATCTGAAAAAATGCGAATAAGGTAAAATTTTCAACCCACCATATTGCATCCGATATATTGAATTTCAAAAAAATTATTTTAAGTCTTAATCTAATCTAAATCTAAACTTTGCAAAGCCCCCTAGTACCAATTTTGGATGAAATTCGGAAATTTAAAATTTCTAGACTTATATTCGCTATTTACATCCTTAAAAACGATTCAGTCCCACTTTTGGACAAAATCGAAAAATGCATAATTTTTAGTCCGCTCTCTTGGATTTGCCATATTGAATCTTGAAAAACTGCCAGATTGAGATTTTCAAAAAATATTTTAAATTTATAATTAACACTGACAAAAATACCCCAATACTGATTTTAGACAAAATCGGGAGATGTAGAATTTTTAATCCGCCATCTTGAATCCGCCATATTGATTTTTAAAAAAAAATTTCAGGTTCGTTATCTGCGACCCCGAAAACTCCCTCTTACAATTTTGAAGAAAATCGGACAAAATTGATTTTTTCGTCCACCATATTAGATTCGCCATATTGAATTTTTTAAAAATAATTTTAGATTAATTTTGTATGACCCTGGAAACTCCCTCGTACCAATTTTGTAGAAAATCGGACAAAACTGATTATTTTGTCCGCCATATTAGATCTGCCATATTGAATTTTTTATTTTAAAAATATTTTGTCTCCATTATGTGCGACCTCGAAAACTCCCCCACAACAATTTTGGAGAAAATCAGACAAAATTAAATTTTTTTTTCCGCCATATTAGATCCGCCATATTGCATTTTAAAAAAATAATATCAGATTCGTTGTGTACGACCCCAAAAATTCCTCCATACCAATTTTGGAGAAAATCAAACAAAATTAATTTTTTTGGCCGCCATATTGTTAGCGCCATCTTGGATTTACTGCACAAATATCGTCCAAAAAAATATGGGACCACCGCAGTAACTTCCTGAACATAACGTAAAAAATTTCATTCAAATCGGTGCTGCCGTTCCGGAGTAATCGGTGTACATACATAAACATACATACTCGACGAATTGAGAACCTCCTTCTTTTAGAAGTGAGTTAAAAAATTTTCGTTCTATATCTTTTCTTCCTGTTCTTAACATGAATTACTTTTGGTGGAATAAATACACATATTTTGAACATCAGTGTACCTTCATATCTACATCAGCAATTTCTGTAATTTTCGCAGTCAATTTTGTATTCGATCGTGTCCATTATGGCTCTGGTCATTAGGCCTATGGGTTTAGTTCCGTATTGTTCGTTGTGGTCCACAATAATTAGAGGATGAGGGTTGTTAGACAGTTTAACGCTGATTAATTTGTCCATGTAGGCACTTAACAGACTGAAGGGGAATACTCTGTCTTTCAATGTTATTATTTCTTCTTATTTTAATCCAACCAAAATTATAAATGCAATTTAAGAATGTCATCAAAGTGAGTAATATGATAGGACGAATATATATATATGTATATATATATATATATATATATATATATATATATATATATATATATATATATATATATATATACATATATATATATATATATATATATATATATATATATATATATATATATTTCTCTGCTATCACAATCGAATAATAATATTAATAACTAGACGTTTGTGGGAAGCATTTATTAAGTTCATTACTATTTTAAGATGCACAATATTAATTTACATTGCAAAAACTCCTCCGGGAACCAAGACGTTAACCAGAAGCTGTTAAGTTTCGTAAGCTATTTTGTTGCATATTATATAGGTCAAGTATTACAGAGAACAAGCTAATTTACTTAGAAAAGTTACTACTTGTTTGTTATCTAAGTAATCCATGTTTCTGATTCTGGTTTATATGACCTCGTAAATATATACCTTTAAGTTTTATCGGGTGATTTAAAAAGGCGGCCAGGATTTAAATAACATTTGATCGATTTAAATTCCAGATGAATGTAAACTTGGATTAAATACCATGTGTCCTTCCCAAAATATTTGACTGTTTAAATTCACTTGATCTTTCACTATCTTCATTAGTTCTTTATGAAAAAATAAATAAATTTTGGTGAGACTGTTTATTTTATAAATTTTAGGTCAACAATATTCATGCTGATGTTATGTTGATAATAATATCGAACTAGAAGGTGTGACTGATATAATGGAGAGTATAAAGAATAGAAAAGCAATCGGCCCAGATGGTATTCTATCTTTTATATTAAAGAACTTTGTTGGTTACGATAATATTTACACCTGTGCATTCTGCTCTCGGTTCGTTACAGCTCCACTGATGAGACCATCAACTGGTTGAAACTAGTATGGAGAGAGAACCAGAGTGGAATTCGTAGAATATATACTGTGTGTCCCTTTTTTAACGGTTGTAAAGCCAATAAAATAACTTTTCCAAATACATAGATTGTGAAATTGATTATTTTTATAATTTTCTACCGCTCCGGGGTATATTTCAGATGTTCGTTTGTACTGTTTAGAATAACAGTCCAGCATCAAGTTCTGCGGATAATATCCTGCCGATAATTTACGATATTGGGATTTTAAGTTGACAGTTGTTTTCTGTGCATTCTGCTCTCGGTTCGTTACAGTTCCACTGATAAGACCATTAAGTGGTCGAAACTAGTATGGAGAGAGAACTAGAGTGAAATTCGCAGACAATATAGTGTCTGCCCCCTTTCTTAACGGTCGTAAGGAGAAAAAAATAACTTTTCCAAATACATAACCGTGAAATTGATTATTTATAATATATATATATATATATATATATATATATATATATATATATATATATACAGGGTGAGTCAACGATTGGATGAAGTAGATTTGTGCCTTTTCGGTGAAATTAACAAAGAAACTATATTTATTGTTTGATGCAGTTTATTTTTACGCAGATTTTAAAAATATTTAGGACTCTACAGGGTGAGCCAAAAAACTAGGACAGCATAAAGTTGTATTTTTTTAAATAGAACACCCTATATACGAATCGTATTTTCGATTTAGCTTATAATTTTAAATCTTTTTTATTAAGGGTTTACTATAACAAAACTTTATAGTTTCTGAGATAATTAAATTTAAAGAAAAAAAGTCACATTTTCAAGCATCAATTCAATCTTAAATAACGTTTTCAATTTTGTGACAAATATATTCAAATTTGGAATTCAGCAAGACCAAGGACAAGTTAACATAATTTTTACCTAATATTTGCAATAAAAGCTACAGGGTGTTGAACACATCGACTCAAATTTGAACAAGTTTAAATGAATAAACATCTTTTTTTTTAAAATGTATATTTTCATGTTATTTAATAGAGTAATAAAAACCCTAAAAGTTTTGTTCAATATATCCTATACCTATTTATAATAGTTTTTGAGATATTTCCGTTTTTCTTATTTTCCAGACTTTTTAACAGAAATAGTCTTCATTATCATAGTAGCCATGGCAAAAACAATGTAAAAGAACATTTTTCTGTGTGTCAAATTTATAACCGCAATCGCTTCTTTTGGTTTTTATGTAGTGTAGTTTGGTTTTTTTTGCATTCATCTTATATTGTAAAATGAATTTTCCAAAGAATGAGTTAATAGATATGATTTATACAATAGGATAGGCTCAAAAAAATTGCATTCTTGCTCAAAGAATTTACAAAATGAAGTATCCTGATCGACGCCAGCCTAATACCCATACTTTTCAAAACTTAATGCAAAGATTTGATTCTTCTGGTACTGTTGATTATCCAAAACGTAAAGTGGTCAACAAACCAGTAATTAATGAAGAAAAAGAACTACAAGTATTGTTAAATGTTCAGGAAAATCCTTATATTGGTAGCCATCAGTTAGCAGCATTATGTGAAACATCACAATCTACCGCTAATCGTACTACCAAGAAATATAGGTATCATCCATATCACATGGAATTACACCAAGAATTGCATGGACCGGATTTTGAAAGTCGTGTAAACTTTTGTCGTACAATAAATGCGGAGATTCAATTAAATCCAAATTTATCATGCAAGGTAATGTTTAGTGATAAAGCTACTTTTAGAAGTAACGGTGCAGTAAATAGACGCAACATGCATTATTATGCCACAGAAAACCCATTTTGGATTAGAGAGGTGCAACATCAAAACCACTGGTCATTAAATGTTTGGTGTGGTATTCATCATAATCGAGTTATTTTAACCCCACTTTTTTAATGAACCACTAAATGGCCATAGTTACCTGAACTTTCTACAAGAAGAACTACCCCAACTGCTTCAAGGTCTCGATAGGGATGAGCTCGACAGTATGTGGTTTCAGCACGATGGTGCGCCTCCACATTACCATCGTGAAGTTCGTGCGTTTTTGGACCAACGATATCCGCAAAAATGGATTGGACGTGGAGGTTTCATTGAGTGGCCACCAAGGTCTTGCGACATCACCCCATTAGATTTCTTCCTATGGGGTTATATTAAAAATAAGGTGTATGTTAATCCACCAACAAAAGTGGAAGATATGCGAAACAGGATTAGGGATACCTGTAGAACAATAACGCCACTAATTTTGTCCAGGGTCCGAGAAAATCTGCAAAAAAGACTAAATTTGTGCATTGCACAAGAGGGTCGTTTATTCGAACACTTATTAAAAAGAAATAATTAATCTCAGTATTTAATAGGTAATTTTTTTGTTTCAATTTAGTATAAAAGTAAATATGTATTTGCCTTGTCGTTATTGTTGTGTTCATTTTTTCACATTATGTTTAATTAAACTATTGCCGTTGTAATATAACGAATAATGTATTTCATCATATTTAACCACATTCTGTTTGTTTCTGTAGTTTCTTTTTATTATTTTACATGGCTACTATGATAATGAAGACTATTTCTGTAAAAAAGTATGGAAAATAAGAAAAACTGAAATATCTCAAAAACTATTATAAATAGGTATAGGATATATTGAACAAAACTTTTAGGGTTTTTATTACTCTATTAAATAACATGAAAATATACAGGGTGTACCATTTAAAAAAAAAGATATTTATTCATTTAAACTTGTTCAAATTTGAGCCGATGTGTTCAACACCCTGTAGCTTTTATTGCAAATATTAGATAAAAATTATGTTAACTTGTCCTTGGCCTTGCTAAATTCCAAATTTGAATATATTTGTCACAAAATTGAAAACGTTATTTAGGATTGAATTGATGCTTGAAAATGTGACTTTTTTTCTTTAAACTTAATTATCTCAGAAACTATGAAGTTTTGTTATAGTAAACCCTTAATAAAAAAGATTTAAAATTATAAGCTAAATCGAAAATACGATTCGTATATAGGGAGTTCTATTTAAAAAATACAACTTTATGCTGTCCTAGTTTTTTGGCTCACCCTGTAGAGTCCTAAATATTTTTGAAATCTGCGTAAAAATAAACTGTATCAAACAATAAATATAGTTTCTTGGTTAATTTCACCGAAAAGGCACAAACCTACTTTATCCAATCGTCGACTCACCCTGTATATATATACACCTCCGTGTGAGAATCCGTGAAAGCCGTATAAACATATATAAGCCATCCGACGAGAGGTCGGCGAAGCCGCGTTCAGTGTTTGCATGCTTCCTTCCGATCTGTCCTTTGCACAGCCAGATGCATGTCGGTACCCTGATGAGTCTAGTGAGAGACGAAACATGTATCTCTGCCGTATCACTGTGGCGGGGAGGGTAAGCTTTGACTTTCTTCTCGGTATGGTGGTACAGGTGGGCCACCATCTCGATGGTGGGGGAATAGGATGAATTGTTTTATTACAATTTATTCTATCTGTGCAACCTCTAACACAAAAAGGATGTGATGGAGCGAAGTTTGCATTCACTGTTTCGCATTTTACTTCACCTACATACGGAGTTGCATATAGTTGTACGTTTGCTGAATGTGATTTCAGCACTACAACAGCATAATGTGGATATAACCACTGCTAATGCATCTCACACGGAGGAATCCGTGAAAGCCGTATAAACATATATATATATATATATATATATATATATATATATATATATATATATATACATATATGTATGTTTCTGTGGCTTTCACGGATTCCTCCGTTCAGTATTTGCATGCTTCCTTCCGATCTGTCCTTTGCACAGCCACGTGCATGTCGCTACCCTGATGAGTCTAGTAGAGACGAAACATGTACCTCTGCCGTATCACTGTACAGGTAGGCCATCATCTCGATGGTGGTGGATTAGGATAAATTGTGTTCCTTAGCAACTTGTCCAAACTGTGCAACCTCTAACACGGAAAGGATATGGTTGGAACGCAGTTTGCATTTACTGTTCGCATTTTACTTCATATATATATATATATATATATATATATATATATATATATATATATATATATATATATATATATATAAATTTGGATTATAGAATTCATTTGCTGTATTAAAAAGGTTTTCAATTAACAACTGTTCCACCAAAGTTTCAAAAATATTTACAGGCTTTGTTAGGAAGTATAATAAAAAATCTTATTTAACTATAACCAAGGCCATTCTAACATCCTTTAAGCCGCTAATAGGCAGGAACTAGATCACTCTTATGTCCAGTGTCATAATTATTGACTTCGAGCAGATCTGCACTCTGTCTTACATACAAGAGATTCTCCAGTATATATAAAGGTGGAACTGAAAAGATGTTACAAAGCTTTAAATGCCTATTTGCAGTTTCATCTAAAACTAAGTGATGTCAAGGTTCTCACTGCTTTCTGTTGTAAATCAAAGACACTGTACGTCTTTGTTGAGTGACTCTAAACAAAACTAGCATAAGACAAATGCCAACGAAACAGAAAATAGTACGTTGTCAGAAGTGCACTCAGTGATACATAATCTGACAAATTTCCCAGGATAAAAAGGTTTCTTTCCTTAACTAATAGCATTGCTGTTTTGTCTGGCTTTCCAATTGTAATCCAATATATTCCGGAACACTTAAAATTTTTCTTAGAAAAAAAAAAGCTTGTCAGATCTTGTCCTGGTTCAGATTAAATCTGCTGACATTGAAGTATTGTTCATAGACTTAAAATACAATTTGGTCTGTAGTAGAATTTGTTTTTCCTGCTTGTATCGGTGGCGTTCGTGTTAGCATGGGCGTGAATATCTTTAACAAAAATATGGTGCACCACTGATTTGTACGAAATGAATATTATTTTTATAATTGATCTATTTCTATTTTCTAACAAATTTTCCTCGACTCTTTTTGGTCTGATGAACGGTTTTTAATCAAAAAAATTAAGAGCATAGATATGAATGCCATTAGCAGAAGTATTTTTAGGAATTATTATTGATATTTTTTCAAACGTTATTGCCTAAATGTAATACTAGGTGAAATAAACCCAGTTGCTAGCTATTTAGGAAAGTTTTTTTGTCCTAAAGCTTGGCGATAAATGTCCTTTACTTTTTTTCACTGTGCGCATTTTTTTTATCAATTTGCGATAGTATCATTTTATAGGACAACCTTATACATTTTAAGTTATGTCATTTCAAACACTATAAACGATGAAATATCTTTCCTTTACACAAATACCAAATTATCTTCGTTCTTTAACTTAAATTACGTATACTTAAAAACTTTAATGTCTTTTTCATTATCCTAATGCTATTTAACTCAAGTTTCCATTTGTTTTCCTTGCTTTCGTTTTATATAATCTCTAAACTACAACTAATTTTATTTGCAATTATTAACTTTTTAAGAAGCTTAAGATGCCTTAAACATTAAATAATTAAGAGTCTAGCTTTAATCTGCCAAACTACTTCAAATTAATAATGATTATTTACTGAAAGAACTAAGTGGATTTTAGAGTTTATTTAAAGGAGTTTTTGCATGTTCGTGCTAGTTTAAGGACGTGTTGAATGAGGAAGAACCTTTGTAATTTGCGTTTATTGGATATTTCTTTATATTGATTATTTCTTCTATTGTTCTAGTGCCCTTTTTCAATCAAATTTATTATCCTAATTAATTTTTGTATAATTAGTCTTATAATTTTACTAACCATATTATCTTAGTAGCAGCACTCGCTTCCCTACTAATTCAAACCGTCCCCAATGTCCTGGCAGAAATCGTCCCTTTTGCATATATATATATATATATATATATATATATATATATATATATATATATATATATAGGTCAATTTGGTATATTTCAAGTTATTTCCAGTTTTCTAAACTAACTAAAACCAAACTAAACCTAATCTAACCGAAAATTTTGCTTGATTGAAGTTAATTTTAAACTAGTTTTTAAATAACAAAATTTAAATCTTTAAAATAAAGGTTTTTACCATACATCTGCCAACGTCGAGGTGAAAATTTGGCGTTTTCAGTTATATAACGATCGATCGCATTAACAAAACTTATTTTTATATTTTCCTTGAAAATACAAGTTTTTCTAAGTTTGTGTGCTAAAATCTATTACATTCAACGTATTTAAACTAGTACCATTTAAAAAAAAATACGAAAAATCGGTTTTCAGAAATAAAAGGAATAAATTTTCTGAAGTGAAATGTGAGGTTTTTTTATATTTTCTAGGAAACTGAGAGAAAATTGAGGGAAAACAAGACCATAATTATATTTTATGATACCGAAATCGAGGGCAAGTACAAAATTTTTTTCAAAAATACGTCGTGCAGTGAAAATAGTCAAAATCAGTAGAAAAATTATATTGACAGCTTCTATATTCTATATTCAATATGGCGGCCAAAAATATTAAATTTTGGTCCAATTTTCTCTAAAATTGGTGTGGGATAGTTTTCGGGATGGCACATAACAAAACCAAAATATTTTTTTTTTAATTCAATATGGCGGATCGAATATGGTGGACAAAGAAATCAATTTTATCTGATTTTCTACAAAATTGGTAGAGGGAGGTTTTTGGGGTCGCACCTAACGAATTTAAAATTATTTAAAAAATAAATCAATATGGCGGATCTAATATGGCGGACGAAAAAATCAATTTTGTCCGATTTTCCCCCAAATTGCTATGAGGAAGTTCTCGTGGTCGCGCATAATGAATTTTAAATTATTTTTAAAATATTCAATATGGCGTATAAAAAATTAATTTTATCTCATTTTTTTCAAAACTGATATGGGGGAAATTTTGGGATTGCACATTACGAATCTGAAATTATTTAAGAAAAGTTAAATATGGAGGATCCAAGATGACGGATTAAAGATTCTACATCTCTCGATTTTGTCTAAAATCAGTATTGGTGGGGGATTTTTGTTAGAGTTAATTAAGAATTAAAAATATTTTTTTAAAAACTCAATCTGACGGATTCAATATGGCATTCTAAGAATTTTACATTTTTTGATTTTCTCCAAAAATGATATAGGGGGTCCTTGAGGGTGGAAATTATGAATTTAAAAATCTTCCTTCAGGATTCAATATGGCGAACCCAATATAGCGGAAATTTTTTTAATATTTTTCGATTTTTTTCAAGGGTGGTATTGAATCGTTTTTGAGGATGTAAATAGCGAATATGTCAAATGCAATATGACGGTCTAAAAATTTTAAATTTCTGGATTTCATCCAAAATTGGTACTAGGGGGCTTTGAAAGGTTTAGATTTAGATTAGATTAAGACGTTAAAATTATTTTTTTTTGAAATTCAATATGGCAGATCCAATATGGTGGGTTGGAAATTTTACCTTATTCGTATTGTTTCAGGTTCGGTATTAGGGAGTTTTCCGGGTGGTGGATTACGAATATGAAGTTAATTTTTTACAACTATTAGGATGATAAAATACAATATGAGGGACTGAAAATTTTACACTTTCAGATTTTGTCCAAAATTGATATTGCGGTGTTCTTGGGGCGTATACAAACTCCATATGCAGTATAAAATATATCGAGCTGAGAAATTTACGTCTCAAGTTCTTTAAATATCGATATTGGAAGGTTTTGGGGCCTATATTACCGATCTAAAATTAATTTAAAATTTAAGATAGTGAATTTACTATGACAGACTAAATATTTGTTTGATACAATTTCACTGGTATTTGGAGAAGAATTTTTAGTGGTTCATTTTAGGGTAATTTACAACTTTGGATAAAATGAGTACTTTTTTGCCACCTTGGATTTATTGTGAAGTGTACTAATCTCGATTAGTATCTAATCCAAATAATTTATGGATATCATAATGAATTCAAAACTAAAAATCAAAAAATAACATTTTTATAAAAAAAATTGAACCGACTTCTAAAAGTGCGCTAAAAAGTGAAAAATAACTATAAATTTTTATATGAAATTAAAACTTTTGAAGTCGGCGCCAAATTATTTCTGAATGAAATAAATAACTACTGATATACACAAATTATGGTAAGAAAGCAATTACAAATAAATTATTTTTAATATGTTTTGGTGAATCACATTTTGTCAGATACTAGTTTGGCGTCGACTTCGAAAATTTCTATTTTATATAAACATTTATAGTTATTTGTCACTTTTTAGCGCACTTTTAGAAGTTGGTTCATTTTTTTTTATAAAAATTTTATTTCATAAGACATATTTGATTTAATTGTATTCTTCTAAAATATATATATTTTTTCTTGTATTTTTATTCACTCTTCTAAAAATGGAGGTTATCAATTAGACAAGCAAGTGGGTGCTGTTAAAATATTTTGACGCTAGGTCTATCGTAAAAATGTTGAAAATTGGGAAAACTTTGTTTTTGTACCTCTTTTTAACTCTTTGCTCTCTTAGTCTTATCTCAGAGAAATTTCTTTTCCTTCTCTACCCCCTTTAAAACATCTTTCACAGCTTCGTTTTACACTAAAAAACTAAATCAATTTAAACTAAAAACCATGAAGAAAACAAACCGATATCAACAAACTGGACACAAAAAAAAAACTGCCTGACATCGCAATTAATATCAAAATACTAAATTCATTTATTTACTTATCACTTTCTTGAAGTCAACGCCATATTGAAAATTTATAAAAAAAATATCTATTTTACCACGTAAATTCAACATCACGAAAACAGTAAACTAAGACGGCATAAAAAAAGGCCTATATAAACGGATCGCATGTCGAGAAATCTGGATACAATCCAGAGACTAATTTAATGATTTGGCCAAACTTTCCGGGCATCTGTACAACCCCGACGTACGTGTGCACTAGTAGTTTGACTTTCTTGTTGTCCAGGCTTGTCACTCCCCAAGTTCCGGGGTAGTTTGGGACAAATTAGTTTTCCATCGCTGGCCTTGTACGTGCCTGCACGTACGGGGGTTACAGAGGGTGGAAATCTGATATCGTGACAATAAAATTGGCCCCCTGAAAGCTCGTAGGCCAACAAGGGAGATTTTTTGGTTGTGTTGCAAAGAAAGTTGGGAGATATTGGGGTTGTTTCTTGACGTGGAATGGATTAATCGAGTTCAGTTAAGAAACTGCTGAGGTATATTTTCATTTTTGTTATTTTTTTTTTAATTTTTCCACATGAAATGAATAAGTGAATAGCATTGAAGTATATTTTGTTATAAAAATATTGACTTAACCTTGTTACCATCAATGAATGTTATTTAAAATTTTTATAATACGCGCATTAGAATATTTAACCTTACGTATCTCGAAAAGAGTTGTCTCTAAAATGCCTGTACATCACGAAAGTGTAAATTTCTGGAGAAAAGATGCCATGTAAACAAAAAATAACCCTTTTCTATAAGAAAAACAAAAAAGATTTCACCCTAAAACATTACAACTATGCCAGCATATTAAAAAAGTCATACACGGAGCAAAAAATTTGTGCAATCAATGCTATACCAAAGACGCTGCTAATAAATCTAGGGCTACTTGGAATCTAGTTAAAAATTTTATAAATCGAAAATAAAATAATTCTAGAATTTTAGACAATTTTATGAAAAAATTTTCAGAATCCCTTGATGTAAAGGGTGAATCAACGATTGGATGAAGTAGGTTTGTGCCTTTTCGGTGAAATTAACAAAGAAACTATATTTATTGTTTGATACAGTTTATTTTTACGCAGATTTTAAAAATATTTAGGACTCTACAGGGTGAGCCAAAAAACTAGGACAGCATAAAGTTGTATTTTTTTTAAATAGAACACCCTATATACGAATAGTATTTTCGATTTAGCTTATAATTTTAAATCTTTTTTATTAAGGGTTTACTATAACAAAACTTTATAGTTTCTGAGATAATTAAGTTTAAAGAAAAAAAGTCACATTTTCAAGCATCAATTCAATCCTAAATAACGTTTTCAATTTTGTGACAAATATATTCAAATTTGGAATTTAGCAAGGCCAAGGACAAGTCAACATAATTTTTACCTAATATTTGCAATAAAAGTTACAGGGTGTTGAACACATCGGCTCAAATTTGAACAAGTTTAAATGAATAAAGTGGTACACCCTCTATATTTTCATGTTATTTAATAGATTAATAAAAACCCTAAAAGTTTTCTTCAATATATCCTATACCTATTTATAATAGTTTTTGAGATATTTCAGTTTTTCTTATTTTCCATACTTTTTTACAGAAATAGTCTTCATTATCATAATAGCCATGGCAAAAACAATGTAAAAGAACATTTTTCTGTGTGTCAAATTTATAACCGCAATCGCTTCTTTTGGTTTTTATGTAGTGTAGTTTGGTTTTTTTTGCATTCATCTTATATTGTAAAATTAATTTTCCAAAGAATGAGTTAATAGATATGATTTATACAATAGGAGAGGCTCAAAAAAATTGCCTTCTTGCTCAAAGAATTTACAAAATGAAGTATCCTGATCGACGCCAGCCTAATACCCATACTTTTCAAAACTTAATGCAAAGATTTGATTCTTCTGGTACTGTTGATTATCCAAAACGTAAAGTGGTCAACAAACCAGTAACTAATGAAGAAAAAGAACTAGAAGTATTGTTAAATGTTCAGGAAAATCCTTATATTGGTAGCCGTCAGTTAGCAGCATTATGTGAAACATCACAATCCACCGCTAATCGTACTACCAAGAAATATAAGTATCATCCATATCACATGGAATTACACCAAGAATTGCATGGACAGGATTTTGAAAGTCGTGTAAACTTTTGTCGTACAATAAATGCGGAGATTCAATTAAATCCAAATTTATTATGAAAGGTAATGTTTAGTGATGAAGCTACTTTTAGAAGTAACGGTGCCGTAAATAGACGCAACATGCACTATTATGCCACAGAAACCCCATTTTGGATTAGAGAGGTGCAACATCAAAACCACTGGTCATTAAATGTTTGGTGTGGTATTCATCATAATCGAATTATTGGACCCCACTTTTTTAATGAACCACTAAATGGCCATAGTTACCTGAACTTTCTACAAGTAGAACTACCCCAACTGCTTCAAGGTCTCGATAGGGATGAGCTCGACAGTATGTGGTTCCAGCACGATGGTGCGCCTCCGCATTACCATCGTGAAGTTCGTGCGTTTTTGAACCAACGATATCCGCAAAAATGGATTGGACGTGGGGGTTTCATTGAGTGGCCACCAAGGTCTTGCGACATCACCCCTTCAGATTTCTTCCTATGGGGTTATATTAAAAATAAGGTGTATGTTAATCCACCAACAACAGTGGAAGATATGCGAAACAAGATTAGGGATACCTGTAGAGCAATAACGCCACTAATTTTGTCCAGGGTCCGAGAAAATCTGCAAAAAAGACTAAATTTGTGCATTGCACAAGAGGGTCGTTTATTCGAACACTTATTAAAAAGAAATAATTAATCTCAGTATTTAATAGGTAATTTTTTTGTTTCAATTTAATATAAAAGTAAATATGTATTTGCCTTGTCGTTATTGTTGTGTTAATTTTTCACATTATGTTTAATTAAACTATTGCCGTTGTAATATAACGAATAATGTATTTCATCATATTTAACCACATTCTGTTTGTTTCTGTAGTTTCTTTTTATTATTTTATATGGCTACTATGATAATGAAGACTATTTCTGTAAAAAAGTATGGAAAATAAGAAAAACTGAAATATCTCAAAAACTATTATAAATAGGTATAGTAAACCCTGTAGCTTTTATTGCAAATATTAGGTAAAAATAATGTTAACTTGTCCTTGGCCTTGCTAAATTCCAAATTTGAATATATTTGTCACAAAATTGAAAACGTTATTTAGGATTGAAAAATGACTTTTTTTCTTTAATTTAATTATCTCAGAAACTATAAAGTTTTGTTATAGTAAACCCTTAATAAAAAAGAATTAAAATTATAAGCTAAATCGAAAATACGATTCGTATATAGGGTGTTCTATTTAAAAAAATACAACTTTTCCTAGTTTTTTGGCTCACCCTGTAGAGTCCTAAATATTTTTAAAATCTGCGTAAAAATAAACTGTATCAAACAATAAATATAGTTTCTTTGTATTTTTCACCGAAAAGACACAAACTTACTTCATCCAATCGTTGACTCACCCGGTACTTAATGACATCAATTCTTTGTTTATAAATACATGCCCATGTGTCCATGGTACCTCCAATATCGACTATAAAAAGATTAAAATAAATAAAGATGCAATATTTCTGAGACTGACATACCATCAAGAAATTATTAATAGTATCAATACACTGAAAAATTTGAAACCTGTTGATAATGATTAAATCCCAGTCGCTGATTTAAAGGCCTCTCCTAACATAATAGCAATTCCGCTAGAGCATATAATTAATTTAATAGCTCATGTCAAGGCAATAAGAATTATAGACCCGTATCGCTTTTCTCTAATATTGATAAAATATTTGAAGAAATAATATATAATAGATTAAAAAACTTTTTAGAAAAATATAACATAGTATCAAATAAACAAAATGGTTTTAAAAAGTGAAAATCTACAATAGGGAAACTCTGGCTATGTGTATTGATTTGTCAAAAGCTTTCGACAGCGTTAACCATAATATCTTGTATAAAAAATTGGAAGTGATGGGTTTCAGGGGTAATGTACTGATTGAGTCTTACTTGATTGGGAGAAGGCAGGCTTGTTGATAAGGGCCTTATTAAATTGGAGCTCGTGGATGTTACAAGAGGCGCAGGGTTCTGTGCTGGGGCCACTTTTACATTATACCCTATACCAACAAGCTTCTAGATATTACTGAAAATTATATTCTTTTTTATGCTGATGATACAAATATTATATTTCCTAAAAATCTCGCTGGTATGCTTCAAAACAGTATCACTGATACACTGAGGGCTTTGAAAGAATTCTTCAAGGGCATCGATTTGTTAATGAACACTTCAAAAATACAAATTCTGTTATCATGCAACCGGTTAAATATCTTATTTAACTTCAACTATTATGATATGGAACTGGTAGTATAAGATTTTCTTGAAGAAGATCTTTCCGATGGTTGGTTGTTGTTGCAGCATGTTATACGTGTAAAAGTCCTTAAACTTTTTACGTTGAGTTTCTTAGACACTGGTATGCCAAAATGGTTTCTTGCAACTGTAGCTGTATAAGATGAAAGTTTATGGATGTGTAGGCATAGATGAAGTCAAAGAGAAGTCTGCCGACTGCACTGCATTTTGCGTCAGCTTGGACATATTATGTTTTAATTATAAAAAGAGTGATAGAAGATTTTTTAGTTCAAGTGAATTTTTTTTTATATAATTTTATAATAAATTTGCTGGTGATACTCGGAAATTTCAATATATTCTCCATTTTATATTTAGTTATTATTGTAACTAATGTTTAATTATATTTTTCAAATTTGGAACAACAACCACAGTACATGTGTCGTGTAGAGAAGTCTGTAAGAGAATAACGTATTAGCGAAAGGTCAAAATTTTAAAAAATCTTTGCCATAGGAAGGGCCACTTTCTGTCTCAAAAGATTTATATATACAGGGTGATTCAAAAATCGATCACGAAACTTAAGGGGGTGATTCTACTTGACAAAATAAGGGTAGAGCTTCATATATTTTTTTTTCAAAATGTCATTCGTTTTCGAGTTACAAGCCGTCCAAGTTCAAGTTTTAATTTTTTGCTTTTTGAATTACTCGCTTACAGGAAAACCGATTTGACTAATATTTGAAAAATAGGCTAAGTCTTCTGCGCTTCATTATTTTAGTAACAATTCACATTGATTGTTTGCCGCTAGAGGGCACTTTACCTACATTGAAAATTGTTTTTTGTCATAATTTTTTAGTGTTGACAGCTACAGTAGTTTTTGGCATAATTTCTGAAAGATTGATGCCAGGCCTTTAAAAAAGGTGCTCTTTATTTACATCGCTAAACCCAACGGTTTAGACGTAAATCACCCTTAAAAATTAAGTGGTAAATTTACTTTTCTCATTTCATTACCACCAGCTACCAGGTAAATAGCTATCAAAGTATACTAGAGCTGTCAGTTTAACATCAAATAAATTCGCTTTTTAAACTATTTAATTTATAATCTTAAAATAACTAATAATGGCTAATCAGTAAATATTCATATTATGGATTATTGCGATATACATTTAATTGATAAAAATTAATGAAACAGTACTAAACAAACTAAAAAAGATTCTCAAAATGTCCCCCATTTTCTTCAATACATTTCCTAACACTCTTCAAAAAATGTCGCCTAACTCGATGAAAAATTTCTGGTGTTTCTTTAATAATTTGGCACTTTTCGATTATCCTGAAGCGCAGATCCTCGACGTTGATTACTGGAATATCGTACACCAATTGTTTCAAATGACCCCAAAAGAAAAAATCCATAGGATTAAGGTCTGGTGACCTCGCTGCCCATGCCAATGGTCCACTTCGTCCTATCCATCGCTCAGGATACGTTGCATTCAAATACTGTCGGACACGTATACTAAAGTGGGGCGGAGCTCCGTCTTGGAGGATCCACATGTTGGCCCTTACTTCCAATGGCACATCTTCCAGATACAATGGGAGACGATTTTGGATAAAATCTAAATATACGTCACCAGTTAATGGGCCATCAAAGAAATGAGGACCAATAAGGTAATCTTCTATTATCCCTGCCCACACATTTAGTGAAAATCTACGCTGATGTTTCGTTTCTACCACATTGTTTGGGTTCTCGTAAGCATATGTGTGGATGTTGTGTAGATTTGTTATGCCATCACGAGTGAAACCAGCTTCGTCAGTGAATAATATGACGCCAATTAATCGATTATCGTGTTCATACTTAGCTAGGATCTGATTGCACATTTCCAACCGTCTCGGCCGATCATCGTCATAAAGAGCCTGCACCTTTTTTGAATGAAACGGGTAGAGTTGTTCTTCTCTTAGTATCCTCCATGAACTAGCCTGACAGAGCCGCACTTCATTCCCAATTTTTCTAGTACTAATACCTGGATTATCTTCAATAATTTCAAGCACTCTTTCTTCTTGTTGCACGTTTCTAGCAGTTCTAGGTCTTCCCCTATTTCCATTATAACTTTTAAAGGAACCACATTCCACAAGCCTCCTGTGCACACTGGAAAATGTTTGAGCATGAGGGATATTTCTTTCCGGATAACTCTCCATATAATATCTTCTTGCAAACTCTGCATTACCATTTGCTTTTCCATAACAAAAATGGATATCACAATATTCGATATTTCAATATTGGTGATTAGCCATTATTAGTTATTTTAAGATTATAAATTAAATAGTTTAAAAAGCGAATTTATTTGATGTTAAACTGACAGCTCTAGTATACTTTGATAGCTATTTACCTGGTAGCTGGTGGTAATGAAATGAGAAAAGTAAATTTACCACTTAATTTTTAAGGGTGATTTACGTCTAAACCGTTGGGTTTAGCGATGTAAATAAAGAGCACCTTTTTTAAAGGCCTGGCATCAGTCTTTCAGAAATTATGCCAAAAACTACTGTAGCTGTCAACACTAAAAAATTATGACAAAAAAACAATTTTCAATGTAGGTAAAGTGCCCTCTAGCGGCAAACAATCAATGTGAATTGTTACTAAAATGATGAAGCGCAGAAGACTTAGCCTATCTTTCAAATATTAGTCAAATCGGTTTTCCTGTAAGCGAGTAATTCAAAAAACAAAAAATAAAAACTTGAACTTGGACGGCTTGTAACTCGAAAACGAATGACATTTTGAAAAAAAATTATATGAAGCTCTACCCTTATTTTGTCAAGTAGAATCACCCCCTTAAGTTTCGTGATCGATTTTTGAATCACCCTGTACATATATATATATATATATATATATATATATATATATATATATATATATATATATATATATATATATATATATATATATATATATATATATATCCACTGCTATTGCATCTCACACGGAGGAATTCGTGAAAGCCGCATAAACATATACACGCCATCCGGCGGGAGTACGGCGAAGCCGCGTTCAGTATTTGCATACTTCCTTTCGATCTGTCCTTTGCACAGCCAGGTGCATGTCGGTACCCTTATGAGTCTAGTAAAGACGAAACATGTACCTCTGTCGTATCACTGTGGCGAGGAGGGTAAGTTTTGACTTTCTTCTCGGTATGGTGGTACAGGTAGGCCATCATCTCGATCGTCGTGGAATAGGATAAATTGTGTTCCTTAGCAATTTGTCCAAACTGCGCAACCTTTAACACTGAAAGGATATGGTTGGAACGAAGTTTGCATTTACTGTTCGCACTTTATTTTATATATATATATATATATATATATATATATATATATATATATATATATATATGTCATCGATAAAAAGTATGTGTGTATTTCAAAACTGGAATGGTCACTGTCGCAGAAAGCGATAAAAATAAATTATGGAAAACCACATTATACTAGGGTATTGTTGATTACAGACATCTAAAAGACAGAGAATTTATTCAATAAGTATTCTGAACATTTCCTTAATCAAATTTATTAAAACCTTATTTTCAGAGATGTCTCACTTTGCATAATTTCATCTATTTTCCAGATTTTTCGTTCGACTTTTCGACGTTGGTCTCGATTTTTATTAAAAAGGGAACAAAGATCTTTGATTATGAATTTGAATAAAAAAGAATGAAAAATGGCATTCGTATTGATTTTTTGTCTTTTTCTGACATCCTTATTATAGACACTTTGGAACGGGGTCAGAGAGTGAGAATTTCGTTATTTATTTCGCTTATACCTTTCATTCTTGGCCTCGATATAAGGAAATCGTTTTATTAGGATCCCTATTTTAGTTGTAGTCATCAATCTTCTGATTACTTTGCCATAGCTATAACTTTACACACAGAAAAATTTATTGGAAAAAAGCAATTTGCTTTCAGAAAAACAATATATGCTTCGTACGTCATCAAAATAATATTTATTTAATTTTAAAAAATATATTTTTGAGATTTTTATTTCTTTAGTTCAAAAAAAAATTATCTTAATGTGGAGAAATGATCGGTTAATGGATAAAAGAAGTTTTTTCGATGAAAGACAGGTAATATCTGTAACATAAGGAAATACTGTTTAGTTTAGCAAAAATATATTCTCTATCAAGATTTATAACGCAAGATAATGCTGTTAACCTAGATGTCTCTATCAGAGGTAAACTGGCCATCACAAGCTTTATGCAAACTGTCATAAATTAAGTTTATAACTGGTACGTAGACAGAGAACTGCATGTTAATCCTAATCCTATATATATATATATATATATATATATATATATATATATATATATATATATATATATATATATATATATATAGTGAGAGAGAGAGAGAGAGAGTGAGAGAGTCGGATGCTTTCAACTCTTTTAGCAACCATATACAGTTTACTATCGAAACTGAAAATGACCAATGGGGTACCTACTTTAGATACAAAGGTACTAAGAGCAGAAGAAATAATTTTATATTGGTATCAGAAACCTACAGCATCTGGTAGGTATCTGAACTATTTTTCATGTCACCCAAAAAATCAAAAATACAATACTGTGATAGCTATGTAAAATAGGGCACAGTTTGAGGATACTCTTTGATATGTTTTTTAACAATGGTTACCCCGAAAACATTCATAAAAAACGTTCAGCAGAAGAAACTAATGAAAATCTGATTAAGTTTAAAAAACTTCCTTTTGTCAACTACTTGACAAATTTAATGGTTTCCTTGTTTAAAGGTTCCTCTAATATAAATATTTTCAAATATAATTGGCTAAGGAACCAAAAACTATTTTGACGAGTTAAAAACAAAGCACCCAGCTGTACAAGAGCAATGTTATATATGAACTATTTTGTTTGGAATGTCCGGGATGTTATGTGGGACAAACGGCTCAGTGGCTAAAACAACGTGTTACTCACAAGAGTGCCTATCATTATGATTGATCACCATCTGAAAATTTGGCATGGTCTTGAATATGAAAACGCAAAAATTTTAGATCACAAAATAATTACAAAAATAGATTGTTTCACGAAATGGGCTATATTAACTTGCTATCATTCTAATTTTAAATCATTATTGTTTGTTATCGTAAAATATTTCGTCTTTTTTTCAAAAGTTTATATATATATGTTTATTCGGCTTTCACGGATTCCTCCGTGTAAGATGCAATTACTAAATTTAGTAATAGAATAACAAAATGTCAAGAAAAAGGAAATTTTGAAAATGCCTTGAATAAAGGGCGAAACGTCAATTCTTTTGTATTTTTTATTAATATAGAACCTAAACTCAAGAAAAGACAAAATAAAGAAAAATTATATAATCTGTGGTTCAAGAATCAAGAAAATAAATACCAACAGTTTGGGTTGAAGCTACTAACAACATCCATTATGACATTTTATGGACATTTTATGAGAAAATAGAAGTATCACATGGGCCGCACGTGGTAATGCATCTTAAGGAATTATCAAAATCATACACTAAACTTGCCGCTCAAAAAAATAGAAGAATTTTTTTATTGAGATGTAAACATTTAGATTTATTTCTAACGTTTTTAAACTTGAATGTTTCACATATTTGTTTTGCAGGTACGTACCTTAAAAAAAGATTTAGTAATAGAATAACAAAATGTCAAGAAAAAAAATTTTGAAACTGCCTTGAATTTTTATGTATTTTTTTATTAAATATAGAACCTAAACCCAAGAAAAGATAAAATAAAGGAAAAATGATATAATCTATGGTTCAAGAATCAAGAAAATATATATATATATATATATATATATATATATATATATATATATATATATATATATATATATATATATATGTATATACATATATATATATATATATATATATATATATATATATATATGTATATACGTATATATATATATATATATATATATATATATATATATATATATATATTTATATACATGTATATATAGGGAGGGACCATCAACACAACCAACAGCCGATTTTAGAGGAGCCAGGGCGGTCAATTCGAAAATTATTGTCGGTTGTTGCTGCAAGAGACAAAACTATGGGTCGAATCGTGGAGAAGGACCTCCTTTACAAGTCCCGCATAATAAAACTGAAACCAATGCTTTCTGAAGCCGTCAGGACAAAGCGGGATAAACGTTGCAACCTGCTTTTGGGTTTTTTAACAAACATTGCTACCGGATGATTCAGGTTTGTTTTTGACGAGAAAATTTTTACTATCAATCGAAGAAATGGGCGCTAGCTTGCTTATGGCCCTGAAGATGTTCTTGCAAGAACGAAATCTTCGGCGAATATTCTCGTTCTATGTGGTGTGTCCAGTGAGTGTGACGTAATGCCATCGCATTTCTTTAGCAAAGGGGGAAAATGTCACAAAAGAAGTTTATCTGAGTATTCTGACGAACGCAGTAAATCGTGGATGGAAACTATGTCTTATAGAAAGCCGGATATTTTCTTACTCGATCTACATACAATTTCTGAACCGAACAAGAACATATATGGTGTACCAATAGAAATAAAACAGTTTGCGTGTAGAATATAGAAATCAAATCATGCATTGATCAACCCAGAAAAGTATTTAAAAATATGAGGAATTTCTTCCAGAATCAACATATCAAGATAGAAGCACATACCAGCGTGATAATGTGCTATGATCCATTTTTCTGTATAGAGCCGAAACGTGGGCTCAAGGTCACCCTCATAAACAAGTTGGATGCTCTTGAAAGCTGAGTAACTCAAAGAATTGCCATGGATAATCCATATGGCTAATGAAGACATTTTTCTTAGAATCGGTACATAGAAAGAGAAAGTGAGTTACTCCACAACTCCAAAGTTATAGAATTTACCTATCTTGAATATTTACTTCTTAGGAAATAATATCGTATTTCTCAACTTATAATCAATGGAAAGATTGCACAAAAAAGAGGAGAGGGTAGAAAGAAATTGTCCTGTGTACGCAACATCAACAATTCGACAAACTTACCTTTTGAACAACTAATAAGATCAGCTAAAAAAAGTAAGAATATTTCATAGTAACTGCCAATCTTCATTGAATGAGGATGGTAACAAACTAAAATTAACTGTTTCCAAAAAGACACAATATAAGCTTCGAATGAAAAACCACTGTTTTTTTAGATCAAAAATTCGCTCTAAATTGCCTGAACAAGCTAAACCTATTTATATTCGCCTCGTATAATCTATAAATAAAAACAAAATATAACAGTTCCATAATACCTTAATTCCCGATAAACTGTGTATCTGATTAACGGCATTAGAGGGTTTAACAAAATTTAAATATAAATTGCTCAAACCCCAAAAATTCCCAACTATTATTTTAGTCTGATGATTCCCAAGTGTGAAATTTAAAAGGGGAGAAACTTGACTCGAAGTATATCAAATTGTCAACGCAAATAAAAATATGGCCGCTCGCAGGATATTTGAAGTTTTTAGTTCTGATTTAAGGTCAAAATAGAGATAAAACGATGAAGGCGAATGGTTCTTTTTTACATCTTAGATCTTTAGGAGTTCGTGGTAATTAAAGGTACTTTTTAGCATGAAGTTGAATGATGAATATTAATTTTGGAATAATGCAATATATTTTACAGGAAGAACAGCTAGAGGTTAGCTAAGAAATAATCATACAATAAACTTTTTATAAAAAAAATGAACCGACTTCTAAAAGTGCGCTAAAAAAGTGAAAATAACTATAAATTTTTATATGAAATTGAAATTTTTGAAGTCAGCGCCAAACTAATACCTGACAAAATGTGATTCGCATAAACAGATTAAAAATACTTTATTTGTAATTGTTTTCTTACCATAATTTGTATATATTAGTTGTTATTTATTTCATTTAAAAATAATTTGGCGCCGACTTCAAAAATTTCAATTTCATATAAAAATTTATAGTTATTTTTCACTTTTAGAAGTTGGTTCAATTATTTTTTGCTTTTTAGTTTTGGATTGATTATGATATCCATAAATTATTTGAACTAAGGACTAATCGAGATTAGTGTACCTCGCAATGATTCCAAGGTGGTAAAAAAGTACCCATTTTATTCAATGTTGTAAATCACCCTAAAATAAACCACTAAATATCCTTTGATTCTTAGAGTTTTCCAAATACCGGTGAAATTGTGTCAAACAAATGTTTAGTCTGTTATAGCAAATCCACTATTTTAAATTTCAAATTAAGTTTAGATTGATAATATAGGTCCCAAAACCTTCCAATATCGATATTTAAAGAACTTGAGACGTAGATTTCTTAGCCCGATACATATATTGTACTGCATATTGAGTTTGGATACGCCCCAAGGACTCCGCAATATCAATTTTTGACAAAATTGGAAAATGTAAAATTTTTAGTCTCTCATATTTTATCAATCTAATAGTTGTAAAAAATTAACTTCATATTTGTAATACACTACTCCGAAAACCCCCTAATACCAAATCTGAAAAATGCAAATAAAGTAAAATTTTCTTGGATCTGCCATATTGAATTTCAAAAATATAACTTTAATATCTTAATCTAATCTAAATCTAAACCTTTCAAAGCCACCTAGTACCAATTTTGGATGAAATCCAGAAATCTAAAATTTCTAGACCGTCGTGTTGCATCTGACATATTTGTTTTTCTTAAAATAATTTTATGTTCGTTATTACCATCCTCAAAAACGATTTAGTCTCACCTTTGAACAAAATCGAAAAAAGTAAAATTTATAGTCCGCTATATTGGATTCGCCATATCGAATCCTGAAAAAATACTTTTAAATTCATAATTTACACTCTCAAGAACCCCCTATATCAGTTTTGTAGAAAATCGAAAAATATTGTTTTCGAGTTTTTTAGAAAATATTTTAAATTCGTAATTAACACTAACAAAAATCCCCCAATACTGATTTTAGAGTATATCGAGAGATGTAGAATCTTTAATCCACCATCTTGAATCCACCATATTTATTTATTTTTTTAATTAATTTCAGATTCGTAACGTGCGATTCCAAAAACTTTCCCATATCAGTTTTAAAAAAAAGGCACAAAATTAATTTTTCTGTTCGCGATATTAGATCCGCCATATTAAATTTTTTAAAAATAATTTTAGATTCGTTATGTGCGACTTTGAAAACTGTCCTGTGCCAATTTTGGAAAAAATCGGACAAAATTAATTTTTTTTGTCGTCATATTGGATCCGTCATATTGAATTTTTTAAAAATAATTTCAGATTCGTTGTATACGACCCAGAAAATTCCCCCTTACCAGTTTTGGAGAAAATTAATTTTTTTTTCCGCTATATTGTCAGCGCTCTTTTGGATATTACTGCACCAATTTCTTCCAAAAAAATATAGGACCACCGCAGCAACTTCCTGAACATAACGTAAAACATTTCGTTCAAAACGGTATCGCCATTCCACAGTAATCGGTGTACATACATAAAAAAATACGTAGTCGACAAATTGAAAACCTCCTTCTTTTAGAAGTCGGTTAAAAATGTCGAACTCTGAACGCACTGTACAACATTCTGTCATATTTTTTATTACAAATACAACAAAGAGTAAAAATCTATTCAAGGCATTTAACGTATATGAAAACGAAATTTTATATATCAATAATTAACTTTCAACATTGAGTAAAAACCTGAAAACCACATTTTGATTTTGCCATCACATAATCCACATATTCTAAAATCGCAAAAATCTACGTATAATTAAATATTTGAAAATGCCTAAACGAAACGACCCCACCTTCCTCCTAATCATGTTGTGTCTACGACCCGCAGACAGCAGACATAAAAATTCATCCGGTAATTCCTTTAAGTCCAACCGCCAAATCGGGTCCCCACTTTGTGTAAACTTAGAACATCGAAGGGGTGGTGACTTTGTTATGGTTTTTAGGTCTTCTTTTTGATGACTTAGACGATCCTAATTTGAGTCCGAGTTAACATTTAGTTGAGTTGGGCGGTCACCACGCCATTTTTGTGTTTGATTGTTTTTCAGTGATGAATTTGGCATATGGAGTTTAATATTTAGCAGATAAATTGGTTTTATTTGTTTCCTGATTTAAAAATCCGGTTATTTCCTTGCAGCATTATCGGAATAAGTAGACATATTGGAAGGTATAAGAGGTTAATATATATATATATATATATATATATATATATATATATATATATATATATATATATATATAAAGGGTGTTTTTTATAGAGGTATAGAACTTTTAAATGGAATGAAACAAAGATGAATTTTTTAAATTGACATGAAATGTACTTTATTCGAAAGATAACCTTCGGGCATTATAATTTAAATATGACTTCTGGCATATGACCGCCATGGCTGGCTCGGACGTAGTCTAATCTGGAGGTCCAATTTTCGATGACTTTTTCCAACATTTGTGACCGTATATCGGCAATAACGCGGCGAATGTTGTCCTCCAAGTAATCAGTCGTTTCGGTCTTATCGGCGTAAACTAGCGACTTCACATATCCCCACAGAAAATAGTCTAGCGGCGTTAAGTCGCACGATCTTGGAAGCCAATTCACGGGTCCGAAACGTGAAACTATGCGGTTACCAAACGTTTCCTTCAATAAATCAATTATGGCACGAGCTGTGGGACATGTTGCGCCGTCTTGTTGAAACCACAGCTCTTGCACATCATGGTTGTTCAATTGATGAACGAAAAAGTCAGTAATCATGGCCCTATAGCGGTCACCATTGACTGTAACGTTCTGACCAGCATCGTTTTTAAAGAAGTACGGACCATTGATTCCACCAGCCCATAAAGCACACCAAACGATCAGTTTTTCTGGATGTAACGGTGTCTCAACATACACTTGAGGATTATCATCACTCCAAATAAGGCAGTTTTGTTTATTGACGTATCCATTCAAACAAAAGTGAGCTTCATCGCTAAATAAAATTCTCTTATGAAAATCGAAATCAACAGCAATCTTATTTTGGGCCCATTCACCGAATCTACGCCTTGCTAGGTGATCGTGTGGCTTCAATTCTTGCACGAGTTGGATTTTGTAAACACGCAAACCAAGATCTTTCCGCAAAATCTTCCATAAAGTGAATGGACACATATCTAATTCCTGTGCACGATGGAGGATAGACTGATTCGGGTCTTCCTCTACGCTATGCTCTACAGCAGCAATGACTTCTTCTGTACGCACTGTACGACGTCTCTGTGGATGAGTATTATCATTTAGAGTAAACGTGGTGCGAAAACGTACCATAGTTAATCGAATTAATTGCTCTGATGGACGATTATGTTGACCGTAAAATGGACGTAGTGTGCGATACGTATTTCGAACAGAACCATGATTTTCAAAATAAATTGGCACAATTTGGAAGCGTTGTTCAGACATCAGTCTATTCATGTTGAAATGCAAAACCAAACTAAACATAAATCACTTGACATCTGACAAAATGGCCGCCAGTTAAAAAAGTGTTGCCAACTTAAAGTTCTATACCTCTATAAAAAACACCCTTTATATATATATATATATATATATATATATATAATTGTACCAACTTTATTCAATAAAATCATACTTGATGATATATTGTTGGTTTAATTTTTAGATAAATATTTAAATACAATTTTACCAACAGTTTCGCCAACCTAATATTACTAATTAGAAACTGTAGCTTTACAGCTTTAAAGTAGTAAGTTGGCATGTCTAATAAAACCTTATACTACCATTAGGGAGTACAAGAGTTTACTATTTAAAACGATTAATGTTCATATTCTCGAAAACAGTATAATACGGCTATACTTTAAAATCACAAAACAAGGAAGCAACAGCAAATATTCCAAAGAGAATACCTAATTAGGGACATCCTATACCCGTGAAATGGAAAAACGTTTTAAAAATTCTCTCAGTCATGCCGGTTTAAAATTAAAAAGATGAAATATCGGCACCGACTGTCCCAGTCGATCTTTGAAGGAGCCGGCGAATGCCTCCGACAAATGGGGTGAAATTTGAAACATCTGCTTTGTCAAAATACTACCCCTATATTGGCATGAATTCTCTTATATTTCCTAAGAATGTAAATGTGTAACAAAGTTAAAATTTTGAGTGTCTCAAAACATTTTTGTGGATATTATAGCGTGTAAATTAGGTTTCTGACAGGTGTGTTTAGGTAGCTGCTGTTATCCAATCTATATAGTATAATTTCATTCAGTTAAAAGGTTACTTTCACATAAATGTATGAATGTAATCAGGTGATGGGGATATGTGCACTGCGCCTTGAAAATTCTCTTGTGCCCCCTTTCTGCTCCTAAGTCGTTGGGGGCGCCACACCAATTAAGCAGGTCTCCTAGAGTGTGGAACGGCTTCAGATTGGGTTTAGGCCGGACTCCATTTATTTTTGCTCGAATCTTATTTGTTTCATATAATTTATATGGTTTTGATGAGGTTATGTGGAATTTGCCTGTTGTAAAGAAGGTGTATAACGTCTTTCAACTGCACCCGATCGAACGCTTTTTCCAAATCAATAAAACACATGTAAGCCCGTCTGTTTTATTCAACGGGTTTTTTTATTATCTGTTTTATGACAAAAACCGCAGTCCGTGCAGGATCTACCCTATTTGAATCCTTGCTGTGCATCTGCTAAGGATTTTTTTCTGCTATCTTGCAATTGAGAAAATCAATGACAAACCAAATGGCAATACTAAGTGTATGCTATAAACCCTTGGACAGACTCCTGTATAACAGAATCCGTCCCAAAATCTTGGACAACATCCTTATAGAATAAGCAAGTTTTAGACTTGATAGGAGCTCCTCTGATCGGGAACTTTCACTCACAAGTTATATAGGGACAAACTGAGAGAAAGCTTAAAACCTTTGTTACATTTATTAACTTAAGGGCTACTTATGATATAGTGTGGTGGAAGAGTATTCTCTATGCACTCTTTGGTATCATTCTACGGCTTATGAATAAGATATTACAATAACAATAGGCAGACTAGTAAGTCAAAAGGAATAATTAAACAGTGGTCTCCCTCAGAGATCGGTACTAACCCTACTTCTATTCAGCTGGTACATCGCTACCATATCTGAAACATAATATAAGAAGTGTGGATATGCTGATGATTGGGATATATCAACTAGATGCAAATTTATAGGGAAAACTAAGGAAACTTTTACCTCCGACCTGGACACTCCAGACGATCCTGCAAATGGAAGTTGTTGCCCAACGTAAATAAAACGAAAGTAATGTATTTCCATATTAACAATAAAATGGCGAATAGAGATCTGAACCCGATTTACGAAAACAACAAAATCTCATTTCATAGCCATTTTTAAATAAAAGTCATTTAGAAGAAACAATTTTAAAAATGGTTTAAAAATTATACAAAAAGAACGGTGTACACATTTTCATTACTCTACATTTCAATAGCGATACTATTTCGGACTCATATTTATAGAAATTTTCCTGTTATTTTGGGTGGTGAATCTCCAGACAAATGTTAATATATTAAAACATTTTATATAGGACAATATTTATCTCAAATAAAATTATTATTTAAAAAATTGAACCGATTTCTAAAAGTGCGCTAAAAAGAGAAAAATAACTATAAATTTTTATATGAAATTGAAATTTTTGAAATCGGCGCCAAATGAATACCTGACAAAATGAGATTCGCATAAACAGATTAAAAATGCTTTATTTGTAATTGCTTTCTTACCATAATTTGTTTATATTAGTAGTTATTAATTTTATTTAGAAATAATTTGGCACCGACTTCAAAATTTCAATTTCATATAAAAATTTATAGTTATATCACTTTTTAGCGCATACACAAATTCAGTATAGCGTATCCAATATGGTGGATAAAAAATTAATTTAGTCCGATTTTTTTTCAAAATTGATATGGGAGAGTTTTTGGGGTCACACATTACGAATCTGAAATTATTTAAAAAAAAAATTAAATATGGCGGATCCAAGATGGCGGATTAAAGATTCTACATCTCTCGATTTTGTCTAAAAGTATTGGGGGAATTTTGTTAGTGTTAATTTCAAATTTAAATTATTTTTTGATAAACTCACTCTGGCGGATCCAATCATCCTAAAAATTTTACATTTTTTGATTTTCTCCAAAACTGATGTTCGAGGTTCTTGAGGGTGTAAATTATAAATTTAAAACTATATTTTCAGAAATCAATATGGCGAATCCAATATAGCAGACTAGAAATTTTATATTTTTTGATTTTGTTCAAAGGTGGGACTTAATCGTTTTTGAGGATGTAAATAGCGAATATAAAATTATTTTATAAATATGAAATTAATTTTTTTACAACTATTAGGTTGATAAGATACAATATGGGGGGGACTGAAAATTTTATATTTTCCGATTTTGCCTAAAATTGATATTGCGGGGTTCTTGGGAAATATACAAACTCAATATGTAGTAGAAAATATATAGGACTAAGAAATTTACGTCTCAAGGTCGTTAAATATCGAAATTGGAAGGTTCTGGGGCCTATATTACCAATCTAAAATTAATTTGAAATTTAAGATAGTGGGTTTATTATGACAGACTAAATATTTGTTTTACAAAATTTCACTGGTTTTTGTAGAACTTTAAGAATCAAAAAAATTTTAGTGGTTCATTTCAGGGCGATTTACAACTTTGGATAAAATGGATACTTTTTTGTCACCTTGGAGTCATTGCGAGGTAATCTCGATTAGTACTTAGTTCAAATAATTTATGAATATTATAATGAATTCAAAACTAAAAATTGAAAAATAATATTTTTATAAAAAAATTGAACCGACTTCTAAAAGTGCGCTAAAAAGTGAAAAATAACTATAAATTTTTATATAAAATTGAAATTTTTGAAGTCGGCGCCAAATTATTTCTATATGAAATAAATAACTACCGATATATACAAATTATGGTAAGAAAGCAATTACGAATAAAGTATTAATAGTTATTTTTCACTTTTTAGCCCACTTTTAGAAGTCAGTTCAATTTTTTCAATAAAAATTTTATTTTTTGATTTCTAGTTTTGAATTCATTATGATATCCATAAATTATTTGAACTAAGTACTTATCGAGATTAGTGTACCTCGCAATGATTTCAAGGTTGCAAAAAAGTACCCATTTTATCCAAATCTGTAAATTACCTGAAAATGAACCACTGAAAATTTTTTAATTCCTAAAGTTCTCCAAATACCAGTGAGATTGTGTCAAACAAATATTTAGTTTGTCATAGTAAATCCACAATTTCAAATAAATTTTAGAGTCGTAATATAGGCCCCAATATCGATATTTAAAGAACTTGAGATGTAAACCCCTAATACCAAATCTGAAAAAATGCGATAAGGTAAAACTTTCAACCCACCATATTGGATTCGCCATACTGAATTTCAAAAAAGTAATTTTAAAATCTTTCAAAGTCCCCTAGTAGCAATTTTGGATGAAATCCGGAAATTTAAAATTTCTAGACCGTCATATTGCATCTGACATATTAAATTTTCTTATAATAATTTTATATTCGCTATTTACATCTTGAAAAACGATCCCGTCCTACTTTTAAACAAAATTGAAAAATTTAAAATTTTTAGTACGTTATATTGTATTCGCCATATTGAATCCTGAAATAATATTTTTAAATTCATAATTTATTGCCTCAAGAACCCCCATATCAGTTTTGGAGAAAATCGATAAATGTAAAATTTTTAGGACCCCATATTGAATCTGCCAAAGTGAGTCTTTCAAAGAATATTTTACATTCGTAATTTACACTAACAAAAATCCCCCATTACTGATTTTAGACAAAATTGAGAGATGTAGAATCTTTAATCTGCCATCTTGGATCCGCTATATTTATTTTTTTTATAACCTCAGATCGTAATATGCGATTCCATAAACTCCCCCATATCAATTTTGAAGAAAAACGGACAAAATTGTTTTTGTTCTCCATATTGGATTCCCCATATTAAATTATTTAAAAATAATTTTAGATTCGTTATGTGTGACCCCGAAAACTCCTTCATACCAATTTTGGAGAAAATCGAACAAAATTGATTTTTGTCCGCCACATTGGATTCGCCATATTGAATTTTATAAAAATATTTTGGATTCATTATGTACGACCTCAAAAATTCCCCCATAACAATTTTGGAGAAAATCGGACGAAATTAATTTTTTGCCCGCCATATTGTCAGCGCCATCTTGGATTTTACTGCACCAATTTCGTCCAAAAAAATATGGAACCACCGCAGCAACTTCTTGAACATAATGTAAAAAATTCCATTCAAATCAGTGCAGCCGTTCCGGAGTAATCGGTGTACATACATAAAAACACATACATAGTCAACGAATTGAGAACCTCCATCTTTCATAAGTCGGTTAAAAATCGTTTTCAAAGGTTCATTTTAATCTCACTAATTTATGAGATATAAATTTATAAAAATTTAATTTCTAATATTTTGATGTAAATAAAATGTATTTATATTAATATTTCACACATAAAACCAAAAGGTATTATCAAATTTTTATTTCAGTAAAAGAAATATTTCAAAGAGACCAAATTGTAGCCATCATCAGAAAAACATTTCCTACACTTTTTTTATACGGAATTCGGTTTATCAGACTTTTGTTCCATAAATGACACATACAGTTTTCCCGTCTTTTATCTACTCCATTTTCTAAACATCTCTTTTTCCACGAAAATTACCTATATCTCTTTTTCCACTCCCGCAGACCATATGCGGGTTTCGCAGAATATCACTTACAACATCTGTTCCTTTAAAACGTTATCGGAATAGTTCTCCATCTCTTTTTATCATTTTTATATTCGAGTGACCGAACTAATAATGGGTTCGATATTCTTTGTCAGTTATCTTACCGGAAAATTTCAGGGATTGGTCGCTTTTAAGTTTGCTAGTGACATGTGGCGTTATTTTTGTGGTAAATCTATTAATTTCAGGCAATTACTTTCGAACAGTGCTAATGCATTAGTCATCGAAGAGGGTCTTTAATTTATGATGGATTATTTATTTGGACATGGAAATAATGAGGGATCTCTTTCAGCATTCGGGTGTTTTGAAACTATTTCAAACACTTTCGGATGTTGAATTTTAGCGAGGAAATGATCACCTTAAACTAGTTTATTTCCCTTCTGAGACAACTTTGTATGTATGACTTGAAAGAATTAAACTTTAAATTTTAGTATAGCAGATATTTTAACCGCTACAATCGCGAGTCGCGCCCGAATGCAGTGCCGAACAGTGAATGGTGAGGTGAGGTCGCGTTCACCGTAGAAGATAAGTTAAGTCGATAATTTTTATTATAGGCCGAATACCCAGTTATATAGACTTTTTATAAACCTACTCAAATAATTTTTTATAAACCTACCTAAACCTTTTTATATTTCAGATGCCTCGAAATTATCAAAGAAAGACGGAGACCAAATACAAATTAGAAGATTTACAAAAAGCTATTCAGGACGTCAAGAACAAAAAACTTTCATTAGGAAAAGCAGCTATCGTTTACTTTATACCAAAAAGCACTATACACGACCATCTTAATAAAGAAATTATAAAGATCCCAAAAAGTGGAAGAAAGGCTATATTTTCGGAAGACCAAGAAAAAGAATTAGAAGAACACATTTTAAAATGCAGTAAACTATTTTATGGCTTAACTATAGAGATGGTGAGGAAAATAGCTTTCAAATTTGCTGAAGTAAATCAGTTAAAGTTAAAGGATAATTTTGACCAAACATTACAAATGGCGGGAAAGGACTGGTTTTATGGATTTCGAAAAAGGCATCCCAACATTTCTCTCCACAAACCTGAATCTACTTTTATTAATAGAATTGCAACGTTTAATGAAACAGAAGTGAGAATCTTTTTCGAAAACTTGGAAGCCTTACAAAGGAAATATCAGTTTGATGCCAATCGCATTTACAATATTGACAAGACCGGCATTTCTAAATTCTAGAATTCTAGCTCCGAAAGGCCAGAAACAAGTCGGAATGGCTATGAAAGAGGCACAACAACAACTATTGTTTGCGCATTCAGTGCTTCAGGAAAGTATGTCCCTCCATTTCTTATTTTCAAGAGGAAGTGAATGAATGCTCATCTATTGCATGGAGGCAATGCTGATATGGTTGCAGCCGTGGGCGATTCGGGTTGGATTAATGAAAACCTATTCATAGATTGGTTACATCATTTTATCTCTTAGCCTAAACCAACTGTTGAAGAACCTATTCTTCTTATTTTAGACAACCATGAAAGTCATATTAGCCTGGCTTGCTATCTACTTTGTCACCAGAATGGAATAATACTGTTATCTCTTCCACCACATACGTCACATCGTATGCAACCGCTGGACTTAACATACTTTGGATCGCTCAAAACTGCATACAATAGAGAATGTGACTTATACATGGCTTCAAATATAGACCGAAAAATTACACAGTATGAAGTTGTCGAGCTTTTTACTAAAGCTTTCAATCGAATCAGCAATATAGAAAAAGTTGCAAATGGTTTTCGGACAGTGCCACCTAATGCACAAGTAGTTCTATTATTAGTTGTACAGCAGCGATCAGTAACACCTTTACCTGTGTTGGACAAATCAATTCCACTGCAAGATGTTGTTAATGTTCCCCAACTGCCACAACACAAAAGTAGGGAATGTTCCAGAAAGAAACATTCAATTATAATCACTAGTACCCCTATGAAAGACACTTTAGAAGAAAAGGAACAAAGGTAGAAAACTAAAGAAGAGGCAAAAGAAAATGATAAGTCTGTACGAACCACTGAAAGAAAGAAAGGTATGAAGAATCTTAAAGCATTTGAAGATGATATGAAGGCTAAAGGTAGGAACGTACAGCGCAAGAAAAAGAAAGTCAACAAAAGTGCTACAAAGGTTGATGAAGGGTTTTATTGTCTTATTTGTAATAAAAAGTATGAAGAACCAATCACAGAAGATTGGATAATGTGCATCAAATGTAGATTGTGGGCAACCGAAAATTGCACGAGTGGTGCAAGCACATCAAGGGGATTTATCTGTGATTTCTGTGCCAATTAGACTATGTCCGTGATTACCCCATACACCATCCGTAATTATCCCTCAAGCTGTGGGGTAATCCCGGACACCAGAGGTTTTGTTCTTTGTTGAAATTTGATTTTATTTTTGAAAATTTATTGATTAATTGATTATGAGAACATAATAATGATTAGTTTAAGTAAATATTAAGCAATAAATAAGCCTTGTAACTTCATTTGGTTTTATTGTATTTCAGTTCTCCCTTAAGTGTTCGCAATTACCCCACCTTCCCCTACACAACGAGAATTTTGGGATTTCTTTTGGACAAAACCCTGCAAAAAACCTCAATTATTACGAATTGTTAACCTCATATGAGGAAATTTTGAAATTTATTGTTAGTAGACGTCTGATTACATAGAAACCTTCAGAATGATAATAACAATTATGTAGTATCTTATATCTTATTTTCTTTTTTGGGGAAAATTTTTTATTTAACAATTAAGATGTGAAAATAGCAGTTTTTTCGAGTTCTAGGAAAAGTTATTGTTTTTGAGTAAAAAAGTCTCAACCAAAATTATGTGCATTAAAAATACCTACAAAATGAGGTAAGACCCATCTGAATCGGATAATTTGTCCGTAAGTTATTGCAAAAAAATCTACTGAAATGGATTTTTTTTCAATTGTTTATAAACAATAGAAAAATATAATGCATTAACTTTACACTACAACTAAATGAGCCTCTTCTTGCATAAAATAAATGTGCAAAATTTCAAGTGAAAATATTCAATAGTTTTTGCACAGTGAATTTGTTTATAACTTTTTTTGTTTATTTTTGATTGTTTATTCTCAGCGATCTAGAGGTCGTACTGCGATCTGCGAACACTCAAATGAAAGTTCCAGATTTATACTAACAATAACAAAAAAAAACAAAATGAGTTGTTGATCTTAAATTGTTGAAATAGATTGACAAAATTGGGTTTCTTTTTTTCGTTATAAACAAGTAGAATAACTCCTCGATAATTGTTGATATCAAAATGCCGATAAGTCGCCGCGATAGCTGAGATTTTGACGAACATTTTGAAGAAAAAAAAATTGTTGCGAAGTAGCAGATATCTGTTGGACTTCCATTGTCTTTATTCTTGTTGAATTTCACGACGTTTCGGCTAGTAGTTATCTCTAGCCGTTTCCAAGTGACACTAAATAAATCCCTTAGCTACATGACTATTTGTACTAAAAGTAAATGCAGTGGAGTGTGGCGGAGATGGGTGCAGTTATGCCTGCTACGGCAAAATCCCCTTTTTTTATGCTGCATTTAGTTTTAGTTTGCAATTATTAAGAAGTGGTTTCCACACTTCTCTTATATCTAAAGATGGTTTACTAAAACAACTCGGGTTCTGATATATAACCGCGCCTTCTTTGAATTTCCGTTTTCTCCAATGTTGTTCTCGGTGTAGGATTTTAGCTTCAGACCATTTTATGTGGTGTCCATGAATCCAGGCATGGTTGACGGCACCAGATTTTTCTGTTATGAGATGTGAATTTTTGGTGTTCTTTGATCCTTACGTCAAGAGGCCTCTTTGTTTCGCCAACGAAGGAATTGCCACATTCACATTGTATCTGATATACACAGTTCTTCATGTCCCTTTGAGTTGTTGGTTTGACCCTAGTGAGCCGACTTCTCAGAGAGTTATTTGAATTGAAAACAACGTTAATTTTATATCGTTTTCCTATCCTTCTAACTTTTTCTGAAATACCTTTAACATAGGGGATGTTCAGTACTGGTTTTCGTTCTTCATTCGTTGTCGATATTGTCCTATTTCTGCCTTGTTCTAGAAATTTATCCACTAGATATACTGGGTATCTGTTGGCTGTCAGATCATTTTTAATGTAATCAATCTCTTTTATCAAGCTCTCGTTGGAGTTGCAGAAAGTTAAAGCTCTATCTTCGAGATTTCTTATAATTCCATGTTTGGTGTTGTTGGAGTGATTAGATGAATAATGAAGGTATTGTCCTGTGTGCGTCGCTTTTTTGTAAATCAAAGTTTGAATTTGTCTTCCATTTGAGAAGTCGGCTCACTAGGGTCAAACCAACAACTCAAAGGGACATGAAGAACTGTGTATATCAGATACCATGTGAATGTGGCAATTCCTACGTTGGCGAAACAAAGAGACCTCTTGACGTAATGATCAAAGAACACCAAAAATGCACATTTCGAGGAGCAACAGAAAAATCTGGTGCCATCAACTATGCCTGGACTCATGGACACACAGAACTTTCCTATTTATTTTGAAAACTACCAGTTAAAATAGATGATACAAATATCTATCCATGACACCATAACCCTATGACCTCATAACTCTATGAAGCCATGTCTCTATAACCCCACAACTTGAAATCTGTTACTGAAATTATTACAGTCCCATAGCGGAAGAGCTGGTGGTGGCCTCAGTTCTTTTAAACTATGGCTGTTGAACCCCATGACTTAATAACCCAATAATTTTAACCCCATAACCATGTTTTTGAGATCATTATACTCAATCTTCCCCAGCGGAAGAACTTGTCTTGGCCTTAATTTCTTCAAACCATGACTGTTAAACTCCATGACTTTCAGTAACATGGTTATGGGGTTATGGAGTCATGGGGTTATGGGATTATTAGCTTATGGTTTCTATGGATTATGGGGTTATTAGGGGTTTAAATGTATTGGATTTGGGTTAATAGCATTCAATAATGCTGAATAGTCTGAGTTTTTGGGGTTTATTTGAGGTTATGACAAAATCTTGACATGATGGGGTTTAATGGACTATAGATTCGAATTTAGAGACCTGCTAGATATTACAGAGGATGAAATAGATAAAGCCATATAAGATATGAAAAGAAATAAAGTAGCGGGAGAAGACAAAGTCTTAATAGAACTTCTTAAGGAAGGAGGAAGAAAAGTTAAGGAATATTTAAAGATCTTATTCAACAGATGTCTTGTCGAAGGTAGGTTACCCAGTGGATGGAACAACGCTAACACAATTCTGATATATAAAAAAGGCGATCCGGCGACTCTGGCCTATATCCCTTCTCTCCCAGTTATACAAAACCTTCATGAAAATCATAACTAGCAGATTGGCGAACAAATTCGACACATATCAACCTGTTGAACAAGCAGGATTCAGAAGGGGATATGGAACATGTGACCACCTGCATATACTAAAAATATTAATAGAAAAAACCAACGAGTATAATCTGCCTCTGTACATGGCCTTTGTTGACTACGAGAAGGCTTTCGACAGCGTAGAACTATGAGCTATTGAAGGAGCTTTAGTAAATAGCAGAATAGACTCGAGATACAAAAATCTATTGCATAATGTCTATCTAGACGTAACGATGACAGTACAACTTGATGACGAGCTAAAGACGAACCGCATCCCAATCAAAAGAGGAGTAAGACAGGGAGATACAATCTCCCCAAATTATTTACAATGGCCCCGGAAGACTTGTTCAAATCATTAAATTGGGAAAATAAAGGGATAAACATTAATGGTAGATTCCTAAATCATCTCAGATATGCAGATGATATACTCTTGATCGCATCCGACTGGGAAAAGCTGCAGTCAATGATAAATGACCTCCATGAAACATCGCTTCAACGAGGATTAAAGATGAATCTCAGAAAAACAAAAGTAATGCCAAACTCAGACGAACAACAAGTTATAACAGTAAATGCAAACGAAATAGTACAGGTGAATGAATATATATACTTAGGCCAGGCCATAAGAGCGAGTAAGGACAACCAGATAGCCGAAATAACACGAAGAACTCGATTGGGATGGACGGCGTTCAGAAAACTCTCCTATTTTTTGAAAAATAAGAAAATTCCCATATACTTCCCATATACGTGGATCTTTACAAAATCAAATTTGGACAGAATCCGCAAAACTCAAAGGGCTATGGAACGAGACATGTTAGGAATATCACTCAGAGATAAAAAACGAAATGAGTGGATAAGAAGAAAAATCAACGCAGTTGACTCTATTGAAAGAGCAGCATCACTAAAATGGAAATGGGCAGGCCATAACGAACGAATAAAAGACAACCGTTGGAATTCAGAAATTGGAAAATGGCCTCCATATGTAGGGAAAAGATCCAGAGGCACGCCACAGATGAGATGGAAGGATGACATAGTCAGACATGCCGGCTTGATGTGGCAAAGAAGAGCCCAGAATAGAGAGATTTGGAAACAAATAGGGGAGGCCTATATCCAGTTTTGGAAGGACGAAAACTAGGCTAAAATGAATAAAAAGAAAAAATGAAAACATATAGAAAACATAGAATCCCAGGCCAGAATTTTTTTTGTGTGACTGTGTAATTAATAACCCCCGTAATAGCTATACATTTTTCAGGCAAATAATTATTTTCCATTAATTTATGTATTTAGAGACAATATTTATATAACAATGAATCCGATTTCTGATTAAAATCACAAAACAAGATGCAGCAAGTTTACATTTCCGATAAAAGAGCTAATTTCATTCACTATACCGAGCTAATCTAAAACTATTCCAATAATCCAACAACTCTCCTCAATCTAATATCCTCCGATTTGTCCTCAATCGCTTTGAAAGGTATAAAGTTACCCATGTTATAGTTCCTCGTTTCTAGTTTGCCTAAGTGAGTTTGCAAAATACGATATTCTGCAACGAGATTCCAAATAGTAAACTTGTATTCAGTTAGTTCAATACAAAACAGCACAGATTTGCTTCAGTTGTTTACCTTCGAAACCGAAGTTAATAATTTCAGGATACAACGTTTCAGGAGAGTAAAATTTGAATTAATCCGGTGTTACAGTTCTAATAAAAGTTGTTTATTAGGATTTCCAAAAATTCTTTATGTACATGTTAAATTGTGTTAGACTGATTAGCTTTTGCTTATTTATCAGTCAAGTTTCAACTTTATTTGCACCTTTTTAATTAAAAAAGTAACGTAAAACTTTAGATGGAGCTGCAACTCAATGTTGTATTATTCTTTTTGGCTAAATAGTATTTTAGATAGTTTACAATGAAAGTTTCTTAACAAATCTTTACTGCATATCAGGCTCAAAATATGGAGTATTTAAAAGCAAAATGGTGTTCTATGCAGGGGCAGACACAGCTTTTCCCTTTGGGGGAGGGGGCGGTGATATATATAAGTACAGGGTGAGTCAACGATTGGATGAAGTAAGTTTGTGTCTTTTCGGTGAAATTTACAAAGAAACTATATTTATTGTTTGATACAGTTTATTTTTACGCAGATTTTAAAAATATTTAGGACTCTACAGGGTGAGCCAAAAAACTAGGACAGCATAAAGTTGTATTTTTTTAAATAGAACATCCTATATACGAATCGTATTTTCGATTTAGTTTATAATTTTAAATCTTTTTTATTAAGGGTTTACTATAACAAAACTTTATAGTTTCTGAGATAATTAAGTTTAAAGAAAAAAAGTCACATTTTCAAGCATCAATTCAATCCTAAATAACGTTTTCAATTTTGTGACAAATATATTCAAATTTGGAATTTAGCAAGGCCAAGGACAAGTTAACATAATTTTTACCTAATATTTGCAATAAAAGCTACAGGGTGTTGAACACATCGGCTCAAATTTGAACAAGTTTAAATGAATAAATATCTTTTTTTTTAAATGGTACACCCTGTATATTTTCATGTTATTTAATAGAGTAATAAAAACCCTAAAAGTTTTGTTCAACGTATCCTATACCTATTTATAATAGTTTTTGAGATATTTCAGTTTTTATAATTTTCCATACTTTTTTACAGAAATAGTCTTTATTATCATAGTAGCCATGTAAAATAATAAAATGAAACTACAGAAACAAACAGAATGTGGTTAAATATGATGAAATACATTATTCGTTATATTACAACGGCAACAGTTTAATTAAACATAATGTGAGAAAATTAACACAACAATAACGACAAGGCAAATACATATTTACTTTTATACTAAATTGAAACAAAAAAATTACCTATTAAATACTGAGATTAATTATTTCTTTTTGATAAGTGTTCGAATAAACGACCCTCTTGTGCAATGCACAAATTTAGTCTTTTTTGCAGATTTTCTCGGACCCTGGACAAAATTAGTGGCGTTATTGTTCTACAGGTATCCCTAATCCTGTTTCGCATATCTTCCACTGTTGTTGGTGAATTAACATACACCTTATTTTTAATATAACCCCATAGGAAGAAATCTAATGGGGTGATGTTGCAAGACCTTGATGGCCACTCAATGAAACCCCCACGTCCAATCCATTTTTGCGGATATCGTTGGTCCAAAAACGCACGAACTTCACGATGGTAATGCGGAGGCGCACCATCGTGCTGGAACCACATACTGTCGAGCTCATCCCTATCGAGACCTTGAAGCAGTTGGGGTAGTTCTTCTTGTAGAAAGTTCAGGTAACTATGGCCATTTAGTGGTTCATTAAAAAAGTGGGGTCCAATAATTCGATTATGATGAATACCACACCAAACATTTAATGACCAGTGGTTTTGATGTTGCACCTCTCTAATCCAAAATGGGTTTTCTGTGGCATAATAATGCATGTTGCGTCTATTTACGGCACCGTTACTTCTAAAAGTAGCTTCATCACTAAACATTACCTTGCATAATAAATTTGGATTTAATTGAATCTCCGCATTTATTGTACAACAAAAGTTTACACGACTTTCAAAATCCTGTCCATGCAATTCTTGGTGTAATTCCATGTGATATGGATGATACCTATATTTCTTGGTAGTACGATTAGCGGTGGATTGTGATGTTTCACATAATGCTGCTAACTGACGGCTACCAATATAAGGATTTTCCTGAACATTTAACAATACTTGTAGTTCTTTTTCTTCATTAGTTACTGGTTTGTTGACCACCTTACGTTTTGGATAATCAACAGTACCAGAAGAATCAAATCTTTGCATTAAGTTTTGAAAAGTATGGGTATTAGGCTGGCGTCGACCAGGATACTTTATTTTGTAAATTCTTTGAGCAAGAAGGCAATTTTTTTGAGCCTCTCCTATTGTATAAATCATATCTATTACCTCATTCTTTGGAAAATTCATTTTATAATATAAGATGAATGCAAAAAAACCAAACTACACTACATAAAAACCAAAAGAAGCGATTGCGGTTATAAATTTGACACACAGAAAAATGTTCTTTTACATTGTTTTTGCCATGGCTACTATGATAATGAAGACTATTTCTGTAAAAAAGTATGGAAAATTATAAAAACTGAAATATCTCAAAAACTATTATAAATAGGTATAGGATATATTGAACAAAACTTTTAGGGTTTTTATTACTCTATTAAATAACATGAAAATATATAGGGTGTACCATTTAAAAAAAAAGATATTTATTCATTTAAACTTGTTCAAATTTGAGCCGATGTGTTCAACACCCTGTAGCTTTTATTGCAAATATTAGTTAAAAATTATGTTAACTTGTCCTTGGCCTTGCTAAATTCCAAATTTGAATATATTTGTCACAAAATTGAAAACGTTATTTAGGATTGAATTGATGCTTGAAAATGTGACTTTTTTTCTTTAAACTTAATTATCTCAGAAACTATAAAGTTTTGTTATAGTAAACCCTTAATAAAAAAGATTTAAAATTATAAGCTAAATCGAAAATACGATTCGTATAGAGGGTGTTCTATTTAAAAAAATACAACTTTATGCTGTCCTAGTTTTTTGGCTCTCCCTGTAGAGTCCTAAATATTTTTAAAATCTGCATAAAAATAAACTGTATCAAATGATAAATATAGTTTCTTTGTTAATTTCACCGAAGAGGCACAAACCTACTTCATCCAATCGTTGACTCATCCTGTACAGTATGGCAACCGAAAACAAGTTGTCGACGGGGGGGGGGGAGACACCAGCAACATTTCCATCGGGTCTATTTTCCTGAACTCAAAGCTCATAGGGGAAGGGGCTATCGCAAGAAAACAAATTGTCAACGGGGGGAGTGCCAGCAGCATACACATTCCTAATATAAAAGTCAGAATCGGTTCTATTTTCCTGAACTCACAGCTCTTGGTAGGGGGGGGGCGATCGCAAATACACTCATTCCTATACTCTATTCAAGAACTAGAGAGTGTAATAAAACTGTTACCGAAACCTCCAACGTACCACTCCAGTGCCGCAGGTATATTTAGTTATATTTAAATATTATAAGCTTTTATAAATTTACTGCAACAATAAAATTTCTGATAGTTCAATTTAATTTCTGTCAGTGAGAAAAGTACTCTTTACAGTGTGTCTTTACTGATTTATCTTGTTTGCGCTTGTTTTTATATATTATTTGAGATTAGTGAGATACCCAAAGGATATGGCTTCCACCTCTATATTTATTCCAAAATCGTTAAAGCAGGGCATTTTTTCCTCAAAGAAAAACTTATTACGATGAATGTTTATGATGCTTTAAGATATCAATATCTAGATAATAATGTTAAAAGCTCTGTTGAGATGTATTCCAACGTGAGAGGAGTTGGAATATCTACTATGTAGGAGAAAAAAATGTCTGGAATTGTTAGTACTTCCAAGCCATATGCGATCACAGGCAGACGAAAAACATGGTTGGAAAAAGAGATCAAAACTGCAATAAAAGGAGTAGTACATATATTTTATTCTGAGAAGCAGATCCCAACCGTCGACAAAATTCTAACTAAAATGAAGATCGCGATTGACCTGAAATTAACAGAACTGAACTTTGGAAATTGCTCAGAGAACTTAATTTTTGCTGGGAAAAACCAGATAGAAAATCTGTTCTTATAGATCGTCCGAAAACTATCCATTGAAGAAGGAAATATCTCTCACAAGTAAAAGGTAGAGTTGCTAGAAATAACACAACTTACAAAATTGGTAATTTAGCTGAAGTTTTGAAAGATTTTTTTTAATTAAAAAAAAAATTTTTTTTAATTAACGTTACAGCGGAAATTGGGAAAAATTCATATAATAAAAGAATAAAACAAAATGTGGAAACTCGATCTCATGATCGGTGAGATAAAGGAGCCAATTATAATTAATTTGAGCTAAGATAGCTTCACTGACTTTGATTAGGAATTAGATACGTAATGTTTACCAGTGTAAATACGATTTATTATTTAAATTTATGTTTTTATTGTATTTTATTGTTTAATGTTATTTATATATATTTTTATTTTTTTATATATTTTTATTTTAATGTGTCCCGCTCTTTAATTTTATATATATTTAGTTCCAGTTAGCCGTAAGTTTTTTATTATTTTATTATTGTATTTGTGTCTTTTTCTTTAGCTTGTAGAATTAACGTGTTTATTTTATTTTTTTGAGGCTATCGGATTTCCATATAATAAAGTAAATTAAATTATCGGTAGAATAAAACTAAAAATAAGTAGGCCTAATTTTAACTGTAACATATAAAAACTAATTAAATTTGAATCCCTTTTTAGTGTTCAATTGTTATTCTGCAGATGGTTTAAGAAATAAATAAACTGAAACATTAAATGTCCTAAAAATGTTTTTAATTAATAATAAAATGACCGGTAACCGCAAAAATATTTTAATATTATATGGACGAATTTATTTTTTTATATATGTTTAACTTTTTGTATTTTTGACAGTGGGTATTTTGTAACTATTTAAATCATAACTTTGATTTTTTGAAAGAATAAGGCTATGTTTTAGTCTGAAAAAATACAGTTGTGATTTGTGTTAAATATGTCAAAATTATCTACATTTTGTAATGTATGTAAATTATTAAGAAATCATAAGAAATAAAATAATATTATAAAAATTTTTTATTTTAAGTTTATTACCGAAATAATATTCTATGCCATAAATATATAGTGATAAAATAAACCTTCTTCCGACGCCTATGACAAGGGTTAAAATCCTTTTTAACACTTCACACTTCCAAATATCTATTGTTATCCAACCCAAATAGTTTGTTATTATAGACCGGTATTTTTGATTATAAAATTTTTAACCCATTTCTATGAAAAATATATGTGTCTAACAGATTTTGCCAAAGACACCGGACCAAAGAACACAGGTAGTTTGAGAAGAGAAAAAAAGTTAAAAAATGATTTATTACTCTCTCTAATTCTTGAATAAACTATAGTATAAAAGGCAAAATCGGGTCTATTTTCCTGAACTCAAAGATCTTGGGGGGGGGGGGGGGCAATTGTCCCCACCGCCACACCCTTGGATCCGCGCCTGGTTCTATGTGGTGGAAATTAAGACTTATTTTAGAAAACTACATGATTTAGTGGCAAAAACTAGTGAAATATTATATAAAATCTAAAAAGAATCTCTCAGGTATTACTCGAATCATTAAATAAATAAAGAAAGGAACAAACATCACATAGAAGAGTAAAACTTCTTATAAAAATGCAAAGAAAATTGCATAAAATCTCGCAAAGGATTAGCAGATAGGGAATTTAAGTTTCCACAAGACAAAGACCGAAATAGCTTCGGCGTTCAGTGGAGAACGTTTAGCCAGGAAAGTCTTCTCGTTGACTCGCAAACTAGATGAAAGAAGATAATAAGAATGCATACGGTCCCCCTAGGCAAATAAAGAATCTACTGCTCTCTTTACGGGAGTCTTTTTACCTGCTGACATGCATTGGCGTAGAGATAAACACAAATACTACGATTATTTTGAATGTCTTGTATTTACAAGGCAAAATATTAGAGTTTTAATAAACCATTTTTATACGAGGATGAAAAAATAGAAAAAAACTAGAAAATTAGTATGTCAATATAAAACTACAAAAATAATTTATTTGTAATTACTTTCTTACCATAATTTGTATATAGTAATAGTTATTTATTTCATTTAAAAATAATTGGCGTCGACTTCAAAAATTTCAATTTCATATAAAAATTTAAAGATATTTTTCACTTTTTAGCGCCTTTTTAGAAGTCGGGTCAATTTTTTTTATAAAAATTTTATTTTTCGATTTCCAGTTTTGAATTCATTATGATATCTTTAAATTTATAAGTACTAATCGAGATTAGTGTACCTCGCAATGACTCCAAGGTGGCACAAAATAACCCGTTTTACTCAAAGTTGTAAATCACCCTAAAATGAACCACTAAAAATTTTTTGATTTTTAGAGCTCTCCGAATATCAGCGAAATTGTGTCAAACAAATATTTAGTCTGTCATAGTAAATCCATTATCGTAAATTTCTAATTAATTTTAAATTGGTAATATAGGCCCCAAAAAACTTCCAATATCGATATTTAAAGAACCTGAGACGTAGATTTCTTAGCCTGATATATTTTATACTGCATATTGAGTTTGTATAAGCCCCAAAAACCCCGCAATATCAATTTTAGGCAAAATCGGAAAATGTAAAATTTTTAGTCCTTCATATTGTATTTTATCAACCTAATAGTTGTAAAAAAATTAACTTCATGTTCGTAATCCACGACCCCGAAAACCCCCTAATACCAAATCTAAGAAATACAAATAAGGTAAAATTTTCAACCCACTATATTGGATCCGCAATATTGAATTTCAAAAAAATAATTTTAACGTCTTAATCTAATCTAAATCTAAACCTTTCAAAGCTCTTTAGTACCAATTTTGGAAAAAATTTAAAATTTCTAGACCATCATGTTACATCTGACGTATTAGATTTTCTTAAAATAATTTTATATTCGTTATTTACATCTTCAAAAGTATTCAATCCCACTTTTGAACAAAATCGAAAAATGTAAAATTTTTAGTCTGCTATATTGGATTCGCCATATTGAATCCTAATTTCATAATTTACATCCTCACGAACCTTCTGTATCCTTTTTCGAGAAAATCGAAAAATGAAGTTTTATATTGAATCTACCAAATTGAGTTTTCCAAAAAATTTTTGAAATTCGTAATTAACACTAACAAAAATCCCCCAGTACTGATTTTAGACAAAATTGAGAGATGTAGAATCTTTAATCCACCATGTTGGATCCGCCATATTTAAATATTTTGAAATAATTTTAGATTCGTAATGTGCGATCCCAAAAACTCCCTCATATTTGATAAAATAAATTTTTTATTTGCCATATTGGATTTTTTAAACCGTCTTATTACAAATATATTTTTGGTTAATTTTCTACATACCTTTTACACGTGACTTTCTCAAATAAATATGGGATCCGAACTAAAACCAAGAAATGTAACCGATTTTTTTTTCCCTTTAGGTGACCACAGTCTGAATCTCTTTCTGAGAAAATAACATCTTTTGAGTTTTTTCGCAATTCATGATAAAATCGCTATCATTAAACCATGCTTTAGCCGGAGAATGACAGAGTCCTTGTTTTCACGAATTTGACCAATTTCCTTTTCTATAACCAAGAATGTTGTATCATATGAAAACTTGAGGATATCGATACTTGAAACCACTCCAATATCAGTCATATAATTCACAAAAGTAGAAGGTCCAAGGACTGACCGCTAGGGAAAACCATATTGGACACCCATGGGTCTATATACACCAGCTATACTTATCACATGCTGTAAGCTTTCGTGCAAGTAAAAAGCAATCAGGTCTATACGTCTTCTCTGAATAAAATATCAAACGATTTGCTGTCAAAAGTCTTTTGCCAGTCGCAAAAAATACACACAACCACCTTCCCACACTTCTGCTTCTCAATAATTTTATTTACAATATAAATTAAGAAACCGGTAGTCGACCTTTGTGCCCTAAAACCAAATTGATTCAAAGTAAGACACTATTTGTTTATATAATACTTTTTCATAGATTTTTGATAATATTGGAAGAAATAAAATGAACCCTAGGTTATTAAGGTCATCTGAACCTGATTTTTAAATGATGGGGATAACTCGAGGAACCTTCAAAGTCTTTGGAAAAACTGATTCTTCTAATATATTTGTTGATTAGTCTCGATAGAGGTGATATAATAAGATCCTTTAAAGATTTAATTATTTTTACATTTAAAGAGTATGATTGCTCCCCTCGACCATTTTTCCTTCTAAATATTAACAAACTGCATAGTCTTTAAAGACAAGATACTCACTTTCATTTACCTTAACAAAATGCTCCATTAGGCATAAGATTTGAAATTTGTTATCACAGTTAATGCTTCCAATTGTGTTGACTTTGTCCTAAGAGATTGGATATTTTAGTGAACTATTTTGGAATATTTAAATCTATTTTAGTTTTGTATGCCTTGAAATGTATTTTTTTTTTATCATAGGTAAGTTTTTGCGTGATAACTGCAGATATGCAGCAATTGGCCAGATTGCCCGCTCTCATGATGCTACCATTTAATGTCGTCATTGAAGGCGCAGTTTTTTGATTATACCTCTGGGGATCGACACTAGGTAGTGCTGTAAGAATTATTTGTTCACTAGAATCCAAATTAGAATCACTAGGTGTTACTGCAACTGGGATTGTTTTGTAAATTCAACGCTAGATGGTGCTAAGTGTGTAGGTTGGTAGATTTTATGGGACGGATTCCCTTGCGTTAGAGATGGGGCCTTTCTTTATCATGTGTTGTTTATTGATGGGATTTTCATATTTTGAGATAACCTCTGTTGTTTGATTCTCAAGTTGTCTGATTTTAAAAACCATCAAATTTATTATTTCCTTCATTTTCTGTTCTAACCTGTCAAGGAGGCTACTTTCATTTGAAAAATTGCACTTTCTCATGGCAAATTAGCAATAACAGAATTTGAAATAAAGGTCGATAGAGATAGATTTGAGTTTCCTATAGTCAGATTGTTTCTAATCAGTGGCGTAAATAACGTAGCTAATCCAAGGGTGCCCTCAACTACCAAGTGTAAATACGAAGGATCAAGACGGGTGCAAAATAATAGGTTGAATTAAAAATCTCCAGGGAGGGGGGGGGACGCGTTTACTGTTAGTTACGCCACTGCATCTAATTCACTAGAAATGCATTATCTTCTTCGCATTGTGACTCTTTTGAGTTGAAAAAACTGTTTGTCTGCTGTCGGTTGACGATTACGAACTATTTAGAGGATCTTTTCGATATTTAACTAGAGCTAGGCGAATTTTTTCGACACAGTTAATCAGCACTTAACTAGTTAGACGACTTAATAGAATCTGCTTAGGTATAATGTCTATAAGTTCACATTTCTTTAAATTATTGAGCTCTGCAGTTAAATTGTAATACAATGGTAATTAAATATTACCATTTGTATTGCAATAATATTTGTTAAATTATATAATGTACGATATATGCATCGCCACTGCTTTTAATAAAGTTTTTCTTATTTGCCCAGACCGAGGAATAAAATATTAATTTGACAAACTTTGCCCTTAAAATGTTTTCTTTTTCTCTAACAGTCAGCGTTACAAACAAAAGTACCGTCTTATTTCAATTTGTTTCTTACGTGTTTTAAACGAGATTATTCTGCAGAGAATTTGACGTTTATATTAATAAATGTAAAGTAGTTTACCCAACTTTTTTTCTTGGTTTATGTAACTGTTTTACCCATGCAATGTAAAACGGATAAAATGTTACAGAAAGACATGATTATCAAAGAGGAAACATGAAAAACGGCCTTATGTTATACTTAATTTAATAACCGAAAATTTAATTGTGTGTTTAACACTTTTTTTCAATCGGTGCTATTGCAGTTGAAAGAGATAATTTTGCAATGATTCTGGGTAGTTTGGTATTGTTTCCGTATTGGAGCTGAATTTACAATAAAATTTTTACAAAAAAATTAAACCCACTTCTAAAAGTGCGCTAAAAAGCGAAAAAAAAAACTGTAAATTTTTATATGAAATTGAAATTTTTGAAGTTGGCGCCAAACTAATGCTTGACAAAATGTTATTTGCATAAACAGATTAAAATAACATTATTGAAATTGCTTTCTTCCCATAATTTGTATATATTAGTAGCTATTTATTTCATCTAGAAATAATTTGGCGCCGACTTCAAAAATTTCAATTTTATATAAAAATTTATAGTTACTTTCACTTTTTATTGCACTTGTTGTATTGTGTCAAACAAATATTTAGTCTATCATAGTAAATCAACTATCTTAAATTTCAAATTAATTTTAAATTGGTAGTATAGGCCCAAAAATCTTCCAATATCCATATTTAAAGATCTTGAGAAGTAAATTTCTTAACCCGATATATTTTATATTGCATATTGAATTTGTAGACGCCCCAAGAACCCTGCAATATCAGTTTTAGACAAAATCGGAAAATGTAAAATTTTCAGTACCTTATTTTATCTTATCAACCTAATAGTTGTAATAAATCAACTTCATAATCACATTCATATAACACACGACTCCGAAAATTCCCTAGTACCAAATCTGAACAAATGTGAATAAGATAAAATTTTCAGCCCACCATATTGGATCCACAAAATTGAATTTCAAAAAAATAATTTTAACGTCTTAATCTAATCTAAATCTAAACCATTCGAAGCTCTCTGGTACCAATTTTGGATAAAATCCGGAAATTTAAAATTTCTAGATCGCCATATTGCATCTGACATACTAGATTTTCTTAAAATATTCGCTATTTACAGCATCAAAAACGATTCAGTCCCACCTTTGAACAAAATCGAAAAATGTAAAATTTTTAGTCCGCTATATTGGATTTGCCATATTGAATCTTAAAAAAATACTTTTAAATTCCTAATTTATACCCTCAAAAATACCTTATATCAGTTTTGGAGAAAATCGAAAAATGTAAAATTTTTAGAACGCCATATTGAATCCATTAGATTGAGTTTTCAAAAAATATTTCAAATTCGTAATCAACACTAACAAAAATCATCCAATGCTGATTTTAGACAAAATTGTGAGATGTATGATCTTTAGTCGGCCATCTTGGATCCGCAATATATATATATATATATATATATATATATATATATATATATATATATATATATATATATATATATATATTTTAAATAGTTTCAGATTTGTAATGTGCGATCCCAAAAACTCCCCCATATCAATTTTGAAAAAAATCGGACAAAATTAAGTTTTTATTTCCCATATTGGATACGCCAAATTGAATTTTTAAAAATAATTTCAGATTCGTTATGTGCGACCCCGAAAACTCCCCCATACTAATTTTGAGGAAAAGCGGACAAAATTGATTTTTTCATCCGCTATATCAGATTCGCCATATTGAATTTTTTAAAAATAATTTCAGATTCGTTGTGTACGACCCCGAAAGTTCTTCCATACCAATTTTGGAGAACATTGGACAAACTTATTTTTTTTGTCCGCCATATTGTCAGCGACATCTTGAATTTATTGCAGCAATTTGGTCCAAAACAATATTGAACCACCGCAGCAACTTCCTGAACATAACGTAAAAAATTTCATTTAAATTGGTGCCGCGATTTCGGAGTAATCGGTGTATATACATAAAAAAAATACGTACAATACGAATTAAGAAACTTCTTCTTTTAGAAGTCGGTGAAAAATATAATTAATATTTTAACAGTGCTTTTGGCAGTTTATCATTTTAGGGAGGCTAGAAAGTCATGGTTCAAGTAACAAAATTTAAACTTTCTCTCTTTATTATTCTATAGGAGGACTCCCTCAATTTTGAGCAGTTAAAAACTGAAAGAACCTACCGAATATTCTCAATAAAATACCAAAAACTTAATTTGGTAATTAAAATAATGTTGTAAGGTAAAATACTGCAGAATAGTTTTTTTTTTATAGAAATTTAAAAGTGATTAGTTAATGTTTGAAATATATTGATTGTTTAAATCGCCCTCTATGGGTAGCAGAATTGAATATAAAAAATTTGTTTTCAAAAGAGGATTTTTATGTTCATAAATCTCTTGCTCAGGTTTATAATGTAAATTTATCAAAATGTAATTCAAAAAACAACTGCAAGATTAAAATAATTAGATATGACATATGCGTTTTTTCTTCTTAAAAAAGTTTTTAATTAGGGTGTACATGCCTTATTATTAATGCTTAGCTGAACATCTCAGAATGCCCAATTTGTCACTACAAACTGACTATCCTGAAGGACGTGTCGTACATCTGGACACCTACATTTATTCACATCGTTTTAATAGAGCTGTAATTTTCATAAGCAATGGAGAAGCTCAAAATCACAGACTACACGTGAAGGTACAACTTCATGCTGACATATTCTCCTCCGGTAAGTATAGGAAAAAAAATTGAAAAGAAGACCTTCCACTGTAATATTAAGCCCAAGGAAAAATATCATGATTTCGTATGTTTAGAAATATTGTAAAAATTAAAGAAAAATGATTTAAGTACAACCTATTTTCCGACTAATTCTTGTGAATATTATTCTGAAAAACTAAAATTCCAACAAGGTTATAAATACACCAAATAATATTGTCATTTTTCAGTTAAATTTAATATATACCCTTGCTGACAGCCCAGAGTAAAACAGGGTATAATATTTATGAGAAACGTTAAATAATTGACTAGGCTTGCTTTCCGTGAGCTCTGACACGCATATTCACACGAAATATAAAAGGTTTAGCCAATTTTCATAATTCTACTGCAAAATGTTTGCTTAAGGTTATTGTATTCTAGGAACAATATTTTGGAATCTGTTTAAAAATCAATTATTTGATTTATATATGTAAAATTAAGGTATACAATACAAAAATACAGAGAAATATTTGAAGAGTAGACTTGAATAAGGGGCTAAGTACTCAAAATGGGACGCCAAACGAATATTTTTGTTACCGCAGTTGGCTTCAGAGATGGCGTAAGCGTCGTTTCCTATTAAAGGGGCAAAGTTCCATCATTATTATATTGTTTTTTAAATAAATTCCATTCATTTCGCAGTATTTATTCTATCCAAAGTATTTTGTTTGTGCAATTCCAGCAAATAAGCAACCAGAATATGAGGTATGTTTAATTTTAAGCTTAGAAAATGTTTTATTGATTTAAAATTTTTGATTCAAGAGTGCTAGCAAGTATCTGGTACACTGACTGTTCAAAAACTAGTGAGGGTACTGAAGCTGGGATATATGGGCTACAACCGAGGAAGGAATTAATCCTTCCCCTTGGAAAATACCCAACAGTATTCCAGGCAGAAATATACGCAATCTTAAGGTGCGCAGACGAGATAAACAGGAGAGCTTACAAAGGGAAGCAAATCCACATTTACTCTGACAACCAAGCAGCCCTTAAAGCCCTCAAGGGCCAAAAGGTATCATCGAGGCTAGTTTGGGAATGCCAGAGTGAGCTGGAGTTATGTTAAAGTGGGTACCAGGATATGAAGGCATACATGGAAATGAAAAAGCTGACGAGCTAGCTAGAGCAGGATCAGCATCTCAATACATTGATCCAAAACCGGCCTTTGGGGTGCCGCGGTGCGCGGCCCGAGAAGCAGTCAAAGAATGGATCGAAAGAGAGCATAAAAACCACTGGATGACCAGACAGACCAGACCAAATGAGTAGAAACTAATTAGGGATCATTACGGGTATAATGACGGGACACATGGCCGTCAAAGTACATCTGAATAGAATTAGTCTATATAACGGAAACCTCGGCTGCAGACTATGTGGACAAGCCGAGGGGACGGTGAAGCATATCATATGTGACTGTGAGTTATTGGAGATATTTAGACAACAAAAACATTCGGGTCAGTAAGTCCGGAAACGGGAGAAATACTCACTCATTCCTTAGCAGGACTGCATAGATTGAGCCAGGGGGCTAGGTTGACAGAGAGGCTGTAATGTCTAGGGTGAGCACAATAGGCCTACTCTGGCCGCAGTACGTCTGGCTTTAGGACGGACCCGGGAATATAAAAAAAAAGATATACAATACAAAAATACTGAGAAATATTTGAAGAGTAGACTTGAACAAGGGGCAAAGTACCAAAAATAGGAACGGGCCAAATGCCAAAGGAATATTTTTATTTTTGTAATTAGCTCCACAGATGGCGCAAGTGTTGTTTCCTATTAAAGGGACAAAATGCCATCATTATTATTATGTTAAATAAATTCCATCCATTTCGCAGTATTTGTTCTATCGAAAGTATTTTCTTTGTGCGATTGTGTGTGAAATAAATAATAAATTGAATATAGAAAAAGATGATAAGATGATTAAGAGAAATAAGCTTGAAATCATAATAAAAACAAATTTATCCTATTTCACCACCATCGAGATGATGGCCTATGAGTCTAGTAGAGACGAAACATGTACTTCTGCCGTATCACTGTGGCGGGGAGGGAAAGTTTTGACTTTCTTCTCGGTATGGTGGTCAGGTAGGTCCCCATATCGATGGTGGTGGAATAAGATAAATTGTGTTCCTTAGCAAATTTATTCAAACTGTGTAACACTGAAAGGATATGGTTGGAACGCAGTTTGCATTTACTGTTCGCATTTGACTTCATTCATGCACGGAGTTGCATATAGATGTACGTTTGCTGAATGTGATTTCAGCACTACAACAGCACAATGTGAGGAATCCGTGAAAGCCGCATATATATATATATATATATATATATATATATATATATATATATATATATATATATAAAGTAAAATGCGAACAGTAAATGCCATATATACGCCATCCGGCGGGAGGCCGGAGAAGCCGCGTTCAGTATGTGCATGCTTCCTTCCGATCTGTCCTTTGCACAGTCAGGTGCATGTCGGTACCCTGATGAGTCTAGTAGAGACGAAACATGTACCTCTGCCGTATCACTGTGGCGGGGAGGGTAAGTTTTGACTTTCTTCTCGGTATGGTGGTATAGGTAGGCCATCATCTCGATGGTGGTGGAATAGGATAAATTGCGTTTTATAACAATTTATTCTAACTGTGCAACCTCTAACACAGAAAGGATATGATGGAGAGAAGTTTGCATTTACTGTTCGCATTTTACTTTATCCATACGCGGAGCTGCATATAGTTGTATGTTTGCTGAATGTGATTTCAGCACTACAACGGCATAATGTGGATATATCCACTGCTATTGCATCTCACACGGAGGAATCCGTGAAATCCGCATTAACATATATATATATATATATATATATATATATATATATATATATATATATATATATATATATATATATATGCAGAACTTACGACAAGACTCTATACTTATTCAGTAACCATTTTATCATAAATCCGACCCTGTATGAGGTCGACCCATGAACGGAACCACGCAATCAACCACGGTGCTAATCCGGTGAATATTGCTTGACAGAATCGACGTGTGTCCACGGGGGTCTCGTTAGTCAACTTCTTCACTTGTTTTCCTGCAAAGCCAATCATCTGCTGGAATGTTAAGATGACGTTTAAATTGCTTTGAAACAGAATTACTAATGTGAGGTTGGATTTATTGGATTTCTTATTTTAATATTGTTATTGTGAATGTTGCGGTACAAAAAGTTATCGTACGGGATGTTACGAACAAAAATGTTCATTAATTTTAAAGATGATCCTGTATTAATCAAGGAAGATTACTGTAAATATTAGAAAGAAAAGTAATTTTTATAAAATATTACATAGTAATATTGCTAAATTACAAGTTGTGTTTTTTAATCTATTGGAAATTCTTGTTAAGCTAAATAAATATCTACTTTGAAGTCTTCATTATTTGCCGCTAAGATATAAATCTTCGGATGTATGCCTCACCTAGCTTATTTCATCTCTCTCGGTCTCTTGCGTTCAACCTCCAGTCCGAGCTGGTTTATTCTTTTTAGCCATGTTGTTTGAGGTAGTTAATGGTTTCTTTTGTTTGACTATGAATTCAACTTCAATGCGAATCCATCAATTTAGGCAATATGGTCTGTCTAGCTTCACCCCAATGTACTGAATACTTTTGTTACATCGTCTAAACTTGAATTCTGTATTTTAGGTTAATACCTAAAATTTTTATTGAGAACTCATATTTTAGTACCATATATGAGGACTGTAAAAATATGTCGGTTAAATATTTTTGCTTTTAAAATGTTGGCCTTTGTGAAAATTCTACTAAAGTTCCTCTCCTTGATATAATATCAAGGTCTAGGCAAGGGTAGATACATACAGGCTAGAAATAAACAATTTCTGGTAGACTGGACCTGCCTTCGGAGACACGAGCATTAAAGGTAGGGTGATGAACTCATTGTCGAAGATAGGCAATGACATTAAGAGTCTATAACTTTAATAGACCATATATCATTTAGACTGATCGCAAGGTAGGAACTGATCAATAATTAAGTCAGCCATGAATCTTGTTTGGTCTATAGATGGGTCCGAAACTGACTATGATACAACAATCGGAATACTCGGAGCCACTTCCTAACTCAACATAAGTGAGATACTAGGACAGTACACCACGAGCTTCCTGTTCCCGAGCGTACATAAATCACAATATTTTCGTGCCTTAGTATGTTATTCAACAACCTTTTTCCATGAAGGTAGCGGAGAGAAAACACACTCCTAAGGAAAAAGAAATAAGGAATTATTTTCGTTTAACTACATAACTTACCTCACTTATCAAGATGTGAGGTTTCTCAATCTTAGAATAAAATATAGGATTTTACTTCCTCCACCCTCCCACCCCTCCCCCAAATTGCGTTTGACTGCTTTTCGATTTGCGAGAACGACTTCGATAATTGCCACGTTGAATTTGAAATAATAGGTTAACTGCCACTGCAACTGCCACTGAAACTATTACTACAATTGCCACTGCAACTGCTACTGTAGCTGCCACTGCAACTGCCACGATGAAGAACAAACTAAAGTAGCGGAAGAACTATTCCCTACATACGAAGTTAGAAAATGGGATAGAATACCAGTCAAAGAAGCAGAAATTCCTTTGTTTACCAGGAAAGAAATAATAGCTGCCTGTGACAAGCTAAAAGAAAAGAAGGCTTCAGGACCTGATCATCTGCCCCCAGAAATCATTAAGGCAACAGTCAAGGGACACCCGGAAAATATACTTAAGATCCTAAACCAATTTTTAGTGAAAGGAGTCTTCCCACAGGAGTGGAAGGTCGCACAGCTAGTGCTTATAGAAAAGATTAAACAGGGACAGAACAACAAGGCGTACAGACCCATCTGCCTTCTGAACGCTCTAGGAAAGCTATTGGAACATCTGATATTAGGAAAGCTTAAAACGGAAATAGAACGGACCGGAGACCTCGCCGACAAATAATTTGGTTTCAGAAAAGGAAGATCGACTATCCAGGCATTAAAAAAGGTTCAAGAAATTGCTGATGAGGCCAACGAAAGAGGGGCCACGAAAAGGTGTATAGTAGTAACTGTAGATGTCTGCAATGCATTCAACTCAGCTCCATGGGCTGGAATACTAGAAGAATTAAGAAAAAGACAAATTGCCCCCTATTTGTATAACATGATTGCAAGCTACCTTGAGGAAAGATGGCTAAACATAGGGAAAAATGGAAAAATGAGAATGACATGCAGCGTACCTCAGGACTCAGTCCTGGGTCCGACCTTGTGGAACATCTACTATGATGGCATATTGAGGATCCCAGTTCCACGTACGGTGAAACTTATTGGATATGCAGATGATATCGAAATAACGGTGGTTGAGAAGGATGCGTGCAGACTACAGGAATCAGCAAATGGAGACTTAGAAATAGTAACGGAATGGCTCAGGCAAAAACAAGTTAGTTTAGCCCCACAAAAAACGAGGTAGTTATTTTGGAGGGTGGGCGCACTGTAAAGGAAGTTATTGTAAAGGTAGAAAATAATACGATTAAAAGCAAAGAATATATAAAATACCTAGGTGTCCTCTTAGATAGAAATATGACCATGGGGCAGCATATCAGAAGTGTTGCTAAAAAAGCAACAAACGCCATAGGGAATGTAAGTAGAATTCTGCCTAACATCGGAGGAGCCAGAGAGAGAAACAGGAGAATACTCCTTACTGTTGCAGAGTCCATTATCCTGTATGGAGCAGAAATATGGGGAAGAGTTATGAAGCGGACAATTTATAGAAATATCCTGCTGAGTGTCCAAAGGAAAGCGGCAATAAGAATCGCGAGCGCCTATAGAACCGTATCAACCAAAGCCATTCTGGTTATCGCTAGAACTCGGCCGATCTATCTACTGGCGGAGGAGAGAAGTTCTATACAGGAAGGGACTGACAGAAAAATATCTAGAGAAAGAACTCTCAGACAGTGGCAGAAAGAATGGCAGGAAAATACAAATAAAGGAACATGGACACAAAGGCTGATACCAAACCTGGAGCCATGGATTAAAAGAAAACATGGGGATGTGACGTATCATCTTACCCAGCTAATCTCTGGTCACGGATGCTTTCAGTCATACAGGCATCGCTTTAAGGTGGCGGAGAGTGACCAATGTATATATTGTGGAGAAGTAGACACTGTCGAACATACATTTTTTAAGTGCATTAGATGGGAAACGGATAGAAGGACGGCCGAAAGTAGTATAGGGGAGATAACCGCACAAAATATCGTGGGAAAGATGCTGCAGGACAAGGATGGTTGGAAAACAATAAATCAACTTGCTAGAGGTATCATGGAAAGAAAGGAGAAGGATATTAGACAGGCAGAAAGATAGTAAAAATATTGGAACATCATGACTAAGACACTCTCTTTGAAGTAATACCCGAGGGTAGTTCCGAAGAGGAAAACCATGGTGTCCTAAGGGGTGTGGTTTTAGTGGGTAGGGTGTTCTCTAAATTGGAGACGCGAGTCCCACACAGAGTGCGTAAAAAGCATTTCCACACCTCTACAAAAAAAAAAAAAAACTGCCACTGCCACTGCCATTGCCACTGCAACTGCCACTGCAACTGCCACTACCATTGCCATTGCAACTGCCACTTCAACTACCACTACAACTGCTACTGCAACTGCCACTGCAACTGCTATTGCCTCTGCCACTGCCTTTGCCACTGCAACTGCCACTGCAACTTCCACTGTAACTGCCTTTCCCCATTTTTCATATATTTGCTTATTTTATATTCATCCCACATTGGTGACTTCCTAATAATTATAGGTTAGGTTAAATTTTAGCTTTGTAATTAATTTTGTGCAGGTCTCCTGGAGAAAAGAAAAATAAATTCTCGAAATCTTGATAGAATCGAACAAGGATTTTTTCCTTATCAAGGCCTAAAATTTTATTATCAGACTGCGTTCCCAAAACTCCTAGTTTTGCATATTTTTTCTTATCTAATCAGTCACGACTATTTCCCCCCGTATTTCCAATAATAACTCAATAAATTCGAATTATTCTTGTTAAAATTTTCTTAAATCTTATTAATTGTGAAACAACGCTAGAGGTCGTTAAATATTTTATGTTCCATCATAGGGTGTTAATTATGCTTCTAATTCTCTACTAACTAGCTGGGTTAGAGCTGTTAATAGCACTTCAATAAACTATATTGTAAACCCGAATGTAGGTAATGTAACTTTTTTTTACAAAAACTTATATTAATCCCATTTAGGAGCATGTATGCGGGATATTAATCTATCTTGTCAAATTACGCTTAAAATAATAGTTTAATGGTAAAATTTATGGAAAAAAAATGTATAAAATTAAATAATAGGTAATGAAAGTTAGCTTAACTAAGCTCAGAACTGGACCAAATTTGAGCTTGGTAATCATCAAATATGGATTTAGCGAGCCGAAAAACATAAAGAAAAACAAAGTTAGCAAGGGTAACTCTCAAAGTATACTCCCCCTCGCCCCCACTTCTGGAATAATATTCCTTATACATTCCTCTCATCAACAAAGTTGTCTTGTAACCTCTAACGCTACCATAAACCTTGAACTTTTAACTTCTATTATGTATGTGTGTAAAACGTTATGTTGGTTATAAAACAAGCTTTATTAAAAGTAACAATGTAAAAAAATTAACCCACATGTACCACTGCAATTCCGCATTTATTATCGGTAACAGTTGTCACAACAATGACTGTTTTCCCGTCATAAAAAGAAGAATAATCGACCTCTTCGTCAATGGTAACTTTGTTGTCTTCAGGTCAATATTTTATCTTGGTAGGTATCCTTCATATGGTTGCGTGAGATTAGCATGGGTAATAGTTGGTAAAATCGAAGACATATAACTTATATTCTAAGCGACAAGTTACCGATTTTTAGCGAAGAAGTGAAATTTGTGACACGCCATATATCAGCCGCTGCACAATGGTTTATTTGAGTATTTTGGCCGGTATTTAGGCTTTGTTAAGCCCGGTAACAAAGAGAGGGAAGCGTAAAAGTCAATGGGATCAAGCGTGTCATGCTATGGTGATTTGACACAATGCATAAGGCGGCTAGGCGGCAGCGATGTGGGGAGGTTCAGTGGCGGGGTTTGTGTTTATAAGGTTAATCTTTTCGCGTTTTAAATTATTTTAAGGATAATAGACTAACTCACGCATAGTCCTAGAAAAAACCGAGGAATATAACATTCCTATACACCTGGCATTTGTAGATTTTCACAAGGCCTTTGACTTTATAGAAACATGCGCGATCTTGAAATCACTTAATAATGCTAGAATTGACTCCAGGTATACCACTATCATACAGAACATATATAAAAACGCAACTATACAGGTTAAAATCGACGAAGACGCAAAAACCGAAAAAATAAACGTTATGAGAGGTGTGCGTCAGGGAGACGTCATCTCTCCGAAACTATTTACGCTAACTTTGGAAGATGTCTTTAAAAAACTAAATTGGAATGAGAAAGGTTTGAGAGTCGACGGTTGTTATCTTAGTCATCTTCTTTTCGCCGATGATGTTGTTGTCATGTCTAGCAACCCAGAAGGGCTAAAACAAATGCTTCAAGATTTCAATGAAGAGCCGAGAAAAGTGGGACTTAAGATGAACTTGGGGAAAACTAAGTTAATGAGCCCTGACGCAAATTCAGAGATTCAAAATGAAATCATAGAGAATGTCCAAGAGTACATCTATTTAGGCCACGTCATGAAACTGGGCAAAGAAAATCAAACGGCGGAAATAACAAGGAGAATAGGGCTGGCATGGGCTGCCTTTGGAAAGTTGCAGTACGTATTAAGGAAAGTGTATAACACGTGTGTCTTGCCTGTTGCTATTTACAGCATGGAAACGATAACACTAACCAAACAAAACCCAAATAGGCTCCGTGTCACTCAACGCTCCATGAAGAGACAAATGTTAGGAATCTCGTTACGGGATAAAATAAGAAATCAAGTAATAAGATCAAGAACCAAAGTAGTTGACGTCATTGAACGCATATCACGACTAAAGTGGCAATGGGCGGGGTACATAGCTAGACAACAGCCCGATAGGTGGACGAGTAAATTACTGCAATTGCGACCGCCAGAAATGGACCGAAATCGTGGCAGGCTACAACGCAGATGGGTAGATGATATAAGACAGTTTGCTGGAAAAGACTGGCTCCAGAAGGTGAGAGACAGATCCCAGGGGAGGGCCATCGGAGAGGCTTATGTCCAGGAGTAGACGTCAATGGGCTGAGAAAGAAGAAGAAGAAGACTAATTCATTTATTAACATCTGGTTGCAGCGATCGAAAATTCGAATCAACAATTCAAAATGTTTATTAAGTCAAAAATATTCACACAGTTTATCTCGGAAACTAAGCATCATACAAAAAGAGGAGCAGTGCATTTTCGCATTTAAAATGGCTACAAGAAAATGATTCAATATTTGCAAAAATCGAATTTTCAAATTTTTGAACAGTTATTTGTTATAACAATCTTATTTCAAGTCAGGATAACTTCTACCTTAAAAAATCGTATTCAGCAGTTCTAAATTCATAAATAAAACTTTAGTGGGTTCATCTAATAAGTCTGTTTCTGTCTTCTATACTACCTTTATAGGAAATTTCATGAAATACGAAATTATTAGTAACAAAAACCCATTTTTCGAACATATTCGTTGTTCATAAACTGCTTTTTTTTAAATATGTATTTCATTCCAACAGCTAAATTTTTTCAGTACCTTCGAATTACTTTGAGAATGGTATCAAATATTTAAGTAGGCACAAAAATCAATTTACTAAATTTGCTAGTTCCTATAAAAAAGGCCAAAGATTTTTGGATTTGTATTTAATAAATAATGATAAATTTCGCTAAGTTCAGCAGTTCAACAATCCAATCAACATACTTCCTTACCTTTGAGTATTCCAGAACGATGTATAATAAATCGAAAATATTCTAAATAACTCGAAGAAATTTGAAAGAAATCGAAAAAATTGAAAAAAAAAATTGAAATAAAGTTATTCTTTGCCAGTTTCAATTGACGATAACTACAGGCAGTCATCTGCAATCCCCAAGTTTTCAAATCCATGGAACAGGAGCAAAGTAAGTCGTAAGCGACCAAGTCAAAAGATAAGGAAGCTTCAGTGCTAAGCTTTTCAACTCACAAAATTGAAGGACAGCGGGTTCCACGTGACCAAGATTGCTGAGAAGCGAGCGCAGCAAATTTTACACTCCATGCTCCCTAATCCACATAACCGGGGGACAGCGAGATCTCCGTGATGAATACCGTAGACAGATGATCGTTGCAGATATTAAATCTTTTACTCCCGAACTTACAAGACCGGGGGATATCGAGTTCTATGAGACTGAGACCGTAGACATAAAAGCTTCAAGCTCATGCATCATGGAAACAGCGAGATCAGCCAAATCTGCAGATAGACGAGCTTTACACCTCAAGTTTCCTAACCTACATAACCGGGGACATCAAATTCTATCTAACTATTACCTCAGCTTCAAATCCACATTAATTGGTTGGTTGAATGAGTTAAAAACTTGGAAATTAAAGCTTACCTATCTTGACACTTAGCGTATATCACTCACTGATATTGTAGGTTAGAAATCTCAGAGATTACAGCTCACCTGTCGGTAGTCTGGGTAATTTGAAGCTTGTAAAGAATGGGCTTTTTTATTCTTAAAATGCATCAGAAGTTTCAAAGCTCTTGAAGCCTCGCAAAGAAAAACTGAAATGCTTTTTGAGATGCGTAATTTCCTTTTTGACACGTTCAAAAAACTTAAAAAGTTATAATTTCAATACATGTTCAAATTGCAATTTTTGTCTACAACCATTATATGCTATCAAAAGCGTAATTTTTCTACACTTCTGAAAGTTCAAATGTTTCTAAAAATCGCCAGTTATGAAGTTACCTGAATGTGCTAAAATCGAAATTATGCATCTTGGAAAGACCTTTTTTTTCTTGGTAAGTCCAAATATCTTCAAATTGTTGTGTTTCTAGAGGCAGTTAAAATTTCAAATCGTAAAAATTCGTTTTTTTAGGAACTTAAATGCTTATAGAACTGCGAGTTTGGGAGCATTTAAGACTTAAACAAACTCGTGATTCTAGAAACAGTTAAAAAAAACCTTTCTGGAAGCTTCGAATGCTTGTGGGATCATGGATTTTAAATCTTAAGGTTTCAGAATACTTTCTCTCAATCCTACATCTATTTTCATTTCGAGTGCTTTTTGATTATCAAATTAATTCACTGTGTAACTCCGACTTCGAAAAATAACAAAGCAATTCAAAATGTGTTAATTTATATTGTACTTCTTAGTCAAATTATTTTTTTAAAATAATTTTTTATTTAGAAAGAACTAATTTAGTCAGTTAGGTAATTAAATAAATCAAATAATCTGTATTTTTTTGATATACATATACAGGGTGATTCAAAAATCGATCACGAAACTTAAGGGGGTGATTCTACTTGACAAAATAAGGGTAGAGCTTCATATAATTTTTTTTCAAAATGTCATTCGTTTTCGAGTTACAAGCCGTCCAAGTTCAAGTTTTTATTTTTTGTTTTTTGAATTACTCGCTTACAGGAAAACCGATTTGACTAATATTTGAAAGATAGGCTAAGTCTTCTGCGCTTCATCATTTTAGTAACAATTCACATTGATTATTTGCCGCTAGAGGGCACTTTACCTACATTGAAAATTGTTTTTTTGTCATAATTTTTTAGTGTTGACAGCTACAGTAGTTTTTGGCATAATTTCTGAAAGACTGATGCCAGGCCTTTAAAAAAGGTGCTCTTTATTTACATCGCTAAACCCAACGGTTTAGACGTAAATCACCCTTAAAAATTAAGTGGTAAATTTACTTTTCTCATTTCATTACCACCAGCTACCAGGTAAATAGCTATCAAAGTATACTAGAGCTGTCAGTTTAACATCAAATAAATTCGCTTTTTAAACTATTTAATTTATAATCTTAAAATAACTAATAATGGCTAATCACCAATATTCAAATATCGAATATTGTGATATCCATTTTTGTTATGGAAAAGCAAATGGTAATTCAGAGTTGGCAAGAAGATATTATATGGAGAGTTATCCGGAAAGAAATATCCCTCATGCTCAAACATTTTCCAGTGTGCACAGGAGGCTTGCGGAATGTGGTTCCTTTAAAAGTTATAATGGAAATAGGGGAAGACCTAGAACTGCTAGAAACGTGCAACAATAAGAAAGAGTGCTTGAAATTATTGAAGATAATCCAGGTATTAGTACTAGAAAAATTAGGAATGAAGTGCGGCTCTGTCAGGCTAGTTCATGGAGGATACTAAGAGAAGAACAACTCTACCCGTTTCATTCAAAAAAGGTGCAGGCTCTTTATGACGATGATCGGCCGAGACGGTTGGAAATGTGCAATCAGATCCTAGCTAAGTATGAACACGATAATCGATTAATTGGCGTCATATTATTCACTGACGAAGCTGGTTTCACTCGTGATGGCATAACAAATCTACACAACATCCACACATATGCTTACGAGAACCCAAACAATGTGGTAGAAACGAAACATCAGCGTAGATTTTCACTAAATGTGTGGGCAGGGATAATAGGAGATTACCTTATTGGTCCTCATTTCTTTGATGGCCCATTAACTGGTGACGTATACTTAGATTTTATCCAAAATCGTCTCCCATTGTATCTGGAAGATGTGCCATTGGAAGTAAGGGCCAACATGTGGATCCTCCAAGACGGAGCTCCGCCCCACTGTGTCCGACAGTATTTGAATGCAACGTATCCTGAGCGAAGGATAGGACGAAGTGGACCATTGGCATGGGCAGCGAGGTCACCAGACCTTAATCCTATGGATTTTTTCTTTTGGGGTCATATGAAACAATTGGTGTACGATATTCCAGTAATCAACGTCGAGGATCTTCGCTTCAGGATAATCGAAAAGTGCCAAATTATTAAAGAAACACCAGAAATTTTTCATCGAGTTAGGCGACATTTTTTGAAGAGTGTTAGGAAATGTATGGAAGAAAATGGGGGACATTTTGAGAATCTTTTTTAGTTTGTTTGGTACTGTTTCATTAATTTTTATCAATTAAATGTATATCGCAATAATCCATAATATGAATATTTACTGATTAGCCATTATTAGTTATTTTAAGATTATAAATTAAATAGTTTAAAAAGCGAATTTATTTGATGTTAAACTGACAGCTCTAGTATACTTTGATAGCTATTTACCTGGTAGCTGGTGGTAATTAAATGAGAAAAGTAAATTTACCACTTAATTTTTAAGGGTGATTTACGTCTAAACCGTTGGGTTTAGCGATGTAAATAAAGAGCACCTTTTTTAAAGGCCTGGCATCAGTCTCTCAGAAATTATGCCAAAAACTACTGTAGCTGTCAACACTAAAAAATTATGACAAAAAAACAATTTTCAATATAGGTAAAGTGCCCTCTAGCGGCAAACAATCAATGTGAATTGCTACTAAAATGATGAAGCGCAGAAGACTTAGCCTATCTTTCAAATATTAGTCAAATCGGTTTTCCTGTAAGCGAGTAATTCAAAAAACAAAAAATAAAAACTTGAACTTGGACGGCTTTTAACTCGAAAACGAATGACATTTTGAAAAAAAATTATATGAAGCTCTACCCTTATTTTGTCAAGTAGAATCACCCCCTTAAGTTTCGTGATCGATTTTTGAATCACCCTGTATATATAAATTAAATTATCTCTTGCTGCCAGTTGTTCAGGCAATTAAACATTCAAAAATGTGCCTAGTCCCATAATTTCAATTTTCATACGTTAATTTATTATTTTTCTACACCACTGTACAGTGTCATTATACCTCATCATTGTGCAAATCGAGTTTCTAAAAAGCGTCAATACACAAGACAGGTGGTATACCATCCAAAAACGCAACTGATTTATAGATTTTTACCTCCTAACCTAACCAAAATTTAGGACCCATTATTTTGTTTGATTTCGGTTTTGTTGTGTTAGAAACCCACACATACTGTAGCGACAAAAATAAATATAATGATATATAATGGGCATTGTCAGGATGTGGTAAAATATGTCTAATTTTATAAAAAAATCGTATTGTGTGCCCGACCACACCCATCGCGTCAAAAGGAAATTTGTTCTGTATTTTATAGCTTGAGTACAATAAGAGTTTTAATGAGATAACGTATTCAATAAAATATTAATAAAAGGACAAAATGCAATTTTTTATTTATAGTGATATATGTTTTTTTTTTATGTTTAATCGCTTAAAGTTCAGTCGAGATAATATTTTAAGGGAAAAATTTTAAAAATAGTTTGAAAAAGAAGGAAAAATAATTCCAATCACTAGCGAATTGTCAGTGTGAAATCGGGTGGAAATTTAGAGGTGAAAAATGTTTTTTTGTGATTTCTAGTAAAACTACATGCTACCCACCGAAAAAAGTCAAATACAAAAGTTGTAGGTAATAAAAAAATCTACAATTTTTGTACTTACCGTTTTTAACATAACCTCAAAATTTCAAAAAAAAAAGTGAAAAACTTTTGATGTCCCAATGGATTTTTTTTTGACCAAAATATTCAATGGTTGATTTTTATTGAATTTATTAAAAAAATTGAATGAATGGAGTTCGAATTGGCTTATTTTTTTCGTTGTCACTTTTACTTTTAATAAAAATAAAAATATTTATATAGTAGAGTGGAAATAAGAGCCTTAAAACCAGACAAACCGAAAAAAGGCTTATCTGAAACATCAATAAAATTTTTATAAAAAAATTGAACCGACTTCTAAAAGTGCGCTAAAAAGTGAAAAATAACTACAAATTTTTATATGAAATTGAAATTTTTTAAGTCAGCACCGAACTAATACCTGACAAAAACTGATTCGCATAAACAGATTAAAAATACTTTATTTGTAATTGCTTTCTTACCATAAATTGTATATATTAGTCGTTATTTATTTCATTTAGAAATAATTTAGTATCGACTTCAAAATTTCAATTTCATAAAAAAAATTGTTATTTTTCACTTTTTAGAACACTTATAGAAGTCGGTTCAATTTTTTTTATAAAAATTTTATTTTTCGATTTTTAGTTTTGAGTTCATTATGACATTCATAAATTATTTGAACTAAGTACCAATCGAGATTCGTGTACCTCGCAATGACTCCAAGGTGACAAAAAAATACTCATTTTATACAAAGTTGTAAATCACCCTAAAACGAACCACAAAAAATTCTTTGGTGTCAAAGTTCTCCAAATACTAGTGAAATTGTGTCAAACAAATATTTTGTCTGTCCACTATCTTAAATTTCAAATTAATTTTAGATTGGTGATATAGGCCCCGATATCTAAAGAACTTGGGACGTAAATTTCTTAGTCGTTATATTTTATACTGCATATTGAGTTTGTATAAGCCCTAAAAACCCCGCAATATCTATTTTAGACAAAATCGGAAAATGTAAAGTCCCTCATATTGTGTCTTATCAATCTAATAGTTGTAAAAAATGAACTTCATATTCGTAATACACGACCCCGAAAACCCCTTAATACCAAATCTGAAAAAATGCGAATAAGGAAAAACTTTCAACTCACCATATTGAAATTCAAAAAAATAATTTTAACATCTTAATTTAATCTATATCCACACCCTTCAAAGCTCCCTAGTGCCAATTTTTTGTGAAATTCGTAAATCATATTGCATCTGATATATTAGATTTTCTTAAAATAATTTTCTATTCGTTATTTACATCCTCAAAAACGTTTCAGTTCCAACTCTGAATAAAATCGAAAAATGTAAAATTTTTAGTCCGCTATATTGCATTTGTCACATTGAATCCTGAAAAAATACTTTTAAATTCATAATTTACCCCTATATCAGTTTTGGACAAAATCGAAGAATATAAAATTTGCAGGACGCTATATTGAATCCGCCAGATTCAGTTTCTCAAAAAATATTTTAAATTCATAATTAACACTAACAAAAATCAATCAATCAATATTGATTTTAGACAAAATCGAGAGATGTAGAATCTTTAATAGGCCATCTTGGATTTTTTATCCGCCATATTAGATACGTCATATTTAACATTTTTAAAACAATTTTAGATTCGTTATGTGCAATCTCAAAAACTCCCCCATATCAATTTAAAAAAAAATCGGACAAAATTATTTTTTTTCGGCCATTTTGGATACGCCATATTGAATATTTTAAAAATAAAGTTAGGTTCGTCATGTGCAACCCTGGAAACTCCCCGTACCAATTTTGGAGAAAATCGAACAAAATTTATTTTTCATCCGCCATATTGAATTTTTTAAAAATAATTTTAAATTCGTTATGTGCTTCCCCGGAAACTTCCTCGTAACAATTTTGGAGAAAATTGGACAAAAATCGATTTTTTCTTGTCCGCCATATTGGATCCGCCATATAAAATTTTTTTAAAATAATTTGGATTCGTTATATGCGATCCCAAAAACTCCACCACACCAATTTTGGAGAAAATCGGACAAAATTAAATTTTCTTTACCGCCATATTCGATCCATCATATTGAATTTTTTAAAAACCCCGAAAATTCCCCCATACTTATAATGGAGCAAAAAATAATTTTTGAACAAGGGAAAAATAAAATCAAAATTAGGGTTTTTTTCGTTTTTCTCTGAAAATTTTGAGGTTATATTAAAAATGACAAATACAAAAGTTGTAGATTTCTTTATTACCTACAATATTTTCATTTAATTTTTTTCTATAGGTAGCATAATTTATCTAGAAATTGTAAAAAAAAACATTTTCCTCCCCTGAATTTCCACTCCATTAAACCCCAATAATTCGCTAGTAATTCGTATTATTTTTCCGTCATTTTTCGTAATATTTTTTTGAGTTCTCCCGTTATCAGAGTGCTGTAACGAATTATTTTGATGTTGTCTTATTTCAGAGCTAGGATGACTGAACTATGAAACATATAATAAAGTATTCTAATATCAATTTCTTTATAAGTATATTATTTTTCCTCAACGAAAAATGTAACTAGATATACTGCAGTGCTTTAAAATTATTTATAGCGCCAACATGAAAATCCATATATTTTCCATTGGACCTTAATTCACGTCATTTTTTAGGAAAAAATAAGGTCGTCTACGATATAAATATTTGATGCAAACCGGTCAGTCCCGGCATTTTGATAAAACAATGTGATCCTATGCATCCCTCGGGAAATATATAAGACTGGAATAAAGCAGGATGAAAATGATAAATGACAATATAAGTTATGAGACCAGGATTTCTATTCATCGATGTCTTCTTATTGAGAAATAAATTTTTCTGTCTTAATCGAGGGATCTGAAATGTTTGTCAGCAAAGTTTTAAATTAAGCTTTGCAAAAGGAAATTTTCTGCGATTTTTTGCTGCCCTCAAACAAATTGGTTTTTTGAATGTCAGCAGCATCACAGATTTTTACCTTAAACACATGTGTGTGAAATTTTTGCATTACAAATAAATCTACAAATAGATAAGTATCACAAAAATTCGATGGTATTATAGTAATGCATTATCATCGAAACTGCATCCATAAGCAAAAATTTTAAGCTTATTTAAATGTGTAAAAGTATGAGAAATGCATTTTAGGAAAGGGAGTGTCAATAATTTTATTGATGGGACGGATCCATCAATACAAATAAATAGTGAAATATCTAAGGGTTATTCTAGACTCATGATTGAGATGGAATGAACTTAAACCAGATCTACCAGCTGCAATTGCTCATAATAATTTTTTGGACATTTTCGGTTTGCATCATGTCGTATCGTATCCTACGCGGATCAAGGTAACACTTGTACATTTATTGATTATATAATTGTTTGTTTGAAGGTTATAGACAACGATGTTCTCGCGAAGTAATATATATCTGTTGTACTTCCATTGTCTTTATTTTGTTATTGATTATCAAGACGTTTTGGTTAGTAGTTATCTCTAGCCACTTCCAAGTGAATTTGAACAGATCTCTAAGGTACACAACTATTTTTACTAAAATTAAATGCACACTCTACTGCCAGAGATAACTACTAGACGAAACGTCGTGATATCCAACAACAAAAGTAAAACAATGGAAGTCCAAGAGATAGCTATTGCTTCGCAAGAAACATCTCTGTCTTTAACTTTCAAACAAATATTAAAAGGCCGGTGTAGACTCGGTATAAGAGACAAATTTAGCGGCTACGAGAAATCTAAGATTAAGTGTACAAAAGAGAAAATGCACGACAAGCACGGGATCAGGGAATAACACCCCATGGTTTCCGTACAAAATCTTCAGTTCAGTCAACGAGCAAACAGTATATTGGAAAATACTAGTAAGACACATACATTCCCAAATAAATTATCATCGTTTCAAAAAGCAGCACTACTCGAGGACATTCGTCAATGTTTCAAAGAAATTAAAGAATATGTATTAGAAGAAGACTATGCTCCTATTCTAAGGAAAACTGATGATACTTGTTATAAAGTAAGAATAAAACAAGGAGGTATATACACATACCAGAGCAGACAAGAGCGACCACAGCTATCTCAAGGTCAGAGAACAATCGTTAACATATCTGCCAAGGATTTAACCACAGCCGAAAACTCAATATGTGTCAAAGTTTGAACTTCACGGTTGTACCGAAAGAGATTGCCATTCTTGATCTACTTAGCACCACGAATTCAGCAAACATCGAAGATCATTTTGAAGATGAGTTCAGGTGAAACGTAAAAGAGGCTACAAAAATCTGGAAAAACGAAACCAAAGATTAGCAAAGATGAGAAAACTGTCCCAGCGAACCCACAGAAGGATTCCAGTATTAAGTTTCTACCAACGGATCAAGGAAATGTCACAGTCGTAACGAATGTTGAGACATACAACCAAAAAATTGATGAAGTTTTTAAGAAAGGGAACTATACGTCTCCGCCAAAGGATCCTATATCTTCAATTGAAGAAAGAATATATCCAAGGCAAATACATCAATGTCCACCTGAACGATTCCTCTCTCTGGACCTCAATTGCCTATAAAGCATCGGAAGATTTGAGGATTATAGACCGCTGGTTACACTTGTTGTGGCAGAACCTCTGGAGGTGGTAGATGACGTCTTCTATGCCCCTGAGGCAGTAGCACTATTTCAATATATGGAAATACACAAAATTCTCCTAAACACAGTTGATAATTTGAATCAGGTGAACTGGCGGCCGACTCTAACGTCGTTCTACCGATATCTACAGTTCTATTTTAGTGCGCCAAGAGATTTTCTCTGACTCGGGTGCAGGCAAACATCCTGTACAACTCTGTCCAGACGAAGAATTTTTCAATCTTATACACATGCCAGTTCAACAGAAGAATCTTTTAGGCATAAGTTTATGCTATTCTGCAATGTGACCATCATTGTGAGAGGGACATAAATATAAATTAGGCAAAAAACATATCCACAGACAATAAAGCTGCTGGTATCTGAGTACAAACTTATACTGGATAGTCTGACAAGGACAGCCCATCCATCGTGTGGATTCCAGGTCACTTGAAAATACACGGGAACGAAGAAGCAGATCGTCTAGCAAAGACTGGTTCCGCAATTGAACCATTCGGACCCAACCAGTTATGTTCTAATTACCGTTGGCAAGGAAATTCAAACTATTGCTCAAAAACAAATTTATTGGTTCCTGGAGAAAGAGTGAGGTGTGTTACAGAATACATAATTGGACTTTACGCTCACTTTTTCCTTTTTCGAGTCCTGATTTCTCTTTAATTTTAATTGAGGTTCTTGGCCCAGTAACAGGCTACATTGATTGCTACATCGCTGACCAACCATAGATCGTCGAGGGTGCAGGTTGAGGGACACTTGGGCATAACAGATGTTTCATATTTTGTTATTCGCCACACTCGCATAGATCTCCATTTATCGTTTGTAGGTTCCATTTAATTTTGTTCGTCTTTACTGCGGCTATGCCGGTTCTGATACGGTTTAAGGTCCTCCAAGCCTTCCATTCGAGATCCCTATCAGAGGGTCTCTCTTTTGAGTATGGTGGGTAATTTTTTGGCGGGTCGATTGTCACATGTCGCATGAAGTTTTGTCTGGATTTTAGTCTTGAGTGGTTGGACTCAATGAGTGGCGTTCATCAAAGGTTTGTTTAAACGTTTATATAAAATCAGCAGCTGTTCTGCGTTTTTTGGGTAGTGAGAGACCTGTTGCCATGTATAGAATGTTAAGTGGGGTAGGTTTCCTGCATCCCGTTATTAACCTGCATATATCATTCAGGGCTGGCTATATTAACTTGTTTTGTGTGGACTGATCGGTTCCAGACTGGGCAGGCATATTCCCCTGTTGAAAAACACATTGCCCGTGCAGTTTTCCTCAAAGTAAAAGGACGCGTGCCCCAACTACTTCCAGCCAGTTTTTTTAGTAAGGTGTTCCTGGTAGCGATTTTTTTATCTTATATTAAATTAGTGATGTTTATATGTTGTAGACCTGTCCAACGTTACTCCGAGGTACTTAGGTTTGTCTGTGTGTCTCAGAATCTTTCCCTTCCATGTGATTTACAGTTTCTTCCGCACCTTGCGCGTGTTCAAATGGAAAGCTACTTGTGTTTATGAGGGATTCGGCTTCAGGTAGTTTTCCTTGTAGTATTTGGGCACACTGGATAGGGCAGCCTCGAGCTTTCCTTCAATTTGTGATTGTACCGTAATAACCAGGTCGTCAGCATATAGAAAGTGTCTTGCGCAGTTTGTTATTGGCTGATTATTTGTATATATATTGAAAATGAACGGGGTAAGTACACTTCTTTGAGGTAGGCTATTTTTTTGGTTTCTCTATTTACTTTTCTTCATATTTAGCGTGACATAAAATCTCCTGTTCTGCAGCAAACTTCATTAGTTTAGGGTCGTTCACAGTGTCATATATATTACCTAGCAGTTTTTTTGTGGTTCACGGTATCGTAGGCAGATGTTAAATCAACCAGTGCGACGCCAGTCATCTGTTTATCTTTGAAACCATCCTCTATAAACTCTGTTAGGTCCAATATTTGTCGGGTGCAGGATTTTCCAGGCCTAAATCTCGGCTGCTCGGCAATCGGTTTAGAGTTCACTGTTTTATAGATACGATGCAAGATCATCCTTTCATTTAGTTTAAATAAGTGGACGCTCTACTTACCAAAGAGCTTCTCTTCCTGGAGAAAGAGAAACTACGAATCGTGATGGAAGTACTGACAGGACTTTGACATCTGCGAGCCAATCTTTATGAGAATATTCAATGGATAATCCGATGTTCAGATGGTGTTTAGAAGTAGATGCACTCTATATAATATTGTCACCTGAAGTCATCAGGCAAGTTCAGTTAACATGGCCTCGAATGAATTGCAGCTATGATAAGATGTAGAGGGCATAATGAGCGATAGACATCGAAGATCTAGTATCACTTTATTTGGTTGATTTATTCATACGTCTTAAATAATTTCATTACTGACTGGAAATACCGTAGTCTCTACGGTAAAATAAAAACTGATACAAAGAAGCACAAAGTCCGTCCACTACAAAACAAAATTAAGCAAAATATTATTACTTCAGACAAATAAAACATTCTCACTACTCCGACTACATTTTTCAGTCGTATAAAGTATGTACCTTTTACTTTAGGTCATAAAACTAAGCCCCAAATGTCTCCAGTTATGACGTTTAATAATAAATAGGACTCAACATTTTATGTCAGCGAAACATGGACGAAGTGAATACTAAAAATTCGTTCGCGATTTTGTAAATTTATTTAAGAAGACGTAAAATTCGTTCGAGGTGTCGGAAACTGTAAAATACTGTTCCAGACGCGTTGATTTAATATATAAAATGCAAATATTGTTCTTTTCTTGAGGTATTTTACAACGAGGATTATTTTAAATCAGTTCTTTGCGGATAAGGCAAAAATTACATTCGGAATAGAGTTGTTTAGTAAGAATTCCCACTCAAAATCTAGGTCAGAGAGCTAGAAAAGTTTTTCCACTCATTTTCTTTTTATCAATGGTAGATAGAGACATAAAATTCGAGACGTATTACGATGAAATATTGACTTGAATTAAATTTCGTGGAATTTCGTTTCTTTCTTTAAAGTTGACATTTTTACGGATTAACAATGTTATTATACTACTTTTATTTATTATAAATATCTGTAACACAATCGTTACAACATTTGTTAAATAAGTGATCCTTGTTATTTTGAGGTTTTTCATTTCAGAGGATTCATGAAGAGTGGATAATATCGAAATATGGACTTAAATTATCTCTTTTAAAATATTTACGATATTTTTCTCTTTATACCAGTTCGATAAACTTGATAACATCAGCTAATTAAATGATGGGTTACCTTAGTTGTATTGATAAAATTAACAGATGAGATTTAAAAAGTACTGAACTATCAGGGAACTGTAATATGTACCTTTCTTGATATAGAAGGGGCTTTTGATAACACTCCACATGAGGCAGTCAAAAGAGCATTCGACGACAGGGAAGTGGACCAAACGATATCCAAATGGATAGTAGGATTTCTCTCCACTAGAATAAGTAGAGGCAGAGATAGGTTTTCGGGGTCGTGTATTACGAATATGAAGTTAAATTTTACAACTATTAGGTTGATAAGATACAATATGAGGGATTGAAAATTTAAGAATCAAAGAATTTTTATTGGTTCATTTTAGAGTGATTTACAACTTTAGATAAAATGGGTACTTTTTTACCATCTCATTGTGAGGTACACTAATCTCGATTAGTACTTGGTTAACATAATTTTTGGATATTATAATGAATTCAAACCTAAAAATCGAAAAATAAAATTTTTATAAAAAAATTTGAATTGACTTCTTAAAATGCGCTAAAAAGTGAAAAATAACTGTAAATTTTTATATGAAATTGAAATTTTTGAAGTCGGCGCCAAATTATTCCTTAATGAAATAAATAACTACTAATATATACAAATTATGGTAAGAAAGCAATTACAAATAAAGTATTTTTAATCTGTTTATGCGAATTGTCAGATATTAATTTGGGGCCGACTTCAAAAATTTCAATGTCTTATAAAAATTTATAGTTATTTTTCACTTTTTTATAAAATTTTATTTTAAGTTTTATAATAGATTATTTTTAAGTGTTTAGGATGCACTGAATATTAAGATTCGTCTTGTTGCAGAAAACTTCTTATTGTCTTAATAATTCCCTTGTATCACTATCACTACATAGTATAAAACAAAGTCGCTTTCTCTGTCCCTATGTCCCTTTGTATGCTTAAATCTTTAAAACTACGCACCGGATTTTGATGCGTTTTTTTTCAATAGATAGAGTGATTCAAGAGGAAGGTTTATATGTATAATAACATCCATTAAATAGTGGAGAAATACTGTTATTTTTGAGGTTTCTAATGTGATGTCGTTAATTATCATATTTTTTTCCGCTTACATTGCAAACGCAGGCTGAACCCTACGAGACTTATCAAAATAATGTACTAATTATTTGTACACATTGAAAAGGTCTACAGAAAACTCCGCGATGGTATATGTCTACTATCTCTCATGGATATCCCACAATAACATTTTTTTGTCATTTACTTTTTACGACAAATAATGGCAAATTTTGAAGCGATTTTAACCAATACAGCATTAATCCTTATCCAATTAAATAGCGTAAATACATTGTTGATTTAATATAGATCTATATGGTCCTTTACAGCACAAGATTTAAATGAATATTTTCGAAGATATTACAGATTTAAAATTGCGGGAAGTAGCGCTTGCGGCGGTACTGGCCGACCGGGGCGGCGGCAGCGTGCCTATAAATAGCGCGTCGGAGGCCGATGTAATAATTGTTGTAAAAATAAAATAAATAGTCACAGTTTTTCTGTAGTGTATTTAGTATCAGCATTGCACCCGTGCGAAGCCGGGGCGGGTCGCTAGTATGAAATAAATAACTACTAATATATACAAATTATGGTAAAAAAAGCAATTACTAAAAAGTATTTTTATTCTATTTATGCGAATCACATTTTTTCAAGTATTAGTTTTGCGCCTACTTCAAAAGTTTCAATTTCATATAAAAATTTACAGTTATTTTTCACTTTTTAGCACATTTTTAGAAGTCGGTTCAATTTTTTTTATAAAAATTTTATAACCAATTCAATGATCTTGAAAGGAGAAAAATTTATTCGCTTTGAAATTAGATAATCTTGCAAGAGTTTTTTAGAAAATAAATGCGTTATTAACTTCATTCAATATTGAAATAAAATTATACAGAGTGGGTTAAAAAGTAAGTCAAAGTATGTGCTATTTTCTTGGTATTCGCAACTATTCCTAAGTATTTTATACTCTACAAATATATTCAATACTTATCAGTAAATAATAAAGTGACAGAACAAAAATTGAAACATATGTTTGATCGTAAAGCTTGTGAAACATGCATTTTCAGGAATTAAATCTGTCACAAATTTTACCGCTGCAAGAAGATTTTTGTAAGGCGAGAACTACTTGATCACGTGGCTTTCAGTGGTACCTACCACCTTGTAACATAATGTTCCATATGGTACTTAAATGATCTTTTAAATGTCTTATACTGATAATAATGTCAGTACCATAATGATGTTAAAACATATTTATTTAATTTTAAATGATATACAATTTTGTTGATAGTCAAACATAAAAAATAGTTTCCAAATATTCTTATCATTTCAAATCACCTTTCACATGTGTACTTACTAATGCGTTGAACATGTATGGAGGTTTTTGTTATGAATGAATGAATAAAACAACTTTAAACTATAAAACATATTTTTATTTTAAGAATAAACAGATAATAACAATGTATGTATGTTTGGTACATATTTTTACAGAAATACAAACGAAATTACAGTAACCACGATCGCATTACTAATAAATGCAAGTGAATTCCCATTATCATAAAATTTTTTAGCAATTTCATACAAAGTCTTATAAATTCTAGTATACAGCATGAATTGCTAGAACCTGAGATACTTCAAATTTTTTGAATCTGTTTCGCAAGTGTTGTGTTACCATTATTTTGAAACACCATTTGCAAGATATTACAATGAAAATTAAAATTTCTTAAAAGTTCAAGTCTATAATTTACAAGAAAAATTTTACGAATTAAAATGGATATCTACTCACTACAAAAATACATTACAGAGCAATACCTTTCCACTTTTAATCAATTGTCATCTGTTGGAAATTCATTCCATATCGAGAAGTTTGTATTTTGTATTTAAGTGCTTGTAGTTATATTTTATATTTGATTAATTTAATGTATTTATTGAGACAAATAATTCCTTGAAATAATACCTTTATTGACCAAATGCGGAAAGTAGGCAGTTGTTTAAAAAACTGTCATTAAAAAAAGTTTTTACTGTCAGTAAAAAATTTTGTCAAGAAAAACTCTGTCTCCTAATATTTTACGAACGAACAGAAGAAAAAAACCAGTGTGGGTTTTTTAATGGTGTTAAATTTCAGCGAATTGTTTGGCTAATTGGAGTAGAATTGTTTTCTTAGCACCAGCTAAGTGATCCTTTGGCAATATATTTATTCGTTAATTCACAACAGTGTATTATTTTTTGAACTATCGAAGCAGATGAAGAATCTCCGCAACTTGGGAATTACACATCATCTTTACAAGAAATGCTGGACATTGAAATATTTGTTAAACATAATTTATTTTTATTTAACTAGTGCACATAGAAGAGACTTCAAATGAAAAAAAAAAAGGATTAATTCGAACATAACTGGTAAATATGTCGATATTATTTCAAAACTTTTTCCACCGAATACAATTTATTTAAAAAATGTTTGTAAACATTAAAAAATAACAAGTGATCGGATCAAAACTAGAAAATATTGATATCTGAAGAATACAAAAAAAACTATTTGAAGGACTGTAAAGATATAAACAAGGTTATTGATAGATTAAGAAAACTAATGCGAACCAAAGGAAATGTTTCCAAAATTTATTTCAAATTAAAAAAATTGGAAACACTTGATGTAATTGAATTTTAACCTAATAAATAGTTAAAGGTACTTTTGTGTTTTTTAATTTAATTCACGGTATGTCATCTTTACCCGAAGCACTGCTCTTAACAAAGCATTTAACTAATTTATTGAAATTCTGTTAACAAAATCTGACTGTTTCATGAAATAATGGAAGGTTTTGTTTTTGGAAACAAATATTAATAAGTATTACCCAATAAAATCTTAATTCAGTTAACTAAGACGATAATATATAAATATTTCCTATTCTTTAATATTTATGAATGTAGAGTACTTTTTTAGATTAAATATTTAATTTATATGCACTTTAATTATTTGGTATGTAAAATATAAGCATTACAATATTTTTTGAGTTTTATTTTGCTTCATTATAATTAAAAATAAGAAGTGCAATTAAAATTAACATTATTCATGATGACATCATTCTCCTCTATTAAGACACAGACCTTAATGGCATCGCTGCCACCACCAAGTATCCACTTCTCATCTTCTTGGAATTCTTTCGCTTCCATATTTATCACTAGGGCTTCATTTTAGTCCAGACTCATTGAAAATGCTTCAGGTCGATAAAAATACACCTGGTGAATAGGAAATTACGAAGCTATTAGATGTTTTAATGAAAGCCAAATACAATAATTAATAAGTTTTCACACATTCTAAGCTAAAGAAGTTTTTACTAGTTTCAATGCGTTTAAACCACTTTTAAATTTAAGGTTTACTATATTGTGTAGATTTTTTAACTCTATAAAATTTCGAAGGAAAATTTTTTTTCTATAACACATCAAATTTTAAATAAAATCTGTCTTCGCGAAAATATTCTTGTTTAAGTGGTTCAACAATGTTTGGTTCGGAAAATGGTATCATCAGCGAAATGCTAAGAACGGGGATACAATCATCACAGAATCGATGCAAGTCATACTAAACAGAAGCTTCCAAAGTGGTGCAATACCTAAGACATGGCAATGCTTCGTAAAAAAGGGCGCAACAATTATCGCTAAACATCTTTATTGCTACGCTCCTACAAGCTCACCAAAATGCTTGCTTAACATACTTATAAACAAATTATATGACTATCAATCGTGTGATCAAGCTGAATTTCGCAATGGTAATGTGCTTCATTCTGGAGAGGGTGATGGACCTTTTGAAGTGTTGCCTACGTAGTGTAGTCAAGTAAAGAACAACTTCTATGGCTTTCAATAGGTTCTTCATTTTCTCAAGTTATCACCATCAAAAACTAAATGATTTCTATACACAACTAAACTCCACAAGACCTACAATTAACTTCACCTTGGAAAAAGAGGTAAATGATCAATTGCGCTTCTTAGATGTCCTGGTGAACCGTTCAAATGAAATTATTAAAACTTCAGTACATAGAATTCGTAAAAGGGTGCTGAAATGCTATGTATGGTCTATTCTATTATACGGTTGCGAGACATGGACACTAAAAACCACAACGCTAAACAAACTGAAAGCATTCGAATTGTGGTGCTACCGTCGAATCCTAAAGATATCATAGGTTTCGCACACTTCCAATGGGGATGTTCTCAGAATGATAGATACAGATCGACTGCTCTTGAACATTATAAAGAGGCGGAAAACAGAATACTTCGGTCACATAATTAGAGGACCTAAATACCACCTACTTCGCCTTATAATACAAGGAAAAGTGGAAGGAAAAAGATGGATAGGCCGAAAGAAGCTTTCATGGCTGCGTAACATCAGGTAGTGGTGTGATTGCACGGTAGAAGAACTATTTCGCGCAGCAGCCGATAGAGAAAGATTTCAGGAAATTGTAAACATGATGCTCACCAACGTCTGAATACAGACATGGCACCTAAAGAAGAAGAAGACATAGAAAGCCAACACATCCTGGACAAGATCATAATCATGACTCTAATCATTCTATTGCAACAAAAAACCTTTATAATCGTACTGTATCCATATGCAACAATGCCAATTCATTAAAAAGAGGTAGCACATATCAAAATTCGATTTACAACAGAATGGTTATCCTTTAAAATTAATTGATGATGTTATAAGTAACCATAGAACAGCAAGACACACATTCCTTCTTTACAATTCCGTATATTAAGGGAACCTCGAAGAAAATAATACGAGTTGTGAGCAGTTACAATACAAAAACAGCCTTCAAAGTAGGAAATACACTCAGAGCTCATTTGACAAAAACAACATAACATAAAACTACTACACAAAAAGGAGAAACGTCAAGATCTGGTATGGCTGAATATGCCTGGGATAAGCAACATCATATAAAAAGATCTGAAGTTGAAGCGTTATACAAGGTGATTCAAAAATCGATCATGAAACTTAAGGAGGTGATTTTACTTGACAAAATAAGGGTAGAGCTTCATATAATTTTTTTTCAAAATGTCATTCGTTTTCGAGTTACAAGCCGTCCAAGTTCAAGTTTTTATTTTTTGTTTTTTGAATTACTCGCTTAAAGGAAAACCGATTTGACTAATATTTGAAAGATAGGCTAAGTCTTCTGCGCTTCATCATTTTAGTAACAATTCACATTGATTGTTTGCCGCTAGAGGGCACTTTACCTACATTGAAAATTGTTTTTTTGTCATAATTTTTTAGTGTTGACAGCTACAGTAGTTTTTGGCATAATTTCTGAAAGACTGATGCCAGGCCTTTAAAAAAGGTGCTCTTTATTTACATCGCTAAACCCAACGGTTTAGACGTAAATCACCCTTAAAAATTAAGTGGTAAATTTACTTTTCTCATTTCATTACCACCAGCTACCAGGTAAATAGCTATCAAAGTATACTAGAGCTGTCAGTTTAACATCAAATAAATTGGCTTTTTAAACTATTTAATTTATAATCTTAAAATAACTAATAATGGCTAATCAGTAAATATTCATATTATGGATTATTGAGATATACATTTAATTGATAAAAATTAATGAAACAGTACTAAACAAACTAAAAAAGATTCTCAAAATGTCCCCCATTTTCTTCTATACATTTCCTAACACTCTTCAAAAAAAGTCGCCTAACTCGATGAAAAATTTCTGGTGTTTCTTTAATAATTTGGCACTTTTCGATTATCCTGAAGCGAAGATCCTCGACGTTGATTACTGGAATATCGTACACCAATTGTTTCAAATGACCCCAAAAGAAAAAATCCATAGGATTAAGGTCTGGTGACCTCGCTGCCCATGCCAATGGTCCACTTCGTCCTATCCATCGCTCAGGATACGTTGCATTCAAATACTGTCGGACACGTATACTAAAGTGGGGCGGAGCTCCGTCTTGGAGGATCCACATGTTGGCCCTTACTTCCAATGGCACATCTTCCAGATACAATGGGAGACAATTTTGGATAAAATCTAAGTATACGTCACCAGTTAATGGGCCATCAAAGAAATGAGGACCAATAAGGTAATCTCCTATTATCCCTGCCCACACATTTAGTGAAAATCTACGCTGATGTTTCGTTTCTACCACATTGTTTGGGTTCTCGTAAGCATATGTGTGGATGTTGTGTAGATTTGTTATGCCATCACGAGTGAAACCAGCTTCGTCAGTGAATAATATGACGCCAATTAATCGATTATCGTGTTCATACTTAGCTAGGATCTGATTGCACATTTCCAACCGTCTCGGCCGATCATCGTCATAAAGAGCCTGCACCTTTTTTGAATGAAACGGGTAGAGTTGTTCTTCTCTTAGTATCCTCCATGAACTAGCCTGACAGAGCCGCACTTCATTCCCAATTTTTCTAGTACTAATACCTGGATTATCTTCAATAATTTCAAGCACTCTTTCTTCTTGTTGCACGTTTCTAGCAGTTCTAGGTCTTCCCCTATTTCCATTATAACTTTTAAAGGAACCACATTCCGCAAGCCTCCTGTGCACACTGGAAAATGTCTGAGCATGAGGGATATTTCTTTCCGGATAACTCTCCATATAATATCTTCTTGCCAACTCTGCATTACCATTTGCTTTTCCATAACAAAAATGGATATCACAATATTCGATATTTGAATATTGGTGATTAGCCATTATTAGTTATTTTAAGATTATAAATTAAATAGTTTAAAAAGCGAATTTATTTGATGTTAAACTGACAGCTCTAGTATACTTTGATAGCTATTTACCTGGTAGCTGGTGGTAATGAAATGAGAAAAGTAAATTTACCACTTAATTTTTAAGGGTGATTTACGTCTAAACCGTTAGGTTTAGCGATGTAAATAAAGAGCACCTTTTTTAAAGGCCTGGCATCAGTCTTTCAGAAATTATGCCAAAAACTACTGTAGCTGTCAACACTAAAAAATTATGACAAAAAAACAATTTTCAATGTAGGTAAAGTGCCCTTTAGCGGCAAACAATCAATGTGAATTGTTACTAAAATGATGAAGCGCAGAAGACTTAGCCTATCTTTCAAATATTAGTCAAATCGGTTTTCCTGTAAGCGAGTAATTCAAAAAACAAAAAATAAAAACTTGAACTCGAAAACGAATGACATTTTGAAAAAAAATTATATGAAGCTCTACCCTTATTTTGTCAAGTAGAATCACCCCCTTAAGTTTCGTGATCGATTTTTGAATCACCCTGTATATGGGACCCAACAGGAAAAAAAAGACAATTTATAGAAACAGATTAAATTAAATATAAAAATGGAATCTTCAATAAACCCATTTTTTGTAACATCCAATCATTGAGGGGTGTACAGTGAAGTGAAAAATTTTGCGCTTCAATGGACTCAGTTCCTATACAAAACTCTAGTTAGTAGTCTTTAGTTAAAACATTCAGTTTATACTTGATAATGATTAGAGATACAACCTAATCGAAACAAATCCGACAACCACATTTTAGTTAATCTTCAACAATGAAAATCATGGCTTTTGAGTTTAGAGCGTGTCAAAAATTGAAATTATTATCCGACGTTTCGCCTACGATTGCATGAAGCATCTTCAGGGACCTTTACTCCATGAAATTAGAACACTGAATATTCAGTCTTCCAATTTCATGGAATAAAGATCCCTGAAGATGCCTCGCGCAATCGTAGGCGAAATGTCGGATAATAATACCAATTTGACATAGTTTAAACCCAAGAACCATGATTTTCAACTTGACCAAAGCCGTGAAAGCTTTCGTTTTTTTATTAATAATCAACATTGTCTACAACCTTCAAACAAACGAACTATTTTCTCAAGTGGATTTAAGTGACCTTATCAAAAATCTTTATCTCTCAGTGACTGTGTTCACGTGGATCTGACAAGCAGTCTAAGGTTTATCATTCTATTTTTCGAAAATATTAAAAAATCTGTTATGGAAGGTGCCTATAGCGATGTAAACAACATTAGCTTTCGATCTAAACTATTAAAAAAAATTAAATACGCCGCTTACAAAAAATGAAACATTTTGTAATTTGTCAAGGTCAAAGCATCAATTTTTCAAATATTCGAGTACACTATCTAAAATATGAGAGAAAAAAATCATCTAAAACCTTTATTAAAAAAAAATTACGATTTATTTTAGCTTCGCAAACGTGAGAGAAAACAGTATAATTTAGTGCCAGGAGGGTTGACGTAATACGCCCCATATGTCTATTTTAATACTATATGTAGAAGTTTTATTATACAGTGAACTCTCTCTTGAATGGACAGCACTTGTGTAGCATAAAGTGTCCTTTGAATGGAGGTGTCCGTTGAATGGAGAAAATAAAATAAACTTCAAATATTTAAACATGTATATTACGTATATGTAGTCAATGTTTAAATGTTAGTTAGCAAAAACACAAGTTTTTAATACTAAATATGTATATAACCTATGTATATGTAATTAAAATATGCACATAAATCATTTGTTATTTAAAAAAAAACTTTCAAGGGTGGTTTGCTTAAGGCCATTTAATTTATTTTTAACAATTTGGGTTTCTACTGAACTTACAGCTTGGGAGATTTGTTGTGCAATGTTAGAATTTCCCTGTAATACAAAAAATGTTTCAATGTCTTTTAGTTTTTTGTAGGCTTCAATAATGTCTTTTATATTCGAAGTATTCGTTTCTTCGTCGTCACTTTCACTTTCAGATAATGTTTCAACAACCTGATTCACCTGAAACTCACGTACACACTCTTGAATACTTAAATCGGGATTTTCAGTCAACAAAGTTCCATTAATTTCCGTATAACTTAATAAATCAATGGAAAAGTGTTTGTTTTTTTTCCATAATTCAGAAAGTGGCAGATCGTCCTCGGAATCTTCTTCAGGCTCAACGTTGTCCTGTGTACCGAATCCAGCTTTAAGAAAGCAATTGTTGATAGTTTTCGGTTGTACTTCCTTCCATGCAGTTACAGTCCAAATCAAGGCATTGGTAACGTTAATAGACTTCTCAAGTTCCCCTATAGAATCAGACTCTTCTATCGACGATAGCAGTCTTCGGATCAATAACTTTCTGTAGTAGCTTTTGAAACATTTTATAATCCCCTGATCGAGGGGCTGGCATTCAGATGTAGTATTAGGCGGCAGAAATATCAATTTAACATTACATAATACAAGTTGTGGATGAGACGCAGCATTGTCTAGGAACAAAAGTACTTTTCGATTTTCTCTCTGCATTTTTCTGTCAAATTTATTTAGCCAATCTGTCATGATTTCTCTTGTCATCCATGACTTCTTATTGTAATACCATTCGATAGGTAATTTTTCTACATAGGAGTTCTTGAAACAACGAGGATTCTTGCTTTTTCCAATTACCAGTGGCTTTTCTTTGTTTCCAATCATATTGGTGCAAAACAGAATTGTGAGTCTGTCTTTGGAAGCCTTACCTCCAGTGCATTTTTCTCCTCTCAGAGCATATGTTTTGTTAGGCAAGGCACGAAAAAATAGTCCCGTCTCATCTGCGTTAAAAATATCACGAGGAGAGTATTCTTTCATTATAGTGAGCAGTTTTTTCTTCCAGTCAGCAACCACTGATAAATCTACAGCCGCTGCTTCGCCACATATAGATTTGAAGGAAATATTGTGCCGCTTACAAAACTTCTCGAGCCATCCGCTGGAAGCCTTTATGTCAAAATTTAGTTCCGTTGCAACTTCTAATGCTTTTTCTTGAATAATTTTACCAGAAACAGGAATGTTTTTAGAACGCACTTTACAAAACCAATCGAAAACAATTTGATCTAATGCAGCACCCTCAGTTTTCAAAAATTTCCTTTTCTTTTCGGTGTTTCCGCTCTCAGAAAACTGCTTAATTATATCACTCTTACGTTTTAAAATTTCACTAGCTTGACTTTTTCCAATTCCAAACTTTTCTGCTAACTGTCTAACACTTAACTTATTCGTATCCGCATAATGGATTACATCGACTTTTTCTGCCAAACTTAAAAACTTTCTTTTCTTGGTAGCCATGTTATTCGCGTCACAAAACGTTTATGCAACTAAAATGATATTATCCTTTCCGCAGCAGTTTTAACAATACGTACATAATAAAGTAAAATGTGCTTAATAGAATTCACGTGCACCAATAAAATTCCTTGGAAAACCCTAAAACCCTAATTACCTACCAATATACCTGGCTGCCGCCTATTTTGTGGGTATTTACGCAAATAAAATGTGTCTTTAATAAAATTTAAAATTTAGGCAAATATTGAAAGGAAAATAGTAAAATATTTGTCCGTTAGAATTATTTTTTATAAATAATTTACTGTCCGTGTCCGTTGTTGAGAGCGTCCATTGGAGGGAGGTTTAAAAGTACAGACTGGTATATACGAATGGTTTTTGTCTCAAAAATTGCCCATATAGAAGAGGTGTCCATTGAATAGAGGTGTCCGTTAAGAGAGAGTTCACTGTACTTTACTTACCTATTTTAATACGAATTATTTCCAACCTTTATTGGAAACAAGAATCATTTGATCGGGTGGAGGAAAAGCAGTTACAAAAATTCCAAATCCGTCGGGATGTTCGGCAGTGTTGTCTGTTATCCCCACTACTCTTTAACATCTATTCAGAAAAGCTATTTCGGGAAGCTTTTGAAGAGGTAAACGATGGTATCTCTCTAATTGGGGTCTTGATCAATAATCATAGATATGCAGATGATATCCTTTTTGCAGACACAGCTGAAGGACTTCAAATACTGATAGAAAGGGTAGATGAGATCTGTGAAAAATAGAAGATGCGATTGAATATAAGCAAAACAAAAGTTATGATAATAAGTAAAAACTTACCCCAAAATGTACAATTTCGCGTCAAAAGTTCTCTTATTGAAACAGTACCATCCAAGGAGCAAACAAAAGAAATAAAAATACGTATCGAGAAAGTCAGGGCCTATTTCAATTGCATGAAAATACTATTATGTTAAATGAAACTTAATTTACAACTAAGAATTCGTTTGGTAAAATGCTACATATTCTCTATACTGCTGTACGGTGTAGAATCTTGGACAGAAGCTGCATGTAAACGACTTTTGAAATGTGGTGTTACCAACGTATGATGAGAATATCTTGGACGCATCACGTAAACAACGAAACTGTTCTGTAGCGCATGCGAAAAGAGAAAGAAATCATGAAGACCATTAAAAAAAGGAAGGTAGCATACTTTGGACATATAATGCGTAACTAAAAATATGAATTGCTAGAATTGGTTATTCCAGGCAAGATGGATGGAAAAAGAGGCCCCGACGAATCTCCTGAATTATTTAGAGCCAGTATGATCGCCAACGTTCACCGAGGATAGAGCACTGGAAGACGAAGAAGATGTATGACCCAAAAACTCAGAAACACTAACGGCCACTTAGTCAACTTCTGACACTTCTGAGCTCAGGTATCCTACATCTTCCTGCGGTTCTTGCACGAGTTCCCCTCCAACATCCAACCTTCCCACAAAGTTGCGCAGTTTACGTTTGATTCTTCTGTCCTTCCAAAAGTAAACTGCGCTGTTGGTTACAGGAACCAAGTTCAATTCTCGGGCTCTAGAAACTTGTTCTAGCGCCTCAGAATTGATCCCAACCTGTAACTCGGGATTCTCAATGGGAAAGTTGACATGGAGTTTATCATAGTTCACGCGGAGAGCCTCTATTTGACCAGCAATTTCCTCTTTTTGCTGGTCTAACGCTGCCCCTTTTTCCGCGTGAGCTTGATCGAGAACTCGTAGAAGATCTTGCTCTCTTCGGCGTAGGGCTGTGTGGCATCTGCAAAAAAAAACACCAAATTAATATTTTTAGTATGTTTATTTAGATAAAATAGATAATATTAAGGAGATTTTGAATAAACTGTATATATATATATATATATTTCTTTTATTTTGTCTTTTCTTGGGTTAAGGTTCTATATTTAATAAATACATAAAACTATTGACGTTTCGCCCTTTATTCAAGGCATTTTCAAAATGTTTGCCTCCTAAAAATATATAATTAAATTACATCACATAAAAAACATATTCAACATTTTCGAAAAACAAACAAGACACTTAAACAATAGTTAAAACTTTAAAATCTTTTAAAAATACTTAATTTTACCGGTACGCACCCTGACATTTTGCTGTTTTGTTTCTGAATAACATTTAAATTCCTATCGTTTACTGAGGATACGTGGAATGCTAATGTTTTTTATTTTTTTAATATTTTTTATATTTTACAATGCATAAAAAAACAAATAAGGTATATGTTTGGTTTTATGTTTAAGAGGATATTCCATTTTTGACAAGAAAGACACAATTAGAGCTGAAGTAACAAATGTTTTAACTAATCATAAAATCAAAATAAGGCACCAAACAATAAAAAGTAACAGCCTCCAAAAAAATTTAAAAAAGAAAATGAATCGAACAAAAAAATTTATCAAAGACAATCCTCAAATCATTGTTCTAAGGCCTGATAAAAGCAATAAAACAGTGGTTATGAACAAGGCAGATTACGAGACAAAAATGAACAACGTACTAAATGACGAAAATACATATAAAAATATTAAGAGTGATCCAACAAACTTATATCAAAAAAAAAATAATACCTTTATAAAAAAATTGCTCAATGTAAAAGAACTAACTGAAAAAGATGCAAAAAGGCTAACCATTCACAATGCTATTCCACCAAAAATATACGGCCTACCAAAATTACATAAACAAAATATACCACTAAGACCTATTGTTTCTTGTATACAATCGCCATTCTATAGTTTATCAAAATTCTTATCAGATTGCATTCCAAATATTACAGGCAAAAACGATTTTTTTATTAAAGATTCATTCGCCTTTAAAAAATTAATTGATAAAGTAAACCTACCTGAAAATTACAGACTCATTTCGCTAGATGTTATATCTTTGTATACAAACATACCAAATCAACTTGTCCACACTATTTTAGCAGAAAAATGGGAAATTTTAAAAAAACATACATCGCTATCAAAAAATAATTTTATGGATGCTGTTGACCTCGTTCTAAATACAAATTATTTTCAGTACGAAAATACCTTTTACAAACAACTCGATGGATGTGCTATGGGATCACCAATTTCATCTACCATTGCTCAGCTAGTAATGGAATATTTAGAGGAAAAATTAAATTTTAATATAATATTTTTCAAACGTTTTGTCGATGATTGCATAGCAGCCGTACCACAAAATAAAATAAATGAGATTCTCCAAGAGTTTAACAGTTTCAACGAAAAATTACAGTTCACGTCCGAAACAGAGAATAATAATAAAATAAATTTTCTAGATATGACACTTATACGCAGAAAAAACAAAATTTTAACTTAATGGTACACCAAACCAACTTGGTCAGGTAGATATCTAAACTATTTCTCTAATCATTCAAAAACTCAAAAAATAGCGTTATAATCGGTCTACCTGATCGTGCTATCTCTCTAACATCTCCAGAATTCCGACCAAAAATACTTCAAAAAGTAAAAGAGACACTAATAAATAATAATTTCAACGAAAAGACTATCACCAAAATAATTGATAAACGAACATATAAGTTTTATAACAACGTAAAAACAAAAAACATAGAACATAAACAGCAGAAATATGTGGCATTACCTTACACTAGTGAGCTGTCAGAAAAAATAAAATACATTTTAAAAAAGCATGATATTATCGTATGCCACAGGTCACATAATAAATTAAATACATTATTCACAAATTTAAAAAGTAAAACTCCTCTAATGAATAAATCAAATATAATATATTCGATCCCTTGCACAAATTGTCCCAAAAAATATATAGGCATGATGAGCCAATTACTGAAAAACAGATTAAATGGCCATAAATATACAAAAAACGCCTCAACAGCGTTAAACAAACACACACAGGACGAAAAACACACTTTTGATTATAACAGTACCATTATAAAAAACAAAGATATGAATTACCAAAAATTACAGATAAAGGAAATGATTGAAATTAAAAAAGATAAAAACACTGTTAACGACAGAACAGATATGGGAAATTTGAGCCACATTTACGCAAACCTAATTTAAACAAAACTATTAAGTAGTCGATCCGGTCAAATAAGAATCAAAAATAGAATATCCTCTTAAACATAAAACCAAACATATACCTTATTTGTTTTTTTATACATTGTAAAATATAAAAAATATTTTAAAAAAATAAAACACATTCGCATTCCACGTATCCTCAGTAAACGATGAAAATTTAAAGTTTATTTAGAAACAGAACTGCAAAATGTCAAGGTATGTACTGGTAAAATTGAATATTTTTAAAATGTTTTAAAGTTTTTGACTACTGTTTTTAAGTGTCTTGTTTGTTTTCCAAAATGGTAAAATATGTTTTTTATTTGATTAATTATATATTTTTTTAGGAAAAAATTTTGAAAATGCCTTAAATAAAGGGCGAAACGTCAAATCGTTTTGTGTTTTATTAATTATAGAACCTAAACCCAAGAAAATACAAAATTAAGAAAAATGATATAATCTATGGTTCAAGAATCAAGAAAATAAACATATATATATATATATATATATATATATATATATATATATATATATATATATATATTTATATATATAGTGTAGCTCTACGATAATATGACGAACACCCTAAAAACTATAGCCAAGGAAGTCTTGGGAAAGACGGATCCAGGAAAAAGAAACCATGATGACAGATGGAGCACAGAAGTACAAGAACAGAAAATAATCAAGCGGAAAAACATATCAGAAATGGTTGTGCATTAAAAGTAACGAAAAGAGTTGTCGATTTTCAAAAGAATACTTAGTAAAGAGGAAAATGAAATGTGGGATAGAAAATGTGCAGAAATCAACACTAGATCAAGTCAGATAAAGTAGAGGAGACGAATATACTAATAATTGACATTGAAAAGTTTAAGGAACTTTTGAAGAAAAAGCTAAATGGAGTCAGGCCTTCTCTACATGTTTATGTGCTTAACCACATATAAAACTCAAGGTATTAACGTTACTTTAAGTACAGAAATGATCGGAGAAAAATTAAGAACGATGAAAAACGGAAAATCAACCTGGCCAGAAACAGTTCAAGCTGAACTGATAAAATATAGGAAATACTGGCATTTTTGTTCAACCAATGTATCCAGGAAGGAAATATACCAACATTATAGAGAATGTCATGGATAACACCCATACATAAAAAAGGAAGAAAGGATGTTTGTGGCAACTATAGATGTATAGCGGTCACGGATACCCTCTTGACGCTAGTAACATAGAAGGAAAAGCCGGTTTTAGAGCTGGGCACTCATGTATTGACAACACCTTGCCGATCATCCAAATTATTGAAAAGAAGACTGCAACTTGCAATGACAAAATATGTTGTTCGTAGATCTTACTAAAGCTTACGATACCGAACCAATGAAAAAATTGTGAGAGGTACTGTACAGTGGCAGCTACTCTAAAATCAAAATAGGACAAATACTGTCGCATGCATTTCCAGTAACAAAAGGTTTGAGGTAGGGATGGTTTTTTATCTGCAAGATGCTTTAAAATATATCTCTCAAACACACTTAAATTTTGACGAAGGAAATGCTCAAAAATGGGAACCTATACTACACTTTGCGGACGACTAGATAGTACTTGCTCATGATATAGAAGATCTGGAATACATGTCTCGAAAGTGAACTGAGGAGTACGAAAAATCAGGATTAGAAGAAAATGTAGGCAAGACCAAGTGTGTGCGTTGGAGGAGATTTAAAGGACCTAGACCTTGGCATTAACAGAACGATAGAAGCAGGCAAAGAATACACCTATTTAGGAGTAAAGATCACCAACAGTGGACGATGTGAAAAGGGAATTCAATATAGATTAATAAAATAGAGTATTTAATTCCATCCTTTGGTCGAAAAATATTACAAACAACAGAAAATCGCAAATATATAATGTGACTCTCAAGGCCATAATGCTGTATGGTTCAGAGGTTTGGCAATTAAAAGAAAGACAAAAAACAAGCTGTTTGTAACTGAAATGAACTCCTGGGGATGATCGGCTAGAATATTGCCGTTAGGTCGAATAAGAAATGAGAAAAACAGAATGAAAGCACAAAAGAACATAATAGAGGAAATCAAAAAAAAAAATGACTGTCCTGGCATGGTCATGTACAACGAATAACGGAGAATAGAATACCGGAACAAATCATGAATTGAATCTCCGCATACAATCGAAAACTCGGTTGATCGAAATATACCTGGAACCAGAGAATCGAAAATGCCATGCCCTAGAGGAATCTACAGCCAGGTCACTAGAATAACAGAAGAGAGTGACAACTGCCAACCGGAGGGCGCCGGAGAACGCTATAACACCGAACAAATATAAATAATGAAAAAAAAAAAAAACAAAAAAGTTTAAATTAAAGATATATCAAGATGCCTTATTATAGTAATTTTTAATAATTTTATTAATTTTACAATAATAACAGGTTTACAAATCATAACTTACTCCTCAAAATGCGCTTTAATTTTCATCTTGGCACTCGTCGCGGTCTGATCAACCAATCTCATACTGGCAGAAACTTTATTCAAACCTGCTGAGAGGTTGTGGACAGTTTCCTCGATATCCCTGGATAAAGCATTTCTCCATGCGATACCTGAATAAAAAAAAAGGAAAATTAACAATGTACAGGGTGAGTCAACGATTGGATGAAGTAAGTTTGTGCCTTTTCGGTGAAATTTACAAAGAAACTATATTTATTTTTTGATAGAGTTTATTTTTACGCAGATTTTAAAAATATTTAAGACTCTACAGGGTGAGCCAAAAAACTAGGACAGCATAAAGTTGTATTTTTTTAAATAGAACACCCTATATACGAATCGTATTTTCGATTTAGCTTATAATTTTAAATCTTTTTTATTAAGAGTTTACTATAACAAAACTTTATAGTTTCGGAGATAATTAAGTTTAAAGAAAAAGTCACATTTTCAAGCATCAATTCAATCCTAAATAACGTTTTCAATTTTGTGACAAATATATTCAAATTTGGAATTTAGCAAGGCCAAGGACAAGTTAACATAATTTTTACCTAATATTTGCAATAAAAGCTACAGGGTGTTTAACACATCGGCTCAAATTTGAACAAGTTTAAATGAATAAATATCTAAAAGTTTTATTCAATATATCCTATACGTATTTATAATAGTTTTTGAGATATTTCAGTTTTTCTTATTTTCCATACTTTTTTACAGAAATAGTCTTCATTATCATAGTAGCCATGGCAAAAAAAATGTAAAAGTACATTTTTCTGTGTGTCAAATTTATAACCGCAATCGCTTCTTTTGGTTTTTATGTAGTGTAGTTTGGTTTTTTTGCATTCATCTTATATTGTAAAATGAATTTTCCAAAGAATGAGTTAATAGATATTATTTATACAATAGGAGAGGCTCAAGAAAATTGCCTTCTTGCTCAAAGAATTTACAAAATGAAGTATCCTGATCGACGCCAGCCTAATACCCATACTTTTCAAAACTTAATGCAAAGATTTGATTGTTCTGGTACTGTTGATTATCCAAAACGTAAAGTGGTCAACAAACCAGTAACTAATGAAGAAAAAGAACTACAAGTATTGTTAAATGTTCAGGAAAATCCTTATATTGGTAGCCGTCAGTTAGCAGCATTATGTGAAACATCACAATCCACCGCTAATCGTACTACCAAGAAATATAGGTATCATCCATATCACATTGAATTACACCAAGAATTGCATGGACAGGATTTTGAAAGTCGTGTAAACTTTTGTCGTACAATAAATGCGGAGATTCAATTAAATCCAAATTTATTATGCAAGGTAATGTTTAGTAATGAAGCTACTTTTAGAAGTAACGGTGCCGTAAATAGACGCAACATGCATTATTATGCCACAGAAAACCCATTTTGGATTAGAGAGGTGCAACATCAAAACCACTGGTCATTAAATGTTTGGTGTGGTATTCATCATAATCGAATTATTGGACCCCACTTTTTTAATGAACCACTAAATGGCCATAGTTACCTGAACTTTCTACAAGAAGAACTACCCCAACTGCTTCAAGGTCTCGATAGGGATGAGCTCGACAGTATGTGGTTCCAGCACGATGGTGCGCCTCCGCATTACCATCGTGAAGTTCGTGCGTTTTTAAAGATTTATCCAAAAGAAGAGCGTATTGATATAATTTTTATCCTAGGAGAATGCCATAAAAATTGTTTGTAGGCTTCTCGAGTCTATGCTCAAAGGTTTCTTGAAATAAACCATCCTAAACCAGCGGTTTTGTGAGACTCTTAAACCAGTTTCGGGAAAGTGGAAGTGTCAGTTATAAAAAACCTGTTATAAGAAAACCTGTCACTGAGGATGAAGAAAATGATTTTACTGTACTTGGTTCAATGATTGAAAATCCCAATATTAGTCAGAATCATATATCCGAAAATACTAACATTAGCCAAGCAAGTGTTTCAAGTATTCTTTACAAATACAAATTTCATCCTTATAAAATCCAGCTTTGTCAAGAGCTTCACGGAAATAATTTTGACACCCGAACTGAATTTTGCAGGTGTTGGAAAAAGTGGCTGAAAATATACTCATTTTTGATAATGTGTTGTATAATGATGAATGTACTTTTCATTACAATGGTTTCGTGAATAGACACACCTTCCATTACTATTCGGATTCAAATGCGCATGAATACAAAGTTATGAGAAATCAGAATAGGTGGTTCGTTAAGACGTGGGGAGGAATACTGGGTTCATATTTAATTGAACCCTACTTCTTTGAAGAACCTTTAAATGGTTTGATGTTTCGTAATTTTCTTTTATACCAACTTCCAGTGTTATTAGAAGATGTCCTTTTAAATATTAGAACAACTATGTGGCTTCAACTCGATGAAACTCCGCTTCTATTATCATTTCGAGGTTCGGCAATTTTTAAATGACAACTTTCGATACAGGTGGATTGGGAGGAATCGATTTCAAAACTGACCCCCGAGATCTCCGGAGTTAACTCCACCAGATTTCTTTTTATGGGGATACATAGAAGGAATTGTCTACAATGCGCCCCCGACAACACCACAAGATATGAAAATAAGCATAAGGGATGATTTTCAAACTGTAACCCTGCAAATATTGTCCAGAGTTAGCAGTGATTTAAAAAAAGAATATATAAGTGTTTGGAAATGGATAATCGACATTTTGAACATCTATATCTATATCAATATGTTATTACCATTATTGCTGTTATAGCCTGTTGGACGACTCTAAATGGCGATCTGAGTTTTTGAACATTTATAAAAAATATTCCTGATTATAATTCTTATAGTTGTAAATTACAAGTCATTTCCAAATGTCTTGGGCAACTAGATACATTAGGATATCTATTTAAAATACACAAAATGATGTAAAAAACGATTATTTGGCGTATTCTGTGAAAAAGCGAAGACACCCTTATTCCATTCGATAGGTATTTGAAAGGTGCATTTTCTGGTAAGGTAAAAAGTATAGCGTTCTATTCAAATTAATCAAGTTATAGCCACTTAAAATTCCTATTTGATTTGGGTACCATAAACCTTATTAAAATAGGCACTTATTTTGATCGGAGAATACAAACACACCTTTGATACTTTCAAAGCTTTTGGGATACCCTGTATAATATGAAAATAATTTTAAAAAGTCACTATCTTAAACCCCCATATATCCCAAAATAAAACCTTTTGAAAGTCACATATTTTGGCAGCAATATATTCCGTGCCGGATAATGTGAATAACTATATATATATATATATATATATATATATATATATATATATATATATATATATATATATATATATATATATATATATATATATATATATATATAATCAGCCACTTCATTCAACGAAAAAAAACTTTACCGGGTAACAAAATTTTCATTTTGAACTCTAGTTTTTGATGCCGTCTGGTGTTTTGTAGAAATGATCTAACATAACCTCACAAGAAAATACGTTATTTCCACAAAGTATGATTAAAAAAATATATAATTTTTTTCCAGACTTAAAAAAAAAACTTTAATAATCAAGAGTTTCAAAAAATTCATAGAAATAAGCAGTTTAAGCAAGTTTTGTGTATGTTTTCGTGGTTGAATCTGAAATCAAATTTGCAGAATTTAAAATGGCGGAGCTAATATGGAGGACAAAATTTTCAAAAAATCAATATAATAATGTCAAATTTGGTATTAAGGTTTTTTTTGGTTCGTTGATTACGATTCCGAATTCAGATCTACAAAGCTCAAAATTGCAGATTCAATATGGCGGTTACAAATCGTAAATTTGACTAAATTTCGACTCTAAAGTAAATTATTGGAATATCGGTTATTGAAGATTCCATGTATTGGGTAGTTTTGGTTCGCCCCGAGGGTTTAATTCCTCAGTACCTCTTTTTTGGAGGCGTGCCCCTATCCATCACCTGGGGAGCCGCTCCATGCGGTACTAGTAAAGCCGGCACGAGTCTGTCTATACTAATATCTGCGTTTGTCTCTGTGTTTATTTCACGCCTGTCTGTGATTCTTTAGTCTGTTCCTATTTGTGGCTTAAACCTTTAATGTATATAATTTATTCCTTTCTTTTTTCAATTGGTGACCAGGAAATTACATTTCTGTTATTAGAGTATCTTTTAATAAATACAGTTTTGTTACTTTTTTATGATGAAACCGTGATTTCTCAAAATTTCAGGAAGGCTCTTACTCTTATTAAAAAGATTAGAAACGTGAAAAAATTAATTAAGTAGCTGATGGTGCTAAGCAACGCTTTAAAAATAAGTATCAAAGAGCCAATGTAATTTGTCATAAGGAGGATTTTCATGTCGAAGGAGGATGGCATTTCACAGAAACTTCTTGTGGTAAAAATATGTACGATGGAATAGAAGCTACGTTCAAACGTCTTAAAGCAAAACCAACTGAAGCAATTTTAACACCACAAGCATTATACAGATTGGCAACCTAGAATTTCCACACTATACCTGTTTTTTATTTTGAAAAAGTATATCATGAAAAAATTAGGTGAAAATTGTATAAAAGATTTGAAAATTGTGAGAGCGTTCCTAAAATTTCGAAAATTCACGGATTCATAATAAAAAGTAACAAACCTTTTTTTATTAAAAAGATATTCTAAAGACAGAAATGCAATTTTCCAGTCACCATTTCAAAACAGTAAGAAATAAATTATCTTAAGTTACAAATAGACACGAACTAAAGAATCACAGACAGATCTGAATTAGACACAGGTAGACACATGCAGAGTTTAACACAGACAGACTCGTGTCGGGTTTACTAGTCCCGCATCGAGCGTCTTTCCAGTTGATGGATAGGGGTATGCCTTCAAAAATAGGGGTATATTAATAAACGATATTCTAACAACTTACCGTAGAGTCGAAATACAGTCGAATATACGATTCCTGGACTGCTATATTGGAAAATAAATTACTCTTCTACCGCTTACAAAAATATACATAGAATTTATATCATTACCTTGAGATATTGCAACTTTGAGAGCCTCCAATGGGTGGTCACGATGGTTAGCGGGGATGCAAACTACGCAAACCCCCCTAACACAACTGGTACAGAACAGGTATTGCGGTTCCCCATGTTCGGCACACAAGGGAAGCGTAATATTGCTTAAATCCACAGGTTCAGTACCAGATTCCTCCGGAACGGGGCTTAACCGCCCATTTGCATCACCAGCCTGTAAAGAAATAAGATATTCTTAGAGGAAGCACTTTTTAAGCAGGATTAATTAAAATTGTTTATTATAATGTTTTTTTTTCTATAAGGTGGGTCATGCGAACTCAGTGAACGTACAATCTTTTACAATTAGCAGAAATTCTACTGTTTTCTAAAAATTCGTGGAACAGAAGGTTGTATGAACAATTGTAAGAAATAATAGTTAATCTATTTCATGCTCGTTTCTTATATTTGATTTGTGTTATTCATTAAATTACAAACAATAATTTTATCGATTGATTGTGGGAAAACTATAATTAGAAAGAATCTGAAAATCTGATAATGTACTAACGTGGATGGGGGACAGTAGGCTAAAATATTTTCAAGATGGCGGCACTTTCGGTTATACCGGAAGTGGGTATCAACTTGCTTATTTTAAATGGAACACCCTATATATTATTGCATTTTTGATTTTTACCTAGAATTTTAGACATATTTCGTGTATTATTCTATACTAAGTCTCACCGTTTTGGACATACCGGGTGTCAACGAATCTATTAGACAAGTTATAATTTCTAGAGTATTATGTGTATCAAAATGAGAATTGGTACAGGTAAATGGTATGTGAAGGAGAGAGTTTTCGCATATTTTCCACTTTCCGGCACTTCCGGTTTCACCGGAAATGGTCCCGGTTTTAAATTTTTAAATGGAACACCCTGTATATTTTAACATTTTTGGATTTCTGAGACAATTCTAGATCAGAATGTGGCATTTTAAAAACTTTTTACGTCTACTTCATTTTTTTAGAGCCACTTTTAAAATTGCATCTAGGTGGCCATGATCGGACGCAAACTAATCTAAGGGCCTTAGGTGATGTCAAAAAAATACAATCGCAAAGTTTTAGTTACTAGTATGAAAGACAGGAATAAGACACGTTGACAAAATTACGTTTTCATTTCTAACTATTAATTTTCAAATGGCGACCCCTTTTTGACAACTACTTTTCGAAAAAAGGATTCTTTGACGAATCTAACGGTACTAATTTATTTGCGATTGGATTAGACATAAGAACAAAAATTAAATATTAATAAGCAAAATACTGGATAATTTATTTACTTATGACAAGTGCGCCATGAACAGCCATGATGCATAATAATTTGCAACTGTTTTTATCAAGTCTTTTTTGGAAAACAAAGCACTCACTTAAGTAGATAATGACAGTGACATACGCTCTAAGAACAGACGTAAAAGTTTCTTAATTTTCGTTAAGTTTAGTTTAAATTTTCGTTAAAATAATGTATACTCAAAATAAAAAAGTGGATATGTTATTAATATTTGGAGAGTGTCATAGAAATTCAAGGAATGCTGCCAAGTTGTATGCTCATAGATATCCGAATCGGCAACATCCAGTCCATCAGTATTTTCCGTATGTCGAGACTCGTTTTAGGCAAATAGGAAATCAAGAGGCGGAACAGAGGTTTATCATAAATGAAGACACTGAGATTAACGTACTTGCTATGGTTGAGGTTGGTAAAACAGTTTTGTTAAGAAAAATTAGTCAAGTACTGCAGATAAGTTATGAATCAGCAAGAAAAATACTGAAAAAGCATGGATATCGAACATTTAAATATCAGTTACATCAACATTTGAATACTGAGGATGGCGATAGACGGGTAGTGTTTTGTTATTGGCTGCTTCAAAATCATAGAGTTAACTCAAATTTTATCGATTTTATTCTATTTTCCGACGAATCCCGATTTACAAATAATGGTATATTCAATAAACAAAATACTCGGTACTGGGCCCAACAAAATCAACATGAAATGAGATGGGGCAATTTTCAAGAAAGATTTGGCGTCAATGTCTGGGCTGGTATCGTTGGAAACAGAATAATTGGGCCAATATTGTTTCAAAGTCAGTTAACAGGGGTTAGATACTTAGGTTTTCTTCAAAATGAAATCGAGAATCATCTCAATGATTTACCTTTAGCAGTTTTATGGCGAATTTACTTTCAACAAGATGGAGCACCGCCTCACAATACTAGAGAAGTTCTTAATTATTTAATAGAGCATTTTAATAATCGAATTATTGCAACCAATGGTCCGGTACGGTGGCCAGCCCGCTCACCGGATCTTACTGTGCTCGATTTCTTTGTCTGGGGATAAGTTAGAGAAAGGGTTTACTATGGAGCAGCCCCAGCTACTCTTGAAATATTAGAAGAAAGAATTTTACGGGCATTTAGAAGTATAACGCCCCAAATGCTACAAAACGTGTTGAGAGAAACAATTGAACGAGCTGAAATGTGTCGTGAAAAAGAAGGAATGCACTTTGAACATTTACTACACTGAATTTTTTAACAAAGTCAGCTACTGTACTTTCAAATATTTTAAGTCCGTCGTCTAAGTTATTAGTTTATTTTGTTAGTTTTTTGTTAATTTTGTAAAATTTTTAATCCAATTCCTGTCTTTCATACTAGTCACTAAAACTTTGCGATTGTATTTTTTTGACATCACCTAAGGCCGTTAGATTAGTTTGCGTCCGATCATGGCCACCTAGATGCAATTTTAAAAGTGGCTCTACAAAAATGAAGTAGACGTAAAAAGTTTTTAAAATGTCACATTCTGATCTAGAATTGTCTCAGAAATCCAAAGGTGTTAAAATATACAGGGTGTTCTATTTAAGAATTCAAAACCGGGGCCATTTCCGGTGAAACCGGAAGTGACCGGAAAGTGGAAAATATGCGAAAACTCTCCCCTTCACATACCATTTACCTGTACTAATTCTCATTTTGATACACGTAATACTCTAGAAATTATGACTTGTCTAATAGATTCGTTGACACCCGGTAGATGGAAATCAACATGAAAAAAAGTAAATTTATGGAAGCAGCTTACATTAAGGATTTTAAGGATTTTATGGAAACACATTCTTCATCCCCAAGTATATTCCATGGTACAATATTAAAAAGGCACGAAGGGTAGAGTTCTGTCAATTTATTGTACATGGGTCGTAAGAAATTGATGGTTTTTGGATATTATTTGGTTGGACGAAGCCAAATTCATAAAAAATGGATTGTTTAATCGACGCAATTCCCACTATTGGAGCGACTCAAACATACATCCATTTAGAAAATTAAATTTTCATGGGCCTTGGCAGTTTAGCTTGTACTGTACTTTAAGAAATGACGGCGTCGTCGCCCTAGAATTCTACCAAGATTATCTGAATTGTAAGTTAGTCATTTTTGAGGATTTCTAGAGATAAAATACGTTTGTTAACGTATAGGTGGGCGCTACTTTGACATATTGAGAAATATGGAAGTGAACTATTTAGATAACTTGCCGCTAGCTAATCACAGAAATCGATTTTACCAACTTGATGGGGCGCCACCACATAATACTCATTTAGTTAACAATCGTTTGCAAAACTTATTTTATGATCAATGAATAGTCAAGAATGGGCCACATCTTTAGCCACCTCGCTCCCCCCGACCTAACAGTACATGATTTTTTTATTTGGAAAACAATCAAAAATAAAGTAAACAACACCGCATTAACCACTGTTGCATGCCGCGCGTCAGAATAGCATTTGAAGAACATAATCCTCAGTTTTGTTTCTATTTTTTAACCGTATATTTATTAATTAATTTTTACTTTTTTGGGTTCCGGTCATATTATTACTTTATAAACAATTAACACATGTTTTTTTCTGACCTTTCGGTTTATTTTATTGATTAAACCATCTTCAGGGAATTACTGTAAATATGAAAAGGAATATGTAAGTTTATGTTATATAAACTGAAAATTTTACTTTCTTACCTAATGTTAACAGGTGGTTCACTTGAATAACTTACATTTAACTATTTTATTCCTTTAATACACTATAATTAAAAACTTCTTTTTTAATACAAATATAAATATAGAAAACTATTATTTTTTGAATGCATTTTTTTCCACATCTGGTTTGTTTTGCTTTTGACAGAGTACTACCAAAGGGTTTGAAAGTTTCTGGACCATCTGCAATTTTATTGCCCTATTAGATTAGTATATACATTACTCAGGTCATTTGTGTCCGTTCTGAAATTCATTGTACAGGGTGTTCTTTTAATATGGATCATTTCTTTAATTGTTCTTTTTTTGTAATTAATTTCTTTGTCTAAAATCTTCACGTTGTTAAAATCGATGTTGTTTTTGCATGTTTGGCTAAGGCGGTTTTATTATCGTTATTGTGATGTCTAATGCTGTATTTGTGATTTTGTATTCTATTTTTTAAATACTGCTTGGTTTGACCGACATATGTTTGGTTGCAATCTAAGCAATTGATCTTGTAAATGACATTTGTTTGTTCGTTTTTAGGGATATCAGGTTTAAGTTTTGTGTAAAGGTTTTTGATATCTGATATCCCTAAAGACGAACAAACAAATGTCATTTACAAGATCAATTGCTTAGATTGCAACCAAACATATGTCGGTCAAACCAAGCAGGATTTAAAAAATAGAATACAAAATCACAAATACAGCATTAGACATCACAATAACGATAATAAAACCGCCTTAGCCAAACATGCAAAAACAACATCGATTTTAACAACGTGAAGATTTTAGACAAAGAAATTAATTACAAAAAAAGAACAATTAAAGAAATGATCCATATTAAAAGAACACCCTGTACAATGAATTTCAGAACGGACACAAATGACCTGAGTAATGTATATACTAATCTAATAGGGCAATAAAATTGCAGATGGTCCAGAAACTTTCAAACCCTTTGGTAGTACTCTGTCAAAAGCAAAACAAACCAGATGTGAAAAAAAATGCATTCAAAAAATAATAGTTTTCTATATTTATATTTATATTAAAAAAGAAGTTTTTAATTATATTGTATTAAAGTAATAAAATAGTTAAATGTAAGTTATTCAAGTGGACCACCAGTTAACATTAGGTAAGAAAATAAAATTTTCAGTTTATATAGCATAAATTTATATATTCCTTTTCATATTTACAGTAGTTCTCTGAAGATGGTTTAATCAATAAAATAAACCAAAACGTCAAAAAAAAAGATGTGTTAATTTTTTTATAAAGTAATAATATGACCGAAACTCAAAAAAGTAAAAACTAATTAAAAACTACACGGTCAACAAATAGAAACAAAAATAAAAATTTAAATATGTCCAAAATAGTGAGACTTAAGTATAGAACATTATATACGAAATATGTCTAAAATTTTACGTAAAAATTAAAAATGCAATAATATATAGGATATTCCGTTCAAAACAAGCAAGTTGACATCTACTTTCGGGATAACTGTAAGTGCCGTCATCTTGAAAATATTTTAGTCGGCTGTCCCCCATACACGTTAGTACACTGTCAAATTTTCAGATTCTTCCTAATTATAGTTTTTCCACAATTGATCGATAAATTTCTCAGAGAATCACCCTGTATTATAAAACCACACACTATAATAACAAAAATGGTTAAGCTTATGTGATAATTTTTCAGTTATATCATCTTAGTATTTTCTCGGAATCCCAGTTCAACCCGTTTTTATTTATTTATATAGGAAAAATTTGTTGAGTTTCTTTTCGAAAAACTGAATATCTTGGGTGTTTGGTTGAAAATATTTACGATATATTCAGCAAATGAGAGCTTGATTCCAAAGGAGCTCCGAGATCTTTAATAAAAATAGTACTTTGGTAGCAAAAAAATATTTTTTAGCGTTCCTGTCACACCACGCCACAAACCGGTCCAGATCGTCCTTAAATGCGATTTTATTTTTTGTGATAATACATATACTATGTCAAAAAAAAGTCTATATTAGCCATCCGATAGGAACTACCGTTCTGAAGTAATACACATTTTAGTATTGTAAGATATGGTCAAATCAGTTTTACTAAAATTTGACAAAAACAACAACTGATTCCAAAACTTTGAAAAAATCCATGGGTATATATTTCATGACTATAACAAATACAGAAATTACTGTGAAAATCCGAGATATCTGGATTTAGCTCCTGGTAATATTTGACATGACGAAATAATACTTAAGCATCATTATTATCTCCGTCCAGTCGATAGTTGCGAAGAAAATAGCAACACACTATCTCATCATAAGATAAAACAAAATTCGAGACACAAATGAAATGAGAAAAAACAAATTTCGGAAATGAATGATTTTGATATTAAAAATTTGAACCTCCTTTTTAAGAGTAAGATTTGGGTGAAAAAATTGATCATTGTGTTTAAATATACATATCAGACAAAGCCATAGTTATTCAATTAATAAACAATACTTAAGATATATTCGGCAAATGAGAGCTTGGATCTTAGATAGCTCCGAGATCGTTAATGAAAATAGTAGTTTGGAAGCAAAAAATTACTTTTTGACGTTCCTGTCACACCACGCCACAGACCGGTCCAGATCATCCTGAAATGCGATTTTATTTTTTGTGATACCACATGTACTATGTCAAAAGAAAGTTTACTTTAGCCATCCGACAGAAACTACTGTTCTGAAGTAATGCACATTTTGGTAAAGTAAGATATGGTGAAATCAGTTTTACTAAAATTTGACAAAAACAACAACTGATTCAAATGAAAAAAACTATGGGTATATATTTCATGATTGGAACAAATACAAAAATTACTCTGAAAATCCGAGATATCTGGTTTTAGCTCCTGATAATATTTGACATGAAAAAGCAATACTTAAGCATCGTAGTTATTATCTCCGTCTAGTCAATAGTTGAGAAGATAATAGCACCACACTATTTCATCATAAGATAAAACAAAATTCGAGACACAACTGAAATGAGAAAATACAAATTTCGGAAATTAATGATTTTGGTTCTAAAAATTGCAACCTCCTTTTTATAAAAATAAAAACGAAAAAACTGATCATTGTGTTCAAATATACATAAATAAATACATAAGGATTTATCTCAAACAGCCTTAGTTATTCGATTAACAAACAAGTGAGACAACTCTAATATATTTTTCATGCCGTTTTAATATTCAACAGAACTGTAATTAAAAAAGCATTATTATATTTCTTAGAATTTTGGATTAATTACATTATTGTATATTTTTTAAAAGAAAAGTAATTTAAAGTAGAGGGATGCCGAGGTTATAAAACAAAATGACGCAACAAACAATGCCTCAAGTTTGTAGCCCTAAACTTGTTTTATTAGCATTAGGAAGTCTTAAATTTAAATATAAAAGGCTATAACATAATTTTAAATCGCTTCTTCTAAATTATTTAATATTAAAATTGAAATATCTTCAAGAATTTCGGAAATAAATGATTTTGGTTCTAAAAATTTCAACCTCCTTTTTAATAAAAATAAAGACGTGGACGAAAAAACTGATCATTGTGTTTAAATATACATAAATAAAAACATAAGGATTTATCTCAAACAGCCTTAGTTATTCGATTAACAAACAAGTGAGACAACTAATATATTTTTCATGCCGTTTTAATATTCAACAGAACTGTAATTAAAAAAGCATAATTACATTTCTTAGAATTTTGGATTGATTACAGTATTGTATATTTTTTAATAGAAAAGTAATTTAAAGTAGAGGGATGCTGAGGTTATAAAACAACAAAATGACGCAACAAACAATGCCTCAAGTTTGTAGCCCTAAACGTGTTTTATTAGCATTAGGAAGTCTTAAATTTAAATATAAAAGGCTATAATATAATTTTAAATCGCTTCTTCTAAATTATTTAATATTAAAATTGAAATATCTTGAAGAATTTCGGAAATAAATGATTTTGGTTCTAAAAATTTCAACCTCCTTTTTAATAAAAATAAAGACGTGGACGAAAAAACTGATCATTGTGTTTAAATATACATAAATAAAAACATAAGGATTTATCTCAAACAAAGCCTTAGTTATTCGATTAACAAACAAGTGAGACAACTAATATATTTTTCATGCCGTTTTAATATTCAACAGAACTGTAATTAAAAAAGCATAATTACATTTCTTAGAATTTTGGATTGATTACATTATTGTATATTTTTTAATAGAAAAGTAATTTAAAGTAGAGGGATGCCGAGGTTATAAAACAACAAAATGACGCAATAAACAATGCCTCAAGTTTGTAGCCCTAAACTTGTTTTATTAGCATTAGGAAGTCTTAAATTTAAATATAAAAGGCTATAATATAATTTTAAATTGCTTCTTCTAAATAATTTAATATTAAAATTGAAATATCTTCAAGAATTTCGGAAATAAATGATTTTGGTTCTAAAAATTTCAACCTCCTTTTTAATAAAAATAAAGACGTGAACGAAAAAACTGATCATTGTGTTTAAATATACATAAATAAAAACATAAGGATTTATCTCAAACAAAGCCTTAGTTATTCGATTAACAAACAAGTTAGACAACTCTTTAATATATTTTTCATGCTGTTTTAATATTTAACAGAACTGTAATTAAAAAAGCATTATTATATTTCTTAGAATTTTGGATTGATTACATTATTGTATATTTTTTAATAGAAAAGTAATTTAAAGTAGAGGGATGCCGAGGTTATAAAACAACAAAATGACGCAACAAACAATGCCTCAAGTTTGTAGTCCTAAACTTGTTCTATTAGCATTAGGAAGTCTTAAATTCAAATGTAAAAGGCTATAATATAATTTTAAATCGCTTCTTCTAAATTATTTAATATTAAAATTGAAATATCTTCAAGAATTTCGGAAATAAATGATTTTGGTTCTAAAAATTTCAACCTCCTTTTTAATAAAAATAAAGACGTGGACAAAAAAACTGATTATTGTGTTTAAATATACATAAATAACAACATAAGGATTTATCTCAAACAGCCTTAGTTATTCGATTAACAAACAAGTGAGACAACTCTAATATATTTTTCATGCCGTTTTAATATTCAACAGAACTGTAATTAAAAAAGCATTATTATATTTCTTAGAATTTTGGATTAATTACATTATTGTATATTTTTTAATAGAAAAGTAATTTAAAGTAGAGGGATGCCGAGGTTATAAGACAACAAAATGACGCAACAAACAATGCCTCAAGTTTGTAGCCCTAAACTTGTTTTATTAGCATTAGGAAGTCTTAAATTTAAATATAAAAGGCTATAACATAATTTTAAATCGCTTCTTCTAAATTATTTAATATTAAAATTGAAATATCTTCAAGAATTTCGGAAATAAATGATTTTGGTTCTAAAAATTTCAACCTCCTTTTTAATAAAAATAAAGACGTGGACAAAAAAACTGATCATTGTGTTTAAATATACATAAAGAAAAACATAAGGATTTATCTCAAACAAAGCCTTAGTTATTCGATTAACAAACAAGTTAGACAACTCTTTAATATATTTTTCATGCTGTTTTAATATTCAACAGAACTGTAATTAAAAAAGCATTATTATATTTCTTAGAATTTTGGATTAATTACATTATTGTATATTTTTTAATAGAAAAGTAATTTAAAGTAGAGGGATGCCGACGTTATAAGACAACAAAATGACGCAACAAACAATGCCTCAAGTTTGTAGCCCTAAACTTGTTTTATTAGCATTAGGAAGTCTTAAATTTAAATATAAAAGGCTATAATATAATTTTAAATCGCTTCTTCTAAATTATTTAATATTAAAATTGAAATATCTTCAAGAATTTCGCAAATAAATGATTTTGGTTCTAAAAATTTCAACCTCCTTTTTAATAAAAATAAAGACGTGGACGAAAAAACTGATTATTGTGTTTAAATATACATAAAGAAAAACATAAGGATTTATCTCAAACAAAGCCTTAGTTATTCGATTAACAAACAAGTGAGACAACTCTAATATATTTTTCATGCCGTTTTAATATTCAACAGAACTGTAATTAAAAAAACATCATTATATGTCTTAGAATTTTGGATTGATTACATTATTGTATATTTTTTAATAGAAAAGTAATTTAAAGTAGAGGGATGCCGAGGTTATGAAACAACAAAATGATGTAACAAACAGTGCCTCAAGTTTGTAGCCCTAAACTTGTTTTATTAGCATTAGGAAGTCTTAAATTTAAATATAAAAGGCTATAATATAATTTTAAATCGCTTCTTCTAAATTATTTAATATTAAAATTAAAATATCTTCAAGAATTTCGGAAATAAATGATTTTGGTTCTAAAAATTTCAACCTCCTTTTTAATAGAAATAAAGACGTGGACGAAAAAACTGATCATTGTGTTTAAATATACATAAATAAAAACATAAGGATTTATCTCAAACAAAGCCTTAGTTATTCGATTAACAAACAAGTTAGACAACTCTTTAATATATTTTTCATGTCGTTTTAATATTCAACAGAACTGTAATTAAAAAAGCATTATTATTCTTAGAATTTTGGATTGATTACATTATTGTATATTTTTTAATAGAAAAGTAATTTAAAGTAGAGGGATGCCGAGGTTATAAAACAACAAAATGACGCAACAAACAATGCCCCAAGTTTGTAGCCCTAAACTTGTTTTATTAGCATTAGGAAGTCTTAAATTTAAATATAAAAGGCTATAATATAATTTTAAATCGCTTCTTCTAAATTATTTAATATTAAAATTGAAATATCTTGAAGAATTTCGGAAATAAATGATTTTGGTTCTAAAAATTTCAACCTCTTTTTTAATAAAAATAAAGACGTGGACGAAAAAACTGATCATTGTGTTTAAATATATATAAATAAAAACATAAGGATTTATCTCAAACAAAGCCTTAGTTATTCGATTAACAAACAAGTTAGACAACTCTTTAACATATTTTTCATGCTGTTTTAATATTCAACAGAACTGTAATTAAAAAAGCATTGTTATATTTCTTAGAATTTTGGATAGATTACATTATTGTATATTTTTTAATAGAAAAGTAATTTAAAATAGAGGGATGCCGAGGTTATAAAACAACAAAATGACGCAACAAACAATGCCTCAAGTTTGTAGCCCTAAACTTGTTTTATTAGCATTAGGAAGTCTTAAATTTAAATATAAAAGCTATAATATAATTTTAAATCGTTTCTTCTAAATTATTTAATATTAAAATTGAAATATCTTCAAGAAAATTGGCGATGTTTTGAAACTTAAAATTTTGAATTTTCTTTTTACATTTTTATCACCACATATCTATAACTTGTATTACAAAATAATGATAATTTTTTTTATATTTGCAAATCAGAAAGCCATATAGTATTTTGCAGTATTCAAAATATTTTATGCCATCGAAATTTCGAGAGATAGTAACAGATCTTTTTGGAAGAAAATGGAAATTTGTCTTATCTTATTTTTCGACAATTTTGTAAAAGTGGCCATGTATTGCTTCATAGGAGTTATAACTAATTAAATAACATTAGTTTCGTCAGGTCGATAGTCGAATAAAGAAAATTTAAGCAGTTTACTTTCGTTAAATTAAAAACATAATTATTTAATTAAAAAAAAAGAATTTAATATACAATATTTTTATAATGGACTAGAAAGTACAAAATAATTTGTTATATTGTCATGACTATTTGTGATTGTAAATTTTTAATGGCTATGAAAATATTTGTAAAATTTATAACAAAAAACATTAGGGGCATGCAATATATAATAAGAAAACTCACAGAACATTATTATCTGTTGCACACCACGTTTCTCGTCTTAAATTTTACAAGGATTTTCACGGCTATTAAAAATTTCTATGAAAGATAAAAAAATAAAATAAAATATGTGGTTCACATGAAATAAAAACTTAAAAAGCGGAGCATTTTCATAGTCTGCAGAACTGTAATTTACAAGGCACAATGATATTTCTGATAAACGAAATTATAAACTATAAACAATCAAGGAAAGGGCAAAAAAAGACTTAATCTTTCACTTATTTCAAATTCCATAGAAGTTAACTTACAGTTTTTTTCAAGATAAAAGACTAAAATATTTGTTTCTTGCTCTCTATGAAAGACAAAAAATTAAATAAAATATGTATCTATATAAGGCGAAACAAAAAATTCAATATTCTGAAAAAGTATGTAAAAGATGCTTACCTCGTCAATATTGATCACTTGGATATCTTCGTTGTTCATAGTTGAAAATAACAAAACACAACGGTAAATCAGAAACAACAAAATCAAGAGCTCTGAAGTCTGATTTGAAAATAAATTTAGGAACGAAGGAAATATTCTTATATACAAATTCGAAACCTTTCAGGTACCCTCACTTTTTGTAATTAAAATCATATTTTGGCAATTACTATTCAAATAGACCCAAACGCAGACTTAAATTTATACTAGTCAATAACTTAGGGACCCTGTTATCAGGTTTTACAACGGCTTAAGGTATTTTGCATACCCTTTGCCTATTTTGCAAGATAGTAGTATAAAAGGCAGGTACCGAAACTTTCTAAAATTTGGGAAGACCCAGGATCATAAAAAAATAAAAAGAAGTAACATCAAACGTAAAATTCGTTTCTTCCACTCAAACTCAATATTTAAAAAATGTACATATTTTATTACATAGTTTTTGTTTCGAAAATTAGTTTCGTACACAAAAAAATGAAGTTTTTCTTAAAATAAAGTTATAGTACCTCTTGCCAGAAAACATTGCGATCTTATGAGATGATTAAAATTTCAAACCAGGTTTAATCTAAATTAGCTTGCAATCTAATACATTAAAAGACATGAAAATGTTTAATAAAACTTGGAAAATTGAAGTTAAATAAAAAGATACTCAGTATTTTCACAATAAAGCATCTGCGGATTCACATTCACACACACACAAGCATATCAATGAATGATTTTTTGAAAGAAAATGGAGTTACAACATTTTTATGCATGTATTGTACAGGGTGAGTCAACGATTGGATGAAGTAGGTTTGTGCCTTTTCGGTGAAATTAACAAAGAAACAATATTTATTGTTTGATACAGTTTATTTTTACGCAGATTTTAAAAATATTTAGGACTCTACAGGGTGAGCCAAAAAACTAGGACAGCATAAAGTTGTATTTTTTTAAATAGAACACCCTATATACGAATCGTATTTTCGATTTAGCTTATAATTTTAAATCTTTTTTATTAAGGGTTAACTATAACAAAACTTTATAGTTTCTGAGATAATTAAGTTTAAAGAAAAAAAGTCACATTTTCAAGCATCAATTCAATCCTAAATAACGTTTTCAATTTTGTGAGAAATATATTCAAATTTGGAATTTAGCAAGGCCAAGGACAAGTTAACATAATTTTTACCTAATATTTGCAATAAAAGTTACAGGGTGTTGAACACATCGGCTCAAATTTGAACAAGTTTAAATGAATAAATATCTTTTTTTTTTTAAATGGTACACTCTGTATATTTTCATATTATTTAATAGAGTAATGAAAACCCTAAAAGTTTTGTTCAATATATCCTATACCTATTTATAATAGTTTTTGAGATATTTCAGTTTTTCTTATTTTCCATACTTTTTTACAGAAATAGTCTTCATTATCATAGTAGCTATGTAAAATAATAAAAAGAAACTACAGAAACAAACAGAATGTGGTTAAATATGATGAAATACATTATTCGTTATATTACAACGGCAATAGTTTAATTAAACATAATGTGAAAAAATTAACACAACAATAACGACAAGGCAAATACATATTTACTTTTATACTAAATTGAAACAAAAAAATTACCTATTAAATACTGATATTAATTATTTCTTTTTATTAAGTGTTCGAATAAACGACCCTCTTGTGCAATGCACAAATTTAGTCTTTTTTCCAGATTTTCTCGGACCCTGGACAAAATTAGTGGCGTTATTGTTCTACAGGTATCCCTAATCCTGTTTCGCATATCTTCCACTGTTGTTGGTGGATTAACATACACCTTATTTTTAATATAACTCCATAGGAAGAAATCTAATTGGGTGATGTCGCAAGACCTTGGTGGCCACTCAATGAAACCCCCACGTCCAATCCATTTTTGCGGATATCGTTGGTCCAAAAACGCACGAACTTCACGATGATAATGCGGAGGCGCACCATCGTGCTGGAACCACATATTGTCGAGCTCATTCCTATCGAGACCTTGAAGCAGTTGGGGTAGTTCTTCTTGTAGAAAGTTCAGGTAACTATGGCCATTTAGTGGTTCATTAAAAAAGTGGGGTCCAATAATTCGATTATGATGAATACCACACCAAACATTTAATGACCAGTGGTTTTGATGTTGCACCTCTCTAATCCAAAATGGGTTTTCTGTGGCATAATAATGCATGTTGCGTCTATTTACGGCACCGTTACTTCTAAAAGTAGCTTCATCACTAAACATTACCTTGCATAATAAATTTGGATTTAATTGAATCTCCGCATTTATTGTACGACAAAAGTTTACACGACTTTCAAAATCCTGTCCATGCAATTCTTGGTGTAATTCCATGTGATATGGATGATACCTATATTTCTTGGTAGTACGATTAGCGGTGGATTGTGATGTTTCACATAATGCTGCTAACTGACGGCTACCAATATAAGGATTTTCCTGAACATTTAACAATACTTGTAGTTCTTTTTCTTCATTAGTTACTGGTTTGTTGACCACTTTACGTTTTGGATAATCAACAGTACAAGAAGAATCAAATCTTTGCATTAAGTTTTGAAAAGTATGGGTATTAGGCTGGCGTCGATCAGGATACTTCATTTTGTAAATTCTTTGAGCAAGAAGGCAATTTTTTTTAACCTCTCCTATTGTATAAATCATATCTATTAACTCATTCTTTGGAAAATTCCTTTTACAATATAAGATGAATGCAAAAAAAACCAAACTACACTACATAAAAACCAAAAGAAGCGAATGCGGTTATTAATTTGACACACAGAAAAATGTTCTTTTACATTGTTTTTGCCATGGCTACTATGATAATGAAGACTATTTCTGTAAAAAAGTATGGAAAATAAGAAAAACTGAAATATCTCAAAAACTATTATAAATAGGTATAGGATATATTGAACAAAACTTTTAGGGTTTTTATTACTCTATTAAATAACATGAAAATATACAGGGTGTACCATTTAAAAAAAAAATATATTTATTCATTTAAACTTGTTCAAATTTGATCCGATGTGTTCGACACCCTGTAGCTTTTATTGCAAATATTAGGTAAAAATTATGTTAACTTGTCCTTGGCATTGCTAAATTCCAAATTTGAATATATTTGTCACAAAATTGAAAACGTTATTTAGGATTGAATTGATGCTTGAAAATGTGACTTTTGTTTTTAAACTTAATTATCTCAGAAACTATAAAGTTTTGTTATAGTAAACCCTTACTAAAAAAGATTTAAAATTATAAGCTAAATCGAAAATACGATTCGTGTATAGGGTGTTCTATTTAAAAAAATACAACTTTATGCTGTCCTAGTTTTTTGGTTCACCCTGTAGAGTCCTAAATATTTTGAAAATCTGCGTAAAAATAAACTGTATCAAACAATAAATATAGTTTCTTTGTTAATTTCACCGAAAAGGCACAAACCTACTTCATCCAATCGTTGACTCACCCTGTACATCTATATTGATGTAATATTTCAATTAAATTAGTCTCAGATGGATTTAAAAGAAAATACAGCTATGCGTTGTTCACATAAAAATGATAGGTGTTATGTCTAAGAGATTAAGGCCTCTTATATTGACTTTTAAATAATCAGTGGTACCCATCTTTAATTAAACATACTGATGTCCATGTGATTAACACGACTCAATAAGACCAATATTGCAGTCTTCAAAAATCCAATGTAGTGGAGAATAAAAATCAAATACTCCAGTCTTCCTATTGAATTTGTAGCGATTTTATGTAAAAATTTACTGCAGATATGTGAAAGTTTCATGTCGTAGGGTGCACCCAGTAGATGATAAATACGTAAAAAAATACAGCTAGATCAGCCCTGTTTTTTTATAAACAACATCCAAAGTCAAAAAATTCGATTTTCCGTCCGTAGAATTTTCCGGTTACATTTTAGAGAAAACTTGTCCAAATGAGAGTCGTGGGTATTGAAAAGATCTTTAATTTTATTTTTTATACGTTAAAATCTATAAATAACGTATTAAGATAATGGCGAAAAACCACCCTTTTTGCACTATTTTATAAATGTTAATAACTTTTGCAAGAAAGGCCGAAAGTGATATATAACCCCTGTATGATATAGCCATTAGGTGCCTTTATACTTGTGCGAAAGCTGGACCAAATCGGTCTGGTAGTTTATGAATAATCTTCATTGTTTATCCCAAACACTGAATGTTCATACAATTGTCCTTGCCCAGAGAATGATTCTACAGGTATTTGCAAAAGCAGAATGGATTCTTTGAAGTTCAAACTACAAGCAAACTTGTTAATTTTAATGATACAAGTTTGTGAATAAGTGGATTTGAAAGCTGGTGAAAAAACATGAATTTAAAAAAAAAAGTCTCCTACGACCAATAGGAGCTAAGATAGCATTTTTTTAAAAATCATATCTCTTTTGTTTATAAATATTAAGAGCCAAAATTTTCACAGATTTTAAACGAAGACCTATATTTTATGATGCAATTGATAAGTATGAAATTCATGCATCGTTAGTAAAGTTATAGCCCTTCGAAGTGAATGTACTTTTCTAAGTATGTTGTAGCGAGTGGTGGAGGAAGCTCGGCTTTCTCGCGGTGTGCTTCTGTATATGTGTATATATTTATATAACTCAACGATAAAATTTATATTTCTGTTCTTGCTTTTTTTGTGGAGAGTCGTGGGTATTGAAAAGATCTTTGATTTTATTTTTTACACGTCAAAATCGATAAATAATTTATCGAGATAATGGCGAAAAACAACCTTTTTTGCATTATTTTATAAATGTTAATAACTTTTGCAAGAAAGGCCAAAAGTGATGTATAACCCCTTAATGAAAAGGCCATTATGTGCTTTTATAACTGTGTGAAAGCTGGACTAAATCGGTTTGGTAGTTTATGAATACTATTAATTGTTTATTCCAGACACTGAATGTTCAAACAATTGTCCATGCCCAGAGGATGATTCTACAGATATTTGCAAAAGCGGAATGGATTCTTTGAAGTTCAAACTACAAGCAAAGATGAAAAAACGATGGATTTTTAAGATAATTGTTGTTAAAAAACCGTTTAAAGAAGGGGTACCTTTTTTACGTATAAACAATTGGAATAACTTTGTTAATTTTAATGACAGAAGTTTGTAAATAAGTAGACAGGTTCTCCCAGTTTATTATTAATTGCAAATATGGTTAGGAAATCAGATGAACGCAACCAAATATGGCTGGTGGCGAAAACATAACCATGGCTTCGAACCAATTTAAACATTTGAAAATTTGATACCCGACGAAACCTTAACTTTTATTACATGTAAGTACACTACTGGGTGCAAAACGAGTAGATGCGGCTGCAAAAAGCACGGTCTCAATTGCACAACTCTTTGTCTAAACTGCAACGATGAGGGAGATAAAAAATGCGACAACTCCGCTGCAGTGATAATTGAAGATGAAAATGACGCGGAGAAAGATGACGATTTGCTACAAGCAACGGATAAATGATGACGAAGAAGAGCTTCCGCAAAAAAAGCAAGAACAGAAATATAAATTTTTATCGTTGAGTTATATAAAGATATACATATATACAGAAGCACACCGCGAGAAAGCCGAGCTTCTTCCACCACTCGCTACAACATACTTAGAAAAGTACATTCATTTCGAAGGACTATAATTTTACTAACGATGCATGAATTTCATACTTATCAATTGCATCATAAAATATAGGTCTTTGTTTAAAATCTGTGGCTCTTAATGTTTATAAACAAAAGAGATATGATTTTTAAAGAAATGCTATCTTAGCTCCTATTGGTCGTAGGAGACTTTTTTTTTAATTCATGTTTTTTCACCAGCTTTCAAATCCACTTATTCACAAACTTGTATTATTAAAATTACCAAGTTTGCTTGTAGTTTGAACTTCAAAGAATCCATTCCGCTTTTGCAAATACCTGTAGAATCATCCTCTGGGCAAGGACAATTGTTTGAACATTCAGTGTTTGGGATAAACAATGAAGATTATTCATAAACTACCAGACCGATTTGGTCCAGCTTTCGCACAAGTATAAAGGCACCTAATGGCTATATCATACAGGGGTTATACATCACTTTCGGCCTTTCTTACAAAAGTTATTAACATTTATAAAATAGTGCAAAAAAGGTAGTTTTTCGCCATTATCTCAATAAATTATTCATAGATTTTAACATAAAAAAATCAAAATTAAAGGTCTTTTCAATATCCACAACTTTCATTTGGACAAGTTTTCTCTAAAATGTAACCGGAAAATTCTACGGACGGAAAATTGAATTTTCCGACTTTGGACGTTGTTTATAAAAAAACAGGGTTGATCTAGCTGTACTTTTTTACGTATTTATCATCTACGGGGTGCTCCCTACGACTTGAAACTTTCAGATATCTGCAATAAATTTTTTCACCTCCTTTCATAGGAAGACTGGAGTAAAAGTCCTATGAATGAAATTAGTATTGTTAAGTTACATTTACTATATACAGAAATTTTTCTGTATAAACTTTACTCACGATTGTTAGCAGATCTTGTTTCCAAGGCTCTTCTCAAGTAGTAAGTATGGTTGTCCAAGAAGAAGCCATTATGAAGATTGCCATAGCCGCTTCTTTTCAACGCTTTTCGCAGTTCAGGACCCTTAGTTTTCTGCAAGAAAAAACAACCCATTAAATTATTAATTTAGTTTACTCCATTTGAACGAAACAAAGTTTTATGAGATTTTGATAATCTTTAAATAAACTTAGAGTTTACGCATTTTTCAATTTTATTCTGAAGTCAAAATATGTTGCCTCTACCGTATATTACTTATGCAATTTGCACCCGACAACTAAATAAAATTTCTCTTCTTTCCTTATCAGTTTTTATATATTATTACCATATATGTCATGTCCAGGAGGATTAAACAGCAAAAATTATAAATTACCGAAAAAAGTTGAATTAAAACTGACAAAATTTTAATAAATAAATAAACCCGAAAGAAATGATGTTTTATCAAATTTAAGATTTTAAAATTTACCATGCACAAAAGTTTCTAAGACAATGGTATTGAAAACTTTTTCAAAGTCCCCCACAAAATTTATTTATTATAAAATAGAAGAAAACAAAAAGTCACTTCCTAATTATGTTAAATTATTATTTTTTTTTTATAAATAAGGGTCGCTCGTATATAATTTTGATATAAATTTATATCAAAAGTAAATAAGTGCTTCATAGGTAGAAAAATCATTGTAAAAAAGTCTAAGCCTTAGTAAGTTCTCTAGGAAAGTTTGAAAAAGTATATAAGAGTGTAAATAAAGCTAGGCACTATATTATAAAACACAAGTTCTTTCGATCATTTTTGGCCACATTAACTATTAAAATGAGATATAAATGAAATTAAAATACATTTTGAATTATTAAGTGTCATAAAAAAGGAAACACTGGAAAATAATGAGAAATTTTTCAAATATTCTCAAAAAATATTTTTAAAAATTATTCGATTCTTTTCTAGAGTTTTCGATGAATTTTTAGCAAATTTTTATTTAAACATCTTAAATTTTTGAAATTAGGGTTTTTGTGTGTTAAGTAATCTGCAGAACTATATTTTTTAGTTAAAAATAATCCCAAAAATTTCAGGCTTTAATAAATTATATAAAATATGAAAATATGAACAAATAAATAAAATATATTGAATTTTAGAAAATTTCAGATTTTTTGTTAAGATCAGAGAGACTTATTATGACAGCTTAATATGATCATGACTCACATTTATAACATATGTATACATTTTCCAGTTTCCTCTTGGTAATTTTCACTCTTCAGTTTACGAGTTTACAAAACTCTTCTTATGCTGTTTGTGAGATCATTGACGATTTCATCATTCCCAGATCCACTTCCTAAATTAAAATGATTGAAAAATCAAAATATATATTTTTTTATCTCTTAAATCGAATGTATTAAGAACATTCCAAATGGTAGTTACAATGAAATAAGAGAAAGTTCTAAAGATAAAAGATACCGATTACATTTTTAGTTATTTCGAAAATCGAAAAGCACATTTTACCCAACGTTCCGCTGGGTTTAAACATCACAGGAATTGAATGTTTAATTATTTACGTTACTTTATTGATTTTTGCATAAAATATATATAATAACTTATCAGGTTAGTATGTTTTTGATTCCGGATTTAAAAAAGTTATTTCTTCTTAAATCCAATGTCCGATACAATAGCTCAAAATCAATAAGTGCTGTTATACTCCGGATCACTCTTGGGTAGATAGACTCACCTTAGTAGGAAGCTTCTCGATCTACTCCTTAAAATGGCTTCCTTCCAGAAACGGACCATGTTTCTAGCTAAGGATCCACTGAAAATCTAGTTATTTGCATTCTAAGGCCCTGTGACAAGATAAACGACTCACTATATTTTCAATTTCGAAAAACAAACAAGACACTTAAAAACAGTATTCAAAACTTTAAAATTTTTTAAAAATATTTAATTTTACCGGTACATACCTTGACATTTTGCTGCTCTGTTACTAAATAAAATTCAAATTTTACATCGTCTACTGAGGATATGTGGAATGCGAATGTGTTTTATTTTTTTAATATTTTTTATATTTTAAAATGCATAAAAAAAACAAATAAGGTATAAGTTTGGTTTTATGTTTAAGAGGATATTCAATTTTAGATTCTTATTTGACCGGATCGAATACTTAATATTTTTGTTTAAATTAGGCTTGCGTAAATGTGGCTCAAATTTCCCATATCTGTTCTATCGTTTACAGTGTTTTTATCTTTTTTAATTTAAATCATTTCCTTTATCTGTAATTTTTGGTAATTCATATCTTTGTTTTTTATAATGGTACTGTTATAATCAAAAGTATGTTTTTCGTCCTGTGTGTGTGTTTGTTTAACGCTGTTGAGGCGTTTTTCTTATATTTATGGCCATTTAATCTGTTCTTCAGTAATTGGCTCGTCATGCCTATATATTTTTGGGACAATTTGTGCATTGTAAAATATGCATTGTAAAATATAAAAAATATTAAAAAAATAAAACACATTCACATTCCACGTATCCTCAGTAGAGGATCTAATATTTGAATTTTATTTAGAAACAGGGCAGCAAAATATCAAGGTATGTACCGGTAAAATTAAATATTTTTAAAAAATTTTAAAGTTTTGGATACTGTTTTTAAGTGTCTTGTTTGTTTTTCGAAATTGTAAATATGTTTTTTATGTGGTGTATTTTAATTATATATTTTTAGGAGGAAAAAATTTTGAAAATGCCTTGATTAAAGGGCGAAACGTTAATCGTTTTGTGTTTTTATTAAATATAGAACGTAAACCCAAGAAAAGACAAAATAAAGAAAAATTATATAATTTATGGTTCAAGAATCAAAAAAATAAATATATACATATATAAATATATATATATATATATATATATATATATATATATATATATATATATATATATATATATATATATATATGTTGTTATATTTTTTCATAATTCGCCATGTATTTTTGTATACAATATTCACCTTATATGTTGTTTTATTGCTATTCTATTATAATATAAAATATAAAATAATAACATAAAAAGATATATTAATGTTTTTATCGTTAAAAAGGGTAGTATAAGGATGAAAAGAGAAAAACAATAATAAAAAGATCCATAAAACTTTTGCAAAGAAATATTTTCAGATAGCATTTTTCTGGTTTTATAAAAAAAGAACTGTAAATGAACCGCATTCTCTTCGATCATTTTAACTATGCATCTCGAGATGGCTAGTGAATTTTAATTCTCTTTGTAAGTATTTTTATTTGTTATTACTGTGCTTTTCAAAACGGGGGTAAAATTAAAACATAAAAAAGAAAAAGAATTCTATATTTAAATTATAACAAATTTTATACTGTGTTTTTTAACCTTTTATTTTGGTAAACGAATTATTTATACCATTTTTATGTACACTGTAGGATTTTATGTTTTTAGCAATTTGCCTCCTGATGAAGCAATAAATAATAGCGAAATACAGAGGGATTTTTTTGAAAATTGAGTTTTATATATAAGTTCGGTTATATATATATATATATATATATATATATATATATATATATATATATATATATATATATGATTTACTCTTGAACTTGAGGAAAATAATCAGCTTCCGTTTCTAGATGTCCTCGTAACTAAAACAATGAATGGAGATCTGCGACACACAGTATATCGAAAACCAACACACACAGATAGATACCTGAATGCTGATTTTCACCATCACCCCTCACAAATACAGGGCGTAGCCAATACCCCAATATTAAGATCCCTTAGTCTAACTGATAACCAAGGAAAAGAAAAGGAACTGTCACGCATAAAAAGGGCCCTCCAATAAAACAGCTACAAGACACCAACCATAAATAAGGCAATAAAATTGCCACAAAAATCAATGCAAGAAACAAGGCCATCTGCAGAGGAAAGACAAATCATTATACTTCCTTACATAGAAGGCACAACAGACAGAATCGGCAGATTACTCCGGAAACACAACATATCTACAGCCTACAAACCACATAAAACAATAGGCTCTTCTTTAAGAAATTCAAAAGACAAAATCAATCTAGAAATTCAAGGCGTATATAAAATCGCATGTGGCCCCTGCAATAAAACATACATAGGCCAGACCAACAAACAGAAGAATATCAGACTGATGAGACTAAAAGAACATAAACTCAGTATAGGAAACAAACAGACAATATCGGTGCTTTTTCAACATGAGCACGAGACAGGGCACAAAATTGATTTTGACACCGGCCAACAAATGACCAATATAGAGCACTGCAAGGCAAGATTGATTCGTGAATCCATCGAAATGTAAAAGAACGGCACTCTGAATAAGAGAGACGATGCACTTTTTCTTCCTTCTACTTGGAAAACTCTCTTTAAGAGAGACCATTGTACCGACACGCATGCCACGCTTACACCAACAGCGGCGCTCGAGAGGGAGGCGGAGCTAACGCTAAACAACCGTTACAATCTGCGACCACGTATAAAGCACATACATACACACACATATACATATATAAACATATATATATATATATATATATATATATATATATATATATATATATATATATATATATATATATATATATATATATATATATATACTAGCGACCCGCCCCGGCTTCGCACGGGTGCAATGCTGATACTAAATACACTACAGAAAAACTGTGACTATTTATTTTATTTTTACAACAATTATTACATCGGCCTTCGACGCGCTATTTATAGGCACGCTGCCGCCGCCCCGGTCGGCCAGTACCGCCGCAAGCGCTACTTCCCGCAATTTTAAATCTGTAATATCTTCGAAAATATTCATTTAAATCTTGTGCTGTAAAGGACCATATAGATCTATATTAAATCAACAATGTATTTAAGCTATTTACTTGGATAAGGATTAATGCTGTATTGGTTAAAATCGCTTCAAAATTTGCCATTATTTGTCGTAAAAAGTAAATGACAAAAAAATGTTATTGTGGGATATCCATGAGAGATAGACATATACCATCGCGGAGTTTTCTGTAGACCTTTTCAATGTGTACAAATAATTAGTACATTATTTTGATAAATCTCGTAGGGTTCAGCCTGCGTTTGCAATGTAAGCGGAAAAAAATATGATAATTACCGACATCACATTAGAAACCTCAAAAATAACAGTATTTCTCCACTATTTAATGGATGTTATTATACATATAAACCTTCCTCTTGAATCACTCTATCTATTGAAAAAAACCGCATCAAAATCCGGTGCGTAGTTTTAAAGATTTAAGCATACAAAGGGACATAGGGACAGAGAAAGCGACTTTGTTTTATACTATGTAGTGATGTATACATTTTCCAGTTTCCTCTTGGTAATTTTCACTCTTCAGTTTCCGAGTTTACAAAACTCTTCTTATGCTGTTTGTGAGATCATTGACGATTTCTTCATTCACAGATCCACTTCCTAAATTAAAATGATTGAAAATTCAAAATATATATTTTTTTTATCTCTTAAATCGCATGTATTAAGAACATTCCAACTGGTAGTTACAATGAAATAAGAGAAAGTTCTAAAGATAAAAGATACCGATTACATTTTTATTTATTTTGAAAATCGAAAAGCACATTTTACCCAACGTTCCGCTGGGTTTAAACATCACAGGAATTGAATGTTTAATTATTTACGTTACTTCATTGATTTTTGCATAAAATATATATAATAACTTATCAGGTTAGTATGTTTTTGATTCCGGATTTAAAAAAGTTATTTCTTCTTAAATCCAATGTTCGATACAATAGCTCAAAATCAATAAAAGTGCTTTTACACTCCGGATCACTCTTGGGTAGATAGACTCACCTTAGTAGGAAGCTTCTCGATCTACTCCTTAAAATGGCTTCCTTCCAGAAACGGACCATGTTTCTGGCTAAGGATCCACTGAAGATCTAGTTATTTGCGTTCTAAGGCCCTGCGACAAGATAAACGACTCACTATATTTTCAATTTCGAAAAACAAACAAGACACTTAAAAACAGTATTCAAAACTTTAAAATTTTTTAAAAATATTTAATTTTACCGGTATATACCTTGACATTTTGCTGCTCTGTTACTAAATAAAATTCAAATTTTACATCGTCTACTGAGGATATGTGGAATGCGAATGTGTTTTATTTTTTTAATATTTTTTATATTTTACAATGCATAAAAAAACAAATAAGATATAAGTTTGGTTTTATGTTTAAGAGGATATTCAATTGTTGATTCTTATTTGACCGGATCGAATACTTAATATTTTTGTTTAAATTAGGCTTGCGAAAATGTGGCTCAAATTTCCCATATCTGTTCTGCCGTTAACAGTGTTTTTATCTTTTTTAAATTCAATCATTTCCTTTATTTGTAAGTTTTGGTAATTCATATATATTCATTTATAATGGTACTGTTATAATCAAAAGTGTGTTTTTCGTCCTGTGTGTGTTTGTTTAACGCTGTTGAGGCGTTTTTTTGTATATTTATGGCCATTTAATCTGTTTTTCAGTAATTGGCTCGTCATGCCTATATAGTTTTTGGGACAATTTGTGCAAGGGATCGAATATATTATATTTGATTTATTCATTAGAGGAGTTTTACTTTTTAAATTTGTGAACAATGTATTTAATTTATTATGTGACCTGTGACATATGGTAATATCATGCTTTTTTAAAATGTATTTTATTTTTTCTGACAGCTCACTAGTGTACGGTAATGCCACATATTTTTGCTGTTTATGTTCTATGTTTTTTGTTTTTACGTTATTATAAAATTTATATGTTCGTTTATCAATTATTTTGGTGATAGTCTTTTCGTTGAAATTATTATTTATTAGTATCTCTTTTACTTTTTGCAATATTTTTGGTCGGAATTCTGGAGACGTTAGGGAGATAGCACGATCAGATAGACCGATTATAACGCTATTTTTTTGAGTTTTTGAATGATTAGAGAAATAGTTTAAATATCTACCTGACCAAGTTGGTTTGGTGTACCATTCAGTTAAAATTTTATTTTTTCTGCGTATAAGTGTCACATCTAGAAAATTTATTTTATTATTATTCTCTGTTTCGGACGTGAACTGTAATTTTTCGTTGAAACTGTTAAACTCTTGGAGAATTTCATTTATTTTATTTTGTGGTACGGCTGCTATGCAATCATCGACAAAACGTTTGAAAAATATTGTATTAAAATTTAATTTTTCTAAAACTTTTTCCTCTAAATATTCCATTACTAGCTGAGCAATGGTAGATGAAATTGGTGATCCCATAGCACATCCATCGAGTTGTTTGTAAAAGGTATTTTCATACTGAAAGTAATTTGTATTAAGAACGAGGTCAACAGCATCCATAAAATTATTTTTTGATAGCGATGTTTTTTTTTTAAATTTCCCATTTTTCTGCTAAAATAGAGTGGACAAGTTGATTTGGTATGTTTGTATACAAAGATATAACATCTAGCGAAATGAGTCTGTAATTTTCAGGTAGGTTTACTTTATCAATAAATTTTTTAAAGGCGAATGAATCTTTAATAAAAAAATCGTTTTTGCATATAAATGGTCAATAATGTCACAAATAGTATATATATATATATATATATATATATATATATATATATATATATATATATATATAAGATGGTGTGTGTGTCAGAACAACCAAGTAATATATATTGTCATATTTTTTCATAATTCACCATGTATTTTTGTATACTATATTCACCCTATATGTTGTTTTATTGCTATTCTATAGATATATTAATGTTTTGATCATTAAAAAGGTTGATATGAGGATGAAAATGGAAAAACAATAATAAAAAGATCCATAAAATTTTGCAAAGAAATATTTTCAGATAGCATTTGTTTGGTTTTACAAAAAAGAACTGTAAATGAACCGCATTCTCTTCGGCCATTTTAAGTATGGATTTCAAAATGGCTAGTGAATTTTTACTCTCTTTGTAAGTACTTTTATTTGTTATTACTGTGTTTTTCAAAATTATTTTAAATTATTACATATGTTGTACTGTGTTTTTTAACTTTTTATTTTGGTAAATGAATTATTTATCCCATTTTTATATACATTGTAGGATTTTATGTTTTTAGCAGTTTGCCTCTTGATGAAGCTATGAATAATAGGGAAATATAGAGGGATTATTTTGAAAATTGAGTTTTCTTTAACTACAGACCGATTCCAAATAATTTACGCTCACTTTTATATATAAGTTCGGTCGATACATTAAATATATATATATATATATATATATATATATATATATATATATATATATATACATATATATATATATATATATATATATATATATATATATATATATATATATATATATATATATATATATATATATATGTATTTGTGAGGGGTGATGGTGAGAATCAGCGTTAAGGTATCTGTCTGGGTGTATTGATTTTCGGTGTACTGTGTGTCGCAGATCTCCATTCATTGTTCTGGTTACGAGGATTTCTAGAAACGGAAGCTGATTATTTTCCTCAAACTATATATATATATATATATATATATATATATATATATATATATATATATAGTTTGAGGAAAATAATCAGCTTCCGTTTCTAGAAATCCTCGTAACCAGAACAATGAATGGAGATCTGCGACACACAGTATACCGAAAATCAATATACTCAGACAGATACCTGAACGCTGATTCTCACCATCACCCCTCACAAATACAGGGCGTAGCCAATATCCTAATATTAAGATGCCTTCGTCTAACTGATAACCAAGGAAAAGAAAAGGAACTGTCACGCATAAAAAGGGCCCTCCAATAAAACAGCTACAAGACACCAACCATAAATAAGTCAATAAAATTCAACAAAAACCAATGCAAGAAACAGGGCCACCTCCCGAGGAAAGACAAATCATTATACTTCCTTACATAAAAGGCACAACAGACAGAATTGGCAGATTACTCCGGAAACACAACATATCTACAGCCTACAAATCACATAAAATAATAGGCTTTTCTTTAAGAAATTCAAAAGACGAAATCAATCTAGAAAATCACATGTCGTACCTGCAACAAAACATACATAGGCCAGACCAACAGAAGAATATCAGTGAGACTAGAAGAACATAAACTCAGTATAGGAAACAAACAGACAACATCGGCGCTTTTTCAACATGAGCACGAGAGAGGACACAAAATTGGTTTTGAAACCGGTCAGCAAATTGCTAATATAGAGCACTACAAGGCAAGATTGATTCGTGAATCTATCGAAATTGAAAAGAACGGCAGTCTGAATAAGAGAGACGATGCACGTAATCTTCCTTCTACTTGGAAAACTCTCTTTAAGTGAGACCATTGTACCGACACGCATGCCACGCTTAAACCAACAGCGGCGCTCGAGAGGGAGGCGGAGCCAACGCCAATCAACCGTTACTATATGCGACCGCGTATAAAGCACATACATATATATATATATATATATATATATATATATATATATATATATATATATATATAAACGATCTTATTGCAACCACTGGAAGGAGTGATGTTAGATAAATTTAAGCCGTATATGTTGGTAGACAATTTAATTCTCTACCTCGTTATCGTCGTTAAATTAGAGAATTCGTCCTTTTTTTATACATTTTCTCCTTTCAAATTCAAAACAATATCAGCTCAACACGAATGTATATTGTACTTTTTTTTGTACATTGCGCTATTGCCAAACTTTTATTTTTAATTAAAGTCAAGGAATAAATATAACATATTTTTGGATAATATTGTAATACTGATGTAGAAATGGCCACCTGAGGAACATCTCACCTGTAGTGTCCGACTCCAAGAAGATTCGAATATCAGAAATTACGTTGTAGAAAGTATGTCAAAGAGTGTCTATGGAATCCACTGATGAGTGTCAGAACAAATCACCGGGGATTTTATTGGTCGAAAATTTGCAAGTCGTTCTGGGTTAAGGTGAATTGCAACAATATTTTCAATAGCAGTTCATTTAAGGTTAAAATGGACAACTTAAATAAAAGTCTGAGACTGTGCTTTTGTCATCAAACACTCAGGGTTATTATATGCTATTCATTAGCATTAGTTTAGCGTATCTAATATACAGGTTTACTGATTATAAATGGATTACTCATCTAACTCATTTATTTGATAAGTTTCATGAAGATGTGTAGTATTTCTAAAGAATTTTTTACAAAGGTAAAAGAAAAACAATTAAACATTAGATTTTGAATTTATTGGTGCATGTCCAGCTTCGACAAAGTTTAAAAACCTCAAATCAGATGATATTATACAGGGTGTTCCATTTAAAATATCCTAAGAATTGGTGTCTTTTATAAACAACTATTTTAGGATTCATTATAGAATTTGTTTAGCCAAATATACAACTTTGTTAAATTCTTCATAAGCACCTTCTTCTTAATAATTCGTATTATTAACATGTAAAGGCATTCTTTGCAATTCTCTGGAATGTTTTTGATTTAATAATATTACTCTGCAGTAAAAAGACTCTACCAAGTTTTATTAAATTGTGTCATAATATCTTTAAGTCAGTAGTTAATGAAATGACAGTTATTTTGTTATTTCATTGAGTTTCTGATTATTCGCGGCCTGTGATAAAACTTCAAATCTCCAATTTGGTTTAAAGAGTAAAGTTTTATAGCTAGCTTCTGCTTCAGCAAAGGCAACAGAAAAATAACGAACATTTTTCCTATAAACAATAATAAACATTTGTGATAGTTATATCACAACATTGCTTTAGTGATGTAAGAATATTCATCGCAAAAGTCGGAGATAAGTGAATATCTTTTCCAGAATCGTACTTTGCCTTACGTTTAATAGCTTCATTAAATTACTTAAAGTTTCGTGGTTTCAATGCCGAAGTCATATCAGTATTAATCAGCTCAAGTTTTCTCAGATAGCTCTCTCATCTTTCTGGAAGCTACTTGTATAAAATGCTCTTCTTTGAGAGAATTATATGCATATTTGCTACTTAAAACATCATTTTTCGCTTCCAAAGATATCTTGTCCGCACGTATCCGAGGAAACACATCTTTTGATAATCTTTTGTCAACTATTTTGTTAGTTGCCAATTTTGATTGATAGGCGCATGCGTATCATCTTAATAGCCACTCCCGAATTTCCCGCCATAATTCACCGGACGCAATAAAACAATATAAGCGCGAGAAGTCAGATATCAAATAAAGCGAATATAAAATTATTACTTAAAATAAATTTCAAGGCCACTCCAATAATCTATAAATAGAATGTTAACATTGCCAAACATCGGTGGCAATAATATAAAGAAAGTGAAAGAAAAGCGTAAGGGAACCTTGCAAAAATCGGGGGAAACCGGAAAAAACATCGAATTATTGCGTCCGGTATACGGACGTAATAAATAGATGTTCGCAATAATAACCGTAAATGGTCAATATATGGCTGCAATAATGATAGCAGGCCAAATATATATATATATATATATATATATATATATATATATATATATATATATATATATATATATAATATTACATCACTTATCAGGTAAATCAGACTGTTACAGGAAGCGTTTTGAAAATTGGAGCATATTCTCAAAAATGACTGAATCTCCATCAACTTAAAAACCAGAGTTCATAACACCTGCGTCTAGCCGGTCTTTACTTACCGACTAGAAACAATAAACCTCACAAAAGCATTTTCCAAAAGCTTAAGACATCACAGTGGGCTATCGAACGGGAACATGCTTGGTGTTTCCATACGGTATAGGATGCGAAAGGAATAAATCAGGTAGAAAACAAAAATTATAGACATAATGGTAGAAGCAAAAAAATTTAGTGGAGATAGGCAGGATATATTGCCAGAGTGCCCACAGACAGACGAGTATTCGAAATAATAGAGTAGAGTCAGACAAAAAGAAATATAGAATGAACACAACCTGTGGATGATATTAGACATTTAACGGGTCAACAATGGATGGGTGTATTATAGGACAGGGAGATGTAGAAAGGATTGAAAGAGACCTATATCTAGGAAAGGACAAATATGGGTTGAGACAGAAGAAGAATTTTCAATTGTCTTATTCTTAATGTCCCAGAACATCTTATTGACCTTGGTAATACAAATATTCCGTTCTTCAATATAGAAAAATACCAGATTATTATTATTACTTTAAAGATGTGGGTATTTTATTGAGTTTTATGACGTCTCAAAAAAAAACTGTTTTTTTTTATTGTTTTTTCACACATAGCTTTAAATAGGAGTGAGCTGAGCCAGACTATGCTTTAGGGTTCAACTAAATTGTTACTGTTCCTAATATTGCCGGAAATTCCTAGAACTGATTCTGATTGGCTAAATTTTTCAACTGCATCAGTAAAAATATCTGCGACTTCATTCTCATCATTGACAGTATATCCTGGTGGATAGCAGGGAACGGCCTTAAACGCTTTAAATGTTTCTTGACTATCTGAAACTATTTTGACTGTTTGGCTAGGAATTGTTGATATTCCACGAGCTTGATACACAATTCAGTGATAAATGTATCTGCATGGAATATTGTTGCTGATGCCAAGGATGGCATGTCTTATTTTGCATTGGAACCTTCAATAAACCAACAAATATTCCTCTGTAGTTCGATTTTATTTTTCTTAGGGAAAATCACCTTGTGTGGCATGCTGCTCAGAGCGTCGCATTAGTTGTATTCGCTCATGGTTCGTCTTTAGCATACTCATTTAAAATAATCTATTTGTGATAAATCTTTCCTTTATTTCTAGACAAAAGTGTACGAAAGCTCGACTAAGTTTGACTTCAATTGCTGACGTTTATATACTACGTATAGTCCTTGTGAGGAGCAAGTTCGTTTTTCTATAGTTTAGCTTTTTTTTATAGAGAGGTTAAAAAATCTTTTAACGACATCCCCGTCTGTTGTTCTGGCAACTGGGTGTTGAATTGAGTCCCTCTAGGGAGCTGCCTACCCACTAAAAAATTTCCCCCTGTGTACTAAATTACAAGTATCCATTACCAAGCTTCTAGCTCTTTCATTTTGATGATATTTCTTACTGCTTTGTATGCCAGGTGTCTTCTGTTAGTGTTAAGCATTCAATCATGTTTGCAGCAGTGAAGCGCATGCCCGTATTTCTGGCGAATTCCTCTCTGGTCTGTGCTCATCTTTAGCAAAAGAACATTGTATAGTTTGCATCATCAATTTGTTGACAGCATGTATATTTGTCAGACTCTCCCTTCTGTCTACCATACAGGTACTTTTTGAAGCACATATGCTCTGAAAGTGCCTGGCAATGAAAATCCCCCCTCCAAAGGGTCTCTCTAGCCAGGTCTGGATGTTAGGAATAAGACTATAGGTCCATCAGCCATAAGCATAGTTTCTTCACTCTTGCTGCCATTTGCTGAGCGGGGAATTTCTGTTTTTCTGTTTTTCTTTACCCTGGTATCTCTCTAGAACCATCAGTTTTTAACCTGAAGGTAATCCCAAGGTAGTAGCCACTTTCTAGCATAGTTTTGATCTACTCCTAGATAATCAGTTCGATGATTCTATATTTTCTGCTAAATGCATTCAATAACGATAAAATTTACTACTGCAATCTCCAATCTACCATAAGGTCCTAGAGTAACAATTCTGTTGATTTTTTAGCCTAGTACAAGCACTGATGCTTTTTCGAACACGTTTAGAGGGAAGTGAAATTTGAAGTTAATTTAAAAGCACATTAGTGTCAATTGTTGGCAGTTGAAATTTCGCATAATGCTTTATAGAAGGAAGTGCTTCGTCTCGTGGATTTGGTGCTCAATTTCTTTTTTGAGTTCTGGAATCGTCTTAAAATGGTTCACAACAACCTTAGAGAAAGAAATGCAATTAATTAAATTGCAACTTCTTGGCTTCGAGTTCTGCAACGAGTGATGTGATCTGGGAGCATATTATGCGTGCGGTATGACAGGTGGCAGTAGCGACCGCTATTGACAGTTAAGAAGGCGTCATTATCATTCTGATGATCCTTACAGCCCACATGACGCATCAAAGCGTCAGATTTTGAGAATGCATCGGTCGTTCTTATAACGAATGTGGATCCTGCTTATTGATGAAGCTGTCTAGGTGGAAGTGAGCTCCATCAGTATAGAAAATTTTGTTATGAAATGCATCGACAACTAGCGGTTGTTCCAAGAACGAAGTTAGTAAAGTTGCTGTACTGTTCATAGTCAGTAGGATATAGTTCATAAGTCAGTTGGGTCTTGTAAGCATGACGGTGGAAATCTTTAATAAAAATTTATTGGAGAGTGCTATGGTAGAGATTTAGTTTCTGGTAGCGACGCCAGAGAAGGTGGTTGTTTGCGAAGCAGTAGATATCTCTTGGACTTCCATTGTCTTCATTTTTTTTTGTTGAATATCACGACGTTTCGGCTAGTAGTTATCTCTAGCCGTTTTCAAGTGAAACTAAATAAATCCCTTAGCTACATGACTATTTATACTAAAAGTAAATGCAGTAGAGTGTGAATGAGATGGGTGCTGTCATGCCTGCTATGGCAAAATCCCATTTTTATGCTGCATTTAGTTTTAGTTCACAATTATTAAGAAGTGGTTTCCACACTTCTCTTATATCTAAAGATGGTTTACTAAAACAACTCGGGTTCTGATGTATAACCGCGGCTTCTTTGAATTTCCGTTTTCTCCAATGTTGTTCTCGGTGTAGTATTTTAGCTTAAGACCATTTTATGTGGTGTCCATGTGTCTAGACATGGTTGGCGGCATCAGATTTTTCTGTTTCTCCTCGAGATGTGCATTTTTGGTGTTCTTTGATCCTTACGTCAAGAGGTCTCTTTGTTTCGCCGACGTAGAAATTGCCACATTCACATGGTATCTGATATACACAGTTCTTCATGTCCTTTTGAGTTGTTGGTTTGACCCTACTGAGCCGACTTCTCAAAGAGTTATTGGAATTGAAAACAACGTTGATTTTATATCGTTTTCTTTTCCTTCTAACTTTTTCTGAAATGCATTTAATAGAGGGGATCTTCAATACTGGTTTTCGTTCTTCATTCGTTGTCGATATTGTCCTATTTCTGCGTTGTTCTAGAAATTTATCCACTAGATATACTGGGTATCTGTTGACAGATCATTTTTAACGTAATCTATCTCTTTCAGGATTGGAGGAAGAAATCCTGGACCATTACAAGGAAATACATCGTCCTGGGTTAAGAACTCGCAACATTTTGTAGAAATTATACGTGAAATAGAAATACAACCGGAAGACTATCTTATTAGCTTTGACGTGGAAAGCATATACACCAACGTTCCAGTTAAGGAGTCACTAAAAATCATAAGAAGGAAACTTGAAGAAGACCAAACCTTAGCAGAAAGAACATCTTTACTACCGCACGCCATTATGGACTTGTTGGAAAGTTGTTTGACTAATTCCTATTTTCAAGAAAAGGAAAAATTCTACATCCAGGATGATGGACTACCGATGGGATTTTCCCTCTCACCGGTGGTCGCAAATATTTTCATGGAATGGTTCGAGACGTTTGCAATTGAATCCACAACTAAGAAACCAAAGTTATGGCTCAGATACGTAGACGATACTTTTATTATTTGGAGTGGAAACGACGAAGAACTTCGAAACTTCCTTTTTCATCTGAATAATATCAGCCCAACTATTAAACTCACCATGGAGAAAGAAGTAGAAAATAAATTACCATTCATAGATGTCTTGGTTGAAAGAAATGACAGACAAATTCGAACTTCGGTTTACAGAAAAGCCACTACTTCGCAAGAAATATCGTTGTCTATGACCTTCAAACAAACAAGGTGGTTGTTTGTTCTAGAACACTGACACTTATAGTCGTGAAGTTTTCAGCCAATCTTTAAGGACGTGAATGATCACGTATTTTGCGAGTTATCACCTAAAACTATTTTTATTCTTTTAATTGGTTTGCACTATTAGTAAACTTTGTTTTAAATTATAACAAGCGATTCTCATTAATGTATATGTTTTAATTAAAAAAAAATAACAGATTCTTTAAGAGACACTCTTTAAAATATATTTTAAAATACATTTGTGTAAATTTTTAATGCCAGTTTAATATTTTTTTAAATAGAATTATATTAACATACATTTCTACAACTTTCTGCTAATGTAGTTTCGATCTACCCAAAGAAATCCAGTTTTTCAAACGGGTCTGTCTGAGTTTAAAAATTACAATTTCAAATTTATAATTTATTTTACTCGGCATGGCTAGGCGTCACGATTTATATTATCCTATATAAAAAGTTTTCTTATTTATGAAATATTTGTACCCTAATCAGGTACGGCGCACCATCTGCGCGACTGGTTTTTAAGAAAAGGGGATAAAATTGATATAAAAATGTGAGGGGTGAAAATGCCACTGAACTTTCTATAGGTTTAAGACTTTTGTCTAGGAAAATGCGTTGCTTTAAAGTTTTCTGGTTTTATTATATTTTTCTTATAAGGAAATTGCCTTGTTGTGTGAAGTAGAATTATACGTGAGGGAAATCAACTAGCACAACAAGCAAGTATTTTGGCTCAAAATTAATTAAGACATGTATTAAATTAGTTTTGATAAAATTAGACAATTATTAATTCAGATGATGTTACATACTATGTGGTCGGTTTTTATATAGTCAGTGAAACTTTTTTAATCCCGAAGTTTCTTATTTTAAAAAGGATTTTATGTGGTTTCGATTCGTAATGTTACAAGAAATGTAGATTGACTTGATTTTCTTGCAGTATTCCGATAACTGACGTAATGACAATTTCATTAAAAATGACCACAGTCTGACCACAATAAACTCGTATATCAGTCATTAAAAACCGATTTCTAAAAGAAGGAGGTTCTCAACAATACGGCGGCCAAAAAATTAATTTTGTCCGATTTTCTTCAAAATTGACATGAGAGAATTTTCGGGATCGTACACCACAATTCTGAAATTATTTTTAAAAAATTCAATATGGCGAGTCCAATATGGCGGATAAAAAAATTTAATTTTGTCTAATTTTCTCCAAAATTGGAGTGGGGGAGTTTTCGGAGTAGCACATAACGAATCTAAAATTATTTTTAAAAAATGCATCCAATATGGCGGACGAAAAAATCAATTCTGTCCGATTTTGTCCAAAATTGATACGGGGGAGTTTTCGGAGTGAGATTTTTTTCAAAATTGATATGAGTGAGTTTTTGGAATCGCTCATTACAAATCTGAATTTATTTAAAAAAAAATTAAATATGGCGGATTCAAGATGGCGGATTAAAATTCTACATCCCGTGATTTTATCCAAAATCAGCATTGGGAGATTTCTGTTAGTGTTAATTTGGAATTTTTAAATATTTTTTGGAAAACTCACTCTGGCGGATTCAATATGGCGTCCTAAAAGTTTTACATTTTTCGATTTTTTCTGAAACTGATAAAAGGGGTTCTTGAGGGTGTAAATTATGAATTTAAAAGTGTTTTTTCAGGATTCAGTATAGCGAATCCAATATAGCGGACTAAAAATTTTACGTTTTTCGATTTTGTTCAAAGGTGGGACTGAATCGTTTTTGAGGATGTAAATAGCGAATCTAAAATTATTTTAAGAAAATTTAATATGTCAGATACAATATGATGGTCTAGAAATTTAAAATTTCCGGATTTTATCCAAAATTGGTACTAAGGGGCTTTGAAGGGTTTAGATTTAGATTTTATTTTATTCGCATTTCTTCAGATTTGGTATCAGGGGGCTTTCGGGGTCGTGTATTACGAATATGAAGTTAATTTTTTATTACTATTAGGTTGATAAGATATAATATCAGGGACTGAAAATTTTACATTTTCCGATTTTGTCTAAAATTGATATTGTGGGGCTCTTGGGGCGTATACAAGCTCAATATGCAGTACAAAATATATCGAGCTACGAAGTTTACATTTCAAGTTCTTTAAATATCAATGTTGGAAGGTTTTGGGGTCTAAATTACCAATCTAAAATTAATATCAAATTTAAGAAAGTGGATTTACTATGACAGACTAAATTTTTGTTTTACACAATTTCACTGGTATTTAGAGAACTCTAAGAATTAAAGAATTTTTAGTGCTTCATTTTAGGGTGATTTACAACTCTGGATAAAATGAGTACTTTTTTGCCACCTTGGAGTCATTGCGAGGTATACTAATCTCGATTAGTACTTAGTTCAAATAATTTATGCATATCATAATGAAATAAAAACTAAAAATCGAAAAATAATATTTTTATAAAAAAATTGAATCAACTTCTAATAATGCGCTAAAAAGTGAAAAATAACTATAAATTTTAATGTGAAATTGAAATTTTTGAAGTCGGCCCCAAATTATTTCTAAACGAAGTAAATAATTACTGATATATACAAATTATGGTAAGAAAGCAAATACAAATAAAGTATTTTTAATCTGTTTATGCGAATCACATTTTGTCAAGTATTAGTTTGGCGCTGACTTCAAAAATTTCAATTTCATATAAAAATTTGTAATTTTTTTTCACTTTTTAGCACACTTTTAGGTTCAATTTTTTTATAAAAATGTTATACCAGTCATTATTTTATTTACGTCATTCTCTCTGAAAGAAACCCAAACTCTATTTTTTCCTCCTCCCACACTAATATTTATTATTTATTTAAATATAAATTTATATCCATCAAAATATATTGATAAGAAGATTTTTTTCCTCCCACACTTAATATCTATTATTTATTTAAATATAAATTTATATCCAGCAAAATATATTGATAAGAAGATTTTTAACATGAAAGTAAAACTCATCTATTTTCACTACCCACTAGTATTTCATATTACCCGGGAGGCAAAAATTTTGTTATGCTATAAAAAATTGAGTAATTTGTAGAAGTTGCTATAAAAAATTGAAATTGTTGAGGTTAAAGTGTTTCAACAATATAGTACGATGTTTTTTACTGTGAGCTGTCAAAATGAGCACCTACACAGATATAATACTTTACTTTATAAAGGATAAAAAGATTTATCGCTAAATTAGCAAAATAATAAATAGAAGCCTCTCATGTATGGTATGCCGATATAAAAATCATTATATGATATGCACCAAAATTAGAAGGAGTATAATAAAAATTTTTATTGAATATGATAGATTTTAAGAGAAGTTGAGGAAAATTTACAATTTTCATCATTCGAACTAGCCAAATTGGTGGAAAAATATATGAATAAAATTGCTCTCCTTAAATCATTCGAAATATTAGACAGAAATATAAACTAAGTAGCGAGGTAGCTAAAAGGAAATCACGGATTAAACTACCCCCTTACATCTTTCCATAAAGAAGTTTAAAAATCATTTTCTGATGCCCGTTCATCTGTAAAGTTCACGTTTCATGTCTTGATCTCTGTCACCTCTATGGAGTAAAAATTGCCCCTAAAATTAGTATTTTTCAGTTTCACAACTAATGAATTCTTGATTGAATAAAATGAATTTATTCATTTCCATCTCTAAATGAGATGAAGTAAACTCGCAATGAAGCTACAAAAAGGGTTCCCGGATTTACCACCAGGTGGCGTACCGAGTCAGCTGATTTCAGTTTTGTTTCCTTGGTTAGGTTGTCACATCTATCGTTAACATCTCCACCAAATTTTATTGTCGTAACTTGATATTTGCAAAAATTACGCCACCTTGAGTACATCTACCTCTGCACAAGTTTTCGATTTTTTACAGTTTCGAACTGAATTCAGTGTTCTAATCTCGTGGAGAATCTCTGAAGATGTAGATTGCAATCGTAGGCGAAACGTCGAATAATAATTCCAATGTGACACGGTTTATACCCCAAAAACCATGATTTTCAACTTGATTAAAGCCGTGACAGTTTTCATTCTTTTTGACTTTTTGGCACTTTACCAAAAGGGAATACAAATTCTGGAAATGTCAGTTTTAGATTGACTATTGTAAATAGATAATATAGAAATACAATTCTTGTGAGAATTTGACTGATGCTAAAAAAACCTCTTTAAAATGTTAGGTTCAAAATCAATTAAAGCATATATCTTACAAGCCTGCATACTGCAAAGCTATATCGGAAAAACATAACCCTTGAAACCTCAACTCAAAGTAATAAAATTACCAAGTTCAAATATCCACTCTACTTTACGCGAAAAATCATGTACTCTGTCATTCAAAAATCGATACAAACTTTTCTTGAGTCATATAATAAAATTACATTTGCGGGTTTGCATCTAAATAACGACTATCGTTAGCAGTAATTGTAGTTGTTAGTGGGGCGTGGCGCGCCTCAAACTACATCTGCAAGAGCTCCATTCCAAACAACTTGCCCCGAGATGATTTTGAGACGCGAACGGCAGTCAACTGCTCAGATTTTTATTGTTATATGTAGAGTCTCTTCTTATACCTTATTTATTTTTTGCTAAAAATAATTTACTTTCACAAAATAATTTTCTCAAGGATATTTAAGGAAAATTTGACTAAAAATGAAAAATTTTTTGAGTTCCACATTTTAGAAAATAAAGGAAATTGTGTTAATAAATATATGGAGCAAAAATTAGGAATGAGGAATTAACAGAATAAAATATATGATTTCAAACCAAACAGCTTCACACTCCCTCCAGGGAATATTGACTCATACCAGGTATACAAAGGTACCAAAAGTATGAAGCTCTGTGGGAACCTTTTCGATGCTATCGAGTCCTAGGTGACGTGGTCTGCTCTATTTCCTACAAACGGACGGTCCGCGTGATTGCGAGGAGAACTGCTTACTGAATAGGCTTATACAGATGCTCACTAAGGCCTAGTCCCTTGATGTTCTGCAGGAAGTTCCTTAGTATCACTCCAGTTGTTGATACAATTGTGGGAATCGTTTGGACGCTGTTCATTGCCCACTGTCTGCGGATTTGAACCTCCAGATCTCTGTATTTGGCGATATTCTCGTTGTATTCTGGCCTTATGTTGTTGTTGTTAGGTACAAGAATGTCGATTAGTGTAGTTCGCCTAGAAATTTAATCTATTAGTATAATGTCTGGTCTATTATGAACAATATTCTGATCCATTAGAACCGTTCGATCCCAATATAATTTGAACTGATTGCTCTCAAGAATAGGCTCCGGATTGTATTTGTAATAAGACATTTTTCCTACCTCCAATAGATTTACCTTATCTGGTAACTCTTGGTGGAGTATCTTAGAGGCTGAGTCATTTCTTTCCTTATATTCCGTTGGGGCAAACGCTTGGCATCCTCCAGTTATGTGCTGGACTGTCTCTAATGTTTGACAGCCGTATCTAAATTGGTCATTTTCTATTGAGGGATTTCTGATGATAAACTTCTAGTAGCAGCCATCAGTTTAAGATCATCCATGTAAAGAAGATGATTCAATCTTACTATCTCTTCGTTGTCATTTATAATATTAAAGCCGTATCTGGTGGAGTTGAAACTGCGTGACATTGGATTCATTGCAGGACAAAACGACAATGGGCTTAGTGAACCACCCTGATATATCCCTTTCGTATTGGGATTGTATTAGTTTCGATGATATCGTTGGATGACAATTACCATTGGATCCTAGTTCTCCAGGTTGACATGATGCGTTCTAAAAAGGAAACAAAATGATTATCGACCCTATACGTTCTCAATATAGTTTTGAATCACTCATGTGGTACTGAGTCGAAGGCCTTCTAATAATCCACATGGGCAGTAAAAAATCTGTGGAGATGATGAATTTCGCACTTTAGAAAATAAAGGAGATTAAGTTAATAAATATTTAGAACAAGGATTAGGAATGGCGAATTAACAGAATAAAATATTAGATAAGGTTTTATGAAAGCCAGTTTTATTATTAACTTGTCACTTTATCCAATTTTTGTGCGACTATTCTTTCCTCGTAGAAACCAAGAGAAAATCATGGTTAGTTTTAATATTTGGGCATACATATCAAATTAATATGATATGTAGCGGATCTTCTCGAATTTTATAAAAAAAAGAAAGGGTTTTATGGGAGTCCTTTGGACAAATGATGTAGCAAAACGGTAGGAAAGATATTAAATTTTATTTTTTTTTGTATTTTTCACCCTAAAGACCAAAAATGAAAATCAGAGAAATAATTTTTGGTTGAGAGACTCTGATTAAATTTTAAATACAGTAGTCATATTAGTTATTTTTATATTAATTCTACGTGGATTTGAATTTTTTCCAAATAATTGTTAAATTATTTACATATTTTTCTGTTCTATTTCATTATTTTTCACCGAGTTAGCAGCATGTATGTGTAGTTTGCAAGTGTCTTCTATATATTTTGAATTTGGGAATAAATAAATAAAACAAATTTATTTCTTATTTATAAGAGCAATTTTTTATAGTCAATTTAATGTTGTTTCTTTTTAATTATTTGTTTCATTTCTTTATACAACTAGTTTTTAAAATGAGTTGCTCTACCTACAATGGTACAGGGTTACATTAGTCGTTTAAAAGCGAAATGCGTTTCTTAAACCTTCCACTCTATTTCCTTCGCTTCACCAAGCTTTTTATATATCATAATTGAAAAGGACATAAGTTTAAATCTTTTGGAGCTCATGATATTGGCATACTGAAAGGAAGTACTTTATGTATATTGTTTTTTTCATATTTACAGTAAAATACCATAACATAAAAATATATTTAAGATAAAGTTATTACATAATTGTAATGTAGTCTAGTAAAGACCTTGCGAGCAATATGAAAAATGCTACATAGAATTAACAAAACAAAACTTAAATTACCGTATAATTCAGCATAAACGTGAAAGCCAACAATTTCCAGAGTTCAGATCATAAATTTGATAATTATATATCCATTCTGGAACATAAGACTATCCTTAGGAAAGCCTATTTTTGAAAAAGGTTGGTGTAAATAATGAAAACAGTGCCATCAATTCCCGGCCATAAGTTATCTGGAGAAAATTATAGGAAATAATTAGGACTCTGTTACCACATTGCATCCAACACTGTATATTAGAAAAATCAATTAAATTCCTTAGGAGCTCATAAAAAAATTGAACCAAAAAAAGTTAAGATTTTGATATATAATTAATTGTTAATGTTCAGTGTAAAAGTGATGTTATAATTTTTAAAAACAGAATGTGTTTTATTTGGTTTTTAAATTATGTATGTAAGCAGCTCAAATGTCATTATTATTGTATTTATATTTTTTAGGTTTTTGTGTTGGACGTAGGTTTCTTGTGTAACGCTATAAATAAATGGCAAAATATAGAGGTTGATAGAAAATAGAAGAAATATTTGTTACAGACGAAAAACTTGATATTTTTTCATACAGCATGGCCAAGAAACTAAAACAAATATATATATATATATATATATATATATATATATATATATATATATATATATATATATATTATGGTGACGTTTTAAAATAATTTTATATTATAATCTTTTACATTTCAAAGTAAAAAAAGGCACCGTCAGTCTTACAGCATCCAGTAGGTTTTTCTTTTCATTTTCAAATGCTTCCTATTCTATAAAGTTGTTATATAGCATAGTTTCCGTTGTCCATCATATTTTTGTGATGGTACGGAACTCTTGGCATGCACACCACGTTTTTTCACTCTTTTGTGCTAAAAATAAACATTAATGATCCTATTAGGTAACGATGTTGGTAAACCAAAAATTCACAAAAAATAATAGGAAATAAATCCAGATATAAAGCGGTCGAGTGACATTTTATCCAGAACCTAATAAAACTCCCAATCAGTAACGACCGCATAGAGTAAAACGGACATACAGTCAAAACACATAACCTTTTATACACACTAATAAATATTAAATAGTCTCTAAAAATGTAATGGATAACGTAAAAATTTTATGATGCCCATTTCAAATTATTGTATTCAGTGGCAGCACGCAAAATTAAAAAAAAAAGTAAATCATTTATGTCATCGTATCTTTGTCGCTGGGGGGGGGGGGGGGGGGGGTAACAAACGCCACAAACATAGGATTATAAGTCGTTTATTTTCAAAAAATGATCGTCCACATCGCGCTTTATTTTAATTTTTGAAGGAAATATTTGACTCAAAAATTTAACACGTTGCTTTAAGTATTAGCATTTTTTAAAATAGATTTCAAGACCATATTCTTTGGCTATCTGTAAGACAATCTATTTATCGCCTCATCTTCATTTAGAGCAAGAATAATCACGTCATCTATGTACAACACCTTCATTGATAAAATCTCGAAATGTATTATCTATGAACCTTTGGAAAATAGTTGAAGAATTACACAGTCCGAACCAGGGGCGGATCCAGCCTCTCTCTTTGGGGGGGGGGCGGTGATCTCACAAAAGTACAGTATGGCAAGCGAAAACAAGTTGTCGACGGGGGGGGGGGAGGGGGAGACACCAGCAACATTCCAATTTCTAGTGTAAAAGGCAGGATCGGGTCTATTTTTCTGAATTTGAAGCTCTTGCCGATGGAAGGGGCAGGATGCGAGCAGCATACAAATTCCTAGTATGAGGCGGAATCGGATCTATTTTCCTGAACTCAAAGCTCCTGGAGGAGGGGCTATCGCAAAAAATATAAATTGTTAACGGGGGGAAGGCCAGCAGCATACATATTCCTAATATAAAAGGCAGAATCGGTTCTATTTTCCTGTACTCAAAGCTCTTAGGAAGGGGAAGGGCGATCGCAAGCATACATATTCCTATATTCTATTCAAGAACTACAGAGAGTAATAAAACTGTTAGTGAAACCTCCAAGGTACCTGCTCCAGTGCCGCAGGTAACTGAGGACTGCCGTAAATCTAATTATATTTAATTATATTTAAATATTATAAGGTTTTATAAATTAACTGCAACAATAAAATTTCTGATAGTTCAATTTGATTTCTCTCAGTGAGTAAAGTACACTTTACAGTGTGTCCTTAGTGATTTATCTTGTTTGTGCTTGTTTTTGTATATTATTTGAGATTAGTGAGATACCTAAAAGATATGGCTTAGACATCTATATTTATTCCAAAATCGTTAAACCAGGTCATTTTTTCCTCAAAGAAAAACTTATTACGATGAATGTTTATGATGCCTTAAGATATCAATATCTAGCTAATAATGTTAAAAGCTCTGTTGAGATGTGTTCCAACATGACAGAAGTTGGAAAATCTACCATGTACCGAATAATGAAGGAGGAGAAAATGACTGGAATTGTTAGTACTCCCAAGCCACATTCGATCACAAGCAGAGAAAAAACCTCGTTGGAAGAAGAGATTCTAACTAAAATCAATGAAAATCGGAATTTACCTGAAAGTAAAAGAAGTGAGCTTTGGATATTATTTTAAGTTTATTACCGAAATAATATTCTATGCCATAAATACTTAGTGATAATAAACCTCCTTCCGCCGCGTTTAACAAGAATTAAAATCCTTTTTAACACTTCACACCTCCAAATATATCTTGTTCTCCAACCAAAATAGTTCATTATTATAGACCGGTATTTTTGATTATAGAATTTCTAACCCATTCCGATGAAAAGTATATGTGTCTAACAGATTTTACCAAAGACACCGGACTAAAGAACACAGGTAGTTTGCGAAGAAAAAAAAGGTAAAAATGATTTATGACTCTCTCTAGTTCTTGAATAAACTATAGTATAAGAGGCAAAATCGGGTTTATTTTCCTGAACTCAATGCTCTCCGCCCCCCCCCCCCCCCCCTCAGATCTGCGCCTGGTCTGAACGATACTGTCGGAAATTAATATTGATATTTTCAATCAACAATTACTTCTTGCCATGATATACGCCTTTTTATTTTCAATATCTCTTTTTTCATCGTTTCTCTTAATATTTCTCTGTCGTCTTGAGATTCTTTATGAATTTCCATGTCTATCAAGTCTTTTTTCATTAAAAATTTTTCTTTTCGTTAGAAGCTAATTTCCATTCTTTACGATTGTCGCAATCTCCTTTGGCTCTTAAATTTCTACATGGTCTATTTCCATTTTAGTTTGGTTTTCTTCTTTTTCGGATTGCATGCCACCATTCATTTTTGCCTTATGTACTGCAAGTTTTTTCTTTTATTAGCTGTAACAATCTGGTCATACATCGTACATTTTTGCTTGTAAATAAAATACTATACAATTCTAAATCAAAAGAAAAATGGGTTTAAAATACGCAAAAAATCAGCTTCCATATGATACTTTGAATTTTGATCCCTTTGCTAAAGAGAGTTGAAAAACTCATGAATTACATACAGACAAGCATGCTCTATAACTGAGTCAGATTTCATGTCGAGAGCATGTGTACCAGCCATGACATACAGCTACAGACGAACACCGCAATCTCACCACAACGTATCCTTTTATAGCTGCATTATATAAAGCTCGTCAATTTTCTGTTTATTACTATTTTCCTGATGAATTTATTCAAATATCCATATTCATGATATATCGTATTATGATTATCTGGGATAATTAACCGGTGGCTGCTGATTGTTTACCGAACAAATATTGTGTTACCCAATTATTACCCTTATTTTCGTTGTAATACACAATTAGGTTCATATACCTGAATTTGAAGATTAAAAATGTTTTTTTTTGTGTTCTCAGTATATGTTAAATATGAATAAAAAAGAAATAAAGAAAAGTACCCCAGTATTCCATTACGGTTATACCGTTAAATCGATGAAAAATTTGATAGAGAGAATTTTAAAGATGTTAAGTGGGCTACATATTAAAAACAGTTTAGTTTATACAGGGGGTCCCAAAGAAATATAGCGAGATAATTTTTTAATCTTTTTTAAGTGTTACGACCAGTACTTTTTTATCGAATTTGAAATCTCATTAAACCATTTATTCAACACTCAGATTTTTTGCTCTAAAATGCGACGTTACCAAATCATTAACCCCCGAATTCACTAACATGGTCTAACTTTAACACCGGTCTAAATAGCTAGTAGAGGATGTGACAATAAACAATAAGTCAAGTAAGTAGTGAGTCTTTAAAATACAAGGATAAAAAATCATTTTCTTTTATTACTAAATTAGTAAAGATGAAGAATTTTGTTTCTTTTAAGGAGAGAGGCTTAATACCAGTTTTTTTTTTCTTAAAACTACAATATAAGTGTTTATTGCATGACAAATACCTTTACTAATAGGGTCAATTTCATTTTGGAAAAATCAGTTCTTCCTTTACCACTTTCTTCACTTATTCTTTCCTAAATTCTGGAGTGTCTAACATCTTATTTAATCCTGTATTTGATGATTCAATTTTATTAGCGTCTTTCTTATTTTTCAATCTTTTTTCCTGTTTTCTTTAGGTTTGCTGTTCTTAAGCTTTCGTTACGATTCTCCCTCATTTTGATTTTTCTCGGACTTTGCAGTATATTATTTGTTTCTATATCGGGATGGATGTGTTTTTTTTACATAAATTAGTTCGTAATATCTTTAGAATTTTTCTTTTTATTACGATATCCATTGTTTCTTTGCCCTTCGGTGTTCATGAGCGTTCATATCTGTCCCTTTTTTTTCATATATTTAAAATGTTCTTCCTTCATATTTTTCCATTTCTCAGGATCGTTCTTAATGCGTTTATATCGTCATTGTTCCGCGTTCATTTTACGTTGTAATATCTTTTCTATACCTAATTTATTCTTTCCTTTAAGTACTATTGTGTACTTAAAACATATAAACAAGCCTGTCTCTTGGTAGTACGAACATTCCTCTGCCTTCATTTATGACAGGGGATTATTGCCAGGGGACCGGTTAACATACAAAAATTTTAAAATATCATCAAGCTTATTGAAGTATTAATATTTATTAGCACATCAAAATTTTAAGTTCCTTGAAATAAATTAAAATAAAAAAAATATATATATTATTTTAATTCCAAAAACGAAGTATAAATTTCACTTGCCAGAGGACTGTCTCTCTATAAGCACTCATGTGGAACTAAACAAAATGCCAGCGGAGTACTTTCAACTGATTTTACATCGCAATGTTCCATTTAATTTAAAATCGTAGCCTTGCGGTCGAACACTTGATTATTCTCAAAATTTCAGAACAGAATTCAACACACAGAAAAATATGAGATTTACAAATAATACATACTCATCTTTGAAAAATTAATTTAATATTTTGAATAATATAGATTGAGTATTTTGACTGTTATTTTGGGTAGGTAACCAACCAGGGGACTGTTTTTTTACATATTCAGAAAATAATTATTAAAAAAACACTAGTGTATTTGTAACTTTTCCTATTATATATCAATAAAAGTAATGTCAATTTTTTATTTTCTATAATAATTAAAATAAAATTTTCTAATTTTTCAATAAACGCAGCGTGAAAAATTAAGTTGGTCTATTAGTGAATAAATGTTCATATATATATATATATATATATATATATATATATATATATATATATATATATATATAGCAATAGCAGTGGATAAATCCATATTATGCCGTTGTAGTGCTGAAATCACATTCAGCAAACGTATAAATGTATGCAACTCCGTGCATGAATGAAGTAAAATGCGAACAGTAAATGCAAACTGTGTTCCAACCATATCCTTTCCGTGTTAGAGTTTGCACAGTTTGAACAAATTGCAAAAAACACAATTTATCCTGTTCTACCACCATCGAGATGATGGCCTACCTGTACCACCATACCGAGAAGAAAGTCAAAACTTACCCTCCCCGCAACAGTGATACGGCAGAGGTACATGTTTCGTCTCTACTAGACTCATCAGGGTACCAACATGCACCTGGCTGTACAAAGGACAGATCGGAAGGCAGCACGCAAATACTGAACGCGGCTTCGCCAACTTCCCGCCGGATGGCGTATATAGGTTTATGCGGCTTTCACGGATTCCTCCATGTGAGATGCAATAGTAGTGGATATATCCACATTATGCCGTGTGAGATGCAATAGTAGTGGATATATCCACTGCTATTACATCTCACACGGAGGAATCCGTGAAAGCCGCATAAACCTATATACGCCATCCGGCGGGAAGTCGGCGAAGCCGCGTTCAGTATTTGCGTGCTTCTTTCCGATCCTTTGTACAGCCAGGTGCATGTCGGTACCCTGATGAGTCTAGTAGAGACGAAACATGTATCTCTGCCGTATCACTGTGGCGTGGAGGGTAAGTTTTGACTTTCTTCTTGGTATGGTGGGATAGGTAGGCCATCATCTCGATGGTGGTGGAACAGGATAAATTGTGTTCCTTGCAATTTGTTCAAACTGTGCAACCTCTAATACGGAAAGGATATGGTTGGAACACAGTTTGCATTTACTGTTCGCATTTTACTTCATATATGTATATATATATATATATATATATATATATATATATATATATATATATATATATATATATATATATATTTAAATTTCGTCAACTTATGGGTTAATTGAAAACTAATGTCTGCAAAATTTCATAACAAAATAAGGAAAACTATTAAGACCTTGTTTTATGATCAATTTTAAAGGCCTCTTGTAGCCACAAAAATAAAGAAATATAAAGATATACCTAAATTCGTTCGTTGCCTCAAAGATAAGTTATTTTTTTGACAACTAGTTTACAAACAATATCCTTTTAACACAAAAACCCATATTACTACCCAACTAATAAAATGAAATCTAAGTTTTAAATTTCAACCATATTAAACCCAATAACAGATGCTAGATAAGGGTTAACTATCTAACTGACTACTCTGCCAACAACCATTTGGAATGATGGTATTAACGAATTAATATTTCTACCTTTCGTAGCTTTTACCACACCCCCTTATCTAGAATTAATAAAACAAATATTTGTTTTTCTAGGCAAGCCATATGTCAGTTCTTTGTTTTTGGTAGTTTTCAACTGTTTTTAAATTTAGTGGATGAAATAGGTTGTAATTTTCGTGTCTTATACGACATCTTTAAATTACTGTTATTTTGATACAGAATGGGTTAAATTCTATGATGTCTTTTAATTTTATAACCGACGCAGAGTACCTGTCGGCATTTGCCTTAATAATAACAAGATATCAGATTAAAAATTTAAATATTAAACTGATTTTCAGAAAAATGGTTACTTCTTTTTAAGGTACGAGTGCAAATGTTTTTAATTGATCATGTATTGAATTAAACAATATCAACAAGGACACAAAATGAGTTCCACGGTAACCACGTTGCCCTTTGTACAGTTAGGTAATAATTTTTAGGTATTCTTGCATTTTCCTAGAATATAATACACTTACTATTCACTAGAAATGCGCTTTCACTTACTATTAAATTAACTTTCCGTCTGTTTAAGAAACAAAACGGCGAGAACTTGTCATTAAGGGTTGTAGATGCTTAATAAATATTTTGGGGATAAAAATAAACAAAACTGGGTCCTATGCGTTCAAAAGAAATACTTTGAAAAATATGGATACACTTTGCGTGTTCAATAAGCTTAAAAACTGAAAAAAAAAACTACAAAACTGCAAAAGATTGAGAAAACTGAGTGAAAAACATTTTCCATACAATTATTCCGGATCTCTTCAAGGTTCTTTTCGAATTTAAATTTGCCGGGAATATACAAAGTTGATACAAAATTGCAATAACAATATTTATAGGTTAAAATCAAAATATTTTCAATTTGAACCAATAGTATTTTTGAAGTAAACTAATAGAAAATTTATTTAAATGAACGGGTAGTTTTACAAATTAAAACCATATAAAAATAAAATAATTTTGCAACATATAATTGGGTTAGGTTAAATTAGGTTAAGGGGGTATTCTGGTCTAGAAATTTGGAACAATCGATTTTTTTCATTTTTCATATTTTTAAAGTTTAGACCTTTAGAAATATGACCTTAAAACGATTTTTCAAAATTCAAACTATTTTCGGAGTTACAGCGACTTTTGTGACTACACGGGCCGGCCGGAGCGAATCAAACAATAAATGGCAGATGTTGCGGGACTACCTAAGGACCAACTTCCCCGAAGGTTATTGCAACCTAGAATTCACCTCACTTTTTAGTATTACAGCCCTTATTGGTAAATTTAGTAGAAAGCTGGTCGATACCGTTGTAAAATCAAGTTTTTGCCAAAGTTGCAATAAGCGGAAAAAGAAGAAGAAATCAGATATTCAGGGCTATGAGACACAGACAATTGAAATTGCTTATTATTTAGCTCTTACCATTTTTAATGAAGGTTTTTTTCCTATTTTAAAAATTATCGAACTCATGGGCATCACTATTGGTACTGAAGCTCATACATTTGCTGTCAGATGCAACGATATTCGAATTGACCGCACTGAACTGCGACCTTCTGCTGCTTCTAAAGAAGCTAGAATAGCTAATTCAGCTAAAAGAAATTCAGAAAATATTAATTTTGAAGTAGAAGAAGGCCCAATGTATGGATCAGGGATCGCTGATTAAACAAATGTGAGTGTTAAGTACCATTATCTGAGTTACGCTGTCAAAACTTTGTCTTAAACTTTAAACGCTTTTTTCTTGAAACTACTTTTTTCGAACTATATATATATATATATGTATATATATATATATATATATATATATATATATATATATATATTCACCTGTTCTATTTCGGTTGCATTTACTGTTAGAAATTGTTGTTCGTTTGAGTTTGACATTACTCAGCTCCCACTTCACTATCGTATAACTCTTTCATTTTTTTTTGGCGATTTTATTTTGTACTTTTGAAACGTCAATTTTGTAAAAAAATGGATGGTAAAAATGTTCCTTTTTATTCTACTCAGAAAAACGCCTAAAATTTAGGCTTCTAGATCAGAATACCCCCTTAATAATAAGTGAGTCCTTTGGCCTTACTCTTTGACTCATGGATCTTTTGTATCTCACACTTGCCGCTTCTCCGTTTTCTTTTTCTTCTTTCACTTATTTCTTTTTCTTAAAGTACCATATTCCATCGGAGGTCGAAAATAATCCTTTCGTTAAGTGCTGGATTGTTTTAACATTGATTGTTCTGTATTGAGGAATCTCTGATAAAGTATTTTACTGGAATCTAGGTCTTGACTATCTACTGATAAACCTTTGATTTCTGGAAAGATTGGCTCTGATATCAATTAGTAGTTTAACACTAATTGTCTTGTTTCTGATTAATATTAGGAAAAAGTCCATGTAAGAGTTTCTGCTGCCAAGCTAGAAGCTTGTCTTAGTTTGATTGCTCACGAGAAACCATTTCTTGTTTCCTCAATCGTAGACGTGGAAAAGAGTGAGAGAGACCTATGTCCAGGAGAGGACAAATATGGGTTGTGAAAGAAGAAGATGATAATTAAGTTTTCTCTATCTGACTATGTAATTTGGCAAAAGTATTAATAATATATAACTATCTTGGTAGCATTGTTCTTTCATTACGAGGATGGATTTTGTGTGTTATGGTCACTAGTGTCCCGATTTTTCTCTGCACACCATAACAGTCGCTGTAGAAGCAGTATTTGGTTATATTTTTATACTCCATGGAAATTAGATCAAAAAATTGCTGTTTTGGTAATAAAAATGTAACATTGGTTTTTTTGCTGAAATGTGTTCATTTCGGCATCCTATAAAACATATCTTGATGGTAATTCTGAAAGATATGCGTAAATAAAATGGCGGACCATGAATATTAACGATTTTCGGTTTTTTCCCGAAAAGTAGAGGTTGTATCAAAAAATGTTTTAAACAATAGTTGTAGAGAATTAAAAAACCTATCGATTCATATTATATAAGTTATAGATGGCGCCATTAGTCATCGGGATATATTTTTTTTTTCGACAAAATTTACTGTTTTTGTTTTTTGAAAAAAACATTTATTAACAAATTACCGATTTAAAATTTAATATAAATATAGGTATTATCATTTTAAAAAAGTATGTCAAACCCGGAATTTGTGAGTCTTTTATTTTCCGAGAAATTCGATGTCAAAATTGAAAATTCAACTTCAATTTTTCGCTTTCCTAATTAAGATACAATGCCCAATTTTAATGGGAATTGTTTGTATTATTTTATATTTTGAAGATCTAACCAATTTTTTGCACCAAAAAAAAAATTCGATAACTTTACACCGGATGGAGATAATTTTTTTTTTAATGCGTGCATTGGATTGAGATATATCATTTCCGATCTCAAAATTTTTTTTCTTGATTTTGGATGAAAAAAACGTTTTTTTTTCAAGAATTCATATTGGCGTGGCAAATGAATATTAAGGGTTCAAATTTTCAAAGGTTGTTTTTTAATACTTGTACTTTACCTGTAAATTTTTTGGGTCCAAGAAATACAATTCCATGCGATCTGTGAACCTTCGAAAATTGGCAGATTCTAATCGAAAATAGCTGCTGCAGGCCGCTGTCGGCGGGTTGCCAAAGTTCAGGTGCATTATTTATTGGTGCTTCAAGGAAACTTATGCATCAACAGAAATATTCATAATATTGATGTTGTTTTATTAATTTATATGATAGTAACAATTTGTTTAGTCATATTAATTATTAATTTGTTTATTAACAAAATTTTTACAAGAAATTATAAAGAAAATCATACAAATATTTAATTATATACTACATATTATACTGTTTTCTTTTCCTTTATATTATTATTACCTAATAGTTTATTAAAAACATTTTTACGAATTGAATATTTGTATGATTTTCTCTATAATTTTTTGTAAAAAAACTGTTGGATAATAATAATATAAAGGAAAAAACAGTAGAATATGTAAAATGTAATTAAATATTTGTATAATTTTCTCTAAACTGTTACTATCATATAATTTAATAAAACAACATCAATATTATAAATATTACTTGTGATGCATAAGTTTCCTTGAAGCGCCAATGAATAATGCGCCTGACGTATGACAACCCACCGACAGCGGCCTGCAGCAGCTATTTTCGATTAAATTCGGCCTAATTTTCGAAAGTTCACAGATCACATGGAAGTGTATTACTTGGATCCAAAAAATTCACAGATAAAGTACAAGAATTAAGAAGCATCTTCTGCAAATTTGAGCCCTTAATATTCATTTGCCACGCCATTATGAATTTTTGAAAAAAAAAACGTTTTTTTCATCCAAAATCAAAAAAAAAATTTTTTGAGATCGGAAATGATACATTTAAATCCAATGCATGCATTAAAAATATTTGATCTCCATCCGGTGAAAGGTTATCTAAATTTTTTTGGTGCAAAAATTGGTTTTTGCAAAATTTCTCGGCCCACGATTGAAATTTTTTTTTTTAATAGATCTTCAAAGTATAAAACAATACAAACAATTTCCATTAAAATTGAGCATTGTATCTTAATTAGGAAAGAGGAAAATTGAGGTTGAATTTTCAACTTTGACACCGAATTTCTCGGAAAATAAAAACTCACAGACTCCGGGTTTGACATACTTTTTCAGAATGATAATACGTATATTTATGTTAATTTTTTAAAACCAAAACCGAAAATTTTGTTGAAAAAAAAAAATATTTCGATAACTAGTGGCGCTACCTACAACTTATATTATATGAATCGATAGGTCTTTTAATTCTCTACAACTATTGTTTTAAATATTTTTCGCTACGAATTTAACTTTTTGAGATAAACTCAAAAAACCGAAAATTGTGACCATTTTTGGTCCACCATTTTTTTTGCACAGGTCTTTCAGAGTTACCATCGAGATATGTTTTACAGGATAGCGAAATGAACATATTCCAGTATTATTATATATAATTTTTTTCTTTAACTAATATCCATAAGAAACAAGACCATACCTATCTCGTACTTGTTTAACAACGTTCCGTTCCTTAATTCCCTTAATTTTCGTGAACAAAATACACAGGAATAACTCAACATTTACAAGAATACACAAAATATAATTTTTATTGTTCACGTGAAACTAAACAATACAAAAAGTAACAATTTAAACATAAAAACATGTGTATAGTTGTTATATTTCCGGACAAATGTTAACGGTCCAGTTAAAAACCGCTTTATAAATATTTATGTATTTATTAAACTATGATTGATTTGTGTTTTAATTTGTATCGTATTTAAATTTAAAATTTTAACAATGCAAAATTAATTTTAATCGCCGGGAATATTGCTAAATAAATATGTATATAAATATTAATAAAAACAATAAATCAAATCTACTAACATTATTCGTATTCAATTTGCGAAATATAATTGCAATAAAGTTTTTTACATAGTTCCCACAATGTAGTTTTTCTGCTAAAACAAAAAATGAATTAATAAAATGAATATGCTTATTTATGCCGAACTCAATCAGATTTTTTGTTCTGTGTCATCCTCATGTCTCGAAATAATTATTATAAATTTATATACGAGGTGTGGTAATAAAGTTCTAGAAATTTAGTTATAACTTGGGAACTAGCAATACTACGTCGTTTGTCAATACTGTCTAGAGAGGGGGGAACTTCCTTTTAGTTTCAATCTAAGGTTGAAGTCGATGGCCCGGTTGGTTTATTTTTTCGGAAGTAACTTTTTTAGCGCTATTGTAAAAATGAGTGATTCAGATTACAATCAATGTGTTGTGATTCAATTTTTACTCAAATCTGGCGAAAAATCCTCGGAAATCCTACGAAAATTGCAGGTGGTGTATAGAGATGAGTGCATGTCGAAAACGCGGGTGTTTGAATGGGCGAAGCAGTTCAAGAACGGGCGTTTGCGCGCGCTGATCACCTCTGACTGGCGCCCTAAGCATTCGTGCGAAACCTGAACAAAGATGTTACACGAGAATTTGAACATGCGAAAGATGGTGCCAAAAGCTCTCACCCATGAACAGAAATAAATGCGAAAATCAACCTGCGAGAATTTCAAGGCATTACAACGTTGCCACATCCACCCTATAGCCCCGATATTGCCCCCTGTGACTTTTTTTTACTTCCCAAGATGAAGTCGCACCTCAAGGGAACTCATCATGGGGCGTGCAGAAAGGTCAAAGAAGCTGTAACCGTGGTGCTGAACGGGTTAACTTCGGAGGATCCGTGCTTCCAATGGCGGGAGCAAAGTTGGAATCGTTATGTAGAGTTAGAGGGAGACTACTGCGAAGGTCAATAATAAAATTTTGCCAGAAATTAATTTGCTTGTTTTTAATTGACAAATTCCGGAACTTAATTGCCACACCTCGTAATTATTTGAAATTTAGTAAAAGTACTTTCAAGAAAATGAAAATCAAATTTTTTAAAATTAAAGAGAAATACTTGATAAGTTTATTTTACTGAAAATAATTCCATCGAAAATATTATAATTTTTATAAATTATTTTTGTTTACAAATATATATAAATAAAATGGATATTGTCGTAGTCATGCCCTTGATGTTAAGGGCATATAACTAACGAACTAATTTCGACAACCGTCAAAATATTAGGATGTTTCGTTCCGACACCAGTGGTGGAATCATCAGTGGGATCCACCGATGTCTTCCCTAGACATCCTTGTCATGCTTTCCACAACTTGGAACTCCTACTTAAGCCAATTTTCTCGGAGAACACCGGTGGGATGTTCTTACCCCCACATTCCCTCCTAAGGCATTTGCTTGTCCAACTTTAACTATTGTAGAAAGCCCAAGATGTAGAAGCACAAACCTGATAAGAGAAATGTGGAAACATCAGCTAGGGCAAATAACGGTAGCCTTAACATAATTGACGAGGAATTTTCACAACTAAGAGGAAGAAGAAGAAGGCGTCAAACACAAGAAGAACATAGGCAATAACAACAGCAGCAAGACAGTGTGTCAAATGAGCTTAAAATGCAATTAGCTTAGACGAACTAACCTGATTTATGCGTTACTTCGCAGAAATAATTAAAAGTTCAACAAACAAATTAGAAAAAGCAACTGCAATCATAACTTTTATCAATAACAATATGGACGATTATAATTTTTAAATATATGAAATAAATAACTAAATTTAATACAACTAATATTTCCTTAAGTATACTAACTGTAAATAGTACTAATTTATTTTAATAGTGATTAATATTTTCCCATTGTTTGTCATGTAAATTATTTTCAGAACATCTAAAATTGAAAAAAAAATGGGCAGACTGAAATGTCAAATAATTCTCTTATTAGGCTCCGCCCGCAGAGTGAGAAGAGCTTATTAAGAGAATTTTCAGACTGTCGAGACAACATAACCTCAAAAACATAAACAATAAGATACATGCTGTGAAGAGCCAGAATCTGTGAGGCATTTAAAAGATTTTATTTTTTAACAATAATACCAGGACTCTTATTTAATCTACTAATACTATGCGAAGTCCATTTCAAAACACAATGTTGTTAAAAAAAGTTATTAGGTTTATAAATCATCTAGGACCTTATAGGCTAGCTTGAATAGTAATATGAGATATTGAAGGTGTATAGAGAATCATCTTGTGGTTAAGATACTCAACTAAACAATAATTTTCCTCCACAGTTATTTCTCAATCAATTGAAGAGATTTAAATTAAAAAAAACTCGAATGCTGAACTGAATTTATCCAGCTTATCTATTTGCTGATTTAAGTTCACCGGCAATATACAATAATTACACCATATCTTATTATATTTTTAATAATAAAGCTTAATTTCGAGCTATAAGAAATATACTATATTCAGTTTATTTACTATAATATATTACAGCATTAATTTCATTAAGAAATTCAATAATATGTACTGTATATTTCTTGTCTGTCCTAAAATCCGGGACAAATTTTCCAGTAGAAAAAGTAGCTGCTCTTTCACGGTCTAAAGTTCCTAGACTCGATGGCTTCCCAGATCCACGTTCTGCTTTAATTTATACTAATTTTATGAGTCACAGTAATGGCCCGTAAAGCTACGACACTACCGGAGTGACATTTAAAATTTAGAGTCTTGAATTTTGCGTAAAGTCGAAATGAAACACAGGTTCGGGTTTTAACAAAATGATGATAATGTAGCGGAAAACATTTAATTGGTTATTTTCTCAGGATATTTTAGATTCGAAATTAATGACCTAGTTACAACAATCGTAAATTAAATTCTTATATCAGATTGTGTGGAGGATGTACGAAGAATGATGCGATAATTAATTAAAGCATTACAAGAAATGTGCTTACAGAATAGCATGGTAAAAACTCAGACAATGAGAAGCTCAGTTTTAAGTAAGCATCTCTGCATTGATAAATAGCAAACCGAGAAAACTATGTTGTATAGATATCTTGGATATAAGATACGCATTCGCAGATTCTACCAAACTGTCCTGAAAAACAAGATATAGATTACTTTTGAAAATTTTAAATACGTATTTAATTCAAACATACCTGTGTTTTCACCACAGATACATTAAAATTAAGTCCAGAAAAAAAAGAAGCTCAGTATGCGACGGAACGATAACACTAGTTTACAAAATTTAACTTTTTGTCTGTTGCCGTGAACTTTATGGTTAATAATACTCACTTATGACCTGTTTTTGTCAAATCTGACCTCAAAAATTTTTGTGCAGCTCGAGTTACTTTTTTTTTTCGATTTTTATCATTTATGCGTATTTATTTATCGATAACGTGCTTATTTTAGTGTCTTAAGATTAGTATCTGAAGTTTTTGCGTCATGAGTAGTTCAAGGAGACGTTGTTTAAACAATCCAAATCATTTTTGCTATATATGCGGAGAATATGTGATTAACAATTGTAGAAAAGTTATATCAGAGTTGGTGAAAAATACCTATTTTGAGTGTTTTGGGATGCTCTTAGATAAAAATGAAAAGTCTTGGGCTCCTAATTGTGTTTGTAAATCGTGTGGGAATATTTAAGATTATGGAAAAGTGGTAAAAGGAGTGCCTTTAAATTTGAAACACCGACTATTTGGCGAGAACCACAAAATCATCTCGAAGACTGTTACTTTTGTAGCGTGAACGTAAACGGTCAAAACACTAAAAATCGAGCTAAGTGGCAGTACCCAAGTACTAATTGTGTTCAGCGTCCAGTGCACCATTCACCTGACTTTTCAGTGCCTAAAAATATATCTGAATCCTTAGAACAATACAAGGAAAGACCAAGCTCATCCAAAATCATGCTGATTTTGAAAGTATATCAAATGAGCCAAAATGATTTTCCCAAAATGAGCTACATGATCTTGTAAGAGATTTAAATCTTTCTAAACAAGCTTCAGAATTATTGGCATCAAGACTGAAAGAAAAAAAAACTTCCTCAAATACTAAAATAACTTTTAATCGTGAAAGGGGCAAAGAATTACGGTGTTATTTTTCCGAAGAAAACGGTATTACCTTTCGTTCAGACATTAAAAACTTGTTGATAAAAATGGGCTTGAAACAATACGAACCAAACGACTGGCGTTTATTCATTGACAGCTCAAAACGTAGCCTAAAATGTAGTGTATTACATAATGGAAATAAATACGCTGGGGTACCTATTGCCCACAGTATAAAGTTAAAGGAAGAATATTGTAACATCTCGCTAGTCTTAAATAAAATACAGTACAATGACCATATGTGGCAAATTTGTGTTGATTTAAAAGTGGCGAACATTCTTCTCGGTCAACAAAGTGGTTACACAAAGTTTACCTGTTTTATATGTCTTTGGGACAGTAGAGCTAAACAAGAGCATTGGGTAAGAAGAAACTGGCCCTTGAGAAAAAATATAAAGCCTGGAAAGCAAAATATAGTCCAGAATTTACTAGTAGCTCTTGACAAAATTATCCTTCCATCATTCCATATAAAACTGGGCATCATGAAACAGGTTGTTAAATCATTAGATAAAGACGGGGACTGCTTTTCTTACATTTGCCAAAAAATTTCCTCAGATCACTATAGAAAAGATTAAAGCCGGTATTTTTGATGGCCCTCAAATTAGACAACTTACGAAAGATACTCAATTTAGAAATTCTATGACTGAGTTAGAACTAATGGCTTGGACAACTTTCGTCTCTGTGATACAGAATTTTCTCGGAAATAAAAAATCAGAAAATTATATTGAACTTGTAGAAGACCTTCTGTTACAATTAAACAATTTGGGGTACAATATGAGCATAAAACTCCACTTCCTCCATAGTCACCTAGATTGGTTTCCGGAAAATTTAGGAGATATGAGCGAAGAGCAGGAAGAGCATATGCATCAGGACTTACGCGTCATGGAAGAGCACTATCAGGATTTCTGGAATACGAATATGATCTTTGACTATTGTTGGTCTCTGATACGTCATTTTCCTAAGTGTACACACCAGAGAAGAGCTTTAAAACGAAGTTTTTTAGAATTCAATGATTAACTTGATTTTTAGTAAATTTTTTCTTAGTAAATATACATGTTTTTTTTTTTGTTTTATACCTACATAGCTGAAACTCAGAAACTAGAGCTGATGAAAAATTATACTAATATATTTGAAATTAGCATATCATATGTAGTCAACAAAGTTAAAATTTCTTCGGCAACAGATGTACTGTAAACTAGTGTAATGGATTATTTCGATGAGATCGAGAGTTAAATATAGAGGCATTGACGAAGGACAGTAGTGAAGGATGCTGTACAGTAGATAAGTTCTCTATCTAAACTGGTACTAAGTAGAGGATGACCTGAGACATATTTATAATATAAAGGAAGCATCATGTTCACCAGAGAACATAATATGCTGATGAACGATGATGATGGAAGATAAATTAACTGAGCCAAGTTACAGTAATCATTTTTAATATAACAGTTATTCCAATCGGCTTAGCCAAAGGGCTTTCCCTCCAGAGAAATTTTGCTTATCCCAAATCTACTCAGATGTCACATGGATTGAGATTTGTGAGCCCTGAAACCTTGATTTCATCTGCAGAGTTGCGAAACATTTTCAGAATATTATCTATTATTCTGTTGTAGATGATGTGATCATCGTTAGGGTGTGTTAGTACTATATGAAATCTCTACTTAGTGGAATCGTTAGATGGGGACAAGAAGAGGCAATTGTTCCCTCTTCCCTGTAGATTAATCGCTCGCATAAGAAATAATATTTTTTATGACTTTTTATTTCTTGGTTCCTTGTGAAATCCTACTCATTGTTATTGGTTTAAAATACGTAAAATATAAATTTGGTTTCGAATATATTAAAAAAGACTGTAACACGATTTTTTTAACCGACTTCTAAAAGAAGGAGATTCTCAATTCGTCAAGTATGTATTTTTTATTTTTTGATGTATGTACACCGATTACATTACATCATATTTTTTTGGACGAAATTGGTGCAGTAATGTCCAAGATGGCGTTGACAATATGGCGGCCAAAAATATTAATTTTGTCTGATTTTACTCCAAAATTTTTATGGGGGAATTTATGAGTTAGTACACAACGAATTTGAAATTATTTTTAAAAAATTCAATGTAGCGGATCCAACATGGCGGACAAAATATTTAATTTTGTCCGATTTTCAAAAAAATTGGTGAGGGAGAGTGAAATCTGGAAATTTAAAATTTCTAGACCGTCATATTGCATCTGACATCTTAGATTTTCTTAACATAATTTTATATTAGCTATTTATTTACATCCTCAAAAACAATTCAGTCCCTCTTTTGAACAAAATGGAAAAATGTTAAATTTTTAATCCGGTATATTGGATTCGCCATATAGAATCATGAAAAAAAAATTTTTTTTTGACCGCCATACTGTCAGCGCCATCTTGGATTTTACTGCACCAATTTCATCTAAAAAAAAATGGGACCATTGCAGCAACTTCCTGAACATAACGTACTAAATTTTATTCAAATTGGTGCCGCCGTTCCGAAATAATCGGTGTACATACATAAAAATAAAATTTTTATAAAAAAATTGAATCGACTTCTAAAAGTGCGCTAAAATTTGAAAAATAATTATAAATTTTTATATGAAATTGAAATTTTTGAAAGCGGCGCCAAACTAATACCTGACAAAATGTGATTCGCATAAACAGATTAAAAATACTTTATTTGTAATTGCTTTCTTTACATAATTTGTATATATTAGTAGTTATTTGTTTCATTTAGAAATAATTTGGCGCCGATTTCAAGAATTTCAATTTCATATAAAAATTTATAGTCATTTTTCACTTTTTAGCTCACTTTTAGAAGTCGGTTCAATTTTTTTATAAAAATTTTATTTTCCAACTTTTAGTTTTGAATTCATTATGATATTCATAAATTATTGGAGCTAAGTGCTAATCCAGATTAGTGTACCTCGCAATGACTCCAAAGTGGCAAGAAAGTACCCATTTTATCCAGAATTGTAAATCACCCTGAAATGAACCACTAAAAATTCTTTGATTCTTAGAATTCTCCAAATAACAATGAAATTGTGTCAAACAAATATTTAGTCTATCATAGTCCACTATCTTAAATTTCAAATTAATTTTAGATTCGTAATATAGGCCACAAAACCTTCCAATATCGATATTTAAAAAATTTGAGACGTAAATTTCTTAGCCCGATATATTTTATATTGTATATTGAGTTTATATACGCCCCAGGAACCCCGCAATATCAATTTTATATAAAATCGGAAAATGTAAAATTTTTAGTTCCTCACATTGTATCTTATTAACTAATAGTTGTAAAAAATTAACTTCATATTCATAATACACCACCACCCAACCCCCTAAAACCAAATTTGCAAAAATGCGAATAAGGTAAAATTTTCTTCCTACCATATTGGATCCGCCATTTGAATTTCCAAAAAAAATTTTTAACGTCTTAATCTAATCTAAATCTAAACCCTTCAAAGTCCCCTAGATTTTAGATGAAATCCAGAAATTTAAAATTTTTAAATGGTCATAGTGCATCTGACGTATTAGATTTTCTTAAAATAATTTTATATTCGCTATTTACACCCTTAAAAATGATTCAGTTCCACATTTGAACAAAATCGAAAAATGTAAAATCTTTAGTCAGCTATATTGCATTCGCCATATTGAATCATGAAAAATAATATTAAATTCATAATTTACATCTTCAAAAATCCTCTATATCAGTTTTGGAGAAAGTCGAAAAATGCAAAATTTTTGGGACACCATATTGATTCCGCCAGATTAAGATTTTCAAAAATTATTTTAATTTCGTAATTAACACTAGTAAAAATCCCCCAATACTTACTTTAGACAAAATCAAGAGATGTAGAATATTTAATCCATCATCTTAGATCCGCCATATTTATTTTTTTTAAATAATATCAGATTCGTAATGTGATATCCCAAAAACTCCCCCATATTAATTTTGAAAAAAATCGGACTAAATTAATTTTTAATCCACCATATTGGATACGCCATATTGAATTTCTTAAAAATAATTTTGGATTCGGCATGTGCGATCCCGAAAACTCCCCCGTACCAATTTAGAAGAAAATCGAACAAAATTCAATTTTTTTGTCTGCCATATTGGATTCGCCATATTGAATTTTTTAAATATTATTTTCGATTTGTCATCTGCCACCCCGAAAACTCTCCCGTAATAAAGCAGATATAAAGCTAGAAATAGGCAAGAGCAATAATTGTCTTCATAAAAATACCTCTTTGGTAATAAAGGACCTTTCATTCTTGTATTTTTTTGGTACAACACTTATTTGACTCATTTTTGAACTTTTTATCTTTAACTTGGACGAGTTTGAAAGTTAGACCTTGTTAGTGTATTAGGGGTTAACGTTTTTAATAATATGAACAATACGAAACATGACATTAATAAATGAGCACAATTCCATTTCGTTTCAAATATGAGTTTTATCAAACTGCATCTAAACAGAACTCAAAACCGCATTGTCTACTTCCACTTCTCCACAGACCTTATTATTTAAGATACGACAGATAATTTTTTGTAGGTCCAATATGGTAAAACCAATACAAAAACTGTTACAAAAAATGCGCTCCACATTATTTAAAACGTCCTCGTCATAGCGCGTCAGCAAAAAATGCCTAAAAATTAATTAACGAATTTGTTAACGTCATGACTCAAGGCGTAAATCTCAAAAGTGATTCTATCAAAACAATTAACGAAAAATTTGTTCTCATTAAAACCATTATAATATTTTTAATTTACATATCTTAATTATTTTATCGAAGTTTCGGGTTATGTTGAGTGAAGGTGTTCGAAAATTTGATTAATTGTTTATATTAGGCTTTTAGGAGATAAAAATGGGTTACAAAAATTAAGACAAATGTCTGACGGTAGTAGGACAGTCCCAACAAACGAATTTCATTAATTTATAAAGTTACTATCTTTATACTTTAAATTATTAAAAAAAATTTATTTCCTACAAATCGCACTCTTCGTACGCATTTTCGATTATTGTGTCTTTTACAGCTGTAATGAACCAAACGCAAAATTCGCAAAAAAATAACTCTTTAAAATTTTCATTTCAAGACATGTTAACAGGATGTTATACCTGTAGATATTCTTGATGCCAAACTGTAAAAAACCACACGGAGCCATTCCAGTAATCAGCTTCTTACAAGCAACATTTTATGACAAGTAGATTGCCAACAATGGACCTTCTCTGTGACCTCCTTGACCTCCTGATCTGAGTGCCTTAGATTATTTTATGTGGGGAACGAAAAAAATATCGTTTATTGTAATACTGTACAACGATGGCAAGGGTAAGGGACGTACTAACTCGGAGATGCGAAAAATGTTTGGAAGTTCAGGATGGAAATTTTGAACATTTATTAATATAAGTTGTTTTTTTGTTTCCTTCTAGAAGAAGGAGGTTCTCAATTCATCGGCTATGTATTTTTTATTTTATATATGTACACCGATTACTCATTTGAATGAATTTTTCTGCGTTATGTTTAGGAAGTTGCTATGGTGGTCCTATATTATTTTGAATGAAATTGGTACAGTAATATCCAAGATGACGCTGACAATATGGCGGACAAAAAAATTAATTTTGTCCGATTTTCTCCAAAATTGGTAAGGGAAAGTTTTCGGGGTTGCATACAACGAATCTGAAATTATTTTATAAAGTTCAATATGGAGGATCCAATATGGCGGACAAAAAAATTAATTTTGTCCCATTTTTTCCAAAATTGGTATAGGGGAGTTTTTGGGATGCAAATTACGAATTTGAAATTATTTAAAAAAAAAATAGGGGGTCCAAGATAGCAGATTAAAGATTTTACATCTCTCGATTTTGTCTAAAATCAGTATCGGGGGATTTTTTTTTGTTAATTACGAATTTAAAATATATTTTTCAAAACTCAATCTGGCGGACCAATATGGCTTCTTAAAAATCTTTTGATTTTTTTCGAAATTGATTAAAGGGTTCTTGAGGGTGTAAATTATGAATTTAAAATTATTTTTTCAGGATTCAAAATGGCGAATCCAATATAGCTGACTAAAAATTTTCAATTTTTCGATTTTGTTCAAAGGAGGGACTGGATTGTTTTTGAGGATGTAAATAGGGTTTAGATTTAGATTAGATTAAGACGTAATTTTTTTTTTTTTGAAATTCAATATGGCGGATCCAATATAGTTGGTTGAAAATTTTTTTTATATTAGCATTTTTTCATATTTGGTATTAATGGGTTTTTGATATCGTATATTACGAATATGAAGTTAATTTTCTACAACTATTAGGTTAGTAAAATACAATATGAGGGACTGGAAATTTTACATTTTCCGATTCTGTCTAAAATTGATAATGCGGGGTTCTTGAGGCGTATACAAGCTCAATAGGCAGGATAAAATATATCGAGCTAAGAAATTTACGTCTCAAGTTCTTTAAATATCGATATTGGAAGGTTTTGAGGCCTATATTACTAATCCAAAATTGATTTGAAATTTAAGCTAGTGGATTTACTATGACAGACTAAATATTTGTTTGACACAATTTCACTGGTATTTGGAGAACTCTAAGAATTAAAGAATTTTTGGTGGTTGATTTTACGGTGATTTACAACTTTGGATAAAATAGCTACTTTTTTGCCACTTTGAAGTCATTGCGAGATATACTAATCTCGATTAGTACTTAGTTCAAATAATTTATGGATATCATATTCAAAACAAAAAATCGAAAAGTAAAATTTTTATAAAAAAAAATTGAATCGACTTCTTAAAGTGCGCTAAAAAGTAAAAAATAATTATAAATTTTTATATGAAATTGAAATTCTTGACGGCGGCGCCAAATTATTTTGGAAATGAGATAAATAACTACTAATATATACAAATTATGGTAAAAAAGCAATTACAAATAAAGTATTTTTAATCTGTTGTGAATCATATTTTACCAGGTATGAATTTGGCGTCAACTTCAAAAATTTCAATTTTATAGATAATTTTATAGATATTTTTCACTTTTTAGCGCACTTTTAGAAGTCGGTCCAATATTTTTTATAAAAATATTATAATTATTCTATTTTCCAAGAAAACGGACACAACAGTTTTTTGTGGGACATCGTGTATAATAAACAAGCCACCATCATCACTACCTCCCCCTACAACCGCATCTGTCCACAATATCACGATCAGAGCAACTTAATAGACATCGATATAATTTCAAAAGATAATTTATCCTTTTACACGCTCGTGGAATACGTATTTTGAAAAATCTTTTCTTATTAAGTACCTATGTGGTGTTGCCCACTTTTTCTCAAAATTTCATGATCCCTGATAACGCCGCTTCGATATGTAAATAATTTGTCTTTCTTAGGTAAAGCACCAACGTAAAGTCTTTTCTATCACATTATAGTATACAGGTATTAGGTTACTTAGGTACAAATATGAATATTTTCTGTTATAGCATTGTAATAACAGTCGTTTTTGCTTAATTCCTCCGATTTTAAAATGTTCATCATAAACTCATCGTGAAATATACAAAGAAGTTCTGTCATCGATTTCAACCCGGAATAAGTGGCTAGCTAATAGCTTGTTATATTGGAAACAGTATTTCCACTCCAAAATTCAAATACACATTATCCTGTGTGAATTGCTTCCATACACAAAATACTTTTTATTACTATTACATCACTTATATCTTCCCAAAAATAAGTTCGATCATAACCACCTTATGGAAACCTCAAAATTTCCCCTCAATATTAGCTATCCAACTTGTCAATTCCAATGCATAATTCATGACAAATGATGCTAAACACCATCTCCCCTATAACTGAGGGATTCCTTGGGGGACCATTGCGCATAAATAATAATAAAAAAGAAGAGGATGCGTCAATGCACCTGCAATATTTATTAGCAATTTCATTGGCGATATTCGGTAGTTTTCGCAAAAAAAAATAATAAAACCAGATATTACACAGATACTTGGAAAAATTAAGACCCTTGTTTCAATTTGTTGTCGTAATATTTTGGGCTGCACTCGTTTCAACTTTAAAGTATCTCAATAGGCCATGGAAATTGGAAATATAATACCCTGTTGGGAAAAGTGGGTCCTAATAAGAAAACTGGATTTCTCTAAATGTAATTGAATATTTCAATTTTCTTAACCCAAACAACTATGTTTTTCCAATGAGTTTTTGTAATGTTGTAAATAAACTTTTGTTTGTCTACTTAAGAAAATAAAAGATCTTTTTAATATGTGCCTTTTGGACAGTACAATATCCGATAAGTTGCACAGTGCTGAGGTAACTTTGATTTACAAAAAAAGAGATACCATGATTTCGAAAACTATAGACCGATAAGCCTCCTTAGTCAACTATATAAACTGCTAGCAAGAATAGTAATGAATCGACTTGAGAAAAAACTTGATTTCTACCAACAAATAGAGCCAGCGGGGTTTCGTACTGGGTTTGGAACAAACGATATTCTATAGAGAATCAAAACGGTAATAGAAAAAACTATCGAATACAATCGACCACTCGTTCTGGCTTTTGTAGATTTCCATAAGGCCTTTAATACGGTAGAGCTTGATAAAATTATGAAAGCATTACAAGCATGCAGCATTGACTATCGATACATTAAGTTAATTTACAATATATGCAGGAATGCAACTAGGTAAGTGAAACTACACAGACACACGGATCATATCCCAATTGGCAGAGGATTCCAACAGGGTGAAACCTTAACGCCTAAACTGTTTACTGCAGTACTAGAATACGCCTGAATTTATAGTAACAGGTTACTTTGTGTACTGTTAAAAGCTGTGTGCTGATTTGGTTTGGTCAGTTCGGGAGACAAACCCGATATCAAATTTTTCTATTTTTTTCTGTTCCACCACAAAAAGGCCACCTAACATCACTCGTAAGTCTTTGTTTTAATTTTTGTTTTAATTCTTAAGTATTAATAATTGTGGATATGTTCAGAAAAGGAATTAGTAATCTATCTCACTCGTAGCATAAAAGGTTGAGTTCTTTCTAAGTCCTTTTTTTCCCTTTTTCTTTTTCCTTTCTCTTTTCCTTTCGTTGCCCTCTTGCTGACTTATCTACGACACCTGCCTTGGCTGCTGTACATACCAGACCACTCGGGCCTCCTTGCGGATATCTCTATGGCACCTGCCTTGCATGCTGCACATACCACCACACCGAGTGATCCAGAGCCTCAACATCAGGACATCAAGAAGCCGCCGTTAATCAGGTTTTATGTGTCTGTGTCGTTTTCAGGGAATCATAGACTTTAATGCCTTCGCCATCACCTGTAAAATTTAAAGCCGTTGTATGTTTATTTTCTTTTGGATATAAAATTAATGAATAATCAGTGTACTTACCTTGGTAAGATGTATTGTGTTTCCTCATATGGTACAATTAATCAAATCTGGCAACCGTATGCAGTTAATATCTTTCACATATGTAAAAGGGCACATTTGTTAACTCAGGTAAACAGGCCTATTTACGCGAGTAGAGTGCACTTAATACTATCATTTTATATATATAATTGCCAGTTATATTAAATCGCTTTTGTATAGTTAGTACTATAGCCAAAAGACTGATTAAACTAAAATTACTCATTTTATTAGACTAATTATTTAGTTTTGAATTGTCAAAAACCAGCTGACTGTCCCAGGTTTATTCCTTCGAACAGAGAAGCGCTGGGCCACTCTCGGTGGTTGCATTTACACCGTAACACGTAAAAATATAGATACTTGTTTTTGAAATTCTTTTTGGGTGTTTTCCTGGAGTTCTTAGATTTCCTGTTTTGTTTTTAGATCGGTCTCTACCTTAACCTTTAGAGCACCAAAACAGGTGGCGCATTTTACCTAGATCGTTCCCTTGGGAGCTAGCCGGATGAGCCCTAAAAGGTAGAGACTATTACAGAGCCACCTGATTAGGAAAAAAAAATGAAGTAGACTCAAATCAGACATCAAAAAGTCTTTATTTATCTAACAAGACTTAAACTTATTAATTTACAACTATCCCTCTTAAATTTTTTTTTCTAACAAATTTGACACCTCTTCTTCTCCCAACGATTATTTTTTTATAACAAATTTGTCGCTGGTGAGTTATAGACTTTAGACTTATTATTATTTTTTAACAAGATCCAGGATGAAGATGACAAAAAGCACATCTTTATTCGAAAATGTGAAGATGGAAGGCGGTCCTATTTACGATAGTACCTAGTGATTTTTTTTTGTTCACGTACATGAAGAACGAACTTGTGTGATCAATAATTTTCAACACGAGAAGATGCGATTGATACGTTCAAAAACCACTTTCACAGTAGCAAAAATTCTTCTCGGGTTGATTTCAATGCAAGCAAAAGTGTATTAATCATCGTGGAAAATATTTTGAAATATAATTAAACTATTTTTAATAATAAATATTTGTTTTTGTTTGTTATTCCCGAAATATAAACGGGTACCCTCATATTCTTGATCGATCGAAGTTTTCGCTAAATATAAACAATCCTAAAACTCTCTATTGGAACTAATATGATTTATGCGAAATCCCTGTATAGGTTGCAAGATGCAGCGCACGTTAATAAAAAGATGCATCGCCCTACCGTACCATTATCCTAACGGGGGTGACGTAATGGCTTTTTGGACTTTTCTTACTATGGGGAAAAACTTTTATCTTAAGAGAAGCCGCGAGCATTTTGCCGAACTTGCTCAGGTTTTTTTTAAGCACCGACGCGATTATTTTTACTAAAAGTTTTCGGTGAAATTTACGCGCCTCAACTTGGGAAGTTTTAAGGTAGACAATGTTGAAAACAAGACATAAAATATGGATAATATTGACGTAACAAAGTTTCTATGGAAGGCCTGATACGAAAGTGCTCTAATGTTACTTGAGAACTGTTTTTGCGGAAATTTAAAATTTAGAAGTAGATAGGTTAGGTGTTGTTGTGTTATTGATTTTATCATTTTATTTTCTTTGCGAAAAGGTCCTTATAATTTTATGAAGAATACCAGTATTTTCATCTGTAATTCTGAAATTTATTGCTAAAATCTAAGCAGAATATGTACTTTTTAATATACCTACCAAGCATACCCAGGGGCGGATCCAGCATCACTCTTTGGGGGGGGGGGCGGTGATATCACAAAAGTACGCGAAAGCAAGTTGTCGACGGGGGGGGGGGGGGGAGACACCAGCAACATTTCCATTTCTAGTGTAAAAGGCAGGGTCGGGTTTATTTTTTTGAATTTGAAGCTCTTGGAGGAGGGGGGGCGATCACATGAAAAACAATTTGCTGACAATGGGAGAAGATGCGAGCAGCATACCCATTCCTAGTATAAGAGGCAGAATCGGGTATATTTTCCTGCTTCATTCAAAGCTCTTGGGGGGGGGGGGGCTATGGAAAGAAAAACAAGTTGTCAACGGGTGGGGGGAGTGCCAGCAACATACACATTCCTAATATAAAATGCAGAATCGGTTCTATTTTCCTGAACTCAAAGCTCTTGAGAAGGGAAGGGGAGATCGCAACCATATACATTCCTATACCCTATTCAAGAACTAGAGAGAATAATAAAACTGCTACCGAAACCTCCAATGTATCTGCTCCTGTACCGCAGGCAACTGAGGACTGTCGTAAATGTAATTATATTTAATTATATTTAAATATAAGCTTTTATAAATTTACTGCAACAATAAAATTTCTGATAATTCAATTTAATTTCTGGCAGTGAGCAAAGTACACCTTACAGTGTGTCCTTAGTGATTTATATTATTTGTGCTTATTTTTATTTATTATTTGAGATTAGTGAGATACCCAAAAGATATGGCTTCCAATCTATATTTATTCCACAATCGTTAAACCAGGGCATTTTTACCTCAGCGAAAAATTTATTACAATGAATGTTTATGTTGCCATAAAATAGCAATATCTAGATAATAATGTTAAACGCTCTGTTGAGATGTGTTCCAACATGACAGGAGTTGGAAAATCTACTATGTCCGGAAGGAGAAAAAACGACTGGAATTGTTAGTACTCCCAAGCTACATTCGACCACAGGCAGACGAAAAACCTCGTTGGAAGAAGAGATGTAAACTGCAATGAAAAGAGTTGTTCAAACATTTTATTATGAGAAGCAGATCCCAATAGTCGACAAAATTCTAACTAAAATCAATAAGGATCGGGATTTACCTGAAATCAAAAGAACTGAGCTTAGAGAACTTAATTTTTGCTGGGAAAACCAGATAGAAAATCTGTTTTTATAGATCGTCTGGAAAATGTCCGTTGGAGAAAGAAATATCTCTCTCAAGTAAAAGGTAGAGTTACTAGAAATAACACAACTTAAAAAATTAGTAATTTAACTGAACATTTGAAAGATTTTTTTGAATAATTGAAAATTGGGAAAAATCCATATAATAAAAGAATAAAAGAAAATGTGGAAACTCGATCTCATGATCGGTGAGATAGGGGAACCAATTATAATTAATTTGAGCGAAGATAGTTTCACCGACTTTGATTAGATACGTACTGTTTACCAGCTTAAACACATTTTATTATTTAAATTTTCTGTAACATATAAAAATTAATTATATTTGAAACCATATTTAGTGTTTAATATTAATTCTGCAGATGGTTTAAGAAGTAAATAATCTGAAACGTCAAATATCCTAAAAATGTTTTTAATTAATAATAAAATGACCGACAGCCTCAAAAAAAAATTTAATATTATATGGACAAATTTATTTTTTTATATATGTTTAACTTTTTGTATTTTTGACTATGGGTATTTTGTAAGTATTTAAATTATAACTTAGAATTTTTCGAGTGAAAAAAGTCTGAATGTGCCTAAAACGATTTCTACGCCAAAATTAAAAATAATAAAAATACAATGGTGATTTGTGTTAAATATGTCAAAATTATCTATATTTTCTAATGTATGTGAATTATTAAGAAATCGTAAGAAATAAATTTTTTTATTCTTAGTTTATTACCGAAATAATATTCTATGCCATAAATACTTAGTGATAAAATAAACCTCCTTCCGACGCCTATGGCAAAGATTAAAATCCTCTTTAATACTTCGCACATCCAAATATCTATTGTTATCCAATCCAAATAGTCCATTATTATTGACCGGTATTTTGGATTATAAAATTTCTAACCCATTCCAATGAAAAATATATGTGTCTAACAGATTTTGTCAAAGACATCGGACTAAAGAACACAGGTAGTTTGCGAAGAAAAAAAATGATTTATTACTCTCTCTAGTTCTTGAATAAACTATAGTATAAGAGGCAAAATTGGGTCTATTTTCCTGAACTCAAAGGTCTTGGGGGGGGGGACGATCGCCCCCACCGCTCCCCCCTTGGATCCGCGCCTGAGCATACCGATGAATCCTTATGAGAAATAGTCCTAGGTGAAAGTTCGTACATATTTGGGTTTTTATCTCTATGTAGAATGTTATGTCAGCAAATTCAACTTTATGTAGAATCACAAGTTTAAAAGCTTTTTTGATGTGCTAAAAGAATAATTAGGCATTTTTGAAAGATGTTTTTATTATTTTTTGGCACTTTGAAAAAGCTTATAAACTCGCGATTCTGCAGAAAGTTGAAATTTTAAAATTTGAATATATCACTAAAAAGTTTTGTAAAAGAACTAAAAGATAAAGGAAACGCCTCTTAAGACGCATAATTTCTTTTTCAGTGCATCTGAAATGCTTTAAAGCTCGCGATTCCACAATTAGTTGAAGTTTTTAAAATTTAATTCAATCTAAGAAAAATCTATTCTTTTTAACCGACTTCTAAAAGAAAGAGGTTCTCTATTCGTCGATTATATATGGTTTTTTTTATGTATGTACACCGATTACTTCGGAACGGAAGCACCGACTTAAATGACATTTTTTACCTTATGTTCAGGAAGTTGCTGCAGTGATCCCATATTTTTTTGGATGAAATTGGTGCAATAATATCCAAGATGGCGCTGACAATTGTTTGATTTCCTCTAAGATTGGTATGGGGGAATTTTTGGGGTCGTACACAACGAATCTGAAATTATTTAAAAAAAAATCAATATGCCGGACAAAAAATTTAATTTTGTCTGATTTTTTCCAAAATTGGTGTGGGGGATTTTTTGTGGTGGCATCCAAAATATTTTTAAAAAATCCAATATGGCCGATTCAATATAGCGGACGAAAAAATCAATTTTGTCCGATTTTCTTCAAAATTGGTGCGGAGGAGTTTTCGGGGTCGCATATAACAAATCTAAAATTATTTTTAAATAATTCAATATACTGGATCCAAGATGGCGGATTAAAGATTCTGCATCTCCCGATTTTGTCTAAAATCAGTATTGGGGTAATAAAATATTTTTTGAAAAATTCAATCTGGCAGATTCAATATGGTGTCCTAAAAATTCTTGTAATTTAAACTCAACTTACTAGCATTTCTTGGATTTTATATGAGAAGTACAAGATTCTAACTTAGATTGGAGAATGAAAGTCGAAAATGGGCTATTTGTGATTATTTACATACGGAAACTTATTTTTCAGGGAAATACGGAAAGATCTCTAAAATTACTGGTCTAATTTTGTAAAATAGTTAAGAGTCCTACATTCTCAATTCTTCTTTACTAATTTTTCTGAGAAAACAAGGGAATTACGGTACAAGATGGGAAATATTCTTTGAATTCAGAAATTTTGTTCTAATCTGGATTAAGTTTATTTGGATTGCTTGGGTTTTGTAATTCTTCAAATCGTCCTTTTTTAAACAATCAAAATTTCAGTAAGAAATAAAGAAATCTTTCTGCCGTATTTAAATACTTTGTTATATATGTAATTCTCTTTTCAGGCAGAGAATATGAAAAATATATGTACAAACAGTTTATTTCCTGCAAATATCGCTCTGGTCCTCTCTCCATACGCGTTTCGATCACCTCATGATCTCGTCAGTGGAACTGTATCGGACCGAGAGCAACATCAGCAGGAAATAACTGATATATGAACCATAAATTTCAAGGTATGTCGGCAGGATATTACACCTGCTGTCTACCAACTTCGATGTCAGACTGAAAAATATCGCCAGTCGAACGACATCTATGAATCAACGGAGTAAAGTGAAATTTTTTAAACAATCAAAATTTCAGCTCTACTGACGAGATCATGAGGTGATCGAAACGCGTATGGAGAGAGGACCAGAGTCATATTTGCAGGAAATAAACTGTTTGTACATATATTTTTCATATTCTCTGCCTGAAAGGAGAATTACATATATAACAAAGTATTTAAATACGGCAGAAAGATTTCTTTATTTCTTACTGAAATTTTGATTGTTTAAAAAATTTCACTTTACTCCGTTGATTCATAGATGTCGTTCGACTGGTGATATTTTTCAGTCTGACATCGAAGTTGGTAGACGGCAGGTATAATATCCTGCCGACATACCTTGAAATTTATGGTTGATATATCAGTTATTTCCTGCTAATGTTGCTCTCGGTCCGATACAGCTCCACTAACGAGATCATGAGGTTATCGAAACGCGTGTGGAGAGAGGACCAGAGCGATATTTGCAGGAAATAAACTGTTTGTACATATATTTTTCATATTCTCTGCCTGAAAGGAGAATTACATATATAACAAACTATTCAAATCGTACTATTGACAGGACATTGTCACCTAAAAGGCCATCTTCATAAAACGTGCAGGTGATGTCTAGACGAAGATGAAACGGTTGACGTACTGAGGCAGAGACATTTCGGAGATATAAGTATCAACTAAAGGCAGCAGGCAAGATTGGTTATCAAGGCTTCTTGGATTTGCAAGGACGATCGGTCTCGAAAAACTTATAGCCATGTTGTCATCTAGAGGGTCCAACGAGGCTTAATTATTGAAGATTTGGTATCACCACTTTTATTCATTCATTCATTACCATTCATTTCATATGCCCTTTTCTCAATCCAAACAGTGAAATCAGCATAACTTTTTATGATACCTCTAAAATGTAGAGTGGCAATAGAGTTAACATAAATTGTAAAAAAGAAAGCATTTTAGATTTTTTTTGTTCCAAAAATACATAGAATACCACATATAAATATTTCCCTTTAAGTCCCACAATTTTAATCTTTGCAACAGTAATTCATTGCTTATAGCATCAAATGCCTTTGGTAAGTCAAGCGATCTCTCACCAAAAAATAGCAACACTGTCTTAAACCGATTCTTAGGAAAGTTTGCACACCATCATTTATAATTAATTTTAATTGATATATTGTAAATAAAAGATATAATTCACGAAACACAATAAATCTTTCAGCTAAAATGTATCAAGTTCACAAACATATTTTAAATTTTCCGTTACTATTCAATAAAAAACGTAAACCCGGTAGCTATAAGAGCATTTTACGGCTTTACAGTTGCTTTGAGATACTTTCGGTTTTATGTTGGCGAAAAATCGTGAAAATTTACACCTAGAACCTTAAAACAGGGACAGGCTTGATGATAAAACATACATCGACCCGGATTGATACCGGAGAGCTTTTTATAACTTTTACGTTACATGTCATAAAGTGGAAAAAAGATGGTCTTTAGAGGAGTATCTTTGTTGATTAAATTCTACTTTTTGAATCACCCAAAGTAGTTTATATATTTAAAGGTAGTATTTTTAATAGCTATGATATAAGTGACTCATATTTTTGAAACAATAAAAGAAAATTAGTTTTCTGAGTAGTTTTTTTATATGACCTAACTAGGGAAATACAGGGTGATTCAAAAATCGATCACGAAACTTAAGGGGGTGATTCTACTTGACAAAATAAGGGTTGAGCTTCATATAATTTTTTTTCAAAATGTCATTCGTTTTCGAGTTACAAGCCGTCCAATTTCAAGTTTTTATTTTTTGTTTTTTGAATTACTCGCTTACAGGAAAACCGATTTGACTAATATTTGAAAGATAGGCTAAGTCTTCTGCGCTTCATCATTTTAGTAACAATTCACATTGATTGTTTGCCGCTAGAGGGCTCTTTACCTACATTGAAAATTGTTTTTTTGTCATAATTTTTTAGTGTTGACAGCTACAGTAGTTTTTGGCATAATTTCTGAAAGACTGATGCCAGGCCTTTAAAAAAGGTGCTCTTTATTTACATCGCTAAACCCAACGGTTTAGACGTAAATCACCCTTAAAAATTAAGTGGTAAATTTACTTTTCTCATATCATTACCACCAGCTACCAGGTAAATAGCTATCAAAGTATACTAGAGCTGTCAGTTTAACATCAAATAAATTCGCTTTTTAAACTATTTAATTTATAATCTTAAAATAACTAATAATGGCTAATCACCAATATTCAAATATCGAATATTGTGATATCCATTTTTGTTATGGAAAAGCAAATGGTAATGCAGAGTTGGCAAGAAGATATTATATGGAGAGTTATCCGGAAAGAAATATCCCTCATGCTCAAACATTTTCCAGTGTGCACAGGAGGCTTGCGGAATGTGGTTCCTTTAAAAGTTATAATGGAAATAGGGGAAGACCTAGAACTGCTAGAAACGTGCAACAAGAAGAAAGAGTGCTTGAAATTATTGAAGATAATCCAGGTATTAGTACTAGAAAAATTGGGAATGAAGTGCGGCTCTGTCAGGCTAGTTCATGGAGGATACTAAGAGAAGAACAACTCTACCCGTTTCATTCAAAAAAGGTGCAGGCTCTTTATGACGATGATCGGCCGAGACGGTTGGAAATGTGCAATCAGATCCTAGCTAAGTATGAACACGATAATCGATTAATTGGCGTCATATTATTCACTGACGAAGCTGGTTTCACTCGTGATGGCATAACAAATCTACACAACATCCACACATATGCTTACGAGAACCCAAACAATGTGGTAGAAACGAAACATCAGCGTAGATTTTCACTAAATGTGTGGGCAGGGATAATAGGAGATTACCTTATTGGTCCTCATTTCTTTGATGGCCCATTAACTGGTGACGTATACTTAGATTTTATCCAAAATCGTCTCCCATTGTATCTGGAAGATGTGCCATTGGAAGTAAAGGCCAACATGTGGATCCTCTAAGACGGAGCTCCGCCCCACTTTAGTATACGTGTCCGACAGTATTTGAATGCAACGTATCCTGAGCGATGGATAGGACGAAGTGGACCATTGGCATGGGCAGCGAGGTCACCAGACCTTAATCCTATGGATTTTTTCTTTTGGGGTCATTTGAAACAATTGGTGTACGATATTCCAGTAATCAACGTCGAGGATCTTCGCTTCAGGATAATCGAAAAGTGCCAAATTATTAAAGAAACACCAGGAATTTTTCATCGAGTTATGCGACATTTTTTGAAGAGTGTTAGGAAATGTATGGAAGAAAATGGGGGACATTTTGAGAATCTTTTTTAGTTTGTTTAGTACTGTTTCATTAATTTTTATCAATTAAATGTATATCGCAATAATCCATAATATGAATATTTACTAATTAGCCATTATTAGTTATTTTAAGATTATAAATTAAATAGTTTAAAAAGCGAATTTATTTGATGTTAAACTGACAGCTCTAGTATACTTTGATAGCTATTTACCTGGTAGCTGGTGGTAATGAAATGAGAAAAGTAAATTTACCACTTAATTTTTAAGGGTGATTTACGTCTAAACCGTTGGGTTTAGCGATGTAAATAAAGAGCACCTTTTTTAAAGGCCTGGCACCAGTCTTTCAGAAATTATGCCAAAAACTACTGTAGCTGTCAACACTAAAAAATTATGACAAAAAAACAATTTTCAATGTAGGTAAAGTGCCCTCTAGCGGCAAACAATCAATGTGAATTGTTACTAAAATGATGAAGCGCAGAAGACTTAGCCTATCTTTCAAATATTAGTCAAATCGGTTTTCCTGTAAGCGAGTAATTCAAAAAACAAAAAATAAAAACTTGAACTTGGACGGCTTGTAACTCGAAAACGAATGACATTTTGAAAAAAAATTATATGAAGCTCTACCCTTATTTTGTCAAGTAGAATCACCCCCTTAAGTTTTGTGATCGATTTTTGAATCACCCTGTATATTCGAAAGTGTATATCATGTTTGTATTATCAGCCAGCTTAATAAAACAATTAAAATGTTTTCTTTCGAACTAATGTTTCTTTTTATAGAAAATAAAATACTTTCAAAAAATGCAAAAAATGTTCAACATAGGTTCACCACCTATCAAAAATCTTCATCTTTTGCCTGTCTTCAAGTAATCGCTTAGTGATATTTCAACATTAACCTTTAGTAATTTCATCCATTCTTTTTATGGTAAAAAAGTTTCTAAAATATCTTTTCCTGTCAACAAAATTAATGAGGAGTTTCAATGGTTTTATAGGTTTTCTCCGTTATTAGAAAAAACAGAAGGATAAGGTTTTGGTGGCATCATGCCACGAACGATGCCATTAACAGGATTTTCAGAAACTTTTTCGTTTTGGAGATACAGAGCGATTTTGAAAATTTTGCAACTTATCGGAAAGTTAAAAAAGTAAAATGAATGGGGTTTTTCGTGTAGAGTTCAGTGTCGTAGTCAGTTTTTTCATAGGTTCAGCTCTTTCGGAAAAATAGATCAAACTTCCCTTTTTTTAAATGGGATAGTCTAAATATTTTTGAATAATGTGATTTAGCTTGTTACAAATTTTCAAAAATATGTAACTCTATTTTTGTTACTCGTATTGAGCCTTAAATTTACGTTCTTTAAAAAAATTATAAGGTCCTGTTAATAGATCGTGCCGGGTGTTTAAAAAACAAAAATCTATTACTTGCGTCAATAATAACATAAAAGGAAAAAGTGTATTTTCGGATCCTTAATATAATTTACTTTATAACAACGAATAGTTATGAATTACGTTAAACAGAAAAAATTGTTCACAAGTATTGTTCAAATTATTTTTCATTATGCCTTTGCCAGTGCTACAATTATGTTGAATCTGGGTGTCCTCCAGTTCTCTTCCTGGAGTAGAAACAATTACAAATCGTACTATTGATAGAACATTATCACCTAAGAGGCCATCTTCATAAAAAATGCAAGTGGTGTCTAGAGAAAGATGAAACTGTAACGGACTGAGGCGGAGACATTTCGTAGATATAGGATCACGAGTATCAATTAAAGACATCAGGAACGTTTAGTTAACAAAGCTTCTTGGATTCGCAATGGCGAAAGGTCTCGAAAGATTTACAACCATTGTGGTATCTAGAGGGTTCAACGAGACCATTGTACCTTGAACATGTTTCACAGCTATCACTAATCTAACGGTTTAAACCGAGGTTTGGAAAATAAAACGTGTTGAATTAAATTAAATTTTTTTCAAAAATATTATTTTATCTGGCAGTTTTCTCTCTGGATATTTACAAATCACAGGAATTCATAAATTTCAAATCGAAAAAAATACAAAAATTTACAAACCTGTGCATTCAAGAATACCATATTTTTAACCGATTTCTAAAAGAAGGACCGGCGGCACTGTTTTGAATGTAATTTTTTACGTTATATTCAGGAAGTTGCCGCGGTGGTCCCATATTTTTTTAGACGAAATTGGTGCAGTAAAATCCAAGATGGCGCTGACAATATGGCTGCCAAAAAATAATTTTGTCCGATTTTCTCCAAAATTGGTACTGGGGAATTTTCGGGGTCGCACATAACGAATCTACAATTATTTGAAGTAAATTCAATATGGCGGATCCAATATGGCGGGCGAAAAAATCAATTTTGTCCGATTTTCTCCAAAATTGGTATGCGGGACTATTCGGAGTTGCACATAACGAATCTGAAATTACTTTTAAAAAATCAATTTGGAGTATCCAATACGGCGGATGAAGAATTAATCTTGTCCAATTTTTTTCACAATTGATATGGAGGAGATTTTGGGATAGCACATTACGAATCTGAAATTATTAAAAAAAAAAAATAAATATGGCGGATCCAAGATGGCAGATTAAATGTTCTACATATCTCGATTTTGTCTAAAATCAGTATTGGGGGATTTTTGTTAGTGTTAATTACGAATTTTAAATATCTGACGGATTTAAAATGTCATCCTAAAAGTTTTACATTTTGTGATTTTCTCCAAAACTCATATAGCGGGTTCTTGAGGGTGTGAATTATGAATTTAAAAGTAGTTTTTCAGGATTCAATATGGCAAATCCAATATAGCGGACTAAACATTTTACACATTTTGATTTTGTTCGTAGGTGGGACTGAATCGTTTTTAAGGATGTAAATAGAGAATATAAAATTATTTTATGGAAATTGAACATGTCAGATGCAATATGACGGTCTAGAAATTTTAAATTTCCTGATTTCATCTAAAATTGGTAACAGGGGGCTTCGAAGGGTTTGGATTTAGATTAGATTAAGGTGTTAAATTTTTTTTTTTTTAAATTCAATATATCGGATTCCATGTGGTGGGTTGAAAATTTTACCTTATTTGCATTTTTCCAGATTTGATATTAGGGGTTTTTCGGGGTCTTGTATTACAAATATGAAGTTAATTTTTTACCACTATTAGGTAGATATCATAATTAATATAAAACTAAATAAAATATTTATAAAAAAAGTTGAACCAACTTCTTAAAGTGCGCTAAAGAGTGAAACATAACTATAAATTTTTATATGAAATTGAAATTTTTGAAGTCGGCGCCAAATTATTTCTAAATGAAACAAATCACTATTAATATATACAAATTATGGTAAGAAAACAATTACAAACAAAGTATTTTTAATCTGTTTATGCGAATCACATGTGTCAGGTATTAGTTTGGCGCCGACTTCAAAAAGTTCAATTTCATATAAAAATTTATATTTATTTTTCTCTTTTTAATGCACTTAGTGCGGTTCACTTTTTTTTTATAAATATTTTATTTTTAAAAATTTGTGAAAGAGTCAAAAAATTTCAAAATCTGTATTGTACGCCTCCCTGTTGCCCTGAACCCTCTGCCGCTCCTTGAAAGGCATTAATTCCCACTCTGATATATTGTTTAAAATAAATTTTACTTTAAGCAAGTTAATGGAAAATGCATGCAAAAGAATTCTGAATTTTACGCAAGAATACCATATTCTTCTAAAATAGATATTCTACAAAAATTACTTAATATATGATAACGTTAAAGACAATATCTTAAATTGAAGCAATTCTAGAAAACTAGGAGAGGTTTCTTAAAACAATTACTTCTTACCTTATCTTTAAACTACGCAACTTTTCCAATTTTAGTTCAAAGACGTAGTTCATAGAAAATGTAATAAAGTCGCGATGTTAATACAAAGCTAATGCAATAACTCTCGCCTGGCATTAAGTATGGTGAATTTCGCCATTGCCGCGAAAAGTTCCACGTTGAGATTCATGAGTCAATTTAGTTGCAATGACAATGAAGCACGGCTCGAGGGTTAATTCTATGTGGAATGCTGTTGGCTGCTGCTGCTGCTACTGTCGACAATTTGCCCATTTCCTTTTACTTTTTTTACTGTAATACAATTTGCTTAACATTTTTCATTCTTTTCGCTGAACATGTAAAGTGAGGTGCTTTGATTAAATGTGTTGACATCAAGTTTTTTAAATCCAGAGACGTGAGCGGTTCATTATGAAAAACTCATCAGTCTGTTATACTTTATCGATTTTGACTCTGTTTTTTTATTATTTAGTATAGTAAAACTTCTTAATACCGGCCACTAAAGAAATTATGAAAAAATGGCCTTTTAAGGGGGTGACCGATTTTCAGGGGAAGAATTTAAAAAATCTATATATAATATGAGTAAAAGTGTAAATTTACTTATATGTACTTGCACAAAACAGCAGGATAAAGATATTCATTTTTATGAACAAGACAAAGGTGGCTCTATAATAAAGGTAAATTCCTAATTACATTTACATCAACCATGTGTTTTTTGGATTGAGGGGAAATGAAACGACGTTTATTATGATATATTTTTATTTTACAAAAGTTCATGAAGGAATGAGAAAACTGATTACAAATATATAAATATATACTACAAACATAGACACGTAGAAACAAATTTTTGTCACATTTCTGAACTAAGCCGCAAAAAGATAATATGTATATAATGCAGGGGCGGAGCTAACCTCTTTTTTTTGGGGGGGGATGGGCGGTGATATCACAAAAGTACAGTATGTCAAGCGCAAGCAAGTTGTCAACGAGGGGGATAGACGTCAGCAACATTCCCATTTCTAGTGTAAAAGTCAGGTTCGGGTCTATTTGCCTAAACTCAAAGGTCTTGGGAGGGGGAGATCGCAAGAAAAAACAAGTTGTCGACGGGGGGGGGGGGGTGGAAGCAAGGAGCATACAGATTCCTAATATAAGAGCCAGAATCGGGGGAGACACGAGCAATATTCCCATTTCCAGTGTAAAAGGCAGAATCGGTTCTCTTTTCTTGAACTCAAAACTTTTGGGAAGGAAGGGGCGATCGCAAGCATACACACAAATTGTTACGGAAATCTCCAACGTACCTGCACCAGTGCCGCAGGTAACTGAGGACTGCCGTAAATCTAATTATATTTAAATATTATAAGCTTTTATAAATTTACTGCAAGTCCATCTTACAGTATGTTGTTAGTGATTTATCTTGTTTGTGCTTATTTTTATATATTATTTGAGATTAGTGAGATACCCAAAAGGTATGGCTTCCACATCTATATTTATTCCAAAATCGTTAAACCAGGGCATTTTTTCCTCAACGAAAAACTTATTACGATGAATGTTTATGATGCCTTAAGATCTCAATATCTAGATAATAATGTTAAAAGCTTTGTTGAGATGTGTTCCAATATGACAGGAGTTGGAAAATCTACTATATACTGAAGGAGAAAAAAACGACTGAAATTGTTAATATTCCCAAGCCATATTCGATCATAGGCAAACGAAAAAGCTCGTTGGAAGATGTAAACTGCAATAAAAGGAGTTGTATGTTTTATTATGAAAAGCAGATCCCAACCGTCGACAAAATTCTAACAAAAATCAATGAAGATCGGGATTTACGTGAAATTAAAAGAACTGAGCTCTGGAAATTGCTCTGAGAACTTAATTTTTGCTGGGAAAAACCAGATAGGAAATCTGTTCTTATAGATCATCCGGAAAATGTCTGTTGAAGAAGGAAATATCTCTCTCAAGTAAAAAGTAGAGTTGCTAGAAATAACACAACTTACAAAATTAGTAATTTAACTGAACTTTTGAAAGATTTTTTTGAATAAAGCTACTGCAGAAAATTGAGAAAAATCCATAAAATAAAAGAATAAAAGAAAATGTGGAAACTCGATCTCATGATCGGTAAGATAGAGGAACCAATTATAATTAGTTTGAGCGAAGATAGCGTCACTGACTTTCATTACGAATTAGTTATGTATTTTTTAACTGCGTAAACACAATTTATTATTTAAATTTTCTGTAACATATAAAAATTAATTACATTTGAATCACTTTTTAGTGTTTAATTGTAATCCTGCAGATGGTTTAAGAAATAAATAAACTGAAACGTCAAATGTCCTAAAAATGTTTTTAATTAATAATAAAATGACAGATAGCCCCAAAAAAATTTTAATATTATATGGACAAATTTATTTTTTTATATAAGTTTAACTTCTTGCATTTTTGACAATGGGTATTATGTAAGTATTTAAATTATAACGTTTTGGTCTGAACGTGCCTAAAACGGTTTCTATGCCAAAATTAGAAATAATAAAAATTCAGTTGTGATTTGTGTTAAATATGTCCAAATTATCTCCATTTCTGATGTATGTGAATTATTAAGAAATCATAAGAAATAAAATAATATTATAAAATCTTTTTATTTTACGTTTATTACCGAAATGATATTCTATGCCATAAATATTTAGTGATAAAATAAACCTCCTTCCGACGCCTATGGATTAAAATCCTTTTTAACACTTCACACATCCAAATATCTATTGTTATCCAACCCAAATAGTCCATTATTATAGACCGGTATTTTTGATTTTAAAATTTCTAACCCATTTCTATGAAAAATATATGTGTATAACAGATTTTGCCAAAGACACCGGACTAAAAGAACACAGATAGTTTGCGAAGAAAAAAAAGGGTAAAAAATGATTTATTCCTCTCTCTAGTTCTTGAATAAACTATAGTATGAGAAGCAAAATCGGGTCTATTTTCGTGAACTCAAAGTTCTTGGGGGGGGGGAGCGATCGCCCCCACCGCCCCCCTCCCCTTGCTTCCGCGCCTGCCATTAATACATACTGTGTTATTTAAGCTTTATCTAACTTTTTGTTACTACTAGTGGAAGTTATTTGTCAATACCTTTTCGTTACACTCCCTTTATATCAGCGTGTAGAAAACATTAAATTATTGTTTATTGTTGTGTAAAAAAAAACTTCAATGATTCTGTTTCAAATTAGTCAATTAATATAGAATAGCTCTTATATAATGAAAAGCTTCAGTTTCCAGTTAATTCGTACATTCATTCTCCTTGAAATGGAAGAAAACTTCGAGATGAGCGGCTGAATACAGCAAGTAACCGGCAAACAACGCAGAACAACCGACCAACAACAACGGCTATTAATTATCTCGACGCAATTATATCAAATTAATCAATTGAAAGCTTTGATGTTTACACATGCGGTGAAATTTCTCATCGGGGCGATGCCGCGCCGCAACACAATTTTGACTTGCGAACGGCTGTTTACATTCGGCTGTAGAAGTTAAGTGTGCTGCCGCTTCATTAAATACATTAACGGTGGAACCGCAGCCACTACATATTACAGCAATTTGTTAGTTAAATTTGAACCATTATTAATTATCAACTTTAACTGCGGATCGTTTTTACCGTTTTAATTAAAATTAAATGGCGCTCGACGAGCATGAGATATAATTGGTACGCGTATTAGCTTAGTATATGTTGGCTCTTTGAAGATGGAATATGCACTTTGAAGTTGCATTTTCCTTTTAAACATACTTTGTAATGCAGTTTAAGAGCTATTACTGATCAACTTTATCAGAGTTTCGAAAACTTATACGGGGTGGAGTTGTGCAATTAAAAATTAACATTTAATACAGATAAATGAAAATGTCTTGCTTAATAAGTTGAGCTATTTATCACTAAAATAGTCTGTCGAATCAATTTTAACCCAAAACTCATTTATTTGGAACTTAAAAATTCTCCGAATTTTTCATGTCTTAATAACTTAATTACTTACTTAACCTCAAAAAATTCCTACTTTGAGTTTACGGCTGGTGAAATTGACTTGGTATTATTTTTTTGCCGTTGTTTATGCCCTGTGTTAATGTTCTTATTTCACTCCATTCCAGACCCTTCCTTTTTAATTTCAATTTCATTTCAATTTATTCAGTCAATACCATGTTTTACAACACTTACATTCATCAGTAAATAAAATAAAAAACACTTAAAATACATTTAAACCTTAATTTAATGACATGGACCTTAGGCTAAGTTTAGTTTAAAATAATGATTGAAATTTGTAATGAATAAATTCGTCCAAATTATAAAATGAATTCTTGGATTCAAATATATTTTATTCTTTATTTAAAAAAATCATCCGGGAATTCTTTCAATGACGGAGGCAAAAGAATTTTATTGCTATACAACGAGGCCCATTTCGACATATTTCCAAACTAAAATATGCGGGCACCAAGTTCTCCCTATGCCTTGTGTCCCAGCTGTGGATCCCACTGTGCGTTCTGAAACTGTCTTAGCATGTTTTGACATTTTTATCCAGTATGTATTGCGAAGGCTATGTTAAAATTTCCAGCTCCGAAAATGCTGCTCTACAGACATCCCTAAAGCACTACTCTCACAGCCCTTCGATGAAGCCCAAACACGCGAGACGCACGCTACGCGTGGCCCCAAACAAGCAGTGTTCCATCACCGAATGGAACAGTGCAAAGTATGAAACTCTCAGAACCGACAGACGTTTTAAAGCAAACAGACTGCTACGGAGCCTCCCTGAAATGTGCTCTATATGAGCTTCCCAAGTAAGACCAGGATCAATCTGGATTCTCAAAAATTTAGCACTCAGCAAACCCCAATTTATATCTCCCAAGTCACGTACAGAAAATATCAATTGCTTAGTTTAATTTTCATTTATAAGCAGTCCATTTGCATCAAACCACTTCCTGTCATCAGACCGTGCTGCTCCCAATCTGCCCAAAGCTCCTTCCAGAGATATATTTGAATCCGAGAGAGTCGTGTCATCGGCAAAGAGTGTGAAATCTGCAGCATTTCTGCTCATAGGTAGATCATCCATGTAGATTGAAAAGAGAATGGGCCCCAATGTTGAACCTTGGGGCACTCCTATTAATATCTCACCCCTGGCCAAGGACTCCCCTTCAACTCTCACAATCTGAACTCTATTGTCCAAGTAAGATTTTATAAGCTTGCAGCTGCACCCATTAAAGTTATAATAGTGCAACTTTTTTATGAGGAGATTATGATCAACACAGTCAAACGCCTTACTTAAGTCGCAAAATAAGATGGCATTATATTCTCTTGATTCAGTCAGATCCCGAATACCCAGCACCGTGCTCCTCCCTCGGCGAAAGCCAAATTGACATTGGCTAAAGCAGCATTGTTCTCAAAAAAGCTCACCAGTCTTACCGCCATGCGTCTTCCCTGATTTTATCTGTCTATCTTATCATTGATCTATCTCTCTTGTACGTTCCCGCCACTCGAATTCTAAATGTTATTTTATTAAGTTTATTATTTGGCATTCGATACACAAGTCCAAATCATCTCAACTGTCTCTCCACTACTTTTTCGTTAATGCAAATTTCACTTCTATATCTCGTTTTTGATTAAGTCTCTTTTGTTTTTGCTTTTTATTCTTTTCAAGAACCTCATATCAGTTGCATTGATTTGGAATTATTATCTATTTAATAAAGTCTATGACTTGCTACTGTACATGAGTGTTAGTCTTACCACTCTTCCTCGGTACTTCTCTTTTCCTAAAAACATTGTCCTCGTTGTAATCTACATGCTCTCATATACAATATATTTTTGGTAGTTCTTCTTCTACTGATTGATTGATTGATCGATTGATTGAATGATACAATATACCAGGTTAGGATTGAGGAATCCTTAGACGGTAACCTAGTGAATTATTATCTCGCCAGTTACATTTTTATAGGTGAACATGTTAGATGTACCTTAATTAGATTTAGCAGCGTGTTTACTAGTTGGTCCTCTAGTTGACTTAGTGATTGGTTAGATCCTGTCTTTCAGTCTTTCTGGATGAGATAGAGCGTGTCAAAGAGATAAGCTCTTAGCATGATATCATTGTTCATCTCTAACAATGAGGGCAGATCCAATCTACCATACATTGCTTCATTCATGCCTGTTTGGTCCCACTCTTGATTATTACATCAGGAAGAAGATATAATAGAGTTTCCATGGCTGCTATCAGGATGCTTCTCATGTCTCCGGGACTTCACGGTTTCTGAAGTTTAATGAGCCGCAGGTTATCATGAGTCTTACCACTGCAGTGTACAGCAAGTGTACAATATGTCGTTTTAATCCCCATATTTAGCTGAGTGTATTTCTTGCTGTCATGATGGCCCATTTTATATTTGATGGTAATTTTCTGTCACTGTAAGCTTTACATCTAATATTAAATCTAGCCATTTAACCTTCTGGCTCATCTGCAGATGTGTGTTAAAAAGAGTTGGAAGCTTTAACTCGCCAAGTTTCTTTCTTTTAGTAAAGAGGTCGCTGTAGAGAGTTTCGATAGTGTTTTGCTATTCTACCCGACGAAGAATAAGATCACCAGTATACCTTTGGGTATAGAACCCTTGACTGTTGAAGTTTACTAAAAGTTGATCAACAATCAGATCCCACAGAAGAGGGAATAGAAACTCTTGCTGTGGGTAGTTTTTAGCTACCGACACCTCGGTATTTCAATGTTTTCTATTTATTATTCACTTTTTCTAGTTTCGCTCAACAACATGTCCAAAAAAAAGAACTTGGTATAAATTTTATAAACATGTAACTAAAAAATCTCATCAAATCCGACAGCAATAGAGCAGTTCATCTCGTGCCTTGTAATGACTTGGGATACAGTTTTTAATAAAGACCGGTGGCAAATAGTGTGCCTCCACGCAGTCATATTAAATTTTTCAGATCCTATCTCCAAGTGCAGCAAAAAATGCGCATTTACATACATATTAGAGCAGAAGCAAACCGTATGTATGCCAACGAATTTCGAAAAGGATATATTACTAAGCCAAAAAATTTTTAAATTTGTTTTAGAGGGGGAGCCGTTTATCCGACGAAGAAATGACTTTGTAGAGGTTTTATTAGAAAAAAAATTATTTTGTAGATGTGTTGATAGTTTCGTTTAAAATTTAGTTTACTTTTAATGTAATATTAATAATACACTTATGGAAAAAGGTATGCAATATTTTTATATCGGAAATCAAATAATTAAATATATATATATATATATATATATATATATATATATATATATATATATATATATATATATATATATATATATATATATATATGGCGGGGAGGGTAAGTTTTGACTTTCTTCTCGATATGGTGGTACAGGTAGGCCACCATCTCGATGGTGGTGGAATAGGATGAATTGTGTTTTAGTACAATTTATTCTAACTGTGCAATCTCTAACACAGAAAGGGTATGATGGAGCGAAGTTTGCAATCACTGTTTCGCATTTTACTTCACTTACAGACGGAGTTGCATATAGTTGTACGTTTGCTGAATGTGATTTCAGCACTACAACAGCATAATGTGGATATAACCACTGCTAATGCATCTCACACGGAGGGATCCGTGAAAGCCGTATAAACATATATATATATATATATATATATATATATATATATATATATATATATATATATATATAAACTTTTTGGATTTTTTGGAGTTAAGTCCTTTTCACATTCATCAGAAATATTCTGGAATTAATAGAAGTATACTTTTTTATTTAGTTTAACAATTTTTTATATCTACACTCACCTTGCAAAGCATCTTTTGAAGAGAGCATACAAATTATTCACTTTAAGTATTAGCATTTTTTTATTGCCTATTTGTCAACCTGCAGTTCGATTTCATACTAAAAATGTATGTTAGAAATACAGAAAGTGCAATAGAGTTGAAGTATGGTTGTATGTTGATTTGATTTTAGAATTTTTCTTATTGCTGACAAAGTTTAAGTTTTCTAGTTAGAATTACATTGTTATTTGAGGATACCAAGATATATCTTGCTGACTTCTTTTGTGCCCAAGTAGCCAAACATTCAACCAAGAAAAAGATTCAAAATTGCATTCAAAACTAATAACACTCTAGGCAAATAAATAAAAAATAATAAAATCAAAACTAAAAAAAAAAAAATTATGTGGTGTTTATAAATTAAAATGTATAAGTTGCCTTAAAGTGTACATAGGATAACCAGGCATGAGCAACATAGAACCCGTTATTTAAAAAAAACACACCAGTTCTCATTACGCTTTACATTTATACAATGAACAATATACTTTTAATGATCATTTTGAATTTCACATTTGGAAAATAAATCGGTAAAATGAAATTTATTAGAATGCCTGGAAACCAAAAAACATAAAAACTAAAAATTTTATTAAATTATCAATTGAACTTAAACGATTCCCCATTATTAAATATGTAATTACAATAACCTCAACTAATAAAAATATTTTTGGTTTTTCCATAATTTTATAGACTAGTAAATTTGGGTGACCAGATGTTACGGTTTAGCCTTGTATGAATTCTAAAAATATCACGGTTGTATACTCAGGTAAATTATCTTTATGAATGTAAAATTTGGAGTAGTCTATAATTTTGTTTAGATGTTTTCTACCATCTGAAGAAGACAGTGTTGAAGCAATTGTTATGGTGATTTAGAGCCACTTCCAAGAAGCTGAACGATCAAACGATTCAAATGTTTACTGTCAACAACTAACGAAATCAATGGCCAGAATTGACAAATTGCAAAGGAATTGGGTGCCATCTTGATAATTCAAAGCCTCACTCATCTTTAGTAACTGGTGGGAAATTATTGAAGCTTGGTCAGGAAGTGATGTCACATCTCCTACAGCTCTAACCTGGGCTGTAGGAGATGTGGCACTATATAATTACCATTTATTTCGAAGGTAGCAAGACTCTTTGAATGGTAAAACTTTCACAAATAATGGTAACATTAATTTGCACATGGTCCAGTTTAATCCTGATAAGGAGAAAATTTCTATGAGCGTGGAATAATGAAGGGATATATATATATATATATATATATATATATATATATATATATATATATATATATAATTAATATTACTACCTTACTGTATAATAAAACGAATAACTACCAAATTAAAATTAAACAAATAAAGCGTCTTTTGAAATCTTAAAACTCGTTAAATTCGGCTAATCCATTTTGAAACTACAGGTATATAAAATTAATACTAAAAACTCCTTTGTCGCTTTTTTTTGACGAGCAGGTCTTTTAAAACAAAAATGGAAATCCTTAAGCCAATTAGTTTTTACTAAAAGTAGACATTTTATATAAACTACTTTCTTTTTCTGTAAATTAATAACAACTAGAACGACAAACAGATCGATACGACCGTACTAATGTGTTAGTTTTTCATATTAATTTCCAAGTTTGCGTGCAACGCCGTAAATTTATTATACCAAATATTAGATACGTTTAAAAGGGCAAGTGGCTGATAGAACGATACGAGTGAAATGGCGTGACATAATCAAATTGAGGATATTTACCTGTCGACAGCTTTATAAAAGTTACATTTTGCCCCCGCTGCGCTGCGGTCTATTATTAAAATTTCTCACAGCTCGTTACATAAATGTGTTAAATGCGCAAGGGATTTTCAACATTTATTTGTAATTATTACCTGCGGCACTTTTTGACAGCTAAATAACTGCACAGTTATATTAAAAACTGCAACTAGAATTTTCTGCGAAAATTATTCAGGAATAAATTTAATATTGTTTTATCATTGAATTACCAGAGGGTGTAATTAAGATTAATTTGCTGATTTCATAGACATTAATTAAAATTTGATATAAGAAAATATCCATCCAATGAAAATTTTTTAGAAGGTAAGAAAGCTTCCAAATACATCCGACAGGAAAATCTAGATTATCATAACGTTGATGATATGAGAAATTAAAAGCGGTGTTTTCAAGTGACGTCGCTTTTATAACACTTACACTACCTTATAACCAATTTGTATACCAGTGGAAAACGTCATATTTTAGTGTTGGACTAAACACCTAAGTATATAACTTTGACGCCTTCTACCGCTTCATCGAAGCAGTATCGGATAAAACTAAATTGGTTTAAATCGACCTATTTTGTATATATATATATATATATATATATATATATATATATATATATATATATATATATATATATATATATATATACCTCCTTTTAGATATATTAATAATACCACTAGATTGCATCCGATTGAGTTTGTTCTTTCAAAGTTCGAGTGGCCAGTTCAATATGGCGGCTGAAACCAAGAGACGTTGATCTATTTTCAAAAACATGGCAATAACTGATTACCAGGGTCAAATATCGATCACAAAATATCCTGCTCCAGACATAGCTTTTAAAATATTGTACTCAAAATATAGATCACAAAATTATGGGCCTGAAATGTTGACAACATATATCTGGTCCCAAATAGAGGTCATTAAATATTGCGCACAAAATATAAGTCCCAAAATATCGATAAATACTATTAGGCCCCAAATATATAGGTCTTAAAATATTGTACTCAAAATATTGATTCTAAAATTTTGGGCTCAAGTTTGAGGCCGGATATTTCGTGATAGATACATATATATATATATAAATCGAGCTCAAATTTTGAGTATCTGTTTTTTTGTTCATATTAAATTTGCTGATGTGTATGTGTACCATTTCTAATATATATTTTCTCCCTCTAATTTACATAAAATTAATAAATATAAAAGAGATATAAATGTAAACAACTAAATATCCCAACTTGCCAAATATCGATCTCTTCCATTTTGTTAAGCAAAAATGTAAGTTATAATTATTAACTATTATTTTTCAAATTTCTATTGAGGAACGTTTTTTCCTGTTTTTAATTTAAACACACATTGATAAATTTACTCTAAAATATAATTAGTGTTATTTAATTAATGATAATTAACGTATTAATTGTAGATTGTGCTGATGAAGAGCATAATAAATACTCGAAAGTTTGACTAACAGATAAAAGGATTTTCTTCAAACCGTAGCCATATAAACGACAGCAATTTCACAAACTTTTAAATATTTTTTCTTAACAAACACCAAACAAACTTGGTCAGGTAGATATCTAAACTGTTTCTCTAATCATTCAAAAACTCAAAAAAATAGTGTTATAATCGGTCTGTCTGATCGTGCTATCTCCCTAACGTCTCCAGAATTCCGACCAAAAATACTGCGAAAAGTAATAGAGACATTAATAAATAACAATTTCAATGAAAAGACTATCACCAAAATAATTAATAAACGAACATATAAATTTTATAATAATATAATAACAAAAAACATGGAACATAAACAGCAAAAATATGTAGCATTACCTTACATTAGTGAGCTGTCAGAAAAAATAAAATACATTTTAAAAAAGCATGATATTATCGTATGTCACAGGTCACACATTAAATACATTGTTCACAAATTTAAAAAGTAAAACTCCTCTAATGAATAAATCAAATATAATATATTCGATCCCTTGCACAAATTGTCCCAAAAAATATATAGGCATGACGAGCCAATTACTGAAAAACAGATTAAATGGCCATAAATATACGAAAAATGCCTCAAAAGCGTTAAACAAACACACAAAGGACGAAAAACATACTTTTGATTATAACAGTACCATAATAAAAAATAAAGATATGAATTACGAAAAATTACAGATAAAGGAAATGATTGAAATTAAAAAAGATAAAAACACTGTTAACGACAGAACAGATATGGGAAATTTGAGCCATATTTATACAAGCCTAATTTAAACAAAAAATATTAAGTATTCGATCCTGTCAAATAAGAATCAAAAATTGAATATCCTCTTAAACATAAAAGTAAACTTATACTTTATTTTGTTTTTTTTTGCATTGTAAAATATAAAAAATATATAAAAAATAAAACACACTCGCATTTCATGTATCCTCAGTAGACGATGTAAAGATTGATTTTATTAGTAATAGAATAACAAAATGTCAAGGTGTGTACCGATAAAAATTAAACATTTTTAAAAATTTAAATACTGTTTTTAATAAACTGTCTTGTTTGTTTTTTAAAATTGCAGATATGTTTCTTACGTGAATGTTTTAATTATATAAAAATATTTTTAGGAAGGAAAAAATTTTGAAAATGCTTTAAATAAAGGGCAAAACGTCAATTGTTTTGCATTTTTTTGTTAAATATAGAACCTAAACCCAAGAAAAGACAAAATAAAGAAAAAATGATATAATCTACGCTTCAAATATCAAGAAAATATAATATATATATATATATATATATATATATATATATATATATATATATATATATATATATATATATATATATATAAATATAATTAAAGGTACAAAATCACATGTACATATGAAAATAAAATAGGTTTTCCTTTTTTAGCTCTCCTCGAAAAGTTCATATCCATTTAAAAAACTAAAGTATATTTTGTATGCTTTCAAACATTTAAGGAAATTTTTGGAAACAGAAAGTTCTCAAAGATTGTCTTTTTACACATTCCTTTCTTTCTACTTGGAAAATCTGGGGTGCAATACACTTTATATAAATTAAATTTTCAATCTAAAAGATTCTTCTTCTTTAGTACGTGTGAAACAGCTTGCCTCTTTAATAAAATTTCTTTCCGACAGCCAAAACAGAACTAATCTGCAAATATACTGCGATTTACATTAGAAAACAGCGCCACACGAGGGATGACATGTTCTAAACTGCAGGGAGCTTCATTTTTTATACATAAACAGCTGTCACCCCCGAGGTTAATTTTAACTCTAGAGGATATATGCCCAGTGGCGTAACACAAACAATAACTCTTTGATTAGCCATAGAAGTTTAGACACTACCAGCCTCATTTATTTTAGAGTTGAAACCTACTCTATTCAGTTGTTTTGGAATTTAATATGTCGCAAAATGTTCCAAAATTGCAATTTCGACATTTTTTATCATTGAGATTAGGTTTCATTTTATGCATTTTTGCTTTACGGTGCCAAAATTTTCGAAATTTTCCAATATTCGTATCATACTGTTCCGTGGCGGTTTCTGTTTATCTGGATATCTATAAGCAAATATCTGGCATGTTCCTGGTAAAACTTTGTTACATTCCCCATAGATAATAAACAAATTAAAATAAACTTGGTGCTTATAATTTAATCGCCCTGGTATGATTTTTATTAATAATTGTTATATGGCAAGAATTAGTGAAATTTATGTAGTGCTCTATTGTTTTTTTTTTCGTCGCGTTTCGCTTCCATTAATAACAAAACTTAAAAGGCGGACAGCGTTTTTACAATACAAAAATATTAAATTGCCAACATTTAGAAACTACAAAATTTTCGAATATAGGACCTTATTTAAAGTCACTCTTGTTTTTAGTGATAAAAATAATTTAATTTTATATTTAAGAGGATATTCAATTTTTGATGTTTATTAACAGGATCGAATACTTAATATTTTTTTTTTAAATTAGGTTTGTGTAGATGTGGCTTAAATTTTCTATATCCGTTTTGTCGTTAACAGTATTTTTATCTTTTTTAATTTCCATCATTTCTTTTATCTGTAATTCTTGATAATTCATATCCTTGTTCTTAATTATAGTAAGTTTTCATCTTGTATGTGTTTGTTTAACGATGTTGAGGCGTTTTTCGTATATTTATGGCCATTCAATCTGTTCTTTAACAATTGGCTTGTCATGCCTATATATTTTTTTGGGCAATTTGAGCAAGGGATCGATATACGTCCTGCGTGAGTTTGTTTCACGCTGTTGAGACGTTTTTAAAAAAGCACGATATTAACGTATGCCACAGGTCTCATAATAAATTAAATACACTATTCACCAATTTAAAAAGTAAAACTCCTCTCATGAATAAATCAAATGTAGTATATTCGATCCCTTGCACAAATTTTCCTAAAAAATATATAGGCAAGACGAGCCAATTACTAAGGAATAGATTGAATAGCCATAAATATATAAAAAACGCCTCAACAGCGGTAAAGAAACACACACAGGACGAAAAACATATCCTTGATTATAAAGAATAGTATCATAATTAAAAATAAAAATGAATTACCAAAAATTGCAGATAAAGGAAATTATAGAAATTAAAAAAGATAAAAGCACTGCTAACGACAGAACGGATATAGGAAATTTGAACCACATTTACACCAGCCTAATTTAAACAAAAATATTAAGTATTCGATCCTGTTAATAAACATCAAAATTGAATATCCTCTTAAACATAACATTAAGTGTATGCGTTTTTCATTTTTTTTTGGTGCATTGTAAAATATAAAAAATAAAACACATTCGTATTCCATGTATCCTCAGTAACCAAATAAACGACGTAAAAGTTGCATTTCATTATTAATTGATAAACAAAATGTCAAAGTGTATACTGGTAAAACTGAATAGTGTTTTAAAGTGTTTGTTAGTTTTTTAAAATTGTAGATATGTTCTTGTTTTTGATTATGTAAAAAATATTTTTAGAAAGGTAAATAAATTAAAAACAAAAAATTTTTAAAATGCCTTAAATAACGTCAATTTTTTGGGTTTTTTATTAAATAAAGAAGCTAAACCCAAGAAAAGACAAAATAAAAAAAGTATATATATATATATATATATATATATATATATATATATATATATATATATATATATATACATATATATATGTTTATACGGCTTTTACGGATTCCTCCGTGTGAGATACATTAGCAGTAGTTATATCCACATTATGCTATTGTAGTGCTGAAATCACATTCAGCAAACGTACAACTATATGCAACTCCGTATGTAAGTGAAATAAAATGCGAAACAGTGAATGCAAATTTCGCTCCATTATATCCTTTCTGTGTTAGAGGTTGCACAGTTAGAATAAATTGTAATAAAACACAATTTATTCTATTCCACCACCATCGAGATGGTGGCCCACCTGTACCACCACACCGAGAAGAAAGTCAAAGCTTACCCTATATGGATATAATGGAGCGAAGTTTGCATTCACTGTTTCGCATTTTATTTCACTTACATACGGAGTTGCATATAGTTGTACGTTTGCTGAATGTGATTTCAGCACATAATGTGGATATAACCACTGCTAATGCATCTCACACGGAGGAATCCGTAAAAGCCGTATAAACATATATAAGCCATCCGACGAGAGGTCGGCGAAGCCGCGTTCAGTGTTGCATGCTTCCTTCCGATCTGTCCTTTGCACAGCCAGGTGCATGTCGGTACTCTGATGAGTCTAATGAGAGACGAAACATGTATCTCTGCCGTATCACTGTGGCGGGGAGGGTAAGCTTTGACTTTCTTCTCGGTGTGGTGGTATAGGTGGGCCACCATCTCGATGGTGGTGGAATAGGATAAATTGTGTTTTATTACAATTTATTCTAACTGTGCAACCTCTAACACAGAAAGGATATAATGGAGCGAAGTTTGCATTCACTGTTTCGCATTTTATTTCACATATATATATATATATATATATATATATATATATATATATATATATATATATGTATATATATATATATATATATATATATATATATATATATATATATCATATTTAAAATTTTATCTACGACCCTGGTTCTACCGTGTAAGCTTACCCCGATATACTCGTACTTCATATACCCGATTTCTTTTGATTGCCTGAATTATAACTGCAAATCGAGGTTTGTCTCCCTGTCAAAACATAAAGACACAAGATTTATCTGCTTGCCCATAAAAAGGTATTAACTTTAATTTGTAGTCTATAGTTTGAGCCAGTGTGTGTGGTTCATCTAAGTTTCTCCCCTAGAAAATACGGTTTGAGGTGAATAAAATTAAAAGATTTAATATTGCTAAGTGGAAGATCTCAGCAGATGTCGTCAGCTCGTATTTTTGTATAGAAAATTATCATTTTATTTTTGAAATAAAATTTATTTACTTCGGTTGAAATTTCGAGCTTTTCCGTAAGAAATTAGAAGCGTACTGTGCTTTAAAAATTCCAAAGGAGATGTCTGTATGTATTTAAAGTTAAGTAGAAAATCTCGTTTAAGGTTTTATGAAATTTATTAGGAAAATAGAAATTTTAATTGATTTGAGAATTTATAGATTCCAGTTTAAGCCTCAAAATCACATGAAACAGGTACTTCGAAAAGTTCTAGGATATATCCGTATAATTTTTAGTTAGCACCACCCTTCAAATGATAAATGTCAAAATTTGATGATATTTCGACCACTAAAGAAATGATTTCGGAAACTCAAAAGTATTTTGAAGGGTTGGACAACTCTTTCTATCAGAAACATATCGAATGAAATGATTGTATCACTCTAGAAGGAGATTGTGTTGATAAATAAAGTCGAATTTTGCCAAAAAAAAATTTTGTGTTTTTAAATGTTACTCTTAGGACTTTTTGAACAACCTATTAAGTGTGCGATTCTATAAACCAAATATTATCAATAGTTTTTAAAATCTTTGGTTATTAGTTTGTTACCGTAATTTTTTAAAGAACACGGAGTTCCTCTAGGCTTTTCTACCACAACCTTTATGTACCATATACTGTTCTCTATCTCACATCTCTCCTTTTATACTTCTTAAATTGTTTCTTACAGCAAGACTTACTAAAAAATGTAATTAACTTCAGGGTTTGTTGCTTTTTGATGTTTAAATGTAGATTATTTCAATTACGTTTTTTTCAGATGATCGCTTCCGCAACTTTTCAGTATGTAGGGATCATAATACGTATACTATAAGTAGAATTATAATATATAGATACAATAATAATACAAAAAAATTTTTATAAAAAAAATTGAACCGACTTCCAAAAGTGCGCTAAAAAGTGAAAAATAACTATAAACTTTTATATTAAATTGAAATTTTTGAAGTCGGCGCCAAACTAATACCTGACGAAATGTGATTCTTATAAACAAAAATATTTTATTTGTAATTACTTTCTTACCATAATTTGTATATATCAATAGTTATTTATTTCATTTAGAAATAATTTGGCGCCAACTTTAAAAATGAGATTAGTGTACCTCGCAAGGTGACAAAAAAGTACCCATTTTATCCATAATTGTAAATTACCCTAAAATGAATCACTAAAAATTGTTTGATTCTTACAGTTCTCCAAATACCAGTGAAATTGTATTAAACCAATATTTAGTCTGTCTACTATCTTAAATTTCAAATTAATTTTAGATTGGTAATATAGACCTCAAAATCTTCCAATATCGATATTTAAAGAACTTGAGACGTAAATTTCTTAGTCCGATATATTTTATACTGCATATTGTGTTTGTATACTCTTCAAGAACCCTGCAATATCAGTTTTAGACAAAATCGGAAAATATAAAATTTTCAGTCCGTCATATTGTATGTTATCAATCTAATAGGATTCAGTCCCACATTTAAACAAAATCGAAATATGTAGAATCTTTAATCCGTCATCCAATCCACCATATTTAATTTTTTAAAATAATGTCAGATTCGTAATATGCGATCTCAAAAACTCCCCCAGATCAATTTTGAAAAAATCGGACAAAATTCAATTTTCTTGTTCGCCATGTTTTATCCGCCATATTGAATTTTTGAAAAATAATTTCAGATTCGTTGTGTACGATCCTGAAACTTCTATTATCATTTTGAAGAAAATTGGACAAAATTTATTTTTTTGCCTTCATATTGTCAGCGCCATCTTCGATTTTACTGCACCAATTTGATCCAAAAAATATGGGACCACCGCAGTAACTTCCTGAACATAACATAAAAAATTTCATTCAAATCGGTGCAGCCGTTCCGGAGTTATCGGTGTACATACATAAAAAAAATACATAGTCGACGAATTGAAAACCTCCTTCTTTTAGAAGTCGGTTAATAAAATACATTTATTTATAAAGCCAAAATTTGGCTAATTCGGGCTCATTTGACATTATTCTTCCCCATAGTCACTCTGGGCCGACTCACAGGGGAAGCCATATTTCATCTGATTGACTTTAGATCTTATCACTCCCGCACGAAGTCTATTGAGTGTTTTCCATGATATCCATTCTTCTTTGTGTCCTGATGGGAGATCTTTGGACGGCATCATCCATTCATTCTTGTTCTTCTGTGCTCACTACAGGTCTAGCCTAGTATCTTAGGCTAACTTAGTAAGATTTTCGATGGTAAGTAAGAACCGTTTCTTAGATTTGAGGCGTTAGTGAGTGGGTTCATATTCATACAGAAGATATGCTTCATAGACTGATGTTTTTTGTTTTCTCTCCTTGATGTTGTTTCACGTCTAATATTGGGTGGTGTTTTGTCGGCTGAGCAGGGTACTCTATGTATTGGAGTTTGTTTTAGACAGCCTGTGGTAATAGGGCAGGTTTTGTTTAATGCTTAAAGCTGCATTAAACAGACAAGGAAGCATAACCATATCTTCTCTAGGCAATTGATTTAAAATCGTAACAGTAATTAAGTCGAAACTTGGTTCTTTCTTTGGGTTTATGACTCTTATCTCCTCAGCCTGGGGTGACAGGAGAAATCTTTCCAATATAATTAGCTAGATATTTGGCAAACAGATCTATTTTCTGCTTATTATCTCTGACCCATAGTCTATTGTTGCTTCTAATAAGAGGAATAGAAGTTACAGGTCTTTTAACTCTCCTGGTTGTCTCCCAGAAAAAATAAATGATATCTTCATTTGCAGACGAGTTTCCTGAGTAGGAGCTTATTAAATCTTCTTTAAGTTTTTGAATTTCTCTTTTGAGTTTTATTATGAAATATAGCTTTAACAGCTGAATCTCTTAATTGTTGCCATCTTCTTCTAGCTAAAAATGAAGATCTATTTTGAGTGAGGTTAGAAATTTATTTTCAATTTTAACCGTCGCTATAAATAGATCGCTTCAAATATTTTTCTTAATACTGCCAAGACTATTTTTACGAATACAAATTAACGTGTTAACCTTGTCCTGAAAAAAGTCTTTTTATTCTCTTTTCGAAAAGAACAAAACAAAATATCTTTTAACTGTAACCTATAAACTGCCGAGTGAGTTAAACATTTAACGAAAGTATCATCGGTAGCATTTAGCATTATACCCGAAGGACCATAAAAACTAAATTGAGTTAATATGAAGACGCGTAAAATGTAATTGTATTTTGAATTTAAATGAGTAAAGTCTGATTGAATTTTTCCTGCAGAATTGCCCGGCCGGTTTTTTATAAACGACACTCGTTTTAGTAGTCAGCAGTTAAATTTTATTTTTACTACTGACGGTTAAGGTCAAGCAATACATATTAAGAAGGTCCTTTATTTGCTGGACATTATATGTATGTATGGTGTTTCAAGTGGAATTTAAGGCGGTTTTCTCATATTATGAATATATTTATACACTAGAGTAGGAAATATATCGTTTTCTAGTTTCGTAAATGTAATAATACTAATCAGATTTTTATAAAAAAAATTGAACGGACTTCTAAAAGTGCGCTAAAAATTTATAGTTATTTTTCAGTTTTTAGCACACTTTTAGAAATCGTTTCAATTTTTAGTTTTGAATTTATTATGATATCCATAAATTAATTGAACTAAGTAGGAATTGAGATTAGTGTACCTCGCCATCACTCCAAGGTGGCAAAAAATTACCCATTTTGTCCAAAGTTGTAAATCGCTCTAAAATAAACCACTAAAAATTCTTTGATTCTTAAAGTTCTCCAAATACTAGTGAAATTGTTTCAAATCATTATTTAGTTTGTCATAATAAATCCACTATCTTAAATTTCCAATTAATTTTAGATTGGTAATATAGGCAACACAACCTTTCAGTATCTATATTTAAAGAACTTGAGACGTGCACCCCAAGAACACTGCAATATCAATTTTAGACAAAATTGGAAAATATAAAATTTTCAGTCCCTCATATTGTATCTTATCAACCTAATAGTTGTAAAAAATTAACTTCATATTCGTAATACACTACCCCCGAAAACCCCCTAATATCATATCCGAAAAAAAGGAAATAAAATAAAATTTTCAACCCACCATATTGAATCCGCCATACTGAATTTCAAGAAAATAATTTGAACGTCTTTATTTATCTAAATATAAACCCTTCAAAGCCCCCTAGTACCAATTTCGGATGAAATGCGGAAATTTAAAATTTCTAGACATATTAGATTTTCTGAAAAAAAAATTTATATTCGCTATTTACATTCTCAAAAATGATTCAGTTCCACCTTGGAACATAATCGAAAAATGTAAAATTTTTAGTCCGCTATATTGGATCCGCCATATTGAATTGTGAAAAAATACTTTTGAATTCATAATTTACACCCCCAAGGACCCCTTATATCAGTTTTGGAGAAAATCGAAAAATGTAAAATTTTTAGGACGCCATATTGAATGCTCCAGATTAACTTTCTCACAAAATATTTTAAATTCGTAAAAAATTTCCCCGTATCAATTTGGAAGAAAATCGGACAAAATTGAGTTTTTCGTCCGCCATATTGAACCCACGTCTGTGGAGTATCAAATAGGAGATTACCAGTGTGGATTTAGACAAAACCGCTCAACTGTAGATCAGATATTCACGATTAGGCAATTAATGGAGAAATGTTGGGAATACAACAAAACATTGCACCAGCTATTTCTAGATTTTAAACAAGCATACGATAGCATCATAAGAGTGGATTTGTGGAATGTCATGGCAGAACTGGACATATCGAAGAAGCTAATTAACCTCACCAACACATGTGTAGAGGGATCTACAAGTGCAGTAAGACTTGAAGGAAGATTGTCAACCTTCTTTACAATCAACAGTGTCTTAAACAGGGCGATGCGCTGACTTCACTCCTTTTTAACGTCGCCTTGGAGAGCATCGTGCGAAAAACCAACACAAAAACGCTCCTCTTTAGAAATCAAGGTCCGCGCATTATATTGGCGTTCGCTGATGATATCGATATTGTAGGTAATACAACTACCAGTGTCAAGGAAGAGTTCTTCAAACTGGAAAATGCCGCAAAGAAAGTTGGCTTACGAATCAACGAAGAAAAAACAAAATATATGGCTACAACAAGAACGGAACGGCGAGACAGAATGGGACAGAACGTGACAATGGACCACTACAATTTTGAAAGGGTCCATCAGTTTAAATATGTGGGAGCTACGATCACCTCTGACAACAACAGTACACAAGAGATTAACAACAGAATACAAGGAGGCAACCGCTGCTGGTATGGGCTGCAAAAGATAATGAAATCGAAAAATATATCCCGCCGCACGAAAATAAGAATATATCAAGGAGTTATAAGACCGGTAATGACATATGCATGTGAAACATGGACGTTGACAAAACAAAATGATAATAGACTGAAAATTGCAGAAAGAAGAATGCTTAGAGGGATATACGGACCGGTCAGAGACAACACCACACAACAATTATAGAACGAGAACAAACAAGGAATTGGAGGAACTATACAACCAGCCCGATATAGTGAAAATAATAAAAGCAGAAAAATAAAAATGGGCCGGCCATGTTATGAGACAAGATCAACGTATCGTCAAGTTGGTATGGGAAGAGGACCCAGAAGGAAAGCGGCCGCTAGGAAGACCAAGGATGAAGTGGAGAGATAACGTTTCAGCAGACTTACAAACCCTAAACGTCGAACGTGCGTAGGAACTGATGATGGATCGCAGCAAGTGGAGGCAGATTTTGAAGTCAGCAAAGACCCACCCCGGATTGTAATGCTAGAGAGAGAGAGAGACATATTAAATCCGCCATATCGAATTTTTTAAAAATTCTTTTAGATTCGTTATGTGCGACTCCGAAAACTTCCCCGTACCAATTTTGGAGAAAATCGGATAAAATTGATTTTTTTGTCCTCCATATTGAATCCGCTATATTGAATTTTTTAAAAATATTTTGGATTCAGTATATGCGCTCCTGAAAACTCTCCCACACCAATTTTGGAGAAAATCGGATAAAATAAAATTCCTTTATCTCACATTCGTTGTGTAGGACCCCGAAAACTCTCCCATTCCAATTTTGGAGAAAATCGGAAAAAATTAATTTTTTTGTCCGGTATATTATCAGCACCATCTTGGATTTTGCTGCACCAATTTCGTCCAAAAAAATATGAGACCATCGCAATAACTTCCTAAACATGGAATAAAAAATTTCATTCAAATAGGTGCCGCCGTTCCGGAGTAATTGGTGTACATACATAAAAAAATACATAATCGACAAATTGAGAACCTCCTTCTTTTAGAAGTCGGTTGAAAAGGTGTTCACCTGGATTGTACCGAAATAATTTTTGGCTCTCGTCGAGTCCAGCCTTACAAACTTTTTAGGGTCGCTTGTTAGTGTGAACTATTTCACGATGCGTTATTATACGTTTAAGAACAAACAACAATCAAAACAATCGATAGACAAGTAGCAAGCAATGCTAAAAAGTCATAGAAAATACCATTATACCAAGAGGACATAGCCATTGTTTCTTTTTTGACGCTAAAGGAACCTTGGTGAAAAACTAATAAAAACATTTTTAATAAATACTACAATAAAACAATTAATGAAAACGTAAAAATAAAAATTATCGGAAGAATTTCAAAATATCTCTAAAGATCATAATATTACTGCGGTCCACAAAGATTATAACTTATTAAAAAGTGATTTCAGTGATTCCCTGTAAAGAATGTAACTGGGTATACATTGGCCAAACCAGCCAATACATAAAAAATAGGATTAATGATCACTTGTATGTTAAAAAGTATAAGACAGCCCTAACCACTCATACTATTTTAATTCGATTTTAATAATACAAAAATCATGAAATCAGAAAATCACACAAAAAATCGCGATTTTTTGAATAATAAAAATGCTATAAATTCAAAAATAGAAACAAATAATCTCAGGAAAATCTACTATCTTATAATATAAATTAAAATATCTAAAAGAAACAGCAAAACACATCTAATGCTACAAAAAAACAAAGAACGACATAAAAAAAGGAAAAAGAAACAAAAAGTTACTTGGTATCGTTGTGTGTTTAAAGTATGTTTTTTTTGCAATAAAGTCAAGGTTCATATATATATATATATATATATATATATATATATATATATATATATATATATATATATATATATATATATATATATATATATTATTGTTGGTTATTTGGAATATACAAACAGTGTTTTTTCTTTAATTTTTTAATTGTAACAAACAATTACCCATTTTCCTGTTAATAATTTTTATTTAAAAGTAAGTTTTATAACAAATAATGATTTTAGAAAAAAATAGAGGAGCCCTTTAAATGTTTGCAGCCTCCCATGCCCCAAAAAGCTTGCTACGTCACTGTTGACACATTCACACACTGATAGGTGGTTCGATCTACCTCAATCATTTTGAAAGCTGATTGTTACTGAGCTGACGTAAATTGTATAAAATGTTAATAAAACCGTATATCAATAACCTTTAACGAAATAAATGTATATTTATGTGTTTTACTTAATATTTTCACACAACAATTGTGCAAAATACATTTTACCCTGATTTATATTCACGTCAAACTCCTGCTCGATTCTATAATCAAATTAATGAATTTTCAAATTTATGCTCTTGATTTTACTATCGGGATATTTTGTGTGTTTATGCGCGCTTTTAAACTCGGTTTTCATTATGTTTTCTAAATTTATAAATAGTGTAGCGTATGGTGAATATATGACACGTCATATAATCAGTTAATAGTCTGAGGGTATTCGGTTGGAAATTATTAAATGCTTATGCGAGGAGTTTTGGTGAAATGAAGTAAAAATGCATATAATACATAATATGTTAAAAATACATAAAGATGAAGAATTTTACGGCTTTTGAGTTTATCTAAATAGTTTTTTTTTATTTATGACCGTAGACAATTTTCTTGAATTCCACTTTGCTTCTGTCACGCTATAAGATTACCTCATAACCTCGGTTCTCTAGTTTACAGAAAGTAACTGTCCCATTTAAAATTCCCAATCCGTAATATGTCTACAGTGTGTTAATCCTGCAGACTTGAGACCAGAGCGTAAAATATTAAGACTGTCATAAAATTTTACAGGTGTAACATCCCATAGGCAGTTATTTTCTGAGTATTTAGCTTTTGGGTTCGATGAAACTCTATTATAAAGTAGATGCATACAAAGATAGAACCAGAATATAATTAGTGGAAAATAGACTTAATTTTTAGTTAATATTTAAAGGTATGTAAAAACATTGTTCAAAGTTCTTATCATCTATCTAATCTCTAATGAGCATCAATCATACATCTTTGAACAGAGGCCTCTCCTTGTTTTTTCCATTGTTTTCTATCAGATACCTAGCATTTGTCTCTCCATTGCTCTTTGTATTTTGGCAATTCTATCTATCTTCTCTTTGGTAAATGTCCATGTTTGGTATCCATATGTTAAGACAGGTAGTATGCATTGATTGAACACTCTAGTTCTTAGATACTGCGAATATTTCTTGTTTTTTTAGGATGTATGAGAGTTTGCCACATGATGTCAAGGATAGTCTGATTCTTATTTTTATTTTTTCAGTTATATATATATATATATATATATATATATATATATATATATATATATATATATGATATCATATATATATATATATATATATATATATATATATATATATATATATGATATCATATATATGACATCATATCATTCATACGCGGAGCTGCATATAGTTGTACGTTTGCTGAATGTGATTTCAGCACTACAACGGCATAATGTGGATATATCCACTGCTATTGCATCTCACACGGAGGAATCCGTGAAAGCCGCATAAACATATATATATATATATATATATATATATATAGTTTGGTTATTCCGGGTTTCAATCCGTTCGTTCAAAAAATCGTTTTCACGACGTTTCGCCAAAATCTCATTTGGCATTTTCAAGTGCGGTTCGTCTCGTTACTCGCTGAGAACTGATGGTGGCCTCTGATGACTGCCGAGTTTTGTTTAGCTGGCTCGCTTCCTGATTGGATGAGCGATTTCGCAGGCTCCTCCCCTCTGCCGAGTGCGATATATTTTGTTCTTGTATGCTGGTCTCTCGTGTACTAGTTGATTTTTGTTGTTTTCTTTCTTGATTCTTTATTAATGTTTTCCATGTAGTTGGAACATTTATAGCATCGTCTCGTTTATTTAGTTGTCCCGCTTTTTCGATTTCTAGGGCCTCTCTTATGACGCGTACCTTGTAATTCTGTACTGGTGCTATTTCTTTTGTTTTTTCGAAGTCGATGGTGTGTCCGGTTGTTTGGTGATGTTGAAATAGGGCCGAAGTTGTCTGTTTGTTTTTGAGGCTATTTTTATGTTCTTGGATTCTTGCTGATATGCGCCTGTTTGTTTGTCCTATATAAGTTTGATGGCAATCTGCACATGGAATGCTGTAAACGCCATGATTTTCAAGGTTGGTCTTGTCTTTGAAAATCATGGCGTTTACAGCATTCCATGTGCAGATTGCCATCAAACTTATATAGGACAAACAAACAGGCGCATATCAGCAAGAATCCAAGAACATAAAAATAGCCTCAAAAACAAACAGACAACTTCGGCCCTATTTCAACATCACCAAACAACCGGACACACCATCGACTTCGAAAAAACAAAAGAAATAGCACCAGTACAGAATTACAAGGTACGCGTCATAAGAGAGGCCCTAGAAATCGAAAAAGCGGGACAACTAAATAAACGAGACGATGCTATAAATGTTCCAACTACATGGAAAACATTAATAAAGAATCAAGAAAGAAAACAACAAAAATCAACTAGTACACGAGAGACCAGCATACAAGAACAAAATATATCGCACTCGGCAGAGGGGAGGAGCCTGCGAAATCGCTCATCCAATCAGGAAGCGAGCCAGCTAAACAAAACTCGGCAGTCATCAGAGGCCACCATCAGTTCTCAGCCGAGTAACGAGACGAACCGCACTTGAAAATGCCAAATGAGATTTTGGCGAAACGTCGTGAAAACGATTTTTTGAACGAACGGATTGAAACCCGGAATAACCAAACTATTCATTCTACCATCCGTGAAAACCTACGATATAACATATATATATATATATATATATATATATATATATATATATATATATATATATGAAGTAAAAAGCGAACAGTAAATGCAAACTTCTCTCCATAATATCCTTTCTGTGTTAGAGGTTGCACAGTTAGAACAAATTGTTACAAAACCCAATTTATCCTATTCCACCACCATCGAGATGATGGCCTACCTGTACCACCATACCGAGAAGAAAGTCAAAACTCACCCTCCCCGCCACAGTGATACGGCAGAGGCACATGTTTCGTCTCTACTAGACTCATCAGGGACAACTAACACGGAGGAATCCGTGAAAGCCGTATAAACATATATACGCCATCCGACGGGAGGTCGGCGAAACCGCGTTTCAGTATTTGCATGCTTCTCTCCGATCTGTCCTTTGCACAGCCAGGTGCATGTCGGTACCCTGATGAGTCTAGTAGAGACGAAACATGTGCCTCTGCTTTTTCTGTTCTTTTCATTTAAATGTTTATATTGTTTAAGCAAGCATATTTGTTGCTACTCTGTCTTGGTAACCTATATGTTCCTTGTACTGTATTTTTTACTTGTACACACTTTAATTTTTATACACACACTAGTTTTATTAGTACTTAAGCTATTTGATTGTGTACTATTATTATTAATTGACTTGTGTAAGTACCTTTTGTGCATTGAAATTAATAAATGACCTTATCTTATGGATTGTAATTTGAAGGGTATACATCATATTAAAAAAATTTTGAAATATATCTGGTGGTTCATTAAATATATGTAAAAAACTTGATTTCATTGCAGCTCTTATTTTTTAATTAATTTAAAGAGCGACTAAAATACTCCACCGCACCACGATACCACAAAAGCGTTTCAATGCCCCAGGTAGCGACCCTCATTATTGGAGTCAAGAACCAAACGATAGATCTTGAAACATACTTTAACCTTGTATGAATAAGTTAAGACAGACAAAAATTGGGGAAATAATCCTATACAAAATTTGAAAATCGATTTCTTCGTAGATTTTACCACGTTCCTAAAAATTCTTTTCAGGACAAAAATAAAACCCGAACATAAAGACAATTTAATCGTATTTTTCCATATTCATGTAGACATTTTCCCAAAACGTGGTTAGAGAGTGGCAGCCTATTAATAATTCTCACGCCCCAAACAAAAAAAAACGAGAAAGAATGTTTCGTGCGAAACTGAAATTACAGTATTAAACGAGACTAAATTTATTAATGCTGCTAAAGTGTTAAGTATTGTTTTTGTTGCTGTAGAAAAGTCGACTTGCACGTCGCAAATGCATTTATAAAGTCGCATGTTGAAATGGCAAGTATTTGATACAAACTTGCATTTCGTAATTTATGACTCTAAAATGCCATTATTTATAACTTCGAATTTAGTATTAAAGTTTTTGGTGTTATTTAAAATACATTGAAAGATAGCTTTACGTAATCTTTTTCAACCATACAAAAATACTACTATACAGGTCTGGAAAATCCAGAACAGAAACTCGACGTTTCTTAAGTATGATAAAGAAAATGCTATATTATTCATTAAATCAGAATGAGACAGAAGATAAGCATCGTAAGCATCGCCTTAGCACAACAATAGGATTCCAAGTTATTTGCTTTCATTCAGGCCGTCGAAGTGTAAGTACCGAATATTGGTATTTCCGTGTTTCGAGTCAAATTTTTTTATTTAAAATGGTAGTTTATTCCACGGAACAAAAAGTACAGATTATTAAGTGGTATTATTCTGGTAAAAGTATACATGCGATAATCGGCAGATTTGCATTTACGTACGAAAATCATCCTATTCCTTCAAAATCTAGAATTTCAGAAATTATTAAAAAATTTGAGACAACCGGTTGTCTAAAAATTTGTAAAAAATGCACTGATAACAATGAGGAGCAATCGGCTCCTCAAATTAGTAAAGAACGAGCAAATCGACGTATGTAGTTTAGCGGAAATTAATTTTCCTTGCAATAATATCGCAATTGCAGAAGAACTTGATATGAACGCTCGAACGGTTCGAAATATTTTAAACCGTAACAAATATCGCTGTTACAAATTGCGAATAACTCAAGAAATTTTTCCGGAAGACCAGGAAAAACATATGGTGTTTTGTGAGGACATGATGGAAAAGGCTAATAGGGACGACAAATTCATCAGCAACATTTTGTTTACAGATTTATCTTCATTCTCCTTGCACGGCCGTCACAATCCTTCTATTGCCGTAGGATACTCTAGAGAGAATCAACATCTCAATATTCCTCAGAGAACACAATACCCGCAGAAGGTTAATGTATGGGCTGGTATGTTAGGGGATTTTATCATTGGACCCTTTTATATTAATGGGAATCTAACTGCCAATAAATACTTGGAGCTTTTGCGAAATCATGTCATTCCAGCTGTTCGAGCATTGAATATTAATTTTGAGGAAATTTGGTTTCAGCTCATAATGCGAGAGAAGTGCAACAGTTTTTGCAAACTGTATTTTATTTTTAAAGCGTATTTTATTTTTAAAGACGTTTTTCGAATTTATTTTCATGATTTTAAAGTTTCAGTCTGCTATTGTTGGGTCTGATTTTTATTTTTAATATCAAATGCGTGCTTTCGACCCACTGTGTTTTGACGACCCGAAACCAGCGAAAAGTCCTTGCCCGACGCCATTTTTGCTGGAAACCAGGAAGCAAGCTACGATACAACAGTATGCTTTATTTCACTTCTTCAACATGGCTAAACGGGTTGTCCGTCGCTTTTTGTTACGTTCCCTTTTTTAAGAGGTTCTGTTCTCGATTTTCCACACCTGTATATTATACTTTAAACGACATATTGCTAACTAGCTTAAAGAGGATGAGTTTTCAGAAGAATTTGACGTGCTAAATGTTCTGTTCTGTATCGGTTACATAGGCAAAATTAATTGCACGTTACCAAACATATAGGAACGACTGTCTTAATATTTCTTTTTATATTAAAAAGAGACTAACATTTAAACTTCATGTCAACTAGATCTGCCATAAATTTTAGTGAACCTGGCAGTAAAATTTTACACATCAAAGCCAAAGGATCCAATACAAATATTCTTGAATAGCTGTAAATAAACAAACTTCACCATAAAATTGTATCATTAAACAACCAAATAGATTTAAATAGCTCAGCTCTATTAAGTGAAAGCATCTTTGACAAAAGATAATATAAGTCACTGGAATGTCCTAAATAGTAAAATCATAAAATTTAAGGGCTCGATCTATGTATTTTTCTACATCCATGTATTTTTTGAATCCATAAGCTACAAGCAGCTTGTCTGGATGTCAAATAACAAATGCTTACTTTCTAATACACTATCACAAAATAAAACAATTAAAATTCAAGACAAATTAAAATTAATTAAAGAAATTAAACTTACACCTATTTAAAGAGAAAACATCACATACATACATATCAATCATATTCAAAAATATTAACACAAAAAAACAATACCTAAAATTATCTCTATTTCCAATACTAATTTAATAATGGCACTGCATTAACAATCTGATGTTGGTTTGCTTTTATCCACTTAGATATTCTCAAACAAAAAGAATATACATTTACAATAGATTTTATTTCTAAAGGTAACAAATTAAATAACTTTGGACCGATATACATAATATGCCTCTGCGAAGCCGTATATAATGTCACAGGAAAGGTAAGGCCTCCATTGTGAACAGACCTGGTATGAACATTGTGCATAATCGGACTTTTATATTCATCACACTTCTTCATAAATTTTAAAACATTTTTAAAATATAATTGTCTGATAGTTAAAAGGTCAGCTTGTTCAAATAACAAGTCTGATGGAAACCTCCTTGATTTATTTGAGAATATTTTTATTATATACTTTTGAGTAACAGTCAACGGGTAAAGGATGCTACCACATGCACTGCCCCAAACATTCAAACCATATGCGAGGACTGACTCAATCAAAGCCCGGTAAGTCATTCGCAATAGTTTCAAAGACAGGAATTCTCTCAGCTGGTAGAACTTGTATACAGTCTTTCGAAGTTTTTTAGTGATATAGTTTACGTGAGCATCATGTCTGAGATTCCGGTCAATGAACACCCCCAAGTATTTAACCTTGTCCGTCGCTGCCACAGACTCAATACATCCGCACTGTTTCTCACCCAAAATACATTCATAATTATGTACTAAAAGATTAGAATATAGAGTATTAACTCTATTATTCATAGAAAAGGCCATGTGGACAGTTTTACTGACATTAATAGTCAGAAGATGCTGATCCATCCACAATCGTACCCTCGAAAAGTAATCCTCTGCTCTCTAAAATGTCTCCTGCCAAGATTTACCTTTAATTAAAATAACTGTATCATCGGCATAACAAATACATTCACTATTTTCACTTGGAAGAACAGTAAAAAGATCATTTATATATAGAGAGAACAGATCAGGACCCAATACTGTACCCTGCGGTACCCCAAACTCCACATTACCTGTTTTACTTAGTGTTTCATTTATTCTTACTTTCTGTGTTCGATTAGTTATATATGACTCAAACAGGTCATACACGATACCTCGAATCCCAATACTTTCAAGTTTACTCAGTAATATTAGGTGCGCCACAGTGTCAAATGCACGAGCCAAATCAACAAATATCCTCAGTGTCTTGAATTTTGTATTAAACCCACGAATTATATAATCCGTTACATGCACTATTGCATCCTCCGTGCCTACTCCCGACCGAAATCCATACTGAGAAAGAGACAAAATTTTATTTTCTTTCAAAAAATCATCCAATCTGAGTTTAATGCACTTCTCAAACAGTCGGCTGATCGAACTAGTCATCGTAATGAGTCGATAGTTTTCCTTATTTAATTTGTCCTCCGATTTATAAATTGGAACGATAACCGCGTTCTTTAAAATGGCAGGATATCTTCCTTTTTCAAATATTAAATTTATTAAATGTAAAAGAGACTTTATAAGGCAAATATGATTATCTTTCAATATTTTAGGAGAGATATTGTCATTACCAGCCGCCGCTTTCGTGTTTAAAGAATTTATTACGGTAATTAGCTCACTCTCGGTTATGAGATTCAAAAACATGGAATTCGAAATACGTTTAATAAAGAAATTGTAATTGTTTGTTTTGATCTTTTCCGCCAAGTCCTTGCCCATACCTCCAAAATAATCCAAAAAAATATTAGCAATTCGCAGGCTATCACAAACAAGCTCACCCTCATCCTTAATCAATGATATTCCCCCAGACCCACCATTCTTATTGGTAGCTCGCCTAATCACCTCCCATGTTCTCTTAATATCACCTTTACAGTCAACCAGCCTGCTTCTGAAAAACGCATATTTCGATTTTTTAATAAGGTTTGTAAGCAGATTTCTATACCTTTTAAATTTTTCTGTGGCTTCGATATTCTCTGGGTTTTTGTCCACTATCTTTTTAAGTTTATCTCTATTTTTAATAGATGTATTAATACCCATAGTAATCCATTCCTTTTTTTTCTTTGCATTTTTAATTTGTTTTGTTTAGTCGAGTGAGAAATACATTTATTTATTTTTTAAATAAAAATTTCGGTGCATGAATCAATATCAGAACCGTAAACGGAATCCCAGTTTTCATTGTTGATTTGATTTTGTAATTTTATGTAATCTATTGTTTTTATTATGGGATGAGAGTTGTGATTAGTAATAATGGGTTTATTATTCATATTTTTAAAGTCAATGTTCAGTATAATCGGGAAATGGTCGGCAAGGCCAGAAATCAATACAATAGGTTTTACATTACTGTAATTAAGCTTATTGTAAATAAAAAAGTGATTAACACATGATCCAGAGAAACGGTCTTGTCTAGTAATATTATTTATTTGACTGACATATCCTATGCCATTCAAACAATTCAGATAATTACAAGTAGTTTCACTACCTACATCCTTCAAATCTATATTTATATCATATATCAACATCAATGGTTAGATATAAACATCACGTTCTTAACTGTTGGTTGAAGTAGTATAGCAACACCATATTGTATAAGTACCTCAAGAAGCTGCCAAGTAGTGAAACATGTCGTGCAGTCAAGAAGTATATTGAAAATTTAAGCAAGAATATGCTTTTACTTAGCACAGTCGTAAACTGATATTGATTTCCATCAAGTAACGACCAATAAAATAAAAAAATTTAAAAAATAATTTTTCGTTGCCAACTTTTTGCTGTCCAGTGTATAAATATTCATTGCTATTGTCGCTTTAATCCTACACAAGTAAAACAAAATTGTCCCCGACAATCCAACTGTCCAATCGGCATTCTTGCAGCTTTATAAAGGACATGCGGCGTCCTTGAAGTTTTCATGAATACACCCCAGACATACAGATAACCACCCTTGTGTGTCACTTTACCCCCATTTATATAAATCTCGCCTTTTAACATAAAGAAATCCGTGTGACATCCCTTCTCAACAAATATGGCCGGCGTAAAAAACTATGTGAGTTATTCTCTAAAATATATTATGTTGTTTATTGGTGAGGAAACAGGCTTGCGCTCTTATAAAAAAATCTACAAAATTTTTATAAAAAAATTGAACCGACTTCTAAAAGTGCGCTAAAAAGTGAAAAATAACTGTAAATTTTTACATAAAATTGAAATTTTTGAAGTCGGCGCTAAACTAATACCTGACAAAATGTGATTTGCATAAACAGATTAAAAATACTTTATTTGTAATTGCTTTCTTACCATAATATTAGTAGTTATTTATTTCGCGTACAAATAATTTGGCGCCGACTTCAAAAAGTTCAATTTTTTTATAAAAATTTTATTTTTCTATTTTTAGTTTTAGAATTCATTATGATATTCATAAATTATTTGAACTAAGTACTAATCGATATTAGTGTACCTCGCAATGACTCCAAACTGACAAAAAAGTATCCATTTTATCCAAAGTTGTAAATCACCCTAAAATGGACCACTAAAAGTTCTTTGGTTCTTAGAGTTTTCCAAATACCAATCAAATTGGGTCAAACGAATATTTAGTCTGTCATAGAAAATCTACTATCTTAAATTTCAAATTAATTTCAGATTGATAATATAGGCCCCAAAAGCTTCCAATATCGATATTTAAAGAAAATAAATTAATTTTTTATCCACCATATTGGATACGCCATATTGAATTTTTCAAAAATAATTTTAGATTCGTCATGTGTGACCCCGAAAACTCTCCCGTACCAATTTTGGTGAAAATCGAACATAAATGATTTTTTTTTGTCCGTCATGTTGAATCCGCCATATTGAGTTTTTTAAAAATAATTTCAGATTCTTTATGTGAGGCCCCGAAAACTTCCCCATACCAATTTTGGAGAAAATAGAACAAAATTGATTTTTTCGTCCACCATATTGGATCTGTTATATTGAATATTTTAAAACTAATTTCATATTCGTTGTGTACAACCCCGAAAATTCCTCCATATCAATTTTGGAGGAAATCGGACAAAATTATTTTTTTTGGCCGCCATATCGTAAGCGCCATCTTGGATTTTATTGCACCAATTTCATCTAAAAAAATATAGGACCACCGCAGCAACTTCCTTTACATAACGTAAAAAATTTCATTCAAATCGGTGCAGCCGTTCCGGAGTAATCGGTGTACATACATAAAAAACAAATAGATAGTCGACGAATTGAGAACCTCCTTCTTTTAGAAGTCGGTTCATAAAACAAATTATGTTCAAGGAGAGAACTTTTAGGATAATTTGAATTATAAGGCTATATAATTCGAAACGTCACAACAGAAATCTGACTACATAGTCTTTGGACATAAGTTAGCCTGTTATTATCATACACTTCTCTTAAAAAGTTTCTTTCTACAGCTGTTTAAAATATTTGGTGTTGATGAACAGTTTTCTTGTTCATTACCCATTTTGCTTCGCAAGATATTGTAAGAAGTATAATACATTCATAATAATTTTTGCTTTCAGTTTTTTGGGTATGTTTTTGTTCAGAAATTATTTAATTCATCCAGAAGCTGCCCATCGTTAATTCCACTTATAGTATTCAATAATATTCCATACTGGGTACGTATTGAACTTTCCTGTCATTAATTATAAATAAATTTTGTTTTTCTCAAATTCATCTCAAATAATTTTTTTTTCTGGTTGAAGGAGATTTACCATATATTTCAGTTCTTCTTCATTTCAACTCTTTCTTGTAAATTTGCGTCTTTGTTGTATCAATATATTGCCGGTCAATTTTTCCCTATCTTAGAGACTTTGTAAGCTCTTGTACTCTACAGTATCAAACGCCTTTTGAAAATCCATGAAGACCATCCATAGGGGTATATCTAATTCATTAAAAACCATGACTGTTTTTTGGTTAGGTATAGTTCAAATGATTTCCTTATAAATAGTTTATATACCTGAGGGAGTCAGCCAATAATTACTGGTACTGGTATAATTATCGAAATCCGTTGGGTTCCTTCTTTAACCAACTGATCCTTATATTTTTATGTATGTATGCTAATTACTCCAAAACGTCTCCGGCTATTTCAAGTAAATTTTGTATTATGTTCAAGAAGTTTTTCCATATGATTGTGGTCGAAATTGGTTCAGTAAAATCCAAAATGGCGTATATAACATGGTGAACAAGAAATTCATTTTGCCCCATTTTCTCCAAAACTGGGTTGACGGATTCAATACCAAACTAAACATTTTTCATCCTTCGATCTTGTTCAAAATTGGTATTAGAAGATTTAAGTTAAGAATTTAAAGTTTTTTTTTTAAATCAATATATATATATATATATATATATATATATATATATATATATATATATATATATATATAGATATATATATATAGAAAATTGATACTTAGGGATTCTCAAGAAGGTAGATTATGTATAGGTTAAGAGTTTCAAATAATTTTTTATATCTATTTAGCGTATCCAATATGGTCGGTTGAAACCTTTACTTTTTTTAAAATTGGTATAAATGAGTTTTTGAGGCAGTTTAGAGTTACAGATACAGATACAATATTTGGGACTACTATTTTTACATTATTCCTGTTTTCTTCAAAATTGATATTGGGGGTTAACTTTAAATTATTTTTTCCATGTTCTTTCAAAATTGGGATCCAGGGTTTCAGAAGCATAGATACAGATATAAAATTAATATCTTCAAAATTAATGTGATGGACAAAGGATTACCTACTAAATAATTTACATATCTCAAGTTCTTTCAGAATCAGTGTAGAGAGGTTTTTGGATGCGTAGATTACGAATGTAAAATTATTTTCGAAAAACTCAAAATAGTAGCAGATTTACTATGCTGGACTAATTTTTTATTTGATCCAATTTCAAAATAAGTTATTTGAAAAAATTTCAAAATTACAATTTTTTTTGTTACTCAATTTAGTGTGGTCTATAAAAACCTTATACTTAATTCAAATAATTTGTGAATATTGTGGATTCAAAACTAAAAATCACAAAGTAGAATTTTTAGAAAGAAAAGCGAATTCCCTCTAAATAAGCTCTAAAAGAGAAAAATAACAATATAAGAACAAATATCTACCAACACGAGGTATAAACAAGCTATAGTATTTCACTTATAAAATCCTTCGCATTTTTTTTGCTAATCAGATTTCTTTAAGTAATAATTTGGCCTTTAGAAGCTTAAATTCCTCATACAAATTTATATTCCTATTTTTCGCTTTATGTTCTTTTCTACAGGCGGTTCAATCTTTTGTAAAGATTTGATTTCTTTATTATTGTAACCACAGTATTTCTCCAGCCCTCGGTCTTGCTTCTTTGATCAAAAATAAGTTGGAAAATACGGTTACGAACGACTAGAAGTAAACTTATTGATACACCCTCGTATTCCAATGTGATGAATTATCTTTATTATAATGTGGCGAAAGTGTATCGATGAGTCATGTTTCTAGATAGATCTCAACTTTTATGTTGATATTTAGAAATTACCATAGATATATAAATAGAGATAGGAGAAGCGGATTATACTTAGTTGTATAGTTGTGTTTGAATAGTGAAGATTAAGAAGTGTGTTTTAGTTGTGTTGATAAATAGTTAATATAAGTATTGGAAGTCTTGGTGAAAGGTGTTGTGTTTTATTTTGCGAACCCAGGGAGTGATTTTAAAGTATTTTTAATATTAGATTTGTACTTAGAGCTTCAATTCTTTATGGTAACGTCTGGTTTGTCACTTTTAAAGATATACCATGTTAGTATATTGGAGGGTTTGGGTTTAAATAATTTAAAAATTTTATTTCATCAAGTGTTTAAGTGAGTCGAAAAAAAAATAAATGACTAATCTATTTTTTAGTTTCAAACAATGTTTACGAAAACATTTAAAATAATCAGTATTTAATATCGACCTTTTTTTAGAGAATTACTCAGCGCTATTCCCTCAATGTTTACGGTCATTTTACATACATGTGTATGGGAAGATACCTGTCAAAAACAGCGAGTGAAAATAAAAGGATGTTTGCGTCTTTTTGTGACTTTTTCGCAAAGCAATTCTTTATGGTTGGTTACATAATATTTTCTTGTCGAGGGTAGGGACTTCATAAGTAAACGACGTTCCCAAATAGAACAACGGAAGATATGTCATCTTGCCGAAAATATGGTTTATTGATTTTGTTAGTTCGAAAATAAAAAAAATAGCTATTTTTCTTTTCGTTTAGTTCCAAACTTATTTTGAATATAAAAAGATTTTGGGATGAATAATGCTCCATATCTAGTTTTTAAGTTAGCATAAATTTTTATACTGGGTGACAAAATTACGCTTCTTAGCACCATTGCGATAGGGTTGTATTGAAAATGCTTGGATAATTGAGGTTTATTATTTTAGTGGAAGTCTAAATTATGTTTAGGAACTGTTGGATGACCTTGTGTCCAAATGCCTTGAGACAAACTGAATTATACAGAGTTTTCATTTTTCGATGTATTTGTGGGTTGATCTCACTTATCTTACAATTTACCACCAAAACAATGCCATCAAAACTCAATGGTATATAAAAGCAACATGGTCCTCTAGATATCTACATTATAATTCCCAACATCCTCTATCTCAAAACAATCAATGGTGATAGGAATTACAAACTGAGCCATAAAATTATCCGATCCAGACTACCGAAACGAAGCAATTTAAAAAGCAAAAGAAGCTTTATCCTCCTTTAAATAAAGATGCGACACAAAAAGCAAGGTTTTTGTAGTATCTTGTCAAAAAGTGAACCATGTGTTAACAATATGTAGTCTAAGTGGTGATCCTCGGCAAAAACTTATATAAGTTATAAAAAAACAATCTGAAGAAGGTCAAGTGTGACCGAAACGTCAATAGATATGCATAACAAATAAAACATATGCAGTTTTATTAATAAAATGGATTTTACACCCAGGAAAATCAAAAAACTTTAAAAAATATACAAATAGAAAAATCCAAGAAAAAAAAATAAGAAAAAACATATATATATATATATATATATATATATATATATATATATATATATAGAATGTTAAGCATAAGATAAGAAAAAAAAATGATTTTTGAAGGTTGTACTTGACAAGTGTTAAGTTTTCAACTTTTTGTTATACGACTTCTTATCTTTATTTTACTTACCATATAGAATCATTCCTCCTAGTATTCTGATGCATCTTCCGAACACTCTGTATAAGTTATACTATATCTGAAAAAATTTGAGCCTTTTTTTTAATAGATTTCTTTATTAAAAGATTTAATAAAGGAAAGATATAATCTCTAAAATATCTTTTAGGGATATTCCTCTAATTCAATAAAAAAGGTCCCTTTCAGTGAAACACTGGCGTAATTAATGACCGTCACTCTTACCCAACTGTCTCTTTATATATTCAGGAAACCTGTTGGTTAAATATTTTTCATCTCCTACTCTAATCTACAATCGGAATTAAACCGTGTTAGAAAGACAAATGAACGGCAATCACAAATGGAAAGGTCGAGTGTAATATTGATCTCGAGATAAAAGTCCAATAGGAAAGATGTTACGATTTTGTTTTAACTCGATATTAAATGTTTGGTCGATTTTTTTATGTTTCCGGTGTATTGTTATTAAATTTCTATCGTCATTTTTTTATAATTTCCAGATAGCTTTATTTTTAAGTGAAATATCATGCCTTATTTTTAATTTTTTATGATTTCATTCTTTACTAAAGTTTAATACTTTGATAACCATTTAAGCAATGTAATGCTGTAATGGTATGTACAGGGTGAGTCAACGATTGGATGAAGTAGGTTTGTGCCTTTTCGGTGAAATTAACAAAGAAACTATATTTATTGTTTGATACAGTTTATTTTTACGCAGATTTTAAAAATATTTAGGACTCTTCAGGGTGAGCCAAAAAACTAGGACAGCATAAAGTTGAATTTTTTTAAATAAAACACCCTATATACGAATCGTATTTTCGATTTAGCTTATAATTTTAAATCTTTTTTATTAAGGGTTTACTATAACAAAACTTTATAGTTTCTGAGATAATTAATTTTAAAGAAAAAAAGTCACATTTTCAAGCATCAATTCAATCCTAAATAACGTTTTCAATTTTGTGACAAATATATTCAAATTTGGAATTTAGCAAGGCCAAGGACAAGTTAACATAATTTTTACCTAATATTTGCAATAAAAGCTACAGGGTGTTGAACACATCGGCTCAAATTTGAACAAGATTAAATGAATAAATATCTTTTTTTTTAAATGGTACACCCTGTATATTTTCATGTTATTTAATAAAGTAATAAAAACCCTAAAAGTTTTGTTCAATATATCCTATACCTATTTTTTGAGATATTTCAGTTTTTCTTATTTTCCATACTTTTTTACAGAAATAGTCTTCATTATCATAGTAGCCATGGCAAAAACAATGTAAAAGAACATTTTTCTGTGTGTCAAATTTATAACCGCAATCGCTTCTTTTGTTTTTTATGTAGTGTAGTTTGGTTTTTTTTGCATTCATCTTATATTGTAAAATGAATTTTCCAAAGAATGAGTTAATAGATATGATTTATACAATAGGAGAGGCTCAAAAAAATTGCCTTCTTGCTCAAAGAATTCACAAAATGAAGTATCCTGATCGACGCCAGCCTAATACCCATACTTTACAAAACTTAATGCAAAGATTTGATTCTTCTGGTACTGTTGATTATCCAAAACGTAAAGTGGTCAACAAACCAGTAACTAATGAAGAAAAAGAACTACAAGTATTGTTAAATGTTCAGGAAAATCCTTATATTGGTAGCCGTCAGTTAGCAGCATTATGTGAAACATCACAATCCACCGCTAATCGTACTACCAATAAATATAGGTATCATCCATATCACATGGAATTACACCAAGAATTGCATGGACAGGATTTTGAAAGTCGTGTAAACTTTTGTCGTACAATAAATGCGGAGATTCAATTAAATCCAAATTTATTATGCAAGGTAATGTTTAGTGATGAAGCTACTTTTAGAAGTAACGATGCCGTAAATAGACGCAACATGCATTATTATGCCACAGAAAACCCATTTTGGATTAGAGAGGTGCAACATCAAAACCACTGGTCATTAAATGTTTGGTGTGGTATTCATCATAATCGAATTATTGGACCCCACTTTTTTAATGAACCACTAAATGGCCATAGTTACCTGAACTTTCTACAAGAAGAACTAGCCCAACTGCTTCAAGGTCTCGATAGGGATGAGCTCGACAGTATGTGGTTCCAGCACGATGGTGCGCCTCCGCATTACCATCGTGAAGTTCGTGCGTTTTTGGACCAACGATATTCGCAAAAATGGATTGGACGTGGGGGTTTCATTGAGTGGCCACCAAGGTCTTGCGACATCACCCCATTAGATTTCTTCCTATAGGGTTATATTAAAAATAAGGTGTATGTTAATCCACCAACAACAGTGGAAGATATGCGAAACAGGATTAGGGATACCTGTAGAACAATAACGCCACTAATTTTGTCCAGGGTCCGAGAAAATCTGCAAAAAAGACTAAATTTGTGCATTGCACAAGAGGGTCGTTTATTCGAACAGTTATTAAAAAGAAATAATTAATCTCAGTATTTAATAGGTAATTTTTTTGTTTCAAGTTAGTATAAAAGTAAATATGTATTTGCCTTGTCGTTATTGTTGTGTTAATTTTTTCACATTATGTTTAATTAAACTATTGCCGTTGTAATATAACGAATAATGTATTTCATTATATTTAACCACATTCTGTTTGTTTCTGTAGTTTCTTTTTATTATTTTACATGACTACTATGATAATGAAGACTATTTCTGTAAAAAAGTATGGAAAATAAGAAAAACTGAAATATCTCAAAAACTATTATAAATAGGTATAGGATATATTGAACAAAACTTTTAGGGTTTTTATTACTCTATTAAATAACATGAAAATATACAGGGTGTACCATTTAAAAAAAAAAGATATTTATTCATTTAAACTTGTTCAAATTTGAGCTGATGTGTTCAACACCCTGTAGCTTTTATTGCAAATATTAGGTAAAAATTATGTTAACTTGTCCTTGGCCTTGCTAAATTCCAAATTTGAATATATTTGTCACAAAATTGAAAACGTTATTTAGGATTGAATTGATGCTTGAAAATGTGACTTTTTTTCTCTAAACTTAATTATCTCAGAAACTATAAAGTTTTGTTATAGTAAACCCTTAATAAAAAAGATTTAAAATTATAAGCTAAATCGAAAATACGATTCGTATATAGGGTGTTCTATTTAAAAAAATACAACTTTATGCTGTCCTAGTTTTTTGGCTCACCCTGTAGAGTCCTAAATATTTTTAAAATCTGCGCAAAAATAAACTGTATCAAACAATAAATATAGTTTCTTTGTAAATTTCACCGAAAAGGCACAAACTTACTTCATCCAATCGTTGACTCACCCTGTAATGCTGTAATGGTATGTACGCTCGGAGACTATACTTAGAATGGTTTCCTAATAGCAGAACTCCAGAAAAAATATGTGAACTTGTTGATACGAATTTAAGAGAGACTATTATTAATTTATTGATTTAAGAAAAACGCAAAGTAGTTCTTCTATTTTTCTGATTATATTATATTTTACTGAAATGAAACTACTGGACTAACAAAATAATTTTTAAAAACTTTTCTGACATCCTTCGCATTTTTACCATAACGATTATATCGCCTTGTGGACACCTTGCCCTTGATCACAGATTCCATCAGAATTTAAAGTGAACTAAGACCTTCTTTATCATATATCATTTAACAACAATATCAAATTTGCTGAATCCATTTGCAATTCGGTTTTAAACATCTCCACTTTGCTGTCAGAATGCCAAGCGCAACGCTTTGCTCGTGACAATCTGTAATTGAAAACGCGCTCTTCCCCAGTAAGGTCCATTCTTGAATATGACTTTAGTAAGTATGTTTTCAATGGATACGCATCATCACCCAACAAGACATAGGAAACTCTCTACATGGAATATTTTCTTCAGTTGGTATGCTGAAGGTGTTAAATTCCAGTAGTTTATAAACATTTGAATCCGAAAAAGTTCCCCCGTCGCATTGCTTTCCGTAAGCCCCTACTTCAACAGCAATGAATCTGTAATATGCGTCTGCTATCTCTTGCAATACTACACAATAATATCCTTTTTAGTTATAAAATATCGACCCGGTTTTTTTAGGACATTTGATTCTAACATGTTTTCCGTCTATGCACCCAATGCAGTTGGGAAAATTCCATTTTTTGTTGAAGTCACATGCGATAGTTTTTCATTCATCTGTAGTAGGTAGGTGCATATATTTCTTGTAGAAGACATCTCATATCGCTTGGCATGTTTCATATATTATAATTCTTATAGAACAGTGTGAAACTCTGTAGGAGAAACTTAGTCCTCGAAATGACATCCCAGTTGATAAAAATCTGTAATAAAAAAGTGTATTATGAACAATATGAATAAAAAAAAAACATATTATGTGTACTAACTTTCTACCTTCTACTTTTTTTTGTATTTCTTAAAGTTCTATTAATTTTTTTCTAGGCGAAGCTGTCAAAAATAAGTGGAGAGATTTAAGGGACACTTTTCGTAAGGAACTCAATAAGCTTACAAAAAAACGAAGTGGTAGTGAAGGTGGAGCAGTCAAAGAATCTACCTGGCCTTACTTTAAATATATGGAATTTTTGAAAAATTAGTTCCAAAAAAAAATTAGAGGGTAATGTCCCGAGCTCTGATGAATATTATAAGGACATCGAAGATCCTGATGAAAGTGATCCAAGCATGCATACTAGGGAACTTCCTTCCACTAGAGAGGCATCTCCGGAACAACATTTTATGGTTTCTAAGAAAAAGAAAGCCAAAACAAAGTATAGCGCGGTAGACAAATTATTCATGATTGAAAAACAAAACTGAAAGCATACCAGCAAAAATATTCATCTTCTAACAACGAAGACGCCGATTTTCATTTCCTCATGAGCTTGTTGCCAAATTTAAGGAAAATGTCCGAACAAAGAAAAATGTTCGTACGAACCAAACTGCAAAACGTGTTTTGCGAGGAGGAACTACAAGGGGAGTATAGAGCTCATAATGCAGTTTCAACGGATTCTGCAGCATGTTCTTCCCACAGTTGGCTATCTAACGAATTAAGACAGGTCAATATAGCCTCACCAACTACTTCTCGCCACGAGGACCTTGCGTCTTACTTTTCAAGTGGCCTCCCTGAATAAATATTCTTTAAATAATTTATTCAACAGAGGTCAATTTAATCATTTGTCTGCTAACCATTTTATACTTTTCTCAACTTTTTTTTGACTGTTTTCACTACAATAAGCTGTAAATTACAACATATATATTAAAGTTTTTCTTACCTCAGTGTTATAGCGAAACATAGTCTCGAAAATTTGAGTATTTTGATATATTCTCCTTAATTCCTTGGAGTACATATTTATAGGTTCCAGGAGTCATCTTGAAGAATTCGAGAAACTTTTGAGGATTGGTACACAGATCTTTGAATAACATTCGGTGCTCTCCTTTTTCCTTTCTTGTAGCTCTTGTAACTTAAGCAATGGGCTATCCATTAAATAAAAATCGTCACTACTGTCTAGAATTCGCAACCAGTATAACCGTAGCCTTATAAGATAAGAGTTTTGTGTTGTTGAAGTAAATACATCATCCTTTATTATAATTTTAAGAAAATTTGCAAAATATAGTACCGAGGCTGATATCGAAAGAAAGATCCAAAACCCAGGATTGGAATAGAATATTTTAGATGCTGTAGCAGAAAATCTTTCAATTAATATTCAAAAATTAGCAGTTCAACATAGTACATCGAAATAATCTTCCACGCACGATAAAATTTGCATATGCCACACCCATCCATCGTGTAGCCGATACCTGTCTGATATCGTCCACTCATCGCTTTTGTTACCCTCCTACATTTTCTACCTACCTACCTACCTACCTAGGTCTCCATTCTGTTATTCTATACACCCACCTGTGAGTAGCCTATAATTATGTCTTTAATCTTTGTTTTCTTCCTAATTTTCTCATTTCGTATCCTATCCCGGAACGAAATACCAAGCATAGTCCGTTCCATAACCCTCTGTGATGTACTAAGCTGTTGAGTAAATGCTCTGTAAAAGCTCATTATTTCTAATCCATAAGTGCAGACTTTTAAAGTATTGTGTCTGAGAATGTACTCCAGTTTTTCAAACGTTGCTCATGGCAACCTGATTTGTCTCGTGATTTCTGCGTGTCTTTTTTGTTTTCGTAGCTTAATAGTGTGACTCATCAACTAATTGTCTCATCAGTGGAGCTGTAACGAACTAAGAGCAAAATGTACAAAAAATATTTCTCTATTTCAAATCCCTATTACGTAAAATGTCGACAGGATATTATCAACAGAACTTCATATATGTTTTTATCTTAATCGAGCATCTAGATATACCCCGTAGGCGTAGAAAATTAATAAAAATAAAGAATTTCACATTCTACACAAGAGGAAAAGTAGAGCAAAATTCACAAAAAACAGCTGTCTGCTTAAAATATCGGTCGGATATTACCCACAGAACTTGATGCCGGACTTTAACAGTTTATATTGCACTTGAAATTTATTGTTTTTTCAAAAATTTTTGTAGAAATACTTAAATAATGTTCATCTTAACCAAAAGATAAATCATAGAAAACTTATTGCTTGATTTTCTTGATCACCTGATATAAATCTGTTATAATTTTACTATAGAAAGAACACATTTTTAATTTATTAATAGCTTAATAACTACTTCGTGGAAAAGTATGTACTGAAAAAAATCTTATTAACTCATAATTTGTTAAATTACTTCACTCACTACAAAAATCATCAGAAATTTTTGAAGATAAATGCCATCTGAAACAAAATGATGTATTTCTAGAAAACGGATCATCTTATTGACTTCAATCAAAAGAACCTTTTTTTTTCTCCTAAAAGGCAAAAGAAACAAAAAAAGTACAAGACTGTATAAAAATGTAAGCAACTCAAAGTTTAGGGGTAAAAAATGTCAAGAGTGGACTTTCCTTGTTAAAAAACACAATTCATCCTGTTCCACCACCACCGAGATAGTGGCCCACCTGTATCACCTGTACCACCACACCGAGAAGAAAGTTAAAAAAAAGCTTACCCCCTTCGCTACAGTGATACGGCAGAGTTACATGTTTCATCTCTCACTAGACTCATTAGGGTACCGACATGAACCTGTCTGTTTGTTTGCATTCACTGTTCGCATTTTATTTCATTCACACACGGAGTTACATATAGTTGTACGTTTGCTGAATGTGATTTCAGCAATACAACAGCATAATGTGGATATAACCACTGCCATTGCATCTCACACGGAGGAATCCGTGAAAGCCGCATAAACATATATACGCCAACCGGCGGGAGGTCGACGAAGCTGCGTTCAGTGATGCATGCTTCTTTCCGATATGTCGATACCCTGATGAGTCTAGTGAGAGACGAAACATGTACCTCTGCCGTATCACTGTAGCGGAGGGGGTAAGTTTTTTTTTAACTTTCTTCTCAGCGTGGTGGTACAGGTGAGTCACTATCTCGGTGGTGGTGGAACAGGATGAATTGTGTTTTTTAGCAATTTATTCAAACTGCAACCTCTGGCATGGAAAGGATATGATGGAGCGAAGTTTGCATTCACTGTTCGCATTTTATTATTATATATATATATATATATATATATATATATATATATATATATATATATGAACTTTCTTTTTTTTTGTAAGTCGGTTAAAAACTTCAGCGTACCTATTCATTTCGATTTTAGTGAAATGGTCGTTAATTTCTAACGCCTATATTAATTGTTCACTGTTAATTGTGTTAAATTTGCAAATAATAGGACCAAACGCTGATATTTCCGAATCATTTGAATTAGACAAAATTTTCGTTTGAATGAAGCTCCAAATTATTCCCGTGAAAGCAGTCAATATGTTATTTTTAAGTTTTAGTGGATTCAATAAATGAATTTGCCGGTGAATATTATTGGTCTTGTAATTAATTACGTAGACTATGTGTAAAATCTAATAAACGTTCATTACGGGTGTAAATAAGCCATATCGGATAGCGTATACAGCATACAAACAGAATACATATCCGGTAATAAAGGTATTTTAATTACGGTGGCATACAAATAACACTACATCGTCAATTAAGTGACTATATCAATAAAGACTTTATTTCTATTTGCTGATTTTGCCATGTAAAATAATTGGCATGGACATAATTTTGATATAACTATTTTTTATTCGTAATGGTTTTGATTATTCAGTATTTGATTTATAGTTGTTAAATTCGTTTTCATAGGTACTATGGAAAATAAAGAAAAAAGTTTTATATGAACTTGTGAGTAGAAAAACGGGCAGCTAGAGAGCAAATAGGACAAGTTCGACGCTAAGGACGATGCGTTTCCGATGCGATCATCGCTCTTTCTAGTCAGAGTCAGCATATATATGGAATGGTGTCGTAATTGACATATAACTGAATAAATTAAAAGAATGGGTGATGACGATAAGAGTAATATCTCACTGTTACGTTCCGCCGCGGAATCACTTCAAGTATTAATTCCAAATTATGATATAGTACGTCAACACAGGTGTCAGTAGACCGACTGATGAATCCAACCGCTGGCACTGTGGACAAAACACGCCTGTAATTTTTAGTGGGAAATCAATCTGTAATTTCGAGCATATGCTGGGACATTTTCAGCACAGATTGTAACAATGGTTCGGAACTCACGCAATAGAAACAGTAAGAGTGAGGCCAAAAGTCAAGTATTGATCCAAAACTAAAATTTCTCGATACTCCAATCAATCCACCATTAAGTTTCCCGTGGAAAAGAAGGTAAATAATCAGTTGTCCTTCCTGTGTGCCATGGTTTAACTGTTCAAAGAGAATTATAAAAATTTCAGAATAAAAGAATTTAACACACAGTGAACAATATTTAAGCATGGGTCTAACTATTCTGTAGTTACCAAATGAGGAATTATACGGATCGATTAAGGATGATTTAAGGACAAAAGTCTGGGACACACCACGCTTTTATCTACAATGACGTTTTCTAGATCTTCCACCAATCTATTTGTTGCTTTTCATCTATTTGTATTAGTTACTTCGCTGACTGTTTTGTAGACATTGATATTGTTGTGTTTCCTTTGAAGGGTAGCAATTTTCTTATCCCTATTTTTAACCGACTTCTAAAAGAAGGAGGTTCTCAATTCGTCGAATATGTATTTTTTTTATGTATGTACACCGATTACTCCGGAACGGCGGCACCGATTTGAATGAAATTTTTTACGTTATGTTTAGGAAGTTACTGCGGAGTTCCCAATTTTTTCTGGACGAAATTGGTACAGTAAAATTCAAGATGACGCTGAAAATATGGCGGCCAAAAAAATTAATCTTGTCCGATTTTTTCCAAAATTGGTATTAGAAAATTTTCGGAGTCGTACACAATGAATCCGAAATTATTTTTAAAAAATTCAATATGACAGATCCAATATGGCGGACAAGAAAATTTAATTTTGTCCGATTTTCTTCAAAATTAGTATGACGGAGTTTTTGGGGTAACACATAATGAATCTGAACTTATTTCTAAAATAATGCATTTGGCTTATCCAATATCCCATTTTTTGCAAAATTGATATAAAGGAGTTTTTGGAATCGCACATTATGAATCAATATTGGGGGATTTTTGTTAGTGTAAATTACGAATTTAAAATATTTTTTGAAAAACTCAATCTGACGGATTTTATATTTTTCGATTTTCTCCAACACTGATATAGGGGGTTCTTGAGGGTGTAAATTATTAAATTAATAGTACTTTTTCAGGATTCAGTATGGCTGACTAAAAATTTTACATTTTTCGATTTTGTTCAAATGTGCGACTGAATCGTTTTTGAGGTTGTAAATGGCGAATATAAAATTATTTTAAGAAAATCTAATATGTCAGATGCAATATGACGGTCTAGAAATTTTAAATTTCCGGATTTCATCCAAAATTAGTACTAGGGGGCTTTGAAGGATTTAGATTTAGATTAGATTAAGACGCCAAAATTAGTTTTATGAAATTCAATAGGGCGGATCCAATATGGTGAGTTGTGAGTTTTATCTTATGTGCATTTTTTTAGATTTGGTATTAGGATATTTTCTGGGACGTGTATTACGACTATGAAGCTAATTTTTTACAACTATTAGGTTGATAAGATACAATATGAGGGACTGAAAATTTTAGATTTTCCGATTTTGTCTAAAATTGATATTGCGGGGTTCTTAGAGCGTATACAAACTCAATATGCAATATAAAATATATCGAGCTAAGAAATTTACGTCACAAGTTCTTTAAATATCGACATTGGAAGGTTTGGGGCCTATATTATCAATTTAAAATTAATTTGGAATTTAAGATAGTGGATTTACGGTGAGAGACTAAATATTTGTTTGACACAATTTCACTGGTATTCCGGAGTTCTAAGAATCAAAGAATTTTTAGTGGTTCATTTTAGAGTGATTTACAAGTCTGGATAAAATGTTTTTTTTTGCCACCTTGGAATCATTGCGAGGTATACTAATCTCTAGTACTTGGTTCAAATAATTGATGGATATTATAATAAATTCAAAACTGAAAATCCTGTCATTCCCCATTCTAAACTCTTTCTACATCCCCCTTCTGGTTTCAAATTTCGTTATCCCAGCTCTTATATCAGATATCACATGTTATGCAATGATTTTTCTTACATACTTCCAGATGCTGTCACCTATAAGAGATTCACGTTTCCCCCATGGAATCCCACCCCCATTAAGACCGACCTATCTTAGCTGGAATTTCCTAAAGAAACACATAGCAGCGATTTCTTCAAAAACCACTTTTTTGAAATTATCCACTTTAAATATAAAAATCACGAACTCATATACACTGATGGATCTAAAACCAATACAAGAGTTGGAGCTGTTTTTCTCTCCTCTTCACATGAAATTTCTTACTCCTTGCACCTTTTCACTGGTAGTCTCTCTGCTGAACTTTTTCTATACTTAAATCCACAGAACATATTAATATTATGAAATTCAACAAAGAGCACTGGTTAATAGTCACAGATTCCCTTAACTCCATCAGTTCCTTAAACATCTTTAATCCTACTCATCCTCTGGTCCTGATGATCAAGTACAACCTTGAGAAAATTAAAATTCAGGGAAAGGCAGCCTCTTTTCTTTGGATTCCTTGTCACGTTAGTATTAGTAGGAATGAAAAACTCTTTAGCTAATGACAACTCTGGATCCTTATCTTCTAAGTGTGTTTTCAGCCCGAGAGATATACAAATCTTCCTCAAATCCAAGACCAAAGCCCTTTATCAGCTCGATAGGGATCTCCAGTTGGAAGACAACAAGTTATATGAAATCAAAAACCTTCTATTTTCTAATCCTGATTTGAGGGGCATCCCTAGATTTTCACTCAGTTATGGCTAGACTGAGAATTGGTCATACAAAACTTATCCATGGTTACTTGATAGAGCGTTCTAACCCCTCTATGTGCGATCTATGCAACACCGTTTCACAGTTAAGTATATATTTGTTTCATGCCCAAAGTTTTCCCGCTGTCTGGAAGATCACGACATAAGAGGCTCTCTTCAGAACAAACTCTCTTATACAAATATAAAAAAGATTATAGCATTTCTTAATATCTCTTATTTAGGAACTAAATCATAGTAATATTTTTAGGTTATAAGTTATTAATGTATATACTGTACATATTTATTACATCTTTATTGTTTACATATTTATTGTTCATTATTATCGTCTGTTTACTTGACAGTTTGTTTGTTTGTGAAATACGCCAGTAGTTACAAGGCAGCTATTTTAGCGGACACTAAAAAGTCCTAATCTCAATTAGTACTTGGTTCAAATAATTTATGGATATCAGACTGAATTTAAAACTAAAAATCGAAAAATAAAATTTTTATAAAAAAAATTGAACCGACTTCTAAAAGTGCGCTAAAAAGTGAATAATCACTATAAATTTTTATATGAAATTAAAATTTTATGAAATCGGCGCCAAATTATTTCTAAATAAAACGAATAACTACTAATATATACAAATTATGGTAAGAAAGCAATTACAAATAAAGTATTTTTAACCTGTTGATGCGAATCACATTTTGTCAGGTATTAGTTTGGCGCCGACTTCAAAAATTTCAATTTCATTTAAAAATTTGTAGTTATTTTTCACTTTTTAGCACAAGTCGGTTCAATTTTTTTTTATAAAAATTTTATTCTTATTTTGTTTTATACCTTTGTGATATTGTGTTCCCATTTATAAGTGTTTTCTAGTTTTCTAGTCCTTTACTTAAATTTTTGACGGGTACTTCAAAAAATTCCGAAACTCGAAACTGTATTAAGAAATTTTTTGCAATGGTTATTCTTACACTCAACAAATCTACGAGCTAAAATACTGACATAGTTAAGATTGCTTATTCAATTTTAAAGATTCATATCATAAGAATTTTCAAGCAAAAAACTTCTCAACTATTCTTTTAAATCACTTTAAATCAATGAAAGGCCACTTATTATCTTCCAATAAAACTATTATATACGAGTCGTGTTGCATGATTTGGTTGTAAACTACGTCAATTTGGAGCAATTTGATAAACAAGCATAGAGAAACCGGTCAACTGGTTTGATTTCCTTGTTAGCTTAAGGTTAGTTTACATTAGTCAGTTATGTGTAAAGTCGTGTAGAAATAAATTTATTTTTTCCAACATCAAAAAACAAAGGGGGACTAAATTCGAAGATTATTTATTATTAATATTATTATTCAGGTAAAATTTATAAATATATATATATATATATATATATATATATATATATAAACATAAGTGGAATTCTGTACTTTTCATTACTAAGATTACATGATGTAAAAGATATTGGGTTAATTTAATATATTGGTTCAAGCATTGTTTGTATTACTTCAACATAAAACTAAAATATAAATAACCTTTAACAAGAGATGGATTTAGGTAAGGGCGCTCAGGGAACTCTCCAAGGGCCCCGACAAGTTTGAATCGAAAGCTAAGTTTATTCTTTCATTTATTCGTTACTAAAATATCTGCTGAATTATTCTAATTTGGATTCAAATAAAATATTTGTTGTTTAATAAAGTATCTTTTGATTAACCGAGTTTTTTTAAAGCTTGTTACAAGAATTTTGGTTCTCTAAATGGAGCATGACCATAGTTTGTACCTGGAGGCTTCAGATACTGCTCAAAGCTCCATAACTTTTAATTAAAAGTTAGTCCAATACAAATTGAATCACAATATAAAGCTGTAGACCAAGGAACTAGAAGTTTAATGATAATTGTGCTCCTACAACTATACTTTTATCTATCTTTTTGACAATCTTTAAACAGAGAAAAACATATCAACTAATCCACATTAGCCAAAATCCACTGTCATCCATTTGCTTACTACTTAAGGCGATCAATTGTTGATGATGGGGTGGCTATTTACAATAAGAGTACATTTTTCATCGATGCAATAATTGAAGGAGCAAATAAAATATCGAGTTTTTTCTACTATGGAATCTCGAATTGTTCCTGTTAATTGGTTTGGCGTTGGATTGGGGGAAATAAGGGAAAGGCTGCATAGAATTTCACTTAATTTATAACTATGGGTTTAAGAATAGGAAAAACATTATAGAGATGAATTATCTAAGCCTAAAAAATGTACTCAATAAAACATCTGAGACACTTAGTGCTCAAAACTTTAACAACTTTTTTGTAAATATTGCTAATGAATTCATTAATAAATTACCAACCACGGAAAAAGATTTTAAAGACTAACAGGCCATTTTAAAGAAGAACCTTCTGGATTTCGGTTCGTAATATTATTAGACAAAAATAACTAATTTAAAAACAAGTAAGAGTAAGGATTGTTACAATATAGAATACGAAAATCTGTAAGACCTTAAACAATCTTCTGATATATCTACCAATCAATTCATAACTAATGGTATCTTTACCGCATTCTTAAAAGCCACTAAGGTGATTTCAATTTACAAAAATAGAAAATCAATTGACGATTTTAATAAATATCGACCTATATCACTTCTTTCTATGTTTTCAAAAGTTTCTGAATTTCTTTTAAATGACCAAGTAAATAACTATTTTGAATTTTGATATATTTTTTTCAGGTTAAATATGGTTTTAGAAATAAAAAATCTTCTTACCTAGCCATTGATAGCCTTGTGGAGTGTAGAGCTGTTGATTTAGAGAAGGGCTTATATATCTATGTCTTCTTTTTTGATCTAACAAAGGCATAAGATCGTGTATCAAATTATATGCCATTGCAAATCACTCCAAAACAATTCTGTTAATCAAGTCATACCTATCAGACCGTTTTCAATATGTTTCTCATAATGAAAACAAATCAAATAAACTGTTAATAATACCTGGTTTACCCCAAGGGTCTGTATTGGGCCCAATGTTATTTTTAATTTAAAACAATGACACTGCTAAATCACAAAATAACATAATTCTCTTTGTTGATGATACCACCCCAATCTTATAAAGTACGATCTTTCTGAACCATTACAGAGTATAATGCGTGCTGCGCACTCAAATGTTGAAGATTGCTTCCTGTTAAATAGACTAAGTCTTAACGATTCCAAGACTCAAAACTTAAATTTCTCCCTAAGAACTCTCAACTCAGCTGAATCTGTTAATGATGCAGTGAAGTTTTTAATGTCTACTGAATACTGGTTTACCCTGAAGCCAACACGTTGCACAACTTGTCGAGTATCATCTACTTACTTAGAAATATTTTCAAGAACGTATCGCCTGCAGTGTTACTGTCGGCTTACCATAAGTATTTTGGGACAAATATGCTATAAACTATTTTTAACTGGGGACAGACTGCTCAAGTTTTAAAGAATTTTTCAAATGTATTATGGTGGGGGATTGATTACCGAGATTATTGTCGACAGGGCTTTAGGGAGCTTGGTGTTCTCTTTTTACATCCCACAGCGATATACACAACTACCAACAATACCTAACAAACAATAATATTGTACCAAATTTCCACCGACTTTCAAGAACCAGGCTATTACAGAATCAAATTCTTTAAAATCCTATCTTATAATATAAAGGAACTGAAAGAAACACTGTTTTTTCGTAAAAATGAAGCAATATCTCATTTTAAAATCGTTTTTGTCTTCTGAAGATCACCTTAAAAATAATTTTAATGGCTTATCTTAATCTATCTTATACTTTGGCTTCAATGTAATATTTTAATATGATAAAATTTGTTTTTAATTTTGGACTTAAATCATTTCACTTTGTGACTATGCATTAATGTATTTATTTATATTATTGGATCGTCATTATACCTATTTGTCTTAGATAATACGTTATTATATATTTTTTAACTACATTTGTTACTGCTAATTTGACTTGTAAAAGCAGTTTTCTGTCAATATTACCATTGAATTATCTATCCATCTACTTCGCTAATAAGTTCATAAAAAGTCGAAAAAATTATAAAGTTTGGAGATCACGTGATTCCGTAACATTACATGCTGCCATGTGGAGTTGGTTTACATAATTTTGATGAAGATTTTCTTGTATGAGTCACTAACTTATAATGAAATAAGAAATCGTCAATGCAAAATCATTCCCCAGTCTAGTGATAATTTTTATTATTGTAGATGAGACTTAAGGTCGACCAAAACCTTCTTCTTTACATCCGCGCGATGTCGTAAAGAAAATCGAAATTGACAAATGCATTATTTAACCACGATTTCAATCAGCCGGCTTCAATTATGCCAATCAATGACAAATTATTCTAGATTCAATATTTTTCTTCTGTTTAAGTTTATTTCTTAAGATTTCGAGCATAAAATCAAAGCAAATAATTTGCTGATAAGTTACATCCACCCCAGTCTAGCCGTTTCTGAGAAAATTCTGCACATACAGTGAGGTTCGTGAAACATTTTTATTTTCCTCATAATAAGTATTTTCAGTTCCCCCATTTTAATGTAAAAAACAAAACAAAATGCAGAAATAGCAACGTTCATCTTTAGCAGGCTTAGTCAAGGCAACTCTTAGCAATACTTTTTGGGTGTTCTCTGCGAGTAAAAGAAATATTCAATTTTCGTCGCGCATGAAGCGTTTTTCTCGACGATATCGTTACCCAATTCCCAGTTTGTTGGGCTTATCATTTCTTATATCTCATCCCTTTTTCAGCTTCAGTTCCAGTTTTAACTTTCTGTCGATATACTCAAAATAACATATTGCGTGCACATTTACTAGTATTTTCATTATTTAAATGAACGTAATCGCATTTTTCTTCTCCATTAATTAAACCTTATCAAGTTTAATGATACATTCTTTTTTCTTGCCAAAGAACTACACAGTATACCAATAATAAGAGTGCTAAATTTTGTAGGAAACTGGTGGAGATAATATACAATATATATTTAAATTAAAACAGTGACTTTTATTTGCTCCCAGTTTAAATCAGTTGAACCAGCGCTTTTGGAAATACAAACAAGAATTCTACATCCAGGATGATGGACTACCGATGGGATCTTCATTCTCACCGGTGGTCACAGATATTTTCATGGAATGGTTCGAGACGTTTGCAATTGAATCCACAACTAAGAAACCAAAGTTATGGCTCAGATACGTAGACGATACTTTTATTATTTGGAGTGGAAACGACAAAGAACTTCGAAACTTCCTTTTTCATCTCAAAAATATTAGCTCAACTATTAAATTCGCCATGGAGAAAGAGGTAGAAAATAAATTGCCATTCTTAGATGTCTTGGTTGAAAGAAATGACAGACAAATTCGATCTTCGGTTTATAGAAAAGCCACGCACACAGGACAATACCTTAATTATTCATCTAATCACTCCAACCACATCAAACAAGGAATTATAAGAAATCTCGTAGATAGAGCCTTAACTCTCTGCAACTCCAACGAGAACTTGATGAAAGAGATAGATTGCATTAAAAATGATCTGGCAGCCAACGGATACCCAGTATATCTAGTGGATACATTTCTAGAACAACGCAGAAATAGGACAATATCGACAACAAATGAAGAACGAAAACCAGTTTTGAACATCCCCTATGTTAAAGGCATTTCAGAAAAAGTTAGAAGGATAGGAAACGATATAAAATCAATGTTTTTTTCAATTCAAATAATTCTCTGAGACGTCGGCTCATTGGGGTCGAACCGACAACTCAAAGGGACATGAAGAACTGTGTATATCAGATTCCATGTGAATGTGGCAATTCCTACGTTGGCGAAACAAAGAGACCTCTTGACGTAAGGATCAAAGAACACCAAAAATGCACATCTTGAGGAGAAACAGAAAAATCTGGTGCCGCCAACCATGCCTGGACTCATGGACACCACATAAAATGGTCTGAAGCTAAAATACCACACCGAAAACAACATTGGAGAAAACGAAATTCTAACAAGCCGCGGTTATATATCAGAACCCGAGTTGTTTTAGTAAAACCATCTTTAGATACAGGAGAAGTGTGGAAACCACTTCTTAATAATTGTAAACTAAAACTAAATGCTGCATAAAAAAATGGGTTTTTGTCATAGCAGGCATGACTGTATCCATCTCAGTCACACTCCGCTGCATTTACTTTTGGTATAAATAGTCATGTAGCTAAGGGGTTTATTTAGTTTCACTTGAAAATGGCTAGAGGTAACTACTAGCCGAAACGTGGTGATATTCGACAAAAATAAAGACAATGGAAGTCCAACAGATATCTACTACTTCGCAAGAATTTCCTTCGTGTTTCAAGGTGGGGGGTGGTTTTGGTGCAACTACTATACATCAGCAGTGTTGTATTGCATGTAAAAATCGTCCAGATGCCTCATTTTGATCTTACAAGCCCGATTATATAAGTTGGTCCCTCGAAGCGAGTTTTATCTTGAGAGAAATTTTAATGTACCAAAGATAAGATGACAATATGCAACCCAATTACGTTTTTTCAACAAGACTTTGTGGCTGACTGAGCACACACTGACAGACCACGCTGACTTGAACACATAATTTCTTTAAACATAAATAATGTACGGGTATGGGGTCATGCTGCAAAATTTTATGCGTTCTGTCTTACAAAATAGACCAGAAATGTGATTTTTGTTAACGGATTGCTTTAGTATAAGTATAAGAATTCTATATTTTTTAAATAACTTAAACAATCTTAAAACCTAAATTTGCGCGAAATATCAAAACAAAATAGACAAAGATCCTTTATGAAATTGATCGCCCAAAATTCCAAAAGCTTTCCGGCATGCATTTCTCTAAAACAAAACGCTTGAAAATAAAATTCCTTTGAAGGATTTTCACGAAGTTATGTAATATGTACAAAGTTTTCTTTTGGAATTGCCTTGTAAATGGACAGAGAAAGGTTTGAAAGTGTTCTAAAAATATTCTCGCCACTAAAACGCAAAGTGGAGAATGCAAAAGATATACGATGTTAGACATTTAAGATATGTTCATGTTCAAACTGTTTGAAATTTTGTTGAAGCTTTGAAACGTGTTTTCCGTATGTGTTCCATATTTTTCATAAATATGTTTTAAAAATATTTTTTGATTAGGAGTTTTGAAGTTAATCTTAAGTGAAATTTTATCCATAAGATATAATGTCTCTCTTGTAGATTTACTGTCGGGACCAGAGGGTATTTTTCACCCTAAATCCTCGAACGGGGAAATCTATGCAACTCACAGGTTGCTGGTTTAGAATGGTGGAATAATAGAAGGACCAGCTCCCTTCATTTACGAACAATTTTATTAACAAATAAGATGATTGACATTGGACCCTGATACTTCATACAAGAAGTTGTAAAGTTGTATTTTATTTGAGTAATAATCATATTAAACGATTATACTTCTTAATTTTGGCACCTTCGCCTAAAAACAAGTTCGAGTGGCTGAAACGAAAAACACTACTTGAGTGGCGAGGTACACTATCAAGTCTTCGAGAACACTACTACCTGAGTAATATGATCGAGAGAAAAATCCTGTGTGGCATGTTGTACTAGCCGAGGTCTACAACAACGGAACTATAGGTTAAATAAGGTAATAATAGATAGGCCACTCAATACTAATCTCTGTGACCGCGTTCAGAGGCATCTGGCGAAATGCCTACTCGCAGCTACGTAGGGGAAAAAACAATTGATCCACAGTTATAACGTAATGTAAAATACATAGAGATGGATAAAGATCAGCTGTTGTTCGCGAACTCGAACACAAATATAAAAAACTTCTGTTTAAGACATTATTTTATATTTTTAACCGACTTCTAAGAGAAGGAGGTTCTCAATTTGTCGACTATGTATGTTTTTTATGTATGTACACTGATTACTCCGGAATGGCGGCATCGATTTGAATGAAACTTTTTACGTTACCTTCAGAAAGTTACTGCGGTGGTCCCATATTTTTTTTGGACGAAATTGGTGCAATAAAATCCAAGATGGTGCTGACAATATGACAGCCAAAAAAATTAATTTAGTCCGATTTTCTTCAAAATTGATATGGGGGAAATGTCGGGGTCGTACACAACGAATCTGAAAGTATTTTTAAAAAATTCAATATGACGGACAAAAAAATTTGATTTTGTCCGATTTTCCTAAAATTGGTGTGGTAGAGTTTTCGGGGTCGCACACAACGAACCCAAAATGGCAGACAAATAAATCAATTTTGTCCGATTTTCTCTAAAATTGGTACGGAAGAGTTTTCAAGGGCGCACATGATGAATCTAAAATTATTTTTAAAAATTCAATATGGCGGATCTAAAATGGCGGAAAATAAAATCAATTTTGTCCGATTTTTTCCAAAATTCGTAGGGGGAAGTATTCGGGGTCGCACATAATGAATCTGAAATTATTTAAAAAAAATTCAATATGGCGTATACAATATGGCGAATAAATGTTAATTTTGATATGATGGAGTTTTTGAGATCACACATTACGAATCTTACATTATTTTAAAAAAATTAAAAATGGCGTATCCAAGATGGCGGATTAAAGATTTCTCGATTTTGTCTAAAATCAGATTTTTGTTAGTGTTGATAACCAATTCAAAATATTTTCTGAAAAACTCAATTTGGCGGATTTAATATGGTGCCCTAATTTTTCGATTTTCTCCAAGACTGGTATAGGGGGTTCTTGAGGGTGTAAATTATGAATTTAATAGTGAATTAAGGTTCTACCATTTTTTTTTTGAGCACACTAACGCCATCTATTGAAATGTTCTTCAACTAAAAATGCCATTTGAGCTCTCTCTCATCAAAGGGCCTAGACTCTGGACTAAACTTCAACTCAATACTAATCCATATACCATTCTCCCTTAACTAATTCGTCATACATTTCTCAAAGTTAAAGAAGATGACAATAGCGTCTTGGCAGATAATACCAATAAACAGTAAAAACAAAAAAAAATATATTAATATGTTCTGGTCTTAGAATATTTCATTTTAAGTCGTATTTTTGAAACCTATTTATAAACATAGGTTATACGTAATTTTTCATTGATATGTTAATAAATTTCCTATTTTGATCTCTGCGGGCTCTAGTACTTTATTGTACAATGTTGCCAAGATTGCACAAAGAATTTTTTTTTGTGCCTGAATTTTTTAACAAAGTGCTGTGCATAATTGGGAAGCTAAAGAAAATGCTTTTTTAAGAGTCATAAGAAATAAGAAGTACTATAAAGGCAGACGTATCTTAATCTAACACGGTTAGAGACTAATTGCTGTCTCAGATTGTAACCAAATATCAAGGAAGGGTGAAAATCTTTCCCATGACAGTATATTGCTACCTGTAGTCTAGTTTCGAACTCCCTGGTTCTATATAAAAAAAGTGTAAATAACTTCAGAAATACTCATAGTGTTTTTTTAACATAACGTCAGATTTGTTAAAATTCGAACAAATTAAACATTTCTATTCAAATTTTTATTAGGTATCATTATGCATAATCATTTACTTAACAAATTTTTCTTCTTATCTTAGAATTTTAGTGAAATGATCACCATAATCATTAATTTTCAAATTAAATTTAAAATCAATCTCAATAAGTAGTTTTATGACCAATTAATTTTAAACTTATGCCTGCTTATTAACCTTTTCACCATAAATGTTAATTGGCTTGTTTACAGTAGATAAAACCATGTTTTTCAATTTATTATGTCCTTAAAAATTAATTTGGTGATAATTTTTATAATATCTTTCATAATAATTGTCAAACGATGTGACTGCTCAGTCAACCAAAACTAATAAGAACAATTATTATCTTTAATGTTGCTAAATTTCCAGTAAGTTCAAAACTTAATTATGTGATTAAGCTTTTTCTTAACATATATTAGAAATAAAATTTAATTTCTTTATTTTTGATTTAACATTTATTTTAATAAGGCAGGAATTATAAGGAAAAAGGCCGCAATATACTATTTTATCTTAAGTGGTTACATGGGTTTGAAATTTTCAAAAAATAAATTATTTTTTATAGGCCCATTGGAAAGTACACTATTTTAGAATTATTCTCTGAAAATTACAAGTCAATCTGGATTAAACTTTCCAAAATAGAGCCTATAGAAGGTCCGCCCATCTCAGGGTCGCTTGGTCGGTTCGTGGGCAGCAGGTATAAAGACGCAGCTGTTCTTCCTTTCACTCTTGGCGTGTTTGGCAACGTGCTGCAGCTACTGATAGCCTCGAAGGTGTCAAACATGATTATGAACTTTTGGCAGATCATGTCTTGGCAGCTAAGCGGATCTACGATGAGCTGAACAAAGACGAACTTCTGCAGCTGTGTGTTGGAGGATTCACACAAAATAATAACGAAAGTTTCAATCAACTAATTTGGAAGATAACTCAGAAAATACCTCCGGCTGGCTCCAAAACAGTTCATCTTGATGCACACATCTATTTTCAATGAAGGCATGTTACCTATTTGATGTTTTTCTACAATATGGATGTGAAAGTCGGCCGAAACTGCCATAAATATGCTCGGATGATAGACGAGCATCGCATTTCCCTGGCCGACAAAAAAGCAAAGGCTAGGACTCGAGTAGCCCGAATTCGACTTAGAAGAGTGCAAAAGGATGCTTTATATATTGGAACTGACGCAGAAACTTTGCTGGGATTAGTGATTCTATGCACCGATCTTCAAATTTTACATGTTTTTTCTAAAAGTGATTCTCTAGAGAGACAATGAAGGATTTTGCAAAAAAATAAAATTTGTGTTTTTGGCAGAACAATTTTAACGAAATTTTGAAAATTTTTTTTGCAACTGCAATTTTTAATTTTTCACAAAATTCTTAGCTATACTTATGTACTAACGGGAAATATTTGGTTTTTTGATTTCGGATAAGGCTATCTCGGTTTATTATGTCCACCGCAAAGTCCCTTTTTTTTCGAAGCGTCTCCGAAAATCAGGTCGCACCAGTTCACTTCTCAAGATATTTAAATGAAATTTTTACTGAAAGCAGCTCAATAGTTGCTCTTTCAGCCGTAAAAAGTCTGATCACAATAAATATTTCTTTATATGAAAAAAAAATTCGTAAAAATGTGCTCTTTTTAGCCTCTAAAACCCATGTAACCCTTTAAGGTAATACCAACTGGAAAGAGCATATACTGAAATCACATTCCAAATGGTGGAGAAAGTTTTTGCGGCCAAAAGAAAAACCGAGATGGAATAATTAAGAAACTGCTCAAGACTGGATCTGCAAGACTCAAGGACCTGGTGCCGAAATTACTGACCAGATATATTGTCAAATTTACATAGCCAATTAGATAGATTAATTTTACCTTTTTGTTGCAAATAGTCACGTTATGGGCAAACTCAGTATCATTTTCTTTAAGTAAATCTAATAAATTTCTTGAATAAAAATAAACCATTTGTCGGTTAAATTGAATTTTTTTATTGGTTATATTATGAACCTCGTAGTCTTACTTGCCAATTTTGGTCCCAGCCAGTTATTTTATCTTCCAGACTTTTGACTACAGTCTTTTACTATACAGTACGGTACATATTTTTATGTGTCCAAATTAAAACATGGTTGTACACTGATAAAAATGAAATGCTTAGCTCAGATTGTTGGTTTTTAATTGTTTAAGTCAAACACAAGTTATTTGGAATAGTTTTTTTCCTTTTTGTGGTAACATTTTATTGGCATTAAATTTAATTTCTTCATTTAACGTTTAAAATCTTGTTTCAAAGCATATATTTGTTTCAAATAACAAAAAAAACTTTTTTTGCATTATTTGAAATGTTCTGCATGCATTACAAGTGAAACACTTAAAGAAATAGCTTCACAAATTTCTCCAGTTTTAACTTTTTTAATCGTACTTTGAGACCGGAATTCTTCCTGATTGCTTAAAAAATGGAACAATTAAGCCATTATTTAAAAGTGGAGATAAATATCAAATAATAAACTACAGATCTGTGTCACTATTATAGGTCTTCTCAAAAATTGTAGAAAAAACTTTAAAAAAGGGGATTGTTGAGTTTCTGGGGTCTGAGTCTCAGTTTGGTTTTAGAACAGGAAGATCCACGCAGGACGCAATTCAGTTTTTAATTACCTAGAACCAGAACGCTCTCGATGAAAATTAGCCATCAATGTGTTAGTTTGTGGATCTGGACTAGCTGTCACAAAATACTTCTAGAAAAATTCGAGAGCCACGATTTAAGAGGTAAAATTTACAATATATTAAAAAGTTTTTTTTTAATGAAAACAAAAAGATTGACAATGTTGCAAGTGAAGAGAGAGAAGTAATCTATGGCGTATCTCAGGGAACTGATTTGGGCAAATTGCTATTTATAACACTAGTTTACAGTACATCTGTTGCCGAAGAAATTTTAGCTGTTGTTGACTACATATGATGTGCTAATTTCAAATATATGAGTAAAATTTTTTTATCAGCTCTAGTTTCTGAGTTTCAGCTATGTAGGTATAAAATAGAAAAAAAACATGTATATTTACTAAGAAAAAATTTGTTAAAAATCAAGTTAATCATTGAGTTCTAAAAAACTGCGTTTTGAAACTCTTCTCTGATGTGTAGACTTAGGAAAATGACGTGTCAGAGACCAACAATAGTTAGACATCATATTCGTATCCTAAAAACCATGATAGCGCTCTTCCATTACGTGTAAGTCTTGATGGATACGTTCTCCTTGCTCTTCGCTCATATCTCCTAAATTTTCCAGAAACATGTCTAGGTGACTATGGAGGAAGTGGAGTTTTATGCTCATATTGAATCCTAAATTTTCTAATTGTAATAGAAGGTCTTTTACAAGTTCAATATAATTTTCTGATATTTTATTTCCGAGAAAATTCTGCATTACAGAGACGAAAGCTGTCCAAGCCCTTAGGTCTAACTCAGTCATAGAATTTCTAAATTGAGTATCTTTCGTAACTTGTCTAATTTGGGGCCATCAAAAATACCGGCTTTAATCTTTTGCATAGTGAGCTGAGGAAATTTTTGGCAAATGTAAGAAAAATAGTTCCCGTCTTTATCTAATGATTTAACAAACTGTTTCATGATGCCCAGTTTTATATGTAAGGTGGAAGGATAATTTTGTCACGAGCTACTAGTGAATTCTGGACTATATTTTGCTTTCCAGGCTTCATATTTTTTTCTCAAGGGCCAGTTTCTTCTTACCCAATGCTCTTGTTTAGCTCTACTGTCCCAAAGACATATAAAACAGGGAAACTTAGTGTAATCACTTTGCTGACCGAGAAGAATGTTCACCGTTTTTAAATCAACAAAAATTTGCCACATATGGTCATTGCATTGTATTTTATTTAAGACTAGCGAGATGTTACAATATTTTTCCTTTAACTTTATATTGTGGGCTATAGGTACCCCAGCGTATTTATTTCCATTATGTAATAGAATACATTATAGGCTACGTTTTGAGCTGTCAATAAATAAACGCTAGTCGTTTGGTTCGTATTGTTTCAAGCCAATTTTTATAAAGTTTTTAATGTCTGAACAAAAGGTAATACCGTTTCCTTCGGAAAAATATTGAAGTAATTCTTCATCTCTTACACGATAAAAAGTTATTTTAGTATTTGAGGAAATTAAATTTTTTTCTTTCAGTCTTGATGCCAACAATTCTGAAGCTTGTTTAGAAAGATTTAAATCTCTTCCAAGATCATCTAACTCATTTTGGGAAAAGCATTTTGGCTTATATGATATACCTTTAAAATCAGCATCATTTTGTGATGAGCTTGGTCCTTCCTTGTATTGTTCTAAGGGTTCAGATATATTTTTAGGCACTGAAAAGTCAGGTGCATGGTGTACTGGACGCTGAACACAACTAGTACTTGGGTACTGCCATTTAGCTCGATTTTTAGTGTTTAGATCGTTTACGTTCACGCTACAAAAGTAACAGTCTTCGAGATGATTTTGTGGTTCTCGCCTAATAGTCGGTGTTCCAAATTTAAAGGCATTTCTTTTACCACTTTTCCATAATCTAAAATATTCCACAGACGATTTACAAACACAATTAGGAGATCAAGACTTTTCATTTTTATCTAAGAGCATCCCAAAATACTCAAAATAGGTATTTTTCACCAACTCTGATATAACTTTTCTACAATTGTTAAACACATATTCTCCGCATATATAGCAATGATTTGGATTGTTTAAACAACGTCTCCCTGAAGTACTCATGATGCAAAAACTTCAGATACTAATCTTAACACAGTAAAATATGAGCGTTATCGATAAATAAATACGCATAAATGATAAAAATCAAAAAAAAGTATCTTGAGCTGCACAAAAATTTTTGAAGTTAGATTTAACAAAAACAGGTCATAAGTGAATATTATTAACCATAAAATTCACGGCAACAGAAAAAAAGTTAAATTTTGTAAACTAGTGTAATTTATGTAAACGATCTGTTCCAATTGGAGATGAATGGAAAACTTGTTGGTTTCGCTGATGAAGTCGGCTGTTTTTGCAGGTCCGGGACTTAGCAGGATCATAAATCAAGAATGGAAGAGGACATTGTTTTATTGAAAGAGTGATTTAGTTTTAATAGGTTAACCTTAAGTATGGAAAAAACAAAATATGTTCCCTTTTCCACTTATAAAAATAATTTACCACAGCTGGAGAACTTGAAGATTGAGGAAGATGAGATTCTGGAGACGACAAATATCAAATACTTCGGGATCATAATTGATCACCAATTAAAATGAAGTGCACACGTTGGAGGCTTAGTTAAAAAATTAGAGGTTTTCTGCTAAAATTTCTGTACCTTAAGGACTTTTTCACCCCTAAGCAGGCTTTTTCCGATTGAAAACTTTTTCCAGGAGTGCAAATTGTCGGATATGCGACAGTTATATTGTTTCGAGATTTACAAATACATATTTAAAAACAAAATTTCTCTTGAAATGACAACACACGAGTTAAATACAAGAAAAAAATTAGAATATCCGACAGCTACGCAAAAAACTCATGGATGATGAACAACGAAATATTTTGCACCGCGGTTGTACAATATGCTACCCGAAAAAATGAAATCAATAAAAGCATTCAATAAATTTAAAACAATGACCCAAAACTGGATATATGAGCGTGATAGAAAAGTATTTAGTAATTTGGTGGATTGATACTTAATATAAATGAATAAGCACATGGATATTCGAAGAATGGACTTCTGGTAACGAAGTAAAATGTCGCATTGAACAGACGCGACAGGCTTTTGTAAAACTCAGACGAGTGCTTACGTGTTCGGATTTTGACTTGAAATTAAGACTGAGGTTCATAAAAGGTTACGTATGGTCAATACTTCTTTATGGTGTGGAGAGTTGGACATTAAAGACAAGCGCTATCAATAAATTAGAGGCTTTCGAGATGTGGATATACAGATGAATCCTTAAGATATCATGGACAGCGAGAATGACCAATGAAGAAGTTCTCTCAGGTATTGGGAAAGAACGTGAACTATTCAGCATAATCAAGAAAAGAAAAACGGCGTATCTAGGGCACATCACGCGAAATGAGAAATACCAATTCTTACAGTTGATGATTGAAGGCAAGATCGAGGGCAATAGAGGAATTATATCAGACAGTGGACGGGGTTGCACGATATTCAAACACTGATATACACCGCGAGAAGTAGGGAAGAAATGGAAAATTAAATCGCAAACATCCATTAGTGGATATGCATTTGAAAAAGGTATAGAAGAAGAAGGACTTCTCACTAGATAATGACGCTGTAGTAATAATTAAATATTGTAATAAACTTTATTTAATCTTAAATCACACACAAGCATAAAAATGCTTCAGTGATTTTTTATTTCTAAACGTTGGTGATAGTTTCGTTGATTATTGTGTTAATTGTAATTTCTTTACATTTAATAAACGTTTTTTGAATTTAAAGAATTTTTAAATTTAAAATCATATTTTTTACATTCAAGTACCATCATTTAACATTTTGTGTTATTCTATTGGAACCTAAAAACTATTGCTTGTATTTAACAGAACATAACTATTGAAATGAACGGCATGCTAGTTAATTGATCAATTTCGTTTTTTCACTGTATTAACTTTGTTCCATAATTTGACGTATAAATGAACACACTAAATATCACCAGTGTTTTTACATAGGCTTCAAAATTAAACTTTTGGCAATAATAATTTAAGGATAATAAATGACCACAGTTGCACGTGGTCACATCTGCTTAAAATTGTCAATTCACGTGGGGCCCCGTATAGTTGCGCTTTCAATTGTCCAGTTCGGTGTTATTGGGTTTGTGGGCCACCGCAGTTGCAAAAACACCCCCCAAAAGTGCCATTTTAAAACCCATTATTCTTTTCGGTGGGCGACGCTGTGGAAGCACTTTTTGTAGGCTTATCATGGCTTTTTTTACAGATAAGTTTAAATTGGTTTCGATAAATTGGTTCAGATGAAACGTTTGATAGCAATAGGGTGAAAAAATGAAGAAGTTATTTTTCCGAATTATAATTTGGACCCTAAAACTGAAAACTGAAAAAGTTTAGAACTTTTATAAAATCAAAATCTCGCTAAGTAACAGCTTCAAGAAGCGTATTGTTATAACTTATCTCAAAATTTTGTATATTAAAACATTGGTTGTTCTTTGTGTATTTACTTTTGTTAACAGCCATTGACTAGCTTAAGAAATGTAAAAATACTACTTGGAATATTTAAGGAGGAGACCACATTATACGGTTTAAAAAACTGGTGCCTTTTAATGCATCAATCGAGAGTCTAACTATTCAAAAATATGCACAAGAAATTTTAAATCGAAATTCGAAGTCCTTTATATGCTATACTGGTGTGAAACGGAGCTCGCTCCAGTATACCGCTTGGGCGGGGAGCAGGTAGAAAGGAGCAGTCGTAGGCAGACGGGGATGATGCCGCTTAAGTAGCCTCGTACTTCCCTATCTTACTTTGTATACATCTGAGGATTACTGTGTATTGCTGGAATCGCAGATTGAAACGTATGCACTCCATATAATTGATTAGTTACTTGAATTTCCAGTTATCGGTATTATTTTTTTTTTTCAACGTGTTTTTCTCGAAATGTCTTTTTTTTTTAAATTTACATGCACTATAACACGGCGATTTTTTGACCGATTTTCAAAAGCCAAAGTTTTTATGACTCCTTATTAAGTTGTCTATCAGTTGAACTGAATTTTGAAAAAATAAATAATTTGGAATATTTTATTTTCTGCAAAAAAGACTAAAAAAATGTAAAAATTTTAATTTTTTCTCTAATGTCTCTAAATTTTACAAATTTTTAGCTACAATTTAGTTTAGCTTATACGAAAATATGTAGATAATGTAAAAAATTTTCATTGGTTGCTTTCAGGTCAAATTTGCAGCCAGCACAATGCATGCAAAAGGTGGACTCTGACGACGACCTCTATGAACAGCAGCTATAACTTAGCGATTTTCAATGATAACACATGAAAAAATTCTGAAATATAGTTTCAAATATTAGCAAAATGACAGATTAATTTCGGTTAGTTCTATTTATTTCTCAATCTTTCAGAAAAATACACAAAAAAAGTGTAAAAATTAGCTTTCTAATATGCTTTCCTTCCTTAAACTATAATTAATATAAAAACTTCGATAAGTTCAAAATGCTATAAAAATACAAATAAACTGTTCAAAATTCAAAGAAAAAATACAAACTAGCTATTTTCACTTTGTATTTTGTATGTAAAACAAGATCGAGAACAAATATGAAAGGCAAGGCCAAAGGTAATTCTGAAAGCAACAGAGGAAATAGTTCCAATAATAAAAAAATCAGCAAAAGACAATTGGTGAGTAAAAATGTACAAACGAAACAACTGGAGATAGAGAGCATCACAGACACACAAAAAAGAAAATGTATGAAGGACAGAAAACCGGCAAATTATAGAGCATAAAACAAAAGAGATAGAGGACTTTAAAATGATTACATTCGTAACCTCTACAAAGGAATCAAGAATTGGATATTAATAATAATTTATTTCTATAAAATAGGATTTATTTAAAAATTAATAATTAAGTACTGTAATTTCTTGTAATAAAATATACATCATTTACTCTGTATGGGTTTAATCAAAAAAAAAGAATAGTAATTTTTACAAAAACTTATTCATAAAGTCCTGTTGAATTCTTTTTACACAACTTTAGGGTAGAAATTGAGAATTTACTTAAAAATTTATGTAGTTGACTATTAGTTATTGTAATTTTTTGTATAAAGTTAAAATGTATTTAATTTATTGCGTCTGCGTATAATCAGAATAACAAGTAGTTATTTCTACAAAAAATTATTCATAAAGTTGTGCGTTCATGAAAAATCCTTGTTGATTAATATTGTAACGAAGAACTAGGACAGTTTTGATGCATCCTTATAAAGACATTATTTTAATGAGTCCTTATAGAAATATTCTATCGCTGAGTTATCATGGTTTAGTCATACTTATGGTCATTTCTAGATTTATATTCTCGTATATTTCATAGGTATATAAATAGGCATCGGATATGAGTTTAGTTTAGTTTGTATTTGAGTGTAAATGTGTTAAGAAATAGTTATTAAAGGATTAAAATTTAGTAGTGAAAATTATAAGATATACAAAATCATAACAATATTAATGTGCACTAAAAAGTGAAAAATAACTATAAATTTTGATATAAAATAGAAATTTTTGAAATCGGTGCCAAACTAATATCTGACAAAATGTGATTCGCATAAAAGAATTAAAAATACTTTATTTGTAATTGCTTTTTTGCCATAATTTGTATATATTAGTAATTATTTATTTCTTTTAGAAATAATTTGGGGCCGACTTTAAAAATTTCAATTTCATATAAAAATTTATAGTTATTTTTTACTTTTTAGCGCACTTTTAGAAGTCTCTTCAATTTTTTTTATAAAAATTTTATTTTTCGATTTTTAGTTTTCAATTCATTATGATATCCATAAATTATTTGAGTTAAGTTGTAAATCACCCTAAAATGAACCACTAAAAATTCTTTGAAATTAAATATTATATGGCAAATTTTGAAAACTTTTTGAAATGCAAGTAATTAAATTTCTCAATTCTAAAATTGCTTTTTCTCTGAGTATTATAACCCTCCAAATGCGATTATGAGGCCCAAGGCTTAAAAGGCGTATTAACGGCTTATAAGTTCATTCAAAAAATATATAAATCTTTCTTGGGAAACATAAATGTTTTATAGAACAAGAAAAAAATCTTGTTCAATACGGATAGCTTTTTTAAGAAAGCTTTCTGAGTTGTGAAATCGAAAAAGTCCTTACCTGGTGCCCTCCCCGGTGCAAACATTGAACCTCTATTTTGACTTTACACAGAATAGGTGAAATTTTTTCCGGAAACTGGGAGCTTTGTTCGAAATTTCGACTATTTATCATGTAGTGAATAAGATCAAACGGAGGAGTGATAACTAATGACTCATGTATTGACTTTATTGAATTTCGAAACTGATATTTATTACTTTTATTTGACAGTTCATATAGTTCGGAGGTAGTAATATGGCAGGACATAAAATAGTACGAGATATTATTAATGGATTGTTTTATAGTTTAAAATTAGTTTGAAATCGTAAAAATTTTTCATAAAAATATTTTGTATTTGAGGTTAATGAGATTGTTAAACAAATGTTTATAATATTGTTTCATATACAGAATTTTTTTTGCAATCTCAAGATTCAATGACACAGTGCAGTTGTCTTTACTGGGGTCGGCGAAAGCGGGTTTTCTGACATTATTTAATAATAAAATTCCAATAGGTCAGTTCGAATTTTGGATGGGCTGCGTCATGGAAGAAAGTGTAACGGATCTGGAGGTTTAATTTGCTTTTGCCAAGTAGAAATTAATATCTGCGTCTTTTTTGTCACCAAAGACATTGTGAACTCAAAATATTTTATCTATGGAACCAAATAAACACATTTATTTGAAATTCAAAACAAAACTTTGGGATTCAAAATAACATCAAGAACTACTTGTTACGGTTAAAAATTGATCTTAAATAATAAATATTTTCGTTTACATTTTTCTACATTAAATTACAGGTTCAGATTACTAAAGTAATAAATAGATTTTTGTTTTGTACGTCTTGCTTTAAAGGTTGTCAATGACATGCATAACTTGAAACGTAAATTTACAGTAAACGATGTTTTCTACTATAAAACTAATGATTACCTTTTGTTTTTCATTCATTAGTATTGGTTTCATCTATATTCAGAACATTCCTTTTGTTTACATTTTGAAATTTTGATTGACATCGAATCTTAACCTATTTCTGTAATTTGTAAATTTCGTTAGGTACCTTGAGAGAATGTATCACAGATTGGGCGTGGAAGCGTTTTCTTAATGATTGGGTAAATATAAACATTGTTTATTTGTTTTCTTGTTGATTTTCCTTTTTCAGAAAATATTTATTTATTGTCACATATCGGCTGTTTCAGATAAATAGTTAGGTCCACTAGATTGCATGAAAAGTTTTTATGGTTGCCTATATAATGGCACATCTGTTCAATGTACCGAAATCCTAAATTCGAAATAAGATAGAATCGACTTCTTCTTTATGTTGTTTTTAGTTTATTAGTAGATTATTTCCCTCTATCTAACTAGTTAGAATTTTTGGTAATTATAATATTTGAAATTAGACCCTCGAACTAATTCGGACTAATTGGATTTCATTTTCGAATATTTCGAATCCGTAAAGTACTTTGTTCATAGGATATTCATTTTGTAGGACGAGGCAGTTTAGATTATTAAGATATTCGTTGTCTCTGTCTGATTTGAGTACTGGCCAGTTTTAAAATAGAGTTGATATAAGTTGATAAATTGATAGTCTCCTGCATTGTTGGGCTTATGCAACTTCCTAGTCTAGTTTAAAATAGAGAGTGTTTTTATCTTCTCTGACTAGGCTATGTCGACGTAAACCTTCCAAGTATAGTAGTTGATGTGTTTACTTTTGGATCGGTTTGCCGTTCACTGTGCAGGACACCGTCAAGTTTAACTTATTCTTTTTTGTCTTAATTTTCACTTTTTCTACGTCATGGAAGGATAATAACTTTCGACTAAGTCGTTAACAAAGATTTTGTTTATTGCAACTTACCATTTGCAATCGCATTTTTATTAGATAGCCCCATTAGAGGAGCTTGCAATAATTCACATGGTGACAACTTTTTCCAGGGGTTGTACTTATTTTCTGGGAAGAGATATACTGTGAGGAATAAATGTATTGGCCTCTATTTAATTGGTTTTATTTCCTATAATTTTAAATTAGGATACTTTTAAGTACTTAGACTCTGCGATTTATTTACCCGGATATGACATATTAAATATTTGTTTTTTCCAAGTTTTCTCTAATACAATTGCTCGTAGTATAATCATTAGGGCAAAGTTTTAAAGTAAAATTTGATGGCGCCTTTTTCCTGAATTAGACATTTATAAAACTTACACAGGCAATACAGTAAAAATAGTGGAAAAATATAAAAATAACGAATCTACCCTGAGATGAGCTAGCGTATAGGTAAACTCCAATCAGCATTAGGACAAATATTAGGTAAGTCTGAACTGAAGTACCTTACAGGGTGTAGCCAGAATTTCGTAAGGCGTTCATAGTTTGTGATAATATATTACATGGCATCGTAAAAATATTAAGATTTCATTTGCGCCAAAAATTCATGAGTTCATAATTTTTTTTCAATCAAAATATTTACGTTTTGCAGTTGGCGGACGATATTTTCATTTTTTAATCGAAAAATTCGATAGAAAAAACTAGAACAATCTTATCACAAGTAAATCAGAGGGACATATGGGGATAAGATAAAATTAGCTAGAAATATTGGAGAATAAATCAGTGATTATAAACTTTACCACAAAGCAAGAAATGGGTGCTTACTACTGGGTTTTCGAGATCACTGATAAATTTTCGAGAGTCAAATTATCGAGCATTAAAATGGCGGATGGAATATGTGCAGATCTTTACCCTAGGATCCGGACTCGCTAAAGTAAAAATATGTTACCTAGGGATCTATATTAGTCATCCTACCGCTGTAATCAACCATCTCTAGTCTCCCCTATATAAAATCCATACTTCTTCTAACCTAAGTCATAAATTATACCAACCACACTGTAAAATCACAAACATATACGTTCATAAATTATAAAACGGCTGAATTTTTTTAAAACTATATTTACATATCAAATATGGGCGATATCCGTTTACAATAAAGCAAGGAAAATTTTTAAACTTGAAGGTTCTGCTATTTTATCAAAAGATGTTTTTCCAGTTCCATAAATTTTTAAGTTGCGGCAATAATGCGAACGTTATGGAAAAAGTTTTCGTGTTTCGATGGGAAGGAATAACGTTTATTGTGCGTATAAACCTGTTTTTAGATAAAGACCCCAGACTGAAGAAAAAACATAATAGAAACATTGTGGATTTAGCGACAAAAGAGACGAAAATGTTATTTTTGTGGAATTCGTACTATAAAAACATAAATGCATTATGGATGAATTAATGTTTTGTTTTTATTTTCAGTTTGTTCGTTTCTTATCAAAATAGAGCATTTTTGGGATTTTGTAACTTGACAATGCGACAAGGAATGCCTAAGTAATAATTCATTTTGGCCCAATAATTGCAAATGTTTTCATACAGCACGTTTCTTCTTTTAAAATATTGTGATTTAGCCAAGCTTGCATTAATAATAACAACAATAATAATAATCCTGGAAAAATGGATCAAGACGGACATCCAAAACCTGCAAAGAAAAATAAGGACACTCCTAATAAAAGCACAAAAACATCACCCTCGGAGTGTTATTGAACGTACTGCTTCCAAGACACCAAGGAAGAAGAGGATTGGTGGATATTGGTAAGCAGCTCGACAAACAAATAATAAACTTACGTTCATATTTCCACAGGTTAGCGGACTCTTCCACACTACATCGAGCAATATGCGAGACAGACGATTCAACGCCGCTACAGTTGAGGGAACAATATATTACTTCTCACCTCCAAACAGACCAAGAAAAGTTATAAACCTGGCTACAGAAGCCACTTCATGGACTGCATCTAAATGAGGTTAATCAGGAAAATTTCGATAACTCATCGTCGAACTAGTGGTTGATTTCAGGACAGATGTTTCCGGAAACGGAGGGCTTCTTGTTAGCTATCCAAGACCAGGCTATTCCGACGAAGAACTATCGGAAATTCATCGTTAGAGATCCCTAAATAGAAAATGACCAATGCAGATATGGCTGTCGAACATCAGAGACGAGTATAAGGAAAGACACGACTCGGCCCCTAAGATACTCCACCAAGAGTTAGCAGAAAAGGTAAACATGTTACAGGTAGGAAAAATACCTTATTACAAATACAATCCTGATCCTATTCTTGAGAACAACCAGTTCAAGTTATATTGGGACCGAACGATTCTGACGGATCAGACAGTTGCTCATAATAGACCAGATATTATACTAATAGATAAAATTTCTAGGCGAACTACACTAATCGACATTGTTGTACCTAACAACAACCTAAGGCCACAATACAACGAGAAGACCGCCAAATACCAAGATCTGGAGGTGCAAATCCGAAGACAATGGACAATGAACAGCGTCCAAATGATTCCCATAATACTGCCAACAACTGGAGGGATACTAAAGAACCTCCTGCAGAACATCAAATGACTGGGCCTTAGTGAGCATCTATATAAGCCCATGTAGAAAGCAATTCTCCTTGCAATCGCGCGAACCGTCTGAAAATTCGTGGAAAATACAGCAGACCACGTCACCTAGGACCCGATAACATGGAAAAGGTTCCCACAGAGCTTCATACTTTTGGTATTTTTGTGTATCTGGTATGAGACAATATTCCCTGGAGGGAGTACGAAGCCGTTTGGCTTGTAAATCTGATAACACTAGGTATAATGTCTGGCCGGCAATGTACTGCAACCAGCGGTATACTTATTTCTAATGTAATGCGTAGACAGTACAGCCAGCAACGCCATTTAACCATATCCTTTTCCTGTTTTTTAATCATCTATCTGTCCTTACCACCTAACCACAATTCCTACACAATTCCTTTCAGCTTTCCGACTGGACACGGCTACGAATAGATCCAGGGTTTTCTTCAACCAATCGTAGAAGGTGATTAAATGGGGACAAATTTCATATTTTAAAATATGAATATGTCGACTGCAAAACATAAATTACCCCAGATGGGTAGGATCATTGAACCAGAATCCCATACTGCAGAAGCGGTCTGTTCCACAGATTCTGGGGGGGGGGGGGAACATTTCGACATCTTCACCTTTAAGTGACAGGGTGTTGAGAAGGCGGATCCCTGTCGCACAAGAAGCTATGGCTCAACAACAACAACATAAAAGCCAAACAACAGCGAGAGCTCTATCCTCCGAAGGTGCTGCGCAGGAACCTCAACCAGCGCTCACTCAGGCGGGACTTCCAAGACAGCGCATCAAATGGACAAAATCCATGAATGAAACAATAATATGCATTTTTTATAGGGTGACTGAACAGTGACGAGAAACGATCGGCTATAGACAACAGCTTCATGTCGAATTTTGTAGGGAATATGCACACCTACTTGTGTCACAACAGAGGATAGCAGACCAATACAGAGCTATTCTCCGAAATAAACTAATCTCAGAAGAGCGACTTTCCACACCCGCCAATTGTAACATCGCAACCGGCTGGATCAATGAAGAACAAATCTGCCAAGACTACAGCCAAATGCAGTTTGAGCCATTTACCACCAAGAAAATCTCAGGAATAACCAAGGAAATTCATAACTGGAAATCTCCAGGTCTCGACCGGGTTCAACACTATCGGCTGAAAAGTTCTGGTGTATACATCATCAACTGGCTAATCTTATTAATGATGTTTTTCTAAATCCAGCAAAATTGCTATTGTTTCTGACAGAAGGTATTACGCATCTCTTACTAAAGGACCAACATAACACACATGGCCCAGCTAAGTCCTGCTTGACCCAACGCATCTATGCATATTGTGAAAAAAATCACATCATCGCAACTGAACGGGTGGATGCACCAGGGGGATCAATGGGATGCAAGGAACAATTGATTTTTGAAGAAACCTCTTTGCTGCCTACGTGGATTATAAGAAGGCCTTCGACTCAGTGCCACATCAATGGCACAAAACTATATTAAGAATGTACAGGGTGAGTCAACGATTGGATGAAGTAGGTTTGTGCCTTTTCGATGAAATTAACAAAGAAACTATATTTATTGTTTGATACAGTTTATTTTTACGCAGATTTTAAAAATATTTAGGACTCTACAGGGTGAGCCAAAAAACTAGGACAGCATAAAGTTGTATTTTTTTTTATAGAACACCCTATATACGAATCGTATTTTCGATTTAGCTTATAATTTTAAATCTTTTTTATTAAGAGTTTACTATAACAAAACTTTATAGTTTCTGAGATAATTAAGTTTAAAAAAAAAAGTCACATTTTCAAGCATCAATTCAATCCTAAATAACGTTTTCAATTTTGTGACAAATATATTCAAATTTGGAATTTAGCAAGGCCAAGGACAAGTTAACATAATTTTTACCTAATATTTGCAATAAAAGCTACAGGGTGTTGAACACATCGGCTCAAAAGTTTAAATGAATAAATATCTTTTTTTTAAATGGTACAACCTGTATATTTTGATGTTATTTAATAGAGTAATAAAAACCTTAAAAGTTTTGTTCAATATATCCTATACCTATTTATAATAGTTTTTGAGATATTTCAGTTTTTCTTATTTTCCATACTTTTTTACAGAAATAGTCTTCATTATCATAGTAGCCATGGCAAAAACAATGTAAAAGAACATTTTTCTGTGTGTCAAATTTATAACCGCAATCGCTTCTTTTGGTTTTTATGTAGTGCAGTTTGGTTTTTTTTTGCATTCATCTTATATTGTAAAATGAATTTTCCAAAGAATGAGTTAATAGATATGATTTATACAATAGGAGAGGCTCAAAAAAATTGCCTTCTTGCTCAAAGAATTTACAAAATGAAGTATCCTGATCAACGCCAGCCTAATACCCATACTTTTCAAAACTTAATGCAAAGATTTGATTCTTCTGGTACTGTTGATTGTCCAAAACGTAAAGTGGTCAACAAACCAGTAACTAATGAAGAAAAAGAACTACAAGTATTGTTAAATGTTCAGGAAAATCCTTATATTGGTAGCCGTCAGTTAGCAGCATTATGTGAAACATCACAATCCACCGCTAATCGTACTACCAAGAAATATAGGTATCATCCATATCACATGGAATTACACCAAGAATTGCATGGACAGGATTTTGAAAGTCGTGTAAACTTTTGTCGTACAATAAATGCGGAGATTCAATTAAATCCAAATTTATTATGCAAGGTAATGTTTAGTGATGGAGCTACTTTTAGAAGTAACGGTGCCGTAAATAGACGCAACATGCATTATTATGCCACAGAAAACCCATTTTGGATTAGAGAGGTGCAACATCAAAACCACTGGTCATTAAATGTTTGGTGTGATATTCATCATAATCGAATTATTGGACCCCACTTTTTTAATGAACCACTAAATGGCCATAGTTACCTGAACTTTCTACAAGAAGAACTACCCCAACTGCTTCAAGGTCTCGATAGGGATGAGCTCGACAGTATGTGGTTCCAGCACGATGGTGCGCCTCCGCATTACCATCGTGAATTTCGTGCGTTTTTGGACCAACGATATCCGCAAAAATGGATTGGACGTGGGGGTTTTATTGAGTGACCACCAAGGTCTTGCGATATCACCCCATTAGATTTCTTCCTATGGGATTATATTAAAAATAAGGTGTATGTTAATCCACCAACAACAATGGAAGATATGCGAAACAGGATTAGGGATACCTGTAGAACAATAACGCCACTAATTTTGTCCAGGGTCCGAGAAAATCTGCAAAAAAGACTAAATTTGTGCATTGCACAAGAGGGTCGTTTATTCGAACACTTATTAAAAAGAAATAATTAATCTCAGTATTTAATAGGTAATTTTTTTGTTTCAATTTATTATAAAAGTAAATATGTATTTGCCTTGTCGTTATTGTTGTGTTAATTTTTTCACATTATGTTTAATTAAACTATTGCCGTTGTAATATAATGAATAATGTATTTCATCATATTTAAGCACATTCTGTTTGTTTCTGTAGTTTCTTTTTATTATTTTACACGGCTACTATGATAATGAAGACTATTTCTGTAAAAAAGTATGGAAAATAAGAAAAACTGAAATATCTCAAAAACTATTATAAATAGGTATAGAATATATTGAACAAAACTTGTAGGGTTTTTATTACTCTATTAAATAGCATGAAAATATACAGGGTGTACCATTTAAAAAAAAAGATATTTATTCATTTAAACTTGTTCAAATTTGAGCCGATGTGTTCAACACCCTGTAGCTTTTATTGCAAATATTAGGTAAAAATTATGTTAACTTGTCCTTGGCCTTGCTAAATTCCAAATTTGAACATATTTGTCACAAAATTGAAAACGTTATTTAGGATTGAATTGATGCTTGAAAATGTGACTTTTTTTCTTTAAACTTAATTATCTCAGAAACTATAAAGTTTTGTTATAGTAAACCCTTAATAAAAAAGATTTAAAATTATAAGCTAAATCGAAAATACGATTCGTATATAGGGTGTTCTATTTAAAAAATACCACTTTATTCTGTCCTAGTTTTTTGGCTCACCCTGTAGAGTCCTAAATATTTTTAAAATCTGCGTAAAAATAAACTGTATCAAACAATAAATATAGTTTGTTAATTTCACCGAAAAGGCACAAACCTACTTCATCCAATCGTTGACTCACCCTGTACAGGGTCGATAATCATTTTGTTTCCTTTTTAGAACGCATCATGTCAACCTGGAGAACTAGAATTCAATTGCAAGTGCCATCCAGCGATACCATTGAATCTAATACAATCCCAATAAAAAGGGGAATATTTCAAGGCGATTTAGTAAGCCCATTGTTTTTATTTCCACAGATTGGCAGCAGCAGCACAAAGGTGAGTCCAAATGAGCCGATGTGGGAGCAAAATTCAGTTTCAGATAGAGTACTAATAGAAAAGCTTCGGTTGGCACTACCATATGAGTATAATCTAATTATAGTAACATACCCAGAAGCATGCAGATAGTAATTTACGCGCTAGAAGGGAATGTTCTTATTTTAATCCAAGGACTAGTATTTGCAATGCCAAAAAAATATTTAATTATAAAGTAAATATTTTTCGCACTTCTTTCTCATAAAAACTCGATATAGTCAATTTAAAATTTGTAAAATAATGGCCCGTTTTTAGTATTTAAATGGATTAATTCATCAAAATTAATTTTGAAATAATTATGAAAGTTTATAAATATTCGACTATTTGGTCCATGAGCATAATTGAATTATACCTAATAAAATTTTATTATTATTCATAGACCGTGTATCTCCGCCATTTTCGTTGTTGTCATCTGGACGTAATTCGAATACGGGAAATTTCAATTAAATCAAATTTGAGTGAAGTGCATGAAATGCGGAGACTGCGTTCGATCATCAAATTAGATCAAAATTCGACGCTGTCGTATCTCACGGAATGTGCCATTGTCATTCTGGTGACAAAGGCTCTGGTTTACTTTTGCGGCTCCTGCTTTATGTTCCTGTAACACGGATACAGCAGCAGGTCTGAAGCAGAATTTCGCAGGACGCAGCCTTTGAAGTCCGACGGAGTTCTCGAGGAATGCCAATCTTCGTTCTTTGGATTGTCGACGATGGTCGATTTATTTACTGTGGAATTTCTGAAATATTAAAGAGTTAAATTGTATTTTTAGTCATTTTAAAAACCATCTACATGCTGTAAAAAATTTAATTTATGTAATACGGAAGCTTTGTTCTTTGCTTATTTATCTTTATTTATGTAGTTAGTTATTATCTGGGTGTATTAACTTTATAACATGTTCAGATAAAATTTTATTACTTAATACAGGGTGATTCAAAAATCGATCACGAAACTTAAGGGGGTGATTCTACTTGACAAAATAAGGGTAGAGCTTCATATAATTTTTTTTCAAAATGTCATTCGTTTTCGAGTTACAAGCCGTCCAAGTTCAAGTTTTTATTTTTTGTTTTTTGAATTACTCGCTTACAGGAAAACCGATTTGATTAATATTTGAAAGATAGGCTAAGTCTTCTGCGCTTCATCATTTTAGTAACAATTCACATTGATTGTTTGCCGCTAGAGGGCACTTTACCTACATTGAAAATTGTTTTTCTGTCATAATTTTTTAGTGTTGACAGCTACAGTAGTTTTTGGCATCATTTCTGAAAGACTGATGCCAGGCCTTTGAAAAAGGTGCTCTTTATTTACATCGCTAAACCCAACGGTTTAGACGTAAATCACCCTTAAAAATTAAGTGGTAAATTTACTTTTCTCATTTCATTACCACCAGCTACCAGGTAAATAGCTGTCAAAGTATACTAGAGCTGTCAGTTTAACATCAAATAAATTCGCTTTTTAAACTATTTGATGGCCCATTAACTGGTGACGTATACTTAGATTTTATCCAAAATCGTCTCCCATTGTATCTGGAAGATGTGCCATTGGAAGTAAGGGCCAACATGTGGATCCTCCAAGACGGAGCTCCGCCCCACTTTAGTATACGTGTCCGACAGTATTTGAATGCAACGTATCCTGAGCGATGGATAGGACGAAGTGGACCATTGGCATGGGCAGCGAGGTCACCAGACCTTAATCCTATGGATTTTTTCTTTTTGGGTCATTTGAAACAATTGGTGTACGACATTCCAGTAATCAACGTCGAGGATCTTCGCTTCAGGATAATCGAAAAGTGCCAAATTATTAAAGAAACACCAGAAATTTTTCATCGAGTTAGGCGACATTTTTTGAAGAGTGTTAGGAAATGTATTGAAGAAAATGGGGGACATTTTGAGAATCTTTTTTAGTTTGTTTAGTACTGTTTCATTAATTTTTATCAATTAAATGTATATCGCAATAATCCATAATATGAATATTGGTGATTAGCCATTATTAGTTATTTTAAGATTATAAATTAAATAGTTTAAAAAGCGAATTTATTTGATGTTAAACTGACAGCTCTAGTATACTTTGATAGCTATTTACCTGGTAGCTGGTGGTAATGAAATGAGAAAAGTAAATTTACCACTTAATTTTTAAGGGTGATTTACGTCTAAACCGTTGGGTTTAGCGATGTAAATAAAGAGCACCTTTTTTAAAGGCCTGGCATCAGTCTTTCAGAAATTATGCCAAAAACTACTGTAGCTGTCAACACTAAAAAATTATGACAAAAAAACAATTTTCAATGTAGGTAAAGTGCCCTCTAGCGGCAAACAATCAATGTGAATTGTTACTAAAATGATGAAGCGCAGAAGACTTAGCCTATCTTTCAAATATTAGTCAAATCGGTTTTCCTGTAAGCGAGTAATTCAAAAAACAAAAAATAAAAACTTGAACTTGGACGGCTTGTAACTCGAAAACGAATGACATTTTGAAAAAAAAATTATATGAAGCTCTACCCTTATTTTGTCAAGTAGAATCACCCCCTTAAGTTTCGTGATCGATTTTTGAATCACCCTGTATTTATCCTAAAAAGGTAAATTTGTTATTTGCAATAATGAAAAAAAAAATACTTTTAGCTTATTTTGAAAAAGTGAAATTAAATAAAATTGTTTACAATTCAGGGTTCCTGATATGTATTTGTCCGGTCAAGTTAGCCCTAAAAAGAGAGGTAAGGTTACCAAGATTCGCATAGAGCTGAAAATTTGTACAAATATTCGGAAAACAATTACAAATTGTTGTTAAAAGTCCCCAACGATCCCATGCCTGGAAAAAAATTCATTCAAGGTCAAAGTGGGGAAAATGGTTTTTTTGCGTTTTTTCAGCCAAACGGTAAGTTCTATCATCAAATTAGTTCAGATCAAAATTGTAGACCATAAAATTACCTATAAAAATTGTTCTTATACTCTTTTTCCTAAGAGTCACCGTTTTCGAGAGCTCATCGCTCAAAAAGTTGAGAAAGCTGCGTTTTCCAAAATAGACATAAGTACGCCGCGTACAGACATCACTGGAGCTGTAATACGAGTTAAAATATTTTTCTATCGGTATATTACCTTAAACCTATAAAATAAATCAATATTAACTTCTAAGAAACTCAATCCTCTACCTTCTACGCACGTACAACCTTGAAAAACATCTGCCTCCTATTCAACTGTCCGCGTGCAAAACCTTTTAGAGTGGTTTTCTTCGCATAATCCTTTTCCAGAAGTTGATCAAATTATATCTATTGCCAGTGGAGTTGTAGGTGTTAGCAAAATTAACTGCCACAAAGCTCGCGACGTTGGAATCGCTTCTATCTCTAAAATAACTGGACTGACATTCAACAATATAAAATTAAAACGCGCTGACAAAGTAGTTCCTCTTTTAGCGATGAGTAGTACTCTCAAAGTTCACGATAAGAAAGTACCTGTTGACCCAGTATTACTGTTCCAACGTATACGTATTAAAACGACATTTGAAGATGAAATAGAAAAATATTTCGAATATGAATTGGCACCCTACCCGTTGTCGCTATTCGATAACATTGGAATGCGTAAAACTCAAAAGTCGGCTATCTATGATTGTTTTAAAACTGTAAACATTGATATTAACAATATCAATGTGACATACATCATCGATGGAGGATATTTATTACACCGCGTTATCTGGGATAGTGAAGAAACATTCAACGTAATTCTGGATAAGTACGTTCAGTATGTACGTCGACATTTTAGGTACAGAGTTACTGTAGTATTTGATGGCTACACCGATTGCACGAGGAACATTAAAGCCGCAGAACAACGTCGTCGAGCTACAACAACATCTTCATCTTCAGACATTTTATTTGATTAATTTATGACCGTTCCAACTAGTCAACAAAAGTTTCTGGCAAATACCCACAACAAGTCACGGTTCATTTCACTGCTAAAAGAAAGATTGACCAGTGAATGTATACTTGTCAAACAAGCTGTGAATGATGCTGATGTCCTCATCATTGAAACAGCATTAGAACAGTTCAATTTGACAAACACAACTATTGTTGTTGATGAGGACGTTGATTTACTGGTTTTACTGACTGCTCGAACTCCAACTAACAAAACCATTTATTTTTTAAAACCTCGGAAAGCTCAACATCAGTCTGAAATGTATTCAACGCAAAATTTATCTGCTTTTGCAAAGTGCCAAAATCATGTTTTGCTTTTACATGCAATAAGTGGCTGCGATACGACACATCAGCATTTTACAGAAGGGGTCGGTTGTGCTGAAGTTTTAAAAACTCTACTCCACAAGAAATTATCACCAATGGAATTCGCTTTCTTCTTGCCATGTACGGAACTCCAAAAAATTTACCTGCATCGATAAGTTCCGCTACGCATCTTTCGTTAAAAATACTCGAAACAAAAAGCGAGTGCAATTAGCTTGTCTTCCTTCAACCTCTGCTTCTGCCCAACAACATCTATTTCGGGTATATTATCAAGTTCAACTGTGGCTTGGTAATCAACTAGATCCAAAAGATTGGGGTTGGAAGTTGATTGACAATACATTGGAACCAATTCAGACTTTACTCCCACCTGCACCAGAAAAACTCCTCAACACAATTTTTTGCAATTGTAAAAAGGGATGTAATGTTAAATGCGGCTGTAAGAAAGTTGGGTTATTTTGTTTATTAGCATGTACAAATTGCCAAGGCCACTCGTGTTACAATGTTGAATCTCCATTAGAAGACGGTTCATATCATATCAACGAAGAGACGTCTGATACATCGCTTTTGGAGGGATTTATTTGCACTTAGCAGGAAGAAGAAGAAGAAGAATAACGAGAAGATGAAGAACAAGAAGAAGCAGAAGTATTTAACTATAATGAATCTGACGAGTAATTGACCTAAATTCAATAGAATCCAGAAAGCTTCGATTATTTTAAACTATTTCTTCTTCTTTTTTAATCATTACATAGTACAGTATGGTTCGTGGAATAGGCCTACCGAGGAAACCACGTTAAAAAAAACGCGCCAAGTACACTATCTCACAGGTGACGTGGAAACGTGTGCATATTTTGAAGAACACAGCTTTCTCAACTTTTTGAGCGATGAAATATCGGATACGGTGACTCTTAGGAAAAAAAGTGTAAGATCAATTTTTATAGGTAATTTTATAATCTACAATTTTGGTTTAAACTATTTTGATGATAAAACTTACCGTTTGGCTGAAAAACGCGAAAAACCCATTTTTCGACCTTGAATAAATTTTTTTTCAGGCATGGGATCGTTGCGGACTTTTGACAACTTATTTGTAATGGTGTTCCGAACATTTGTACAAATTTTCAGCTCTATGTGAATTATGGTAACCTTGAATGTCTTTTTTGACCGGGCTATATAGTGTATTCAGAATTATTAGAAACCGACTAAAAAGTCTGGTAAACATAGGGCAAGTATAAATTTACAGCCGCACAGGCCCGGAATAATTTGCAAATGCAGGTAAAATTCTAGGTATTATTTACATTTACTATGTATAATATAATTGAATCTGAACCGAAATAGCCAGTTTAAATTGTGTGTAAAGCTAATAATTATTTTGAAATGTGGCGGCCTTGGAGCTCTAGTGAGATTTGTGAAAGTGAAACTAATCGAAAAGTGCGTCTATCAACAGATGCTAAAGAAATTATTAAGAACCTCTTTCTAACCTTAATGGAGCGCGGTAATTTGTACCTTAAGAAAGCTGTAGAGGACACAGCTTTATTTACAAGGAAAACTTTTTCCACGGTGTGGAAAATTACGCAAAAGCCCATTTTAGAACGCAAAAAAAGAAGTGATGTTGGAGTTTTGAGAAAGTTAGACCATGGTGACGGACATTATACGACGAAAAATTTATAAAATGTATTTTCCAACTTAAGACAATTTAATGAAAATACTTAAAAGAGATGAAACCGAAATTAAGTGCTTAAGAACGACTTTGTGGAAGTACATCCAAGGAATGGGATTTAAATTCATAAAGATTAATAAAAGACAAATTCTAATAGAATCTAGGCGTCTTCAAGAATGGCGGGGAAGTATTTGAGAGAAATCAGTGACTACAGAACACAAAAAAGACCAATAATTTATTTAGATGGAACATAGATTGATATCAATGACACTCCAACCAGTGCATGAGACGATTCTAGCGGTAAGTGTGTGACACATGCGCCGTCAAACCGCGGTAAAAGAATAACAATTTTACATGTTGGATCTCAAAATGGGTTTGTGCCGAATGCTTTGTTTTTTTCATCCAAAAACATTAAAGATTCTTGTGTTGACTAACATGATGACACAACAGCGGAGCTATGTGAAGATTGGTTTAGAGCTAAATTATTGCCTAATATTCCGCCAAATAGTGTTATTGTCATGGAGTTATTCTCAAATTAATTGGGAAAATTGTGTAAAAAAAATGCAAGAGAAAAATTAGTTATTAATCTAGATGACACTAACGACAGTGAAATAGATTTAGTTTAGTAATATAGAATTTAGTGTTAACTAAGTATTTTTACATATGCAAATATTATAATGTATTATATTATTATCGTGTTTTATTTACATTCATATTAAAATCCATTCTTGCCTGTTAACTTATTTCCTACGAACATAAAAAAAATAAAATTAGAATTAAAAATAAACATTAATCCGGACCTGAACGGATTTCGGTATAACATTACAGCTGAGGTTGAAAGGTTTTATTGCAGTTTCATTGTTATAAGTGTTTGGACTTTTTGGCCGGTTGTAATAATTCTGAATACACTATATATGTCAAACTTTCCATAATCTAGAGAAAGCGTCAAAATAACATTGGTGATCCATATAATTTTTTCTCACGGTGCCCCATCACGGAGATATGGTGCCCAAAAGAGCTATCCAGTGGTTAATCTTTGCGGCTGTAACTTTTAAGCAAATTTGAGTATTTTAATGACATTTTGGTATGTTGTATAATCAACAACTCAAGAATCTAGAAAAATATTCGATTCCCTTTTAACTGTTTTTGGCAATTATATAGTTCCGGAACAACATGATTTCTGTAAGGGGAAGTCCACAGTTAAAAATCTTTTGATTTATGTTGACTTTGTGCTTTGGAGGATCGTTGCTAGGTTGATGCTATATATACCGATTTTTCCAAGGCGTTTGACACAGTGAATCATACTTGTCTTTTAACTAAACTGAAATCTATTGGTATTGAGGATCCGCTCTTTTCGTGGATGCGAAGCTATCTTACGGGGAGAATACAGATTATATGATATAAGAACTACTTGTAGCGTGAAATTAGGGTGCAATCTGGGGTTCCTTAGGGTGCGCATTTGACCCCTCTTCTATTCAACTTGAACTAACCTGAACTACTCTCATTTAAAATCGTTAATAGTATAATAAATTCTCCAGAACAACTAATGCATATTGTAGTAGTCGATGGGTTGAAGTGTTCTCTGTGGATGTTCATAGAACAAACTACTCTACCTATGCAGCACTAAATAGAATATGCATTTTAGCTAATAAGTTATCCCGTGATCACGTTGATCTGGACATTTTTAATTTGTCGTTAAATAGTTTCAAACATTTTTTAAAGCGATATCTATAGTGCAAATTTTTACTTCTCACTGTTCTACATGTAGTCTTAAATGTGAGCTTACTGTAGTTTAACGGATACTTTGGATTTGTTTGTTTATTTTTTTGTTTTTTTTTGTCTATTTGGAAGTTTGTTTGTAAGTTGTAAAGTGTTGTAAATTTTTAAATGGTTTGACCGTTAATAAAACATTTATTTATTTATTTATTTATTTATATCAAATCATTGAGGTGTGTATAGTGAAGCGAAACTTTGCACTTCAGTGGACACAGTCCCTATATAAGCTCGTAGTCTTAAGACAAAACATTCAGTTTATACTTGATAACGATTAGAGATACAACTTAATCGAAGTGTCGTAAAAACAAACAAAAATAAAGACAATGCAAGTGCGACAACTACATTTTAATCTTCAACATTGTCTACAACCTTCAAACAAACATTACCAAGGATGTCAGGAACGGTCTTGCCACTAAACTAGTAAGCCCAAAATTTAGACAAATGAGCTTACACCGTATTTTTTAGATTTCATATATAATTATCTAGAAAAAACTATGGCTGTTTACATCTTGTCCTATATTAGTAGAATTTCCCCTACAATAAATGGATATGTCAAAGAACTCAGCTTAAACAACCAATATTCTGGTACTTCTCCAAAGCTCATTATACAGTAACGTGTAAAATAAATTAAAACAATTTCACCCGAAATCCCTAATTATCAATTTGGTGGTCATTCATTGGTAAATTAACGGCTGGTCGGCAAAATCAAAGAAAGCTGAAGTACACGACCAACTGCTACCGACTTTCAAACCTCGAAGAGTTTATTGGCATATTTGTGACCGAAAGAATTCTTGGATTTTTTAAGCGACAAGGTGGTCAGAAATATTTAAGGAAAAATGGGGTTTTGGGAACGGTTCGGAATTTTTATTTTTGGGTAATTTACGTCTTAAACGGTTATGTTACTTGTTGCTGTCTAAATAAGATTGAACTTATAGTATGTTGTTATTTAATTGGGCATGACTTTTTATACAGGATGTTTCATAAGTATCTTTCGACACTCAAATATGTAATTTAATACGATATTCCATATTTTTTTGGTATAAGATGGTATATTTTGAAATATAAATAAATCAACGGTTGCAGACATGATAAACAATCCAACATATCACCAGGCGCGGATCCAAGGGGGGGGCAGTAGGGGCGACCCCCCACCCAAGAGCTTGGAGTTCAGGAGAAAAAAACGATTTTGCCTCTTATAGTATAGTTTATTCAAGAACTAGAGAGAGTAATAAATCATTTTTTCCCTTTTTTTCTTCGCAAACTACCTGTGTTCTTTCGTCCGGAGTCTTTGGTAAAATCTGTTAGACACATCTATTTTTCATAGAAATGGGTTAGAAATGTTATAATCAAAAATAACGGTCTATAATAATGGACTATTTGGGTTGGATAACAACAGATATTTGGATGTATGAAGTGTTCAAAAGAATTTTAATCCTTGTTATAAGCGTCGGAAGGAGGTTTATTTTATCACTAAGTATTTATGGCATAGAAGATTATTTCGGTAATAAACTTAAAATAAAAAGTTTTTATAATATTATTTTATTTCTAATGATTTTTTTAATAATTCACGTACATTAGAAAATATAAATAATTTTGACATATTTAACACAAATCACAACTGTAGTTTTATTATTTTTAATTTTGGCATATAAACCGCTTTAGGCACATTCAGACTTAAACGTAGCCTTATTCTCTCAAAAAATACAAAATACCCATTGTCAAAAATACAAGACGTTAAACATATATAAAAAAATAAATTCGTCCATATAATATTAAAATTTTTTGGGGGCTAGGTTATTTTATTATCAATTAAAAACATTTGAAGGACATTTGACGTTTCAGTTTATTTATTTCTTAAACCATCTGAAGAATTACAATTAAATACTAAAAAGGGATTCAAATGTAATTAATTTTTATATGTTACAGAAAATTTAAATAATAAATTGTGTTTACGCTGGTAAACATTACGTATCTAATTCGTAATCAAAGTCAGTGAAGCTATCTTCGCTCAAATTAATTATAATTGGCTCCGATTATGAGACCGAATTTCTCCATTTTATTTTTTTATTATATGGATTTTTCCTAATTTTCTGCAGTAACTTTATTCAAAAAAATCTTTCAAAAGTTCAGTTAAATTACTAATTTTGTAAGTTGTGTTATTTCTAGCAACTCTACCTTTTACTTGAGAGAGATATTTCCTTCTCCAACGGATATTTTCCGGACGATCTATAAGAACAGATTTTCTATTTGGTTTTTTCCAGCAAAAATTAAGTTCCTTGAGCAATTTCCAGAGCTCAGTTCTTTTAATTTCAGGTAAATCCATTGATTTTAGTTAGAATTTTGTCGATGGTTGGGATCTGCTTCTCATAATAAAATGTATGTACAATTCGTTTTATTGCAGTTTACATCTCTTCTTCCAACGAGGTCTGCCCGTGATCAAATGTGGCTTGGGAATATTAATAATTCCAGTCGTTTTTTTCTCTTTCAGTATTTGGTACATAGTAGATTTTCCAACTCCTGTCATGTTGGAACACATCTCAACAGATCTTTTAACATTATTATCTAGATATTGATATCTTAAGGTATCATAAACATTCATCGTAATAAGTTTTTCGTTGAGAAAAAAATGCCCTGGTTTAACGATTTTGGAATAAATATAGATGTGGGAGCCATATCTTTTGGGTATCTCACTAATCTCAAATAATATATAAAAACAAGCACGAACAAGATAAGGACACACTGTAAGGTGCACTTTGCTCACTGACAAAAATTAAATTGATTTATCAGAAATTTTATTGTTGCAGTAAATTTATAAAAGCTTATACAATTAAAAATAATTAGATTTACGGCAGTCCTCAGTTACCTGCGGCACTGGAGCAGGTCCATTGGAGGTTTCGGTAACAGTTTTATTACTCTCTCTAGTTCTTGAATAGAATATAGGAATGTGTATGCTTGCGATCATCCTTCCCCTTCCCAAGAGCTTTGAGTTCAGGAAAATAGAACCGATTCTGCCTTTTATATTAGGAATGTGAATGCTGCTGGAACTCCCCCCGTTAACAATTTATTTTTCTTGCGATAGCCCCCCCCCCAAGAGCTTTGAATTCAAGAAAATAGACCCGATTCATCCTCTTATACTAGGAATGTATATGCTGCTCGCATCCTCACCCATTGTTGTCAACTTGCTTTTTCTTGTGATTGCCACTCCCCTCTCCCCGCTTCAAATTCAGAAAAATAGACCCGAGTCTGCCCTTTATACTAAAAATGGGAATGTTGCTGGTGTACCCCCTCCCCCCCGTCGACAATTTGCCTTCGCTTGCCGTACTGTACTTTTGTTGCTGGATCCGCCCCTCCATATCACAGGGAAATGCTAAGCATTTGCTGTATCGAAATATAGACAGAGAGACGCCACAATTGTCCAAGATGGTCAATCCATCAAAAGCTAGCTGAAAAGATAAAACTTTTGCAGACAGAAAAAATGTACTATAAATATCAGCCAAAGCCTATTCTAGACACCAGCGAATTCATGCTGTTCATGTATTAGAATCGAAATTTGTTTAACGATCGGATCGACCAGATCTTGTTTTTGATATTACGTATAGCAAAAAATCTATACAGTATGTGATTCTCCGGGAAATTTATCAATCGATTGTGGAAAAACTATAAATAGCAAGAATCTGAAAATTTGACGGTATACTAATGTACACAGTTGACATCCGGCTAAAATATTTTCAAGGTGGCACCACTTCTGGTTATACCGGAAGTAAATGTCAGCTTGCTTCTTTTAAATAGAACACTCTATATATTTTTAAACAATCAAAATTTCAGTAAGAAATAAAGAAATCTTTCTGCCGTATTTAAATAGTTTGTTATATATGTAATTCTTCTTTCAGGCAGAGAATATGAAAAATATATGTACAAACAGTTTATTTCCTACAAATATCGCTCTGGTCCTCTCTCCATACGCGTTTCGATCACCTCATGATCTCGTCAGTGGAGCTGTATCGGACTGAGAGCAACATCTACTTCCGGTATAAGTGGAAGTGCCGCCATCTTAAAAATATTTTAGCCACCTGTCCCCCATATACGTTAGTACCTTGTCAAATTTTCAGATTTTTCCTAATTATAGTTTTCCCACAATCGATTGATAAGAGAGAGAATCTCTTGTATATAGCGGTCATATAAATGAGATATGTGTTATGAATGTGCCTTATATATAAAAGACTGTTCTAATTTTCTGTAAAAAGGCTGATTAGCATTTATAAACATAAAAAAGTGCCAAGTCAATAGAATCTGTTATATGTATGGTAATGTAGCATTCGTGTTCGAGAAGTATGTTTATTTTTAGCGCCATCTAACATATGATTGTCTTTCTAGAATATTTGCTCAATTTTTTGCAACTAATTTGCATCAACTTTAAAGAAATTTAGTTTTTTTTTTCTGCATTAAAAATAAATCGATGGCTGAAAACTACATCACTACATTTGGCAAATGAATTTTGCCCATTTTACTTTTACCCTCCACATAACTTAGGCTAGCCGACGGTTCCGATAAAATCCGGGCAGTTTCCTAGAACATTTTATTGTTTTAATTTTTTAGAATGGTCCGTTTTTCGGTCAGTTTGCGTGGGCTGATGTAAAGTATTTGATTTTACTGCTTATTGAAAAAGCTAAACGTTAGACCTATTTTTAGACAATATAAATGCAATATCATTTAAAATTTTAACGATATACACGGTGAGTCAACGATTGGATGAAGTAAGTTTGTGCCTTTTCGGTGAAATTAACAAAGAAACTATATTTATTGTTTGATACAGTTGATTTTTACGCAGATTTTAAAAATATTTAGGACTCTACAAATTGTATTTTTTTAAATAGAACACCCTATATACGAATCGTATTTTCGATTTAGCTTATAATTTTAAATCTTTTTTATTAAGGGTTTACTATAACAAAACTTTATAGTTTCTGAGATAATTAAGTTTAAAGAAAAAAAGTCACATTTTCATGCATCAATTCAATCCTAAATAACGTTTTCAATTTTGTGACAAATATATTCAAATTTGGAATTTAGCAAGGCCAAGGACAAGTTAACATAATTTTTACCTAATATTCACAATAAAAGCTACAGGGTGTTGAACACATCGGCTCAAATTTGAACAAGTTTAAATGAATAAATATCTTTTTTTTTAAATGGTGCACCCTGTATATTTTCATGTTATTTAATAAAGTAATAAAAACCCTAAAAGTTTTGTTCAATATATCGTATACCTATTTATAATAGTTTTTGAGATATTTCAGTTTTTCTTATTTTCCATACTTTTTTACAGAAATAGTCTTCATTATCATAGTAGCCATGTAAAATAATAAAAAGAAACTACAGAAACAAATAGAATGTGGTTAAATATGATGAAATACATTATTCGTTATATTACAACGGCAATAGTTTAATTAAACATAATTTAAAAAAATTAACACAACAATAACGACAAGGCAAATACATATTTACTTTTATACTAAATTGAAACAAAAAAATTACCTATTAAATACTGAGATTAATTATTTCTTTTTAATAAGTGTTCGAATAAACGACCCTCTTGTGCAATGCACAAATTTAGTCTTTTTTGCAGATTCTCTCGGACCCTGGACAAAATTAGTGGCGTTATTGTTCTACAGGTATCCCTAATCCTGTTTCGCATATCTTCCACTGTTGTTGGTGGATTAACATACACCTTATTTTTAATATAACCCCATAGGAAGAAATTTAATGGGGTGATGTCGCAAGACCTTGGTGGCCACAAAATGAAACCCCCACGTCCAATCCATTTTTGCGGATATCGTTGGTTCAAAAACGCACGAACTTCACGATGGTAATGCGGAGGCGCACCATCGTGCTGGAACCACATACTGTCGAGCTCATCCCTATCGAGACCTTGAAGCAGTTGGGGTAGTTCTTCTTGTAGAAAGTTCAGGTAACTATGGCCATTTAGTGGTTCATTAAAAAAGTGGGGTCCAATAATTCGATTATGATGAATACCACACCAAACATTTAATGACCAGTGGTTTTGATGTTGCACCTCTCTAATCCAAAATGGGTTTTCTGTGGCATAATAATGCATGTTGCGTCTATTTACGGCATCGTTACTTCTAAAAGTAGCTTCATCACTAAACATTACCTTGCATAATAAATTTGGATTTAATTGAATCTCCGCATTTATTGTACGACAAAAGTTTACACGACTTTCAAAATCCTGTCCATGCAATTCTTGGTGTAATTCCATGTGATATGGATGATACCTATATTTCTTGGTAGTATGATTAGCGGTGGATTGTGATGTTTCACATAATACTGCTAACTGACGGCTACCAATATAAGGATTTTCCTGAACATTTAACAATACTTGTAGTTCTTTTTCTTCATTAGTTACTGGTTTGTTGATCACTTTACGTTTTGGATAATCAACAGTACCAGAAGAATCAAATCTTTGCATAAAGTTTTGAAAAGTATGGGTATTAGGCTGGCGTCGATCAGGATACTTCATTTTGTAAATTCTTTGAGCAAGAAGGGAATTTTTTTGAGCCTCTCCTATTGTATAAATCATATCTATTAACTCATTTTTTGGAAAATTCATTTTACAATATAAGATGAATGCAAAAAAAACCAAACTACTCTACATAAAAACCAAAAGAAGCGATTGCGGTTATAAATTTGACACACAGAAAAATGTTCTTTTACATTGTTTTTGCCATGGCTACTATGATAATGAAGACTATTTCTGTAAAAAAGTATGGAAAATAAGAAAAACTGAAATATCTCAAAAACTATTATAAATAGGTATAAGATATATTGAACAAAACTTTTAGGGTTTTTATTACTCTATTAAATAACATGAAAATATACAGGGTGTACCATTTAAAAAAATATATATTTATTCATTTAAACTTGTTCAAATTTGAGCCGATGTGTTCAACACCCTGTAGCTTTTATTGCAAATATTAGGTAAAAATTATATTAACTTATCCTTGGCCTTGCCAAATTCCAAATTTGAATATATTTGTCACAAAATTGAAAACGTTATTTAGGATTGAATTGATGCATGAAAATGTGACTTTTTTTCTTTAAACTTAATTATCTCAGAAACTATAAAGTTTTGTTATAGTAAACCCTTAATAAAAAAGATTTAAAATTATAAGCTAAATCGAAAATACGATTCGTATATAGGGTGTTCTATTTAAAAAAATACAACTTTATGCTGTCCTAGTTTTTTGGCTCACCCTGTAGAGTCCTAAATATTTTTAAAATCTGCGTAAAAATCAACTGTATCAAACAATAAATATAGTTTCTTTGTTAATTTCACCGAAAAGGCACAAACTTACTTCATCCAATCGTCGACTCACCCTGTACAAAAAACAAAAATGTATAGACGTAGGCTTTTACATATTCAAATAGGGATATTAGAAGCATAAGGACACGAGTAACTTCTAACGAAATACTGTTAACTTAACAACTATAAACTGTCTTTGAAAGAACTATTCACACCAGAATTATAGACTTCTTAACTCAATGAAATATACTAATCGATAACCAACATGGATTTAGATTTAAGAGATATACAGAAAGGGCTATTTTTTCTGATGAATCGGAAAGTTGCAGGTCTTTATTTTGATTTGTCAACGGTATTCGACACAGTAATGATATACAATGGTCCTCTGAAATGGATGAAGTAAGGCAAAGTGTCGTACAAGGTTCTATATTGAATCCTATTCTGTTTCTCTTGTATGTGGATAATCTCTGTGATGGCTTCTGCTTTGGACTTGTTTGTCAGTATGCTGTTGATACATCTGTCGTACTGGGGAGTAGGACTGTGGAGACCTTGCCCGGAGCCTATTCTGTTGCAGCAGGGAGAATGTAAATATGTTGCCAAAATAATTATTTAACACTTAATACGGAAAAGGCAGGCCTGATAACATTTGAAAAAGTACCAACAAGAAATTAATCACTTTACGCTAAAGTAAATGAACGTCAATTCCAGTCGTAGACATAATAAAATTTTTAGAGGTTGTAATAGACTCAACTCTAAGCTAGAAATATCATATATTATGTCGCAAATAGTCATGCCTCTGATGGAAAGGACATATAACTAGCGATCTAATTTTTGACCACCGAAAATGTATGGATGTTTCGTCCCGATACTGATGGTGGACTCATCAGTGGGATCCACCGGTATCTTTCCCAGACATGCTGTTTGTCATGCTTTCTACAAAACTTAGATTCCTATTTAGCCAAGTTTTGTCGGCAAATAATGGTGAGATGTTAGGTTTCACAATAATTACAATCAAGACTTCCCAGTGCATGTGCATTAATTCGCAGGCTCCGTGACTCACGTTTTACAGAAACCATACATACCTGCTATTTGCTTCTGTTCAGTCACTTATAAATTATGGATTTTTGTTTTGAGGTTCAAAAAAACATGCACTTAGAGAGGCGCATAAAAGTATCATAACATGTATTCTCAAGTTACATCCCCGATTTTCCTCCAAACTCTATTTTAATAGTTTAACTATCTTAACCATTTCTTGTCTGTATATCTTGGCCCTGCTGATGTTCATAAAAAAATCATCATCTCTTTAGCATGAACTCCGATTTCTATGCTGAGTCAACGACAATTGCCACTAAAATATCCCTTCAGAGCTCAACGTTTTTTGAAAGGGGACTATGCTACCGTGCAGTCAAGGCATATAATTTATTACCCTCAAAAATTACTTAATTTATTAACAATGATAAGTTCAGAAAAACTGCAATTCTGTCCGTACAGTTTAAATGTTTTTAATCGTTCAATTTTGATTTTTAATGTTCTTCCATTTTATTTATTTTCATTTTAATGGTGTATTTGATATTTTATATTCTTTTGTGTGTCCCCCTGTTTTTACTGTCTTAAATTATACTGATTTATTATTTTAAATATTGTTTCGGACGGCCGATTTTTGAACACACAATGTATTATTGAACACATTCTATTATTTCAATAGCTTTTTATTGTCAACTTCAATATTGACACTTGTTAAACTAATTAAAGTTGCGTAGGCGAACGCTTAAACTAAATTGTTCACGAAAGCCGATCGGGAGCCTTTACATACCACTTTTCCGGATACCAGAAGACTGCGGATCTTTCTAGAAAGGTTTTCATACTGCAAAGTGTAACGAAAATAAGAAAAATGAGTAATCTGACGATTTTTAGACCTTCTGTCGTCGTTCCAGACCTTCTTCCATCGATATCTCATGAGGAAATTTACAAAAGGTAAAATTAAATAAATAAATTATAAACTCCTAGAAAATAAACCTAAAACCGAACAAATTACAAACACAAAGTAACACTATGAAATCTATAACGCTATAAAGTTCGTTATATTGCCCCCTTCCCAGTCTTGATTGCCCCGATCAATATTCTTGATCCTGATAATGGGCCAATTTGTTAAGATGCATGATTTTCATTTTCGCATGAGGGCTTTTCTGAATTCCATACATGAGATCGTTTAGTCGAGTCACTACGTTGTACGGATCTTTCCATGACTTCTGAAGCTTTGGTGAACGCCCTTCGGTTCTTTTCGGATTGTACAACGACACTTACTTTTTCACCATCCACGAAAATCTACCAGTATTAGCTTTGAGGTCATAGCAGGTCTTCATTCCGTCGCTTTCTATTTATAGTCGTCTCTGTACCTTTCAGAGGATATTCTACTGGATGTTCTTCTTCCATAATCCCTTCCGCGGTCGAGATTTCTCTCGACGTACCCTTTCAAGGATGACTTGTAGACCGTTCTCCTTCCGCAACCACGTTCGCGGTCACAGTCACTCGTCTCGTTTTCCACAATCGCTGCGAGTACTCTTTTTATTTCTTCCATAATGGTCCTTTCTTCTATCGCCTCAACCAGCAGTAGTTTCCGGATAATCTCTGGAAAAGTGACCGTTATATTCGTACTGGTAACAACGCATATTATTTGATTGGTACAGGCATCCCTAACCCATTCTTCTCGGTCTGGCATAAGTCACTCTAATGCCACAACCACATACTTCAACTCCATTGCAAGCCTTGACGGCAACTGCAGCATTTTTTTATCTTTGTAAACAGCAAATCTAAAACAGTGAATACTATTACTGAACCAGATTTCTTTAAGTTCACCATAAGGAGAAAAGACTTTCTCCAAGTCGCTCCTTCGAACTTCATCACCTATATTAGCAATATGAAGCCGATAGCCATCAGAGACTCTGTCAGGGACAGTACTGCAAGTGCAGTGGCTTTGTACATGCCCCTCTTGGCCACACTTCCAACAACGAATTTTATTTCAGCTACGAAATGTTGTGTTTTTGTTGTCGTGTGTTTTTCGTTTGTTCAAAAATCCTTGCAGCTCCCTCATTAGCCTCATGAAATTTTCCTTGGTAATCCTGGGAGACGTTGATCCTTATCATGACTCCTCTTTGGTTCCTTGAGGTCTGTTTGATTGTTTCAAACTGCAGGGCATAAGCAAGAGCCTCGGAAATTTTCTTCAGTCAGGCCATTTTAGAGTTTAACTTATTTTTGGGTCGCGTAAACCTTCGATAAAACTATTTACTGCTAACTCTTGCTTTATTTCTTCCGGATATGTTGGGTAAGTCAAATTTATTAGCCTCATTATATCTGCCTCATATTATAGCAGATTTTCGTTGTATTTTTGTCTTCTTCCTTGGAGTTGTGCCTTATAAACTTCTTGGAGGTGGGCTTACCCATAGCGCATCTCCAGAAAAGTAACAATAACCTCGTAATAATTCTGTTTTTCTTCAGGAATGCTACGTAGAACCTCCATAGCTTCACCTCTTAGTGCTAGAACAAGAACATGTGCCTTCTCCGGTGAACTCCAATTATTACCGGTGACGGCGGCTTCGAATTGACAGACACAGGTAAGCCAAGGTACCTTACTGTCGAAGGTAGGTGGCTTCATTACACTAGTTGCAGGAACACCATCCACCCTTGTTATATCTGTACGGGCTACCTTCTTGATTTGCAAATGTATAATTGTTGCATCTATTTCTGGATTCCCGTCACCTCGTATTGTACTTCGCCATGAACGTCTTCTCTAATTTTGCTAATCTTTGCATTTCTTGTTCTATGCCCTTCATGTTTTCATTCATTTCTTGTTTCATATCTTCTTGACTTGCCTTAAGTTCCTGTCTCATGTCATCCAGTTTCTTGTTTTTCCTAATGTCCTCTTTTAATTCTTGGTTCATATTTTCGTAGCTTGTTTTGAGCGTCATCAATTCCTGTTTCATATTCTCTTGATTTTTCGTCATATCTTCTTTCAATTCTTCTTTCACATCATCTTGGCCTATCTTTAATGTAATCAATTCTTGTTTCACATTATCTTGATTTTTCGTCATATCTTCTTTCAATTCTTGTTTTATTTTATTTTTTTTGGCTTTTCTTCATTTCTTTTTGACTTGTTTTCATGTCTTGTATTATTATCAGTATCTGATTTAAAAGAGTTTAAAGTTGTTCTTCCCGTTTTCAAGTTTCCACTGGCAAACAATTTCAATTTACTTCTTCCTTTCTTTTTTCAAATTTTCTAAACTGAACTCTTCTAGATTTTATCTACTTCCGACACCAATTTGTTCCTGACGGCCAGTATTTATACACGACTGTTTCGCTTTAAAACCTTTTATTGTCACAATTTTGACACTTGTCAAAATAATTGAAGTTACATCAATGAATTCTCACATTATACTGGACACAAAAGCCCATCTGGACCCTTTATACACCCTTTTGGTCGATACCAGAAGGTTACAGATCTTTCTAGAAAGGGTTTCCTACTACAAGGTGTAACGAAAATAACAAGAGGAGTAATCTGGCGATTTCTAGACCTTCTTTCATAGGCGTTTCATGTTCAAAATAAGGAGATAGAATTTACTAAAAAGTTCCAGACTTTCTTTCATCAACGTCTCATGAGAAAACTAACAAAACGTAAAATTAAGTAAATAAATTATAAACTCCTATAAAATAAACCTAAAACCGTGCAAACTACAAACACAAACTAATACTATGACATCTATAACGCTATAAAGTTCGTTATAATATTATAAATCAATGTGCAAGTCACAACCTACCATTTGACGTTGTTGTGTTATTAACTGAATGACATAGTTGCAATACGGGAAATTTTCATTTTATATATTTAAAAGTAATTCACTATTAAGTCTATATATTATTAAAATACATCGAAATATTTCCTTCAAAACTTTTCGCACACATGATCACATTTTAACTACTAATTTCCAATACGATGCGCATATAACTATCATATATCCCATTGTATTCTTTGTCATCCATGACAAATGTCCATTCACATTGCCATAAAATAAATCCCAATAATAAAACTCAACTCCCTCTAAGTCATCTGACCCTTATTATTTACAAATACAATAATAAATCCAAAAAGTTCATTTAGGGTAAAGAGCCCTTAGATTTCCTGAAAACGCCCCAAATTAAAGCTATTATATTAATCCTTTGAAGTCACGATGTATATATGACATCTGAGATGCAATCGAGAGATATTAGGAAATGTATTATAGGGGAATAAAAGGTATAATGGAACAAATAGAATTAATTAATTTCCTAGAAAAAGAACTGTGTTGCTAAATCGCTCAAGTTAGAATGTATCTATATTGGACATAAATAAAGTATAATCCAAGCGGTGTATATCTTTACGTCAAAATTTGACAAACGCATCAAACTAGTACATTTTTTTTGGCAACTGTAACAGGATCGGAGTGGGCCATTCTACTATTTTCTATTCTGTTTATTTAACAAGAAATGTGTCGAATGGTTTATAAGCAAGTTCTACAAATTAAATACCCTTAAGAAAGAAAAATGTTATATACAAAAATTTTAAAATCGAAGGTCTTCCCTCTAACTTACCAATAATTTTATATCCCTCTTGTATAGGATTATTTAATGAAGAGTTGAAATGTTTATAATGGGTTAGTTATACGATACAGTTTTATCTGCTCTAGGATTTTATTTTATCTGTCTGTAGTGTAGATATTTGACTGCTGATGATGAAAATTTGTGCTTTAGAAAAAGGTAGGCTACTTTGTCAGAACTGAACTAGAGCTTTTTAACATACTAGTGGAGTAGACTGAGTTTTATTTCCACTTTTAGAACATTACTACACTAAGAGATGTACAATTGTCAAAAATAATTTACGTTACGTATTATATATCCAAATAAATGTCCAATTAATGTCTGACGTGAAGTAATATTTTAAAATTCTTCTCAAAGAAAATAACTGTTTATTGTGTTTCTCCTTTGTTACGGCCCTGTGAGGGTATTTTATTTCTTTCATTATTATGGATTGAAACAAGGAGAGAAAACCAATAAATGGTTTAGTATTTTACGACTTCTACGGCATCTGGAGCAGGTAAGCGTGTTAACCTTCATATTTTTATAAAAAAATAAACGGAATATTTTGTAGAATTTTTAAATTTTAGATAACAAAACATGTTAAAAATTATAAAACAGATTAAGTTTTTAAAAAAGTATTTTAAATTCCTAATTAGCACTAACAAAAATCCCCCAATACTGATTTTAGACAATATCGAGAGATATAGAATCTTGAATCTGCCATACTTATTTTTTTAAAAATAATTTCAGATTCGTAATGTGCGATCCCAAATATTCCCGCCTATAAATTTTGAAAAAAATTGGACAAAATTAATTTTTTATCCGCCATATTGGATACGCCATATTAATTTTTTTAAAAATAATTTCACATTTGTTATGTATGACCCGGAAAACTCTCCCATATCAATTTTGAAAAGAAAATCGGACAAAATTTTTTTTTCAGCCATATTCGATCCTACGTTTTAATTTTTTTTAAAAATATTTTGGATTCGTTATATGCGACCCCGAAAACTCCCCCACGCCAATTTTGGAGAAAATCTGACAAAATTAAATTCTTTATCTGCCATATTTGATCCACACATTGACTTTTTTGAAATTAATTGCAGATTCGTTATATATGACCCCGAAAATTCCTCTAAACCAATTTTGGAGAAAATCGGACAAAATTATTTTTTTGGCCGCCATATTGTCATTGCCATCTTGGATTTTACTGCACCAATTTCGTCCAAAAAAATATTGGACTACCGCAGCAACTTCCTGAACATAACGTAAAAAAATTCATTCAAATCGGTGTTGCCGTTCCGGAGTAATCAGTGTACATACATAAAAAAACATACATAGTCAACGAATTGAGAACCTCCTTCTTTTAGAAGTCGGTTAAAAATTGAACCAACTTCTAAAAAAAGCTAAAAAGTGAAAAAAAAAGCAATACAATTTTTATATGAAATTAAGTATTTTGACACCAGTTGATATATGATAAAAATTTGATTCACCTAAAATGATTAAATAATACTCTTTTACGATCATCAAGATCTCCATAGCTAAATTCATTAGATTCTTTTTTTTTTTTTGGGGGGGGGGGGGAGGGGGATTCTGAAAGGACTCGTTTATTTAACGCCAGTAAGCACAAGGATAATTCAATACTGTATTTTTATTCGAAATGATCTTAAAATGTTATTTCGAGTGCACAAATCCGCACGATAAGAAAATGTATTGAGGTACAAAACAAAAATGACACCTGCTAAAATTTTTAGTCTACGATTTTAGTCCGTTCTCAACTTTAATTCAGGAATCATCTCGAACTTCGTAAACAAGTTGCTACTTGGAAATATTTGCCCATATTATTTGTTTTTTTTTTTTTTGATAATCATACTTTATTTACTAAATAAATTAAATAAAACAATTAGAAAAATGGTAATTATATAATGAAGCATATAACAGGAAAATGTAAAAAATTTCTTGAGTTTGTTCCGAGAGACGGCCGCTATTTTGTTAATTTTGAAAACTTTTCGGCTTTCAAATTTTTTTCCTGAAGTTTATGACACATATGACCTGAATCAAAAGAAAAAATTAAATTACGTAGCTTAGTCATAAACATATAAACTTTTGAATAAAATCAGGGCTATATTTGTCTTTACCGCGATTTTTTCGCAAAACAGCAAAATACATTTACACTTTTTTGGTTTATATAATGACATATATAATGAAAAATGCATTTTGTTTCTTGAAAAAAATCTCATTGAATGAGTTGAAATGGAATCGGTCATTCAAAAAAGAAAAAAAAATATTGTGTCACCACCTGTATTTTAGCACCTATGAAAACATTTGTAATTGAAGAAGCATATAACAAGCAATCCTCGAGAAAAAAAATCATCAAAAAAAATGTACTTTTTGAGAAAATTGCGTTTGTTTTTTTTTTCGAAAAACGGCCGCCATTTTGTGAATTTTAAAAAATTTTCAATTTTTCTGAAAGTTTATAACTAATGTGACCTGCAAGAGAGAAAACTAAACCACATTAGTTTTTCTGGGTTCTAGATTTCACGAAGGAAGCATTTTTTTCTTAACTATTTTCACTGCTAAGTTTTGAATGAAATCGGTCAATAATAATTAATAATTTCACCTAAAAGTTTACTTTATCTGTTCGTTGCCTCACTTGGTATAGAAATTTTTCAAATTCCGCAAATTCGTTCACCGTTGCATATTTCATAAATGCCCAATTCATTATTTTATATTTATTGCTCAGTCCTTTACAGCGCCAATAAAGACAAATATTTTCATTTTTAATATGGCAAATTGAACAACAACAAAAACTTAACGGCCATTTTATATTCTTTATGGAAAACGAATAGCACCGTTTAAAGACGTGTTAATTTATTTACTGATGAAGATCGTAAATTATTATTCTCATGGTTGACATAAAATTTGTCATGATGTCGTTAATTTCTGCAATTAAGTAGAATTATACAAAAGATTTGCCAGAGGCGATGTATTATTAAGGTTCTTGACCCACTAATTACCATATCAGGTAGTTGTGATGGGTTAAAAATATAAAATTCCATTTTTTTTGGGTGTTTTTATACTTATGCTCCACCCATAACTTTATCCAAACTATCATCAGGTTGGTCTATTGAGCTCCACAACTATCTGAGGATCATGCAACCTCAAAAAGGGCACCGTCATATACTTTCATGATATAACGGAATTACTAAACTTTTCCGTAATGAGTTTATTACTATATGATTGACTGTCCTCAAGAGCGATTATGTGCGAAAGAGAGAGAGCAAGAGAGAGATCAATAAAGAATTCTGTTCAAAAAGGGAGGAAATATTAAGCGAACGAATTCTTAAAAATTACATGTTTTGAAGTAGTAAAAAAACCATCTCCAGGGGTATCGTATCGATGTAGAAAAAGAATGTGTAATGCTTTAGTACATGTAGACAAATAAGAAGAAATTTTATTAGAGGAAAACAATGAACAAAAACCACACATGTAGAGATAATCTGCCCGTAAAGAAACTGAAAGACAGAGTTAAGAGAAAAGTTATTGACGACATTATACAACGTCTATCAAAAATTTCAACGTAGGCATCAAGTGGGAGACATGCAAGTTGATGTGACTACCAAGGATATCGAAAAAATAAGATCCACGAAAACATACAAGATGTTTTAGAATAAATCCATTGTATATTACAAGTAAAGGTGAGAAATTGTTATTATTTAATGACAAAAATTGAAGGATTTTGTTGTTTTCTGGTAAATGAATGGGACTTTTGGCTATTGTAGTATTTTAAACAGTTATTCACAACTCACACAGTTGAAAACATGTATTAGATTCCATTGGTTTTTATTTTGTTGCCAAACAAATCTATTATACTTATTTCCAAGCTTTTAACTTGCATCAGAAATTTTTTTTTTTCAATTAACTTATACACACAACCTGAAGCAACAGTATGGGATTTCGAAAAAGCATAAATATGGGTGTAAAATTAGTTGGGTCACAAATTCAAATTATAGGCTGTACATTTTATTTAACTCAAGTTTGATACAGGAAAACGCAGCAGGTAGGTTTTTTTAACTAGTACCAAAACAAATGTGGAATTGGCACGTAGTTAAAATAGGCATTTGGATTAGTTCTTTTTGAGCCAGCTGAAGAACAAAATTGTTTTCTGAAAGACTAATATACTGTGGTTCCTAAAAACCAAAAAGTAATGGTTGATTCATACTTTAAAAAATTATCAACTGCCACTAAAAATTTGCACTATCAACTTTCTCTTGTAAGTTAAATAATATTTTCATCTGTCCATAGTTTTAACTAAAATTAACAACTGTCAGTTATCAGTTACGAAATTGGTCAAGTTTCACCTTTTAAAAAAGCTGACATAATCAGTGCTCGCTGTCGGATGTTATTGATTGGAGGAAAAATTGATAAATACATAATAATATAAAAAATAACACTACAAATACATAAAACTGGGTAAAAATGTGTCATAAAACAGTTGATATATTTTACAATAAAATGAGTTAAACAACCACAATGAAAAAGCAAAAATTTACTTTTTACTTTTGGGTTAGAATATAATATACGTGGACGATTTTGATTGGTCTTCCTTAATTTTCACCAAGTGTTAAATTTTGAAGTAAGAACCACGCATTTTTTTGTGGTGTGTTAGTTTAGTGACAGTTCTTAGTGATAGTTGATAATTTTTGGAAGTATGCACCAACCATGATAGAATATTGTAATTACTTAGTAGAAAATTCGGTATACAAGAAACATCATGAGTATATATTAAATTTAATTAATATGTATATTTTAAAGCGAACAAATTGCAAGATTTCGTTTCATAAAATCTCTTTGTCACCAATATATTTTAAGTACCTAAGTCTAGATAAAATAGTAATTTTATCTTATAACTATACAGTTTGAGTTAATCTATTTGCTTTCAAGATCAACAGTTAATCTTCAAATGGCAGGTAAAGAACATCCCAAATGAGATTTGGGCGAAACGTCTGCAAGTTTCTACAAGAAACCAAACAAGTGAACGGATGTAATCCCGGATTAATAGTAGGTCATTACTTTTCAAGTCATTCAAAGAAACAGAAATTGGACACAGTTATTGCAATGAAAAATATATAACACATATAAGTAATCAAAGGTTTCTTATTTGAATTTCAAAAAACTATTTAATAATTTTGTGAACAATAGATACCCCAAGAGGAATATTAAAAAATAATTTACAATTCAAATATATATGATGGTCAAAAAGAGGGAACAATTTGCAAATTACATAGAGAAAAACTTCCATTTGTAGAAAAACTGATAAAATCAGTAGTTTTTCTTCCCAAATAATTTCTCAATATCAAAAATGCAAAGTATAACGTGGTTAAAATTGCCAATCTTTTCACAAAGGTTAAAGATATAACACCTCTTTTAGGCAATAACAACGTTATCTATAATATATCTTGTTGGGAATGTTAAAGCTGTTACATTTAAAAAAAAATACAGTGACTTAAATGGCATATATTTCAAGACTCATCATAAGAGCTGTGATCGTATAGGTTAAGATTATTATGATATTGTGAAGCATTACTTAAAACGGCATAATTTTGATTATAATAATGCCAAAATTCTAGATCACCAAAATTGTTATAAAAGAAGACTATTCTTCGAAATATATCATGGTAGAAAACAAAAAAATGCCATTAATTATAAATTAAACATTACTAGGCTAAAAAATATTTATTGTAACATTTTAAATCTAATTTTTTAGTTTTTGTATATTTAAGGATACTGCGTTTATATATCTGTATGGGCAGTGTAGTGTATCTTTTAAATAATTGATTGTCTCTGTATAAAAAAAAAATAATAAAAACTCGAGAGAAAAAATGCTGTTTGCTTATCTCGTAAAGGAAAAAATAGAATCATTTTCTAACGTTTTTTATTAAAATTTCATGTTTATTATTATTACTATATTGAGCGTGCTGGATTTAACTGTTCAAAAGAAACTCTAATCTATATACAGGGTGTCCAAGATAAGGATCCTAACCATGGGGATCTCGGAAACAGTTGGAGATACGAGGTCGGTTAAATTAGAGAAAAGTTGCGCAATTTAGTGCTAAATTAAACGCAATTTAAAAATTTTAAAAATTCAAAATACTTCCGGAGATTTCCGGAAAAAACCGAATTTTGGCAAAATCGTTTTTAATTTTTGTAGGCTTTATTTAAAGAGATATCAAAAAATAAAAGGTAGATTCTTGTTGCCACTTTTTATTTTTTATAATTTGGTCTAAACAAAATTTAAATCCGACGTTTCGTTTCTGAGATACCATCATGAACTTTCATTTTTTATATGGAACAAAAAAAAGTATCCCATGTATTTGATAGCATTTTTTATTACAAATTCAACGGTGTATCACAGTTGCATATCAAGTGTGTAGTTCATTGGCTTTTATAAAACTGATATACCTTTCTCTCTCGCTCTCATGGAGCTCTTATGGAAAGTACTTGAACTACGTATTCGATATGCAAGGGTGATACATCGTTGAATTTGTAATAAAAAATGCTATCAAATACATGGGATACTTTTTTTTGTTCCATATAAAAAATGAAAGTTCATGATGGTATCTCAGAAACGAAACGTCGGATTTAAATTTTGTTTAGATCATATTATAAAAAATAAAAAGTGGCAATGAGAATCTACCTTTTATTTTCTGATATCTCTTTAAATAAAGCCTGCAAAAATTAAAAACGATTTTGCCAAATTTCGTTTTTTTCCGGAAATCTCCGGAAGTGTTTGAAATTTTTAAATTTTTTTAACTGCGTTTAATTTAGTACTAAATTGCGCAACTTTTCTCTAATTTAACCGACCTCGTATCTCCAACTGTTTCCGAGATCCCCATGCTTAAGATCCTTATCTTGGACACCCTGTATACCAGTCAAAGAAGCATTTTGCCTCTTCTACGAGAGGTATTACATAGAATTGAGGAAAATTAATTTTAAATTTGTTTAAACTTCATTAGAAAACCACCATTTTTGCCTCCTAAACAAATTAAATAACTTTTTTCTTTTAGCTGATAAAAAAATTCTGTTTTCATATTTGGGAAGCTGACATTCTTAGACGAATTTAGAAAAAAAGAAACGCCTTAGGTCAATATGCGCCAAAGTTAACAATTTTTTTCTAAAATTAATTTCTATATTGTTAATAACAATTAAGAGACGAAACCAGCGCCCTTCGAAAGCTTAAGAGTTGAGGTTTAGGTGTGAGTTGTTCGGAAAATGAGAACACAAAAACAAAATCTTCAGTGAAGTTTAAAAAATGTTAATTGTTTAGAAGACGACTCGGCAGGAAGATGAGTTGCTAGCAAATCCGCGTGTTTAAAAATGAAACAGCAACTTCAAACTGCTACCATTAGCTATATCTCCGAAAGTTATTGACGGATTTTGATAATTCTTTTGTTAATTAATAATACTATTTATTTATTTGTTTATAAATTAAACATTTAATTTGTTTAAACATTTTTTTCCATACAATTTTTTCATTAAAAATCAATAATGTTGGTGCTATTTTTATTGGCAAACATGGTTATAAATCGGGAAAATTGAATAATTAAATTATTATTATAAAACATGATTATTCGTTACAATGCGTGTAAGAAAAAGCTGTATACGTAAGTATTGTTTGCTACCGTAATATATACATGTTATAGCAATATATGATACATTGAAAAATTACTATGTTTTTAAGATTTTCGTAGTTAAACATAGTAATAGGTTTTGAAAGTAAATTATTTTAAAAATGCCAACTTCCCAAATATGAAAACAGAATTTTGTTATCGGCAAAAACAAAAAAGTTATTTAATTTGTTTACAAGGTAAAAATGATAGTGGTTTTCTAATGGAGTTTAAACAAATTTAAAATTAGTTTTCCTCAATTCCATGTAATATTTCTCATACAAGAAGAGTTTCTCTTTCATGAGATGTGCTCAGAATCGGTGTACCTTCATCGATGGAGCTAGAATGTTATTGCAAAATTCGCTCGCCTGTGATAAACAAATTAAATTTTGCACAAACTATTTGATGAATCGATCTGAAATTTTTACCACATATTAAGCCCTAAAAGATCCAACTTTTTACGCAACAACAAAGTAGTAAGTTGCATTTAGCAATAGTTATTATTAATTGAATATTATAACAATTTTGACCTTGTTTTGCATTTTTCTCAGCAACAAATGAAAATATCAAGATCAGTAGAAAAACAATTTGTAGGTTTTTCAATTCTTTATAAGATGGCTATTCCATTTTGTCCAAAAAATTTCTCTAGTTTTTGCTGGTAACCCTAAAAGTGAAAAAAAAATGCATTTTTCGACCTTCAATTCTTTACAAAAAGTTTATGACACAAAATCTCGTGTAGAGAACATATACGTTTTATTTCTATAGGCCTGTATTACCCGAAAATCCGGGTCTCTGGCTGGATGAATGAGTGCCTCCAACTAGGTCTTTTTTTCGTTTGTTTGATTGGAATATATAAGTTAACGTCACCTGTTTTGTTTGTAGGTTAAAGACAATGTTGAAGATTGACTAAAATGTGGTTGTCGGACTTGCATTGTCTTTATTTATGTTTATTTTTACGACGCACTAACGAGCATTTGACCTCAAAAACCGGACAAAATTAATAACGTCGTTGTTTTTGACTCTAGACATGTCAAAATCAGTTTCATGTGATTTTTGAGGGCGCTAAGTTGATTTCTGGCATTATTTTACTAATCGGGTGAAGGGGGGCTGACTTAAGACGGGGAGGGGAAGGGGAGTAATATTTAAAAAACGTAGTGGTTATCGTTTTATATGTTTTTAATTGCTCCAATTTCATTTCTGGCATTATTTTACCAATCGGGTGATTGGATTGGATTAGGGTGGGGAGGGAGAGGGAAGTAATATTAAAAAAACGTAATGGGTATCGTTTTATATGCTGACTTAGGGTAATTGTACGTTTTCCCATAAAAAATCTATCTCAAGATAAAAACAAAGTCTCTTTACTGTGTGATCAAGTAGGTCCTGAAGCACAACTTCAACACTCGGCTCCGTAACTCGGATTGACTCTGGTTTTGGATAGCAGAGATTCTTTGCTTCTCTAATTAGAGTATACCAAGGAAATATACCCTTATTGGAATCGTATAACAACTCCCACTGCCTCCTTGTAAAGTCACCTTCAACAAAGATTTGCAAAGCTTGTTGAGGTGTGTAATTTTTTACTTCGAGTTTCTGAGCAGTATTTATTACCTTCCTGTAAAGTCTGGCTCTTGTTGGTATTGAAGTTGCATCTATTATAAGTTTAGAGGCGGCGGCATTTCCAGACATTGGTTGACGTACGCTGGCGGCATAGGTAAGCTCCTCAACAGGTTCGCGGAGTTCTTTTGTATTTCGTCGTTTACTACGATCATGTAATTCTTGGAAATGCTTCCTTGGGCGTCCCGTAGAATTCGTGGCCCAGTTATGTACTGGTATTGATGTATTAGGCCATTTCTCGTTTTTTTTTCAAAAATCTTTTTTCAATATAGTTAAATGATATCCATCTTTTCTTCAAATCACTATTAAAATGTTTTAAATCGACTTAAGGTAAGTAACTCGTTTTGGAGACATTTCATCATTTCGCAAAGCTTATGTTCCATAAATGATACCTTATCTTCAAGTGTGTTGGATGTGCTTTGTTTAAAAAGCATGTATATCGTTTTACGATATACCTCAATAACATTTGATGTAAAATTTGTACCTAAAGGAAAAAAATATGTATATTATAAAAAAATAACCAAAATTATTGCAAAAAAAAAACCGTGGAACTCAAAGCGGCTTTTTGAAGAGGTGGAAACATGTGGAAAATGTTTTGACTATTATGATATGGCTAATGTCTATAGTTTATTATAAAAAAAGAATTATAGCTCGACCTAGCTCGGAACATTTTCAAAAACACTAATTAGTTAAAAAGAAAAACAAAAAAATAGAAAATTTTCTTGCATATTGTTTTAGGTCCACAAGAATACTAAAGAGTAATTATATTTTTAAATAATATATATTAAAATTAAATATATACCTTGTTCTTCAGATTCCATCACAAAATTTTTTTTTAATATTCTCTTTAAAAATACCAAACACCAAACACAAGTCTAAAAAAAATCTATTAAGAACGAATACGTGCGTATTGAACGAAGCTTAGATTGCAGTTAACTATGCGAAGCGTAGCTGCGTGGAGGGGCCACTTTATCATATTTTTATGATAGTACGGTTACTTAGGTATACAAAAAAAAAATAATTTCGATGATTACTTGTCTAGTTTGCATTTCCCCTTTTTGTCCAGTTTTTGAGGTCAAATGCTCGTTAGTGCGACGTTTCGATTAGGTCGTATCTCAAATCGTTATCAGATATAAAACTATATAAGTTTATTCTTGATATACCGTGGGTATTTTTAAAAAGTCAAAGTAAATTTAAAGTTGATTGAGGTTGATTTTTTAAAAATCCACCCCTCCCTATCTTACTAAAATGTGCTATTTAAACGATATTTCGATAGTTAAAATACTCGTTATTAAATGCATTACACGTAGCCAATATATGTAACTCAGTTTAAAAATTTTTGCCAGGAGTAGCAATTCTTTATAAAACTGAATTAATCGATGTAGGAAGAAATAGGTCAGCCGTTTCGAAATCATATGTGCTACAGCATGCAACATGTGACCGGATTAAACAACTATAAGCAGGAAAGCGAATAATTTGGAGCAGATCGCGTTTTGAAATACGACCAATAGGAGAAATAAAAATAAGTCCATCGTATACGGAATGGAATACGAGCTTCGGAGGATTAACTGTATGTTATATCCTTGGAAATGCCCTATTAGTTAAATGAAGTGCACGTGAAATGAAAGGTAGTTTCTATGCTATGATTTGTAATCAGGTGTTTAAAATTATAAACTTGATTTAACTAATATTGATTAAATTCTGAAACCGAAGCCCAATTTGGTCCATTATTATTATTAGACAATGAAATTCTATGCTTTTCCATATATACACTACTGCATAAAATTACAGTAATAGCATTAGTAGTGTGCTTTTAATTAAAAAATAAAATAATATATATATATATATATATATATATATATATATATATATATATATACATATATATATACATATATATACGAACTAGTTAATACTGGGGTGTGCAGCAATGATAGAGTACTTTTAAAAGTTAATCCAAGCTTTCGAAAATCTTTATTATCATTTTCATCTTTAGGGAGACTACAACAGTTACAAAAAAAGGAAATTAGTGAGATAACTTTCCCAATAATTTTAAATAACTTGCGTCTTTATTTAAGGTTGTTCACTAAGATGTTAAATGATTTTATGACAATGTACAGGGTGAGTCAACGATTGAATGAAGTAGGTTTGTGCCTTTTCGGTGAAATTTACAAAGAAACTATATTTATTGTTTGATACAGTTTATTTTTACGCAGATTTTAAAAATATTTAGGACTCTACAAGGTGAACCAAAAAACTAGGACAGCATAAAGTTGTATTTTTTTAAATAGAACACCCTATATACGAATCGTATTTTCGATTTAGCTTATAATTTTAAATCTTTTTTATTAAGGGTTTACTATAACAAAACTTTATAGTTTCTGAGATAATTAAGTTTAAAGAAAAAAAGTCACATTTTCAAGCATCAATTCAATCCTAAATAACGTTTTCAATTTTGTGACAAATATATTCAAATTTGGAATTTAGCAAGGCCAAGGACAAGTTAATATAATTTTTACCTAATATTTGCAATAAAAGCTACAGGGTGTTGAACACATCGGCTCAAATTTGAACAAGTTTAAATAAATAAATGTCTTTTTTTTTAAATGGTACACCATGTATATTTTCATGTTATTTAATAGAGTAATAAAAACCCTAAAAGTTTTGTTCAATATATCCTATACTTATTTATAATAGTTTTTGAGATATTTCAGTTTTTCTTATTTTCCATACTTTTTTACAGAAATAGTCTTCATTATCATAGTAGCCATGGCAAAAACAATGTAAGAGAACATTTTTCTGTGTGTCAAATTTATAACCGCAATCGCTTCTTTTGGTTTTTATGTAGTGTAGTTTGGTTTTTTTTTGCATTCATCTTATATTGTAAAATGAATTTTCCAAAGAATGAGTTAATAGATATGATTTATACAATAGGAGAGGCTCAAAAAAATTGCCTTCTTGCTGAAAGAATTTACAAAATGAAGTATCCTGATCGACGCCAGCCTAATACCCACACTTTTCAAAACTTAATGCAAAGATTTGATTCTTCTGGTACTGTTGATTATCCAAAACGTAAAGTGGTCAACAAACCAGTAACTAATGAAGAAAAAGAACTACAAGTATTGTTAAATGTTCAGGAAAATCCTTATATTGGTAGCCGTCAGTTAGCAGCATTATGTGAAACATCACAATCCACCGTTAATTGTACTACCAAGAAATATAGGTATCATCCATATCACATGGAATTACACCAAGAATTGCATGGACAGGATTTTGAAAGTCGTGTAAACTTTTGTCGTACAATAAATGCGGAGATTCAATTAAATCCAAATTTATTATGCAAGGTAATGTTTAGTGATGAAGCTACTTTTAGAAGTAACGGTGCCGTAAATAGACGCAACATGCATTATTATGCCACAGAAAACCCATTTTGGATTAGAGAGGTGCAACATCAAAACCACTGGTCATTAAATGTTTGGTGTGGTATTCATCATAATCGAATTATTGGACCCCACTTTTTTAATGAACCACTAAATAGCCATAGTTACCTGAACTTTTTACAAGAAGAACTACCCCAACTGCTTCAAGGTCTCGATAGGGATGAGCTCGATAGTATGTGGTTCCAGCATGATGGTGCGCCTCCGCATTACCATCGTGAAGTTCGTGCGTTTTTGGACCAACGATATCCGCAAAAATGGATTGAACGTGGGGGTTTCATTGAGTGGCCACCAAGGTCTTGCGACATCACCCCATTAGATTTCTTCCTATGGGGTTATATTAAAAATAAGGTGTATGTTAATCCACCAACAACAGTGGAAGATATGCGAAACAGGATTAGGGATACCTGTAGAAAAATAACGCCACTAATTTTGTCCAGGGTCCGAGAAAATCTGCAAAAAAGACTAAATTTGTGCATTGCACAAGAGGGTCGTTTATTCGACCACTTATTAAAAAGAAATAATTAATCTCAGTATTTAATAGGTAATTTTTTTGTTTCAATTTAGTATAAAAGTAAATATGTATTTGCCTTGTCGTTATTGTTGTGTTAATTTTTTCACATTATGTTTAATTAAACTATTGCCGTTGTAATATAACGAATAATGTATTTCATCATATTTAACCATATTCTGTTTGTGTCTGTAGTTTCTTTTTATTATTTTACATGGCTACTATGATAATGAAGACCATTTCTGTAAAAAAGTATGGAAAATAAGAAAAACTGAAATATCTCAAAAACTATTATAAATAAGTATAGGATATATTGAACAAAACTTTTAGGGTTTTTATTACTCTATTAAATAACATGAAAATATACAGGGTGTACCATTTAAAAAAAAGATATTTATTCATATAAACTTGTTCAAATTTGAGCCGATGTGTTCAACACCCTGTAGCCTTTATTGCAAATATTAGGTAAAAATTATGTTAACTTGTCCTTGGCCTTGCTAAATTCCAAATTTGAATATATTTGTCACAAAATTGAAAACGTTATTTAGGATTGAATTGATGCTTGAAAATGTGACTTTTTTTCTTTAAACTTAATTATCTCAGAAACTATAAAGTTTTGTTATAGTAAACTCTTAATAAAAAAGATTTAGAATTATAAGCTAAATCGAAAATACGATTCGTATATAGGGTGTTCTATTTAAAAAAATACAACTTTATGCTGTCCTAGTTTTTTGGCTCACCCTGTAGAGTCCTAAATATTTTTAGAATCAACGTAAAAATAAACTGTATCAAACAATAAATATAGTTTCTTTGTAAATTTCACCGAAAAGGCACAAACCTACTTCATCCAATCGTTGACTCACCCTGTACAAATTATGGTAAGAAAGCAATTACCAATAGAGTATTTTTAATGTGTTTATGCGAATCACATTTTGTCAGGTATTAGTTTGGCACCGATTTCAAAAATTTCAAATTCATAAAAAAAATTATAGTTATTTTTCACTTTTTAGCACACTTTTAGAGGTTTTTTTTTATAAAAAAGAGATTATCGGAGGTAAAAAAATTTGTTATATAATTATTTATGTTCTACAAATTCTCATAAATTTAAGAATGTTTTAAAAATAGCCCAATATTTAAAAATTGATATTATTCAGTCATTGTGAATATCGGCCAAAAAATAATGTTTCACATATTCCCAAACCATCACAAATTTAAATTTTCGGTCAAACTGAATTTAAGTATATGAGTAAGTATCTTAGTGACTTAATTTTCGAAAATTAAGTCAATTTTAGGTCTTTTTTCTTGTAAGAACTATTTAGAATTACATATATTTTTAAAAAATACTTTGTGACATAAAATAAGCGCTTTGAAATCGATTGAACGATTTTATGTGTGGTAAAATTATAAATAAAATGTCACTAATAACTGATATTCAGAAATATTTGTAACAAAACTTGTTTAGGAACTGTTTTCATATCATCATGTATAGAAGAATTTTTCCGTTTTTACCTGACTTTTAAGTACCAGTTTTATAATATGGTCTAGTTCTATTTTGCTCAAAACACATTAAATTATATTAAATAAGATTTAACATGAACCCAAACCGACTATTGTGTTTTATGATGGCCAAACCCTTTTTAATTGTTAAGGTTTTAAAGCATATCAATGGTTAATTATCTGCAATCCGAAACATTTCATTCATTTATTAATATTTAAACATTATATTTATGGGTAGGTGCAATAAATAAATTACAAATCTAAATAGAAGGTATAGTTTTGAACCTTCATTTTATTGGTTCTTTTGCTGAATATAAAATTACTTCCACCAATTGGAAATGGGCAATAAAATAACAAACTTGCCCGATTTAACCCTGTTATATTCATAGAAAAGTCATTACATTTCAAAATTTTGAAGTGGACACATCTTTGGTGATTTGTTAAAGATATTTTTCTGAAGTTTAGTGAAAATGGATTATCTCTTTAATGAAACTGACTCAGGCGTTAATTTAACCGCCGATATAAACTATTTATTAAACGATGTAGAACATATTGTAGAAATGGAATATGGAAGTCTGAATTTGAGTGAGAGTGGCTTCGACAGTGATCAAGAGGCGAATGACAATTTTGTGCAAAATCTAGAGAGATTAGTAGAAGAGATGATAGATGCACCATTGAGATCCTTTAATGAATCAGATCACGCAAATAACAGTGGTGAAGAAACTGACGATAATTCAGTATACGATTTAGAAGGATCGATCGAAGAAGCCATGATAGTATCTTTTGCAGATGAAGACGGGAACGATAATGAAAACAATGATGGCAACGAGGCTAATAATTTGAACATTAGTCTGGAGGAAGAAATGCCTCCACCAGCAGGGCAATCTACACCGAAAAAATATTAAGTAGTTGTTGTTCTAAGTTAAGATTCTATAAGTAGTTTTTGGTTTTAATTTTGACTGTGGATTAGGCCTAACGGGGAAACCACGTTAAAAAAACGCGCCTAAAGCTCTACCTCCTGGGTGGTGTGGAAAAGAGTGTACATCAAAAATTAACGTGATAATTACTCTCAATTATAGGGTACTCTTGCTTTGTTTCCAAGTTTCAGCGAGATAAATAATACAAAACGTTAAAGATTATTGCAGATAATTTTTGGATGAGTATTTTTTTTTTAAATTCCCACCAGTAGCAGGAAATTATGCAAAATATTATTTAATATTTTTCAATATGATTCTTTAAAAAAATTTTGATTATATACACATTATGAATATTTCCTTATACTGATGAATTATTCTTCCACATTTATAACCATTAGAAATAATATTATTCATTAATTTATTTGTTAATAATATTGATTTTCTTCCATTTTAATATAGATACTTTTTTTTAATTTAATTTTAACTTAGTAGTACAATTAATTCCTTAATAATGTGTTGTTTTGCATCTGAATACCATATTTGTTTGAGCTTGTTGTGGATGAAAAAGTATGATCGACACAAATTTGTTAATGATCTTCCAGATCGCTGTTTAAAATATATGATCTCAAAAAATTAAAATAAGGTAATAATTCAGATGTTCCAAAAAATCCAAGTTTTCATCTATAACAAGAACAAACTATGTTAGCTTGAAAGGGAATACGTATTGACTTAAACATTATGTGACGACGACTTGATAAAAATGGCATTTAATACACGAAAAATAATGATTTGGTATGATAAAAGGTGAAGGTGGGTGTTTCTTGGATAGAATAAAATCAAAAAACATGTAGAATAAGAAAACATCTTTCGTATTGGCAGAAAGTTTATGATAAACTTTTATTCAACAATTTTTGAAGAAAAATTGGCAATTTTTCCAATATAGGGGATTAGTTCAGAACCCAAGTTACGAACCAAAAAATTTTGAAGTACTTTTTTATAGTGTAGATTTTTATTGGCTAAAAACTGCGGAATCGTGTCCCTCGAACAAATATATATATATATATATATATATATATATATATATATATATATATATATATATATATATATATATATATATATATATATATATATGTTGTTGCGTAGTGTTTCACGGATGGGAACATGTGATTCAGTATTAATCCGGGAATACATCCGTTCGTTGGTTTGTTTTCCTGTAGAAATTTGCAGACGTTTCGCCAAAATCCCATTTCACGGATGGGAACATGTGATTCAGTATTAATCCGGGAATACATCCGTTCGTTGGTTTGTTTTCCTGTAGAAATTTGCAGACGTTTCGCCAAAATCCCATTTGGCATCTTCTGTGCTTGGTGGTTGTTGATCTACAAACTGCCCCATACCAATTTTTGGAGAAAATCGGACTAAATTAATTTTTTTTGTTCGCCATATTGTAAGCGCCATCTTGAATTTTACTGCACCAATTTCATCTAAAAAAATATGGGACCACCGCAGCAACTTCGTGAACATAACGTAAAAAATTTCATTCAAATCGGTGCCTCCGTTCCGGAGTAATCGGTGTACATATATATAAAAAAACAAACGTAGTCGACGAATTGAGAACCTCCTTCTTTTAGAAGTCGGTTAAAAATAAAAATAGAAAACAGGAGGAATCATTTTGTTCGTTCCTTCGCGAGTCACAGGTAAATGTAAAATGAATTTGAGTAGGGTTGCCAACCTTACCCAATTATTTTTAAGTTTTTTTAGGATGAAACTGCATTTAAGGATAGCTATGCAGTAAATGGTCAGCCATGCTGAAATTATTAGGATAGGATTTTAGTAATTATTTTATAAATTTGATAGGGTGATTGTAATTAAAAGTAATTATGTAATACTTTGTTAGCCATACTGAATTTATTAATTCGTTATTATCTAAGGAAAACTGTCATCATTGTTAGATTCCCGAACTACAATTCGCACCACAAACAGTAAATAAAAGTGAATTTAATCAAACAAATGAAAAATAGGGTTCTAAAAATCTCTGATACATCCTTTCATAATAAAAACTTAAATATCCTCTTAGAGCTTTTCACAGATAATTCTTATCCCCAGCTTTAATAAGAAAATTCTTGTCATCATTGGCAGAAATAATTAATGGTGATATAACAGATCATAGCATTAACAAGAATACTAACATAAATGTATCAAATAATGATCACTTAACTACAACATAGGGAATTCTAAAAAACACAGGTAAATTCACCTCGTTACCATATATCAGGGAGATAACACCCAAACTTTCAAGAATTTTCTCACAAATTGATAATATTAAAATTGCTAACAAATCTGTACTTACAATAAGCTCTGTATCCTCAAAACTAAAAGACAAAACACCAATTAGTTTTCAATCCCATGTTGTTTACAACATTCCTTGAGCGGATTGTGACAAAGTGTATATCGGTCAAACTTCACTTAAAATAGAATTATATTACACCGAAGCGATTGTGTACAACATCCTGAAAGATGTGCACTTGCTGAACATGCTAACAATCACTTACATAATATGGATTATGGGTCAGTGAGGATACTTTCAACTTAGTCAATTATTGCTAAGAGGGTTTTCTTAGAGATAGCCTTTATCTCAGAAGAACCGAATAGCTTAAATAAAAAAAACTGATATTAAACATTTTATCGTTGGATAACTCTTTAGCTTTACAAATATTACTAACAATAATGATTACAGTTTTCCTTAGATAATAACGAATTAATAAATTCAGTATGGCTGACCGAATATCACATAATTACCTTTAATTACAATCTCACCCTAATAAAATTCAATAAAATAATTACTAAAAGTGAACACCCGTGCTGACACTAACAAAACTTAAATATAATTGGGTAAGGTTGGCAGCCCTACTGACAGCTGACAAATTTTCCTAACCTCATAATTCAAATTCATTTTACATTTACATCTGACTCGGGAAGGAACGAACAAAATGGTTCCTCCTGTTTTATATTTTTATTTTAAATTTTAAAGTTAATTTTATGAATTAAGTTGTTGTAAACTGGTCTGTGACTTTAGTTTGTGGTATCTTTTATGAATGTACATTGTCACAAAACCATTTAACATCTTAGTGAACAACCTCAAATAAAGATGTAAGTTATTTAAAAATATTGGGGAAAGTTATCTCACTAATTTCCATTTTTTTGTAACTATTGTAGTCTCCCTGAAGATGAAAATGTTAATAAAGATTTTCGAAAGCTTGGATTAACTTTAAAGAGTACTCTTTCACTTGCTGCACACCCCAATATTAACTAGTTTATCCTAACTAGCCAGCAACGACTACCCTCTCTCTCTCTCTCTCTCTCTCTCTCTCTCTATATATATATATATATATATATATATATATATATATATATATATATATATATATATATATACAGTGCCTTCATTTCAAAACGAACCATCCTTAATAACTTTGTTAATTAGAAAAATTTTAAAAAAAGAAAAAACACGTCAATTTAGATATACAGGGGGAAGTTTAATTTTGCATTTGTTAAAAGTCTGTCAATCACCTCCAGCTAACCTCACTTTGATATGTCAAATGGGAACCCCCACCTTGTGACACATCATTGTAAGCAGCATAAAATTGTCTATCCAACCGTATAAAAAAATTAAATCGGTTGACGTACAAGCGAATAGTGTGCAAAAATGTCTTGTAATAATGCATAATATATCGGCCTCGAACTTTGGTATGTCAAATGATTACCCTATAGTGTGATACATCATTTTAAAGGACGTACGATCTGCTATCCAACGATGTCAAAAAAATTAAGTTAATAGACGTTATAGGCAATTAGGATGCAAAAATTTGTGTTAAATATAAGCAGTTTATTCAGTTTTATTCAGTTGAAGAAAATTATTTTATTAAATGTTCAAAATGTGCGCCGTTATTAGCGAGACAATAAAAAAGTCTATTTTGAAATTCCCCACGAACATTGGCGAGGGTTTCTCTGCTAATTCCTCTACATTCCCGAACAATTCGATCTTTTAAATCGTCAATATTTTCAGGTGGGGTTTTATAAACCTTGCTTTTTAAATACCCCCAAAGAAAAAAGTCTAGAGGGGTTAGGTCTGGAGGCCGTGCTGGCCATTCAATTGCACCACGTCTGCCAATCCACGTCCCTGGAAAATGTTCATCAAGCCACTCTCGAATTGCCAAAGCGTAGTGCGGGGGAGCTCCATCTTGCTGGAAATGCAAATTATTTTCATTTAGTACCATAACAGCATTTTCATCCACTTGATTTTCTAAAGATTGCACAATGGCAGGGTATATTGTGTTTTCTAAAAGGTTTAAATAAATTTGCCTATTTAAATTATCTTCCAAAAAAAATGGCCCGATGATTTCATTGCCATAAATTCCTGCCCACACGTTAATTTTTTCGGGATATTGAGTATGCCCTTCTCGGAAAAGGTGCGGATTTTCATTATCCCAGTATCTGCAGTTATGTCTGTTAACCAGTCCATTTAGAAAAAAAGTTGATTCATCACTAAAGCAGATATTCTTAGGTAAATGGGGGTCCTCGTCAATTCGTTGGCACATTAATTCGCAAAATTGAATTCTCCTATCAAAATCGTCTTCTCCGAGTTCTTGAAGAATTTGAATTTTGTAGGGAAAAAACTTATTTTGTTTTAAAACTTTATGCACAGAGCCAGCAGAAATGTTGGTTAAATCTGCGACCTTTGAGATGGATAAAGTTGGATCTATTGTAAACTGTCCTAGTACCTCGATTTGGCATGCTTCATCTACAACCCTTTTCTCAATATATTTTTTATTACAAACGGATCCCGTTTCTTCAAACTTTCGTACCAATTCGGGTACATATTTATGGCCCACGTTTTTGTCTTGATGCCTCTCGTTAAATGCTCTGGCGGTTCTACGAGCGCACCGATCTTCAGCTCCATAGAGAAAAATTATTTCTATTCTTTCGGCTAGCGTATACACCATTTATATTCACGTTTCAACTAGGCGTCACAATGACAATTTTAACAATAATAAACAACTGGTGTTTAAAGATCTTAAAAATTTTATTTATTGCAGTGATTTCTTGTACCTATCAGGTACCGCAAAAAATATCATTGAAATAAATACACTAGATTGATTAGACTGCAATGAATTTTGCGATGAATTTTAAAACAGGCTTAGTTTTTTTCTCGCAAATATTTTAACTGTTTATTATTTTAAAAAAATATTTATTTTAAATTTAAAATAATATTTTACTCTATGAAGTAGCCATTTGACATAATAAAGTTTAATGTGATAAGGTGTCTATTATTACCACACATCTTTTCTTACTATTCGCTTGTACATCAACAGATTTTGTTTTTTTTTTATTGGCTAAATAGGAGATAGTATGCCCTTTAAAATGATGTATCACACTATAGGGTAATCATTTGACATACTAAAGTTCGAGGCCGATATATTATGCATTATTACAAGACATTTTTGCACACTGTTCGCTTGTACGTCAACCGATTTAATTTTTTTTATACGGTTGGATAGACAATTTTATCCTGCTTACAATGATGTGTCACAAGGTGGGGGTTCCCATTTGACATATCAAAGTGAGGTTAGCTGGAGGTGAGGAGGTGATTGACAGACTTTTAACAAATGCAAAATTAAACTTCCCCCTGTATATCTAAATTGACGTGTTTTTTCTTTTTTTTTAAATTTTTCTATTTAACAAAGTTATTAAGGATGGTTCGTTTTGAAATGAAGGCACTGTATATATATATATATATATATATATATATATATATATATATATATATATATATATATATATATATATATATGTATATATATATATATATATATATATATATATATATATATATATATATATATATATATATATATATATACATCCATGGTAGAGGTTGCACAGTATGAATTGCTACAAAAACTCAATTCATCCCATTCCACCACCATCAAGATGATGGCCTACCTGTACCACCATATCGAGAAGAAAGTCAAAACTTACCCTCCTTGCTACAGTGATACGGCAGAGGTATATGTCGCGCCTCGTACTAGACTCATCAGGGTACCACCATGCACCTGTTTGTGCAAAGGACAGATTAGAGAGAAGTATGCAACATTGAACGTGGCTTTGTCGACCTCCAACCGGTTGGTGTATATATGTTTATGTGGCTTTCACGGATTCCTCCGTGTGTTTTGACTTTCTTCTCGGTATGGTGGTACAGGCAGGCCATCATCACGATGATGGTGGAATAGGATAAATTGTGTTTTGTAACGATTTATTCAAACTGTGTAACCTCTAAAACGGAAAAGAGATAATGGATCGAAGTTTGCTTTTACTGTAAGCATTTTACTTCTTTTACACACGGTGTTGCATATAGTTGTACGTTTGCTGAATGTGATTTCAGCACTGCAAAAGCTTAATGTGGATATAACCACTGCTATTGCATCTCACGCGGAAGAATCCGTGATAGCCACATAAACACATATACGCCATCCTGCGGGAGGTCGGTGAAGCCGCGTTCAGTGTTGCACACTTCCTTCCAATTTGTTCTTTGCACAAATAGGTGCATGTCGGTTTCTCTGAGGGCACCAACAGAAGTCTATAAGCACCTTGAGCGCTGCTTAAATTCTGTTATTTTTTGGTGAAAGCATCCGTCATGTCGACCAGTAACTAAGCCCATATTTTTTAAAAAGAAGCTTCATAGGGAAGTAGAAAATGCAGGCGCGGTTAAAAAAATATAAAGCCAGCAAGAACCGAAAACGAAACAATGCCCTTGATGAGCGATGAGAAGTTATCGGAAGTTAAACTCTTTACAAAATATGACAGTTAATAGACGCCCGAATAAAGAACAAATATAAGAGTTTTGGGGAAGTCAACTAGCTACAACTACCCACTGCAACATCAACGCCAGTTGTATCAATGAACAACATCACGTCTACCAGAATTATATCCAGATGAAATTCTTATTTTATGGTCGCCATTATTTAGAAAATTTTATTTTTAAAGCAAAACTTCTTCAAGAAATATCCATTTCCTTAAATTTTGAAACATGTCCAGTTATTTTCCCAATATTTTCCAATTTAAAAATGCCAACACTCTAAACCGCGTAAAAGTTTCAGTAACGTTTACATTCTACTTTCCTAATGGATAAAAGTGTAGATGAACATGGAAGTTAAACGTTCCCTATGTTGTAATATCTTTATTAAAATTTATACGCGCTAATATGAAGTTATAAATAAAACAAAAACCTATTAGGAGAAAATAATTTCGGACGCATATTACTTCATTAAGTATTCATATAATGGAGCAAATTTTTTCGCGGTGTAGGTTTTATAAACTTTGCCCATTATCTTGTGAAACTGGATAAAAGGAAAAGTTCTGTGTGTACCAAGTTTTTATTAGGTATGGTATTAATAATCTGTAGGTAGAATTCATAAATTAGTAAAAAAAGTATCAGATGAGAAATATAATTCTGAAGATTTTTTGTAATTTTACAAGCTAATTGTTTAGTGTAATGAATTTAAATGGAATGATTGATGATGATATAGTAGAACTATCAGAATGAGAAATTAACTAGCACGCATCTTTAAAATAATTTAAACTTGACGGGGATTCAACAAACATACTGTCGTATATGCATGTCCGTCGTTTCTGGAAAATTATTCATTGAGATCGAATTTTCCGCGGGAACGTCACTAGGTACGTTTCGATCGAACGCGAACGAGCTGTGAATGACTTGCGTATCAGGAATTTGCGAATTTATGGTATTACGTGCTCTCCACCTTGAAGTGAAGCTTGAATGTTATTTAAGAATTGTTCCATTGGAGAAATTAGAGTGTTGGGATTTAATTGAGTATTTTGATTCATTTCATATTCATTATGAGTATAGAATCCTGTTAGGTCTGACACGATCCCACGAGGGGTCGCGGAGTTCCCACTAAAACCACCCAGACAGCCTCAAATGCCACCCGCCTCATCAGACCGGAACGAGCTGTGAGAGAAGGGATTGGACATGCTTAAATAAATAACTTTTTTCCTCTTAAATTGCAATGTTTTTCTTTAAAAATACAAAAATCACGGAGGGCTGGGCTTTAATATACTTAATAAATGAGAAAAATTAAGTATGTGGAATTTGGGTTGGATAAGAACTTACTCTAATTATTTTTTTATTAATTAGACGAGAGCTCTTATGGAATTTTTTGCAGTAAAAGTTTTTTAGACTGGGACTCTTAAGTTTTGTGTCGAAATTAACATCTACTGTTGGGACTCTTAATAAAATTTCCAAAATTCAATTATTTCGAATTTTTTTTGTGTTAAGCGCAAACCAAGGCACGTTTAGTGTTCTTAGATCCATTAACGATGTCACTATCAGGTTGTCACTAATTTTCTCTTGATAGAAAATTATTTAAGTCGCAATCGGGAATGTTTAAATCGGGTATGTCGCTATCCGGTTTCCTTTAAGCAATTTAATTTCCGCAAATTATTTTATTCGTAGAAGGAGGCGAGTGAATACTCCGTATATTATTTATTTTAAACAGTTTACTCAAGAATTTTGAAAAAAAAATCGGCGTGGAAAAGTCTTTAGAGAAGCTTATTTTTTTCTGACGGCGCTGGAATTTTACTAAAATTTGCATTGCACGGCTTTTATTTAACTGAAGATTTTACTTTTGAGGTTCTTCCCCTAGCACTGTACTGTTATCAGCTACTAGAGTTCGCCTCTAATGAATTTCCGCCTAACACATGAGGTTTCCTGGCCTTTCTAGTACCGCAATCTTCTTTCTTGAATCGAATTCTTGATTTCCTTATTAGGACAACCAAGAACTTTTCTTCTTAAGCCGTCGTAAGCAGAGCGGCCTCCCTCGTTGCCCTAGCGTATACAGCTTAGTGATCTTCTTGATGCCGTAAGGGGCGCTCCAGGAAAACCTCTAGGAATTTTAAATCTCCCCACTCTCGTGTTGATCTGTTCAATTTTTTTGTGGAAGGAAAACTGAAAATAATCTCTTGCGAGATCACCGACTAGTGGCCCACCTATTGAAGATTCCCCGTGCCGTTCTCTGACGTAGTGCAAGTGCCAGAATACTAAGCAACGGCAGAGAATCTCACGTTTCGCCTGAGTAAATGCTTTAAAAGACTCAGATACTCATGTATGCGTATGTTAGAAATTTGAGAGATCTGTGCTCTTTAATAAACAATCAGGTTCTGCTAACGAATCTTTCTTTTTTTCGAGGAGGGGATATCTTGCATAGACACTAACACGAAGTGCGAAGGTAGTGCCGGATTCCTATCGGCTAACCCCCCCCCCCCCCCCTTGGACTGGAGGTCCCCACGAACAGAAGCACACTGTGAGTATCCCTTTGGTTTCCGGGCCGTAGCCTTGTAAACCTCCGGTCATCACACATTGGTGTTTCCGCTTCAGGTGCCGTTGCACCTATTGCATCGCACCGCCTTATATTTCATATTCAATGTAAGGTTAGTCCACGCTCTCATTCATTCATCTCATACTTTACCTAACAATTTGACCTGGGCTTCTTGTTTCCTTGTTCTTCGGCGCGGTTCTTAAGATTACTCCACGGTATCTGCTTGCCGGTCGGTCTTTTCCCTTCTTCGGAGTTCTTCTTCACTCATCTACTTCTCTCTTCCTCCTCTTTCTTCTCTCTTCTACCTGATATTTGATTCTCGCCTTCTCTTGCTTTGTTTGTCTAGAGTTGCAATCTAGGTCTTTTATGTTTCCTTACCTCTTCTGAATTGTAATCTACTGCGTGGATTATCAAGTTTTTCTGCTTTCTGAAAGACTTTAATAGTCTTTTGTCTCAGGACCATCTCATGTCTCTGCGTATTTGTTTCTTCCTGACAAACTACGGGGCGTCTAAGGTCATCCTCAGTACTATGCTTTCCTGAGCTTGAATCCTTTTGATATGTGATTCGGCAGCGTAGCCCCACGCTGCTGAACCGTAGGTTAGCACTGGCTATAGCACGGTCTTGATTAACGCCAACCTATTCTTTAGACTCATTTTGCTTCTTCTATTTAGCAAAGGGTAGAGTTCTTTTCTTGCAAGTTTAAACTTCTTTATTACAGCAGTGATGTGTTTTTCCCAACAGAATCCTTTGTCTAGTGTCACTCCAAGATATTTGGCTTGATTAGTCCATTCGACTTCCTCGCCATCAATATCAATCGTCTTGCCCGGTGGTCTCCTTCTCCTCGTCAGGAAGAGCGCTTGACTCTTTTCGGCGTTTACTGCTATTTTCCAAGAGATGGACCAGTCGTTGACTAGGTCCATTTCTTCCTGCAGATATCTACTTACCATCATTGGATGGGTAGATCTCGCCATAATTGCTCTATCATCTGCGAACAGGGCCATGTTCGTGTTTCTAGTCTTGGGGATATCGTGAGTAAAGATGTTATAGAGATGCGGTGGGAGTACGGATCCCTGTGGTACTCCTGCCTCTGGTCTTCTCGGTTGTAATGTTTCTTGCTTATCTGCTAACGAATCGTGACATTGGGTGCTATTTGTACTTTCTCGGCACCCCGTCGGGTCTTTTAAAAGGAAATCAATCGGCGCTCAGCGCAGTCCGCCAAAGCTTTGTGTCTGCGCCGTCGTCCGTTCAGTTTATTTCTTGGAATTTCAACCGCTTTTATAAGTATATTTTTTTAATGATTTTTTAGGTTCTTCCAGATCGTTTCTACAACAATACCTATAGTGATGACTATTGTTAATGAGGATGAAAGTCTGAGAAACTGAATATTTTTTATTTTAGAAATTACGTTTTACTTTTTTTTACATTTGTATAAAAACTCAAATGAGAATTTGAAGTGTACAAGAATTATTTTTGTATAAAGGGTGCTTTTATCGAAAAAAATAATAAAATAGTGTCATTAGTATTATTTTTCTTTCCCTGCTTTCCAACAGATTAATACTATACTAAAATTAGTAATTAGCATCTGTGATAGTATAGACGACAGAGAGAGAGAGAGAGAGAGAGAGAGAGAGAGAGAGGCCATTTGGAGTTGTTTTATTCATTATTTTTGTGCATAAGTTTAATCTATGTCACAAAATAACAATATATAACATAAAACGTTAGATTTAATTTAATTGTTACTGTGTTGACAAAGAAAATAGTGTCAAATGAAAACATGAAAATTTTCTCAATCATTTTCTCCAAGTCATTTATGATCTTTACCAATAGTAACTTTTATTAAATAATTTATAAGAAAAAGCTAATTAATTTTATGTCACATTAATAAAATATTTGATCTCCTCACATTTAGGATAATTTCACAAATATAGTTAATTAAAAATTTCTGTTGATCATGCCATACTGACTCGCCATAAAGAATGTTCCCCGTTACTGAAAAGCCATAATCCTCGAGTTTTAGTGCGGGCGGCATTTCAAATCCCCGAAATTTATTGTAATTTGGTTAACCTGAACTGTCACCCAGTGTGTGGCTATATTCACTTACGTAAGCAAATCGAGCCATAAAACCATATCAGTGTTTTTTTTTTAATTTTCTGTAATTCATACCGAACAACTAATTTTTAAAGTTAAGGTATTACTTTTTATAGGTAGTTGTACAAACTTATGAAAATCTTATTAATAAACCTGATCAAAACTTACTCAATTATTTAAAAAGAAATACAAATAAATTTTTTATGAAAAAAATTGCGATAAAAAGTGAAAAATAACTATAAATTTTTATACGAAATTGAAATTGTTGAAGTCGACATCAAACTAACACCTGACAAAATGTGATTCGCATAAACAGATTAAAAATACTTGTAATTGCTTTCTTACCGTACTTCGTATATATTAGTGTTATTTGTTTCATTTAGAAATAATTTGGCGCCGACTTCAAAAATTTCAATTTCATATAAAACTTTACAGTTATTTTTCACTTTTTTAGCACACTTATTGAAGTCGATTCAATTTTTTTTTATAAAAATTTTATTTTTCGATTTTTAGTTTGGAATTCATTATGATATCCATATTTATTTGAAATAAGTACTAATTGAGATCAGTGTACCTCGCTATGATTTCAAGGTGGCAAAAAAGTACCCATTTTATCCAAAGTTGTAAATCATCCTAAAAATTCATTGATTGTTATAGTTCTCCAAATACCAGTGAAACTGTGTCAAACAAATATTTAGTCTGTCAGAGTAAATGCACTCTCTTAAATTTCAAATTAATTTTAGATTGGTAATATAGGCCCCAAAATCTTCTAATATCGATATTTAAAGAACCTGGAACGTAAATTTCTTAGCCTGATATATTTTATACTGCATATTGAGTTTGTATACGCCCCAAGAACTCCGCAATTTAAATTTTAGACAAAACGGAAAAATGTAAAATTTTCAGTCCTTCAATTGTGTCTTATCAACCTAATAGTTGTAAAAACTTAACTTCAGATTCGTAATACACTATCTAGAAAACCCCTTAATACCAAATCTGAAAGAATGCGAATTAGGTAAAATTTTCAACCCACCATTTTGGATTTCAAAAAAATAATTTTAACGTCTTAATCTAATCTAAACCTAAACCGTTCAAAGGACCCTAGTACCAATTTTAGATGCACAAAATCGAAAAATGTAAAAATTTTTATCCGCTATATTGAATTCGCCATTTTGAATCCAGAAAAAATACTTTTTAATTCATAATTTACACTCTCAAGAACCCCTTATAGCAGTTTTGGAAAAAATCGAAAATGTAAAATTTTTAGGCCGCCATATTGAAGCGCCGTTCTTATGAGATTGTTGGGGTCTTGATCGATGTTTCCTGGTTTGATGCTACCTTTATCACACGCGGCCCCATACCACAATCTTCCTTTCACAGTTCCTTCCCACCACAAGTTCCCCTTTTAGATGTTCAAATTAAATGTTGCTACTTTATCTCGTGCATTTTTTTATATAGAATATATCTGTCGCGTATGTATAACAAATATCTACTCAAGAACAATAAAATTATTATTTTAATTCAACCCTTTCAAAAAAAAAAGAATAATGAACATAATTTAAATTTACTATGACGATAAAAATTTAGTGAAACCTTAATTTTAATAACATATTTTTATAGAAATATTGGAAAAAAAGTTCTGTATGTATCGAGATTCGAACCTACACCCACATAAAATGCAAAATGTGATTTCCTAACACTCTCAGCATGTCAGCCACAAGGACAATAGTTCATTTCTCACATTAGAAAGCTGTCTGCGCCATCTGCTTTGCGGATATCAGAACTAATCTTCGTAAACACTGGTACCCACGACTGGTAACACTTTCTAATCAAAAACGGCGCTTCTATATTGAATCTATATTTGTTGATATTAATGTATACACTATGTTATTATATTTTAAACATAAATAAATATATAAATATTACAATTTGTTAAAGCTCTGCGTAAGCAAGTCTTTTTTTTTGTAATAATTGTATTGTTTGGGATTCTAATTAAATATGAAACAAAATGGCATAAGTCCTATAATCCACGCCCCGTTATTAACAATTAAAATTGTATATAACAAAATTTCTGAAAATGTAGTACCTTATTATCTTGAATATAAAAATTCAGCAACTATATATATATATATATATATATATATATATATATATATATATATATATATATATAAATCAACCATAAAAATCCATAGAGCCACGAATATCCTTGGGCGCTTACACTATTACACTATAGTGTCATTTCTATTCGATTATTTTTCCACTAAATTTACCTACAGAAGTCACAGTTAGTTTTTCAACTTTAATTTCGTCGAATAACATATTAAAGTCAAAAAGATAGAATGTTATGCGTCCTCTTTTGTGCATTTAATTATTGCACTTTAATATAAATTTTGTATATTTGCACAGTTTTATGTACATACATACACAATTCGTACGACGCATTCTGCCGAATCAGCGGTTTTCTACCATTTTTATGTGCTACTGTAGGTGGTTATAAACCGATGGGAGCTAAAGGGTATAAAAAGTATAATAAAATTTTTATTAAAAAAACATGAATTAACTTCTAAAAGTGCGCTAAAAAGTGAAAAACAACTATAAACAAATAAAATACTAATAAATACAAATTATGGTAAGAAAGCAATTACAAATAAAGTATTTTTAATCTGTTTACGTGAATCACATCTTGTCAGGTATTAGTTGGGCGCCGACTTCAAAAATTTCAATTTTATTTAAAAATTTATAGTTATTTTTAACTTTATAGCGCACTTTTAGAAATCGGTTCAATTTTTTTTTAATAAAAATTTTATTTTTCGATTTTTAGTTTTGAATTCATTATGATATCCATAAATTATTTGAACTAAATACCAAACGAGATTAGTGTACCTAACAATGACTCAAAGGTGGCAAAAAGTACCCATTTTATCCAAAGTTGTAAATCACCCCAAAATGAACCACTAAAAATTCTTTGATTGTTAGAGTTCCACAAATACCAATGAAACTGTGTCAAACAAATATTTAGTCTTTCGCAGTAAATCAACTTTCTTAAATTCCAATTTAGTTTTAGATTGGTAATATAGGCTCCAAAACCTTCCAATATCGATATTTAAACAAGCTGAGACGTTAATTTTGTAGCCCGATATATTTTATACTGCATATTGAGTTTGTATACGCCACAAGAACCCCGAAATATTAATTTTAGACAAAATTGGAAAATGTCAAATTTTCGGTCCGTCATATTGTATCTTATCAACCTAACAATTGTAAAAATTAACTTCATATTCGTAACACACGACCCCGAAAACACCCTAACACCAAATCTGAAGAAATGCGAATAAGGTAAAATGTTCAATCCACCATATTGAATCCCCTATATTGAATTTCAAAAAAATAATTTTAATGTCTTAATTTAATCTAAATCTATACCCTTCAAAGCCCCCTAGTATCAATTTTGGATGAAATCCAGAAATTTAAAATTTCCAGACCGTCAAATTGCATCTGACATATTAGATTTTCTTAAAATAATTCGCTATTTACATCCTCAAAAACGATTTAGTCCTACCTTTGAACAAAATCGAAAAATGTAAAATTTTTAGTTCGTTATGTTGGATTAGCCATATTGAATCCTGAAAAATTACGTTTAAGTTCATAATTTACACCCTCAAGGACCCCCTATATCAGTTTTGGAGAAAATCGAAAAAAGTAAAATTTTTAGGACGCTATAATGAATACGCCAGATCGAGTTTTTCAAAAAATATATTAAATTTGTAATTAACACTAACAAAAATCCCCCTATCCTGATTTTAGACAAAATCTAGAGATGCGGAATCTTTAATCCGCCATCTTGGATCCGTCACGTTCAATTTTTTTAAAAATAATTTCTGATTCGTAACGTGCGATTCCAAAAACTCCTCTATATTAATTTTGAAAGAATCTGACAAAATTAATTTTTTATTCGCCATATTGGATACGCCATATTGAGTTTTTTAAAAATCACTTCAGATTCGTTATGTGCGACCCCAAAAATTTCCCCATACCAATTTTGGAGAAAATCTGACAAAATTTTTTGTCCGCCATATTGGATCAGCCAAATTGAATTTTTTTAAAAATAATTTCAGATTTGTTGTGTGCTGGTTCGATAATTCCTATAGAACAATTTTGGAGAAAATCGGACAAAATTAATTTTTTTTGGTCACTATATTGTGAGCGCCATCTTGGAATTTACTGCACCAATTTCGTCTAAAAAAATAAGGAACCACCGCAGCAACTTCCTGAACAAATATATAACACTTCATTCAAATCGGTAATACCGTTCCGGAGTAATCGGTGTACATACATAAAAAAATACATAGTCAACGAATTGAGAACCTCCTTCTTTTAGAAGTTGGTTAAAAACTAACATTAAATTAAGCTAGTGTTTAGTATTCTAAACCGATATCACTTTTAAACAATTTACAGGCTTTAGATATCTGATATCTCTATGGTAATATACAGGGTGATTCAAAAATCGATCACGAAACTTAAGGGGGTGATTCTACTTGACAAAATAAGGGTAGAGCTTCATATAATTTTTTTTCAAAATGTCATTCGTTTTCGAGTTACAAGCCGTCCAAGTTCAAGTTTTTATTTTTTGTTTTTTGAATTACTCGTTTACAGGAAAACCGATTTGACTAATATTTGAAAGATAGGCTAAGTCTTCTGCGCTTCATCATTTTAGTAACAATTCACATTGATTGTTTGCCGCTAGAGGGCACTTTACCTACATTGAAAATTGTTTTTTTGTCATAATTTTTTAGTGTTGACAGCTACAGTAGTTTTTGGCATAATTTCTGAAAGACTGATGCCAGGCCTTTAAAAAAGGTGCTCTTTATTTACATCGCTAAACCCAACGGTTTAGACGTAAATCACCCTTAAAAATTAAGTGGTAAATTTACTTTTCTCATTTCATTACCACCAGCTACCAGGTAAATAGCTATCAAAGTATACTAGAGCTGTCAGTTTAACATCAAATAAATTCGCTTTTTAAACTATTTAATTTATAATCTTAAAATAACTAATAATGGCTAATCACCAATATTCAAATATCGAATATTGTGATATCCATTTTTGTTATGGAAAAGCAAATGTTAATGCAGAGTTGGCAAGAAGATATTATATGGAGAGTTATCCGGAAAGAAATATCCCTCATGCTCAAACATTTTCCAGTGTGCACAGGAGGCTTGCGGAATGTGGTTCCTTTAAAAGTTATAATGGAAATAGGGGAAGACCTAGAACTGCTAGAAACGTGCAACAAGAAGAAAGAGTGCTTGAAATTATTGAAGATAATCCAGGTATTAGTACTAGAAAAATTGGGAATGAAGTGCGGCTCTGTCAGGCTAGTTCATGGAGGATACTAAGAGAAGAACAATTCTACCCATTTCATTCAAAAAAGGTGCAGGCTCTTTATGACGATGATCGGCCGAGACGGTTGGAAATGTGCAATCAGATCCTAGCTAAGTATGAACACGATAATCGATTAATTGGCGTCATATTATTCACTGACGAAGCTGGTTTCACTCGTGATGGCATAACAAATCTACACAACATCCACACATATGCTTACGAGAACCCAAACAATGTGGTAGAAACGAAACATCAGCGTAGATTTTCACCAAATGTGTGGGCAAGGATAATAGGAGATTACCTTATTGGTCCTCATTTCTTTGATGGCCCATTAACTGGTGACGTATACTTAGATTTTATCCAAAATCGTCTCCCATTGTATCTGGAAGATGTGCCATTGGAAGTAAGGGCCAACATGTGGATCCTCCAAGACGGAGCTCCGCCCCACTTTAGTATACGTGTCCGACAGTATTTGAATGCAACGTATCCTGAGCGATGGATAGGACGAACTGGACCATTGGCATGGGCAGCGAGGTCACCAGACCTTAATCCTATGGATTTTTTCTTTTGGGGTCATTTGAAACAATTGGTGTACGATATTCCAGTAATCAACGTCGAGGATCTTCGCTTCAGGATAATCGAAAAGTGCCAAATTATTAAAGAAACACCAGGAATTTTTCATCGAGTTAGGCGACATTTTTTGAAGAGTGTTAGGAAATGTATGAAAGAAAATGGGAGAATCTTTTTTAGTTTGTTTAGTACTGTTTCATTAATTTTTATCAATTAAATGTATATCGCAATAATCCATAATATGAATATTTACTGATTAGCCATTATTAGTTATTTTAAGATTATAAATTAAATAGTTTAAAAAGCGAATTTATTTGGTGTTAAATTGACAGCTCTAGTATACTTTGATAGCTATTTACCTGGTAGCTGGTGGTAATGAAATGAGAAAAGTAAATTTACCACTTAATTTTTAAGGGTGATTTACGTCTAAACCGTTGGGTTTAGCGATGTAAATAAAGAGCATCTTTTTTAAAGGCCTGGCATCAGTCTTTCAGAAATTATGCCAAAAACTACTGTAGCTGTCAACACTAAAAAATTATGACAAAAAAACAATTTTCAATGTAGGTAAAGTGCCCTCTAGCGGCAAACAATCAATGTAAATTGTTACTAAAATGATGAAGCGCAGAAGACTTAGCCTATCTTTCAAATATTAGTCAAATCGGTTTTCCTGTAAGCGAGTAATTCAAAAAACAAAAAATAAAAACTTGAACTTGGACGGCTTGTAACTCGAAAACGAATGACATTTTGAAAAAAAATTATATGAAGCTCTACCCTTATTTTGTCAAGTAGAATCACCCCCTTAAGTTTCGTGATCGATTTTTGAATCACCCTGTATATACACGGTGTCCCACCGAGAATCAATTCGCTCTATTTATGTAAAACTATATATTAGGAAAGTTTTGAAACGTTTTAGGTTATTTTCTAATAATTCCTAAAAGTTGTTTGCTGAGAAAACACAAGCTATCCTAAAAACACTTACATGATTTTCAGGAAACTTTTACTGTGGATATAATAATGACAATAGTTCCGATGAATAAATGAAGAGTCTAACTAGCGCTTCTTCTCTGCCAATAGATCATTACTTTGGTTCATACTGTCATCCAAAAATGTATTGCTGCAAGACTAATTTATATTAATTATGTAGCAATTAAATTACACACAAAGAAAAATTTATAAAACAAAATTCAATTTTGTTTGCTTTCCATAATCTTATAAACTCTTAAAAATAACTTAGTAACTAAATAATCTCTCCCAGTCTTTAGTTTTAGAGAAGCGAAGTTCTTTATTGTCGAACAATTTTATTTTGTCTTGTTTTACATTCCTTTTACATCCTCTGAAAATTATGAAAATATAAAATGTTTGGTGAAGGAAAAATTTTACATTGGAAAAATAGATGGACTTTTTTTTCTTATGAAAATACGGTTGTCTTTATTGTATTAACAATTATATTCTTTATTGATGAATTGACTTTTAAAAGTTTATATATGTTTCTTTATTTATCTGTAATTGTGAATTTGTGGATATGTTTTAAGTTGTTTGGCATTCTATGTAGATAACTGGATTGATTTTCATCAATACATCTGTTTAGAAAAAAATCCTATCCATTTATTTTTTCACTACATACTTCTAGAAAAATTATAATTGTCAATTGTGTATTGCATAGCTTTTAATAGATTGGTTGCTATAATAGTTAATATAGTTGTTTCTACGCAACATGTCATGCAAATATTAAATACCTTCCGGTTACCACCCATATCATTTTTATCTTTCTTTTTAGCTCTGCTTGTTGATTCTCTTATACAAGTTTTATTTGGCGACCTAATTAGACATATTCTTTATATACACCGGTGTTACATCTGGAAAAAGAATTTCAGTCTTGGTTAGGTTCATGTTTATTCCAACCTTTTAATTCGGAAGCAATATTTTGTAGTTCTGCTAGGTCAATATTAATAAAACTATATCGTCTGCAAAAGGAACATAACTTGGTTATCGACCATCAATGGTAAAACTCTTCTGTCCCTAGGTCGGTTGTTTTAAAATATTTTCTAAAACTAGTGTAAAGTGGTTAGGAGGGATTGTATTTTCTTGCATTCCTCCAAGATAGATAAGTATTTTCTGGATTATCATAGCTTCCCCTATCCAGACTCAAGATGGTAGTTACAATTTTTTATTTATGTTTTCTATTTTGTCATTCAGAATTGCTTGAAAATGAGCACCAGGTAGTTTTTAGGGTAGAATCTCAGAATAGCACAAATTAAGATAGTGAATCCCATATGGCGCTTAATTATCCTATTTTCACACTGATAATCACTCAAAATCCTTCAAAATAGTCTTAAAATGTTCTCTGGGATATTTTTCTAATCGCTGATCATAAAACTAGTTTCCCAACAGCAAAATTTAAGATGGAGGAGCCAATATAAGGGAAAAACATGCCATTTTCTTGATATTGTTTACTCAGTATTTTTCAGAATGGCTGAAAAGTGGTTGGTAGCAGATTTTTTGTATGGCTGATAATAAAGTTACTCTCAGAATAGCTTATTTAAAGGTGGTGGGATTCACCGTCATTGAGTTGCAAATAAGGACACACAATAAGAAAACAAAAACACAATTCGAACAAAATAAACAAACGTTATTACCAACATAAAATAAAAAAATTTAGTCAAGCGACTTATAAAATATAATTAAAACAAAAATATCTCGCATACATAATTTTTTAAAAGAAAACTCCAAAATACTAATTTTAAAGCGAGACAAGAGTTAACAAAATGGTACTTATGGATAAAGCTCATTATGAAATCAAAACGAATAAACCACTGAGTAACTAAATTACATAAAAGAAAATAAATGGTGATCCAGCACACATAAACCAAAAGAAAACAATTAATTCGTGAAAAACTGGCCAACAAAAAATAAATAAATAAATAAATGACGCTAAAGTAGAAAATCTCTCAATCCATAATACTATCCCTCCAAATCTAACCACCTAAACTCTATAAACCAAACTTTCCATTAAGACCTATCCTTGCCTGCATACGATTAGCTTTTATTATAATATCAACATATCTATCAGCCTGATATCAAACACTACAGGTAAAAATAAATTTTATATTAAAAACTCCTTTTGTTTCAAAAAACTCATAGATCATGTTAGTGCCCTACAAAATTTCAAACTTGTCTCTTTGGATACAGTATCATTATATACAAATGTACTTAACGATTTTGTTAAAATTATATTATCTGAAAAATGTGAAGAGCTAAAAACTACACAACTTTATCCAAGGATAGTTTTCTAGAAGCCGTAAATTTCATATTATCTACAAACTATTTTCGGTATGACAATGCATTTTACAAATTGATGGTTGTGCAATGGGTTTACCTATTTTAATCAACAGTCGCCCAATAGTCATGGGAAATTTGGAAAAAAGAGTCACTAAAAATCTAAATTTCGACTTGACAATGAGTTTACATCAGAATTTGATGTAAAGGGGATAATAAACTTTCTAGATATGACTCTTATACGCAAAAAAGATAAAATTTTAACTCAATAATATATCTAACCAACCTAGTCGGGAAGATACCTTAACAACTTTTTAAACCGTTCAAAAAACCAAAAGATAAGTGTAGTTATTAGCTTGATTGACAGAGCCATCTTATTAAACTCTCCTATCTACAGATCCTTGATTCTAAGGAAAATTAAATAAACCTTAATACAAAACAATTTTAATCATAAAAATGTCGAAGAAATTATAAAAATAAGAACATATAAACCCTTTAATAATCTAAGAACCAAAAGCAAAGATATTTCACAACAGGAAACACAAAAATAATATATATCATTGCCTTAAACCGCAGAACTTTTAGAAAAATTAAAATACATTTTACTGCATTACTGCATGCCAATTAAACTTAATTTTTTAACCGACTTCTAAAAGAAGGAGGTTCTCAATTCGTCGACTATGTATTTTTTTTTATGTATGTACACCGATTACTCTGGAACGGCTGCACCGATTTGAATGAAATTTTTTACGTTATGTGAGGGAAGTTGCTGTGGTGGTCCCATATTTTTTTAGATGAAATTGGTGCAGTAAAATCCAAGATGGCGCTTACAATATGGCGGCCAAAAAAATTAATTTTGTCCGATTTTCCCCAAAATTGGTATGGAGGAATTTTCGGGGTTGTACCCAACGAATCTAAAATTATTTAAAAAAAATTCAAAATGGCGGATCCAATATGGCGGACAAAAAATCTAATTTAGTCCGATTTTCTCCGAAATTGGTATGGGGGAGTTTTCGAGGTTGCACAAAACGAATCTGATATTATTTTTAAAAAATTCAATATGGCGGATCCAATATGGCGGACGAAAAAATCAATTTTGTCCGATTTTCACCAAAATTGGTAAGAGGGAGTTTACGGGGTCGCATATGACGAATCTAAAATAATTTTTAAAGAATTCAATATGGCGAATCCAATATGGAGGACGAAAAAAATCAATTCTGTCCGATTTTCTCCAAAATTGGTACGGGGGAGTTTTCGGAGTCGCATATGACAAATCTAAAATAATTTTTAAAAAATTCAATATGGCGGATCCAATATGGCCGACAAAAAAATTAATTTTGTCCTATTTTCTCCAAAATTGATACGGGTTAGTTTTCGGGGTAGCATATGACGAATATAAAATAATTTTTAAAAAATTTAATTTGGCGGATCCAATATGGCCGACAAAAAAATCGTTTTTGTCCTATTTTCTCCAAAATTGGTACGGGGGAGTTTTCGGAGTCGCATATGACGAATCTAAAATAATTTTTTAAAAATTCAATATGGCGGATCCAATATGGCGGAAGAAAAAATCAATTATGTTCTATTTTCTCCAAAATTGGTATAGGGAAGTTTTCGGGGCCTCACATAAAGAATCTGAAATTATTTTTAAAAAACTCAATATGGCGGATTCAATATGGCGGAAGAAAAAATCAATTATGTTCTATTTTCTCCAAAATTGGTATAGGGAAGTTTTCGGGGCCTCACATAAAGAATCTAAAATTATTTTTAAAAAATTCAATATAGCGTATGATGGATAAAAAATTAATTTATTTTCTTTAAATACCGATAATGGAAGGTTTTAGGGCCTATATTACCAATCTAAAATTAATTTGAAATTTAAGATAGTGGATTCTCTATGACAGACTAAATATTCGTTTGACCCAATTTGATTGGTATTTGGAAAACTCTAAGAACTAAAGAATTTTTAGTGGTTCATTTTAGGGTGATTTACAACTTTGGATAAAATGGGTACTTTTTTGCCAGTTTGGAGTCATTGCGAGGTACACTGATCTCGATTAGTACTTAGTTCAAATAATTTATGAATATTAAAATGAATTCTAAAACTAAAAATAGAAAAATAAAATTTTTATAAAAAAATTGAACCGACTTCTAAAAGTGCGCTAAAAAGTAAAAAAAACCATAAATTTTTATATGAAATTGAACTTTTTGAAGTCGGCGCCAAATTATTTGTACACGAAATAAATAACTACTAATATATACAAATTATGGTAAGAACGCAATTAGAAATAAAGTATTTTTAATCTGTTTATGCAAATCACATTTTGTCAGGTAAAACTTTGGCGCCGACTTCAAAAAGTTCAATTTCATATAAAAATTTATGGTTATTTTTCACTTTTTAGCGCACTTTTAGAAGTCGGTTCAATTTTTTTATAAAAATTTTATATCAAATTAAAAAGCAAAACACCAGTAATGAAAACCTTTAATATTGTATATTCAGTTCCGTGTGCAAACTGAAAATATGAATGAATGACAAAAGCCAATTACTATAAATCGGTTAAATGGGCATTAATATACCATTACAGCATTAACAAAGCATAAAAAAAAATGAAGAAGAAGACTCGTTTAACTTCGAAAGAACTAAAATAGTTGATAGGGACAGAAATTAACAATAAAAAAATGACAGTTGTTAAAAAAGAAACACATCCCGTAAATAAAAGAATTGACACAAACAACCTTAATCAAATCTATAATATTACAATTTAAAGAAGGTATATCCTCTCAATAATATAAAAAATGCATATCCTCTTAAAAAAAGCAAAAAAAAAACATTTCTTTCATTTTTTGTTCATTATATCCCTGAATAAAAACTGCAAGTCCTTAATTGGTAATATTAGCAATGGTTTTGATGAAATCTCAAGGTATGTAAAATTTTGTTAAATACCACCTTTTAAAATGATTATTTCCAGGATATGGTGTTATTGTTTTATACATGTTTTTTTGTATTGTAATATGTTTCAGACTATTATTTTTGAAAATACTTTGAATAAAGATTGAAACGTCAAAATAATGAAAAATATATTTTAATATGAATCTCAAAAAAAAAATAAAATAAAGAAAAATAACACTTTGTTTAGCGGAAAAAGCTTCCAATTTCCTGACATTAAACCTATTCTAGAAACATACTGAAATCTGCATCAAAACTTCCCACTGTTATACAAAGTTATATACTAATGAAATCGCTGTTCAACAATTTTTCGCTGTTCAACAATTTTTCTCTATTTTAAGCCCTCTTGCAGTAAATCTATTTTGTAAACATATTTATGGAACCACCCTAAAGAACAGGAAAAAATAATAATAAAAAATATAACGTCGAATTGAAATCAAATTTTTAGTAGTCGATTTATAAAAATTATTACTTTGCTTAATATTTTATTTCTTGTTCAAACTGCTTATATTCTTGAACTACTAATTTGGGAAACATCTTTAAGAGGCCTTATGTTTCGCACCTTATCACGTTTCGTCCAATCTTCCAAAATTTATTGCTTTCTTTAAGTGTTAACCAAAATACAAGACAGTGATCTGTTTAGTCTCAAAACGTCTCAAGTGCCTATTTAAATTCACACTAAATTTATCTTGAAAAGCATTAAAATTATTACTGCAGCTGATTTGAGTGCTTTGCTTTTTTCATTTAGAGCGTGCATTAGTAGAAAAATATAAAAATAATTAGATAAATCAATCGCCAGTAGTTCTGTCATAAATTTTTATATGGACGTTATTTGTCTTGATTTTAATGTTTTAAATGGAGTGAGTAAATCATCATTTTTAACCGACTTCTAAAAGAAGGAGGTTCTCAATTCGTCGAGTATGTATGTTTCTTTTATGAATGTACACCGATTACTCCGGAACGGCTGCACCGATTTAAATGAAATTTTTTTCGTTATGTTCAGGAAGTTGCTGCGGTGATCCCATATTTTTCTGGATGAAATTGGAGCAATAATATCCAAGATGAGGCTGACAATATGACGGCTAAAAAAATTCATTTTGTCTGATTTTCTCCAAAATTGGTATGGGGGAGTTTTCGGGGTCGCACATAATGGATCCAAAATATTTTTCAAAAATTCAATATGGTGGATCCAATATGGCGGACAAAAAAAATCAATTTTGTTCGATTTTTTCCAAAATTGGTACGAGAGAGTTTTCAGGGTTGTACATAACTAATTTAAAATTATTTTAAATAAATTCAATACGGCGGACGAAAAAATCAATTTTGTTCGATTTTCTTCAAAATTGGTAAGGAGGAGTTTTCAGGGTCGCCCATAACGAATCTGAATTTATTTTTAAAAAATTCAATATGGCGGATCCAAAATGGTGGATTAAAGATTGTCTAAAATCAGTATTGGGGGATTTTTGTTAGTGTTAATTATGAAGTTAAAATATTTTTTGAAAAACTCAATCTGGCAGATTCAATATGATGTCCTAAAAATTTTACATTTTTCGATTTTCTCCCAAACTGATATAGGGGGTTCTTGAGGGTGTAAATTATGAATTTAACAGTATTTTTTTTCAGTATTCAATATGGCAAATCCAAGATAGTGAACTAAAAATTTTAAATTTTTCGATTTTGTTCAAAGGTAGGACTGAATCGTTTTTGAGGATGTAAATAGCAAATATTAGTCTAGAAATTTTAAATTTCCGGATTTCATCCAAAATTGATATTAGAGGACTTTGAAGAATTTAGATTTAGGTTAGATTAAGACTTAAAATAATTTGTTAGGAATTTAATACAGCGAATGCGATATGGTGGGCTGAAAATTTTATCTTATTCGCATTTTTTCAGATTTGATATTAGGGGGTTGGGGGTTATGTTTTGTGTGTGAAATTTTCGGGGTCGTCTGTTACGAATATGAAGTTAATTTTTTATAACTATTAGGTTGATAAGATACAATATGAGGGACAGAAAATTTTACATATTCCGAGTTTGTCTAAAATTGATATTGTGGGGTTCGAGAGGCATATACAAACTCCAATATGCAGTATAAAATATATCGAGATAAGAAATTTATATCTCAGGTTCTTTAAATATTGAAAATTGATATTGTGGGGTTCTTGAGGCGTATACAAACTCAATATGCGGTATAAAATATATCGAGCTAAAAAATTTACATATCAGGTTCTTTAAACATCGATATTGGAAGGTTTTAGGGCCTATATTACCAATCTAAAATTAATTTGACATGTAATGGACGTTGAAGAAATCAAAGGCACTCAGGAAACTTTAATTGTATATTAATAATTTCTTACTTTACTACATAACAATATGTTTAAGTTTTAAAATGTGTATCTAGAGTCGTCGTCTAGAGTAATGCAATCGTAGTCGTAAGAATAATGTAATCTAATGATCTTAAGACATTTTGGATTTTTGTACTGAGCTTATCACTAACTAGAATAGGCCTAAATCTAAGTACAACGTTTATTTGTATAATTAACAATATTTGTTATCAATTAATCTTGAACTAAGAGAAGGAACTTTTAGACTTTTCTATCATTTGAACGCAAATATAATTATAATCTAATTATTTCTAATATTAGAAAGTTTAAAGTTAAGATGTAAAGTAAATATAAAAGTGTATACTACAGGATAGTAAAAATATATGGGTACATAATATTAGTTGTAAGGAATATAAGGATACATATACAAGGTGATTAAAGTATATGGGTACATTACAGACATTTAAGATAGTGGATTTAGTATGACAGACTAAATATTTGTTTGACACAATTTTACTGGTATTTGAAAAACTCTAAGAACCAAAGAATTTTTAGTAGTTCATTTTAAGGTGATTTACAACTTTGGATAAAATGGGTACTTTTTGCCACCTTGAAGTCATTGCGAGGTACACAAATTTCGATTAATACTTAGGTCAAATAATTTGTGGATATCATAATGAATTCTAAAACTAAAATAGAAAAATAGAATTTTTATAAAAAAATTGAACCGACTTCTAAAAGGGCGCTAAAATGTGAAAAATAACTATACATTTTTATATGAAATTGAATTTCTCGAAGTCGGCACCAAATTATTTGTAAACGAAATAAATAACTACTAACATATACAAATTATAGTAAGAAAGCAATTACAAATAAAGTATTTTTAATCTATTTATGCAAACCACATTTTTTCAGGTAATAGTTTGGTGCCGACTTCAAAAAGTTCAATTTCATGTAAAAATTTATAGTTATTTTTCACTTTTTAGCGCACTTTTAGAAGCCGGTTCAATTATTTTGATAAAAATTTTATTATCTGCTGCGTTTTATTTAGTGGTAAATTAGTTAAATAATAAATTATTGAAAAAAGAACTAACTTGATTTTAAAAAAATAGGCTGGATATAAATATATATAAATGATGACAAAGAAACAAAATACTATTGTTTCAAGGGAAGTGTCTTACCTTCAAAACTTTCTACACTGGTAGTTGACGATTTCAAAAAAAAAAATATAGTAGGAACGTAAACGAGTGAAGCTAGATGGCAAACTAATTAACTACTATAATATGTCTTATAATTTAATTATTTTTTCAAGACAGCTTGATGGTTTACTAACTGAAGATATATTTTATTAATTTTAATATCTGATTAAAAGATATTATTCAACATTCCTCGTCAACATCCTTTAAAGTTAAAACATTAAAAATAAAATTTATTTACTTTCATACCTAAAAGACCGTCACTTCATAACTCAAAGTCTAACGCCGAAATTCAAGAAATTAATCAAATCTTAAAGGTGTCAACTCGACGGTGAATTAATTTATTTTCAAACACTCTAAGTGGGTACAAATTGTTTCGTTACTTCTACGAAACGTGTTTTTATTCATAACGGGGGACAGGTGGTCGGTATCATGTTTGAAATTATTTTAAATTTAACAACGAAAATACTGTTAATGTTGATTTGACCTCCTGGTTTCCTGGTGTCAGAAAATTTAGAGGAAACAAATTTATTGTGAAAGGACGGTGAGGCGATGCAGCTGTGGTTTGTATAATTTTGGAAAGTAAAAATCAATGGGTTAGATGCGAAGTGGTATTTAAAAAATAGTTCTAGAATATAAAAAAAAATTAATCTGTAAATTTTATAATGTCATATAACTTTGAGCAATTGATGATTTAAATTGATAAGTAACAAAAAAGTTTCAACCACAATTTTAACCTTAAAAATACAAGAATAAAAAATGTTTTGTATTTTGTATATTTAAATGACTTGACCCTAAAAATAAAAGCATGAAAAATTTGCTTTCTTACTGTTAAACCAGCAAAAATGTAAAATTATGTACATTTTCGCGAGGCTTTAGCTCTAGGTTTGTTTTTTTACATACTCAGGCTAAAGCAATGGTTCTCGAACTGGTGATGTATTAAAACCTATGTCCAGTCACATACAAGACTTGTAATCATTCAAAGTAAGGTTAAGATCTGTACAAGGAATTGTTTATGAGCGACGTTGAGGAAAATACAACGAGTGTTAAGGAAAACAAAGAAAAATAATATTTTTATAAAAAATTGAACCGACTTCTAAAAGTGCGCTAAAAGTGAAAAATAGCTATAAATTTTTATATGAAATTGAGATTTTTTTACCTGATAAAATGGGATTCGCATAAACACATTAAAAATACTTTATTTGTAATTGCTTTCTTACCATAAGTTGTATATATCAGTGGTTATTTATTTCATTCAAAAATAATTTGGCACCGACTTCAAAAATTCCAATTTGATATAAGAATATATAGTTATTTTTCACTTTTTCGCGCACTTTTAGAAGTCGGTTAAATTTTTTTATAAAAATATGATTTTCCGAATTTTAGTTTTGAATTCATTGTGATATCCATAAATTATTTGAACTAAGTACTACTAATCGAGTTTAGTGTACTTCGCAATAACTCCAAGGTGGCAAAAAAGTACACATTTTATCCAAAGTTGTAAATCACAATAAGATGAACAACTAAAAGTTCTTGAATTCTTAGAGTTGTGCAAATACCAGTCAAATTGTATAAACCAAATATTTAGTCTGTTATAGTATCCACTATCTTAAATTTCAAATTAATTTTAGATTGGTAATATAGGCCCCAAAACCTTCCAGTATCGATATTTGAAGAACCTGAGACGTAGATTTCTTAACCCGCTATATTTGATTCTGCATATTGAGTTTTGTATACGTCGCAATACAAATTTTGGACAAAATCAGAAAATGTAAAATTTTCAGTTCCTCATATTGTATCTTATCAACCTAATAGTTTAAACTTCATATTCGTAATATATGACCCCGAGAACCCCCTAATACCAGATCTAGAAAAATATGAATAAGATAAAAAAAACCCACCATATTGGATCCGCCATATTAAATTTCAAAAAAAAAATTTTAAGGTCTTAATCTAATCTAAATCTTCAAAGCCCCCTAGTACCAATTTTGGATGAAATCCTGAAATTTAAAATTTCTAGACCATCATATTGCATTTGACATATTAGATTTTCTTAAAATAATTTTATATTTGCTATTTACATCCTCAAAAACGATTGAGTACCACCGTTGAGCAGAATCGAAAAATGCAAAATTTTTTGTCCGCTATATCGGATTCGCCATCTTAAATCCTGAAAAAATATTTTTAAATTCATAATTTATACCCTCAAGAACCCCCTATATTAGTTTTGGGGAAAATCGAAAAATGTAAAATTGCTAGGACGCCATATTGAATCCGCCAGAGCGAGTTTTTCAAAAAATACTTTAAATTCGTAATTAACACTAACAAAAATCCCCCAATACTGATTTTAGACCAAATATTTAGATGTAGAATCTTTAATCCGTCGTCTTGTATCCGCCATTTTTATTTTTTTTTAAATAATTTCGGATTTGTAATATGCGATCCCAAAATCTTTCCTATATCAGTTTTGAAACAATCGGACAAAATTAATTTTTTATCCGCCATATTGACTTTTTAAAAATTATTTCAGATTCGTTATGTACCACCCCGAAAATTCCCTCAAACCAATTTTGAAGAAAATCGAACAAAATTCAATTTTTTTGATCGCCATATTGTCAGCGCTATCTTGGATTTTACTGCACCAATTTTATCCAAAAAATATAAGATTACCGCAGAAACTTCCTGAACAAAACGTAAACAATTTCGTTCAAATAGGTGCCACCGTTTCGGAGTAATCATAGTCGAGGAATTGAGAACACCTTTTTTTTAAAAAAGTCAGTTAAAAATGAGACTTTAGAGCTTTGTACAAAAAGGAATGTGAGGAATGTTACGTCTTATATGCATCAATATTTGAGAGAACTAGATATACTAAAAAAGCATTTAGGTCACTGTCAGTACTGATCAAAAATCTAGGATTGCGTTTTACAGAAGACTGCAACAGAAGATATTTGTAGGAACATTCAAGAATTTAAAAAAGTGGATCAAAATCAGGTAAAGATGACTGACTTTATCAACCAGTGAAACGAAAAAATCTTGCGGTTTTCGGAGAAGCTCTATTATTTAAATTCAGGTTAAAATACTAGTTTCACAGACTAAGCGACTTTAGTTTTATTTTCTAAATCAAAAATGGTTAACTACTACAACAAAATGGGTTATCAGCTATCTGAAAAGCACATGAGAGAAAAATATACCAATTTTGGATGAACTAGCGTTAATTGTACCAGACCATTTATCGTATCAGTCTCGGACACTATCACTACATAGTATAAAACAAAGTCGCTTTCTCTGTCCCTATGTCCCTTTGTATGCTTAAATCTTTAAAACTACGCACCGGATTTTGATGCGGTTTTTTTCAATAGATAGAGTGATTCAAGAGGAAGGTTTATATGTATAATAACATCCATTAAATAGTGGAGAAATACTGTTATTTTTGAGGTTTCTAATGTGATGTCGTTAATTATCATATTTTTTTCCGCTTACATTGCAAACGCAGGCTGAACCCTACGAGATTTATCAAAATAATGTACTAATTATTTGTACACATTGAAAAGGTCTATAGAAAACTCCGCGATGGTATATGTCTATCTCTCATGGATATCCCACAATAACATTTTTTTGTCATTTACTTTTTACGACAAATAATGGCAAATTTTGAAGCGATTTTAACCAATACAGCATTAATCCTTATCCAATTAAATAGCTTAAATACATTGTTGATTTAATATAGATCTATATGGTCCTTTACAGCACAAGATTTAAATGAATATTTTCGAAGATATTACAGATTTAAAATTGCGGGAAGTAGCGCTTGCGGCGGTACTGGCCGACCGAGGCGGCGGCAGCGTGATTATAAATAGCGCGTCGGAGGCCGATGTAATAATTGTTGTAAAAATAAAATAAATAGTCACAGTTTTTCTGTAGTGTATTTAGTATCAGCATTGCACCCGTGCGAAGCCGGGGCGGGTCGCTAGTATACTATATAGCCAAATTTTTTGTGGAGAAAAGCGACATATTTCAATAGTTGGTTTATTATTTTTGAGAATAATTAATTGACTTCAAAATATGTCTTTAAAAAGTTAAGAGTATATTAAAAAATGTTTTATATAGTAATTAATTTAATAATCGTGTATTCACTTACTTACTTTACAGTACATTACTTAGCTTGGGGGACAGATGGCCAATTGTAGGATCAAGTTGATTCCTGCTAAATTTCAGGGAGTGATGTTTACAAGAACTAGATTTGAGAGCTCTGATGATAGGTTATCAATTTTTAAAACTCTGATTTTCTGAAGGGATCACTCGCAATACTACGACTAGTCGTTGATAGAGGGCTCAGATGGCTTCTAGACATCTATTACCTATTAAGTGAAGCACTAACAGATCTTAATTGTCTGCTAAATTGAAATAACAAGCTTAATTTAAAGATATAAGCTAATGATCTTCAAACTTCCATAAGATCGATCCTGTCTTTCGGTGCTCCTACGTGGATCACAACTGGCGGGTCAATTCAGTAGGCTAAAGAGCTTCCAAAACAAAGTCCTACATCTCATCTGTGCAGCTCCTTTTTATGTCAGGAACACCATCATCTTCAAAGACCTATAGTGCAAAACCTTCGCCGTATTTATCGAATATACCTTAACCAAATAAAGGGCGCAGTACTCCACTAATGACTTGATCACAGCACAAATTTACCAAAATTTGGTTAATTGACCCTTAACCTTTTTTCTAATCAACTGGCAACCCTATAGAAGTCAATGGATCCTGTCATGTGATCTGTAACAGTCTAAATGATTTTTTTACTTGATTTTCTTCTATTGGACTTTATAGTTTTCTTCAAATGTGGTTTTTTGTATCTATTTGTTAAGTTCGAAAGCTCAAGTATATGTTTATTATTTATTTTTTAATTTGGACCTTCGCTGGTATAAACCTGACCTTTTATACAATAATTGTAACCACGTTTGATACTTTTAAATTAGAAAATAAGTTTATTATTCACTTATTTTATTTATTTATTAAAAGTTGGAGCCATAGAGGCTCATATATCAACCAATTTTTTCAGTATTTTCAGCTTTTAATTTCCATGCAACTTATACTTGATCAAACATTTAACTTTTTTTTGAGGTTAATTACAATACTTAACTTTAGGTACATATTCCATTATTTTCTTATTGTTTCTAAAAATTTTCTCCATTGTATCAACCAAAATACAGATGTTTCCAGCTTCTATAAACGTGGTCGTACGAAGTAGTGAGAAAAATAACATCCTCATCAGATATTTTAATTTTGACGTGTCTACAAATTGGGTCTTCAAGAACGAGATTTTGTAATTAAAACCTTAAGAGGGTGTTAGATTACTTAGAAGTTTAGGAAGCTATAAAGTTTACTTCCGGTCTGATAGTTAAAGAAAACGTGAGGGTTCGGGAAATACTTTAGTGTTGTAGGTCATTAAAACAGCCGATGTTTTGACAAAGAAAAGACAAATTTGTTACTTTTATGTTTTATTTGAACTCGAAAAGAGTACAAATTATTTAAGGATTAATAGCTTGTATGGCTATTTTTTCTTATTTTACTCTGAAGCGCATTTTTGAAAAATTCTCTTCTGTTTGGATTGGATTTCGAAAAAATATATTTTGGTTCACATGTCTCTAGCTTTGATCGATGCTTATTGATTTTAGAAAATAATTATACTTTTTTTACTTAACTAAAAATCAATATATATATATATAATATATATATATATATATATATATATATATATGTTTATATATATATATATATATATATATATATATATATATATATGTTTATATATATATATATATATATATATATATATATGTATATATATATATATATATATATATATATATATATATATATATATACAGGGTGATTCAAAAATCGATCACGAAACTTAAGGGGGTGATTCTACTTGACAAAATAAGGGTAGAGCTTCATATAATTTTTTTTCAAAATGTCATTCGTTTTCGAGTCCAAGTTCAAGTTTTTATTTTTTGTTTTTTGAATTACTCGCTTACAGGAAAACCGATTTGACTAATATTTGAAAGATAGGCTAAGTCTTCTGCGCTTCATTATTTTAGTAACAATTCACATTGATTGTTTGCCGCTAGAGGGCACTTTACCTACATTGAAAATTGTTTTTTTGTCATAATTTTTTAGTGTTGACAGCTACAGCAGTTTTTGGCATAATTTCTGAAAGACTGATGCCAGGACTTTAAAAAAGGTGCTCTTTATTTACATCGCTAAACCCAACGGTTTAGACGTAAATCACCCTTAAAAATTAAGTGGTAAATTTACTTTTCTCATTTCATTACCACCAGCTACCAGGTAAATAGCTATCAAAGTATACTAGAGCTGTCAGTTTAACATCAAATAAATTCGCTTTTTAAACTATTTAATTTATAATCTTAAAATAACTAATAATGGCTAATCAGTAAATATTCATATTATGGATTATTGCGATATACATTTAATTGATAAAAATTAATGAAACAATACTAAACAAACTAAAAAAGATTCTCACAATGTCCCCCATTTTCTTCCATACATTTCCTAACACTCTTCAAAAAATGTCGCCTAACTCGATGAAAAATTCCTGGTGTTTCTTTAATAATTTGGCACTTTTCGATTATCCTGAAGCGAAGATCCTCGACGTTGATTACTGGAATATCGTACACCAATTGTTTCAAATGACCCCAAAAGAAAAAATCCATAGGATTAAGGTCTGGTGACCTCGCTGCCCATGCCAATGGTCCACTTCGTCCTATCCATCGCTCAGGATACGTTGCATTCAAATACTGTCGGACACATATACTAAAGTGGGGCGGAGCTCCGTCTTGGAGGATCCACATGTTGGCCCTTACTTCCAATGGCACATCTTCCAGATACAATTTTTTGGATTTTGGATAAAATCTAAGTATACGTCACCAGTTAATGGGCCATCAAAGAAATGAGGACCAATAAGGTAATCTCCTATTATCCCTGCCCACACATTTAGTGAAAATCTACGCTGATGTTTCGTTTCTACCACATTGTTTGGGTTCTCGTAAGCACATGTGTGGATGTTGTGTAGATTTGTTATGCCATCACGAGTGAAACCAGCTTCGTCAGTGAATAATATGATGCCAATTAATCGATTATCGTGTTCATACTTAGCTAGGATCTGATTGCACATTTCCAACCGTCTCGGCCGATCATCGTCATAAAGAGCCTGCACCTTTTTTGAATGAAACGGGTAGAGTTGTTCTTCTCTTAGTATCCTCCATGAACTAGCCTGACAGAGCCGCACTTCATTCCCAATTTTTCTAGTACTAATACCTGGATTATCTTCAATAATTTCAAGCACTCTTTCTTCTTGTTGCACGTTTCTAGCAGTTCTAGGTCTTCCCCTATTTCCATTATAACTTTTAAAGGAACCACATTCCGCAAGCCTCCTGTGCACACTGGAAAATGTTTGAGCATGAGGGATATTTCTTTCCGGATAACTCTCCATATAATATCTTCTTGCCAACTCTGCATTACCATTTGCTTTTCCATAACAAAAATGGATATCACAATATTCGATATTTGAATATTGGTGATTAGCCATTATTAGTTATTTTAAGATTATAAATTAAATAGTTTAAAAAGCGAATTTATTTGATGTTAAACTGACAGCTCTAGTATACTTTGATAGCTATTTACCTGGTAGCTGGTGGTAATGAGATGAGAAAAGTAAATTTACCACTTAATTTTTAAGGGTGATTTACGTCTAAACCGTTGGGTTTAGCGATGTAAATAAAGAGCACCTTTTTTAAAGGCCTGGCATCAGTCTTTCAGAAATTATGCCAAAAACTACTGTAGCTGTCAACACTAAAAAATTATGACAAAAAAACAATTTTCAATGTAGGTAAAGTGCCCTCTAGCGGCAAACAATTAATGTGAATTGTTACTAAAATGATGAAGCGCAGAAGACTTAGCCTATCTTTCAAATATTAGTCAAATCGGTTTTCCTGTAAGCGAGTAATTCAAAAAACAAAAAATAAAAACTTGAACTTGGACGGCTTGTAACTCGAAAACGAATGACATTTTGAAAAAAAATTATATGAAGCTCTACCCTTATTTTGTCAAGTAGAATCCCCCTCTTAAGTTTCGTGATCGATTTTTGAATTACCCTGTATATATACATATATAGAAATTTTTTCATATCACACAAAAGATTTTAATGTGACACCAGAAAGATAATTTTTTGCAATTGCACAAGGCATAGGGACTTGTGAACGTATAGGTGCCAATATTAAAAAAAGGAGCAAAAAAAATAAGCTTACAGCTGTCAACCAAAGAGAAAATTGTTACAGCAGAAAATACAAAAAAAAATATTGTACAGTAGTAAAGAAGATTATAAAAAACTTATTTGGAGCTTAAATCTGGATTAGATAAGGCTGAAATAAAACCAGGTATGGTGTAGTATCACACTATTATCCAAAATGATGAAAATTTCATCCAGTTCAAAAAAATTATCATTATTTTGACAGTATATAACCAATCCTAAAATTAAAAATATAAGGAAAGTCAAAAAATTAAAGGAAAGATAAAAATCGATTCAAAAACAATAAATAATACTCGGGAGAACAGTTGTAAGACGCAAGAAAAAGTTAAATATATGCAAAAAAAACGTTTTAAAAATCATATACTATAATATTAAATTATAAAAATATTATCGTGGTGGTATATAGCAGCGATATTTGTCACTTCATTTCACAAAAATTTAAAAAAAAAACCTATTCTGGAAAATATGTGTATGTGTGTAAAAAAATCCTCAGCTTTGTATCCAGACTATCACAAAAAAGACATTAATAAAAATTTTATAAAGAAATTGAACCGACTTCTAAAAGTACGCTAAAAAGGGAAAATTACTATACATTTTTATATGAAATTGAAATTTTTGAAGTCGGCGCCAAAGTAATACTTGCCAAAATGTGATTCGCCTAAAAAGATTTAAAATACTTTATTTGTAATTGCTTTCTTACCATAATTTGTACATATTAGTAGTTATTTATTTCATTTAGAAAGAATTCGGCGGCTACTTCAAAAATTTTAATTTCATATAAAAATTTATAGTTATTTTTCACTTTTAGACGTCGGTTCAATTTTTTTTATAAAAATTTTATTTTTCGATTTTTAGTTTTGAATTCATAATGATATCCATAAATTATTTGAACTAAGTACTAATCGAGATTAGTATATCTCGCAAAAACTCCAAGGTGGCAAAAAAGTACCCACCTCATCAAAAGTTGTAAATCACTCTAAAATTAGCCATTGAAAATTCTTTGATTGTTAGAGTTCTCCAAATACCAGTGAAATTGTGTCAAACAAATATTTGGTCACAGTAAATCGAATATCCCAAATTTCAAATTAATTTTAGATTGGTAATATAGGCCCCAAAACCTTCCAATATCGATATTTAAAGAACTTGACATGTAAATTTCTTAGCCTGATATATCTTATACTTCACATTGAGTTTGTATACGCCCCAAGAACCGCATAATATCAATTTTACGCAAAATCGGAAAATGTATAAGTTTCAGTCTCTCATATTGTATCTTATCAACCTAATAGTTGTAAAAAATTAACTTCATATTCGTAATACACCATCCTGAAAATCCCTTAATTCCAAAAAGTGCGAAAAAGGTAAACTTTTCTACCCAACATATTGGATCAGCCATATTGAATGTCAAAAAATAATTTTAACGTCTTAATTTAATCTAAATCTAAACCTTTCAGTACCAATTTTGGATAAAACCCGGAAATTTAAAATTTCTAGACTGTCATATTGCATCTGACATATCAGCTATTTACATCATCAAAACGATTCTGTCTCATCTTTGAACAAAAGCTTAATTAACACTAACAAAAATTCCCCAATACTGATTTTAGACAAAATCGAAAGATGTAGAATCTTTTATCCGCCATCTTGGATCCGCCATATTTAATTTTTTTAAAAAATAATTTCAGATTCATAATGTGCCATTCCAAAAACTCCCCCATATCAATTAGGTGCGACCCCGAAAACTTTCTCGTATCAATTTTGGAGAAAATCAGACAAAATTGATTTTTTTGTCCGCCATATTGGTCCGCCATATTAAATTTTTAGAAAATAAATATTGAATTCGTTATATGCCACCCCAGAAACTCTCTCACATCAATTTTGTAGAAAATATTTAATTTTGTCCCCCATATTGGATCCGCCATATTGAATTTTGTAAAAATAATTTTAGATTCGTTGTCTACAACCTCGAAAATTCCTTCATACCAAGTTTGGTGAAAATCGGACAAAATAAATTTTTTTGACCATGTCAGCTCCATCATGGATTTGACTGCACCAATTTCATTCTAAAAAATATGGAATTACCGCAGCAACTTCCTGAACCTAACGTAAAAAATTTCATTCAAATCGGTGCTGCCGTTCCGGAGTAATTGGTGTACATACATAAAAAAAAAACATACATAGTCGACGAATTGAGAACCTACTTCCTTTAGAAGTCGGTTAAAAATGGTGTTTCTTTATTTTTATAAAACTAAGAAGAAATACAAGGCTTTCTTATAGTTTTATTTCTATACATATTTTACCATTTTAAACTTCAGGGTATTAGATACCCATAAAAAAAGTGAAATAAGAGAAAGACACGATATATTTACATGCTATAAATTAGAACCCTTCCCGAAAACTTCACCGTTTGAAGACCGCTCGTGTTTTTATTTATTCTACCGTTTGTATAACTGAAAATAGTCAGAATCCTATAAACACATTCCGAGTTCTATCAACAATCTCTGAATGATGTTCAACCTGCTCGTAAATAACTGAAGAAGAATTAAAAATGTCACCAAAACCAAACTGAAACCCTTTAAAAACGGTTGTTTAAGTCCGATTGCCTGAGCAGGTGTAAACTGTCAGTTCAATCTAAAACTGTTTGGCTTGGCTTTGAGTTAAGTTTTTAGTATTATCTTTCGTTTAAATCTGTAAAAATAATTTGCAAACATCTGCTAAAAACTAAGTGGACTACTAGATAAGTTAACAAAGAATGGGATTAATAGAAAGGTGTTTATTTTCGTGTTTTCGATGTTTGTCTTTGCGTTAAAGGTGTGCAAAAAGATTAGGTTACAAATGACTCTATTATTTTAGTTTTATGAATAAGGATTAAAAGGGATGAGTTCTACAGAGTCCAATTTTTTTGAAAAATTAGTTCTATAAAATATTATGAAACTTTCCTCACTCAAATATGTTAAAGTAAAACTTTCAATGAGTATCAAAAAGGTGACTGTTCGGTCTTAAATTAAAAAAAATCGTTTCTGTTATGTATTATTTATTTTTCACAATCTCTTTCATTCGTAACATAAAACTTTGTTGTTTCTTAACAACTACATGTCGTACGAGCCTTTCAAGAGATTAAGAGGATTTTTTAAAATGTTATATACTTCCTATAACCCAAATTTATTGATGGGTCACACGTGCTCGAGAGCCTCACACTTCAGTTTGATATGGTTTCCAGATGGCTGTAGAGATTTCGGGACATTAACCATTTATTAAAACTAACATGGTTTTCGCTTTAAAGATTTTATGTGTTAGTAATAAAGATGCAATAATAAAATTTACTACATATTTAGTAATTAATAAGAGTAAGATTTATTCGTATAGTCTGATTGTATAGGAATATGAAAAATATAGGTTTGTTAGAATAGATACAATTAATTTGCCATTTGTAGGAGAAATACTTAACAACCTCAGATTCGTAGACGATATAGTCATCTTTGCCACATACTGTGCGAAACTAAGTGACATGCTTCAAGAAATACAACTGGAAACAAGAAAGTTCGGTCCATAAAAATCAAATTTATGTGAAAGCAAGAAACAAATATAGAAACGATAAATATAGATGGACAATAAGTAGGAAAGATCAAAGCATATGTTCATCTAGGCCAGGACATAGTAATATGATTAAACCATAGAATTCGCTTGGGATGGGCTGCGTATGGTAAGATGAAATATATTTCCAACTCCAACCCTGAATTAGAAACAAAATTAAGAACAGAGCAAGACGAACATGCATGCATTCTAAACTGAAACTGATCTGGGCATGTCTACAGGAACACAAACAACTGGAGGACAAAAAATGACCATGGGAGACCACAACAATGATGGTGGGACAATATGGGAGAGGCCTACATCCAATGGATAGGAAACGGCTAAGAAAGAGAATTTACAATTTCACTCCACAAACATTAATGAAATTGATATAGTCATGTTCTTTGATTTTATTAACATATTTTGACATTTCTACAAGATGAAATGACACTAAAGATAGTTTGAAAAGAGCTCTAAACGTTATTTCAAATATACAGCCAACTTTTATGGCTTAAACTGTGTTTTTTTAGGACCGTAGAGCTGGAACAGTACGTTGAAAACCGTATTCTTAAGACCTTTAAAAATGGAAACGATTCACTCCGATTTGAATGAGTCAAGTAACATACCATATTACCAAGAATTTGTAAAGGAACTTCTTCCCGTACAAGGTGCATGAAATAATTCTTGATGTTCTAGATCTTCTTGATATAAGCTATTAAAGACGACTGTGAATTTTTGTGACAGCAACAGAGGGTTTTATATTTCTCAGGAGGCTGTAATTCTTTTGAAGAACATAGTTAATCGGGTTTTGTGTTTAATTGCTTCTGATTACTTTCTTTGCTCCGTTTCTTTATTGAAACAATAGGAAATTAGCAACCAATAATTTATCAAAATAACAATTTGTTTTTTCCATGAGAAGTCTTGAGCAATTCCCAGAAAATGTAACATGTCTATTTTGTTTCATAAATTTATTTTGCGGATGACCTGAGCGCACAAGGGAACTATCTTTTAACTCAGAAGCAACAAGAGACAACATCTATTTCAGCCACATTTAAAATGATGGCATTTTTATCACACCAAGTTTTTTTATTTCATTCGCACAAGACGTCAATCTGTTAGACAATTCTACTATGTCCTCATAACCAACAATCACAAAAGTATGACCGGAATGAACAGTTACTTTTCACGGCTTTGCAGTTCTTATGTGAGACTATTACAAAAAATTATGTCAATAGTGAAAATTTGATGAATGCTATATTGACACATTTTAAATAGTGCATTTAATATTTCCGAAAAAACAAAAGGATTACATAAATAGAAATGAAAAGCAAATTTATCTGTACTTGTATGCGGCGTTGTCCTGAACGACTGTCATTAACGCACAGTCCAAATTATTGAAGTGAACATCATGTCATTTTGGGGAAATGTTACCAATATAATGTAGGTATGAACTAATAAAAATTTTATCGAACTCTAAAAGCAAAATTACTTTTTAGACAATTTCTGCTGTAAAAATTAATTTTCAATGAACATTTGTTAAATATTCATATTACCCTAATTCACACTTTTAACTGTAAAAACCCAGAAATAAGTTTCCAGATATTATTTTAAGCTTTTTGTTAGAATAAAAATCAGGACAATATCTCTATTAAATCAAGAGATTTCGGTAATTTTGCAAAATGAAAATATACCCATTTTTCACCCCTTTAGAGAGCAAATTTAGAAAAATTATTTTTTAGTTGATGTTTTCATTGTATATGCAACATTCCTCAATACCTCATCATTCTATTTAAAATATTTTTGGCTGTTCTTTGATATGTCAATCAGTCAGGTCAACGTCGCTTATTAGTATATTGTAAACCCCAATGGGCTACCTTATGGGAAACCACTGACAATATCAAATGCCTTTTGAAAACCGTAAAAGAATGCTGCTTATGTTATGAAAATTTTGGAGGATTATTTTGTAAGATGACAAGACATCATTCTGTCTGGAACAATTATTGACCAACCAAACTATCTGGAATATAATTTTCATTTTAAAATACTACAATTATAGTTTAAAATGCTACTTTTATAATTTCGCTGGTATTAAGTTAATTAGGAAAAATAATGATTCGAAATGACAAATTGATAAGAAAAGTAAACATATTCAAAATATGATCATACACCTTCATAATCAAATTACACGCTAAGGAAATAATAGCTAATACCTCATCTACAGTCACAGGACTTTTTAAATATAAAGTAATAAGAATATTTAGTTTGAATTCATAGTTGGTATTTACTTGGAAATTTTGAGTATTTTTGTATTTACATTCTGAACAAAAAATTCATGAACAATTTTCTCAATATCACCTCAATATTTTCAAGTGTTCTATCATTAATCTGAATTTGGAATTATTTGATCTCCCTTTCATACGCCAAAATGTTTTTCATATTCCATCTCAAACCTTATATTTAACTATTATACTATTAAAATTAGTATATAACTTTGTCAATCTGTATATATGACGCAGGAGTATACTAGCTTGATTTAGAATTATTCAATTATTTTTTACCGATCGATTTTAATATTAGTATTTTGCCAAGTAAAAGTAACCTTAAAATGATAAAGATCTAAGAAACATATTCCTCAAAAAAAAAAATGTTTTTTCAGCATTCATTAAAAGTACCATCTATTTATTACATTACGTAAAATTCTAAATTATCTTCAAACACAATGACTAATATCCAATCAACCCCACAAATTGAAATTTCACCCTCCGAGACCAAAAAACTGCGCACATCCTGTGTTAAGAAAGGGTGCACCGCCTGTATTAACTCACCCCTCTCCAAAATAACAAAACTAAAACAAATTAGTGACACACTTCATTAGAAAACCCCAAACTTATAAGTTTATATCCGAAATTAAAAACAGCCCCCTGACACATATGTGTTTAATTTTGATCCATCCATAATGTTTATATAAATAAAGGACCGACAAAATTATACTTTCAAATCCGTGCCGGTGGTGTCTTAAAATCGAAACAACAAATAAATTAGAAAAATTTGTTGCTTTTAATAGGATACAAAAGTGAGAACATATTTTTGAGGGATGTCACGTTGGGAGGATGTTGGATATCCGATTCATGTGGCAAGACAGTGGCGCGGCATGACAAGGTTAATTTTTTATTCATCTTTTGTAGATTCATATCATTTTGTGTCTATTTTTATAGATTTTACAATCTAAGAAACAATACAGAAAGCAGTAAGAAAATGCGTCACTAAAAGGGAGAGAAACTGAGCTCATAAATAAAAATACCTATGAAAAAGAGAAAAGAACTTAATAAAAATAAACATCTCTAGGATATAGATAGTTAAACAGGAAAATATCAAAATATATAAGAAAAGACAATAGAAATTACAACAATAAACAAGTTGTAAAATAGAGCAAAAATATGAAAGTTATGAAAAGGAAAATAGTTTCCATAGTGGAACAAAATTCTTTCAGGACAGCACAGTTGCCATTTAATAAGTGTATGGAAGGGGCTAAAATTTTAGTATATCATATACAAATAGACAGCTCAACAATCCTCGGAAATTACAAACCTATCAGTTTCATTACATATGTATATAAGTTGTTCATGCTGATGTTGACAAAATACAAGATGCAAAAGTTGTGCTTTTACCAGGCAAGGACTCGAATTAGGGCAGGCTTTAATATTAATGACCATATTAAGTACTCTTTACAGGTCATAAAGTCGCTGAATGAAAATCAGTCTATTACAACAGACTCCTAATAATGAATAATTATAAAAATAAGTTTAATACAGTAGACTAACAATTTTTTCTGGCACCATTAGTCGATTGCCATATAGATCACCATAAAAACATATTCTCAAAGGCAGCCACAAAATGAGAAGATTGAATTTTATAGGATCGAAATTAACATCCATGGCGAGAAGCTGACCCCTCTACAATTTGCATATTACACTTATTTTAGATATCATAAATGAAGCAATAGTGATGAAATCAAGACAAAATAAAGCTTTAAATAGCGTAGATCTGAAGATAAATTTTATTACATCTTAATTCGTGATAAACACGGCAAATAGAATAAATGGAGAATCAACTGAAAATAATTTGTGATAATCACGGAAGGAAACGCGTTGCTTAGGCTGCTTTTGGTAGGCTGATGAAGTGCAAGATTGCTAAAGATGGAACGAATTAAATGAGGCAGTGAATGCTAATAGGCGTGATGGTAAAGAACAATAGCACCGATTTAACACCTGATAACAAAAGAACTCAATACAATAGATAACATTGTAAAATTTGATATTATTAGATGTCAGTTTGTATGACAATATTTATTTATTTATTTATTTATTTAAGCCCATGTTACAGTTACAAAAAACCAATTAATAAATGGAACCAACAGAAAAAAAAACTAAATATTTTCAATGACAAAACAAACAAAAAAGAGAAAATAAGCAAACACAATAAAACTACAAAATATTACATACTTAATTAATTTTTATCTGTACCAATCCGCAGCTAAATATGTCGAATTTATTTTGATTTTCGTTGTAGATTCTGCACATCCTTTATAAAGGAGAGTAGTTACATACATTTGTAACTGGTGTAGGACAATAGAATGTGGCAGATTGGCGAGCTGAAGTCCTAGGTACAAGAAAACTTATTTTTTCCAGTATGTTACTACATTCCACTCTGTTATGCAAAACTTTATAAATAAATTTGAGGTCTGTGACGATACGTCTATACTCTAGAGAACAAAAAGAATGCCGCTGAAGTAAGATTTCATGCGAAAACCCTGTTTCAAGATAATGTTCATCAATCCGAAAGTTTAGGTGTTTCAAGAAACGCCGCTGAACTCTCTCAAGGTCTTAATATGGTTTTGATAATAAGGAGACTATATTATGGAAGCATATTCCAATTTAGATCTTACAAAAGCGTAATAAAGTAAAATGAGCGCACTTTGATTAGAAAATGTTTTTGAGTTTCTGATAATAAAGCCTAACCATTTAAAACACACCTGTATAAAATCATTTATATGAGGAACAAATGAAAGTCTGCTATCACACTCAGATCCCTAAAGCATTCCACTCGTAGAACTGATGTTCAGCCAATTTTATGATCATACACCAGCCCGTTTTTCTTTAATTTGAAAGTCATGACCTTGCATTTACCAACGTTTAGAGGCAGTCTGTTTTCGCTACACCAATCGGTGACGGTATTTATTGCTATTTGTAGTGTTTCACCATCAGCATTGTTTTTTTCAGAAGTAAAAATTTTAGCGTCATCTGCATAGAGTAGCATTGTACAGTCACACACAATTCCATTAATAAAATATTAAATAATAAAGGACCGAGTATTGACCCTTGAGGAACTCCCGAAGTCACACACAGTGGTTCCGAGGACTGACCACAACATTCTACTATTTTTTGCCTATCACAGAGATATGATTTAAAAAATAGAATTAATTTTTGCGAAAGTCCAAAACAATTCAGTTTATCAAGTAAAATGCCGCGATCAAGCCTATCAAACGCCTTTGAAAAGTCTGTGTATATTGTGTCTACTTGACCTCCCTTGTTTAAGATATCAGCCACAAACTGAGTAAAACAGAAAAGATTGGACGCTCTTGACCTACCCTTTACAAAACCATGTTGGAAACCACTAAATAGGTGTTTCAGCTTGAAAAATAGATGTTTATGCAGAAACATTTCAAAAACATTTAGAAAAATTATTTATTATACAGACTGGTCTGTAGTTTTTTTTTTTATTTTGTTTGTCTCCTTTTTTAAACTGGAGAAACTCCATTTATCAAGAAACTGTGAATTACTTAGGCAGAGATTAAAGATAATGGAAAGAGGTTTTGCTAATACAGTATGGTAACTTTGCAACATAGAAGCAATAAAAGTAAGTCATCTAAAGCTTGAAATATGGTTTTGATTACGGTTATATCTTAAATAGCATGAAATTCTAAACCTTCCTGCGCGTTTTTGAAAGATAACAAGCAATCTTCAAAGAACGAAAATTGCAATGTACCATGTAAGCAAATTGGGAAGTTTCATGTATCTTTGCAGTAAGATTTAAAGAAAGAGTTCCGTTATTTCAAATTAATATTTTGAAGAAAGCCTTCTATAAGTGTCACTATCCTTCTTAGAACCTTGAAGAATAATGTGTTTTCTTGAGAGTTTCTCTTAAGCTTCGGCGTAATATTTTCGTTAGTAATTTGTCGCGGACATTTTGTAATTATTAAAAGCTTCCACGAAAGTTTTTTATAAAGTTTTAAAACTTCCTCAAAAGCTTTCGTGTTATATGGGATAGAAACGTTTTTCTCTCAAGGAATGACATATGTAGAAAAGGTTAACATTACACCGAATACGATGAATATATATATATATATATATATATATATATATATATATATATATATATATATATATATATAGAATTCTCGATTTTGATTCCCTATTGGTAATACGTAGTTTTCTGAACTACAAATATATTTAAAAAATACGATTTTTCATAACTTTTCAATATTTTAGTAATGCAAAATATCTAAATATTTTTTTTTATATTTGTCAGCAAAAGTTCAAAGCTTCTCTTCAGAAAAGTCATAAACGGTTATTTTTCGCCTACGCTCCTGGATACAGCTGGCATTCAAACATGGACAAACTTTTGAAAAATAAAATTTAATTTCTGACACGGTGACAAATTGGAATTTTCTAAAACTAATTTTCTGAATAACTGATGCAACAAATGCTCACTAAAATTCCAATGTTGGGTTTGTTTGTTATGGTTATTTATGTTGGAATGTCATAATTTAAAATTTTAAATTTAGAAGAAAATCAAAAATATCCAAAATATTTTGTTAGTTCTTAAGCTCACAACATAGACTATTAACAGCGACATCCTTTGCATGAAACTTGTTTTTTTTTTTTTTTAATTTTAAAGAACCTTGTTACTTGGAATTTTGTTATCATATTAGAGGCTATAATTATATTTCAAAACAATTTTTTATTGAATGATTTAGCTAATAACAATCATTGTCAAAAAGTACAAATATAATTAAAAAAGTTAAAAATACAAATTTGAATTAATAAAATTAACAACGTACTCTTCAGCCTCTGGCGGAAGATTATCTACCTTGTCTGACTGGTCATCGCCATTATCTGCTTTAGTACACAAGAAATCGCCAACGGGAGTTTTATCAACATCTGATATATTTCAGCAAGGCTTATATCTATATTTATATCTGCTTCCTCAACTAGTGCATCAATGACTTCCATATTGCTGCAGGTGTTTGCTATGTGACTTTTTTAAATTTGCTATCTCCGGTTCTATTAGCCTTAAAAAGCTTTTTTTAGAATGTGTTATTAAATAAGCTTTCAAGTGTTAATTGATCGAGCGAAAAACTTAGCACATATTCTATTTGTTAGCCAATTAAAAATGGTCATTGTTAACGAATTCGGGATAAATAAATCAACTTTTTTAATATATAAAAATACTCAACCTTATGAAGTTGTAAACAGTTTTGAGAAATTTTCCGAAAGTAATTAACAATTATTAAAAATGCTCATTGCTTTTTAGTTTGTGGAGCTATTCCAACAAATGAAGTTCATTATGTAGGTATTTTCAATATACACAAACTATAGCGTGCAGTTCCTTCAGAATGTAGAAAAAACTTAAGAAATCCGATTTTCGGCCTAACTAACAATGACGCATTATTTTTTTCATTACATGTAAAAAGATATTTCGATTCATTTTCCCAAAATATTTCAGCAATAAAATCGGAGGTATTATTTTTTTACGTCTTTTTTCACATTCGTTTCTTGATCTAAGACAGTAAGTGATCTAGTCTTATCAAAAATAGAAAACAGCTCATTTAGATGACTTAAATCAGATGGAATTTCTTGGATGGAAAGGCCGATTAAAGAACGTTTCAATCCTAAGTGCACTAGACCAACGGTGAAGCATGATGGCAGTTCCGTTATGATTTGGGGGTATTTTGGAGGATTCGATATGGTTTTGCTGGTAATGGATCGTTTTGTTTATTTAAATATTCAGGAAAATCAAATGAAAGATCTTCTACAAAATTTTATATAAGAATGCTATTAGAAAATCAAAGTTCTTGGGTTTAGACCGGTCAAATTGGAATTATTATCCGATATTTCGCCTATGATTGCACGAGGCATCTCCAGGGATCTTCAATTGTAGGCGAAACGTCGCCTTATAGTTCCAATTTGACACGGTCTTAACCCAAGAACCATGATTTTCAACTTGACCAAAGCTGTGAAAGCTTTCGTTCTTTATTAAGAAAGGTGTTATGTAATTAAAAATTAAATCATTTGCTGTGTATTTAAGTTGCTCTCTGTTTTGACCTTTTCAACAAATAATACATATATTATAATGTGTAAATTATTTGCTTTATTTTTACTAAATAAGTCCTATATGGTGTAATATTGAAATCCCCTTATTATAAAAAGTTGATGCTGGCAATCGTTACTATGTGGTAGTTAATCATCGTCGGGAAATGTTTAAAAAGGAACTACTATGTTTTATACCACTAAATTTATTAAGAAAACAGTGACTGCAGTTTCAACTCACAGAGTCATTTTCAAACTGAATTACAATGGTAGACTAAGTATTTAATACGGAAACATGAGAAAATTTAACGATAAATAGAGACTATCTGAGAAATAACATTATTACAAAGGGGAGGTACTTGGCCCTATGTTGAATAATGTAATATGTCAGTGTTGCTTAAATTAGGAAAACTGTTATTATGTTCTAAGCAATGGTTGGCAAAGCTTGAGTCTGTTTTTTGTAGTTTATATGATCGGTAGTGTTCTGAAAAACGAGTTTTAAAGCTTCTACCACTTTGCCCAATGTACAAACTGTCACACTCTAAACATTTTAACTTATCAACTTCTAATTTATTAAATTTCTTAATTTTATCTTTAGCATTGTAAAGGATAGTGGACAGATTGTGTTGAGATTTAAAAGCTACTTTTATGTTATGTTTGGAAAGAGTATTAGCTATGTTTTCTTAAAGCGTACCACAGGTATGACAAAGATTTATAAGATGAACTATCTTTATCATTTTTTATTTTGGGATATATTGAATTAAAGGTTAGTTGTTTTTGTTTTTTAGTTATTAATTTCTTTATAGTTTGTTGGGAGAAATTGTTTGATATTGCAATCCTTTCAATGATATTTAGTTCCTAGATCTTCTTCAGAGAGAAGTAAAGAGAATACTCTATGTATCGTTGAATTGTATTTAGCCATTTTGTGTTGTAAGGGGTGAAAAGAGTCATTAGATATAGTATTACCTGTAAACGTTGGTTTTCAAAAAAAATTTAAATTACACTGATTATTTAAGTGATATGGTGAGATCTAGAAAATTTATTTTATGGTTATTTTCAGTTTCCAGAATAAATTGAATTTTTGGATGGCAATTTTTAACGTATTGTAAGAATTTTTGAAGCTATCTAGTAGTGCCTTTAAAACATGCTAGAACATCGGCCACATATCTGTACCAAAATTGAACATGATTTTTGCTTAAAGGAGAATTAAGAATTTTGTTTTCTATGTTTGACATGAAAATGTCTACTAGGAGAGGGCTAAGAGAAGAACCCATTGGTAGACCTCAATTTTGTAAATAAAATTTGTTATTAAACTGGATATAGGTTTGTGATAGACAAAGTTCAAAAGAAGACAAAATTTCAATAGTAACTATTCGATTTATATTTCGTTTTTGTAACATTTCTTGAATAAGGATAAAACATTAATCTGTTAGAATATTAGATTAAACTGTGGATTGATTTAAAGTTAGTTATTTGTTTGAAGAATGAATTTAGTTTCATACTTAGTTCTCTCGTGGGGCTATTTATGTATGAATCGACTGGGCGAATAGGATTTCCTGGTTTGTGATGTTTTATGAGGCTATAGAGTTTCGGTGCTTGTGGGTTCATATTGATTATTCTTTTTTTTTATCGAATTCTGAAAAAATGACTGTTATGTTTGATAGGGTTTGTTTTAATTTTGTTTGAAAAATTTTTGTAGGATCGCTTTTAATTTCTGTAATATTTCCGGATTGAATAAATGCTTCTATTTTGCCATCCAAAAATTCAATTTACTCTGGAAACTGAAAAATAACCATATAATAAATTTTTTAGTTCTCACCATATCTCTCCGCAATAATCAGTGTAATTTTAAAATTTTTAGAAAATCAACGTTTACAGGTAATACTATATCTAATGATTCTTTTCACCCCTTACAAGACAAAATGGCTGCATACATTTCAATGATACATAGAGCATTCTCTATGCCTCTCTCTGAAGAAGATGTTCAAGAGGAACTAAATATCATTGAAAGGATTGCAATATCAAACAATTTCTTCCAACAAACTATAAAGAAATTAATAACTAAAAAACAAAAATACCTAGTCTTTAATTCAATATATCTCAAAATAAAAAATGATAAAGATAGTTCATCTTATAAATCTTTGTCATACTGTGGTACCCTATCAGAAAACATAGCTAATACTCTTTCCAAACATAACATAAAGTAGCTTTTAAATCTCAACACAATCGGTCCACTATCCTTTACAATGTTAAAGATAAAATTAATAAATTTGATAAATCAGGAGTTTATACGTTAAAATGTTCAGAGTGTGATAGCTTGTATATTGGACAAAGTGGTAAAAGCTTTAAAACTCGCTTTTCAGAACACTACCGATCATATAGACTACAAAAAACAGACTCGAGCTTTGCCAACCATTGTTTATAACATAACCACAGTTTTCCTAATGTCAGTAATACTGACATATTACATTATTCAACAAAGGGCCAAGTACCTCTCTTTTGTAATAATGTAATTTCTCAGGTAGTTTTTATTTACTGTGAAATTTTCTCATGTTTCTGTATTAAATACTTAGCCTATCATTGTAATTCAGTTTGAAAATGACTCTGTGAGTTGAAACTGCAGTCACTGTTTTCTAAATAAATTTAGTGGTATAAAACATAGTTCCTTTTTAAACATTTCCCCACCTTATTACGCCAAAAAAGTGAAATTATAAAAAGTATATATT